>CM075662.1:51367500-53767500 GCA_037954105.1 Canavalia gladiata
AACATATTTAAATGAGTTTATGAGTTCACCCATTTAACCGTGAACTAATCAATGCAAACCAAGTTGGTTTGTATATCTAATTATACACTCTCAGTACCATTGTCATTCCAATTGCGTAAGCATCATTCCGAATCGCCATTCCAACTATTTGGTGCGGCTCCACTCACACTTTGTAATGGCTGCGAGTATAAAAGTTCTTTTACTATAATTATCATATATATATTAGTTTTAACATTTTTAAACTTTATTGTTTCCTTATTTTCCATTTCAAATTTCTTTTTTTCATTTATGTACTTTTTAATTTTTTTCATATTTTTATAAGTTATTTTATTCTACGTCTTATGTATATAAAAAAAGGTTAATATTTGTAGGTTTAATCTAATTTTTATCCCTATATTATGATTAATATACAATTTCGGTTTCCAAATGATATTTTGGTTCAATTGATTTTCTTAACCTTTTAAATTTGTACGAAAAATCTTTCAATCAATTATCTTCTTCTTAAAACTTTTACTTTCTAATTTTATTTTTAAAATATTCATATACTAAATTATTTTAGTATTTCTTTCACTTAAAATTTGTCGTAAGAATATTATATCTTACATAGCCTCATTATAATAATAAAAAAAATAGAATAAATTGAACAAAAAGTTATTGAAAAAAAAGAGTTATTCACCGATCACCGTACAGAAGGAAAAATATAATGTAAACTTGTTTTTTTTATTAATTTAAGTATTTTTTATTAATATTTTATTTATTTGACCACTTCAAATAAAATAATCTAGCTCGCCGCCGGTAACGTAACTATTCTAACCAACATCATATTAAATAAATTAAAATAAACAATAAACTTTACAAAATAAAAAAGAGAAAAATAATAAATATGATATCATACAACAAAAAGGAAAAATATAAAAAATAAAAAATATGATAACAAACATTAAATAAATTATAATATAAATAACATATCTTTTTTACATACAAGCGGTGGATATTGATAGATCATAGACTCCACATACTTTAGTCAAATTGCATAATTAGCAATTGGAATATTTAGAGAGCACTGACACCTCAACAAGATTATAAATACGGTGAGAATCCCAGAACTAATTATACCAATATCTTCCTTTCTTATAATCCGAGCTAACTAGCTTAATATCATATACTTCATTCTCTCTTGCCACTACCTACACAAAAAAGACCTTTCAGTTACATCTACCCCTTGCTTGTTAGTGATCATGGCTAAATATTTCGCTGTTTTTCTAGCACTAGTTGCCTTCCATGATGCCCTTCTAATTACTAATGCAAGGCAAATAAAGCCCTTGAAGCAACAACATTCCTCACCAAACAAAGACACTGTGGCACTAGCTTTAGAACATAATCTAAAGTCTACCCTTCCATCATCACAGAAGAATGTTAACTTAGCTAGTTTAGGAGATTCAGATGAAGGGTACACAAATGCTTTCCGACCCACTACACCTGGAGGTAGTCCTGGTGTTGGCCACAGAATAATTACAGCACAAAATAACAACAATATGAAAGCAACTGTGACAGTTCAGAGCCCAGATGTTGATATGTCTTTGACTGAGGGAACCAAAGATGATTTCAAACCAACAGATCCAGGTCACAGCCCTGGCGTTGGCCATTCTCACAACAGCAAAATTGAACACCCTAATTAGTCATCATGTAAATAAGAAATTCCTTTTATGTCCCCCAGAATTATATAGTCTATCTGCATGTGTATGTATACATCATATTTAATGTCTTTGGTTTTCTTCTGCATTAGTATTACACTAATAATTCTTGCTTGTCTATACTACCACAGGTGTAGTATGAGCATGGCTGTAATTGGTTATTGCTTGGGGTTATGTATCATTCATATTTTTAGCATTTTCTCTATTTGTAATTCCAGGGTTAACTATGTAATGCAAATTTCAAAATAAATAAAATGTTTTTTTTTTCTAATGCAAATGAAATGATCTCTCTCTCTCTCTTGTGTATTCTTGTTTTTTAATTTCTTAAAAATATTGGAATGTTATCTGTTTATTTAGAATTGTTTGTACGAACTTATATAAGAAGTATTTGTATCTATGAAAGTAGTTTTGTGATTTTTTTTATAATCAAGCTTTTTAATTAGTTTTTAGTTTATTTTATTAAGTTTTTCAGAAAATCTATTAAAATAATCTCTTTAAAAATATAATGGACTTCAATTTATAAATGATATATCATATTATGTTTTTATTAAATAAATATTTAATTAAACTATATCATCTAAAATATTGTACGCTCAAACTAATAAATGAGATATCATATAATAAGTTTTTATTATATAAATATTTAATTAAACCATATATTGTAAAAAGAATTGTGAGTCTTTAGGCTTGTCTAGAAAACTCCTTTTTTTTTTATCGGAGAACTCCTATCATATAATTGTTACACGAATTATTTTTAAGTTAACAAGAAGATTGAATTAAAATTCGTTTGAAATCATAATTTATGTATTTCGGTTGTGAAAAGAACTAAATTGTAAAATATTAATTTTGTTATTTTTTTTCATCTTTTAAATAATTATGAATAGTTATAAGTATGATTATATACAATTTTAGAAAGATAAAATACTATCAAAGTTTTAATTATACATATTTGTAAAGAACTTAAATATAGCAATAATATTAGATTTAATTTAAAAAATAAATTCATATATAATATTGATAATAATGGTGAAACAAGAAATATTAGAGTCATTAATGATGAATAATATTAAGAGGAAATAATAGTAAAAATTATGACTGTGATAATATTAATGGTAATAAAGATAATAATAATAATAATAATAATAATAATAATAATAATAATAATAATAATAATAATAATAATAATAATAAAAAGATTAATCGATGATTTTAATGATATGTTAACAAGAACAATAACAATAAAAAAAATAATAAAAATAGTAATAGAAAATAATAATAGTAATAAAAAAAAATAAATAAAAAAGACATTTACCATTATAATAATAACACTGGGAAGAATAATATAATTAAATTTTATAATAATAACAACAATTATTAGTAGAGATATTAAAGATAATGTGACAAAAATTATAATAAAAAAAATAAAATTTGTCCATAATAAATAAATTACGAATTAAAAAAATATTAAATTCAATTATACTAAAGTTTCATAAAATTGGATCTTAGAACTGTATTTTGTGATTACAATTTCAATAAATTCCAATTTTCATTTCTAATTTCGTGTCAAAAGAACACCAATAAATCTTTCTTTTTTTAATCTGAAGTAGAATATTATAAATTAGTTATGAATCCAGGTATCTTTTTAGCTATAAAACTCTTATTTTGTTTGATTAGAGAGAAATAAAAAAAATTATTTTTTAAAATTAAATAAATTTTATATTTATATTTTTATTTACTTGTATTCATTTTATATAGAATGATATAATTAAAATTTGTATGTCTACGAAAAATATTTTTTTCCTTCACTTTTTATGAAAATAAATAAAATTAATTTTTTTATTTTAAAATTTTAAATATTTTTAAAAAAATCAAAATTATATCAATAAAATATATAATTAAAAATTATTATTTTTAATTTAATTTTTATTATGTAAAATTTGTAAAAATCAAAATTTATATTAATATTTGTTCTTTTCTTTTTCATCCATTCAACTAATAGAAATTTTTTTCATCCAAATATCTTATTTTTTACTTTATTTTTCTTTTTTCTATTTTTTTTAATTTATCTAAACAAAGACGCACCGTTGAGATTCCACAAAGGGACCCGAAATATTTCTTTGGCTTCCCATCAAAGAAGACGCAACCGATCACAGTTCACAAACGCTTAATTAATATATAGTATTTAATTTGAATAACCAATTTAAGAAAATTATGTTTTATTATAAATATTTACTACAATTTATAAATTAAAAATATATAAGATATAATAAATGCTATGATAAAAATATACTATTTAAATATTATACAAATGTATAGTTTCTTTTAATAATATTAATTAAACGATTAAACAAGCACTCCCCCTCGTGCGCCACAGCATAAAGTATAGACAGCACCCACCACACAACTATGCCCTATTTTTCATTTTTAAATAGAAACAGTGAAGTTGAGAATTTATTAATTATATCAATACTTTAGTTTATATTTATTTCTGTCAAATTGATTCTCCGTACTTCAACTAATTGATTAAATGAAGACCGGATTCAAGCCAGGGTTCCCCAACCCGAGGAAGCCAACTTTTTGGAAGATTCTCTCCACTTCAACTTTGATAGATTAGTGTTTGATTGCTGAGAAATTATACTCATTATATATATATATATATATATATATAATTTAATTAAAATATATTAACAGTATAATATTTTTATACTATTATCAAAATTATAAATCATTGTATTATTAAAAATTGTTGATTTATATAATAATTATTCTAATAATCACATTTATTGTAATTTTAATTAGTTGATAAAGTATAATTTTTAAATAATATTTCAAAATAAATTTTTTTCTCTCAATATATATTATATAATTTTATTGTATAAATATGATATTATTTTCTAATTTACTTTTTTATTCTTTTTTATTGGATGGATTTTATAAAAGAAAAAATAAAAATATTTTAACAGTATAACAATTTTATATTATTATTAATCATATATTATTATATTATTAAAATTTTTATTTATATGATGATTATTCTAATTATATTTATCATGATTTTAATTGATTAGTAATGTAATTTTTTTATATGAAGAGTATTTTAAAATAAATTTTTTTTCTCTCTTTCTACATTATAATTTTATTATATAAACATGATATTTTCTAATATACTTATTTATTCTTTTCATATTTGATGGATTATATATTAATTACAAAAATGACCAGGAGAGTGACAACTTCAAGTGGTAGGGACTGTGCAGCCATGCTGCTTTGACTTGACTTTTGTTTGCCACTTTCAACACGATTTCTTAATTTGATTAATTAAGGCACACTCATAGTTGATGCGTGCACTGATTTGGTGCCCTGTATGATTTATTATTTTTTAATTTTTTTAAAACAAATTCCTCATGTCTTATTAAATTATATGATTTCCATAATGATTATAGACTAGATATGTACATGAGAATAATGATGAGAAGATTGAATGGTGTGTATGGAGTCATAAATTTAAATTTTATTATCACTTTTATAAAAATAATAAGTAAATATAATAGATAAAATTATTACCAATTTAAATTCTTTCAAAATAATCCGTCCTTCTGTCTCTATAAAAAGATAAAGTTATTAAAATATTAAAAAATAAACTTGTACCACATATAAAGAATATATATATTTTTATTATTAAAATAAATTTTCTGAGAATCTAATATAAAAAGTGAAACTAATATATATATATATATATATAGTAATGTAAACTTCACTTCATAATTACATTGGTAGCACTACTTTAATTTCAACGATATTAGGTATTATTACTAACATGTTTAACTTATATAATTAATTAGTTGAGAAAACGAGCATGCAAAGTATGACAAGTTAAGGCAAGATATTTGATACGAATATCCAAGTCCAAAGATGAAGTATATGACGAAAACAATAATAATAATAATAATAATAATAATAATAATAATAATAATAATAATAATAATTATAATTATTATTATTATTATTATTATTATTATTTATCTTTTTTCCACATCACGCATTTTTTCTTTTTTTTTTTATAATTTCAAACAGTACTCTAAACAAGGAAGAGGATAGGCAATTTTTAGCGTTGACCTATAATCTCATCAATTCGTGGTTGATACCTTCGAAGACTAGAGTATCAATGGTATGGCCATATAAAATAGTTTCGGTTACAATAACAAGAAAAAAAAAATGAATACATGAATTAAAATAAATCAACGATCCAAATTGAAGAAACTACATTACAGGTCGGAACCTTCATCTATTACATTCAAAATTTCATACAAATATATCTACGTTTACTTACACAGTAAATAAATTGATATGAATCGAATTCATCTTATTTATTTATATTTTAATTTTGTCACGTATATAAAAACGGACCACATAAATTAAAAATGATGTGTAATTAATAATTTAGTTAGGAATATTGCATATTCAAAAAAGTGAATGCGTATCTTGTCCCGCATCATCAGCATCCACTACGACTAACGAAATTTGGTCAAATCGTGGTTCTCATAGGAACCATCCTTTTATAATTGGTAATCCCCTTTTTTCGGTTCACGTCTATATGCACATCGTGCTATAACATTGATATTTTCTTTTTTCTATATAACATCCGTTTACCAAACTAACGAGTATTGTTTGGAGCTGATATGACTGCGATCTTATATACAATTGTGGCTACATTAATCACATTTATTTGCAATATTATAAGGACCATTACTGTGACTTGAAATTTTTACAGCATAAGCGTAATTTAAAACAATGGTACAAAGTACCAAGTTGTGAATTGGATGAATCAAACAAAAAGGCGGCATGAAATCAATGGGAAATGTTGGTGTGTCCAATATCCAATAAAATGGAGCGTAAATGCAGAGTTACCAAAATTTGATGCAGGTCAAACATATATATATATATATATATATATATATATATATATATATATATATGAGATGTTAGAAGGGTACAAGAATCTTTCTCCCTTTCTTAGCTTTAAACCTGCGGCTGGCTGCGTAATAATGGAACCCATTTGTAAGTTAGCGTCCCATAAAGAAAGAAAGAGGCATATTTGACACAACAGAGGATCCCATAGATGTGTGTCACATGAAGTTGTCGACCAAAGTAAAAAGATTTATTAGATTGAACAGAGACCATTGAATTATAGTGGAGGAGGTAAGGTAGGGGAATCCCCATTTCTTGCTGCAGGGTCCATTTTGATGGTGCGCAAGTACTTTATTTGTTTACCAAAACACTTCAATTCGTACCCTTTTTGTCAAACAAAAAACAATTCAATTTCTCTAGGGCTTTGCCATTTGTTATCCCTTCAAACCGTTGTTACTAAAACCAAATCACGTCTCGATCCAATGCTTAAACGGTTCGGTCATTTGCGTGGGTAATTTGATTTGTAATGCATGTATGCTACCATATGTTCGGTAAAATTACTTTCTAAATGAGTTAAAAGTTAAAAAATTTAAAATTTAATAATTAAAGTAAAAAATATTTGTTAAATTAATTAATAAAAATAAAATAAAAAATAAAAATATGATCATTAAATTTTAAGTTTAAACATTATAATTTTTTATATATTATAAATTTTAATATTTTATTCTTTAAATTAAAGTATTATAGTAAAAATTAGGATAATAATTTTAATTTATATATTTCTATAAAAAATATTATTTAAATAAATTTATAATTATTTTGATGATTCTATATTATAAAACAGAGTTTGAATATTTTGTTCAATTATTTACTTTATTATTTTTTATTTGTTTTTAATCAAATTATATTTTAAATTAAATAATATTTATTTATAAAAATAGTTATTTTAAGTTTTATAAAAAAAAAATTTAAATGATATTTATATATAAAAATATTTATTTTATCTTTAAAATTTTTCAATAAAAATTAAATATTTTATTATAAATATTTTAAATGAAATATTTAACAACTAAGGTAAATATTATAACATTAAATAATAATATATAATTAAGATTTTATAATAAACAAGAGAACATCAAAATATATCAAAGATAAAAATGAAAAATAACTTTTAATTAATATTTAAAAATTTTGAATACTAATGAAGATAAAATTTTAAAAAAATATTAATTATTTAATTTATTAATTAAAATAATTATCATGTCAAATATATTTAAAATTATTATAAAAAAATTTAGCCAATAATTTTATATTTTATCTAATTAAAATATACTGTTAAACACATTCTTAATGTATATATAAACTAATATTAATTATTTAAACAGGTGATAGTTTATAAATTGAATCAGTTTTGTGAAGTAATTAGTTAATATTTATTTCATACTTAAATACTAATAAAGTTTGATTTAATCGGTAGATAAATGTATTTTTAAATATATTGATAATATTTAAATTTTAATTATGTATTGAAATTTTTTATTAAGAAAGATGAAATTTAATTTAATAATTTTTACTTTTCAAAAATATTAATTTTTAACTATTAATTAAAATTATCTCATATTATATAAATATATATATGGGGAGAGATTAATTTATTTTGGTAGTCATTTATGTTGGATTTAATTATTATTTTTTAAAATTATTAATTATATTAATTCAATTGTGAAATTAAATTTTTTATTGTATAGATTAAATTTATACTTTTAAAAATTTTAAAATTTTAATATTTTACTAAATAATTTTAATTTAATGTATACTAAGATAGATATATTATATTAAATTAAAATTATTTAATAAAATGTCAAAATTTATAAAATCTTATAAATTTGTTTTACAAAATAAAAAAGAATTTAACACTCCTCGAAACTTTCAAATTAAAAGAAAAAATGTTGCAAACAATACATATCAGTGAGGCCGTTTTATTCTATGTTATTGATTAAATTTTACGTGGAACCTATTATATTATGTGAGGCTAAGTTTTTTTTATAGATACAAATGATGAATTTCAGAATAATATGTATATATATATATATATATATATATATATATATATAAAACGTGTTACTATATAATATTCTTTCGATTACAAAATATAATAGACAAATATTTGGGCACCAATACACTACTAAAAACATTTATCAAACATTAAAATAATTTATTAATATAAATTTTGAAGATCTATACTAATAAATAATAATTTTTATTAATATTTATTATATTAATAATATAGTAATAAATTGTTTAATTAATATAAAAATTTTACGGCTAATATAAATTGATAATATTAATGTTAATTATTGAATTTTTGCTTGAAAAATTTATAATAACAAAGATTAAATTAATATTAAATTATTGATAAATGATATTTTCAATTAGTACCATAAAATGTTACGATATAGCAAAAGTAATTTAGCTTCAAGTTTTCACAATCAAGAGAATGCGAGCCGGCAGGAACATGGGCATGGCCTGCCTTAGTGCACAAGTTTGAGTTACAAACTTTTATTTATATATTTTATATAATGATTGATAATTTCTTTTAAAAAATTAAAATTGAAAAACAGATCCAATAATTTATATTTAAATATAAATATAAATATATATATATATATATATATATATATATATTCTAATTTATGTATATTTAATTTATGATCTTTGTACAATGAATATAAATTTTATATAATTCTTTGAGTTATTTAAGAAAAGGAAAGAAGATAAGTTTTAATTGCAAGAAAGGAAATAAAAAAAAAAAAACGCTTATTTATACACCCACAATGGAAGTCAGGCAAAATCATTTTTTTTCCTTTATCAAAACTCTGTTGACTAGGTTTCAAAAGAAAAAATGGTGAACGCATACCTATTAATAATATGTTCACTGGTATATATTCAACATTTTAGTCATTTATTTTTATTTAAAAAATTTAAAACTGTTAAATTAAAATATATTAAAATAATTAAAAGATTCAAAATCTTCAAACATACAAGTGAAAATAATATTTTAAATTTAAAAGTGAAAAATGTCTCGGTAGCATTTAATTTATGAAAATATTTTGTTTTTATTTTTAGTTTTTTACTGAACATAGTTAAAATAAAAAAAGTAAACTGTTTTTTATTGTAAAATTTCCCTAACCTTTTATATTTTCATTTACCCCTTGCTAAATAGTTGATATTTTTTGGTTTAATCATCTGTAAATTCAACTCATTGAAGTCCTTCACAATATATCTGTATTTTATTGCTCGAATCTGTACAAAGGTGACTGTTCAAATTAGCCCCTAAAACTTAGGTATCAAATCAAGCAAGATCTGTGCAACAGAATAAGAGGTGAAGATCAAAACACAGGCATATCAGTTTACTACAGAAGATTATTAGCCCAATTTATTTTAGATAAAATATATTTTTAAATTTTTAAATATAATTTAATATGGTGTATACTTTAAAGAAAGTTTAACTAATTTTGATTTTCATAAATTTTAGAAATAATTTTTATCAACAGTTAATAATAATATAACACACACTTAAACATGATATTTCAATTTTTATTTTAAAAAATTATTGATGTAATATGACAATATATATATATTATACTTCAATATTAAATATTAAAAATTTATTTTTAAATATTTTTAAATTTATAAAAAATTAAAAAAACCAAAACTAATTAATATTTTTATAAACACTAAAAATATAACTAAAATTAATTTTTAAACCCAAGGAGACATGTTGGCCCAGCAGATAGAGTTAGACCCATCAAATCAAAAGTTAATTGACATATTAACATTCCACCATTGAAGAGCACACACACCACATAATTAGTCAAATCAAATGACATAATTAGCCGTCACAATATTGACACAAGAACATTATAAATACCTGAGGATCCCAGAACCTTGCATATCATCTGCCTCCTACAACCTGAGCTAACTAGCTGAATAGGACAATCTCTTTAGTCTCTTAGTTATTAAATCCTTCTTACTTCTCTAGTGATGGGTGCATTTCAGGCTACACTAAACTACCTAGTACTTTTTCTAGCACTAGTTGCTTCCAATGATTCCCTTCTAACTCATGGTAGGCAAATAAAGCCATTGAACCAACATCCCTCACTTAACAAAGGCACCGTAATGCTGGAGGAAAATCCCCTCCCACCTCTAAAAGCCAGAGTTAATGTTCCTTCTCCATCATCAGAGAATAAGAAAGTAGAATCATCCGTGTTACCTAAGTATGGTGTTGCAAGTTTTGGGGATTCTGGTGCAGACACAAATGCTTTCAGACCCACAACTCCAGGGAGTAGTCCTGGTGTTGGACACAGAAAATTTGCAGGACAAGATAAAGTTATGGAAGCAAATGTGGCAGTTCAGAGTCCTGATGTTAAAGTTTATGTGACTGGGAGTACAATAGATGCTTTCAAACATACTGACCCTGGTCACAGCCCTGGTGTTGGCCATGCTCAACAAAACAAAATTGGACATCTAAATTAGTCATATCAATAAGTATTTACTTAAAGGTTCCAAAACTAGTTTGCTAGCTGCATGTGTATGAATAATTAATAACTGCATTTCAGATTCTGTATTCTTGCATTGTATTCTAGTTGCCAAATCATGCATGTAGCATGAGCCTGGCATTTATTATTGTTTGGGTTCACCAGATTGTTATAGGAAGATACAAAATTGGGTCCTGTTTAGGTCTCTGCTTAATGTATTATTCACAATGTTAATTAGCATCTGCTCCATTTACAATTGTTGGGTTAAGGTATGATGCAAAATGCGAATAAATTACATATGTTGTTTATAGAAATAATCTCTCCTATTCTAGCAATTTCTTTTTTAAAACACAAATGTTGGCGAGTTGTTTAAAAAATAAAACTAAAAGGTATATCTTTATATATATATATATAATATAAAAGGTAATAAATGTTGTCCAAGGTGTGGAAATGATAAATCTCACAAACAGAGAACTGATGAGAGAGAGGAATCTGAAACAGAAATCGAGTTTGTTATAATATGAAAATGAATTATAAAAGAGGGGAAGTTTATATCAGCTAGATAACTAATACATCTAGCAATATAACAACTACTTAACTAACCACACTCACAACATAAAGTTAGCATAACTATTCTGCTATACTGAGGATAACTTTGTCTGCATAAAATAAGGCTATTTTGATAATTTTCATGTATTTATAATTTTTATTATTATCATTTAATTTTGATTGCATTACTTAATAGCTATGTTTTTTCTTTTTCTTTTTTCCTGAAAGGGAATGTAGATACTTTTCTGATTAAAAGCGGAAGTGAGGTCATCCCCCTCTGGTAGGAATGGTTCACAGAGGCATATGAAGGGGGAAATCAAATAATCAAAATAGAGTTCACAAATCTAACTTTCTAACCATCCTTGTTTAGCTAAAAAGTCTGCAAAGTTGTTTTCGTTCCTATAAATATGGTTAACAGAAATACAACACGCCTGTTCTTGTGTAAAATCAATATTGTTCGACACAACAAGCAGTTTCCATACTTTATGCCCACCAATAAATACACATCTTTCATCAATTTCTATTTTTAATATTTTAAATTTTGTTAAATTTATTTATATGTGGTATTAGAGCAAGAATTTTTTAATTTAAAATTCTATAATTTCAATTTATAATTTTTTCTAAACCAGTTAAATTTTAGGAATTAGGATTAATAACTTTTATTCTAAACAAAATAGATTTTTTCACTTATTATGTTGATTGAAATATAAAAATAATTATACATGATAATTTTTACCTTGAATTAAGTATATCAACCTTAAAAATTTATATGTACAAAAGGATAACTTCTTCTTCTTCATATATTAATATATAAATTTTTATGTTCAAAATTTATATGGATAATTTCTTTTTTTTTATATATTAATATATAAATTTTTAGGTTTTAGTTTGTGTTTGAAAAGTTAGACTTGATGGATGAAAAATTTTAAACAATTGTTTATCCTTATTGAAATATCTGTTGAATGAGTGAATGTACACTATCGTAGTGAGTGATTTATTAAATTGATAGAATTTTTGTAAATATTAATTATTGAAATATTGTATCATTTGAATTGATTTTTTTTAACTCATCCACAAAGATTTAATTATTAATTGATTTCTTGGAACAAGTTAATTTTGAAATAATCTTGATAATAAAGTCTTCCACCCATAAAGTTTGAATTTTTAAAACTATTATTTTATAAGATATAATCTCTATCACATGGTGTAACAATCTCCGATTACTTACATTCAACATACGTAACTTGCGTAACGTTTCTTAAATATACATATATTATATAAACATATAATCATTCTCATGAAAGATGCATCATCAACTTTATACAACCATTCTTTATTATTTGAATGTAACTATCATAAGGTGCTAGAATTTAGGTAAGAAGGGATATATGTACCTATACAAGGGATAAACTATTTTACGTAAGTTAAGGATCATAAGATTTTCTTTCTCTAAACATGTATTCTTCCAATAGTACTCCTGTCTAGTAGCAACAATTGTTAGTCACCAAACATAAGATTCATTTTCCATGCCAAGTTGACACTAATCAGCAACAATTGTTAGTCACCAAACATAAGATTCATTTTCCATGCCAAGTTGACACTAATCTTTACTTCATGATGAGACATTTCTCATCTTAGATTTGGTGGAAAATAATTTCATCCACAAAAAAATAGTAGAATGAAAAGTGAGATGTTTCATTCAAGTACAATTTATAAAAATTAATAATAAAATATTTCTACATCTCTATTAATATCATATATTTAAATCTCATATATAAAGACATAGATGAAACTATCTAATACACCAACTGATCCTAGGTATGAACAAATATAATGATGCACTTGAAATTATTGTATATTCTCTTCTTAAGCTCCTATGATGACAGATTCAAGATTAAGTTAAGGTTTACTACATTCCATATCATAATAATTCTTACTAATTTGAAGTTGTTAATATGTACAACATGCATATGCATGTGGGCTCAAACCATCATCATTTTAAGAACATAACAAGGGGTATCAGGATCCAATTTCCAACAATAATGTGCCTTTAGTAGCACTAACATCATCATCATCATCATTTCATTTTTCTCAAAATATTAAAATTGTTTTACCAATAATGATGGTTATCAAAATCTTGTCAAGGCAATTAAGTACGATCAAAGCAGTCTCGACTATAAGGATAAACGATATTGGAAGACTCAAACCCATCTCATGTATTTTCTAGGCTCGAAAATTTTCATTCTCATGAACTATGATCTATTTCCGTCATAACTTAACCCTTAAAATTTTCAACTACCCCACTTAAAGATCCTCATAAATTATCCTTCACATTGATGATTTACAAAATAATATTTTATACATATGATGTATGATCGACAATATATTCAACTGTTTCATTCTCCATTCTTAACTGAAGGTCTCACATGTTTCTCAAAATTTGGAACCTCATTATCCTTTTCCACCTTTTGGATGTGTTTAACTTAATTTCGTTAAAACATAACTTAGAGTGCTAGTACATCATATGAGGTTTCTAATCCACATATGTCAATTCATTTCATCTAACAAAAATACACATCATTAGTATGTTGGACTTGTATTCCATTCAATACAAGCTTATGTGATTTCTATTCATCCAAATAATTGCTTAGTAATATCTATTCATTAAAATAGCTTGGATGACAATATTTATCTGTCAAAGTAACTTGCATGACCGTGTTTAATATCTTGCACGATCATGTTCATTTTCTTGCACAACTGTGCTAACTTTCATTATGTTTGTATTTTCTTAATCTTACATCCTCATGTCATCTTTTGCATGCTCATATTGTTCTTCATCTTGTTTATCTTTGTCTTTATCATTTAGCATGAATATGCTCAGAACACTAGCCTAGAATTTTACTATGGTTTTACCTTAACATGTTCACATTAAAACCATAACATGTTCACATTGATTTTCTTACATGATCGTGCTCAAATCACCGATCTACAAATTCTTACAATTTTGTTCTTGCCACAACCATATTAAAAATGCAATCTCAAAAATTCATACCATTTATTCTTAACACAATTGTGCTAACTTTAAGCATAAAATGGTCAAAATACGAATCCATAAATTTATATATTTTTATTCTTAGTATGATCATGCTATCTTTTAGAATAAAAAATTTATATTGGTCAAATTTATTTAAAATTTGATATTATAATTAAAAACAAATATGCTAAATTGTACCTAACTATAATCTGGATAATGAACAATTGTGTTTAGGATTGTGTATGTTTGTTCTTAAGATATTACTTAATTATGTTGAAAAAATTTCTTTTATTCTGAAATATATGTTTAGGATTGTGCATGTTTGTTCCTAAGATATTACTTAATTATGTTGAAAAAAAAAATTTCATTCTAAAATATGTAGTTAAAGTAGCATAAGCTTGTTAAGCATGATTGTGCACATCTTGGGTGACCATGTTTAAGAGGTCAAGTTCAACCTTTAAATTGGATGCTTTTAAATGCTTTAGAGATCCACCTTAAAATGCTTTAATTTATTTTTTTCTAGTAAATTGAGCTTGTTACTAAC
The DNA here is from genome assembly GCA_037954105.1 of Canavalia gladiata. Taxonomy (NCBI): domain Eukaryota; kingdom Viridiplantae; phylum Streptophyta; class Magnoliopsida; order Fabales; family Fabaceae; genus Canavalia; species Canavalia gladiata. The sequence goes on from CM075662.1 coordinate 51,382,768, forward strand.
CTTATAAATTAATTTTTTTTTTAAATATTTATTATCTTGATATTCTTTATTTCTGATATGTTTATCTCAATTTTAGTTCTTATTTCTACATTTCTATTCTTGCAAGAAAATAAGGAAAGCTTATCTAAATTATGTCCATTAAGGTATATAATATTAAAAAGAAAACCTATTTTTTTAGATAAATAAAAAAATATTAATTCATCATAAATCATTAATAAAAGATTTTAATCGTAATAAATTTTTAATTAAGTCAAGCCTTATATTTAAGGATTTATCAAATCTCATAATTTTCAACTTTTCTTCCTATAGTATCATTAATAATGTTACTTTTCTTTAATTTTAACCTTTAATTCAAATTTTTAATTATAAAAAAAATCTAGAATTAAGTATGAATGACCAATTTATAAAATCATTAAGAATAAAGAAAAATATTGTAAATAAAAAAATTTAAATTGAGAATGAAATCAAAGATTACAATAAGTTTAAGTAAGAATTACTTATCCTTTAAATATAAAATATTCTTCACCGTATGATGTGTAAATGAAAAAATATATTACAAGATACTAGAATAAAATCTATGAGGATGAATTTATTCTCAATGGTGTTGCTTCCACGTATCGTAAATCCCAATTGAGGGAAAATCTTTAGAGAACTTTGTGAAGAATTACAAAACTGATTTGAAATATTTAATTCGTTGAAGTTCATTCTTTTATAGTTACTAAAACATTTTAATGTTATAATTTTTATTTCTAAATGTTTAAACGTGCATGAGTTTTGGATGTTTGAATGTATATTTGATAGTAAGATTTTAAGTATATGAATCCTTTCTATTATTAGAAAGATTTAATATCTAAGATAAAAAATAAAAAAAAGTATATGTGAAACATAAGGTATATGTAAGATAGATAAAAACAATAAGAGATAGAGAGAAAGAAAAGAAAATAGAAAGAAATTTTACTTCATTTCAAGAGTTCTAGCCAATGTTCAAACACTCAACACTAAAAGTTTGATATTTGATCCCTCATCATTATGAAATTTAGATAGTTTCTATCAAGTAAATGTTTAAATAGTTTCTATCAAAGAAATGTTTGAACACAGAAAAATTAATGTTTGAACACTACAAAAGTATTTCTTCTTTACATCTTAAAGTCAATTAGCATTCCAGCTGTTAGAGTTTTATCACTTTTTTTATTCTCTACTTATTTGATTATGTTTCAAAAAATATTTTAGTTACTTAAAAGCTAAAAGCTAAAATTATTAGCTAAAAAACTCTGTTTGAAAAAGTTACTTTAAGCAATTTTTATATTTTTCAGTTCTTAGAGGAATTTTTTTTATTTTTATCTTTAATATATTTTTATAATATAATTTTTTATTTATTCAATTATTTATGTGTATAATATTATTTTATTATTTTATAATAATATTACTAATTTTGATAGATTTATTTTGATATTATTATAAAATATTATATATAAGTTATTATTATTATTATATATATTATTTATTTTATATATTAAAAATATTAAACTGTTTGATAAAAAAATTAAAATTATAAAAATAATTATTTTAAAAAATATTTAAAATTTATTTATATAAAAATTAAAAATAAATATTTTAATTTTAAAAAATTATTTAATTAAATTTTAGTATATTTTTTTTATTAAAAACATATATTATATTTATTATATTTTAATACATTATTTAACTATATATTTATTTATTATTCTATATTTATCAGTTAGTTTAACTATCAATTTTATGCAACACTTTTAATTTAATTGGTAGCTTATTACTTATTACTTTTTTTTATATTTAATCTTTTAACTACTTTTTTAATTTAGTTTTACTAAATACACTCTTTCAACATTTCCTACGCGAGCAATTTCAATCAAAATTATTAGTGTTGAAATAATATGACTTTTGAATATACAAATAAAATAAAATTATTAGAAATCATAATTATGTACTAATAGTTACATCTAATATAACTTATTTTCATAAAAAATTCACCTAACGGTATTCAAAACTCATTCCCGCTTAGAATTTATCAATACCAATTTGTAATTAATAAAAATATAAATATTAAATTATATTTAATTTTTAAAATAAAATTATAATTTTGTATAAATTTAATTTAGTTATTATTTTAATTATTTGAAATAACCTTATTTTTGTTATTAATTATTTTAATTTTTATTGTTGATAGCTTAAAAATATAAATATAAAAATATAATTTAATTTTTTTTATATAACTAGTATTTTATTTTAATATTATTTAAGAGGAATTACTTATTAATATTAATTTTGGTAATAAATAATTAAATAATCTTTTCTACTTTGTAGGAGCTACTCGATGTATTTTTAAATTTTTTTCGATGGTGTTGTCAAACATTTAAGCATTATTTACTTTTGCAATATTTTTCAATTCAGTGTCGTCCAACATGTGGACGCATTTTTCTAATTTTATGTTGTTAATATTTCACTAATTTCAGTTCACTATGTGGGTGAGATTTTAATTTCAAAAAATATAATGAAAAAAAATGATGATCTGTTACTTGATAAAAATCTCTCAAATGAATAAATATTTTATTTAAATTTTACTTAATAAATAGTTTAGAAAAATTTGTTTTTTTTTGTCCAAAAGCTCTTGCTATTTGAACATGACAGGTCAGCTATGAATCGAGAGATTCTATGGTCTCGTATATTCTACTTAACTCATAGGGCGTTGCCGTTGAGATTCCATGAAAGGGACCCGGAAAGATTCCTTGTCTTTCCCTGGAAGACCACATTACATATCACATCGGAGAGTTCTTGCTTGCATATATATAAAAGAAAAGTCTTCAAAATTAAATATAATTAATAGCTATAATTTTGTTACTGTAAAAAATTCTCTTGTGAACTTTGTCACTTGATCTCTACTCTTAAAATAACTAATAAGAACATCAAGTTGGCTTCCATTATATTCTCAAGTTTCACAAAATTGTAAGCTTGACATTTGAATCCAATTTATGGTATTCCAGTTTGCCATTTTATTATTGAATGAAAAGCTGACATCACGCATGCACTCTCTATATTGGAGTCCTTAAAGTACAGTTTTCCAGCTGTGACCCCTATGTGTTAATGATATCTAACTTAAACAACTTGGATGGCAAAATAATCACTTCATTACCTGTAATGTAATTTTCTATATACCTGCAAAGAGAACATGCAATGCAAATTCATCACTATCTTTGCAAGTCTTATGCATGCAAATTAAGTACTGTTGATGACAGATTTTATGGTCGGGTATATATTGGGAATGCAAAAATTTTGTCATGACCAGTGCTGTTAAACATAGCTAGTAATTAATAGAGGCCGTCCCAATTCTGGAATAGTTATGTGGTTCAAACTGATTTATACTATTTTAATTACATAAGCTATTCAGGATTGGTTCAATAAATTCATAAATTTAAAATAAATTTTAAAATGAGATATTTTAAATTAATAAAAATAATTTAGTAAAATTATTTAAAATTATTTTAGTTTTTTATATAAAAATTATTTATGAAATAATTCTTAATTTTATTTAATAATAAATTTAACTTATTTAAATTTTCTTGAAACTCTCTTATTTTTAAGTAATATTTTAATAATTTTAATTTCAAAAAAAATTTCTATAAAAATAGTTACTGAAATTGTTAATATTATTATATCAACAATGTATATTTGGAAAATTAAATTTTTTATATAATTGAGTATGTTAATTAATATATTAAAACAAGACCTATTATCTAATATATTTATTTATAATATTGTTTTAGGAATCTAAAAAAAAATCTATTTTTGTTTAAAGATCGAATCGGCTTTGAACCAACCTAATAGTAAGAGAATTATTTGACCAAGACACATAGAATCTGTTGGGTAGAGACTAGTTTTATAATTAGATTCTCACACTTCTCGTTTCTAAGGATTTTGATTTTTCTTATTTTCGTTTACATTATTTTTTAATTGTACTATTTTTTAATTTTTTAATTTTTTATTTTCCATTTTTCACATCTTATAAAGAAGTCTCAAAGAAACAATATTTTTTTATTTATATTATTTGTATAGACAAATTTTAATACAGTATCATATGTTTTTTTTAATTAAAATTTAAATTTTATTTCTATAACTGAGGCAATCTTTTAACACTTTTATTTAAAATTAACATTAAAAATTAATTATAATAAAAAAATAAGATTTGTGATACTCACCTAACTTTTATCCTATTCTTATACGTCTCTTTGGTTGCAAAAAAGATATTCTCTTCCCTCTTTTTCACGGTAAAAGGAAAGATTAAGATATATGGGAAGTATATAAAATAGAGTTAAAAAAATATATGTACAAGTACTCATTTCAACGGTGTATGCCGGCGCACTATTTCGAAGATAGAGAATTAATTAAAAGCCAAAAAAGTTGCTCTATTTCTGAACCTAACTACGAGTATAGTGACATATAGGGCCCACACCGCATGTTCCTTCTCCTCTATAAAAGCCCCCAATGGGATTCTTTCTACACAACTCAACTGCTAGATTCTTTGTTCGTAGTTGACATATAGGCATTCTTCATTTCTTCATTTCTTCATTTTTTTCAAAAGTTAATTTCTCGCTGAATATACATGGCACAAAACAAGTTCATTTTCTCCATGATTTTCTTTGCACTAATAATTTTCTGCCAGCGATTTGAGTCCACTGAAGGACGATATCTAAAGTATGACCAAGGCAACCAAAGCCTCATGAAGCATAATAAGCATCATGATGACATGCATGGTGGCAATTCAGCTACAAATGAAGCTACATTCATAAACGTGTCTCCACCAACAAAGGTTGGTGCAACAGGGGCGGCACCGCCTCCAGGTCATGATGTCGATGATTTTAGACCAACAACCCCAGGGCATAGCCCTGGTGTAGGACACTCCGTTCACAACTAGAGTAGGAACTTCAACATGAACGATGTCTTATTCACTATAGATATGTGTCTTATTCGAAAAAAGTGGGAGGACAAAAGAGACAATTGCATTAATAATAATCAATGGTAGGATTTGAGTTATTTTGCTTGAGATTTGAAAATAGGTGTGGCTATGTTGTTGGTGATCTTAATATATATAAAAAGTAGTTTCATTTAAATGCTTGGAGCTGTTTTATGTTGCCAACTTACTTGATCTAAATTTTTCATGTTATTAATCCCCGCGCCAAGAGAAAGAGTATCTAGATTTTCATGATTTTTATGTGCAAAATGCATCAATATGAGTTCAAAATTTCAAAATGGATAGAGTCATTATGCTCTCTCATTAATAAAATGGTTGTGTTTTTGCGGACCAACTAAATAACAAATAAATAAAATTGGGATGAAGTCGAGATCTAATTCGAGTTTATACCAGCCTGCCCTTCCTCCCTGTTAAGCTTTTATCAACTTACAAAAAAATCGATTTTATATTGCAAGCTGGTTTATTGCACGCAGTTATTTGGACAGCAACATAATAAGGTTTGCTTAAAAAAAATACAATTGAACAATATAACTTTAGAAGAGAAATTATTTTGTATAACAAAATTATTCAAACATGTATATCCTAAGGATAGGAGGAAAAAGAACAAAAAAGTTAAAAAAAAAAAAGAGTTAATATGATAGAGAAAGATAAAAAAACAATGTAAAAAGTGTTATTTAAAAAATATAGGATTCAATATATTTTTTTAATATTTTTAAAATTAATTTTAGTTTTTTTTGAATGATTAATTTTATTTTTTATTTTAAAAATAGATTACTTTCAATCTTTTATCATTGATATGTTAAATATTAGTGTATGTCACATATCTAAAATCGATTATTTTAAAAGCTAAAAATAATTTATTTTAAAATATAAAGGATAAAAAACAATTATTTTAAAAAATGAAGGATTAACAAACTATCATTTACTTGATTTATCTATAAAAAATTAAAAGTTATTTCGAGATAATTATTTTTAATTTATTAGTAATTTTATCTAATTTTTTTAGTTCTTTCAAAAATGATAACATGAGTAGAGAATCCAAACATGACATAAGTTGGGCCAAAAGAAAGCAAAAATATTAGAAAAAAGATAAAAACATGAAAAAAAAAACAAGTTTATTCTCATGTGCTGGAATTTTGCATGCCCATGCATCATCTCAACTTTTTCAACTTAAACATACTAAGCTGGAACTTAATCTTAACCATCTTTCACTCATCCTATCAAGGCAAGGGATTTCTCAATGTAATTCCATGAAGGAGATAAGGCAGACTTTAGTTCTACTATTGTTAGGCTAGTCCATCTTAAACTTAAAATTTAGAAATTGCAATGATTGATTATGGGAAGTTCTGGACCTAGGTCAAGCCAAAAATTTTATAGAAATTGGAAAAAGATTCTGATGTTTATGCTAAAAGATGAGTAGAAACTTAGTAGGAGAATTTAGGAAATGGAGGTAAGGGATGTACATTGTGAGCACCAATTTTTGTCCGGGGAAAAATATTCCTTAATTAGTTAATTTATTAAATACCCTTAAAAAAAAGAGGAGAAAAAGGCTCAAAATTGCCAAAAAGAAGGAAAAAGAGTTGCAAGATTGAATAAACTAGCAGAAAAATAATAGACAAATAAAAGCTAAAAAAAACAAAAAAAAAAAACAAAAAAACAAAATTCAGTTAGGTTAGTTGAGAGTTAGTTATAGAGTTATTTAGGCTAGGTTAGAAAGTAACTTCCATTAGGTTAATTCCACCATGGTTAAGCTAGGGGTATAAAGGGAATTTTTAGGAAAAAGGGGGAAGGACAGATTCTGGTACGAAAATTTAGAAACGGTTTGCCAGGAAGAGGATTCGCTCTTTGAACTTCTTGAACTTTCAGATTTCGTCAAGTTTCTTAGCAATTAACCACCGTCCGCGGGAGATTTTGGGGAGGTGAAGCTGGTTTCTTTGGTTATTTCTCTGTAGCAAGCAGAATGGTCGTACTTCGTTTCATCTTCGTTTTCAGTAATAACTCTGCACAGGTTCGTCACTTCTAGGTTTTCTTCTGGCTTTTCTAAATCAAATGTGCTTGAACTTGATTAGAATTGGTTTGATTCTCTGTATCGCATGCAACAATTGATGAATTTGGCATTCAGTTATAAAGCTTTCTGATATGCATCCTCAATGTGACTGAATTTCATTTATCTTAGACTATTCTCAGTAGAAGGAGTTATAGATGCCAATGTAGAACATGCTGCATGCCTCTGCGGAGGATCTTCTGGTGCATTGTGATCGATTGAATCATGAAATTGTTTTTTTTAAAAAATGCAAATAGACCTCTACATGCTGTTAGGACTTTTAGCTAAGTAAACTCGCATAATCTGCCAAGATACGAAGGTGATAGCTATGGTAGCCTTGTGCATTGGTCTGAAATATAGACACCTCACTAGATTATTGATGCTGTGTTAAGTAATTTTGGTCTGTAAAGAAACATTGCATAAGAAAGTTTATAAGCTTGCCTAAAATTTAGTCACCAAGGCCTATTAGGGAACCTCCATTCATATATTCAAAAAAAGTATGACATATACTGTGATAAATGAGCCATCCTGCACATTAAGACACCTTCTATGAACTGACTTGATTCCTCAAATTCCTGCTCTGATCCTGGTCTGGAAGGGGTCACCTGCCTAGAACAAACTATTAATGTCTTGACCTGTAACAGACATAATATAAGCTCCTCAAACTTCCTAGAACTTCCGGTAAACTGGTCTGTGAAACCAACCTACATTGCTCTGCATGACCTGCTCTCAACTTGAAACCAGGCACCTGAGTCTTGGGTCAAGTTAGGATTCTGTACATAGAAACTTGGCCTTTGGCATGAGGAACTATCCAGGGTAGCAGCAGTAGGCTCGGGCAAAGGATGTGCTGGTTATTGATTTGCAAATAAGTATGGGAACTTGAATTTTAGGAAATTAGTTCTCTGCTGGATCATGTGCCTAGTCAGAACTTGGTCTGTGATTAGCAAACAAGTCTCAGCAGTATGGTCAATGCAAAGTTAAGTTTTTTTTTAAAAATAAAAGCTTAGTTGTGTGGGCAAGTATGTGTTTTCTAGGAAGGTTCTGTCATAGCAGTATTAGAGTATCAGCAGTAGGATCAATGCAAAGTTAAGTGTTCCAAAATAGAAGCTTAGCTATGTAGGCAAGTAATAACAGAATTCTTCTTTTGAATCAATAAGTTGATAACCAGCTATGAGCAGTCTTCATTGGTAGATAGGTGGTAGGTTCGACTCTTTGCGGTCATTTAGGCTAGCTTCGATTGTTATGGGAAGGAAATTACTGGTTTGTAGGCTATTTGTTTGCAGAGTGTCTTTGTAAGCCTAGTGAAATTGGTCTCAACAGCAGACATGGAGATAGGTACCAGTATAAGAGTATAGAATGGGACAGGGATCCAGGGAATCCATGTGGCCAGGAACTTTGCATGAAATAGGCCCTATTTGAGCTTTACCAGAAGGAATCAGTGAAAATCCTTGAATTAGATTCAAACTATGAATTAGTTACACCAATCCTGGTATTGTCTGAGCTCACTGATTATCGCAGGCTGGGGCTATAAACACTAGATTCAGGTCATTTAAATGGGCACAATAAGTCCTAGCAAACCAGTTTCCATCGCCTATTAAGATCAGCTTTTCTCTGTTAACAGTGGGTGCCTTGAGTCATATTCAGATTATAAATCGACTTCACTGGTCTTGGATTAAAACTTTGATTTTCTTCAGGTTCTGGGTTTGGTTAAAATTGCATGATGTTTTCCTAAATTTATTGTTATTGCGCTTTCATTGTGGTTTTGAATCTATCATTGAATGATAAGTGACTTTGGTTAATTCTGAGAATAGTATTGATAATAGAATAGACATCTACATTTGATGGTTGCATTTCCAGTAGCTTGAACCAGATGATAACTAGGAATAACCATAAAGGTTTTGTACCTTTTAATATGAAACTGTGAGCTAGAAAAGGTGATCCCAGTTGGTAATAGATCTGTTCAAACCTAGTGTGTCTCTGGTTTGGGAATAGAGTGTCTTAAGGCCAGGCTCGGGTCAGTGGTAAGCAGGGGAATGTTGATGATATCTCAGCAGGAACCTATGGCCAAATAAGATGTGGGAAACTGGAGATCAGTGCCTGTTAGTAACTTGAACTTAGTCTCAATAATGATCATGGTAATATGGAAAGGAAGCTTGTGGGTAAGTTACAGATGCCATTTCCCAAAACCATTGATAAGAATTCATAGATTTGAATTCAGTAGTTGAACCTCCTGAAAGCCACTCTGTGCAGTGATCCTTTGTGTGAGTTTTCAGCAGGTGAAGTAAGGTGACACTGATCCTGATGTGTGGTCCCTTGTTATGCACCCTGGTTTAGTATCAAAGATTCTGCTTCAAGGTCAGATCCCCAATGATTTGTGTTCTTAAATTAGATCTCTAATACCCTTTCATCATAGTATCCCCTGTGTTTTAAGCAAAAGAATTTGTCAAACCGTCAGGGTTCGGTGTATCAGTACAGAAATTAACTAAGTAATAGGTTAGCTTCATAAACCTGATATACCTGATATAACAACCCCTGTTAAAATTTTGGCCTAGAGATACCTTATATCTCAGTTGGTGATTTGATTAAAAGAGCATGAACTTGGCTCTGCTAATCCTGGTTTGCTTGGGACTCCTTGGTGGGTGCTAGGCGTGCTGTTAGTCCTTGTTTAAGTTTCACAGAAAAATCACAGCAATGTACAGATGTGCTAGTGTAATATTAGCCACTACTAATAGAATGTACCCAGAATAGAATGGGATCATGGATAACAGGTTGCTGAGGTTCTGATCCTGGGCCACTATTAGCCTGTGCAATCTCAGGAACTAGACCACTGGATTAAGGGAGAATGAATCCAAGAGGTAGATAACCTCAAACTAGGACTAGGTAAGCAATTCTCGGGTGGTTTAGGTACAGGATGGGGAATCTGACTTACTGTTTCTGTTATAGCAAAATAGGCCTCAATTCACATATCCAATGCCTTACAAAAGTAAAAATCTAGTGAGTTAGGTGTAGAATCCTGGGTCTAAGGGTTGAAGTTGGTTCAATAACTTGGGGAGTTTTAAAGACTGAAGCTGATAGCACTAAGGTGACACAACTTCTGTAACTTTGTAATGCTAGGACAGATTCTAGGCCAACACTAGACTCAGTAACAGAAGCTCCTACTCCTTGGTCTCAATACCTACATGGATCTGAACCATTGTTCTCACCCTCAATCAGCCCATATACCATGCCAAGCTTAGGACAAAGTAAGAATGGTGAATCTGTCCATATATATATATGCCTCTTACAATTTTAGGATTCTTGTCCAAGTCTAGGACAGCAGGTCACTGAGGTTCCAACTTTGGGTCATTATTAACCAAGACAAGGTTAGGATTTATACCACTAGATAAAGAAAGATCCGAATGTAAGAATTCAAATAAGTATCCTTGATGGAACTGCGGATCAAGCAATCTTTACCTTTCAATTCTCCGAAACTGTGGTAGTAATCATGTTGCATATTGACCCTATGTTCTCAAACTTACATCATCTATTAGAAGCCTAAATCAGATGGTTGATGAGCCGGGACAGTAGGTCGATAGGCTCAGACCTTAATGCATAACAAAGCCAAGAGCAGCTCATTCATTTGAGTTTAGGCCATACTTGAGGTAGAACCTAAGAGAACAGGAACTGAATCAAGGGTAAATTCTGGTTCCTCAACAACCATAGGCTAAGCCTATCCTTAGCAGCAGATAGGACTCATGTTCACTATCCTGATTAATACTTTGGGTACTGCTTGGCCACCAGTTTGGCACCATACTATAAGCCCTTTGGTTTACAAATGATGCAGGAATTCAGCACCATACTTTAGCTATTTTAGGCCACCTTAATGTGAGCTTAGGGCAGCCAATGAATTTTAGAATTTGCAATAAACCAGGTAGCAGATTCTGAGAAAGTCAAGAAGGTAATTTTGATTATACCTGGAAACAGATAAGCTCACAATCAACCTCTAATTGTCAGGATCAGGTAAAAACATTTTCTGTTTGTTAGATCAACACTGGTCTTTTGGTTAAAGTCTGTCCTAGCCCAGTAGGTGAGTCTAAACTAATATTCAGATTAGTACTTACCAATATAAGAAGCTAGGAAATCAGATATGAGTAACATTTGATAAGCAGGATTCTGATACATAGCAAAATTAGCCTTTCCAAACTAGTAGGTAGTGAATCAGACCCAACAAAATAGCACAGGTCCCCTACCCAGAACTATCATAGTCAAGCTTAAACCAAAAGTAAAAATTCACCAACTATCTAGTGAATGTAATGAATAGTCATAGGTTGCACCTAGTGCAAATCTTTGGCAAAGCAAGGAATGAAAGGGAGTCTTTTATTTCCTCCCATACAGCTGCACCAGGGTAATGTAAGTCAAGCACCCTGGTTGAATCCAAGAGTGGTCAGTTTAGCAGGTAGGAGGCTCTGAGGTCGGGTCTGCCCTAGATGCTTAAAAGGCTTTCTGCTTCTAATTTCTGATAACAGACCTGAAATGTGTAAGTTAAGTTTAAGTCCATGATCTAATATTCGACCTTAGTTCTGATTTGAAGAATGTGCGCTTGATCCTTTGCATAATAAACTATTATAGAAATTAGGTCAAGTTGGTAGTTTTCTTTAGCTCACCTTTGAAAGTACATCATAACTCTGAACCTGTATATGATAGTAACAACTTAACGCATGTCTAAAATCTGCCACGTCTGTTTTCTTATTTTTCGAAGTTCATGTAAACGGGTTCTAACGCGAACGAGTAGCGTTCTCTACCGTATCGTGTTTTAATTTGTGTGGGATCCAAATACGGCTTACGACGATTTAGGATCTCGCAAGCATGAATTTTTTAAAACAATCAATAAAATCTTATAAAGGACGTCTGTTTTTTTTATTTTATTTTATTTTTCGAAATTCATGTAAACGGGTTCTAACGCGAACGAGTAGCGTTCTCTACCGTATCGTGTTTTAATTCGTGTGGGATCCAAATACGGCTTACGACGATTTAGGATCTCGCAAGCATGAATTTTTGAAAACAATCAATAAAATCTTATAAAGGACGTCTGTTTTTTATTTTATTTTATTTTATTTTTCGAAATTCATGTAAACGGGTTCCAACGCGAACGAGTAGCGTTCTCTACCGTGTCGTGTTTTAATTCGTGTGGGATCCAAATACGGCTTACGACGATTTAGGATCTCGCAAGCATGAATTTTTGGAAAACAATCACTTTCAATAAAATCCTATAAAGGACGTCTGTTTTTTTTATTTTTCGAAATTCATGTAAACGAGTTCCAATGCGAACGAGTAGCGTTCTCTACCGTGTCGTGTTTTAATTCGTGTGGGATCCAAATACGGCTTACGACGATTTAGGATCTCGCAAAACATGAATTTTTGAAAACAATCACTTTCAATAAAATCTTATAAAAAACGTTTGTTTTTAATTTTTCGAAATTTATGTAAACGGGTTCTAACGCGAACGAGTAGCGTTCTCTACCGTGTCGTGTTTTAATTCGTGTGGGATCCAAATACGGCTTACGACGATTTAGGATCTCGCAAGCATGAAATTCTGAAAACCATCATTTTCAATAAATTCCTATTAAAGTGTCTGTTTTTTTAGAGATCAAGTCTCTTAACCAGAACTACGTAGCCTTGAGTTTCCCATTGCACCCGGGAATACGTAGGAGCAGGATCAAGTCCTGTCAGGTTATTTTCCACGAACCTATTTATTTTCTATTTTCTATTCTATTTTAAGGGATCAAATAGTTTTCAAAATATCACACACTCAGTTTAAGGGTACCGTTCCTTGGAACGGGCGAGTAGGGTGCCTAATACCTTCCTTACTTGTAACCGACTCCCGAACCTAGATTTCTTCCACAAGTTAGGGTTTTTCCAAATGTTTTCCCTTAAAATAAGATTTGGTGGCGGCTCCACAATCAAATTAATTCTTTTCAAAATTTAGCGAGTCCGTCGTCTCGTCGTAGTTACGGTTATGACATACATGAATGCAAAAGTTAGAAAAAAGATATAAAAAACTTAACAAATGAAAGTGGATTGATAATATCAGAGGTTTGGATGGAAGAAGAAAAAAAAAGTCATAAAGTTGATTAGAAATGAAAAAATTGAATTTGTTGCCATAAAAGAAACAAAAAGTATGGAAGCAAAAGTCTTTCATCAATTACTGGGGGCTAGATTGTAGTTTTGCATCCTATCCATCAATAGATGGGGTAAAAGGGAAACTTAATATGTGGGATACAAATAATATGAAATTGGATTATTATTTTACATGTTCAAGATGAGGTGGGGTTTGTTTGAAAAAAAGAAAAGATTTTTAATGTGATACGAACCAAAAAGAGATAATCATAAAAAATGAAAAAGATAAAAAAGAAGGATCTCTATCAAAGGTTCTATGATAAGATCAAAAGTAAAGAAAGTCAAAAAAACTTTAAATCACATAGTTATAACTATGTTTAAGGTAACGTAAGATATAGAAGATAATAACGCAAGACTTTATGTTTGTATTTTGGATTTAGACTTTATGTTTTACTCTAATAATTACTAATATATGTTTATTTTATTATGTTAATGAGCTTGATTGTAATGGTTATTAAGCCTTTTTATGATTAATTTACTTTTATTTCATTATATTAGTAGGATAGATTTTAGTGATTATTAAACATTTAGAGTTTAGTTTTATTATAAACATTCACGTAACTATTTTTAGGAGATAATTTTGATGATAATAAGAATTGATATTTTTCCTCTTGAGAGAGCTTGTGCGTCTCCTAGGGTTCTTTGAAAGAACCATTGCCCAGATCTTATTAAGGGTTTCTCATACTCTTGTGACTATTATATACCGAGCTTATCATTCTTCTTTCTCTATAAAATTGAGGGTGTGACGTTTTCCCTTGTTCCTTCTTTTTTTCACATTTTATTTTTACAATTATTAAAATCCTAATTTTTATTTATTTTTATTATAACTCTAATTTTGATTTTATTTCCGTTATAATCTTTTTTTTTTCTAAGTGAACCAACTTAAGGAAAGATTCGTTTACTATATATCTTTTATTTTTTGTATTCATCTTTATTGAAGCATGTTTTAGGATAAAAAAAAAGCAGAGGAAAAAAAGAAAAAAGAAAAAATTTAAAATAATTTAAATTTGTATCCTATTTATAGCAAGTAGTTACTTTTTTAATTTAATTGTCATAAAATCTATAAAAAAATTAACTTTTTCTTTAATTGTCTTGTTTGATATTCTATTCTTTAAGTACGCATAATATTTCTTTTAATTTTTATTGTTTATCTTTATTGACTCCTCAGTTTTGTCTAGAGTATTTTCTTTTACTTAACTTTTTGAGTATTAAGTTTTGTGTGTGATTTTATTTTTTACAAGAGTGTATACATTTTTTAGATTAGCTTTGATTTAATTTAAGAACTTAAAAGAACACTTGAGTAGTAAAAGATAAGAGTGAATATTTCATAAAATTCTACTTTGATAGCAAAACATGAGTAGATTAGAACTTAAGAATGTAAATACATGAGTAGAATGGTAAGACCTTTATTTATTTCTTGTTAACCTATTTTTTTCTCATAGCTATGTTCAAAGATTATAGTGTAGATAGAGAAAATATTCCTATTTTTCTAATATCTATGAGACAACAAATGCAAGTCTTAACTTAATACTTGGATAGATAGTTACACAAGCAAAATGTGGAGTTAAATCAACAAATTAACCAACTAAAGAAAGGTAGGACTTCTGACCATGGGAGAACAGTCATCCATGGAAGGGATTCTAATCATGAAGGTTTGTCTCACGAAAATAATAACTTCTATGATTTTCCTAGATAAAGGAGGGAAAGAAGGAGACATGATGGAGAAAAAATACATGAAAGAGACGAAAAAAATCGTGGGTAAGGTGATGAACTTGGAGATGTGAAATTCAATGTACCTTTCTTCAAAGGGGGAATGAGCATGAACCTTACCTTGAATGGAAGATGAAGATTGAAAAGATTTTCTCTTGCCACAACTACAATGATGAAAAGAAAGTAAAGGTAGTTGTTGTCTTTGAGTTTACTAATTATACCTTAATTTGGCGGGATCAAGTACAACAAAATAGAATAAAATTTAGAGGATATCCTATCAACATTTGGGATGAAATGAAGACCATGACACAGAGATTTGTGCCTTCCCACTAGCATAGGGGTTTTCACAAGAAATTACAAATACTCACACAAGAGAGTAAAAGCGTGGAAGAATACTATAAGAAAATGAAGATGACTTTGATTAGAGTAAACATTATGGAGGATAGGGAGGTATTGCAGATGTTGTAGAGTTGCAATATTGTGTGGAGCTTGAAGACTTAGTCCATCAAGTCAGGAAGGTAGAGCAGCAATTGAAAAGGAAATAATTTATGACAAATTCATCTACTTCTAACTATTCTTTAAGTTAGAAGGACAAAAAACAAAAAGGAGGGTTCTTTCTCTAATCATAAGGAAGTTGTAAGTACTAAAAATTCTATCCCTACCACCACCACTTTTTCTAAAAGTAAGGATATCAAATACTTCAAGTGTTTAAGAAGGAGACATACTGCATCTTATTGCCCAAATAAAAAGATTATGGTGATTAAAGATAATGAAAGTATTACGGAAGATTCTAATTCTTTCTCAAGCGAAAAGGAGACCAACGGTACAACTTATGCATAAGATGAAGATTTATTGGTGGTGAGGAGGTTATTTAAAAGTCAACCTAAAAAGCATGAGGAAAACTAATGGAAAAATATCTTTCATACCTGTTGTCTTGTCCAAGGGAAGATATGCTCTTTGAGTATTGGAGTGAGTTGTACTAATGTGGAAAACACTAGTTTGGTCACCAAATTAAATCTAAAGATTACACCACATCCACGACCACATAAGCTCCAATGGCTAAGCGACAATGGTGAATTGGTGGTGAATCAATAAGTGGTGGATAATTTCTCCATTAGAAAGTATGAAGATCAAGTTTTTTGTGATATTATTCTCAAGGAGGCAAGTCACATCCTTCTTGAAAGGTCTTATCCATTTGATAAGTGCATTCAACACGATGGACTTTCTAACAAATTCTCTTTTATCCATAATTGTCACAAAATAACACTTGTACCCTTATTTCCTAAAGAAGTTTATGAGGATAAAATAAAAATGAAAACAAAAAAAAGAGAGTAAGGGGATCAAAAGTTTAAAGGGAAAGAAAAAAAGAGTCAAAAAAAAGAAGAAGAAAACCCATGATTTTGAGGACAAAATTCAAAAGAAAGGGAGAAAAGAATAGGAAGAGAGAAAAGTAGAGTTTCTTTGCTAATAAGAGTGAAGTGAAGAGTACTTATTTGACTAATCAATCTTTATTCTTTATTTTGTGTAAGAATATACTTAGATTCTAACACTAATTCTTTGTCTAGTAATGTTGTTGCTACTTTGCAGGAATTTCATGATGCTTTACCCAAAAAGTGCCTCATGGTTTGCCACTAATGGAGAGAATAGAATCAAATAGATTTTGCTCCTGATGCTTCTCCACTTAAAATACTTGCATATAACAGCAACCCTCAAGAGACAAAAAAAAAATATTAAAAAACAAGTAGAAGAATTGTTAGAAAAAGGATGGATTAGAGAGAGTTTAAGTCCTTATGCAGTACCTTTAATTTTGGTACCTAAAAAGGATGAATCACATATGATATACACAAATTGTAAAGTCATCAACAAAATTACAATTAAGGCTTAATTTAAGAAGGAAATTGAACATTATGTTCAAAATGCTAACAAAATTTGGAAGAAATTTGTACTTAAACCTTAAGATTGCGTTTGGGTTCACCTACGAAAGGAGCAATTTTTTTTAAAAAAAATAATCAAAACTTCAACCAAGAGAATATGGATCTTTCCAAATGTTACAAAAGATTAATAATAATGTTTATAAAATTGATTTGCTTGGTAAGTTTGGAATTGGTGAGAGCAACATTTTATTTGATGCAGTCTCATAAATTAAAAGAGGAAAAAACCATCTTCGAGCTTTAAGGGTGGATTGGGACTTGTTAGAAGGGGAGTAATAAATAAAGGAGAAAGTGATCAAATTTTTTCAAGGGCTACAAGGGTTAGAAGGTTGGATCCTTTAATGTTCCTTTTGATGGTTGAAGGATTACAATGGTTGATGATAACTTTTGTTTAAGATAAGGATTTTCAAACCATTCAAGATAGGTGATAAATCGTATTCTATTGATTTATTTGTAAGTAATTAGTTCTAATTACATGATAATCGTTTCCTATCTGTTAGTAATTTTACCTAATATTTTTTTTGAAAATGATAATACTAGTAGTGAATTCGAAATAGAGTATAAATTAAGCTAAAAAAGGAAAAAAAAAAAGGCATAAAAAAAAGAATTAAGAGAATGATAGAAATATTCCTGAAAAAAGTTAATACATTCATGCTGGAACTTAACACCTCTTTACAATATTAGTATTTTTTGACATAACTGTGTTATAAGCATGACCATGCTAGATAGTAAGCACGACTATGTTAAAGCTCAACTTAATTATGCAACGTATTTAAAAGATGATTTGGATCAACTTAATTTACGATAAATAAGTTCAATTTAGACTAAGAAAAAGAAGACAAAATTTTGAAAAAAATAATTTTAAAAATAATTTCTTTTATATTTTTATATTTATGCTTATTTTGATATTCGTTCATAAGATCTTGAAGGCAGCAGAATAATTTCCTTTTACTGCTTGGATCTTCTTATTAAACACAACCCAAAAAAAACATCATTTTAGGAAAAATTAATACGGATTTTACATAAGAAATTATTCTAAATATATCTTCTTTTGGAAAAGATTTATGCTTATTAACGGAGTACTTTTAGCCTTCCAATTTATTATTTATCCTTCTTGAAGACTCTTAAGAAGATAGTATAGAAGTTAGTAAAATTAACGAGCATTTCTTTGAGGAAAGGGGGCTACGTAGAAAAAAAAAATATAACTTAGATTAAATGAGACGTAATATGTAGGTAAAAATTGAAGGAAAGTTGGGGATAAGAACCTAATGCTTTTCATCAAGGCTCTTTTGGTAAAATAGAGGTGGAGAACAGATAATTCTCTTTGGTATGGAATTATTCAAACTAAAAAATTTGGTAGGAGATCTCAACTAATGATAAAACATGGCTTAACTTGGTGGAAGGATATAAGTACAGTAGGTTGTGTTGGAGAGATGAATTGGTTCCAAAGTGGCTTGAGAAAAGTAGTGGTAGATGGATTATAACCCGTGTTTGGAAAAACCTGTGGTGTGGAAGATAAATGCCACGCACGACCTTAATTTCCAACGTTGTTCTCCATATTAAATCATAAAGAGGGAAAGGTAAGTGAAATAAAGACATGCGTGGATGGGGTATGCAAAGACATAAGAGGTTATATACATGGAAGGAGGAACGACTGATTTATAGGGAAATAAATTGGAAACAATTTAACTTTATCCAGGACCGAAGGATATTTAGAAATATATATATGGGATCCTTTGGGACGACTTATATTGTCTAATGCTAATTTGATAGCTGAACTTATTTTTATAAAATTTTGGAAAACTCTTGTTTAAAAGAAAGTGTTGGATTTTGCTTGAAAACTCTTAAAGGATAAACTTCCAACAAGTATAAACTTTATTAATAGAGGGATTCAACTATCATCATCCCGCACGCTTTATTAAGTAACGTGTCTTTGGACATTTTTTAATGATGTAATTTTGTCAACTTGCTATGGATATTAATTATAGCTTGACGGTAGTTGAGATGGTTCTGCCAAAAATTGTACAACATGCATATATTCAGTTCAGAGGACTAGTTCGTGGTAAACATAAGAAGAGAAGTGTGTTTATGATTTAATGTGCAGTAGTTTGGAAATTTACAAGTGCTATTTATTTTCAAATATGACATTTGGAATTTGATAGATAATATATATATATACAAAGATCAATTTATTTTATAAATTTAATATTTGTTCAATATCTCTTTTTAACGATTAAATTTTATTAATTTAATTGGTAAATTTTTTAATTTATCATATAAATTATATTTATAAAAAATTTAAAAAATTTAATATTTTTAAAATTTTATTTTAACAGATAATATATTTTTTAAAATATATGTTAAATTTATTTAATAAAATATTAAATTATTTTTAAATTTTATAAAATTTTATAAACATAATCTATATAATAAAATTTATAAATTTAATGATTGCTTTAACAAAAATTAATTGTTAAAAAAAATATTTAAGGAGCAATTCATGATAAATTAATTTATAAAATAAATTACATATCTTTTTCTTTTCTTTTCTTTTCTTTTATATATATATATATATATATATATATATATATATGATAAATTTACTTTTAAAATAAGTTAATATATATATATATTTTTTCCTTTATATATATATAATATAATATGATCAATTTATTCTATGATTAATTTATACTAAATTTATTTTATTTAATAAATATTTTAAATTATTAAATTATTAATTTAATTTTTAAGTTAATTTTTTTATTATATAAATTAAATTTATAAAGTTTATAAAATTTAAAAAATTAATATTTTATTAAATAATTTCAATTCAACGTCTATTAAAAGAGATATAATTAGATGTTAAATTAAATTTATTTAATAAAATATATAATATATTTTAAATTTTATAAAACTTTATAAAACTTTATAAATATAATTTTTTACAATAAAAGATTTAATTAAATGATTAAATTTATAAAATTTAATAATTTAAAAAGACTATCTTCCTATCTCTCTTTCCCTTCCCTCGATCTTTCTATAAATGGTATTTCAATCTACAATAAAGGGATAATTTTTTGAAAATACAAAGACCATCAAAATTACTATATTTAAACTTTTTATTTTAATTTTTTTGAATATTTGGTTAACAAAGTAAAATGATTTATTAAATTTATAAATATATGTATAATTTTAAAAATGTAGTAAATTTTGTACTCAGAATAAATTTTACTTTATAGGAAATTAAAATTTTTTAATTTATTCAAAATTATACCAACTACACAGTTTATTTTAAAAAACCTTTATATCAAATACTGGTACGATTCGACCCTATTATTTTTTGACGCAAATTAGAATTAGCATGTATCCAAAAAGCACAAAAATAGGCACAATCCACAGGACGCCTAGCTCTAAAATGTTTTTAATTAACCATATTAAATAAAAAATACTTAAACAAGGCCAGCTGGTGCATTACAACGTTAAAGCCTATGCTGTAGCCGCCACGGGCAAATAGTATTGTTTTATAAAGTATATCAATCTCTTTAAGTGTTTAGGTAAAGAGGCAGAGGTAAGGGTTCCCCAATCCGTGGAGCCAAACATTTGGAAGATTCTCCGTTTCCATTTTCCACTCCAACTTTGTTTATTTCGTTCATTCATTCATTTTTGGCTTCTTTTGCGGATTATTGATTATAAGAATGGCTGACAGGGTGACAATTTCAGGTGGTAGGGTCCTTGCACCAATGCTGCTTTTGAATTCATCCTTTCTCATGCCCTTCTTTAACATTTTCTAAATTTGGTTAATTAACGCATACTCATAGTTGATGCGGCCACACCTAGACAATGACTTTTATATAATAATTATTTTATTTTTATTTATATTTTAAATTTTATTATTGATATTTTTTTATTTTTCTAAAAAATATAAAAAATTATATAACTAAAAATAAAATAAAAATAGATATAATATATTTTTATATATATGATAATCATTTATTTTTAGATTATAAATAAACTGGATGTTATGAAAAATGTTACGAACAATTTAAAATCGGTTGTATCGATCAGTTTAAGCTTAAAAAAATAATTTTGTTGATGTCCAAATCCAATCCATATTTATAATCATATAACATAGGTTGTTTGCTTAGCTTGCTAGTGTTATAGCAATAGAAAACATCCACCTTCTCTTTTTATTAGTAAAAGTTATATTTTAAAAAAAATTAAATTTTACATGATTTAGAATAGGATTAATATAAATTTTATATATTTATTATTCTTTGAGCTTATAGATAAACTAATAAGAAATAAGATCTTATATGTATAAAATTAAATTTGTTAAATTTAAATTGACAATTTTTTTATGTAAGATAATATAAATTACATATTTTTGAAAACTTTTTTAATAAGGAGTAAAAGACATTACATACTATATACTATGATTTAAATTTAAATTAAATAATTAGAATAATTAAGACAAGTACCAGATAAGATCATTAAAAAATATAAAGAGTTAGGATAAAAAAATTATGAAATTGAAGAAAGTTATAAAATATAGATAAAAAATAACACTTTAAAAATCAAACTACCATTTTAATTCACCATTTCTTTAAATGAAAAAATATCGATGGTGGTATTTGAGGACAATGAATGCAACTTCCGTAACCAAGGAAAATTTGTAAGGAATGAAAATAAAGCTAATAAAAGTAGAAAAAAATAAGTAAAAGTTAGAGATAAAATTAAAAGAAATACATGAAGTGCTTAAAAATTTGTCATTAAAAAATGTTGAAAATGATGAATCTTTTTAAAAGGTCAACAAAAGAGTAAGAAAAGAGATAATACTAAACAATATTTAGAAGTAACTTATATAGTTTTGAGATGTAAAAGGTAAAAAAAATTAAATTCGAGTAAAGAATCATAAACTTAAAGTGACACTGGTAGATAATTAAGCATGTTAAAAGAAAGCAATTAAACAGTTAGAAGGTTTCAATAAAAAAATAAAAAAAATGGTGGTTGATTATAAATAAAAAATAAAAAAAAAGTGAAGAGTAGGACATATAAAAATAAAATATCAAATATTCTTAAAAGAAAAAGAGAAAAACATTCAACACATTTGTTGACTTAAATAAAAAAAATAATGATGAAATATACAATTATAAAAAAAATGTTGTCCATTATATTATTTGATTTGGAAATTTGATGTAAATATCTAATAAAATAATTGAAAAATGTTAGAATTTTTGAAGAAAATAATTTTAAAATTATCATTATTTAATAACATTTTCATGTAATTAACCATTCAAAATTATATAATTTAATGTATTAATAATATTAAATATTAATTTTCAAATGTATTTTCAAATCAGCGGTTTATCGAAAGAGTTGATGTGGTAATTTCGTCCAGCCGCAAATCTTAGAGAGTACCGTCCAGGATCCTATGTTGTAGTCTACGGTATAAGCTAGATTCCTTATTGATTAGATTAGTTTAAATATTGTACTGAGGATTACTTAATTTATTAATAGCTTATGATCATTAGAGTCAAACCCACCATCATGTGCAACATTGGTCTCTAGTCAGATTTCGCATAGTTGCGGCTGAAACACCCTGCAAGTGCACACAAACTCAAATTCCTTTATGTTCGTATTTAAATGCGAATATTCTAAGACCGATTCTCCCATTGTAATTATTTAGTAACTTAACAGGAAAAAAGATCCTTTTCTCTGTGCAAGCAATTTGTGCATTTCCGATCCATCCATATATTTTAATTTGTAGGTAATGAACTAGCTAGTCTCTCCGGACATTATATATTTCTTTTGAACTTCAATTAATCAACCTAAATAAACGTAAATTTATCAGTTATGGATAACACTCAGTTTAAATTTATTAATAATGGTCGTTTATATATTCGGTAACCTAGCTTGTAATTATGCCTTTCATTTGTAAAGGGCTGCTTCCAGTCGTACAATTATTGGTTGTTGAAAATATTAAGTACAATGTCAGCCTAATATTATAAGTTATCTATAGTCTTCCTAAAAGAAGAAGAAAAGTCATGAATTTAATTCTATCAATTGATCACTTGTTGGAGATGCGGGTTTACAATTAATTAAAAAAATTTAATTATGATATATTATTAAAATAAAATTGTTTATAATATCAATCAATTAAAAATTATCATAAGTATATTTCTTAAAATGATTATTATAAGTTTTAATTTTTAATTATATAACAGTTATTTAATTAAATTACAGTATAGAACATCTTTATATTGTTTGTACATGTCAAATCTTTGTTAGTAAGTTAAAAATTATAATTATAAAGAAGAATTATATTGGTAGTTTCTTAAATTTATCAAAAAATATTTAATATTTTTCCATTTTTATTTTACAAAAATTTTTTAATTTATATAAAAACATAATACGTATATTGTTTTCAATGCCACGCTTTTTTCGGAGCATCTTTGTGCCTTGAAGAATACCACATCACTTGCATAAATAACATAGTAAATGACTTTGCAAGTGGAATAATCCTTAGTGGACGGAAAAGTTATCACAAAATATACATAATCTTTAAAAATTTAGAGCTCAAAAAGCAGGACGGAATCTTTAAAAATAACAATAATAACTAATAAAATAAAATAATAATTATAATAACAATAAAAAATAAAATAAACGATAAAGAACAAAATGTAATAACCTAATAAATAAATAATAAAATTTACACTTAACCACTAATTTTTGAAAGAAAAAGTAATAATAATTAAGAAAAAATATGAATTATAAAAAATAAGTAAACAACATAATAATAATTAGGGAAAATAAATTGAATGGTCAAATTATTATAGTTTAATTGAAATAAAATATAATGAAAAATAAATAAATTTTAATAATGTATCAATTAACATAATAACATGTAAGTAAATAATAATTAACAGTGATAATAATTAAAGAGATAACGACAATAACACTCATGACAAAACAAAATATTATTAATAATAATAATGTTGATATAATAAATAAATAACAATGACAATGATATAAAATAATTAAATAACAGCATTAAGAAAACAATAATGTATAATAATAAAAAAACTAATAAACCTCTTACTTCTAATCTTGCTAAAATAATCTAATCCAGATCGTTACATAGTAACTGAATAGGTAACACATAATTTAATCTTGCTAAAATAAGCAATGGAATACGGGTGGGGATAAGAATCAATTATAATTTCATTCTTTTAGCAAATTCAACCAAGTCGAAGGAGTATTCAAACTACATATGGCAAGAAGAATGGAGTGAGTCAGGAGGGACATAAACTAATTCAGTATCTTACTTCTTCACTAATATCCTAGAATACTTGAAATAAAAGGAGCTATTGAAAATGTGTCAAAAAATGGGAGATGGGGTTTATATTTTCCCACCGGAGTGATCTTTCATTTTCATTACAACCAAACATGATTTGATAAGGATTTTGGTTTCGTTTGCAAATGTGTATATAGGGATGGAAGTGAACAAGACCGTCCGACAGGGGTCTACTGCTCGGCTCGTTTAAAACTTAGTTAAGCTCGGTTTGTTTAATAAATAGACAGGTTCAAGCTTGTAAAAAAATCTTTTTAGATAAACAAGTCAGACCTAAACTTATAAAAAAGCCTATTTAACCTATTCAGTGGCCTATTTATATTTATATATTATATATTTATATTTATTTTAATATATTATATTTATATAATATTTATTTTATATTTTATTTATATAATATTAACATATATATGTTTTAGGCCTATTTAATGACCTTTTTATCTTATAGGTTTTAAGTTTATAAACTTTTTTAATTATTTATTTATATAGACTTTAAGTTTATTTATTGATTTTTTTGTAATGTAGGCTTTTAAACAGACTTGTAGATCTTGTAGACTTTAAATCACCTTAACAGAAAAAAAAAAAGAAGCCTTTAACAGGTAATAACTCAGACTTAGGCTTCAAAATTTTTAAAAAGGTTAAGCTTAAACACTCAAAGTCTAACTCGGTTCGGCCTACTTCCCTCCCTATATGTATATTAGCATTTTTAAATAGAAAGTTATTGAGTCTAATTATGAAAACGAGAAAATATATATATATGTGTGTGAAAATTATAATTTATAGGTGGGCCAATATCATGAACTAAATTTTTCTTCAATTTGCTACATGAAGAATATTAACCTATCTTCTGAAGTATGGATAATGTACAATCGTAGAAGCAACGAAGTTATAGTAGCACAAAGGAGCATTTGATTTACGGAGATACATTGCGAAGTTAACACTTCGACAAGAAAATGAAAATGCTTAAAATAATGATACATCTCTCAAGAAACGAGGTTTTTCCAAAGCAGTAGTGAGATCATGGCTCTCCCTAGTCAACCAAAATATATGGTAGGTCACACCCAATAATAGTTTATTTTTGTGTGTTAACTAAAAAAAATGTTAAAATCATTCTTCAAGGAGTATTTAGAAGTAATAAATTTTTTATTAAAAAAATGTTTGTTACTATTTTGTATTTTTAATATTTTATAAAAGTAAGATATCCCGTTAAAATATATATACTTAGAAAGAATTCATTTATTTTAAAAATAATTCATATTAGAGTTACATTTTTTAATAATTTTTTAAATAATTAAATTTTATTTATTCAATCATTAAATTAATTTCACTGTATAGGTTTACAAAATTTTGCAAGTGAAATCTTAGGTTGGAAGGTGCATGAGGACGGAAAAGTGACGAAAGTACACATAATCTTTCAAAATTTAGAGCTCAAAAGCAGCCCTCGAGTTGTATGAAGAGAAAAAGGCACTTTTGAAGCCCATAACTATCACCTCTAGTAGCTACTTAAACTAAAGTTCAATGAATAGATTACTTTGAATCATAATTAGTAGTTCAATGAATAAATTAATTTGAATCATAATTAGTTAGGTAAAGTTAACATGGAAACATAAACTTTTGTGTATATGTATGCGTGAGAGAGAGGGAGAGAGTAGTGACAAATTTTTAATTTGCAAATGAGGGAGAGAGAGAGTGAGAGAGACAAGAAGAACAATACAACTAGAAAAAGCAAACAAGATACGAGTTCTTTTAACAGAGAGGTTGGGCTTAAGCAGTTAACAGATAGAGTAGTGGTAAATTTTTAATTTGCAAATGAGGGAGAGAGAGAGAGAGAGTGGGAGACAAGAAAAACAATACAACTAGACAAAGCAAACATGATACAAGTTTTTAGTTGAGAGGTTGGGCTTAAACAGTTAATATAGTTCACAGGATATCTCCACGGAATCTTTTCCCTAGCGATGAGGAGTGAAAGACATCACATGCTGAAATACACTGAAGCCTTATAAATACCCATGTCCAAGAACTTGTTAGACCATCTCCCATTGCATTTGCCTCTTGAAATCTACTTTGTATAGAAATCAATTCATTATATACCAATTAATTTACTTCCCTTGTGATCATGGGTGAATTTCAGGCCATGTACAAATATTTTGCTATTTTTCTTTCACTAGTTGCCTGCCATGATTCGCTATCATCTGTGAAAGTAAAAGATGGTGTTTCAAGTTTTGAAGATTTGGGTGACAAGGCAATGAGCGTTGCAACAATAAGTGCCGTTGCAAGTCCAAGGCAGGTGAAGCGTAGCACTATAAATTTTGAGGGAGATGCTGAAGCTTTTAGACCCACAACTCCTGGTCACAGTCCCGGAATTCGCCATTCCATTAACAATTAATCAATGCAACCAACTATATGACTTGCCTCATCCAAAAATATCTTGTGTGTCTATGTGTTTCATTTCATTCCATTCCTACATCATGTTATATTTATATATTTGCAGTTCAGCTTAGCTTATTATTATGAATGCATGCTAGTGCAGGTTGTATGAGCTTTCTATATATGGTGTACTATAATTGATTGATTGAAATATGTTTGTTATATTCTACACTCTACCTTTCTATCTCTTGCTTCACTTCATCCATCCTTTTGGTATAAATAAACTTGCAGAAACGATAACAAGTTACCACACTAAAACTGGTGCATTAGTATTTGTTAGTAGGTATTCCACAAACAAATATACAATATATACAAAGAGTTTGAAGTACATATACATCGTTAGAAAAATAATAAGTACGTCCATCGTAAAATAATAATAAAAATAAAAAGTAATAGATTTAATAGATAAATTCATTAAAAAAGATAAGTAATCAAAATAAAATAATATAATTTACTTTAGGTGAATAAAGCAAAATGTAAAAACAATAATGAAACATATCAAGGATTAGTATTTGATAAAATGAAAGAATTTGATATAAATCGGAATCTAATGAAGAGTTTTAAAATTATCGTGATCTACGGAAAAAATCAATATTTTCAAAAATAATTTTTTTATAAAAACAAAAAAATTAATCTTTAATAGAATAATTATTCATGTAATTATTAATGGATGAAAAAGTGATCACATAATATACATAATCTTTCAAAATTTAGAGCTGAAAAGGCAGGACGGAATCTTTTTCCCCGCAATGAGGAGTGAAAGATATCACATGCTATGGTCGAACCTTCAAAATTTATTTAGATTCCATGCCGGTTTCAAGCCTCGCATAACCTAGATTGAGCTACATGTTCAGTATATCCAACCTCCACTAGGTAAAAGGCTGGGCAGTTTCTGAAACATTTTTATTCAAAATACTTTGTACAAAAGGAAGACATTTTTATAAGGAAGAGAAAAAGGAAGAAAAAATAATAATAAAATAAATAATTAATATTACAAACTTCCTCTTAAAAATTGTAATATGATTAACACAAATTTAATATAAATTTATTAATTTTAGTTTTATAACTGATTTTAAATATTTAAGAATCATAATTTTTATTAAATATAAAATATTACATATTTATATTTTTAATATAATAAATATTATTCTAATAACATAACTCCTACTTGTAATATTTTATGTAAACAAATTAAAGGCATTGATGGCCCACCTGAGAGAGAGAGAGAGTGAGAGACAACTGGGATACAACTAGACAAAGCAAACAAGATTCGAGTTCTTTTAACAGAGAGGTTGGGCTTAAGCAGTTAACAGAAACAATTAACAGAAAGAGTAGTGGCAAATTTTTAATTTGCAAATGAGGGAGAGAGAGAGAGTGAGAGAGACAAGAAAAACAATACAACTAGACAAAGAAAACAAGATACAAGTTTTTAGTTGAGAGGTTGGGCTTAAACAGTTAATATAGTTCACAGGATGTCTCCACGGAATCTTCATCACATGCTGTGTTTCCTCCAAACCTTAAAACTTTATTTAGATTCCATTCTCGGTTTACATTCCTCGCATATAAATCCCAACTTAGTTGTCAGGACCCCAGTCATGATGCCAGCGGATAAAAAAATAGGTTTATAAAAAAAATATTTTAAAAAATAGGGTTTTATTAATTTTATTTAAATTAAAAATAATAATAATTTTAAATAAAAAAATATCTATCAAAACAAAAGAGTTGGAGAATTGATTTATATGTAAATAAGAATAAAAATTTAATTTCACAGTACTTCTAATATATTTATTTTAAAATAGTTCCTTTAATAAAATTGTGCAACTTAATGATAATTTTAAAATTTTTATTTTAGTACTTTTAACACATAAAAATAAATTAAATTAAAATAATATTTTTAAATAAATAAGTAAATGAATAATTAAATAAAAAAACAAATATTATAAAAATTAATTTTAATTTAACAGTTTAAGTTTTGTTCTTCCGTATTTCGGTGTAATAAAAAAAATTCAAATTCATATAATTTTATGTAAAATCTTTATGTGTTAATTAATTTAAAAAAAAAAGATAATTTTAATATTATTTTAAAAAACATATTTGAGAAATTTAAGATAATATAAAACTAATCAATAAATCTTAAACATCAAATAAAGATAACGTTTACCGCTAATCATTTTTATTAAATATTACTTAAATTAAAATAGATTTTATATATTTAATTTTTAAAAGAAAAAAAATAAAAATTTTAAATCATTAAAAATTAAATATATAAAATATTTTTATTAAAATAAAATTACATTATATTAAATTTAAGTTAATATAAAATTATTTAATAAATTCGTATGATTAGAACGATAATAAATTATTATAGATTATTTAATATTTATTATACGTTATTACGAGCGATATCTTAGTTAATCAATTTTTTTAAAAAAAAATAATTACATTCTAAAAAATAAAATTATTTTATATTAAACTTAAGTTAATATAAAATCATGTAATAAATTCATATGATTAGAACAATGCTAAATATAGCATAGATTCCTTAATTTGTATTATTGTTTACTATGTTAATTAAATAAATATTAATTTTAATTAAATAAATTTTTAGATCAATAAAAAGTTAATAAAAAAAGTAAAGTTAATAAAAAATAAGACTTGATTAAAATCTAACATGTATTAAAAAGTGAAATAATCTACTTATTCAGGATTAAAATTAATATAAAACCAATTAAAAAAAATTTATTATTAAAATACCAATCAAATTAATTTTAATTCTTATATTTATATTATCAATTGTGCATACATCATAACATGTATTTAGAGAATAAAAATTTTAAAAATTAATAATAATAACACTAATAAGGTAATAAGACAAATCCTAAATACAAAATATTTTAAAATAATAAAAAATAGGCAATAAAAATAAAATAAACAAACGTTATTTATAAATATCAACAAAATAATTAAGAACTAATAAATAAATTAAACAATGAAAAAAATTAATATAATTTCAATTTTTTCAAATTTAACTTTACAATAAAATAAAAAATAATATTAAATCTACTAATTAAACAACGCAAATTAGCATATCAATCTAATCGCTATTAATCTTAAAAAAAATATAAAAATATTTTAATCTCTCCTAAAATTCTAAAATAAATGAATATGTAATATATATATATATATATATATATATATATAATTTTTCACTAAGATCCGAACGGGCCTAATTAACTTTAGTTTTAATTACAAAAAAATGAAATAGAAAGCAACCAGACCCTAATTTGAAATTAACACTTTACATTTATAGCATGTCTTTGGACATAAACTTTAAAAAGAAAAACAACAGAATATGCAATACTCCTATTTTTATTCAAATTTTAGTAAATATAAAGAATACATTGCAAAAAAAAAAAAAAAAAAACAGCATAACTTAGAAACTCTTCCAATCATTACATAATGCACATGGATTGCAGGACTGGAAAATGCATAAATTATACATCCTTGTTCTATTTTTGCTTCCCTACTATTCTGATTGACAGAGAAAGAACATAAACAAAACCCTATGAACTTAGCTACAAACGGATCTTCCCCCACCAGTCCTACTTTACTTAATGTTGTTTTTGCCCTTGAGTGTTCACAAGTTGAGAAGAGACTCATTAAGCATGTCACGTGATATAAGCATTGAGATAGATAATGATGGTGGGAATGAGAGTGTGTCAGAGGTTGGAGACATTGGAGATAGAGCTCTTCCAAGTAGAAGGTACAATGAGAGAAGCAGTTTCAACTTGTCATTTGACCACAAGACTGAGAATAATGGAGCCATACAAGAGGACAATAAATTGCATCATAACATCTCTGTTATTAGGCATTTACCACCTCAACTCATCACATCCCCTCTTTCAACCAATGCAATAGTGGCTTTTCAAGACACAAAACTAGTGACCTCTCTTCTACACTTTTTCCTATGGTCATGGCCTATGGTTTGTGTTTCTTAGTTTCATATCATGCAAGTTCACACATTGTTATGTCCTGTTTCTGCTACTAGGAATATGGTGGAGGTTTTCTTATGTTATTGAACTATGTTTCATGTCTGCTTCACCTATCAATTTTTGGAATTCTAGGGGTAATATAATGTCCTAACTTTTTACTGCATCAGTGTTGTTTTGGTGAAGTGATGGATACATGTTGTTACTTTTACTTACCATCCTTAACCAATTTTATATTCATACCAAGTATATCAATTTAAAGGATTGTCTATTGATGCAAATAAATAAAGGATACATATTGTTATTGTTATATTTTGGCCATAGGGCTTATTAAATTATTCAAAAAGATTAACTTAGACTGTAATAGGGAATATGGTTTAACATTATTGGCACAAAACAGGAATGGAATTAAACACAGGAAAAATTCATGGCAAGATGGAGTTTTGGGAACCAACTGCCCCACTACTCCAAACTCAGATTACACTTACAAGTTTCAAGCTTGTTGAGCTTATACCTAAAATAGCTGAAAACTTATCAACTAACTAAAAAGGGTGACATGTATTCATTTGATGTTTTTCTTATTGAACTTGTCAGCGGAAGATGCCCTGTTGAGCCAAAATTTGAACTCAGGTAGACAATCACACCTAGATATGTGTGTACTGTGTACTATTTTCCTTCATTTTATTCTTCTTGTTTGTTGTTTAGTAGTTTTTCATAATTCTATGAAAAACTAGAATATTCCATTTTGTTTAGAAGTTTAGCACCTCCTTTTTATGATTGCTCCTTATCAATCCATGTTGTTCAAAGATTTAGCTGTAAGAGGGATTGAAGAAGAATTTGGAATAACTTATATAGGACTTATTAAGACTCACGAAAGTGACCTTTCTATAAGTTCATTTTACCCTATTTTAATAATAAAGCTTCATAGTTTTCATCTTATCAAAATAAGTTCTTTTTTTACCTATAAGTGCATGCTGTGAAGAGATTTTATTGAGGGATATGCTATCTCAGTGCTGGACCCAAGATTAGATCAAACAGCTGCCAATTCATTGGCACTAGAAAAGATACTTGAACTAGGTTTACAATGTATTCTATTGATTGAAAACTTCATCAGTGTACTACTACTTGAATATAACATTTTGGTGTATAATAAAGATAATATAATTTTAATCTAGAATTTCATTTAAATTTGTTGGCATTTATACTTACAACATTATTGGAACTTATAAGACAACTATAAAAATAGACTATTATAAGAAGTATTAATAAATAAAATTTTCAATGAAGTATTAACAGAATATTACATACCTTAGGATGCTTGGCAAAGATAACAAAATTTCAAAAAAATAGCTACCTTCACGGCGTTCTGAACCACAAACAATATTTTAGCAATAACAAATGCAGGTTATCACAACACCAAATTAAGAAGTTCACAGTAGAAAAAGATAAAATACCACAACAATAAAATTTGAAAAAAAAAACCACAACAATAATGAAAAATAATGATGGAAGCAATGTGTGAGGAATGAAACAGCAATGATAATAATGATGAAATAGGACAATGTGGAGGCAATGTTCACAATGAAGGCACAACAAATTAAAATAGAGATAATAAATTATAAAGTTTAAAAGATAAGATTGAAGTAAGAACTATAAAAAAACATATTTTACATTAGTTATTCATTAAAATTAACATAAAAATAATTTATTACATTAGTTTAATATTTAACCGATATAAAATAACTTTTTAAATAAATTATGAGACAATCGAGGCAAGAATTTTTTTTAATTTATAAAAATATTATCGTTTAATTTTTTACATCAATTTTTTAATAACTAATATAAAATATGGTTATAAAAATATTATTTTGCATTGGTGGACAATTATGTATGCAAATACTTTCAAGAACCAGTTAATTCCAAAAGGAACCAAAATATGAGCAAGTTAGTATATTATAAGATAAAATTATACAAAATAAAATTTTTAAAGATTAAATATAAGCAAAATATTACATTTAAAGATCAATTTATATATATATATATATCATTATTGTATATTATATTTTTTTAATATAAATCATATGTAACATTTTTTAAAAATATTATTAAAATTAATAGATAATATTTTTTTAATATTTTTATAATATTTTTTAAATATTATTAATCATATTTTACAATATAGATCAAATGGAATATTTATTAAAATTAATAGATAATATTTTTTAAAATATTAAAAAAATGCGATATGTAGTATTGTATTATTCAAATATTCAAGTTCATATTGTAGTTATTTTATTAGTTTTTGTTATTTTCTGAAAAGTATTTTTAAAAAGTCTTACAGTAATTTTTTAATGTGATTCATAAATTTTAAAAATTAATGTTATTCAAAAATTAAATTCACATAAAAATTAATATAAAAAATAGATTACATTGTATAATTTAATTTAAAAAGGTCAGTATGAATCCATATATTTTATGGTCTTGTATATTTTACCAAACTCAAAAAGCGCACCGCTGAGAATATTCCATAATCGGAACCGGAAAGATTCCTTGTCTTTCCATGAAAGAAGATACTACAGATCACAGTAGACAGTTTGTGAACTTCCAGTTCAAAGGTGATTACTTCTTTTACTTTTCTCCCATAATGTAAATAAAAAAAATAGAAGAAAAGTTTTCATAATTAAATGTAATGGTAGTAGTTTTGTTACTCTGGTGGATGAAACTAATTCTCGGGGTGAACATTGTCTCGTTGACTCCTGCGGTTAAATAACTAAAAAGAACGTCAAGTTGGCTTTTCATACATATATATATATATATATATATATATATATATATATATATATATGGCTTCACAAAAGAGAGATTACATTTATAATATATATTATGTACAATAATTTATACTACAATAAATAAAGAAAGTAAAATATGATAACAAATTAAAATATATTATAAATTATTATACAAATATATAATATAAACAAGATATTTATTTACAAAATAATAGATTTGAATCCAAATTATGGTGTTCCAATTTTCAGTTTTCTTATTGAATTGAAAGCTGAGACATCACGCATGCAGTCTCCATGTTGGAGTGCATAGAGTACACTTTTCCAGCTGTGGCCCCTTTGTGGTAATAATATATATCTACCCTAGACAAGTTGGATGGTTATTAAATGAAAATATATATATTATATGTTTTAATAATATTTATATTTAATATACTAATTTTTTGTTATCTCACTTCACCTACTTTTAAGTTTACAACAATATTTATTCATACCACTTCATTACCCAAGCATAAGAACTGCTTTCAAATAATGTGATTTTGTATATACCAGCAAAGAGAACATGCAGCGCAAAACCACCTGCTATTTGCGTCTTATGCATGCAAATTGATAGTTTGACAGATTTTTTTGTCGGGTATTTATATTTAATATTTTTTACTTTTATTTCTTAAACAGTATTTTTTAAAATGCTGATTAAATTTTTTTTAATAAAAGTATAAAAAATAATATCAAATTATTAATAGTTTTTTATTAAAAAAAATTATTAACAGTTCTCATTCTAAGATATATAATACTCTCAACATGACTTTCATAAAAAAATATTTTTAATTTCGTATTAATACTCTTAATAATTGGTTAGCAAGAATAAAACTTCTATATTGTTAATCAGAATAAAATTATTAATTAAAAATAAGAAATTGTTAATAAACTTCTTCATATAATTTTTAATTAGTTTAACCTAATTTTTAAATTTGTATTCAGTTTTAATTTCATATTCATATAAAAATAGTCATGGCAAAGGTATATGCCGGCGCACTACCTCGAAGATTGGGAATTAAAAGCCAAAAGATTTTCGATTATATAAATAGTTAAATACTGATTCCTAGGAGTATGGTGACATATATGGCCCACACCCACATGCTCTTTTCCCTCTATAAAAAGGCCCCATGGGATCTTTTTGGCACAACTCGAATGCTAGATTCTTAGTTCCAAATTGACATCTAGGCATTCTTCATTTCTTCTTTTGAAAAATCATTGTTACTTAGCCTAACTACTCTGTTTTTTCAAAACTGAATTAATTTTTCACCAAATATATATGGCACCAAATAAGTTCATTTTCTCCATGATTTTGTTTGCACTGATGATTTTGTGTCAGCGATTCCAGTTGATTGAAGGACGGTATCTAAAGTATGAAGATGAGAAGGTGAAGCATAAAGACCATGATGACGTGTATGCTGGCAACTCAGCTACAAATGCCGCCATATTCGCTAACGTCTCTCCACCATCCTCATCAACAATGGTTCATGCAACTGGGGCGGCACCGCCTCCAGGTCATGATGTCCATGACTTTAGACCCACAACCCCAGGGCATAGTCCTGGCGTAGGACACTCCCTTCACAACTAGGACAGGAAGTTCAACGTCAACGGTCAACTGTGTCATTACCTTCAACATCCTTTCATTCTATAATATTTGTTTTATTCAGAAAAGTGGGAGGAATTGAATGAGAGAATGGCTGTAAAACTCAATGGTCTTACTTTTGTACGTGGTCGAATTTGACCCCGATTAAAACTGTGAAAGAAGAGATTCTAAATTTGATTTTCGCTTGAGTTTTGAGAATTGGTGTAGCTATTTCAATATTGTTGATCTAATAAAAGCAGTTTCGCTGAAATGTTTGTAGGTTGTAGCTGTTTTATGTTGGTAAATTGCTTGGTCTAAATTAGTCTCGGGATATTGCTAGCCAAAAAAGAGTATCGAAATTTGGTGTATGAAGTATATGAGTGTAAAATTTGTATAGGGGATAATACAAAAGTGGGATGAAGCCGAGATCTGAATTGATTTTGCTAGTCTGCCCTTGTTCCCCCTTAAGTTTTTAACAACTTTTAAACAACTTATTTTTAATTAACTAGCAAGCTGGTTTATTTTTGGCACGCAATTTTTGATCTATTTAATTACACCATACTTTAAAACAAATTATGGCAATAATTTTAGAAAAAGGAGAGATTAATCTTGTACAACAAAACTATAAAAATATATTCAATAATTAAAAAATAATCGGTTAGTTAATTTTGTCCCTTATATTGTGAAAAAATAAAAATAGTCTTTGATTTTTGCAATTTAATCTTTGATATTGATGCGTCGGTCAGTTTATTCCCTGATATCAAGTTATGTTAAGGATCAAATTGACACAGTTATTAAAAAAAGTAGAAAATTTGTTTTATAACGTTAGGATCAAACCAAACTAAGTTAATGGTTGCCATAGTTCAAAACTAAATTTACTTTCCTATAATATTGACTGACAATACCAATTTTGAAGGTTAAGTTAATTTTTTATTTGGCATTAAATTTTTAATTTTTTTTATCAAACATATTATAACAGTTATTCTCGAAAAGATAATGTTTAATTGGACTTGTAATAGCTTTCAAATGATTTTTATTTGAATTATGCTTATATTAGTTCATGATTTTCTTATTAGTTATTATGGATGTTAGAGATGAATTATGAATAGATTCTCATAGTATGTTTTAATCTTTTGAGTTCATACTTCCAAATATTTTTATTGGATCATAATCTTTTCAATTTTTTTTATTGTGTGTGAACACTATTGAGAGGTTCAAAAAAAATTGTTCATATGTAGATGAAATAAAGTTTCTTGATCTAATACTTGTTTGCATGTCCTTTTATATATATATATATATATATATATATATATATATATATATATATATATATATATATATATATATATATATATATATTGTTCTATCGTCTCATCCATTATCCATTATCTCTTATTTTTTAGGTTTTATTTGATCAATTTTTCATACTTATTTTTTATCATTGACATTCACCATTTTGTTCACTTTCTTTTCAAGCTCGTATGCTAAAGGTTTAAAAAGGCATCTTCAATGTTGTTATTTGACACCTAGTTCACATATGAAAAGCCGAAGTTAATTTATAGGAAGAAGCAAAATGGTAAATTAGGAAGATGATACTTCACATACGTATTCTTTAAATCTGATGGAAAAGTTGTGAAAATCTTTCACTATTAGGCTTAGTAGCTTAGTAAGTAAAGCATCTCTATAAAGAAAAATTATTTTAGTAACGGTCTTAAAAATAAATATTAACAATTTTAAGTTTTAGTAATTTTTTAACAAATTTAAATTTATCATAAATTATATATCAGAAGACATTTAAATGATATAATTATTAAAAATTAATATATTTAATATCAATTTATATAATTACAAAAAAATATTCGTTAAAAAAATCAATTTTTTTAATGCATATTTAATTATATATATAGGGTCTGAGTCAAGTTCTAGTTCCTAGAAAAATTCTTAATTCCTTTATAATTCTGATTAAAATCATATATATCTTGCTTGGCTCAATCCTCATTCTCCATAACTTTGATTAATACCTAATATAAGCAAAATATCAATACAATTTCTAATTCTTTATCCGAATCTTTACATTTATGATCCAATTATTGTTATAGATATAAAGCAATTATTTAAAAAATATTTAGGCAATATTGATTTAATCAAAATTCATCTACCACAATTTCCTTCTTCTATTTTTGCCTGCATTTTTAAATTCTTCCTTTTCCAAATTTTTGTTCATTTGGCTGTTTGACATCATGTTCATAAATCACACAGGACTTGGAATTTCCATTCTTTGTGAATTAAGGCATTAGGAAAACATAAAATTTTTAATAATTTTATAAAAAGTTACTGAGTAAATTTGTTCAGCACTTGGTTCATTGATTCCAAAATTATTCCCTACAAGCTTTAATTCGGTTAGCACTTATTTAGCAATTGTAAAATTTGGATAATTGATTCTCTATATTGTGAGATTGGTATTTGATAATATCATGCCCGTTTAAAATAATAGGTTTACTGGCCTACTTAGGTTGACAGGTTTGCTGTCCTATAAAAAGGTTTTATTATAAAATAAGTTTGTAAAAAGACTTTTAGGTCAAGCAAAAAACTTTAAACATGTTGGCCTAGACTCAAATATTAACTTCGTCATAGGCACATTGCCCAATTTATTTATTTTTTTGAAAATTTGAAATCAGATGATTTTACATCTTATTCTATTTCTATTCCTATTTTTGAATAATAATTATCCATGCATTATAAAATTCATCTTTAATTTTTGTAAATAAATATTATCTAATAATAAAAAGAATTTATTTTAGTAGCTTTTAACATTTTGGTACCGTTATTTCGAAACATTAATGTACTGAAATTTTTGCAGGATTAATTTCGGAACAGGTAGATGTAGATAAATTTTATCGGTGCAGATAGCTCATGCAACCCCTTCAATATCACACATAGTTTTGTTTTTGTGAGAGCTAATATCATAGAAATGAAAGCATTTTTCAAGATTATTAAAGAATATAAACAACATTCGCGTCAACATATTAACATAGATCACTTTCAGATTTTTAATAAAATTTTTCATAATTATTTAATGCATAATAAACTTGTAAGAGATAATTAGATACATTATTTTGTTCATAAATTAACTTAAATATTATTATTTATTTATTTTAAATCTCGTAATTCGAAAATTTTGTTTGCTTCATTATTCTAAAATAAAGTTAAAATTTTTATACTTCACATTATTTTACTTAAATTTTAAATCATTATAAATTTATATAAATAATATAAAATTACTATATACCAAGAAATCTAGTTGTTAGTAATAGTAAAAAAAAACCTCGATAAACGATGATGATAAAATATTCTCGGTAAATGCAATTTATCAAGGGATAACTAACAACATAAAATTAGTTGAAAATAGTGATGCTGGTAAATTAACCTTTCTAAATATTGACTAAATCCCTAACAGTAATAAATGATTAACTATGATATTATTTTTTATTTTTTAAAATATTAAAATTGTTGACAAAAATTAAAAATTATAAAAAAATTATTTTTTTTCAAAAATTTTATTTAAAACTCATTTATGTGAAAATTAAAAATAAATATTATTTATTTTAATGAAATAAAAATATATTTAATTAAATTTGAATATATTTTTAAAAAAATATATCATACTTATTAAATTTTAACTTATTGACTATTTTAATTTATCAATTAATATAATAACTAATTTTAGAAAATACTTTTAATTCAATTTTTAACTTATTAACTTTTAATTTTAACTAATTTTTCAATTTTTAATTTTTATTATTCATCTTCTAGATAGATTTTTAGTTGTGAATTATAATATTTATACAATAAAATTATACTAATTTTTTTTACTTCTTTCTATCATCTTAATTATAGTATTATTTTAATATAAACATAATTTCTCTTTAGTTATCAATTCACAGTAGATTGATCCTTATAATTAATTTTACGTAATAAAAAATCATTAGTTATTAATTTTTCTCAAAACTAATACCTACTATACCTAATCTTGAAAAATAAATTTTTATCTCACATAATTCCTGACACTGTGCAGCCCAGCTTCTTAAAGGCAATTAATTTAGAATTTGCTTGTATCCGAATAAGCACAAAATGGAACACAGCCACAATCCACAGATCACAGTTTCACTAATGCTCAATAAACAAAGCCCGCTCGTGCATCACTGCGTTAAAGCCAAGGCGCTACAGGGCAAACACCCTATTGCTATTGCACTTTGCTTCTGATTTTTCTTTTCCAAATAAAAAAAAAAATAGGTTGTGAATTTATAAAGCATAGCAATCTCTTTAATTTGTATTATGTTTATTTATGTCATCTTAATTCTCCGTACTTTAACTAATTGTTTAGAAAAAGAGGCAGAAGTGAGGTTCCCCAATCCCTGGAGCCAACCATTTGGAAGATTCTCCATTTCCACTCAAACTTTTGTTTATTTGGTTTATTCATTTTTGGTTTCTTAATTTGGTTTGGTCACTTTGGTGGATTATTAATTGATTACAACAATGACTGTCAGAGTGACATTTTCAGGTGGTAGGGACTACGCAGCCATATGCTGCTTTTGACTTGACCCTTTCTCTTGCCCCTCTTCAACATGATTTCATAATTTCATTAATTTTGGCTCTCTCATAGTTGATGCGTCCATTCATTTGTTCAAGTCACTGTATCATCATTTGCTTAGAGATTTTTTTTTTCTTCATTAATGCTTAAGAAGAATATGATATACGTACACTATATAAATCGTTTAGAAATTTAATTCAAATATATTAATAATATATTCTTATACCATAATTTAAACATCAATTATTATTTTCATAATAATAAGTATAAATTATATTTAACATATTTTAATTAATTAATAATATAAAAAATTTAAACTAATAATTTATCAAAATTAAACTCATCATTTAAAGTAAAAAATTTAAAAATTATGCAGGTTTTGTAATGAAAAAAAGTTAAATATAATATTTTAAATATTGTTATTGATGCTGTAAATCAAAATTAGCATTTTGTTTAGATAATCATAACTTATATTTGGTAAATAAAATTAATAACATTATGGAGATAAAATGTTTACTTTGATTAAAGAGTAATATAATTGTTTACATTTTTCCATGTGTGTGTGTGTTTTCAATGTTACTTTATTTTCCAATATGTAAAATAAATATGCCTATATATGCTAGGTGTAGTACTACCTAGTTTCTTTAACATTTTAAAAGGAAGTTTAGTAGCTGGGCTGAAAACTAGTTATTCACAATCGTACGATAATTAATTTACCAAGAATGGTATGATTCTTTATTTGTTTGTTAATTTTATATATTCTTGGTTGGAATCCAGTTAGCTTCTCTGTCCCTCTCTCTTTCTATAAAACGCAATGCTATTATAATGCTGCCAACAAGTGTATACTTTTCAATGATATTAATTAACAAAAAATTCGGTTTTAATAGTGAAGAAAACAACATGCCATCAGCTAGCGCAAGATATTTCAGTATGAATCTCCAAAATCCTAAGACGAATGATATCTTTGACCATGATAAATTATTATTATTAGACTTAATTATATTTTTATCCTTCTAGTTTGATCTTGGACAATTTTAGTTTTTAAAAAATTTCCAAATAATGTTTATTCTTCTACTTTAAAATTTTAACTTATCGCTGTTTTTAATTTAAAACTTTATAAATCTTATTTTTTACTCAATTTTTTATAAAATTAAAATAATTGAATTATTTTATTAACAAAATTTAATAACCAAAATATTAAATTAAATTTAAAATAATTATAATAATAAATTTAAAATTTTTATCTTCAAAATCTAATCTTCAACCTTATAAAATCCTTCAAATTTTATTTAATTTCAACAAAATTTTTATTTTTTTAATATTTAAATTAATTTTATGTTTCAATACTTATAATTTTTTTTAAATTTAGATAAAAATTAATTTGAAAAATTAATCAGAGATCAAATTTATTAAATTTTAAAAATAAAAAATATCAAAATTGTTCATAAAAAAGTTAGAGGATCAATATTGCACTTGGATTAAATTAGAGGAAAAAAATAAAATTAAAGATTTATTATTATTATTATTATTATTATTATTATTATTATTAATTCACAAATTTTAAATATTAACTATGAATATTGACATTATTTTTTTTCCTTAGAAACACTTGCCTACAACTTTGAACTCCCGGTATTATACAAGTTCTTCAATTTACTAAGTTAAGACCATTTTATTACGTCTACTTGAGAATAATTTGCCTATAAAACTGCATTAAAATGAGATGAACTCTAAAACAATACTCAGCCATTAATAATGAAAAAATTAAAATAAACAGTATTCTAATTATGAAAAGTGATGTTACCAACAAAAAAATTAAGGAAAGTGATAATAGGAATTTTATGAAAAAGATTTGTGATTCATATTGCAAATTTATACAACATACTCTCTTTCCATCCCATCATTTAATATTTTTCTTATTTTTCTCTCTTTCTTTTTACTATGTATTTATTAAAAAATTTATAAAAATATAATTTCTGTTTATGAAAGTATTATAGTAGCGTTGACCCATTAACTCATCAATTAGTGGTTCACACCTCGGAAGAAAAGAATATCAATCATATGACCACACGACAATAACTGAAAGAAGGGCGAAATTAATAAATAAATTAAAAAGATAAAGAAGGAACAAATTCAGGAAAATGGTTCCAAGATTCGTTCCTTGGTTCATGTATTACGTTCAAAATCTTGAAATTCATTGTCACATGATGATCAAAACTTAAGAATATATTTTATGTCTAATTTTTCTTTTCGGTAACCATACTTTATATCTCTTTATAATTTTTACTGTTTAAATATAATTAAATC
Source organism: Canavalia gladiata (assembly GCA_037954105.1). NCBI lineage: Eukaryota > Viridiplantae > Streptophyta > Magnoliopsida > Fabales > Fabaceae > Canavalia > Canavalia gladiata. Next base: position 51,424,683 of record CM075662.1, read on the forward strand.
GAAATTATTACAATTGGTTTATGATTATATATATAATATATTATTTATAATATCATTAAAAATATACTGTTGAAGATAAATAGATATATTGAAAATTTATGTATTATTATTAATATATTTATTTTATTATCATATTTATAAATTATTTATTTAATAAATATAATAAATTTTTTAATTGATTAAATTTAGAAATTTAATATTATAGTAAAAATTATAATAATAAAAAATAAATATTTTATTATTTAATTTAAATTATTTTTAATTGTGAATATTAATAATTTAAGTAACAGTTTTTATTAAATAAAAATTAATAAATTTTATTTATTAAATTATATATAGATAATATATATAGATACATGGTCCTTGAATTTAATTAATTAAATTTTTTTAATAATTATAATTTATGTTAATTTATAAATAAAATATTTATATACATAATATATTATTAAAAAAATTATTTTAAATTGTCATAATGATTAATAAATTTATTTATTATATTTTGATTTCAAATACTTAATATTTTTTAATAGTGAGTTTTGCCTTTACAATTATAATAATTAAATTAAAATATTAATAAAAAAAATAAAGAATAATAAATTTTTTTAAATATTTTATGAGTTATCAAATTAAAATTTAATAATTATATTATATTTTAATTAAAAGATGAAAGAAATTTTATAAATTTTTTTTCAATTATTAAAAATAAAATATTTTATATCATATTATGTTCGTTAGAGTATTGTTAAATATAAATCTTGATTACTCAATTAGTATAATTACTTTATTATCAACATAGTTGAACTTATACGATCATACACTAATAAATGTCTTAATTTTTTATATAAAGTTATTTAATTATTATTTAATAATTAAATTAAAAAATTAATTTAATTAAATAAATATTTTTTAATTTAAGTAAAATATTATTATATTATTTACTAAAACTTAAAATAATATATGATAATATTAAAAATATTTTAATTTTATTTTTTAATAAAATTAAAATTTTAAATATCAAATAAAAATTTAATTGTGTTATTATAATAATGTTAATAAAAAAGATAATATTTTTTATATATTTTTTTACAAATTTTAAATTTTCTTGAAATGAATTTTTTTTAATATATACGTTATTTTCTATCAAAATATTGGTCGTAAAAATTTAATCTCGACATGAATATATAAAATTTTTTAATATAAAAAATAATTTTTATTTTAAATAATTATAAATTTTTAAATATATTTATCTTTAAATTATTTTAATTAAAATAAATTTTAAATATATTATAAATTGATAAAATTACTTTTTCATTTTGCTCCACATTATTTTAAAGGTCTAATAATATTTTATCCAGATGATGTAATGTAAATATCTTATAAAATAAAGGTTATAAACACTCTAATCTTAACCAACGTGAAACTTAATCCTTCTCATTAAGTTTTTCTATCTCCTACATATTTTTCTAACAATTCTTCTACTATCTTATAAAATAAACATTAAATAATTATTATCTATTTAGTAATTAAAAAATAAAAATTTTATAATTATTCTTCTTGGTTATACAAAGGGCAATCTCAAGTCACAAGTACAAAGTTGCGATTCGATCAAACCGTTTAAAGATATGAATGGTACATCTTGGTGTATCTCCAGTACCCAATCAAATAGACCATAAATGCAATGGTACCAATTCTAAATACAGGTCAAACATAAACACAGCTATACTTGAAGCCTACAAGAATCTTTCTATTTCTTTAACTCTGAACCTACGGCTGCGCCATCACGCATCCTATTTGAAAGTTAATTGGTGTCCCATAAACAACAGAGGATCCCATAGACATATAAAATGTGTTTCACTTGAAGTTGTCGACCAAAGTAGATATAGAACAGAGTCCAATCACTTAAACTATTCCACCAAGTAAAAAAGATATATGAGATTGAACAGAGGCCATTCAGTTCTACTATAATTATTAGTATCATTAAGTGGAGAGAAGGAAGGAGAATCCCCATATCTTTGTGCAGGCTCCATTTTGATTGTGCGCTACTCCATCAACTATTCTTTATTGCTTTCTCATAATTCTTCAATTCCTACTTGTTTGTAAATGAAAAAATTGCAACTTTCTGCTTCAATTGCCACCGTCAGAACCTTCTATGAAACATAACATATTTGTTGTAGCGCTGGGCACCATGAAAGGTCGCCATGGGCACCATGAAAGGTCACCATAATATAATATCAGTTTTACTTTCATCGTATATGGGTAGTAGATATTTATAACTAATTAACTTCAATCAGTTACATTTGATAAGAGACTCATGCATGATCAATTAAGATGTGTATAGGCTTGTATTTTTCGTTAATTACATGCATATATGTTCTAACCGATTTTGTACCGGTCTTTTACATATCACATGTAACTGACCGTGGTTATCCATATATGATAATATTTCATTATAATATATTATATTTTTTTGTAATATTTAAAAAGATGTTATAAAAATATAAAAAAATATTATTTATTAATTTTAGTAATATTTTAAAAAGTGTTACATTAAATTTATGTTATAAAATATTATTAATAATATTTAAAAAATATTATAAAAATATAAAAAGCTATCTATTAATTTGAATAATATTTTTAAAAAATATTGTATCTAATCTATGTTAAAAAATGTTTAGAAATTATTGGATAAGGTTAAAGAATAAAAAACTTTTTCTGCATATACTGGTTTCAAGTGCATAATATTTAAATGTTATCTTTCATTTAAAAGAAATTAAAAGAAAAAATTTAAATAAAATTAGTAAAAATATTTTATTATATATTTTTAACATAAACAATAATAAAATTTAAATTTAATATTTCATATAAATTACTTTAATTTCTAATTTTTTATTATTAGAGTAATTTTTTAATAACTTGATTATTATTATTAAAATAATAAGAAAAAGAGATTATTTTCCGGTAAGATCCTTAAAAAACAATTCTCCCAAGTAAGAGAGAAGTAGAAAGAAAACCACTTTATTTTTTAATGTTTAAGTTATATAAAAAAATTAAAATTAAAAGTATTATATTAATAAAAATAATATAATAAAATTTAGAATTTTAAGGTTAATTTATTTTTTAAATAATATAAAATAAATTTTTATTATTAATTTATTTCTTTTCACTATTTTTTATTTATTTAAATAAAAGAAGATAATTTTTTTTCTATTTCTATCGATACAAATAATTTATTTTTATTCTATTTTTTTATATATCTCATATCATCTAAATAAAACATAAAAAATTGATTAGATTCAAAAATATATATGATTTATTTTTGGATTTTGATATTTATACTTTTAAAGACATTAGTTAAAAAAATAAATTATTGAAAATAGAAAACTATGATCCTTATATATTAATAATATTTTTAATATATTTCTTATTTTTAACTTCTTAACTAATATTTTAATAAAAAATATTAATTAATGTTTTCCTTTGTTTTTAACCTGTTTGATTGAACATTTATACAGCATGGCACAAAGTATATATAAAATGAATTGTGTTTATTTATTGTGCACAATTTTCGAAGCAATTTATAAAAAAAAAAACAGTTGATCAAACTTTTTGCCATTTATACAATGCAATTGCTTTTGTATCTTAATATATTGAAGGGGTAGAGGACATCTTATGTACGACACATCAAATTAATATCACTATGTTAGTAATGCTATGCGATCTTAATAATTGTTTATCATATAAATATTTATATTTCAGTTCTTTTTAATTAAGAAACATTTTGGGGAATAAAAGAGTTTCAGAAAAGTTAGAGAAAGGCGCGAAAGCAAAGAATAAGGAAGAAAATAACAAATAATAAATTGGGAGAACTAAGTAACACTCGGCTTTGTTTCTTTTATTCAAATTGTTATGTAGGTATTGAACATTGGTTTATATGTTATTCCCTTAACAGTATGTGCTCATAAAATTAAGCGTTTTGTGTATCACATTCATCATATTCAAGAACACAAAACATGCATGGCAAGATCTTAAATAGAGAGTAACAAAAAATAAAGTTCAAATAGGAAGTGTTTTAACACATAGCTAAACTGTTGAATAACAAATGTATGGAGATATGTAACACTGTTTGTATGTACTAATATCATGGTTTACCATGGTTCAGGAGCGACCTTTCACTCACAAACATACCCATAGCATGAACCTCCCCCATTGTTGCACAGCACTGAGCACCACAGTCTCCTCATCACCCTCATCATGTCATTTCCAACCACCTTTAACGTTGCGCCAGCCTTGGTTTTGGCACCAGCAACAAACCACCTTTAGATCCATCTAGTTTTAGGTCCTATATAAATACTCATATTTCAATAAAAAAATATATAATTAAAATTGACTTAAACGTATACATTTAAATTTATGTTACAATTAACTTTATCAAAATTAATTCTGCTTATCTTTATTTAAACTAAACGGCACTTAAACTCCAGTTGTATTAAATCGATTGTATAAATAGTTCAACTGTATTCTTGGATCAGTTACCCAACAAATTACCCGTAGAATTCAACCAGATTTCTCAACACTTTGCTTTTATCTGTCACTATTCAATTTAATTTTTAATTTTTTTAGTTACTTTAAAATTTATACAAATTAAAGTTTCCAATCATTATAGCATAATTGGATGACTTATTCATTATATCCTTATTTATTTAATTATATTTTTTTATTTTTTTTATAGTAGAAAGGGTAGCAAGTAATGTTGATCTCTTCAACTTCTACATAAATAGATAAATAATAATAAAATTTATCTTTTTTTAAAACAGATAAATACAATAAAAAAAATATTCATTATTTTTCCACTATATCTTTACTTTTCAAAATGATATTAGTTAAATGAGAAAAGTTAAAAGTATAATATAAAATTATATAACAATTTTAATACATACAAACATATTAATTAATTTTTATGAAATAATCTTAAATGACAGATAAAAGGTAAAAGAAATAATTAATATGGTACATAAATATCAAAATATGAAATACACACATAAATATAGAAGTACAAATAATTTAATAAATAGTACGAGCCCAATTTATGTTCAGAGAAATGGTATGTGAAGTACAGATAATTCAGACAACAATATGAGCACAATTTATTTTTAGAGAACTGTTACTTACATAACAATTTTTATTTAAACTACTTTGTATAAAAGGAGAGAGATCTAGAAAAAATAAAAATTTGAAATAACATAAACGAGAAAAGGGCCAGTTTTTTTTCCGTCACACTATTTTTTCAAAGCCAAAATTAATCCCATCTATTCAACTGAATTATTTTTAATTGTATAGGAATATATGTAACCGTATTTGAAAAAGAAAATGTTCAACATTTAAAGAAAACGGAAAATGTTAAACATATATAAATTTAAATGAGGTGGATATATTTAAAAATAATAATAATAAAAAATAAAAAATATTATAACCCATATAATATAAATAATAAATAGAAAAATAAATAAATAAATCGTAAAATATGGTGTATAAAAATAACTGTGGTATGAAAACATACATAACGGTGAGAGAGGAAAGGAAAAGTAATATATTATAAAAACTATTACATTAATAATATAATTCTTACTTTTAAAATAATTAAATTTATATTTTTTAACGTGTATATATATCCATCTCTTATTTCTTTTTTTTTTCATCTCTAACCAAATGTATATATACTTACCATTTATCTTATTTCCAACACTTTATGTAAACAAAAGAACATGGTGGCCCACGGAATAAAAAGCTATTTGACATACAAACGGTCCGCAATCAGAGAGCATATGCAGTATGCACTCCACATATTTAGTCTAATCAAATGACATAATTATCAGTTAGCTAAAATCTTAGCAGTGCATGGACTCATCCATGATTATAAATACCTTAGCATCTTAAAACTTGACAAAGCATTAATTTGCCTCTCACTTTGGACTGAAAACCATATATTCACCATACACCCTTCAATTTCTTCTCTAGTGAGATCATGGGCAAATTTAAGGCCTTGCACAAATATTTTGCTGTTTTTCTAGCTCTAGTTGCCTGCTATGAGACCCTTCTCACTCAGGGAAGGCAAATAAAACCACTGAACCAACATTCCTTGCTATCATCAGAGAAGAAGAAGGTAGACTCATCAATGATACCAAAACTTGGTGTTGCAAGTTTTGGAGATTCAGTTGCAGACGTAAATGCTTTCAGACCCACAACACCAGGGAACAGTCCTGGTGTTGGTCACCGAAAATTTGCAGCACAGGATAAAGTTATGAAAGCAATAGTGAGCACAGTTCAAAGTCCTGATGTTAAAGTTTATGTGACTGAGGGGTCCGAAAATGATTTCAGACCTACAGATCCAGGTCACAGCCCTGGTGTTGGTCATTCTCAGCAAAACAAAATTGGACACCTGAATTAATCACATAAACATGCAATTCCTTATATATATATAGCTCCTTAAACTGCATGGGTTATATAGTTCAGCATCATGTTTAATTATGTATATATATAATAATTTCCTCGATCAGTTTAATTCTGCATAGCAGAGACTCTGTATTATTCTTGCGTGCTAAACCAAGCATTTGGAATGGCATGGCATTGGCTTGGCTTCAATCATTGATTAGGATCAGTGGGATATTATGTAAGAGTCATCGTCCTAAGGTCTCCTCAATGTACCACACAAAAATGTTAACATTGATGTATTTATAATTTCTGGGTTTATGTAAACCAAATTTCTAAATAAATGAAAGATATTATTTATGCATATTCCTATTTTCTTTATTTGGTGACTGATAAGTAATCTCTCCAAATACCAAACAAAAAGCAATTTTTTTTTATATATACTTTTATTAAAAAAGAAATTATCCGTAAAAAGAATCTTCTTTTACCAAAAAGGAAATAAAGGAGTTCGGTGTTTTCTTAAATTATTCTATAAGCATCTGTTATTTAATTAATAGCTTATAAACATGACATCTTTTCTTGCACAAAAATTTTATTATAATTTGAACCTAACTATATCTTCAGTCTGAGTGGTCAGATCATTCATCTTAAACATGGAACTTTCTTTTTGTTTTATTTTAGGGGGGAAAGATGGGTCTAAATTTTATTTAGGATGCATGGGTACGAAAGAAAGAAAGAAAAAATAAAAATAATATATATATATATATATATATATATATAAATATATATAAAAGAGATATATGTGTTAGAAAAAGAAGGACCTTGTGCAAGATTATTCTCTTAAAAATAAAAGTGAGGTAAACATGTGATTTCGGGCTTACTTTTTATGATAATTAAAATACCACAAGATATATAAAGATTTAGAAAGAATAAAATTTAAGCAATGTGTAATTTGGGAATATATATAATTTATTTTTTATTTACTATTTTTTTATCCAACAGTACTATTACGGGATATGTAACGAGAAAATAAATAAAAAATTTTAAAATAAAAATATTGTTAAAATAAATAATAATTAATATTTTATAATATTTCTCTGTAATATTATTTAGCCAGACTATATTCTGTATAGCTTGTTGCGGGTAGATATTACTCTCTGCAGGTAATATTGTTTAACATGTTCAAATCTTAGGCGTTACCAATATTTGATTAAACGCACTTATTATTTACATTATTTCTAAAATGGAATATTTTTAAGTATTTATTATTATATATTACTTTTTTATCATATTTTTATCACACATCATCTATTATTATTAACAGGTAGATAGATAGATAAAGAAATATTTTTCTACTCCCTCTAAAAGTAGTTAAAATTAATTAATTTTTTTATATTTTTTATATTCTAAAAAATTATCCTAACTTGCCAAATTTATTCTCGTCTAATATTATTGATTTTAATCCTTCTATCAATATTTATTTAATAGTCTAGATTTATGTTTCCAACAAATTTAGTTATTAAGGGCAATTGGACAAATAGAAGGAGAAAATAATAAATATTTCATAAAAAATTATAAAATGTGTTATAAAAAGGATAAAATAAATATTATTTTTTAATCAATAAATATTCATATCACATGCACTTTATCCTTTAAATTAGAGAAATCTCATATCGTTCAATTATTTGGATCCATCTGTATTTTTAAATTTTTTATAAGAAAAATAGAAATTTTTAAAATATAAAAACTATAAAAAAGTATGTTCAAATAATATTAAAAAAATTGATATTAAAATTATAATAATTTTTAAAAATTTAAATTTTAAATATTTTTTTGTCAAAATAATAATTAAAAAAATTATGAAAATTTTAAAATTATATTTTATAATTTTGTTAAAATATTTTATAAATACAATAAATTAAAAATAATTTTTAATACTTTTATAAACATTTTTATAATGTATATTATTTCTTTAAATAACTAAATTATTTTTATAAATATTCAAAGGGCCCAAAATTAAGGTAAAAAAATTATCTTAATAATTTTTATCTAAGACCTTCCTATAATAAGAATTTGAATTATAAAAAAAATAAAATAATTCAACAAGATAAATTATCATAATAACTCGATAAATATTAAAATTAAAATATAATATAATAAATTAATCTTATCCTCTTATCTTTGTATATCAACGGATCCAAACAAATTAATTCTTGACTAAGTCCATCTCGTTTTGCTTTGCTAGGGTCTGTGACAGCTATTAAGGTTTTATTCCCAGGTGTAATCCTAGGTTCGTGATCGATATCACTCTCTTGAATGTCAAATTTTGTTGCTTTGATGTACATATGAATGTTAAATTATGGGTATCATATATATATATATATATATATGAATGTTAAATTTTATTATTAATTATTTAAATGACTTTGTTGGTAGTTTGTTTCTGGCTTTTAAAGGAAAGAGCCAAAATGCCATGTAACTTTTGATAGGACAAGGTAATGTTACAAATTAATATATTTTTAACGTTTAAATTCACTTTTTCAGAAGTTACAGACCGCTACATATTTCTTTAAAAAATTATTATTTTTCTCTAAAATACATCTTATGCTTTAATTTTTATCTCATATTTCTTTCTTTCCTTCATAGTATCAGTATGTTTAGATGCGATTTGAAATTGGAAAAAAAGAGAAAAAGAATTAAAAGGAGAAAAAGAAATGATTAAAAATATTTATTTTAATGAATTGAAAAAAAATGATTGAAATATATGGTAATGGAACCCACCAAAATATTTTTCCATCCCTCAGCCATAAAAATGGGGAAGATGGTTGCTTTTTCATTTATTTTTCAAAGATTTTTCTAAAAAATTATTTAATTTTTTATAATATAAAAATGAAAAAAGTTGGGGGAAGAAGGCCTCACACATAACAAGTGGTAATCTTTATCAGTAAATGAGATGTAGCTACTCCTGTTTGTATTATTATTATATTTTTTTCTCTGAACACATGTTGTGAGAAAAAAAAAATGATCCCATTCATCCAACCAGATCCCAAGTAGCATGTGAGGCTTGGTTAAGCATATTGCAAGTCACACATTGTACAAAGAAAATGTCAATTATAAGTTTATATCTTAAGAGCAACCCTTACATAGTGTTAAAATCTCTAATTTTTCTTTTACATTGATCTTCTACTTGTTATTCTTATGCATTCATTTCATCAAAATTATTTCAAAGGAAGCAATAACACTTCAATTTTTTAATGCCTTTCCTAATTCTGCATTAATTTTCCTAAGCTCATGCTTATAATTTGGATTATCATTGACTTGGTGATTATCTTTTTTTTATTGAGTTTGTTGGAATCTATTCCTTTATCTGTGTGCAAGATGTTTGATAAAAAACCTGAATCAAAGCCATACTACTATACTGACTTCTAGAAAGGATGGTTTTATAAAGAAACAAAGCATTTTAAATGGACATGGAAGATGATAGTCTACAAATGTGACAGAAAACAGAGGCTTTTATTAAAGAAGAATAGCATTTTCTAATTTTCTTAAAAAAAAAAAAATAGTGCAAGACCAATAAATGAAGACAAGAAATTGTTTTATCCCCTTGAAATGCACACTTACGTAGTAGTTTGATGCTTATCCTTCCTTCCTGTGATATATTCAGGGTCAAGATGCAATAAACATATAGAGATGATATATAGAGTGGATAACGAATTCGGTTATATATAAAGATTAAAAAGAATAAAACATAACAATAATATATTTAAAAATGAGTTAGTGGGACTTATTCCTTGCTTTGCGAACAGTCCTTGGTAAAAAAATGTTGTAATTAGAGGTAAAGGTGATACTTTTTTAACGATGGTGGTAGTGACTCTTAAATATTCTTCATTTTCTATGTTTCCTTTCTTGTATTGTTTTAAATTAGATAGAAATTCTAAGTTAATTCATATTTATCTTGATTTAATAATTACATAGATTAAAGTAAAATCATACTTTTACATGGTGTGTTTAAATAAGCTAAATTTTAAACTCTAATTCACATCCATTTTATTTAATTTAAGAATTATATAAAATAATGTTTAAAAAATTCTACTTTTATATTAGCAACAAGACATAGGATTATAAGATAAAAATTATATAAAATAGTGTTTAAAAAATTCTATTTTCTATTTTTATATTTGCAACAAAACATAGGATTATAAGATAAAATTAGATAAATTAGTTCATATTTATCCATTTAATTTGAGGATTATATGAATTAATGTTTAAAAAAATTTAATTTTAAACAAACAAATAAATAAAAAAATATAAAATAGAATTAAATAAAATAATTTGTATTTATTTAACTTAATTTAAAAATTATATAAATTAAAATTTAAAAATTTAACTTTTAGATAAACTATAAAATAAAATAAAAAAAGATAGATTAGCTCATAAACTAACATATACTCAATCCAGCTAAATTACGAGATATGTAAATTAGAATATAAAAAAATGATAGTTTTAATCGATGATGTAGGATCCGAACTTAAAAACAAAACAAAACAAATGGATCGGTCCATTCGTCGCTATTGTTCAGCCCCTTTTTTCGGTCATCCTTTTTGCACTCCCAGACTTTTGATTTTAATTATTTTGTATTGGTTACTAATTTTTCTAGTGCAAGTTTAAATTGTTTTGGCACTCCTGAACTTTCAAGTGTTCTAGCTGAACTCACTTGGGTTCCCATTTTAAGTAAAAGACATATTTTAGGTATTCTTCTCATTACTGACTGGCTGCTTGAAGACTTCATCCTCTGCTGTAGTCTATTTCCATCTTAGGTATGATTTAAATGTTTTAAATAAATTTACTACCTGAACTACTTTGAACTTCCAGATTCATTATCTATTATTATAGTAGAATCCGGGGGCACTTGCATGTTTTATCCTTATTTGGATATTTTAGTTAGGAAAATCAACTAGTTAATGTCTTACAGGTAGATTGGAGCATTTTTTTGTTTATTATTTTTAAAATTTTGGGTTTTATTTTCTGCATTGGTCTTTGAAGATTTACCAAAGCAAGAAAGCAAGTCAAACATATTTCAAAAAGGAAACATAAAGTATAATTGCCAAATGTGAAAATGTATGATCTTACTTACACCTCCAAGAATTATTGCTCAGACCAAGAATGAGGAAGCTGCAGAATCCTCCACATGGAATTTAAATTGATCCTCTCTTAGTCTCTTTATTAGTTTAGCTTATTAATCTAACCAAGCCCTCTTTGACGCATGCTCTCTAAAATTACAATTAATTTATTAATTGTTATTTAGCTATCCATATTTCTCATGTAATGTTAATTACCATGTATTGTGAATTGAAAGCAGATTATATTATACAAACCTAAGAGGATGGGTTCTTGGAAATTTTTGGTTCATAAGCGAACAAAGGTTATTAAAATGTTATGTAATAAAATTACTGTTAAAAATATATTGTAGGCTAATGATTGTAGGTTAAACTATGATAGTATAGAAAATTTGTTTTGATCTGACATGATCTCACAGGGTATAATAGTCTCGTCTAATCGAATTAGAAAATTAAACTACCAAAAAGTAATACTATGTAAATTTAAAACAAAAAATAATAAATAAGAAAGGTTTGTTGTCGTATGTATATAAGTAAAAAATTGAACGTTTTAAATTTTTGAATGAAAATAACAATTTTTAAATTACGCAAAAGTCAAATGATATTTCACAAATAACCATACGTACAAGAGAGAAATAACCAATTTGAATTAAATTGATCTAATCTCATGTGTGTAAGATATTTTATTTATTTATAAACCTAATACACATTTAATCTCATGTGTGTAAGATCACTTTTTTCACTCGATTATTTATAAACCTAATACATATTTAGATACACTAATAATTCTTCTACCTACAAATCTTATTTAATGGTTGAAAGATTTTTATTAAAAAAAAAATATGTAACCATCTACATCCAAGTATAAATGGATGTATATTTTTATTTGTACGTGTGAGAAACTTTTCACCATTTAGATATTTAACGGCTGAAACAGCTTCAAATCTAAACAATGCAGAACTTTTGAATTCTTATGAAATGAGTTTGACAACAATTATTTTTGTCTTCTTTTAAGGACACAACGAAGCCCGATGAAAATGAGAGTGCTCTCACGAGGATTTCCAAACATTCCCCATGTGAATGACAGTTCAAGGATATATTAAAATGTTTCCGGTCTTTAGATTCATGGTGAAACATAGTTCGTAACATCATCAAAACACTCAATTCCGTTGACTCTATATTTCTCTGTGGAGAATTCCTTATCACTGCTTCTTGAAGGGAAAGGAAGACACATAAACAAGGGCCATCTAGGATCCTTATTTCATTTATTCAGCTTAATTAATTGTTACATATATTCTGTATCAGTAAAGACTTATTTATTGGTAAAAATTTGTTCTTTTTGTTTTCACTTCACGCCATGCTAATTTCATGATAAATGGAATTCCTAAGAGCCTAATAGTCAAACTTGTTCGAAGGTGGTGTCTGGCACTTAATAACTTTTTTCCCATCCACTTTAAAGCGGGATTTCCTTCTTAAAATGTTCAATCAAACGTTACTTTGAACCACAAACAAAATTAATGGAATAACGTAAGTTTGTCGTACCACCTCCTTCTGTTTGTATGATCTGTATTGGGACCATTCTACTCATTGTTTTTATGCACAGCTGGACTTATTTTATGTTGTTGAGGAATCTTCTAGGATTATTCTAAAGATAATTTGCGTCTTGCTTTCTAATTTCATATGTGATGGCACTTGGTTAATATAATATTTTTATCGTGATTTTCATTTTCCTTGACATGTAATATTTCATTTTCCATTGTGATTATATAAGTCACATGATAGACAATAAGCTCAAAACTGTATTGCAAAAACAAGCTTTAATATGTTATATGACTAAGAAATTCTTTCATTTGGGATTAAAATAAAACTATAACTCTTATATTGTTAACTGAAGACATTTTTAGGAGTTACAAATTTTGTTGTTACACAACCACATCTCATGAAAAATATTCAGTTTATGGGTGCTAATGAGATGACAGATGAAATTTTCTGATGGTGATTTTAAAATTTTATGGAAGTTAAAATTCATTAAATATTATACATTATTTTACTTTTCAAAATTCACTAAAATATGTCGTAATGATTTTAGCTCATGGTGCATAGTTCAATTTTGGGTTGCTAGGAACTGACAATAATAAGTTAATCACCTTTCTGGAGTTGTAGACATTAAATTTGTGGTTGCTAAAATTAGATAGAACTGTAAATTTAACTGTTACAAATACCATTTTCTTTCATAATAAATCTTTACTTACAATCTCAATTAAACTATAAATAAAGGATGTTTATATAATTGATTGAATGAATTTTACTTATGGTCTCAGTAAATTATGGGTAAAAAGTTATAACCATAATTAAAAGTTATAATGACATAATGTTTTTTTGTAACTATTCAGTTTACAAAATAGACGATTCTCAAGTTCAACAATCCATGTAAAATTTGTATTTACGTACATATTTGTAACATGTAGTGATAATTTTTGTTTGTCATTAAAAATAAAATTTCTTGTATTAAATTTTTAAAAACCACGGTTTGAAAATTAAATTACATTAAAATGATAAAAAAGTTTAAAGTCAAATTATAAATTTTGCTTTACAATAAAATAATTTTCCTAATATATATTTCAAAATATATAATAAATTTTTATTAAAAATAATATAATCTAATAAATTAACAATATTAAATACTATAATTTTGAATAAAAATACTATTTATGAAATATTTATTATATTTTAAAAATCAAAGATTTAGTCCAAGGGTTGATGTGGTAATTTCGAGCAGCCGCAAATCTGAGAGAATATCCTGGAGGATCCTATGTTGTAGCCTAAGGTATAAGCTAGATTCCTTATTTGTACTGAGGATTACTGAATTTAATAATAGCTTAGCTTTCACAGTTGTATCTACACTTAAAAAGTGCCATGTTCAAAGACAAAAGGAATCAAAAGAACGACAATGTGCAGGTGATCATAAAAGTCAAATCCACCACCATGTGCGATACTGGTCTCTAGTCAGAATTTGCATAGTTGCGGTTGAGACACTGTACAAGTTGCACAACATGATCAACTGTCACCATCCTTTGTGTTCTACAGTTCTTGTTTAAGTGCGAATATTCTAACATCAATTCTCTCCATTCTAATTATTTAGTAACTGAACACGCAACAAAACACCCTCTTCTCTGTGCACCCACAGAGGATATTTGGTATATTCATTATTATACACCCTCTTCTCTGTGCACCCACAGAGGATATTTGGTATATTCATTATTATATATATATATAATTGCTAACATCATGCACGTGCAAAATTTTCTCTTTCAAATTTATAATTAAGGACTTAATTAACTCAAAAGTTTAAGATGTCAGATACACACTCCACATACGACTACTACTAAACTCCCTCATGCAAAAGCTTTGTCTTTTGGTTTTATGTATGAAAAAATACTTTAAGTCCAGCTAATAATTGATATTTTTTACATATAATGCATATGTCCTTTAATTTGTCAAACTAATTTTACTATATGAGCATTTTAAACTTACCGGTATAAAGCTATAGAATATATATATATATATATATATATATATATATATATATATATATATCCCCAGTCCATCCATATAATGTAATTGGTAGGTAATCTACAAAATGTGATTGTAGGCAGTGAACCTGCTAGTCTCAACATTATATATTTCTTCTGAACTTCAATCAATCAATCACAACAAATGTAGATTTATCATTTCCGAATGATACTAACGTTAAATTATTAATAATGATCGTGTATTTATTATCGGTTTTGCTTTTCATAATATTGAAGACAAAATGAATCAATAATAAAAAACATTAAAAATAATTATAAAAATATACTAATAATATTAAATATTATATTTTAAATAAATATTTATTAAATTTCTTAATTATTATTCTTAAAAAATCCTATTATTATTATTTACAACAGAAATGAAGCTCCTAGGTATAACATAGTTCCCATCATATTCGAGTACAAACTTTTAAAATTTCCAACTATTCAATCACAGATATAGAAAAGTAAAATAATAAATTTCAATATATATATATATATATATATATATATATTCTCCTACATAATAACATAGTCCCAATCATATTCGAGTATAAACTTTTAAAATTTTCAACTATCCAATGACAAATATAGAAAGTGAAATAATGAATTTCTTTCCGTAAATATATATTAGTGATCTATTCACAAATGACTAGCCATTAATTCTACGAGTTTAGTACAACTCATGATTGTAGTTATGCCATTTGTTTGTAAATGTCTGCTTCCATTCGTACAACTATTAGTTGAAGAGAAAAATGATAAAAAAGTGGAAAATATATTAAGTATAACGTCCGCTACATATTGATGTCTTCCCGAATAAAAAAGAAGAAAACAGAAAAAAGTCATGAATTTAATTCTATCAATATATCACTTGTGGGAGACGGGTGTTTACAATTAATTAAAAAATTTAATTATGAACTATCATTCAATTAAAAATTATTAAAATTGATTTAATAATACAGTTAAAACAGTTTCTTTAAAATTTAAAATTATTATTTTTGTGATTGTATACTAAAATTAAAAATTACTATAAAGATAATTCTTAAAATAATTATGATATTTTCTGTAATTTTAATTATACGATAATTATTTTGGTGTACAATATTAAAAATAATAAAATTTAAACTCAAAATTTTCTAATAATTTTTTTTTTTAAAATTATATCAATAACTTGCTATTAGAGCAAATTCAGTTAACGTTTTTCAAAAAGCTGTAACATTTGAATTTCAGAAGAGTTCATCCATACTCGTATTATTTTTGGTCTAAACACGCTTAGATATAATGTTTTAATAAGATAAATCTGATACATTAGTACTAGTATGATAGTACATAATTATATAATTTTTAATTACACTATATTACTTTGTAAAACATTTTTATATTGTTCGATATTTCAAATAAATTGTTAATAAGTTAAAAATTACAATTATAATTACAATTTGGTCTTGGAAATTTTGTTGAAGATGCATGGAAGATTATGATAAAGATGCGTTATTTATATTTTATAATCATTTTGTTTTACTTTTAATTCTTTGAACTAGTGTTACAAGGGTATTTTTCTTACAATTTTATTTTATTTTTTCCTTCATCCATATCAATCGTTAAGGATTATTTTATATAAATTAAAAATATTTGTGTCAAATTATTTTATAATTTTTTATTGTATATTTATTTTTTAAATAAATATATTTTTATTAACTGATGTCCTCATAAAAGTAAGGATAAAATAAATAAAAAATAATAAATATTTTCATAAAAATCTAACAGTGATAGATAGAAAATAACAATTTTTAAAAAATGATAACAAATAAAAATAGAATAAGAATAACTATTGTTCTTACATAAATTAATAAATAAAGAATCAATAAAAAAAGAAATTTTATTACAATTAATTAAGACAATAATTAAAGAATTAATAAATAAATTTTGATTGAAAATCACTGTAGAAATATAGTAGTACTACAAAATGTCATACTTCCCAATAAACAACTTTCCACCAGGACAATGATTAATACACCCATTATATTTTAAAAAAAATTATAAGCAAGATAGTTTTATTAGGTATAATGAGTACTAAAGTACTCAAGGCCTTTTCATTATTTTTTTAATCTACCAAGGCAAATTTTATTAAAAATACAGCCAAAAATATATATTCACACACAATACAAAACATTTAAATAATGAAACGAACTTAACTATAGAAGCTGACTTATACATATGTCTAATACGTATTTAATAAGTAATAATTGTATTCTTTATTATCTTTGACAAGAAATTTTGAAAAATTATTATTTTTCCTATAAAACCAACATAGCAACTGATTTATATATATGTTCAAATATGTACTTGGTTTAACTTATTTTAAGAAAATAGTTACTTTTTATTAATTTCTAAAAAATAAAAAAAATAAGTGATTAATTTTCCTAATTCCCCAATTCACCACTATGGTATGCCTCAGAATTTAGTTAAAGTTCTGCACCTTAACTTTTGCTTCTATGTCTAAAGAATCACACCTAACCTAATGAAGGCCACTGGATTGGTGTAACTGCTACTGAAAGGATAGTTGAACCTTGTCTGTTTCTATGCTTCATCAGTTTCGAAATGTCTTCTATTTCCAAATAAGATTCTTCAAATGCTAATAACCGCTATAATTGTTAGTTGGAATATATAACCTTTTTTTTATAATGATTAAAATAATAATTTTTAAATTTAAAATCTCGTATAGCACAAGAATAATAATTTTAGTGACTTAACCAGTTTTTTATGAGTCCTAATTTTCTTACATTTTTTAAAACATTTTTTTTACATTTTTTTTTTGTATTATTCATAGTATGTTTCTTTCTTTTTATCTACCCATCTCATACCCGGAAGAAGGCATGAAACAGACATTATTATTTTGATTTAGGTCAATTGACAAGCTTCCCTGTCTTCAATCCCACTTACACTTTGTCAAGATACCTGATAGTCCATAGTCCATTTAACCTGCACATAATCTTTCTGATATCCCTTGTATATATACCGTCCATGGTGTGTTTATTTTTGAAAAATGTTCATTCTATATCAATTTGAGCGGATTCACCTCAATAAAGAAAAAAGTGAAAAATGAAATAGATGACATGATAGAATACACACACACACATATATATATATATATATATATATATATATATATATATATATATATATATATATATATATAAAAGAAGAACTTACTTTTTATTTTTTTACTCTCCACTTTCATGGTTTTAAAATTGTAATGAAGTTGCATGCGTGGACAAACTTGTGGCCCATAAATCATTTTCGCTTTACACAAACAGCGAGTCAAGTACTTTTTTTGGTTTAGATTTTAACTTTAGGGTAAGACTACACAAGTAATAAATTTCTGATAATACTTAAACAATTTTTTTTTTGTTAACTATCTCTCACTATTCATCTTTTTTTCAGGATTTTTCTTGTCATTTTGATCTTAACTTATAAGAATTAATTATTTGGAAAAAAATAGTGTGGGAATAACATTATTCGTAACTTTTTACCATCCCTTTTCCAAAGCTACGCACGTATTTGCAGTTGAAAATTTAGCCCGTAGATGGAATCTCCCTTGATGGTTTTACTAGCTCTTGGAGAGTTTAGAGGGCATATACGCTACTCCTTTTAGGGTCTATAAATACCCTTTCGCTGGTGACCTTTCAAACATCAAGCTTCCTTCAATTCTTATATTTTGCGTTGGTTCTTAGCTTTCTCATCTTCCTCACATCATATCAATGGCGCATTTCAAACGCATTTGCTTTCTCTTTGTGCTCTTGCTTTTGTCTCATGAACTACTCAGTATTGAGGGTAGGAATTTGAGACAAAGCATTCAGCCACCAAATACTTCTTCTACCAAAGCAATGAGCGTTGCAACAAAAAGTGGTGTTGCCAGCCCAAGCCAGGTGGATCGTAGCATTAGAAATCTTGAGGGTGATGCTGAAGCTTTTAGACCCACAACTCCTGGCCACAGTCCCGGTGTTGGCCATTCCATTAACAATTAATCAATGCAACGAGCTACATCACTTGCGTCATCCAAAAATATCTTGTACCCCTAATATATAGTTATATTTTGTGTGTGTGTTTTCCATTCCACTATTACATCATGTTATTTTGCAATTAAGTTTAGTTATTACTATGCATGCATGCACTAGTGCAGGTTGTTATGAACTTCCTATGGTTAGTATAATTGATTGATTAGCATATGTTTGTTATATTCTACACTCTTGCTTACTATCCCTTGCTCACAGTACTACTCTTGCTTTGGTTCATCGATCCAGTTGGTATAAATAAATTTGGTGAAAAAGATAACAAATTATCATACAAAAATTCGTGTATTAGTATTTGGTAGTAGGTATATTCCACGAATTAACCATACAATGACTTTGAACCACATTCATCTGTGTGTATCTTTATTTCGTTAGGAAAATGATATGCGTCAACCTAAATTAATTAATAATAGAAGATAGAAAATAAAAAAATGTAATAGATGATATAGTGAAAAGGTAGAGAGAAATAACAACAAATAGAGAAGAGTGAAATAAGGAAAAATGAATGAATAATAGTAATTATTCATCTTGTATCACAAAAAGTACGTTGTATATGGATTCATTCTTCCTAATAATGTTTTAGTTAAAAAAAATATTGGAATCAGTCTTCTGGCACAAATTAATTTAAAAGAAAATGAATGGTCATCAAAAACTGCAAAAGTATAAAAATAAAAATAGTTGGAACCTTGCCAATCTCCAATCCTCTCCTTCAACCCAGATTATCCACAGTACTTCTTCAGGGATGAAAAATAACAAATAATTTTATGGTGCTTTGGAAAGAGTTAATGGAAATGAATAATGGAGGTTGGGAGAAAGTTAATTAAAAATCGGTATACATATATGATTCATGGTTGTCATCAACCATCGTACCAAGCAAATATAATGAATTTTTAAAATCGCTGATCAAGTTTAGGCCATGGTCGTCCTAGCTTTCAATTGAGCTGCCAATTACGTTTCATGGAGCTTCTTTCTCTTTTTGTCTTACTGCTGTAGTTCAATCTACTTAATTTGTAAAGGATTGTTTGAAGAAGTAGTCCAAACTAATTGTACAATTAATATACTTTGCTTTTAATATGTATGTTTTGTGCTTACTAGAGAAAGAGTTTTTGAAATGACATATTATATATTGGAAAAAGAAGCAAAATCAATAAACCACACTGGAAAATGCAAGCCTAACAATATCACATGTAACATATGTAAGCATGTGGCAAGGCTGGATTTCTAAATTTTGTTTTGCAACGATCTGAAAATAACTGGCTCCTAACATGTGTGTGTTGGGGAAAGAGTAGGGGCATGTTTTGGTTGCATTATAATTGGATGCACAAATAACTAAGACATACATATAAAACAAGAAAACTTTTAAATTGATGTAATGAGAAAATTGAATAGAAATATCCATATACATGTTCGTTTTGATGGTTTCATAAAAGAAGCATAAAAAACTTCAATACATTGAACATATATAAAACAAATTAAAAACCTACGAACTAGGTGCAGAATATATAACATAGGTCATTATTGGTTTCGCGTTGTGCGTGCTTCTAGTTCCGTTTTCAAGGATTGAGATTTAAAATCATGCCATTGAAGCAGTGAGTTACACGATATCTGGTTTTAGAATACCTAAACGATAATGCAAACACATAATAGTAAAATAGAACACACACTATGACGAGTAAATGATATTTTTTTTTATGTGAATAACAATTTAAGTTTTTAAATAAAATAAAAATAAATAATTGTTAAATCGGTGGTTCAAATGCATGAGCAACTTCCATGGAACTAATGTTTGATGTTTTATAGAAAAGATGTGGCTTTTGAAGGATTTTTGGAAAAGTGAAGAGTAATTAATTGATCTACTTTGAAAGAAATCACACCACCGCTATATATAGAGGGAACTAATTGTGAAGAAGCATCAAATACATATACATCAACAAAGGAGTGAGGAATTCTTAACAAGTGCGAGAGATCATCCAAGTAGTAGGGACTAGTCATTTGCAAAGCAAAAGGTTAATTTCATTCAAGCACTCTTGAACCGGAAAATACTCGAATTGTAAGGTAATACACATATAGGGAAGGTTTTCATATTTGCACAAAACTTGTAACCTCGTTGAGATTAAAAACACTTTGTCGGAGTATTTCATGGACATAAACAAAAGGTATTGAATCACATAAACTTTGTCTCTTCTATCATTTCTTTAATGGTGCTTCTGTATTAGCTGGTCATCAATCCTGTATATATATGTGTGTGCAAAGGTTTTTCTCAACATTTTTAGATGACATCGCTCATGTAATCTGTTGCATTTGCATTTTAATTAGTTAGTTGTTAACCAAATAGGCAACACATAATCTGATTTTGCTAAAATAAGAAATTAATGGAATATAGGGATGGGATAGAATCAATTATAATTTCATTTTTTTAGCAAACACAACCAAGCCTAAGGAGTATTCAAACTATATATGGCAAGAAGAATGGAAGATGGTTTCAGATGACTTTGTGACTGACAAAAGGGATACCTAGAAGCACCTTGCCTGTGGGCTTCTATGCCGTAATATATGTTCGTGTTTACAAACTATGGTTCTCAACCATATCCCATATTTTTAGGCTAACTAAATTTCATATCAACTTTGGCATTGCCATATAATAATTTGGTGCACTGTCTTTTTAGGCTAACTAAATTTTTCAAAAGTTCAATTTGTTACCTGAAGAATATTAACCTATGTTGTGAAGTATGGGTAATGTACAATCGTAGAAGCAACGTAGTTATAGTAGCATAAAGGAGCATTTGATTTACGGAGATACATTATTGTGAAATTAACACTTCGACAAAGAAATGAAAATGCGTGCTTAAAACAATGATACATCTCTCAACCCGTAATATTCTTTATAGTTGAAAAAGATTCATGCATTTAAAAAGCATTAGCAAGCACTGACAGCTGAACTACAACAACTGGGTGGCAATCTGATTTATTATTCCAAAACATTCCCACATATTCAACTATATATATGCGTGCGAGTAGTTGAGACCCAATGATCACCCAAAGTGTGAGGAGCCACTTCTTTGTTTCTTTATTAAACATAACGGAATCTTTGAGTTTTCTTTTGTTTCTTCTAGTTTTTATTCTTTTTCTGTACTTCGTTTGGATCCTGTAGTTGCAATGCAATAGGTTTGCCAGCGCAGTAGTGAGATCATGGCTCTCCCTAGTCAACCAAAATAAATGGTAGGTCACACCAAATAATAGTTGGTTTATGTGTGCATTAACTAAAAAGAAAAAGTATTTAAAAGTAATAAATTTTTATTAAAAGATTTGTTACAGTTCTGTATTTTTAAACTCTAATATAAGTAAATCCCTATTGGTTTATTGATAAATGGAGATTAGAGAAGTTTTATATGAAAAACCGAAATTAAATCTCATCAATTTTTACAATGAAAATTTCTAATAAAAGCAAGGTATTTATTTAAAATATTTATAATTGAGAAAAAATTAATTTACTTAAAAATAACTTAAACTAAAATTATTTTATTTAATATTTTTAAATGGTTGAATTTTATCAATTTAATTATTGAATTAAAAAATTTTATTATATAGATTATATTTACAAAATTTTATAAAATTTAAAATAAATTTAATATTTGGTCAAATAATTTTAATTTGACGCATAATATATGTCTCCTAACATATATTAATTTAAAATTATTTAATAAAGAATCAATTTTTTAAAATTTTATGAAACTTATAAATTTGATTTATATAACAAATTTTATTAATTTGATAATTAGATTAATAAAATTTAATTGTATAAAAAGAGTTATTGAACTTAATAGTTTTTTATAATTTTTTTAGAATAATTTGATACTTTCTTTTTAAATTTAGAATGAATATTGATAAATTAATTTTAAATAATAATTATAAGATTGGCTTAAGGAGGAGCATACAGCGAATCACACATGCATTAAACGGCCTAGTAAATGACTTTGGAAGTGGAATCCTTCGTTGGAAGGTGCATGTGGACGGCAAAGTGACAAAAGTTCACATAATCTTTCAAAATTTAGAGCTCAGAAGCAGCCCTTGAGTTGTATGAAGAGAAAAAGGCACTTTTGAAACCCATAACTATCACCTCTACTAGCTACTTAAACTAAAGTTCAATGAATAGATTACTCTGAATCATAATTAGTAGTTGAATGAATAAATTAATTTGAATCATAATTAGTACTGGGTATGTGCACATCACAGTTCCCTAGGCCAAGTTAACATGGAAACATAAACTTTTGTGTATGTGTGTGTGAGAGAGAGAGTAGTGGCATATTGTTAATTTACATATGAGGGAAAGAAAGAGAGAGAGAGTGAGAGACAAGAAGAACAATACAACTAGACAAAGCAAACAAGATACGAGTTCTTTTAGTCGAGAGGTTGGGCTTAAACAGTTAATATAGTTCACAGGATGTCTCCATGGAATCTTTTCCCAGCGATGAGGAGTGAAAGACATCACATGCTGTGTTTCGTCCAAACCTTAAAACTTTATTTAGATTCCATTTTCGGTTTACATTCCTCGCATATAAATACCAACCTACATGAACCAACATTTTCAGTGTCAACAATCAACAATAACCTATCTCTCTTCTCTCTTCCCTCTTCCTACACTCACTCCAAACATATATATTATATCATCCTCATTCACCAACAAATTAACATGCTCCGAAATATTACCTTTCTTCTCTTCTTATTTTTGGTTTTACACCATCATGTCCTCTTTGTCCAAAGCAGGCACTTGAGGTCTGCGTTGTGCAAAGAGTGCTCCAAAACTCAAGAAAACACCATGAATATTGTAGAGATTGGTGATCACGGAACAAGTGATGATGAACAAGGATCAAGACGTGTACAATTTGAAGTCGACGATTTTAGGCCCACATCGCCAGGTCATAGCCCAGGAGTCGGTCACTCCATCCACAATTAATTACCAGCGCTTCTTAATTGCCACATGGAATCATAAACACATTTTGTTCAACGTTTTCTACTAAGCGCTAACAGTTTTCATTTATTAGATTCCCTTGTGTTAATTGTAGCTGGCTAGCCACTAAAGGAAAAAAGAAAAAAAGAGAACAAGCAATACTTGTATTCTCTCTCGTACTTGATCTTTTTTGTTCACTATAAGCAGTTAATTAATTAGTTGGCATTTCCTTTCATATATTTCGGCCTCTTGAGGTACAGATTCAATCAGCGTCCATTTGGTTTACTCCTGTATGGTTATGAAAATGTTGATGCAAATCTCCTTTTTTTAATTATTATTATTGTCCAATTTAATTCACAAGGTAATTAATTTGAAGCCAAGGATCACAAGTTTAGTATTGTGCACTCAAGTCCTTAAATCATACCATAAGTTGGTGCAGCTCATGGATTCGAATAAATCTTCATTGATATTTTTGTACTAGCTTTTTTTTTTTCTTTTTGAGGATACAACGTACCTTTTTTATATTGTTATCACTTTTTTAATCATTATTTTAAGGCTAAATACGTTTTAAAATATATGTTTTCACATATGATAACAAGTTATTAGCTATATGTGTAAACATATGAATATTGATAAAAAATAGAGAGGCGTACATAACTAGTGTAAGAATATCAATCCTTGTTTTCTAGTAATAAGGGGAAATCCAAGGACGTTACCGAAATGGGTTAAAGGTACACAATATTCCTTATATTTTTTATTTTTTTATAATAAATAAAAATTATATATTTTTACATGTTCTATTTAGTTAATTAAATTTGAAGATATAAAAGTATAACTATTTTTATTTTAAATTAAATAATAACAAATTTTTTATTAAGGTTCAATAGAATTTAAAAGGGTTGCATGGTTGAAGTGATAAGGGTTGAGAGAAAGTTTGTCTTCTTTGTGGAAAAAGATGGAAACCTCTTATTGGCAACTCTCTAGATGGTGGTGACGGGATTGGAAGAGGTTTCAAAATCGTGCTTTGGCATGCTACTTAGTAACGAGAGGCTCCTCCCTTAAAAAAGAAACAAATCTTATTAAGAACAATTTTGTAATGTTGGAATAGGTTGAAGGCAATCGTTTAAAGTCCATATTGCACCTAGTGACCAAGCTCTCAATGATTTATGTCTTCCATCAAATGATTCGTTAGTGATAAAATTACTTGATAAACATGTTGGTTATAAAATTATTGAAGGAGAAATTGCAGCGGATATATAAGAGTTTTACAGGATTTGAGATTATGGATGAGCAATGGATTTTTTACGGTGAAATTTCATCTTGATGTCGATCGAGTAAATGTTATGAAAGATGGATCTTGGATGATTTATAGTTGCTATTTGATGGTGCAAAATCAGTCGTCAGAATTAGTTTCTTACTTAAAGTTGAGAATACTTTGATTTAGGCATGATTTTCTAGTTTGAATTTTGATGTTCTATGATGAAAACATCTTGTCTGCATTGGTTTCAACTATTGGTGGTCCTATTGAAATTGATATTAACACATTAATGTTAGTAGAGGTAAATTTGTTTATATTTATGTGGAGGTTAATCTTATGAAGCTAGTGGTTGGCAAGTAAGTTTCAATGGTCATTGGTTTAAAGTCGAATAAGATCTTCACATTATATGCAACCATGTGGTTGTTATGGTCATTTGGTAAGAAATAGTTCCGACCTAATCACCAGTTCATTTATCATAGTCAATGCAAGTGGTACAACTTCTTTAAAGGGAAAGTCAGATTCAAGATGTGCAGGAATGGATTCCACATAGCATGATGGAGCTAATGGTAGAGTTATCCCAGCATCTCAACTATGAAAAATTCAAACATCATCATCAACATTATCTTAGAATGAAGAAAATATATTAGAAGTTGAAGAAATAGAGATTTCATAAAAAAATTTTAAGGAAAGATTTGTCAAAAAATTATTTTTTGAAAACATCCAAAATAAGAGAAAGATAGAGTTTTAGAATTAAAGTAAGGAATCATAATACCAGAAAGTATGACACCAAGTTCGAGGAACTTTCCTTCTATTTTTTATATTATTATCACATCGAGATAATTGTTTTCAAGTGCATTAAGCTTAAGAATAAACTAAAGATAAGAGATTAAGAAGATTATCAGTCTTTACAAGTTTTTCATTTTTCTACATTAATAACATATGCAAAATTTTTAGAACAATCAAACAATGAGAATCATAACTTAGAGGTATGGGTTGCAAAGGCACCAAAGGACAAGATTAGAGAAGAAGAAATCATACCAAAAACTATCAAAGTGTATTTAATCTTCAGAATCATAGAAATCTAACATAGTGATTGAAGGGTTAGAAAAAAGTACTAATAACTTAATGCAATAAATTTACTTGTGGGGACTATATCATATAAGAGAATATACAAAGTGTTACATTGTTTGTCATACATATCAGTAACTCGATCATATTGGTCAAGATTATCTAGGGATGAAGAAGAAAAATCTTTACAACAATAATTTCAACAATCGTTACTTTAGTAATAATAGTAAAAACAAGAACAATAATAGTCAAGTAGAAAATTATAAAATTCAAGAAAAAATCTTCATCATGAGCAAAGACAAAGCTACTTAAACAGAAAACATGATTTCAAGTAAATTTTTCTTAAGACAAGATCCTTTCAATGTAATGTACAATTTGTGTATTACTCATTTATTTAACATTTATAATAGGTTAAATACATAGACTTATTTATTGTTTCTCTTTCATCTATTTGGTTTCCTACACCTAATACTACTTCACTTAATATTATTCAGATCTATTTGAATTATGACAAATTGATGGTTTTAATTCTTTTGCGAACTTACTTTACTTGTTCCTTTTTAAACTTTGAATCATCCTTGAACTAGATTAAGTAGCTATAACATATGTTTTTTTTTTGAATTTTTATACCAAGACACTAGTATTTGACACATGTAAAGATGCTTATCTAAGACTAAAAAAAAATTTGCCTACTAATTAGGTGAATCAAGTTAGATTCCTAGTTCAAAACAAGAAAATTCATCAATTAAAGAGAAAATTTTTGTACTATTATTCCAATCATGAGCCTCCATATTAAAAACATGATGCTAGAAACTCATACTTCATGTGAAACTAAGATTCTTTGAAAACATGATGCTAGAAACTCATACTTCATGTGAAACTAAGATATCAAGAATGACAAGGATTCTTAACTATTAAAGAATTGGGTCTAGATGATGATAAATGTGTAAAAATGAATAAAGGAACTCAAGAAACTATAAAAC
This sequence comes from Canavalia gladiata, assembly GCA_037954105.1. Lineage (NCBI taxonomy): Eukaryota > Viridiplantae > Streptophyta > Magnoliopsida > Fabales > Fabaceae > Canavalia > Canavalia gladiata. The sequence goes on from CM075662.1 coordinate 51,452,128, forward strand.
CATATCAACATCTGTATTAACTTAAGGAACAATATGTAAGAGTTGAAAACCTTACCTTAATATTTATAAGTCAACCTATGCAATTCAAGGGTGCAATGTTTCTATTGTAGAAGTTTGTAAACAAGTATGTCTATCTCAATAAGCATTTAGGTTGTTCCTTGTGTTAAAATTGAGATCCTATGTTAGATTTAAATCTTCTTCCACTTTTAATCTAAAATATTGTATCAAACTAATTATGCTAATCTCTTCAAATAAAAAATTATATTTAAATTGAACTGGTCATTAAATCAACCAATGTTTTATAATTATTCCTAATATTAAATAGATATACTTATAATAATTTATGGTAAGCAAAAGATTAGCTTAGATTGCTCTTAAATTATAGGTTCTTTTCTTAGATCCTTGTAGTGATCTATATTGAACCTCGATGAATTTATAATTTCTTTGCATGTTGAAAGAATCTACTTACTTATATTGGATCTATAAAATGCCTACATTAACTTTGAGATAATTGAAAATTTCTTTTGTTGGCTCTTGAATAACATGAAATTTCCTCAAAATTCAATGATACTTCTTAAAATATTTATTATTTCTTTACATACATACCTCTTTGATATGATCCAATATCATTCAATGAATACTAATCCTATATATGAGATACTGATAGTTGAGATTTTAGAAGATAAAGTATAAAGTAGATGGTCGGATTGATTAAACTATTAACCATTGGATCTCAAGTAGAATAATGTAATGTTGGGACTGATCAACCCAATGTTAGAATCTCACATTGTTTAGAAATAAGACCAACCAAATATATATAAGGGGAGGATAATCCTTACCTTATGAGATAGCTTTTCAGGTTGAGTTAGATAAAAAACCTAAAATCTAATATAGTATCAAAGCCTACCTTAAATATGTTAATAGGTCAGCTGTAAATGTCCAGTGTTGCAAACTTTATGCTCTACATATCCAGTTCTAGGTGTGAAGAGATTTACTAGAAGTCCAACATGTATACTTTTATTTTATTTTTTAAAAAAAAGGTTAATTAACAACAATTTTAATTTCTACCTGCAGGCATATATAGATTCCACATAACCTTTCTTTTTAAAAAGTGTTTTCTATCTTCTCCCACGTTGCAATACCATTATTTTATTTTAAATTAAAAAATTTATCATTTTAAGTAGTAGAACCTATAATTCAACTTTAAGTGCTTTCTTCTTTCATTCCCTTATTCCTTGCCTAGTTCTTTTTAGTGGTTACAACCCGTAGATTGCAAACTATATAATAGGGATTGGTACCCATGAATGATAAAAAAAAAATATGCCTAATTCTTTTTAGTGGTTACAACTCGTAGATTTCAAACTATGTAATAGGGATTGGTAGCTATGAATGATAAAAAAAAATAAAAACTAGTTATATTTTACAACCATAATTCTATTATTTGTCTATTACAATCTTAATTGTGTTATTTTCTTATTATAACATTAATTATGTTAACATTTATTTTTTCTATTGTACACTTGTTTTATTGGGTCTATCACTATGCTTGATGTCCAATGATTCATCCAGAAATTTCAAGTCATAGTAGTAGTATCAAAGAGAAAGTTAGAGTTAAATTTGAGAAATTCAATATTCACCTTTTACATTACATTGAACTTCAATTTTAAGTAAGGGAAAAAGACTTTTAAATAAAGTTTAGGATTATTTTTAGAGCTTCCTTGACTCTAAAATGAAATTTTAATTAACGTTTGAAATTTTAATAAATTGATCTATATCTGCTATTTTGAAGTTTGAAATTGTTTATGGGATTCTAAATATCTTATAATGTAAATTGAGAGCAATCAAATATTCTCAAATGTTGTATTTATGTCTTTGTAAATTAAACATAGTCATGTCTACTAGGAAATTCACTAATTTTACAAGCTTGTGTTTAAGCATAGTCGTGCTGAATTTTAACTCAATTATGCTATAACTAAAGTTTATCATATTTTCTAACAACCATGATAGACCAAAAACTGAGCACATCTATGTTGAGTAAGACCATGGAAAAGTGCATGTGTCAGAATTTAATATAGACGTGCAAGGATGAAGAATATGGTTATGCAAAGGAATTCACATAAGCATGAAAAGTAGGATTTAGCTGTGCTAAAAACCTTCACGACCATATTAATACAATTGTGTAACCTATTTGATGAGTGTAGAGTTTATATGCTTATATTGAAAGGATTAGAAGTCCAAAGTATTGATAACGGTATACCAATATTAAATTAAATGTATTGATGAATAAATATTAGAAACATTTTTTTATGTATAGATATTATATATCTAAATTTTAAATATTTGAGTTAAACATATATATGATAAGTGGAAGAAGACAATGAAATTATAAATTTTAAGAAGAAGATAAGGTCTTCATATGAGATAAGCATGAGAAGTGGAAATATATTGAGTAGTTGTCATACATCATATGCATAAAAATTATTTTGAAAATCATCAATATGGAAGATAATATGTGAACCATTCCATGAAAGGAAGAGAGAAATATAAGTATTTTCTCATGATGAAAATTTATTAAAGTTCATGAGAATTTCCAAGTCTAGGGATACATGAGCTAAGTTTGAATCTCCTAATGATCTAGGATTATTTTTTGTAATCGGAACTGTTATGGTTGGACTTGGTCATCTCAACGAAATCCTGAAAACTATTATTGATGATTAATTTTATATTTTTTAGAAATGATGATTAATGATGTGAAATGGTGATATTATTGCTTCCAAGGATGCATTGTTATTGAAAAGTGGATCCTAGTATCCCCTATTATTTTCATGAAAGTTTGATGATTTTGGTTCATATGCATATTAAATTATAAGAATAACCAACCCCAAATTAGCTAGACTTGATGTGATATGGAGCACATTAGATCTTAACATAATCTTAAGTCTATTATCATAAGAAATTGAGAAGATGGTGGCAGAATATCCCATCTACATTTACTACATTCATTTTGACCTTAGATTAGGTATGTGTGCTTATTAATAATGTTTATATGACATTATGATATGCATCCACATAAATAATTAATTTATTACTCCTATATAGTTTTACTTGAGTGAAATGTTTCACTTCTCCTCTATTATGTTCTATATGTATATGATTTTGTTTTATTCTTAGTAAGGTTGTGATATGGATCGTGCCTACTTGATGTGGAGATGGATTTTGGTATAAAAAATAAACAATAGTATGACATCTCAAAGATAAAAGAAACTATTATAAGACAAAATTACGATATAGATGATGAGAAGTTAAAAGAAGTGATGAAATTTGTAGTCATTAACCTTCTTATGTAACTTTATATTTTGTAGGTAAACATTGTATTTTTAACTCAATAACAAAGATTAAAATTACCTATATTTTAAATGGATCAAAATTTATATACTATATATCTCTTATATAATTAACCAATTATAATATGATTTTAGAATTATTTTTTTATAATATAACATAAATAATTATCTCACTTTTAAAAACTACCTGAAAAAAGAAAAACTGTTAAGAAACAGTAAAAATATCTCAACCCACAAATAATTATAGATATACCCGCAATGGATGCTTTCATAACCATAAAATAGATGAAAACAACATACTGACATATTCATAAAAATATAAAATTTTATTAAATCTATTTAAAATATTATAATGTTATATCATTTTATGATAAGAAGTAATTTATTTTATATTATTTTATAATTATATTATTAATATATTAATCTATAATAAATATTTTATATTATTATAAGATAATAATATAATATGATGATATTTTTTTTATAATTTTTAAATTATTAACATTCCCTGCTATTTTTATTGATATCCATTAATTTTAATGAATATAAATACGACTAATATATTATCCTCCCTTACCTCCTGTTAATATTCCTATGACTATCTAAATTTTATAAGAAGTATTATAATTTTATTTCAAATTAATATATAACTTCTCTTAATACATTATGATCCTCGCAATTATTTTTCGATCTTGTTCTGATAATTAAATTCCAAAACGAATGGCTATTAGAAGATATCCAAAGTCTCCTATCTCTTAGTTAGCTTAATGACTCTCTCTCTCTCTCTCTCTCTCAATTATAAGATACTATCAGCAACTCCACATAAATTTTATATAAAAAGAAGTGATTAACTAATTTTTATTCCCAAAAAACTTTGGACGTTAGTGTTTAGGGACGGGAGGGTGAAGAAAAATTATACATACTTCCACCAAATTTGGCGGTTTTTCAGAAGTCAAAAGTTTTCCATATGGATTCATCTTCTTCCAAAATGAGAAAACATTCCTAGAAAGCAGGCAACTAAATGCAGGTTGGGGAGAAATAAATTAGGTCCAATGAACATGAGTGAAAAATGCTATTGATGAACCCACTTCAAGTTGAAGATGAGACATGTGAGGCCACAAAGAAGTACAATTTGTGTTAGATACTTTCCCTATGGGGTGTATACAACTCCAAACTGCGGCATGTTAGTTTAAGCTAAAGCCAAACACGTGTAGAATCCAACCCCACGTGTGTTCCTCTTTTTCAACAATAACCCACATTTTTGCAGTCATTACTTCAAATTTCAAATCCTAACAACACTTTCCAAAGTGGAAGGCTGTCTGGTAAGTTTCTTCAACCCAATTCTATTCTATTTTTAGAGCATGGTTGTCCATGAGGAACACCACTCGCGTGGCTTCTTATAAAATTTACAAGTTGCAGCATGCGTTGTGTACGGCTTCTATATGATATATACTCTTATAAATGATCTCACCAAATTATATAAATTTCACTTTGAATTGACGGATCCTATTTAATGAGATTTATGTAAATTTCAACCAATTATTAAAAATAAAAGTAAAGAATGTGTTATTAACATTTTTTTATCCAGAAATTATGTTTCTAGGCTTTTATATGTGCGCACGCGCGTGCGTTGGCAGTTTTCATTTCCTTTGATGTTTTAAAGCATATTATTTAAGAATATGTACTGAATCATAGCTAGCTATATTCTGTGGGATTGAAATAAAAATAAAAAAGAGAGAAACAAAGTAATTACTTAAGAGTAATATATAAGCCAAGATTGTAAGTGACGAATAAAACTGAATCAATAATATCAAACTAAATTAAGCTAATTGCCTGAGCATCTCACCTAACATTGCCATATCATTTAGGCCTAAATCTAACCAAACATTCTTGTTCTTGATGCTAAGGAATTGTTTTTATTGTCACCTTTGGGACCATTTTGATAATGTTGAAACTGATAACTACCCTTCATCCAAAAGCAATAGATTAATACACAAGCTATAATTAGAAGCCTGTGGTTACTTGAGTATAGAAAAAGCAATACTTTAATTAATACTTGTTTGTTTTAGTTTAAATTTAGAAAGAAAAAAAATATTTACTTTTCTAAAAATTTTCAAAAATTTATCAAAATTATTTTTTAAACTAATTATATTAAACTAAAGTACATCAATGATTTTAAGTAATACAAGCTTGATTCTCCTTAATAAAATCTTGTATTTAAACTTTGTGTATGAAAAAAATTTAAAAGTAATCTCATTATATTGTTGATATTTTCAACATGAATAAAATTTCCTCCTAGAAAAAATACTTTTAATTTAAATAAAAAAACATATATACATCCACTTGACCTTTGTCTAGATACGTAGACACATTTTTTCCTCCTAAATAAGCTTAAAAAAAGGTAAGGCCCTTATTTATTTTACCCAAAAAAGGAATAACGTAATGGTTTTGATGATTAATTGCATTGGATTTATGAAAGAGGAGAGAAAGGATCTTTCTTTTTTTGGTCAAGGGAGAGAAAGGATCTTGAAAGCGTTTTCTTGGTTGCAAGCTTGTAAAACTTAGATGGATCGTCATTACCTTCAGCTTTTTATAAAAGGTTCGTCACTAGGCCCATTTTAAAAGTATGCACTATTCACGTAACTATGAGGGGAAACTTGATATCAATGACCAGTGAATTTGATTCATAATAAGGCCCATTGTATGTAAAGCAATTCACTGTTTGTTGCTCTCTTGGAATCAATGTAGGATAAGAAAGTGTGGATTCAGCTTGTTTATTGTTTATCCCATAACTCCGAAGCTGTGCCACTCATAAACTGAATCCACATGGCTCTGAATCCTTTAGGCTTTCTCCTTTCGGACTTTGGAAATACAGTTTTCATGACAAAATAAAATAAAAAAAATTATATGTGATCACTCACCAGAGACTAATTTACAGAAGAGTAATGATTAGTTTTGATATAAAAATTATTTTATAATTATTTATATATCAAATTTAATAGCTGATAATTTTTTATTTTTATAAAAAATTGTATAATTATAAATAATGTGAAAGTGGATATAATATATTTTTTTATGTATGAGAATTATTTTGCTTTATAAAAAGAAATGGTCCCAAACATCCATCCATCCCTTTCTAAAAAATTATAAAAGGTATATATAATATGTTAATATAAAATATATTATTTGTATTAAAAATTGGTTATTTTTTTAATTTTTAATATTCAAATTATCGAATACATTCTAAAGTTGGATTGACATCCATTTATATAAAATAAGTTATGATCTTTTAGGCCAAGTGTATAATAATAATCTGAAAAAAAAAAGAGAATTAATAAGTAATAAATAATTCAAATTTTAAAAAGTTGCAGAAATATAAAAATGTATATTTAAGATATTTTCATTCGTCAATTATTTTTCTTTACTTTATGTAAGTTTTAAATTTTATTTTAAATTTATTTTAAAAAAAGAAATAAAAAATAAAATAATTTTTTATAAATGAAAAATTATTATTTTATTTTATATCTATCTTAAATATCTTATAAAGTTTATACTTAACGTATAATATAATACTTATTTAATATTTTATTTAAATATAAATTTATCCTTACAAATGCTAATAAAAAATATTAATAAAAATAACTACTTACAAGTTCTAAACGTCGTTTTATATTTCGTTAAAAGTACTTAAATTTTATTCATATATATAATATAAGAAAATTTAATTTCAAATTCTTGGAAGATTTAATAAAAAATATTTGAATATTTATTTTATTTAATTTTTTTACTAATCATATGAACATTAAGAACATTTTTTAATATTTTCTCGGTGTGTAACATAGTACTAGAATTATTCCACGAAAAATATCGTTTAACACTTTTTAATTTTTATTTTTAAAATATTTTATTAATATTTTATATTTATAATCTTTTAAAAAGTTAACTTTTTATATCTTATTATTTATAACTTAAACAATGATCATTTAAATGTAATTTTTAAAATTTGATATCATAAACCTTTTAATAACAATTTATATTAGGTAAAATTTTCAAGTACTAAATAAATATTTTAATGTTTTTAAAATAAATAATAAAATTTTATTAATTATATAAGTAATATATATAATATTCATTTTTATTAATAATATTTTACAATTACATATAATAAATGATATAATTAAAATATTAAACAGTTTATAAACCCGTACGTCATATTAATACAAAATCTAGTTAACTAAGTATATATTTAATACATATTAAAGATATAAGAAATGCTAAATCATATTCTAGGAACATTGGTTAAAAATTTAAAACTAAAATTTTGATTAAAAATATTATTAATATTTTTTCTCGGTAATTTTTAATACATTTCAACATTATTTGTGAAGGATAGAAAAAGCATTTAATCAAGGGTAGAGTATTTGTTAGATTTTTTAATTTATTTAGTGAATATTTTAATGCATTTTTTTAATTTCTTTATGATGGCTTGATTTGAGCTTGTTGAGACTATAGATTTTGATCTTAAAATGCACCAGCATACACCCTAGTTCACATGAAAGAGATGTCTTCCGCCCTGTTCACAGTCTAAAGATTCATGTTTGTAGAGGTTTTGTTCTTAAACCTGGGGAGTTAACAAATACTTATGATATCATACCAAACCGATTTAATTTTCTGTAGCTATGGTATACCTGGGTCTTGAACTTGCTTTGGCTACTAGTATTTTTCTGGCTAGTTTCCCTCATTATGTGGTAAGTAACTGCAACAAACCCATGTTTTGGTTGCGATTGAAAAAAATCCTTTTTTGGATTCCTTCTTTTTTCATCCTTAATTTTTCTTGTAATTTGTTTCATATTTCCCCTAACAAATCCATGTTCCTTTCCCTCAAGTGCTCCATTTAGCTTCAACAAGTGATGCTAGCTGCTATACTTGTTATAGATAGCTTGTTATACAAGCTTCACATGATGGAGCAAAAGTGTGTTTATGCACCAAAGGCATAAACACATTTGCAAAAGTGTGTTTATTCAGCTTCCAAGTCTCCTAACTTGCTGAAGAAAGAAAACATAAAGAAAAAAAAAGTTTCTTACCTTCACAAGTAAACAACCTCATTTTATAAAAATTAATGAAATTTTATCCATAAAAAAGAAAATATAAAGTGATTGTAATTTCAAATACAATATTTTTATGTTATCCATTCATTATAAGATAAGGTTATTTATCCTCCTGGAATAACTTAGACAAAGCTGAAAAAAAAATAAAAAAATAGGTCTCCATAATAGTCCATACTGGCCAAACCACCCCATGCAGGCACATTCAGTATCTCCATCACTTTAAATGAATATCTGAACAGAATTAGCAGCAGATAGGAATTCTCTAATTTGGGCTTAACTAAAAAAGAAGCCCAAAAAACATGGAGATTGGTGGGGGGGCTCAGGACCAAAAAACGAATTTGGGTTTATTTGGTAAAGGAAACAAATTTGGGCTGAAATTTATATTTAGCCCATTTGGAGAACATTAGTGTACGAGTTTTGTTAGCGTAGTTGGGAGGTCAAGTTGCCAGAAAGTTGAGGCACAAAATGATGTTGGATTGGAAAAGAAAAAAGGGAAGTAGGTCTCTTTCCGCTTTTTTAATTCTCCTCCTTTTGGGAGATTATTGGTACTTGGTAGTCCTCTATGGCAGACAATTGATGCGAGACCAAGATAGCTAATGTTTTCATGCATACATATTTGGATGCAAAAGATCATGGTGCTTTTATCTTTTTTTAGATTTTCAAAATTTTCTAGTTAACCTCTAGATTAGAATAAGGGTAAAAGGCATTTGTGATTTTGGTCTTATAACAATTAACGTTTCATTTTTTTTCTTGTTTGATCCCTATTTTATATATAACAAAGGAGCAAGGTTAAAGACTAATAAATAATAAATATTTGACTTTTTGAACTAGTTATCTTATCAAATACCCCCAAAAAAGTACCATCCTTATTGTTGAAATGTATTCTCAAGGGATGACCTGAGAAACGTCCATTTTCATTCTTTTAAGTAAATGGTTTGCTATGGCTATAGCCTATACAGGAACTACCGAAATAGATTATAGTAAAAAAAAAAAAAAAGGACATTTTATTATTTCCCAATTGACAAATGATAAAGAGTACGAAAAATTTTATAAGAAAGAAATGCTACGAATGGATGATAGTTGTGAACCAATATTCATGTCATGAGACAAATTTAACGGATGTGTATTAGTATATTATAATTGTCACATCATTGGTAAATCTAATTAGAACCATAAAACATTTCTCTTTGGCAATACACATTGGGTGTAAAAATAATAAAATGGCGTAACTTAATCCAATAAATACGTTGGGTATGGGTGCCTTAGGAGTTAGGACTGTCCCTCACAATAATAACTGAATCTCATAAAACAAGGATAGAAGATAAGAGTGTTCGAAGGGTGCAGGATAATGATGGGGACGATAGAGGAAGGAGCATGAATTTATGGTATAGGTGAGATGAATGGGGAACAACGGAAAGCCATATATTGCTAAACAATTTATGTCATCATCATCATCATCTAAACTTATAGTAAAATGTTATGTTATCAATTGGGACCATTAATTTCCGTTCCCAATTGGCATGAATTGATTTGTCATGTACCATTCATGATACAGTGGCGAGACATTGACCTTGCCAGCTCAGCATCCAAACAACTAAATCCAAATTTAGCATTTATGTACTATTTGTTGTACACATAGAGAAGTTAACATATTTGTTGGGAAGCATAGATACTAGTAAGTTCCATTTGAGATGTGGAAGTGCAATAAGCTTCTATATATGTGACTCTGGAAGTTTGCATATTCCTAGTTTTCGTTAAACGGCTAAAGTGTTGTTCATTGTCTGTGACTCTACACAAAACTAGAAAGCTACCATTGCTTTGGTCTACTCAATTGGTCCATGCAACAGTTGGATTATTTGGGTGTGGTCCAAATTCTTCGTTAGGACCATTTTTTACAGTATGCAAAGATTGTGACTACTGCTCCCACTATGAGCTACAAATAATTCATCTATTGTTTATTTTTTTTTGTCACAAAAAGTAAAGACAATTCATATTTGATATTACTTTTTATATAATAAAAGTAACAAGATATAAATTTAAGATTTAATATAAATTATCATATATTAAAATATAATATATCATATATTATGTTTCTTAAGTATGTTGATTGAAAATTGTTTTTTTTTGTTAGATATATGAAAAAAAATATTATAAAAAGAAAAATATGAATCGAATATTTTTTTATTTTAAAAAAATAGTATATCCAGCTATTAGGTAAAAGATAACCCTAGTATACAGTTTAAAAAACTGAAATTATGATATTTCACCTTTTTTTCAACTGTACAAATTAAAAAAAAAAAATTGTAGGTTGGATAAGAACTCATAATTCAATAGATCCACAAAAGTGAAAAGATGATTTTAAATAAAGATATTGGGCAGAAGGGTGACCCATGAGTGTCGCTCTGTGTGACACACCAAGAATGGTACTTTAAGGCTTTTAACTCATAATTTCGTATTCCGATGGCTGAACATAACAAACCACGTTGACAAGCTGTGCTTAGCTTGTTGCTTGATATTTGGATCATACGCAAGATTAATATAACATATCATGTAGGCAAAGATCTAGCGAAAGCCCTTCACAAAGTGAAGCTAAGACATGAAAGTCGAAAAGCTATATATGTCTATGATCAATTCTTGGGTAGATAATTATTTAGTAACTTCAATGTATTTTTAGTTCTTGAAGATATAACCATTGAGTGACACATGTGACATGATTAAATGATAAAATTAGGAAAATACACACTTAAAGTTAAGACATGTGGTCGCATATATAATGATGGTTCACTTAGTGTAACGTGTGTATCACGTGAATTCAATCATTTGTCCTCAACTATTGGAAGATGGCAATGATCTGCATAAGTCTCTATCTCTAGTATGTATGGGAAGTTTTTGAGCATTGAGATATTTCCCATCGCCGATTGAAGCTACTATCTAATTAATTATCTAAATTAACTTGTATATTGATTTTGACTATTTTCCGAATTATTTTTATTGTATTATTCTTACAATTTTTTAATTTTTAGAAAATAAAATAAAATAACACACACATGAATAAGAAAAAGAAAAGGTGCAATAATATCATTTTTCCTGTTGTTTACATGTGAGGGGCTTGACTGAAAGTCTGAGATATTTAAAAGGATAATATGAACAGCTTCACGGTCACACCCCGAAAAGTGGTGCAAAGTGAGTGGATGTTATTACATGAACTTTTCTTTTTTAGCATTTGTTACGATTTTTAATTATATTATTATTATTATTATTATTATTATTATTATTATAGAAACGTTTTATTATTCCATTAATGTATTATGGATGAGTCTTGTTATTTAATATCCTTATATATTAGTTAAAAAATCTATAACAATAATATTTGATTAAAACACTATTTTCAATTTTTTAACTCAATATCTTAATAATATTAATTAAAATTTACCATTATAAATATTTCTCATTAAAGAGTTAGAGAAAAAAATTGAAAAAATAATTAATGATTTTAAAATTCATTATAAAATGTTACAAGTGAATGTCCTAATCAAGTTGGTCAATTCATCATGTTTTCGTTTTAACAAATGACTTCAAATTAATTTATTTAAGGTGTATCTAAAAACAGATAATAAAAACGTTATATAGTAAATTTTTGTCATATGATGCTAAACATATATGAACAAAAACTGGATTATCTTATCGTGGCTGCATTTTATGGTCCTGAATTTTAGTTAGTAGGCACTTCCCATTTAAGCCCAGAATTTTATGTTATTTTGGGCACTCGCCAATCACAATCCATAACAAGGAATGGGACCGTCCCAACCTTGCTTTCCTAATCCTTCTATGAATCATTGTACTTTTTAGTTTATTTATGTCGGTTGCGTGCGGCTTCATTTTATTGATTATTCTAATTTCTTTTATGTTTAAATTAAACCCTCCTCTGTTAAATAATGGCATATTATTTAAATTCTAATTTATTAAAATCGAGATTCACTTTAAATTAATAATAAATACAACCACGCTCACTAACTTTATAGTCTTATTCTTCAATCGTATATGCATTATCCCGACTTATACTAGAACTATAGTTTAAATAAAAATTGTTAGCTCAAGCAAGATATATTAATTAACTTCATCATTAATTAGCAAAAGAACAACACGTACTAATTTAAAGTGCACTCTCTTTTGTACATTTAATGGATGGTATATGTTTTTTTCATCTAACAAACTACTAGATGATTAGAGTTTCTTTATTTTGATCGTTGATTTTTTTTTAATATTTTGACTTAATTATAATTTTTTTTTATCTTTTTAATTTGGATTGTGCATTATTTTGATTTTTCAAAATTTTCGAACGAATTTAATCCCTCAACTTTTAAAATTTAAAAAATTTGGTCTCTTATTAATTTTTTAAATCTAAACCTGTAAATTATTAGTTTTATTCAAATTTTTGGAAAAATTTATAACAGTATTAGAATATAAAATAATCTTAAAATTTTAAAATAAGAATATGGTACCATTGTCGAGAAGATTCAAGATTTATTGCTTAAAGACCGAAATTTCACTGCCCATAATTTAAAAGAAGATAACTTTTGTCAGGATATTTTAGTTAAGTTGCAACTATTTAAGTTGGGTCGTTTGTATATTTTTTAAAATCTTTTATATTACCATAAGCGTTTTTTTTCCTCCTAGACTCATTTTTTGTCTTTTTTGCTAGACCTTAATTGTTGCTTTTATTTTTTTGTGTAACTAAAAAAGGAATATTTTAAAAAATAATTTAGTTGACTAAAACTTCTTTCCAAGCTAAAAAAATTAAGTTTTAAAAATATAAAAAATAAATTTTATTTCAAAATATCTCTTTGTTTTAAACTAAATAAAAATAGAATTATTTTACTTCCTTTAATTTTTTCATCCATCGAACTAAAAAATTTATGAAATAATGATTTAATTAGTTTATTCACATCTTTTCCTATGTACGTAAAAAAAGAATTCTTTTTTGCTTTTTTTAGTCAAACGGAAATAAAGAATTGTTATTCAAACATGTTATTGTTAAAAAAGTTAGTCATATAAAGGTTATGGTTTAATAGAAGCGCAGAAAAAGACAACATTCGTCGTTTATTGTAGTAAAGATCTAGGTTTGATTGTAAATGTTTGAAAATCAAATTATCTTGCTTTTTTATATTTTTTGTTTTCTATCTCTTTATTCTTTATTAAGATCACTCTTCCATTCATAAAAATCTCTTGACTTTGAAGTCGTTTTCTCTATTCTTTGATAAAATACATGAAAATAATACTCTTTATTGAAAATGCACTAGATAGGCAATCTTCTTTATGTTACATGTCACTAATCACTCCGCAAACTAAAAAAAAGCAAAGACTTTTTGATATCTCAAGTTGGCTGCCCAAGAACTCTCATGTTGGTAATGTCATCCTCAATTAATTAATGATAGCTCCTCAACCTATAACTCCTGGTCCCAGAGATAATTTGCGACCTTTTGTGCTGTATCCATGAGAATTCTTCCTCATCAATGCTTATCTTGTATATCATTATATCATGTAGCAATATATATAGACCCACCCACATTGAAATTTTAGCCATGGATTAAAAGCATCCATCTTCTTATGTATATATGTATAACTTTGTTTCTCTTTAAATCTTTTCAGTAACAAATTATAAGCAGATCATAAGAGTTATATGAGCATAGAAAAATATTTTAATCATTTTCTAGTTCTAAGGAAAATATGAAAGGAAGTAAGGGGTAATTTCATTTGTGAAAATATTTTGTTTTTTATTTTTTATTTTTTATTTACAAATATCACTTTTTATTTCTTATTTTTAAAATTTTACTAAAAAATAATTAAAATAATTTTTTTTTATAATTTTTACTATTTTATTCTTATTTTTCTTTATATTTCTCTTATATATATATATATATATATATATATATATTATTTTTTACAATAGACCTCTCTATTAACAGAAAATGATAATTGCTCATGAATACGAGGATTGAATATTTTCCATTGTACAGATACACCTACCCTTGTACTAATAATCCTCACCTACTCATAATTTTTTGGACATTAATTAGGACTGCAGGGAACCTCCCAACAGCATAAGATTGACTTCAACCATACACACTTTTTTTCCTTCCGCAAAAATTTAGAGAAAATTACACAGCCAATATTTCCAAAGTATAATACCAATTGATTGCAATTAAGAATAATATAAATTATTTAAACCATGTCAATATATTTAGTAAATCTTCACTGATTATTTCAATCATGTAAATATACCTTTGTCTAAATCAAATATTAGCTTTAAACGTTTGTTCTCTACATTTTGTTACAATTTCTTTATGATTATTGAGAGAAGATGATTCATTAATGTGTAAGTAGGTGAGATAATTCTTGGGCTAAATTCTCTTCCACCCGACAAAAAGGGTAACTCAAATGATTTTCATAAGCAGGTCAAGCTGAGTGCTACATGTTTACGTCTTGGAAAACTATGATAATGAGACACAGAATACAGCGTGGATCTTGAGTGGATTCCTCTGCTATATTTTATTCATCGATCTTTTTAATTAGTATTTTAAGGATAGTTTTTTAAGAAGTAAATAATTTTTTATTAAAAAATGTTAAAATATATTAAAAATTACAATAATTATATATTTATAAAAAAAATTACTTTTTACTTTTTGATTAATATCCTAACCGGTTATATTTTCCTTTATTTAAAGCAGCATCCTTCAAATGAGCGCGAGATTGAATGCATGCTCAAACCACGGCCTTTGCTAGCTTGAAATATAATATGTAAAGCAGCATATTAAAAATCACAAAAAAAAGAAGAAGGAATTAGTATCATTAAATCCTTGCACCCACCATTATATTCTCTGATGTTTGTCATATAGTAGTTGTTTTCTTGGTTATTTTATAGTTGTTATCATTCATTGACATGTCCCAAATGAACTGCCTCAGCTGGGAATGCCTCTCCAAGCCGCACCTATGAGCTACCATCTCATAAATTTTGTTATATATATATACACTTGTTTTTGTATTTTAGTTTTTAAAAAATATTTTATAAAATAATTTTCAGAAAGAACCCTAAAAGAATCTAAACAATAATTTTAAAAAATAAATAATAACAATTACAAATCTTTATCAATTTTTTTCTAATAATTTTATATTTATAAAAAATTATTTATTAAAAAATATTTTAGTAACACTTCATGTGATATAATCATCATAATCAAATACAAGTTTTGTCAAATTAATATTTTTTATTAATTTATATAACTATAAAAATTAATCATAGCAAAAAACATTTTTTAGTAAAAGTGAAAGAAAGTAAATCCAGAAAAATATAAACAATATAAGGAACAACATAAATAATTAAAAACTGAAAATAAAACTAAAACATATTAAAATTATATTAATTTTTAATTTTAAAAATTAAAAATACTTTTTAAAAAATTTGATTCATTAAACAATTTTTTAACTTTAATTTTTAAAAATAAAAATCTGTTTTCAAAATTTTTTAAAAAAATACACAAGCCATAGTCTTTTACGTGAAAAAAGTTACTTTTTAATGGGCCTTAAAATATATTAAATTTGACAACCCATCCAAATAAAATGATAAAGTATGAGAGTTGAGACAACAAAATTAAAACATAAAAATATTATGGCCTAACCAGACATGACACAAGTAAGTCATTAAAATTTTAAAAAATAGTATCAACACATACTACTAAATTAAATTTATTAATTCTTGTAAGTTTACTTTAACATATTGTGAATACCAATTTCCGTCCGGGGAATTCTATTTGAATCACCAAGGCTAAATCAATGGCAAAGAGAAGAGGGCCAATAAGAAGAAATACAAAATAATAATAATAATAATAATAATAATAATAATAATAATAATAATAATAATAATAATAATAATAACCATAATAAATAAAAAGGGGGAAGAGGAGAAAGTAGAGAGGAGATTGGTCCCCATCCTAATAGGCTAGGGTTAGTTAAGAATTAGCTAGGGTAGTTAGAGGTTAGTTAGGATGGTTATTTTTGTTGGGTTAATGACATTAGCAAGGGAGGGGTATAAGAGGCTTTTCAAAAGAATTTGAAGGGGCTTTTCGGAAGAGAGAAAGGAGGAGGAACAGAGCAAAGGAAAAAGAAAAAACAGAAGGAACAGAGCGAAGGGGAGAAGAAGAGGAGAACAAAAGGAGAGGAGAATCGAAGGGGCTGAGGATTGGAAGTGTTTGGGTGCACAATTCAAAGAAGGAGCTTGGACTCTTCGGTTAGATTTTTTGTGCGGAAAGCTGAATTGGTTCTGGTTCTTGGCCATTCCTGCTATTGTTCAACTTCTACTGCATAACCACGAAGGTTCTCTCGTTTGATTCGATACTCACAGGTTAGACTTGCTTCTTTCATCTTTCTCTCTTTCTCGAATCTGCGCAAATTCGCTGTTTCCTCTTCTCCGCATCATGATTGAACTTTGAATGTGTAGAATTCATATACTTCGATGATTACAGTACCTGTTAATTCTTGATTCAAAATTGATAGTTCAGGTGTATGCGCTAGCTAAGGTTCCTAGGCTCAAATGAGGTCTAGATTCTTTAAAATCAATGAGGATTGATTTCTGCGTCAACTGCATTAGTGTCTTTTTACCTGAAAGTTCCAGTTACTAAAATTTTAAGAAGCTACTTATATCTGCTAATTTGAAAATTAATTTGCTTACATAAGTATAGTCAGAATTTAAGAAAGGAGAACCGGTGTTTCACTGTGCTGTAATTGATCTCATATCAAACATCAATTCATTCTCTAGATATTGTAATCCTATAAACCATATCTGTTCTGTTTAAATGTATATCTATCTAGAAACAGTTTGAGAAATAGGTCAGTTTCCTAAGCCTGGTACATCAGGTGACAGAATTCTAGGGATCGAGTAGGAAATTTTCAGGTGGATGATGAGATATATAGGCTTTGATTAGTTCACTATCAGTAGCATATAGGAGTGATGAGTTTCTGATAGCCTTTCCTTCAGATTATGCATGTCTGATCAGGAGTTATCTTTATAGGCATGACAGAACTGGTAGTCAATGACCGATTCTGAGTCTCATAATGCTGTGATGGATTAGGTTACTGTATAAAGTATCGCCACTGCTGTGTTGGATATTACTACAGGATCTTTGAGGTTCAAACTTAAGTCTGGTTTCGATCATAAAGTTTACTTAGAAATCTTCTACCTCATTGTATAGGATACTAATAAGTTTGCTTTAGAGGTCTGGCCAATGACATGCCTCTAGGAAGTTCCCACTTTCTGGCTAAACTCATGTTTCGACATAAGCCAAGTATGATGAACTCAGTCTGGTCTGCAAAGTATGCCTAAAAACCATGCACTTCTCATGAATTTTTTTTGATAAGCTAATTGGTTGTCTCTGAATGAGTGGTCCATAAAATAGCTGACTTGTAGCCTTGAGTGCCAAAGTCTGTCCCTAGCCTGTAACAGATATCCAAAAGCTTGCCTTTCTTTCCTCACAAGTTCCAGGGAAAAACCTTAAGGTTTGGTTGTGGTTTTAGGTTGCCTTTTGAATTGGTATTTAGCAGTACTTGGAATCTGCACCAGATTACTCCTGCCCAATATCTCTAGCCTCTTAGACAGTACCTGTAGCAGTATCAGATGCTGCACTGGGTATTAGAGTCTTTAAGCTATATCTGGTTGCACATCAACCATCTTGGATATGAATAACAGCCACGAGTGGCTTTGAGAAAAAGGATATGTTTTTCTTAGACTTAGTGGTCATGACTAAGGTGCGGATGATGTCATTATTTGGTTAGATGCAAACTAGTTAGGATCAATACCTGTACCAACTAGAAGTCTACCTGAGAATAACCTATAGTAAGCTTTCACCAGTGCTCAGCTTAGAATAGGAGGATACGGTGGTTTAAGTGAAAATGGCTTAGGGAGGGCTAAGTCACAAATTTAACATCGAGTTATACATCTATGTGAGAAGTCCAAGCTAGGAATCTATACTCACCCTAGAAAGAGAGTTTTTTAGTTCTAAAAAGTGAAACCAGGTTGTGATGTGCTCTGGGAGATTATGATGTGCTCTGGGAGTTATAACAGGCCTAATCAAAATTGGCCGACAGAGAATCATGGATCACATACAAGTCAAGAGCCAATTGGCCAGAGCTAGGAAGAACCAGAATGAGCTTTAATCAGGAATTGGAATCACTTTGCATGGTTGAGAATCAAGATGGGTTCTGGGAATTATGGTGAGGTTGTATCAGCAGGGTTTATACTAGCCGCATAGGATCCGAGTCTCATAAAGGTTGGGCAGGAGCCATGTCATGACAGTTACAAGCTATGTTTTGGTAAGATTCTGGTATATAGTTTCACAGTTTTCTTTTCTCAGTTTAGGACTAGCATCTTATAAACTACAGTAAAACTATAAAAAACCCAAAAAAAAAACTGGTCCCTATTCCAAGCCTGTCATAACAACAAGCCCTATTAGGTCATGCACCTGTGGGCATCCTAGCCCAAATTAATTTTGAGACTGGTCATTTAGCTTGGTCTGTCACTGATATGAGCCCTGATTCTAGGTGGCAGAATTTTAATTGCCCAAAAGGAGACCAAACAGGGGATTTTCTTTTGAAGAATAAGACCTATTGGGTGTGGAAACGATAAACCCCTAATATCCTATTCTTCATGACATATACAATTGACCAGAAACCATCTTATAGGCAGGGCATAATTAGCCTTTTCCCTTATAGATGTTTCAGCATAGCAACCTTGGCTGGCAATTCTGAGCAAATGCTGCGAAATGTCATTTAGGCCAACACCAGAAAATTTAACCATGAGACATGTAATCAGAGTTGTCTCGGAATAAAAGCTTTTTAATTTAATCATCATCAATAATTTTAGTGCTAGAGACCTGAGCAGTTAATCCTAGGTTAGTTCCACAAGATCATGCTTTGATTCACATTCTCAGGACCTTATAGCAGCAGAGAATGCCATAGGGCTATACTTTATCTGCACAAATTGCAACCATTTAATTGGGTTCACAGTAGCTGTCAACCCCACTACAGCTCCTGGCAACCCAGAATTCAATCTAGGGTCTATAAGGGCTTAGTCCAGGTCCTGTTGCATTAGTAGCAGTTATAGCAACAACCAAATTAAGTATCAGGCTATGCTGTATTATGTAAGAAAGACTTAAAAAAAAACCGCGGGTAAAAGTTATTTGTTTAAGAGAATTTAAAGTTATTAAATCAGTTTTAGAACTCTGAACATGGTTGGCTCTAATAGATAAAATTCAGCAAAGGATCATAGCCAATTTAAATCTTGGTAGGCCTTGCTGGAGGAACAGTTTGGGCAACACATCCCGATACATTTAGTAGCTGATTAAAGTGACTTAAAGAATAAACAGGATTGGTGAGTTAACAATTTAAGTGTTACATCCCAAGTTACACCCCCTAGCTCCCCCATAGTCACTGCAGGTTAGGTTTTGAAGTAGGCACCAGCCACTCATCCAGGGGAAGGACTGACTGTTGGGGAAGTTGCTAGGAAGATTAATTCAGGTGCTGTACAATTCCCTCACAATTAGCCCAGATGAATCAAAATAACGATGTGAGGTATTAAAACCTGGAATACAACATCTAAGGTTTAAGCAAAGGACCACTATTCTTTAATCTTAGGGCAGCAGGTTCATTAGAATAAGGACCCTGTTTAATCTTAGGCTCACCAGGCTCAAGAGTGGAGAATGGAGACAACTTGGATCCATATATATATGAATGTACTAGCACACAAATTCCACCGCCGATAGCATTGAAAGTGTTGATGCACATCGTTGTTAAATTCAGTCTTTAAAGAAATTTCAAAACCCTAATTGATCCTAAATCTCATGCGATGAACGTCAAAGTCGAAAGTAGAGAAGACTTCTAAAAACAAAATCGTTCAAAGCTCTTCTAAAACTTCTTCAAAAACCTTGGTTCTCACACAATGAGCTCTAAGTGCAAACTGGTAGCATACCCTACTGTTTGACATTTAGAGAGTCATATGAGTCTAGGTGCAACCTTCGTTTGTCTTAGACTCCGTGCACATGTGGAACTGAGAGCACATTTAAAAACAAAATCATCCGAAACTCTTCTAAAACTTCTTCAAAAACCTTGGTTCTCACGCAATGAGCTCTAAGTGCAAACTGGTAGCATACCCTACTGTTTGACATTTAGAGAGTCATATGAGTCTAAGTGCAACCTTCGTTTGTCTTAGACTCTGTGCATATGTGGAACTGAGAGGATGTTTAAAGGCTAAAATCATCCAAAACTCTTCTAAATCTCCTTCAAAAACCTTGGTTCTCACGCAATGAGCTCTAAGTGCAAACTGGTAGCATACCCTACTGTTTGACATTTAGAGAGTCATATGAGTCTAAGTGCAACCTTCGTTTGTCTTAGACTCTGTGCATATGTGGAACTGAGAGGGTGTTTAAAGGCTAAAATCGTCCAAAACTCTTCTAAAAACTTCTTCCAAAATCTTGATTCTCACGCAATGAACTCTAGGTGCGAACTGGTAGCACACCCTACTGTTTGACATCTAGAGAGTCATATGAGCCTAAGTGCAACCCTCGTTTGCCTTAGACTCTGTGCACATGTGGAACTGAGGGCATATCTAAAAACAAAATCGCTCAAAGCTCTTCTAAAAGTTCTCTAAAACCTTGGTTCTCACGCAATGAACTCTAAGTGCGAACTGGTAGCATACCCTGCTGTTTGACATTTAGAGAGTCATATGAGTCTAAGTGAAACCCTCGTTTGTCTTAGACTCTGTGCATATGTGGAACTAAAAGCATATTTGAAAACCAAATAGCTCACAATTCTTCTAAAAAACTCTTCCAAACACCAGAACTACGTAGCCTTGAATTTCCCATTGCACCGGGGAATACGTAGGAGCAGGATCAAGTCCTGTCAGGTTATTTGCATACAAACCCATTTATTTTTATTATATTCAAGGGATCAAACAAATTGCAAAGAAAATCACACACTCAGTTTAAGGGTACCGTTCTTCGGAACGGACAAATAGGGTGCCTAATACCTTCCCTATTTGTAACCGACTCCCGAACCTAGAATTTCATTCTCAAGTTAGGGTTTTTCCAAATGTTTTCCCTTAAAATAAAATTTGGTGGCGGCTCCACATACGATTAAATTCTATTTTTAAATTTCTAGCGAGTTCGTCGTCTCGTCAGAATTACGGTTACGACACATATCATTTTAAAACAATATCCATATATTTTGAATAATAATCAATTTTAAATCTTTTCATAGAAATAAATTTAAGTATTTTCATATAAATTATAACTAAATAAATAATAACTTAAAATCAATATTTTAAACTAATTATAAATATTTGTAAAGTAAATTTAGAAATGTTGGAGCTTGCTCGAATAATCAGCAGCCTTCCATAAGTTACGCGAGTCAATTAGATTAAGGTGGTCATAGGTCCAAGTAGATTTCTGAACAAGTTAAGATGAGTCAATTTATAAGTTACGCAAGTTCGCAAGTTTACTTCGGCTCATGCTTGACCTAATACATTGAAATGAGTCAATTAATTTGTCTACCCATAACACCAATGTTAACTTTATTTATTTATTAATCATCTAAATGCTAACATATTATTGCACAACCAAATTAATTATATATTTTAGAATTTATGTCAAAAAATATATTATTGATTAGATTGTCCAATGTTTTTTGTATAAATAATTTTTTAGTTTGACTTAAATTAAAAGAGTGACAAATGATCTAAGCGAAAATAGTTTAGCTATGTCAAGTTGAGTATAACTTTTAAAGTGTTTTAATAAAGCCATCAACGATTTTGAGGGGTCATGCAACACTTCCTGGTATCATGTCAACAATGGAAAAGAAAAGGTAGGAAGTGTATTCTTTTAAATGTATTTTTGAAGAAAATATTATCACTTGTTGCAAAAGAATCCTCTTAAAGGATGAAAAAGTCGGTTATTTTTTATAATAAACAAATTCAAACACTTATATACATGAAATTAAAGAGTTTTACGGCTTAATATATTAAGTGTGAGAAATATAAATGTATTGTTTGATGTATTTAATGTGGTATGCATATTATTAAGATTATATATTCTTTAAATAATATAAATTTTAATTATATAAATATATTTGAAAATGGTCAGTGGAACTCATTAAAACTGTATGATAATATTGTGGTGGCTGCAAGAAGTTGGATTAAGTTTAAATTTCACCTCGGCAAGTTAATTAGTACTGGTCTAAATTATGAATTTTATAAAAAAAAAATTACATCGATTATTAAAGAATTAATATAAAAAATTTATACAGTAACATTTATATTAAGAGGATAATTTATTATATCGGTTCTTAAATAATCAATTTTAAAAAATATATTATATTAGTTAATATTTTAATTTATATAATAATTTATTTTTATACCAGTATTTTAATAATTTAAATAATCGATGTGAAAAAAATTTAAATATTCTATTTATTTGTTTCAAAATTATGTTTTCAAATGTAAGTATTTTCTATTTGTTATAAATAAATATTTTTGTCATTATGAACAAATTTTATTTTAAATCAAATTTTACTTTTGTCTTTTTTTGTTCTTAATGTTTTTTTTTAAATCTTATTTATTTATTTTTTTAGATTCTATTTTTTCTATCTAAAACCTCAGTCTTTTATAATTTTTTTCATTTTTTTAACATTTTTTATTTGTTTTTATGATCAATTATGCATAAGATTTCAATTGTTACGTGTCGCTGCTGTGAGAGGTTATTAATGTCCCCAATCAATCATTGCTAAAGTAAAAATTATTGTTTGTTTTATTATATAAATTATTGTTTGTTTTACCAAATTGTTACTTGGTCCATAAAAGTAAAAAATTTAAAGGTGAAATAATACAGATATAATTCAATTATAAAAATTATGAGAATTTAGTTTTTTTATAACTTTATTTGATTTTATCTTAAATTTTTTGTGAATGATTTAAAGTTAATTGTTAACCATCTATTCTTATTCTATCATTATCCAATTATTATGCAATAAAAATATTCTTTCCTTTAAGTTATTACGTTTAATGATCATTCAAGGTATATAATTAAGAGAAACATAAAAAATATTTAGACTTATTAAATTAATAACTAGTTAGAAATCAAAGATTCTGATTAATTTTCCAAAACTCTTAAATTCAATTTATCTTATACTTTTATTAATTAGACAATGGTACGATCTTCTATCTCCAAATTGACTTGGAAATCAACAAAAGTAACTAATTCTCACCAATTAATTAAGCACAATAAAAAAATACAATTGAATAGAAATACATAATCATTCATAAAAGAAAAAATATGTTTAATTGGTTACATAATAAATTTTGTTAAAGCTTTATAATTTAGGAATTAGTTACATATAGAAAGATCAGACAAACAAGATCATATTAATCCAACAAAACAATCCATAATCATAGAAAAATAATGAAAAAACTGTAGTGCCGGCAAAGCTATTAATAGGACGTTGCAACTCGCATTGTAAAAGAACTTCTCCCTCTAAGATCCTATAGGAGGATACCGAAAAAAAAAAATGAGAACGGAATACGTATTAGTATGATGTGTCTCTAGGGTAGTGAAAGGTTTGTCCCCTGGAATGTGGTGTGCCTTTGGGGCGTAGAGTGATGTGTAGAATGGTATAACAGAGTCTTCCTTTTATAGGTGTGGTAGGTTTCACCATCGTGGACCAAACTTGACCTAACCACTTCCTTAGTCATTGCAGTCATTCTAAGTCATCTTACAACTTTATAGAGGCGTTAACTAGGATGTCTCCTACACCATTAGGCTTAACGTGGCATTGTTGTTGGCACCTTCATTATCTTTTTATGCTTTTCTCTTCTTTTTGGCCAAAAACTCACCTATTTTTGAATTCTTTGCTTACTTGGTTATTCCTGCAAAAATAAAAAAAATTAGGTAGAATTACAATTAAATAATCATAAATTATATTATAATTATAACTAATTTTTCGTAAATAAATTAGGAGAATTGTGGTTTATCACTTATTGATGCGAAGGAGGGAAGATTTAGAGCAAGTTGGTATGGAGGTGGCTGATTCTAAATCAATTGTATAAGTACCTTATTAATATGGAAGAAGATGATTTAGAGATGGTTGATATGGAGGTGTTTAATATGGAGGGGGATGATGTGGAAAAGGTTTATATGAAACCAACTGATGTAGAGGATGCAGAGAAGAGTAGAAAAAAAAAAGAGAAACAGAAAAGGACTAAAGAGAGAACTAAAAAGGGTGTTGCTGTTGGGGTTTAGGCAAAAGTCAAAGGAAAAAGAAAATGATTAATATGGGTGATTTGGAGAGAGTTGGTGGGGGTGGTGAAGAAGGTATTCAAATAAGGAATGGGTAGAAAAGAATGTCCAGAACAAGGTAAGGTTTTGTTGTTAAGGGTGAAGTATCCAAAGCAGGAGTAGGAAAAATAATAAGGGTATTGCTAGGAGTGATATTGTTGGTAAAGAGGGTGTGCAGAGTAGGATTGGAAAAAAAAAAGAAGAGATCTAGGATTGAAGGCCTTGTTGATGAGGGTGGTGATGTTATTATTGGGGTTGAAACTAGAAGTGGAAAGAAAAAGAGAAAAGTTGTGGTTGAGTCATTACAAGATATTGAAACTAGGGTTAAAAGTGTTGGTTAAATAAAATAAGGAAAAAATGGAGTAATGAAGCAATGAGATCATAAAGATAAGAAGGTAGTAGACATAATGGTAAGACAATTATTATAGGAGACTTTTTAGAGGATGAAGAAAAGGTTCAGATGACATAGGCTAACAATGACAATGAAGGATCGTGAAGATATGAAGAGTTGAAAACACTTCCAAATTTTTTATAATGAAGGAGGTAGAAAGGAAGTATACCCATAGTTTAATGAGGGGCTAAATTTGGGTATGTATAATTAGAACTTAGGATGAAGTTTTCAACACTTGATTCTTTCAAACAAATTGTGAAGAACTATTTAGACCGGATAGGGAGATAACTTGGATAAAAAATAACAAGTAAAGAAAGAGGGTAGTATGTAAAGAAAATACCTATATTTTATAGCTATAACAATGCTTAACACAGTTTTCAAATAAAATATTTTTAAGAATATACATAATGGTGGATAGTATTTAAAAATAGGCAAGAAACAAAAGCTTAAATTACTAGAAAATTTGTTAAAAAACTTAGGAAGGACAAACTTATGAAACATTATGAAATTGTTAACTTCATTAAGAAAAAATATGGTGTCCATCTAGAGGACATTGAAGTCTGGAGGGTAGAGAAAGATGCCAACTTTATTCTCCAAGAAAGTGAAAAAGAATAATATGTCAAGTTGTGGAATTCTATTTTGAACTTATCAAATAGAATCTAGGTTCAATAGTTAAGATAAATTTTATTTCCTAACTCAAAAATTCTCCTCAGTTTCAAAGGTTGTATATCTATCTTGAAGGATGTAAGAAAAATTTTAAAAATGCATCAGTTAAGGTCAACAACATGCATGATGGTTCAAATGCTAAATTATCTGCCAGGGCATATGATTAAACAGAGATGATACATTTACTAATGTAGGTATTTGAAGAAAATTTTAATGATTTTTTAGTTTATTTAAAATGATAAAAAAAATTTATTAACAACTCACAGGAGTTTAAAAATGTGATGTAGTAAGAAGTTTACCAATTATAATAATATAAAGTTGAAGCTCTAATAAAATAATATGAGACTTTAATATATTTAATAATAAACTTGCAAAAGATAATGATATTGTTATGGTTTTAATTTGGTGGTCCTTTTGATTTAAAACATGACTTTTATCAATAGTTAGATTACTTGTATCATGATGTTACTAATTTTATAATTTTGTATTTTAGATAGTTGGAAATAGTTTATTTATATTTCAAGAAAAATAAATACATTTCATGATTTAAATAAATTAAATCCTGTATAATTGAAATTAACATAAAATATAAATTTTTAAGTTAAAATATTTCAAAAGTAAACTTGAACGATGACAAAACTATATAAAAAAAATATATGAACTTTAAGGGATACAAAAGTCATATGTTTGGTCTATATACGTGAAATTATTGAACCAAATGCATATGTATTCTTGGAAGCAGTCTATGACATTGGTATCTCCTTTTTTTAAAAAAGAAATTCCTGTCCAATATGTGCCGTTCTTAGTTTTTTCAAATGTATTTATTTGTTCAGATTTGTTTTCTGGTTGTAGCAAGATGAACAAATAAGTACAGGTCTAATCAGACACAAAACATTTCCAGAAGCAAGAAACATTTCGTGCCAGCTGATCGTGTGTATAGTTAATTCATTACATTAAATTATTTAATCGTGAATTGTATTAATCATTTTAAAATGTAAAAATATTGCTGCATCTAGGCAGATTTACTGACCACGTTGTTTGCTTCTTGATCATGTCACCGATCTTAATCACATGTCTACTTATGATTCAGAAAAATTATTATCGATATATATATATATATATATATATATATATATATATATATATATATATATATATTCGCATGCAATTTTTGTTCATAAATTTGGCATTGGTCAATTTTTATTAAATATCGACCTTTTATAAACTTTAGCTATAGTTATAAGGGAACAAGCGAATATATGTTTGTATATATAGTAGGTAACCTGCACGTTGTAAATCTGAGGGGTTAGGATACTCCTTGTGTTCTCTTCGCCTGTTTTATAATATATATTTTGTTGTTTTTTCAAAAGATACTTTTGTAAATTTAGGCCTCGATTATTTTTTGGGTGGAAACCAATAAGTAAAGTTTTAAAAAATAGAATTATATTTCTCGAACAACTTTAAATACCGTAACATATCAATTTTTTTTATCTAAATAAAATATAATATTTCTTAAAAATATTACTAAAATTAATAGATAATATTTTTTATATATTATTAATAATATTTTATAACATAAGTTGGATATATATTTTTTATATTAATAAAATTAATAGATAATTTTTTTATATTTTTATAATATTTTTTAAATATTAAAAAATATGATATATTATAATGAAAATGTATAAAATGTAGGTTTAGATATTCTTAATTATAATGAAAACAAGCATTTAATTGTGGATCAACTCATTAATTCCAATCAAACCATTTACTCTCTACCATCAAAATAGGATATATTGTAGAATTGATTGCTTATTTAAAGAGATAAGAAAAATCAAAAGCCGTACAAGACATTGTCAGCCGCCAGGGAAAGCTGGACTTTGGTTTGACTCATAATTTATCATTAAATAAAAACAAATGGTACCTATAAGTTTTTGTAAAATATTGAGTAGTTAATTGAAGTGATATATGTTAATTTTTTAATAAAATTTTGGATTTATTTTTTATATTTAAAAAAATTGTTGAAAAAATGTTTTTGATTTATATTTTTTTATATAAAAAATACGTGTGATTCTTTACAAGTAAATAAGTTTTTGTGAAATAACTTATGAATGAATAAGAAAAATTATTGTGTTTTGTTTTTTACATATTTATTTATTTTTAACTTATTTCTATTGTTTATTATTATTTTTTTGTTTAAGAGTATATTATATAGATTAAAAATTAATTAATATATATTTTTTAAAATTAATTATTTGGTAATTTAAAATGAAGGATAAGTAACAATATTTTTTTTCAAAGGTGACGGAAAAATAATGTTACTTTTCTCTAATCATGATTGACTATTACACATTTGTATTGTAGTAAAAGCTTTTATAATTAATTAATAACTTTTCTCTTATTAAATAGCACGTTGGCTCGCTTAGTTCAAAAGGCATTTCAGTTAATGCTTTTGAATAAGTTATCAAGCAGATCCTGGATATGAATAAAAATAGAAATGCATGTATCAGCTTCATTAATGATCTGCTTATGATTAATTAATATGAACATTTAATTGAATAAACTATATATTTATCTTGATGGTCCCTCTATACTTTTTGGCTGGTGGTACTTAAGGACGATGC
Source organism: Canavalia gladiata (assembly GCA_037954105.1). Lineage (NCBI taxonomy): Eukaryota > Viridiplantae > Streptophyta > Magnoliopsida > Fabales > Fabaceae > Canavalia > Canavalia gladiata. Next base: position 51,480,631 of record CM075662.1, read on the forward strand.
CTTTCAAAGTGTAGTTGTTATCACATGCCCTGACAAAATTTACTCAATTCTTTCATTCAATTGTTGCTCCTTTTCATTTCTTATAAATTATTGTTTTTCAACAAAGCTAATTTTTATTTTTTTTTGGACAACTAACAAAGCTAAAGTGAAAGTAGGGAATTTTCATCTTTCAGCAAGAAAAGTAGAAAAAATTGGAAAAGGCCCAAAATTGAAAACTAGAAGAGCCGAGTGTCCTTGAGTGGTTATTGAACTTGTTTAAGTTCTACACTTGACATTGATGAAATCATTAACTTTGATTTCAATGGCAAATCACTTTTCTATGTTTCTTAATGTACTCATTTGCTAGCATTAATTGTATACCAATAAATCATTGATTTATCTTTTGAATAATGAATTATACCTACATGTCAAATAAGTATGATTTTAGTGTTTAGTTGAATGAAGCTAATCCGAAAGTGAGTGGAATATAAGGAAAGTGAAGGAGGGTACATTATTATTGATATTTAGAATTTATGGCAACCACTTAATGTGGTATAGAATGCAATGAAAAACAAAAGAAAGGAGAAGCTGGCAATACAAAGAAAAATAGAGAGAGAGAGAGAGAGAGAGAGAGAGAGAGAGAGAGAGAGAGAGAGAGAGAGAGAGAGAGAGAGAGAGAGAGAGAGAGAGAGAGAATAAGAGTGAGGAAAGTGGGTGGCACGTTAATTCATTATGAAAGAGGGATGTCACACTCACTTTCACGATTCACACACAACGCCAAAGGCAAAAAGTGCACATTCACAGACAATCACATCCCTCTCTCTCACTTTACAACCTCTCTCTTTCTCTCTCTGTCTCTCATACACACACACATGACACAATATCTATCTTACCGTTCACAGTTGCATCAAATTCCATGCCCACTCCCAAAGCATGCTCCAAAAGTAAACTAAATATCCTCATTAAAAACCCCAATATATAATCCAATCACCATTTCACATTAAATCTTCATGAATAATTAATAAAAGGTGCCAAGAAATTCATTATGATGATGACATAAATTAATTGTGGTCAGGAAATACAATGTAATGCGTGTTGCAAAATAATGATACTTATATAATGTTACAAAATAAAACGTTCCTTTGTAAATCTTAACTAATTATATCTGCTTAATTATTTATTTATTTTTATATCATCAATTAATAATATAGATAATCTATTATTAATTAAGTTATCTATTTATTATTTGTATTAAATTATAAACATATTTTTATACTATTAATCATTAATAATTAAATATATAATTGATTACATAACTTATAATCGATTATAAAATATTTTAACAAGATATAATGAGATGAAGTGAAGTTAATGTAGTAATGTGCGATGAAACTAAACCTTTTAAAATAAACGGGTGAGTACACTAGTGAAACATTATTGTTTAAGGCTTAATTAAAAAATGAGTTTAAGAAAAACAAAATTGGTTGTGGTACTTAAGCCAAATGGAGTTGGTGGAAGAAAAATATTATTTATTAAAAAGTAGTATAGTTGAAGATTGGTATTATATTTAATTTGATAAATTTGAGTGAATATGAGGATAGTTGGTACTTGGTAGTGGGCAGTGAGAAGAAGAAGTGGAACGCTTTACTCGGAGGAAGCAAGAAACTTGACAAGCTCGTCGTTTTGCTTCTTCTTCTGCTGCTCCTCTGTTTGCTTTGGGCTTTTGTTACTGTCTTTCACTCTGTTCGAGATTTGTCATAACAATAACAACAACAATATTAATATTATTTATTATTAATATATACACACAAAAACATAAAACGTTTCTTGTTGCAGAAACTGCGTTCCCGCTTCCTCAATTGTATGAAACCTTCTACTTCTCTCTCTAACAACACAGTGCTTCCCGCTTTTGCAATTTCATAACTGTTTTCTTCTTTAATCTGAAGCAGATTACGTTCTTCTTTTTCTCGTTTTGCGGGAAAGTTGAATATAAGAGATGAATACCAGAGCACGCACCACTCTTCACTCAATGAAACCTCCTTTAAATGATGCCAAAGTAACTTCTTCTTCTTCTTCTACATTCTTTTTTTTTTTTTAATTTCAAATTTTTATGATTTTTCTTCTTTTTTTAATCTCTATCTCTGTTTTATTGCAAAGGTAAGCTTGTTAGTTGAAAAATAAGAAAAGAAGCTTGAGTTTAAAGCATGGAATTTTCCTTTCAATTTGGGAATCATTGTTATTAACTGAGGAAAAAGTGTGCGCTTTTGAATTTTGATCCAAATCTTAAAACTGGGTTCTTTAACTTCTCTTACGAAAAGAATAATTTAGTTATTTATTTTCAAGTTTCCACTTTATGCTCTCTTTTTTTTTTCTGAAGAAGGAAAAACAAGTTTTTATGTTAATGATTTGTTTATTGGTGAATGTGGAAAGCAGGGGAAGATGGAAAATGGAAGGAGTAGAACAATGGGGGGCCAGAAAAATGGGCGTAGATCCAATCGAGAAAGGAAAATGGCTTTGATTCAAGATGTATTTGAATCTTCCTTAAACCACATTACATTATATTATTCATTTTGTTCTTTCATCCAAGTTTTTTATTCATTCTTTAAAGTCACTAGTGATTCATGTTCTCAAAGCTTGATGATGCAAATGCAGGTAGATAAGTTGAAGAGGAAGCTCAGGCATGAAGAGAATGTTCATAGAGCTTTAGAAAGAGCATTCACAAGACCTTTGGGATCTCTACCTCGTCTTCCCCCTTATCTTCCTCCATACGTTAGTCCCCCTCTCTTCTGTGTTGAAGTTTCAGGCAATGAGTTAGTTCATTGTATCTGAATAATAATAATAATATTAGCAAACTTTATTTTATTATTATTATTATTTATTACTAGGGTCTTGACACTGGTTAAACAATTAATAAGAATTTATTTTTTATTGAAAATTGTAGTAAAAGTGCATGAATTATACTTTCTAATAAATTTTTTTTACTTCTGTTTCTTTGACTGATGTATTTCGGATATTGGTTACATTTCCCTTATTATTTTTATTCGGTATTTGTTATTTTGACTTTTTGGAAGACTAATGAGGACTGTTCGTTGTTTTAGACATTGGAGCTTTTGGCTGAAGTAGCAGTGTTGGAAGAGGAGGTGGTTAGGCTTGAAGAACAGGTTGTGAATTTTCGACAAGGTTTATATCAGGAAGCTGTGTACATTTCCTCCAAAAGGAATGCAGAGAATTTGAATGACCCTATTGACCAAAATGCCATCAGAAGTTCCAAGCATCAGAGGTCAAAATCTTTGTCCCAAAGTGAGTTCAATTCTGTTATCATGGCAAGGCCACAGCCTTCTCTTGCTAGAAGTGCTTCCAGCAGAAAGCTATTGTTCTCAACTGACACTGTCACTGATCACACTGGGAAGCTAGTCCAAGGGAAGCAATTGCATTTGCACAGAAAACAAGATTCATGCTCATCTATTCCAGAAGATGGAAGGGGAAAAGAGAATAATAGATCATTTGGTAACTTTGTGAAGGATAAGCAATCACCAGAGAAGAAAACACCCAAAGTCATTAATTCAATAAAGAAATCTCCACTCAAACAAGAATCAGCTGATAAGTGCATGGATCACTTGAAGTTACAGGTAACTAGATAGTAACCCCACAAACAACTTTCAATAACTATTAGTTTAATACATGTTTGGAATTTGCTTATTTCTTAAATAATTCTAAAGCTGACAAAAAGTAATTGTTTCTTTAAAATAAATTGAATCAAATACGTGCTTAATCTGTAATATTATGTTGTGTTGTCTAATTTTGTTTTTGCTTGCCTAGCTGGATTGGAGATTAGCAGATCATGAAAGGGCACAGAGTTCCCCAAGTTCATCAGATGATAAGTTGTCAGAAGTTGATAGCACACCCAATAAAGTTTCAGAGGATATTGTCAAGTGCTTGTGTAGCATATTTGTGAGAATTGGTACATCTAAGGACAAATTTGGGGAATCAAAAACGCCTTCTCGCTCTGCATCAGCTTTCAACCAATGCAGCAAGGAAAAGGATCAGTTGTGTGATCCTTATGGTATCTGTTCAGAATCCAAAACAAGAGAAGTTGGTCCATATAGGAATTTATGTGAAATTAAAGCCTCCACTGTTGATCTCAACCGAACAACAAATGCAGTGTTTCTTATCCACAGATTAAAGTAAGTTATATACAGTTAGTAACTGTTTTGGTTGATGATACTATGGGTATCTATCTAATCTTGCAACATGTTCAGGTTCCTACTTGGGAAACTGGCATCTCTAAACTTGAAGGGTCTTACTCATCAGGAAAAACTTGCATTCTGGATAAACACTTACAATTCCTGCATGATGAATGTAAGGCACCTTTCTTCCACTAATTTACTACATCACATTACAGTGCAGGACCAAAGTGTCGAGTCTTTTAGTTCAATATTTGAATTGAATTTGGTGTCATCTTAGCTTGCTTAGTATGCTGAGAGTCAACACCTTAAAAGATTTTGGTTTCAATATTATAGGCATATTTAGAGCATGGCATACCTGAGACTCCAGAAATGGTTGTAGCGCTGATGCAGAAGGTACAATTATTTGGACATTATTCTCAAAATTCATTATTATTATTATTATTATTATTCAACAAGAATATTCAAAGCAGTAGAAGCACTGCTGGTCTAACAATTCAAATCCCATTATTTTTCTATGAATCAGATTGGACTGAAGTATTGGTTAGTTCCAACTACTAATACTCAATCTGACCATGTGTCCCTTCCGATTCTAAAATAGGTTCTAACGTTAGCTGAGGCCTGACATTAAACCATGCTCAGGTTGTCCCTGTGAAATTGGTTAAATTGCTAAATTATTGTAATGCTAAAAGTCATTTCAACTTTGGTTCCAAACTTCTTATATCTATTTCCAACAACACTAATTGAGTATGTAAAATGTAATGTTCTATCAAGATATATCTCTAGATAAACTTCCAAGTTAACTAAGACATGGCAATGTATGTGTCAGGCAACAATAGTAGTGGGGGGCCAGTTGCTCAATGCAATTACAATAGAGCATTTTATCTTGAGACTGCCTTATCACCTCAAGTTTGTAAGTGCAATAATCTTGTCCTTTCTTTAGAATTTAGAGTTTAGACATAATAAACTTGACTTTCTTTTTTTATTTCTTTAAAAAAAAGTTCTTATTCTTTATACTGCTCTAAATAAATATCCTAAAATTATTAATCACTTAATTTTTATCTTGGCTTCCTGGGACAGACATGTCCAAAAGCTGCAAAAAATGATGAGGTGAAAGCACGGAGCATATTTGGCCTTGAATGGTCGGAGCCCTTAGTAACATTTGCACTTTCCTGTGGAAGCTGGTCTTCACCTGCAGTATGTTTTCCTATCTCAATTTAGCCGATAATGTTATTATGTTAATTATTTTTGAGCTATAGCTACAGTTTTAGTATGTTAATAATGTTACCAACTGGTGCTGCAATGAGTGACCGAGCTAGAGATGCCACATGTGTTCTGCGTCCAATTTTTCTTAAATCAATTTAGATTGAAATTTTTTTCTTACAGCTTAATATCATCAGGGATGTGAATTTCATTATGAGAAATTTGAAATTAGTTCAACATTGCAGACAGAAACTAAGAATGCATTTGTGGTTAAACTGGAGACTCTAGAGAGCATTCATAAAATAGATTAGAAAGCTTTCCAGTTTCCACTTTTCCATGTTGAGCCTTAGATTGATTTTAAACATTTAAAAGTGAACATTTTTATTAAAAAATAAATTTTATCATGTAAAAAATATACTTTTTTAATAAAAATTTACGATATTGGATGTTTAAAATCAATTCTCAAAATTAAGGTTTTTGAAAAAAAATTACTTTTATTTTCTTCACTAGTGTGGCATAGTGGTTGCCTTGTATCTAACAGTTGGATCTAGATTTTATTTGATTGGTAGCTGAAGCTATAATCATATTTTTGAAGGTGAGGGTGTATACTTCATCAAGAGTTGATGAAGAGTTAGAAACAGCAAAGAGGGATTATTTACAGGCTTCAGTTGGCATTACAAAAACAAACAAGTTAATAATCCCCAAGTTGCTGGACTGGTATTTACTAGACTTTGCAAAGGACTTGGATTCTTTATTGGATTGGGTCTGCCTCCAACTACCTGATGAAATAAGAAACCAAGCAGTTGAATGCCTTGGAAGAAGAGGAAGAGACTCTCTTTCACAGCTGCTGCAAATGATGCCCTATGATTTCAGTTTCAGGTTGCTTTTGCACCACTAAGTCACTTAGAGGTGTTGTCTTATCATTCAAACCTGAGGAGCTTAACTTTGGTGTGGTGGTGGGTTTTTTGTACATTGGATAGTTCAACACAGAAAGTACATAAGCCAAAGCATGTAATGTTTACAATTGGGAATGGGTTTTGGCCTTTTGGGTTCTGCAATTGGGTCATTGCTGGTTAGTTATGCTTTTAGCAAATATACATAGAAATGGAGGTTTCTTGGACATTCATTTGGCTACACACATTCTGGGTTTATAATAATCTCATACATTGCTTTAACCCCAGGGCACCAAATGGCAATACAGCTAACTCTTAGAGCAACCTCAACATACCTTGGATCATGCTTAAGCTTATGCAATTAGCATTTTAAAAGGAGCGAGTGGCTTGCTTTCTACCTAGTGGATTTTAAATGACAACCACTTGGAACAACAATGAAGATCAGTTGGTAACTTGGTAGCACATAACAACCTCTGAAGACCCAAAATGATCTCTAGAATCCTAGAAATTTGAAACAATGGGAAGGTAAAAACACTAAATAGAATAGTGGCAATTAGGTCCATAACTTCTTGCTAATAATTTACAAGCGTCTCTAAACTCTAAAACTAATTGTACATAAATACTGACACTCTCATTCACTAGCAGCCACTTATTCTGAGCTTGCTTCCGCGTAACAGTATAGTAAAACTGGTCTTCTATGGCAAAATTTGTGTTTTCTTCTGAATTTAGGATAAGTTTTGATTTTGTTCAATTTTTTTATTCAAATTAGTCTCCCTAACTTTATTTTAAGCTCAAATTCGTTCTAATCCTTCCATTTATAATGACATTAAATTTTGTTGAAAATTGAAATTTTCCATCAATGATTATTAAAATTGATTAGAGGTTTTTTTTTATATTAAATTCTGATAAATGTATTAAAATTTTGTATAATTTCACTCATTAAAATTAGATATCAAAATGTAGGTATAAAGAACTATTTTTATCAAATTCTATAATTTTGAATACCTATTTTTTTTAAAAAAAAATTTAATAATTATGGTAGACCTATACTACAAGTTTGTAGTAGATGAAAGAAACGGGAGTCCATGCATGAGGATAGGTTCACCTAAAAAAGATCGTCATTTTAAAAATCTGACCGTACTACCTAGTTGACCAGTAGAACTAGGAATCAATGACGCATCATTTGAATCATAAAATTTTTAATAAAAAACTAGCATCAAATTGTTGAAACTAGGGGCTGTACTTCGGGCTGAAAAATCTTCAGCCCTCATGGAATTGTCCACGTTCTTGTCCGTTTACAACGTCGGATACGGGTAAACCGGACAATTAAAAATGGGTTAAAATAGAAAATAAAATAAATTTTAGATTCCAGCGACGGCAGTTATGGATTCCAACCTTAAAAATTTGAAAGAGAAAGAGAAAGCGAAAACGAGAATGAAAATTTTAATATTAAAAGGATAAGACATTTTTAAAAATTTTAGAAAGATGAAATTATGAAATAAGAAAGATATCACAGTTTTTGACAAAGAAATCATAGGTTATGGCGAAAAACCATGAGGCGTGTCGGTTTTTGACGGTTTTTTTCAGTGTTGGATTTAATTAATAAATCAGCATAAACCAACCAAACTAGTAAAAAAATTAATTCATATATAAAATAATATTATTTTGATATTTTTTTTAAAATAATAATAAATTTATATTATATTATATTTAATTTTCTATGTATAATTTAAATTTATAAATTTAAAAAATATATAATTTTCAATTTTTAATTATATAAAATTATAATATTAATATATTATTATTATTATATATATTTAATATTTTTAGTATTATAAATATTTTAAAAATAAAATTTAATTAATATTATTTGGACGACGGTTATCTACAGCTACACTGTTAAACCTTAAAAAAGCAATAACTTAGCTTGGAAAAGATCCAGGTATAAATTGGTGCACGGGTATTTCTTAAGTGAATATTGTTGTTGGGTGAGGAGGCAAATGAAGAAGCAAAGACAAAGTAAGGGGAGAAAAAGGTAGAAAATGATGAACCAATACAACTCCACATGAGTAGTATGGTAGCAGTTACTTGAAACAAGTGTCTAAACTTATAGGGGGGATTAACAAATTTGTACGAGACATGTTTGTTGCTGCTTTCATATGTCTAAGTGTCACCTCTTTTTGCGAATCCACTTCTTTTAGTTAGAAAGAAAGCTAAGATTTGGCCATTTTGTATTAACTATCGCGCCCTTAACAACATCACTACTCCTAATAGGTTCTCAATACCAGTCATTAAAGAGTTGCTAAATGATTTATAGGAAGTCCTGATTTTCTCAAAGTTGGACTTAAAATTTGATTATGGTCAGAAAGAGTGTGATGTGCATAAGAAGAATTTTCAAACGCATGAAGTTCACAGTAAATATTTGGTTGTGCCATTTGGACTCATTAACGCTCCTTCAACCTTGTAGGCATTGATGAATGAAATTTTTTGCCCTTATGTAAGATACTATGTGTTGGTATATTTATAATGTTGATCATGGTGGTCGACAATGTTCAAGGTGCTGAAACAAAATTTGTTATGGATAAACTACAAGAAATATTTTGGAGCATCTGAATTAGAATATATGAAAAATATCATTTTACCTACTGAAATACAAGATAATCCTAATAAGCTGAAAGTGACGAGAGATTGACTCATCCCTAAGGATATTCGCATTATTGTAGGAGATTTGTAAAGCAGTATGGAGTTCTTACTTGAATCTTTACGCAGTTGCTTCAAACGAACAATTTTAAGTGGGATGATGCAGCTCAAAGGACATTCTAGGAACTCATATTAACTTTGGAAAATTTACGTATTTTGACTATATTTGACTTTAACCAACCATTCAAAATATTGAAACTGATGCTTCAAGTGTAGGGATGAAAGTTGTCCTTATTCAGCTAGGTTTTATCAACCAAGCATTCTCAGAAAAATCTAATGTAAAAGTTTGTCTTGGAAAGGGAGTTGATGGTCATAGTCTTTGGTGTACAAAAATGAAGGTAACACATGCTGGGAAACCCTTTTATTATTAGAACAGACTAGAAATGTCTTAAAATTTTGTTTCAGTAAAAGGAAACAACAAAACAGAATCTCAAAGTTGTTAGGCTAAGTTTTTGAAATATTATAAATTGGGAATCAATACATTATTTTGAGTGATGGGGTTCAAAGTTGTGATAATGGTCAATCATCATGTTCTAGAAAAAAATTTAGAAGAAATGTTAGATAGAGAACATTGAAAGGAAATTACCAAGAGATGATTCAAGATCCAACATCTAAGCCACTAGGATTGTTCCAGTGATGAGGAGTGAAATTTAGAGTAGTTTTACGTAAGATTGTTTGTGGTGGAAAGATAGGTTGATTTTGTCTTCCAAGTCTTCATGTATTCCTTTAACATTATTTGGGTTTTACTCTTCTTCCTCGGATGACCATTTAAGCATAATTTTGCAACAACCTTTTATTAGAATGGCCAAAGAAATAAGTACTAGATTCTTTGTCTAGCTGGAAGATCTTTCCATCTGTCCATCAAATTGATTGATGGGCTACCAAGATCAAGTGGCCACAATTCTATCACGGTGGTAGATCGATTGACTAAGGTGACTCACTTCATTCCATTTAGTCATCCCTGCACAACTAAGGATGTAGTAGCTATTTTTGTGCCAAGAATGATCAGATTATATAGATTTCATGACTCAATTATGTTGGATAAGGACCACATTTTCCTCAACAATTTTGGAATGAAGTTGAAGATGAGTTCAGCTTATCATCCCTCAAACAGAAGTTGTCAAGTGCACCATTAAAACCTATTTGCAACATGTAAATATCAACAAGTGCACCATTAAAACCTATTTGCAACATGTAAATATCAATTTTAGTTCGAGATATTTTATTTTAAAATTTTAATTAAATTAAACTTAAAAAAAAAATATAACAATAATAATAAAATATAAACAAGAGAAAATAGAAGCAGTTTGGGTTCGGGGGGATTCCGCTGGGGATCGAGCCTAGAGCCCCCTGGGTAACAGCATCAATTTCTGTTGAGCAGCGGTTAACAATTCGTTAATCCGTTTTAGTGGGGTCAGAAAGGGGACGACTATGGTTAGGGAAATAAACCGGGTACTGGGTTAATTACTTCAAAATTTATAAATACCAAGAGGATGAAAGGAAACAGGGTTGGAGAGCATTTTCACCAAAAAAAATATATTCTGAAGCTAGCTTTTGTCTTCTCGCTCTGAAGACCCGGGGACGAATCGCGGAAGTTCGCAGGAAGAGTTTCTCAGCAAAGAAATCTCCAGGTAGAACTCTGAACACCTCGATCTACTTTTATGGAGATAATTCTTGAACCATGATTCTGATTCTGATTGCACTTGGTAGCGTCAGTGCATATGTTTCTACCTCTGATTGGAGTTTAGAATTTACTACACTAGAATAAGCTTAAAAAATCTTCTCGCTCTCTGCAATGGCACCACAGTCACTATATGATTAGAGTATTTCAATTGGAGATGTTGTGCTCAGAAGACTAGTGATAAAGATTGCTCGAACCATCCATCATTTATAGGATTATAGAGAGAATAGCTTCGCACTCTCTTCCTCCAAATCCTGGGAGACTCTCTCAATTTGCCTGACTTCATCGCTTAGGCATAGAAGATATAGTCGGTAGTTAGAGGAATATAGGCCTGAACTGTCATAATTTAGTTCTAAGCCAAGTCATGTTGAAATGGAAATTACTGGTACCACGACTGTAGGAAGCCTGTAGGTATTATAGGTGTATAGCTCGAGTAATAACTAAGGAAAATGAGAATAAGACTTGATAGTTAGTGCATAGTGAACATTTAATCTCTTGCTGGAGAATGCTTCCGTCCTGCCTTTCTGCTTATGAAGCTTCATATGCACAGTATACTCATTTATACTGCAAACTGTGAGCACTGAGCCAGGTTCCAAGCCTCTGATAGGGTCAAATAAGGCACTTACTGAGACTATTGGAAAGTAGCAGTTCATGGCCTTCATCATAGGAACAGATGTATATGGCAAGGATCTTGGTCTGAGAGTACATCTCATTGTTCAGAGTGTGTTTTTGCCAATCCACCTGTTGTCTGCAACAGATATGGGATTCAAATAGTGCATCGTCGAGTATAAGAATACTCATAATATTTCCCTGGTGTGCAAGGCCAACAGGCAGCCATTACCCCATGTCTTTCAGCTACTAGTGTAGTTGCCTTTACAGATCAGAACCAGGCAGCCACCCCTGGTGGGACAATGGCTTCACAAGCTCTCGAACTGATGCTGTAACCAGTACACCTGGGCAGGTCTCCAATCAGCCCCCTATAATCAGCTTCAACCACATCCCGAGCTGCAAGCCCCACACCAATCTCAACCTCAGTTTCAACCACAGCCCCAAGTGCAACTCAATGCTCCAACCCAACAACTTTCACATGTTCAGGCCCCTGCGGATCTATCATCTCAAAATCAGATGCAAGGTCACCAACTACCACCTGTTGTGCAGCCACATGGTCAGGCCATGGTCAATCCCTACCTTAGTCTTAGCCTTATCCTTATCCTTATCCACCACTTCAATCTCATGTCACTCCAACCTTAACCATAATCCCAACGACATATGCAAATGCTTCCTTCCCAGTAGCCTCTCCTTCAAATACAACATTCACGATCCCAAATCTAATCCTAAGTGCCTCCATAAACGCAACTTAATGCTCCAGCCCAACATCTTTCTCAGCCCCCTATGCATCCCCACTAGCCTGTGACTTCTAATGTCCAGCCTTAAGTGCAACGTCATAGGCAGTAACAGGTCACCACTCTTATCCTCAAACCTCCGCCTTACTAGAATATGCAACGGGGAGTCCTTCAGCATGCCTTGCACATGCATCCTCAAAGTGAGTCTCGACCCTAGACCTAACATCCTGTTTTGACGAATCTAACAGTAAGCTCGACAAGTGAGCTCTTATTGGGGGATCCTATGCCTTCAACAGTGGCAGCCACGGCAACATGTTTGCTTGTACTCCCATTTGGTAAATTAAATCTACTCTAGTACTGATAGGCATATGCACTCTAGCCCATAATCAAATCGAAGATATAGGTGTTTGAGCAGGCAGCACTTCAAACTCTCCCACCTTCTTATTTACTGTTTTCCTGTGAGAATAGGCTCGCTACATGATGATTATCACATTTGTTGGGCTGTGCTGAACCAAATTGTGATGTTGCCTCCTTTAGCATCTTGAACTAATGCCATGACGTCCTCTCCATACACCCGCAACTCTGGTGGTATGTCTTGCACAGCCATATTCAGGGCGATTATGGAAATTCCACCCAATTGGTTCTGTACCCAGCCTAGCCAGGCCCCACGTTATTATGCAGAAAGATGTCAACGGTTAGTGATTTAATACGGGAGCTCGGTGGCCACACTGCCTCCATGGACCCGCACTTGACAACAAGCGAAACGTGACCTCAATTTATTATATAAACATAGCAAGTTCAGGGTCGACTATGCATAAAATTTTAGTAGTTAAGTTACGAAAGTGTACCAGCAGCTGAGATAAATACTGATTTGATCCCAGTGCATGTTGCTGATGTATATAAACCAATTCTGCTACTCTAGCTTCTTAGGACCTCAGTTGGTTTAAGCCCCCTTCCCAATGTTTAAATCTTCATTATAATGGTAGTAGAGAGATACAGGGAAGCGGAAATCAAGAAGGAAAAACTGGTTCAGTATTTGATCCGTATCTATAGCCTTGCCACGTCAATCATGAGGGCACTCGGTTGCTTTACAACATAGCCAAGAGACTCGTGACCGTCGGTGATGTTTGGCGGTGTATAGCTTGTGAGGAATGGTTAACTCAAGTGTTGCAAAATGCCACATGTCTTGCCAATATATCACTCAAAAATACTCCTTTTTTTTTCTCCTGGGGTATGCTGATGCTGTCAATTTCTCAGTGATGTTGCCATCAACTGCACTCGCGAATACTCTCAATACTAAACATTTCGCTTATAATCTGCTCACTCCCTCTTTCAGACTCCATCTCATGCTGCCATCTTATCCTTTTGTGATTTCGGTTGATAAAACTGGCCATGAAGAGTAAGTGAACGTTGATTGGGTATGTTACAGCAGGATCGCGCACGCCAAGAACACCCTCGAATGTGGGCCGATAATATTCCAAAAGGATTAATCCTAGAACGTCCCTATTATTATAAGGAATCCAATTTAAGCTTGAAGTTGGGTTTGATTTGAATTCTGTATATACACAATTTAGAAAATTACAATTTAACTTATTTTGCCATAAAATATTTGTTTTTTAATTTTATAAAATTTGTGTGACGATGTATATATCTAAGTACAGTTTAAGTTTATGTTTAGCTTGAATTATATGTGCACATAGATTTTAGAAAAATTACAATTTAACTAATTTTACTTAAATATTTTTTGTTTTTTAATTTTCTAAAATTTACGTGACAAATTCAAATACGAAAAGGTAGCATTCTTTAACGTTGAGCGTTTTAATCAACGAAGATTCAAGCATGGTTTACATTCAGCTTGAATTTTGTAAACACGTAAACTTTAAAAAATTAAATTTAAATTAATTTAGTCAAGAATCATACCAGCTTTTAACTAAAACTATGTTACTTTGAGCTTTCTAATGAAACAAGGTATACAGATGAGCATGATCAAGTCCTTTTAAATTACTTTCATAAATCATTTCATTTTTATTTAATGGATCAAACAATTTTTAAAATATTAAAATCATATACTCAATTTAAGTATACCGTTTTTTGAAATAAATTAGTAGAATGCTAGTACCTTTCTTACCTGTAATCAATTGCCAATCTAGAACTTTTTTTTTTATTAGAATTTTTCTAAATATTTTTTCTTAAATTTTTTTTTAATGTTAACTTCATGATCAAACAAATTCTTTTTAAAAAATTTAATAAGATAATCATTTTATTATAATTATAGTTACGATACAATGTTTTATGAATAATCATCCTAAATAATGTGTGATGATTTGGGTAAAATTTTGTTCAACTCATCATACACTGTCTTAGTTAAAATGAGCCCATTCATGACTATGAATAGATATGAGCTTCCATGCTGTTATCAAATATCAATCAAACAAAATAATGAAAGACGAGGTGATAGCTCAAGCTAGGAGATGATATTTTTGAAGGAATTGAAGTTTAATTTAGGGAAAGAATAAAAAAAAATGAAATTTCAGATAGATAAGAATAGAAAGGAAGTAAAATCTCATGTGGGCAATGCACTATACTTAAAAACTCAGTTATATAGATTAAAATCATTAGCATGGCGTGCAAGTGAAAAGATGACTCTCCAATTTTATGGCCTATATACAATCATAGAAAAGTGTAGGAGTCAAGATATATAGGTTGGACTTACCCTTAGAAACTGGATTTCATTCTATTTTTCATGTGTCTTAGTTGAAGCTCTTACCCGAAGATAAATCATGCCAACAAATTCCTCTTTTTTCTAACAGGGGAGTGGGAGTTGTATGTTGTTCCAACTGAATTACCTGCAGTTATGGAATTGCTTACTGGTTCTAAGGAAGTGCTTATTCAATGGAAGAGTCCACTGATTGTGAAAATATTTGAAAAGATTATGATATCATAAATGACATATTTCTTGATTTTCATCTTAAGTAGAAGGTGAAATTAATTAAGAGAGATAGTAATAGACCCATAACATAAGTTTATAGTAGATGGTGCCAATTGAAAAATATACCTGTAGTGTTTACGTATGTATGCATTCGGATGTAAGCCGCAGGATTAGTTAGTTTTTGTTTTTAAATAAAAATTAAATTATTAAATTATAAACGTAAATAAATATACGTTACTATCTGGATATTTATTTATTTATATTTCTGTACAGTAGATGAGGGAAACCAAGATCTATGGAAATAAGTTCATATGTAGTAGGATGAAAAGACATAATGAACAAGAGAAAAGATGGAAAAAAATGCAATGAATGGCGTGGCTACACCATAACTGTATGGGATAAGTGACAGGATATAAGGGGAGAGCAGAGATTTTAGAATGAACGTGATGTGAGGGGTATTTCTTACATGGATGGTGTTGAAGTGGGGTTATGCATGATCATTCTCGTGAGTGGGATTGAAAGGACTTATATTGTTGTAGCTAGATTTATTTTTCTCTTTTCTATTTTCATATCATTTTTTAAGGAGCATTGTTTAGGTGTTTTGTGACTAATATATCTACACTGCTTGATTTCTAAGAGATTATTGAAATTGATTGAAAAGTTCCTAAACATACTAGGTTATAATCAATGTATTAACATTTTGTAGAATTTCATTAGTTAAAATGATTGAATCGGATTCTTAATAATCCATTTTACTTTAAACATAAATTTCCATATTTAAAAAAAATATAATTTTTTTTAGAATGTTTTGCTATGAATTTTCTCTTAATCCTTGTAATACTCTATGATCTATGGATAAAGAATTAAACAAATCAAGATAATCCATATAAAATACATAATTTTTGACAAGAATTTTAACAAGATTTAACAATATAATAACTAAAGAATTAAGTTAAGATAAAATAAAAAATAAATTTGAAATCTAAATAAAGTTAGAGAACTAATTTAAATAATAAAAAAAACTAAGAATAAAATCAAAATATATCCTAAATTTAGAAAATAAAAATACTAATTTTGCTTATATTTAAACATAAAAGTAAACTAATATTAACATAAGTAACGGAAAAGTTTGCTGTCATATTGAACGATGAAAGAGTTTTCATAATTTTTATTTCTAGCCAACAAAAAAATTTATGCTCCAAACTCAGGTCATTGTATTATCATGAACGAAATTTAGCTTAAACAAAAGACGACAATAACTAAAATCAACACTCTTAATATAGAGAGCTTTAGTTTAAATTTTTTCTCAATATTGTTGAATTCTGTTGAATTTTACTGTTTCTTGTATGATAGAGAAGAAAAGTTAAAAAAATTAAATAGTTCTCATTTTAATGTGATGATAAATAGAATACTTTATTATTGCACCAATTTTTCTTATTCTCTCCATAAGGATACATTTTTCTTTTGTAAATTACAATTGATTTTTTTTCCTTCCTTCATTTTCTCTTAACGCTAAAATTTATAATTTTCTTTCTTACTTTTCTCTATCTATTTTCTGTCTATTTAATGTAAATATTTTAATTTATTTATTTGTGTGCCACTTTTACCTATTTTAACTCCTACCAAAATTTTCCAAATATCAAATTGAATTAGAGCGCTGAGATACGCAAAGTAAACATAAGTATCTTTCGTGGGATTTTAATTTAACAAGATACTCGTAAAAATTCTCTTCTTTTATGTTTATATTCCACATCAAATAAGGCCTGTTGTAAATACACAGGCATAGCTGAATATGCATCCCGATTAACGATTCAGAAGGAAGAGAAATGTGCTATGACGCCGATAAGTATTCCACACGAACAAATATTTACCGAATACAATTATACTCTGTAACTTCGTCTTTCAGAGGCTCAATATAATTACAGAATTACAGGACAACAACATACTTTGTAATCACTGAATGTGTCATAGGGGAGGGAAGGGTTACTTTTTTTGGGGTGGGGATATAGCCAAGGAAACCATCGTAATCGCAGCAAAATTCAAGTGTAAACAATCAGAGAAACCCTATAATCGTAATATTTGTTATCTCTGGTATATTTTCTAAACGATGTTTTGTCTCTCTTTACTATCCATCCGAGACTCAACCAAATGGAGAAGGAACTGGTCCTGCAAGAGCATCTGATCTCTTGATGCTTCCCATTCCACAAATGATGCATCCAGGCGCAGTCACGGCAGAAAATTTGGCTCCGCAAAGATCGCAGACGTCATATCCAATGGTTGACAGCCTGCTTAAGGTGGCAGCACAGAACTGCGAGGGATCTTCCAAAGGATCAATGGATTTGTTAGTCAAACCCCTCTGCACACACAGGTCAATCAGGCTCCTAAATTCCTCTTGCTTGGTTGGAGGTGCTTTAGACAATAGTAGTTCTAGCATTTGCTTCGAATATGCATAATTTTGGACATCCATGTTTCTTTTGATGGCAGTTCGAATGCAATTTATTCTGTGCTTAGCCAGAAGAGGCAATGAGCCAAGATGGCGTGAAAGTCTTCCCATCTCATCTTTTGCACTGAGTGCACTTGGACCATGGACGTTTTGCAAACGTCCAATTTCCTGCAACAATGAAGAAAATAAAAACTTTCGATCATCTAATGCATTACAAATGGCAGAATTGATTCAGAAATTGTTCTCTTTATCGAAAAATAATGGCTTCTCAGCCTTAACCCAGTCTAGGCAGACCAAGAAACACCAAGAATACAAGAAATGAGTGAGTATTCAAGAGATCCAACAACTCTCCTCAATTTCCCACCAAATATAAGTGACACTGATACCCTTGTATTCTCCCTCTTTCCCTTTCCCTTTCTAACAAACTACTTAACTAACTAACTAAAAACTAATTACACCTCTAAGACTCTAACTATGAGGTTCCTATCAACAAAACTCAAGTTAAAATTTTGGAGGTTCTTGTCCAAATAGACAACCACTTTTTTAGGCAGCAAGGTTAAATACTTTCTGATGTAATTTACAATGTCAGGTTGACTACCAAGACATGCAAAGCAAATAATTTCAGCTCAATTTATAGTGTAAATGATGGTTTATTTTCCATCTTGCAGCTTAGACATCAACTAGTATCCAGTCTCAGGAAATGAAAACTTGTGATTTATGATGTCATATGAAATGAAATAAAAATAAGAGCCAGGGTGTCTCATCAATAAGAAAAAAGCATGCCATATTTTCTTCACACATTCAGATGAACTAAGTAGCAGAAACCACCGGGTTTCTTGTCTCTTAGCACTTGCTATCTTAGGAGTCAGCTGATATCTCTTACAATACAATGAATATTGACAGCATGCAAGTCGTGTTAACACAGTTTCTCTGATTTAGCTTATGGCCTAGAGAAACAGAAACTCATGTATCTAATTTATTTTTTCTGGTGATATTCCATTCTACCTATGTTGTTTAAAAATGAAGGGTGAGAGTACCCGAAGAAGAGTGACTGCAATCTTGTACTGAGCACAAATTGTCGCTTGAGCTTTTATATCAATTCCACGAGATTGTTCCTTAGCTAATGCAAGAAAAGCTTCATCAAAGCAAGACAACGCATCTGAAAGATTATTTTGCTCAAGGTGAGCAAGTCCGGTCTTGAAACATACAGATGCAGAAGCCCCGCGAGGAACCTGTTATATGAAGATCCATGACATGAGACTGAAAACATGAAGAAACAGTACATGTCCAGCAGATTCAGACAAAAGCTAATTTCT
Source organism: Canavalia gladiata (assembly GCA_037954105.1). Classification (NCBI taxonomy): domain Eukaryota; kingdom Viridiplantae; phylum Streptophyta; class Magnoliopsida; order Fabales; family Fabaceae; genus Canavalia; species Canavalia gladiata. The sequence continues at coordinate 51,499,302 of CM075662.1, forward strand.
TCATGGTGTCATTATCAGAAGAAATAACCTTAACCTTTATACTTTGTTTGGATGGGGTGAATCAGGGAGGAAGGATTAGGGAAGGATGGAATCAGAAAGAAAGAGTGATTTTTTCTTGTTTGGTGTGTTTTGTCTTAAGTGGAAGAAAAATATTACTTTTCTGTAGGTTCCACAAATTTTTGTTCCTTCCTCCTTAGCCATGAAAATGAGTGAAAAATGAGAGGAAGGTTTTTTTTTTATTTATTTATTTTAAATTGTTAAAATTATTATATATTTTTTAAAAATTTTAAAAAATTACAAAATTTGAAAATTATATTGATAAAAAGATATAGTAAAAAAATAAAATATTTTAAAAATTTATATTATTAATATATTTCTTTTCCCTCTCTTTTTCATCCATCCAAACAGAAAAAGAAAACTTTTTCCTTTTCTTTCCCTCTTACTTTTGCTTATCCAAACAACTCACTTTTTGTTTTTATTTCCACTCTCTTTTTTTCCATTCTCTTTCTTTCCTTCCTATTTTTTGCGTGACCCAAACAAAGCATTAAGTTCACTAGCTAACCAGGATCTTGAGCAAATTTTCCAAATTTCTTTCCTAGCATTCCCAAAATTATAAAAAAAAGGAAGTATTCATTTCTGTTATATTTAGATGTCAGTTCAATCCAGAACATCTAATTCTTGCATTCCTTCCCACATTTTTCCCTAACACCCACAGAAAATAATGGACAACTATATGAACCATAGAACCTCAAATGTATACATTAGCACCATCTGTGCGTGTGTGACTGTGTCCATGAATTTATTTATTATTTATACCTGTCCAGGATGCACAGAAACTTGTGGAGAACCAGTTTGTGGAGACTTCCCTGAATCAGCAGAATTTGGTACACCAAGTATGCTGAGATCAAGAGGCTGGCTAGAAATTTGAGTCTGAGCAGCTTGTAACTGAGATTGGGGCATGACAACAGCCTGAGTTGAGGATTGCGGAGGGACACCACCATCAGGAAGTCCTATGGACTCAATTGGAACAACAGGTTGTTGAATGGTTTGAAGGGGAACACCACCTTGAAGACCAACATCACCTTCAGAAGCAGTAGCCTGATTAGGAACTGTCTTGCTTTCAACCCCTGGAGTGTATTTGGAGAGAAAAGATCCAGCAGGAGGCAGTGCGGCAGCCACCTGAAGGGATGGAATTGTATGCTGAAAGAAATCCTCTGGAATAGGTCCTGCTTTAACTCCCCCACCTACAGCCCCAGTAGTTGGCTGCAACATGGGTTCTGGTTGGGTCAACACATCTGTACCAAAAAGGTCACCAGGAGTTGAAACCGTAGCAGAAGCTGTTGCTGCAGTTGCTGGTGGCAGGGACAAAATCTGGCCAAAATCCTGGCTTCCACCAGTTGATGACCTGCTCCTTGTTGGTGCAGCTAACCCTTCACCAAGTTTAAACTGTCTAGTGGCTTCTTTAATCTTATTCACATCCACAGTAGAAGAGGCAATTGGTTTGTCCCGTATTTTTATCTGTATTTTTTTTACTTTGGATACTCCTTCCTCATCACTACTGCTGCCATCATCAGCAGCTCCATACATGGATTTTTTAAATTCTTCTTCTGCTTTGGCTTGTTCATCAACAGAGGAACTGGCAAGCTGTTTGTTAAGGGTTTCCAGACCCATCAATGAATCAGCTTTAGGCTTACCAACCACATTTGTCTGATTAGATATGGATTTAATTGAAGATGCTTCAAGGCCATTTACTTTGTTCTCGTTACCATTTGGCATGAAGGCCTTAACTAAGCTATCTTCTCTCACCTCTACAATATTGCCCCTTCCTTTGATTGAACCTAAATACACACCAATATGATCTACAATAATGGATGGAATTGTACCTTCATCAGTCTTCATGTATGGTGTCACCTCTGCAGCAAGTTCCCACTGAGGTATATCCTTTGCAGCAGTGGGGGTTTTAATTTCCCAGTTTCCACCACCCCATTCAGGTCCTTTGGGAACCATACTCTCAGCAGCAAAGTTGGCAAATATACCTTGTGTCCATCCAGTAGATCGAGCTCGCAATATCCTATCACAATTTCGCCTTAATTCTGAATCAAGACCTTCTTCTTCCAATTTCTGAGCAAGTCGCCGCATGGCGCTGGGATTAAGGTGGCATATAAACAGATCAAGCATACTTTCATAGTCTGCTATAACTTCAAAAGTTTCTTTTGCACTATCAAATTGACCAAACCTGCAAGTATCCTTCAATTATAACAGAAACAAAAAACTTAAAGACCAAGCAATTAAAAAAAGTACAGTAACTTCCACATGCCAAAGCATCAATTATAGGATTAGTTCCGACAGTCATAGGTAAGACACATACATGCAATGGGTCAAAGCAATATAAGAGGAGCTACAAACTAACAAAAGTAAAGCCCTAACAACATATTAATAAAGATTAAAATCCTCAAGAAAGAAATAGAGTAAGCAAATTAATAATATATGTAACATGAATCATAGTTCAATAATTCCTACAAGTGCAATGACATCATCATAAACACAATCAACTTTTCCAGTTTACCTACCTGATACAGGCATAACCCAACTGCCTGAACCGGTGAAATAAATGAGATGTGGGAGGACATCTTGGATAATCTCTGGAACGCAGAAATTCATCTTTCAAAATAGATAATGCAGTGGAAAAACGAAGAGCTTTCACAGCATAAACACCTCGCATCACCTAAAATCAAATTATTCACATGCTCAGAAGTTCAGATAAACCACAACCAAAATGCCAAGACAAAGAATTAAATTGCTTACTTGGGTGAACTGTGGGCCTGATTGTGATAAGGACACAGCTAAATCTCCACAGACAGGAGATCCTCTAGCAAGAATGTCCAGAGACCTCGGTGTTATGCGCAAGCTGTCAAACCTTCAATCAGATGAAGATTTACAATGTCAATTTTACCTGCTTTAATATAAATTTATTTTAAAAAAAATGAGAAGTGTTTATTAAGTCTAAAGCTTAGCTTTACCCGATAGGTGTTATTCTATGTGTATATTAGAAGTTTGGTGCAAGTTAAGAATTATTGAGTAATATGGTGTAAATTAATTACAATTTGGTGCAGATCATGGCTCCACAACACTATAAATCTTTTTTAATATTTTATATTGAAGTTGTTGCCAAAAACCATAAGCAGGACATTTGTGTTGTTTGGAGGGGCAAAAATACTCAGAATTGTATGCATAACTCAACGAATATAGTAATAGGAAGGTTAACATATAAACACTAAGATACTTAAAGAGAAGAGTATGAAGAAAATTATTCCATCTCTCCTTATTTGTAAGACCAGAGATACCTTATATTTAAAAGACACATATAAAAAAGGAAATAATAAATAGGAAATTCCTAGAATTAACTGGTGATCCCAAAATACAGAACTAACAATAAAAACAGCATACTTGACCACAATCCTTCCAACTATGAGATGCTATGACTCTCATAATAGTTCCAGATTAATTTCCAGTAATAGTGAAGTAAATAATGAAGTAATTTTTTTTAAAGAACCATTAAAACATGGTCCTGTTTAGATACACATCTTTCAGATGAAAAGCGTGTACACACCAAATAATCAGGGTTTTCAGGTAAAAAAATCAGAACATGAAAGACCCTAAAAGATCCAATCCTCCAGAGTCAAGGCAATCCAATGCACTCAGGATATTCATTGGGCCAAAACACTTTCTCTTTTTCCACATACTACGAAGCACAAGCATCTCCCATTTGAAGAGTCATGGTATAGAACATATTTCTGATACCGACACCTCTCTAACACTTGTTTGACATGCAATGGGTCATTAATTTAAGTGTCCAATTAAAAATTTATTTTTTTTGGCTTGAACACTTGAGCCAGCATCTCTATACAACTGTGACACTCCAGTACAGATGGACACACTAATATTATTAAAATAATAATATTTTTAAAATTTTAGAAAAGTTAGTTTAAAATATTAAAAATATTAAAAATAATGCCTCTATTTTTTAAAAAGATCATTATCATAGAAAAAATATAGAACATAGCATGTTAGTTTGAGAAGTTGAATATACCTTTTCCAGAAGATATAATTTCTTCCTTTTTTGGGGATATTTTATAAAGAGATCAAGTGTTTATACTATATAATAATGTCTCTTAATAATCTTTTGAGACTTGTATGTGTGTGTGTATGATGTCCTTATACTTTAGACACTAGCCAAGTGTTTGTGTCATGTCAGAGTTCGTGCTTCATAGCTCACATATCAACATTATGAATGCCATTGAGGTTGGGTGGGATTCATGGAAATAAATTAGTATATTTAGACTAATTGAATTACGTATTACAATTGTAAAGTGAAATACAAAAATAATAATATGGTCAACCACTTCGTATACATCAACAATAATGAGACCCACTTAACATCGATGACCTTCATAACCTTAATATGCAAGGTAAAGAAAAGGTGTTTTTGCCAATGAACAATACAAGTGGATTGCATTTTGGATGTCAGACAGTATCCGCTTCCTTCAAGACCTTCCATATACTGGCTATTAACATAATAACTCAGATTACACGGAGAGGTATATGTCTGACATGTGAGTATATATTTCCAATTTGGAACAATGCGTGATGTAAAAAGGTACAGCGCATTATATTGCAGCCATGGACAACATGAGTTACAAAAACAATATAATGAAAACAAAAATACAAAACCCTAATCATAGCCGTTGCTGGCTCATGATTATGACTTTCATCTAATAATGTTAAGAGAGGAAGAGAGAGATTGAATCTAAGCCATGACTTAAATAAAATATTTAAAAATTACTAACACCAAGTTGTGCTGCGCAGCCATGACTTGCAGTAAACAAATATTTATTTTATACCGTCTAGGGTAATAATCTCTAACTTTCAGCAAACTGGAATTATGTGCATCTGTTAGGTGAAATCCTTAAATATTTCTGTTATATAAGCATAAGTTGGATTTTTCTAAAAGGTTATAATTGAAAGGTAGAAGGAAACCTTGATGTTATTTGGTACAGTATTTCTGACAAGTCAAGCTTCTGCTCAAAACTTAGCTGCATTGTGGCAAATCCAATAAGAATTGGCTCAAGAAGACCAACAAGACAGCTTTTGATCTCAACCCCCTTTTTCTGTCTGGGATTTATTTCCGTTGGGTTAGCAAGCAACAATCGATCATTCAAAGCACCAATCAAGACTGCAAAAGAAACTCAAACAGACAGTAGGACAGTATCAAAAAATGTACAGTAGTTGAAAAAATAGAAAGCATCTATGAAACAATGGATGGTTAAAGATATCATGACATCTTGGTTGCAGCAAGAAAATTACCTGCATAAGGCATACTGATCGAGAGGATAGGCCTCACTTTTCCATCCCAACCAAGTATACTGATTGCAGTAGCAGTAGAAAAAAGGAGGGCCGGCCCAACCCACAAGAGAGATCTAAAGTGAGCATGGGTTATGGTTTCCAAATGAGAATACAAGTGACACAATAAATTTAAACTGTATGGTTAGAGGGGAATGGAAGGGAGGGGAGGAATTTTGATAAAAAAAAACCCTTCGGTTCAAAAGTTTGGAGGGAAAGAGAAGGGCAAAGGAGGAGCCAAGAAACCCTCCCCTCCAATATTGGGAGGATTTTATTTTCCCTCCAATCCCCTTCTTTGAATCAATCAATCCATTAACACATTGTTTCTTGATCAGGTAGAGAAACATATTCAAAGGATATTGGACAAAGTCCCTTGTCAAAATTTGCAGATGTGCCTGCAAGTATATCAAGGGCTGCTGAAACAATAAGGACTCTCTTTGTTGTTAAAATTCCTGCAACATATCCCCTAAGAGTTTCTTGCCAGTGCACCTGTCAAATTTGGAGAAATATGGATTATTACCTAGCAGATCCATAGTACAGAGCTATTTGATAATATTTCCACAAACAAGGAGCCTTATAATCAATGACTTTGACCCAATGAAAACAAGAATGAAGGCTAGAAAATATTTTCGTTTTGAGGGGGGCAGAGGTTAGATACAAAAGGCCGTAAGTTATAACAACCCTAGTGCAAAGAACCAAGCTCTACGTATATTAGATCCTATTTGCCCCCATTCTTATGATTTAAAAAGAATATTAAAAAATTAAAAATATATTTTTATATAAAATTATATGCACAAACACACACACAACCACCCACCCAATTTTTTTTCTTTCATATAAAAAGAATTAAGAAAAAAAGAAGATACAAATATCGTAGAATAAGATATCCTCAAAAAACTTATCAAAGAAAAAAGGGGAAAAAAAGAACATAAAAATAGAAACACCAAACAAATAAAATTGCAGGCCAAACACTGAAGATCTACCAAAAACACAGCACCTAAAACGACCTTTTGTATAACACCACAAAGAAGCTACCATTTCTAGCAAACAATACTCTATCCCAAATGAACTCCAAAGGTAGCAATTAACCAGAGTAGCATTTTTTTCCAACCAAACAGCTGCAATTAAGCACAAAGCCAAAGCCTTTTTGCATCTCTGTTGGTGCCAAAACTTCAAAAATTAACACACAAGAAATTTTGGAGTTCCTCGGGGCAACCCAATCTTCACCAAATACACCAAACGAGTATTCCCTTTTTACAATCCATTTCCTTTACTCTTCCAATTATTTCGTTTAACTTTAGAGATGCTAGTGTGTGCAGTTTTCTAAATTCTAATCATAATTAAGCACAGTTCTAAACAATACCTGAAGCACAATCTCATTTCTTTTCAACTTGATTGACTTTTTCCCCTCACTCTTGGTTGATATATAATGGCCATTGGTAGTTGAAGTAGATAGACGGTACCCTTGTATGAGCTTTACTAGTCCAATTTGGTTCCCATGAGAAGCAAACATCAAAGTTGAATCTACAATCAGAGAAATCATTTCTATACTTTAAGCTACTGATAAACTAACATTAACCTTTAGAAAAAAGGACAAGTGCATGTGTGTGCTGATAGATTGATAAATATAAATATGTGTGAATTCATATATTCAAGCACCTAATGGAGTAGAAAAGATACGATCAACTTCAGTTTCAAACATAAATGGTGTTGGGCCACGAATTGAACCAACACTAGTCTCTACAGGTTGGTTTTCTTCAAAAGCTTTATCATTGTCCTTAGCTTCTTGAGATGCCCCTCCTGGTAGAGTATACACAGCCAATCCTGCTTTGTCATCATCAAGTATAGCAAACTGATTTTCATTGGGACCAATGAATGCTGCATCTTGACCTACAAGGCAGTAACTTGAATTATTAACACATAATACATGACCAAAACCTGGCAGAGAGATAAAAATATATTCCAGACAGAAATACCTTTCACCGTGCTGCTTTTACTGTTTGCTGTCTGTGCATCAGTATTTTCCCAGTAAAGCACAACTTCATTTGTAGCACCACTAAATTCATAAACTACAAGAAATAAGCTCTGCTTTTTACTGTGTATCAAGTATTTTGCACGGTACTCCACATTTCCTGGAATCTATAGAAAATCAATGAATAAAATTACAAGGTCAAATTGCCCATCTGGCATAATTTTCACTTACAATATATGAATACTTCCAACATGTCAATATTATATAAAATGCAAGTTTCAATACAAATCAAAAACACAGCAGGATAATTGTCGAAAACATTACTCTGTCCTACCGAATTATATAGCTTCCTGTAGATACTGTCAGATCCAGACGAAAGATTATGTGCCATAAGGTTCAATCCATCCATATAGAATGCCCTGATGGGATAATGAAGAACTCGGTTTGCTTTATTGAAGAAATTTAGCTCCAAATGAAATGTCTGGCAGTGGATAAGTGGTATCAGTCAACTGTACAGAATCTAACATAAAGAAATGTCTAAAACATTGTCACATGGATCCTACCTCGCAAACTGGAAAGTCCTTCAGATGATGCCTGGTATCTAGAACACTGATGAGGGGCAAGCGTGATATAGGAGAAATTTTGGCATGGCCTTCCATAAAATGCTACAAAAATCAAGCAAAGGTACCACTTAGAAAATTGATTTGAAACAAAAGTGCAGACCTCCCACTTCTATCTCCTAACTTGTGTAATGTGTAATGAATGTGTTATAGTTTGGAAACTGGCAATCATCTTTTCTTGAAATGTTCTGCTGCAAATTTTCTCCATAATAGGCTGTTTGGGATTTCCAATGAAAATTGGGCCTGCCCCAAGGACTTGACTTAGTTTCTCCTAATTCAATTTAGAGGTTCTGGCTTCTGTAAAGAAGCTAAAATTCTGTGGCAGTGCTGTCTTTGTTTTTCTTTGGTGAGTACAGCTGGAAAGGCATGTTAGAATTTTCAAAGGGCACTTTCTTATCTCTTAGACAACATTTTGGACAGGGTTACTTCTCAGCTAATCTGCTGTGTTTCTGCTCAAGGGTTATTAGGTGTTTTCTTTATTGGACATGAAATTATGACTTGTTACATGACTCAGTCTTGAGAGGATGTCTCATCCTGTATTTTTGTTCCCACTTCTTTTCTTCCTTAATGGAATATCCTTTTCTGTCAAAAAAATTATAAGAAAATGCAAAGGGTAGAATGCTAAACTAGCTCAAGATGATGAAAACTTTAAAAGACTTTCTCAATGAGGCGCACTGAGGTAATTTGATTTTCCATTGCATCTTGTTTTGACATTCATTCTTGTATTAGAATATGATGAGTTCCATATGCAACAATGAATCCCTATCCAATAACTAAAAAATAAATAAATAAAACAAGAAAGGAACATACACTGTAAAGAAAAGCCTTCCTAGCAATATCTGATATTGTAAGATGACTGTGACTGCAAGAAATAGTGCAGACATCAATAGTGACATAAGATAATTGCTAAATGCCAAAAAAAAATCAACTGAACAACAAAATAATAGATCAAATAATCAAGCATGATTTACAAAGGAATCTAACCAGTATCAAATCTCAAACTACTAACTTAAAACATAATCTCAACAAAATATTTACCACTAGTCTAAATTTGGCGTCTAGTGATTATCTAATAATTGATTATCTTGGACCTTACAAATTGATTGGAACAGAGATCTGATCTCACCATGCCATCCCTAAAGTAGCATGGACAGAACAAAGTTGTTTGGCATACTATGTTTGGTAGCTAGATAATGAAACAAGACCCAGTGTCCTGTTTTGCATATGATGCTGCTTACTAAATGGAAAAAAACATTGTTTTTAATTTTGTATACATATCCCTATCTTATTTAATGTTTGTTTGAGTATTTAAAAAAGGAAAAGAACAAGACATTTTTTGTGTCATTTTATAATGATCATTATACAATAATTTTAAATATTTGATCAGTACTAAAATAATACTGACTTTTTCATATATGCATATATAACAATTTAAAAAATAATGCATACACACACATATCAATTAACTTGTCATTGTCCACATTGAGAGAAAGTCTTCAATCATCAACAATTTGATTACAATGAGGCTTAACTTAAAACATCCAATTGCATTGGTTTACTCTATCATGCCCCTCGATTGTTACAATAATATTACTTATCCAGCTCCTCCACATGATGTGTCCAACTCATTTATTTGTTTTTGTAAATGTATTCCCCATTGATGCAACTATGGATTTAATTCCTCATTGATGGTGCATTTTGACTCCTTGTTAACCCATGCTAAGGATTTGAAAAGTAATCCTAGAGAAGAAAGAAATCATGCTCTCGGCTGTCAACAAATAGTCTTGCGGTAGACGAAAAGAGAGAAATAAAATATGATGGAATTTTATTTAATAAAAATAATTAATAGAATGGTTTTGTTTAGTTCCACTTTTCTAAGCCCATGTCTAGTTCTGTTCTATTAATAAAATCCAGCAAAGATAGCATAGAACATATTTGTTATGCTCAACCCCATTCAAACACATACAACAATCGCTACCTATCTATTACAATTCAGGATATAATCCAATCCTTCAAGAAGGACCACTAGCTCTAAAAGGGGAAAAAGGTAAGATGGTCTGAAGCGCTACAAGTCTACCTTATGATTACTTTATACCCACTTAATGCTTAAACCAGGGGAGTAAAGAATCAAAAGTCACTAGTTACATAGGAATCCAACCAGTTTCAAATCTCAAAATACAAACTTGAAGCTTAATCCCATCTCATGTGTTCCTAAAACATTTGAGTCTGGTGTCTATAATGTGATTATCTATTAGTGTAAATAGTTATATAGATAGCTAGTTTTTAGTCTGTTACAGTTAGGTAATAAGCTATAGCAACCTGTAACCAATTTTGTTAGTCACTCTCTTTCTCTCTCTGACTTCAGTCAATATACTTATACTGGTTACTCAGTCTGTAATAAGAAAAGTTATCAATACAACTAGATAATTCAGTTTTTGTACAATAAAAGTAATGAGATTTAAACTCGTGACCTCATGTAAACTACCCCAGCCCCTTACCACTAGACTAACCTTGGGGGCTTAAATCATTCATTTTTTTTCCCTTTCTCAATTTCTCTCAAGTTCTAACATTATTTTAGACCACAGATGACCGGAGCGGACAATTGACCTCATATCATCTCCAACTAATATAGTAAAAACTCTGTTACAGCATCTAAGAAAATCCTTCAGAAAGCCAATATAGGTCCAAGCCATATAGAACATAACTCAAGTCTATGGAACATGCAGGAAACAGTCCCTAATGAATCAAAGGAGTTAACTACTAAATGACAGATCAATGACAAGGTGGTCAGAATGATACACAGATCCTGTTAGAGTCAAGCACCATAAAAATCAGGTCACTAATGATCCTTATATCCAGGCTTAGATACTGCACCTGGCACTTTAATACTATTAAATTGTGGCAACTAAATCCCATGTTCAGGTATAGGTATTAGGTATGAAGTAGAGTTTAAGATACAAGGCAGCACTAGCCAATCAAAACCAAGATTTCAGGACTAGAATAGTAGGAGATTGGGATTGGTTTGAGCAAATATTTTCCATTTTCGTTCTTGTTCTCATTAATAATTACAAAAGTCCATGTTGTTTTCATTTATTTTCTATTTTCAAACAAGAAATTTTGAAAACAAAGTGACATTTTTGTAATTATTAGTGAAAGTAAGAAATGAAACAAAAGAAAACATAGCAAACCAAACAAACCCTTAAGAGTCCAGTGGTTCTAACTCACCCTTTCAGATGATGCTCCTGTAGTTGGGCTTGAAGCTGATGCTCCGCTAACACTCCAGATGAACCCAAGGCTGAAAGTTTTTCCTTTAAAACAGATGCTGCATAGCATCTCTACCATCAGCATATCTTATTATAAGAGGTAGATGGAAACAGACGAAAGATACACAAATATAACATGCATGACAATAGACATTAGAAGAAGGAACAGAGTGGAAGATGAAAAGTCCAACAATAACTACAACAATTGAGTGGCAAGACATGCATTAAAAAATGAAGATATTAATAAAACATGCATACAATCCAAATAACTGGATCTATCACTATTTTAATTAAAGGTACCATCATCCATGACATGTTCGATCACTATTTTGCTGCCACTACCAAGTTCCCTAAATATTAAACTCTATTGTTTGATATATGGTATCACTCTCTCTTAATTTTCAGCAATTGTTTTTTGCCTTCCCATTGGTTATGAGAAATTCTGGCCACTAACCTCTTTGAGATTCTACAGAACATCTTGGAGGTAGAGATAAGAATATTCAATAATCAGTATAATAAAGTAACAATGGTGGCAAAATTTCAAGGATTTCACCAGAATTTGTCAGACTATCTCAGTTTCTCCCCCTCTAGTATTCTCTAATACCATGTTAAATAAAGTTATAGGATTTATGTCAGGAAGGAAGAAATGGAGGAAATAGAGAAATAAAATAATAAGAAATATTCATTAATATGGTGAATTATGATGTTATAAAAAATACTAACCAAATAGTTTTAATTATACTAATACTAGGCTCCTAATCCTTTAGAGCGACTGGCATGTTGTGATGTTAATCATTGTTAGTTTTTAGTCTTTTTTCTTTTATGCTTGGTATAGTTCTCCATAATTTTTTATCCTCTTGCGTTTGAACCTCTCTTTACTATCTTAATAAATTCTTTGTCTATTAAAAAAAACAATTAAACTCCTAATCTTAATTAAATTAAATATGGGAACAAATAACTTCTAAAAATAAGATAAAATCCCCAAGACCAAGAAAAGGTTCCTAACAAGATAAGAATCCTAGAAAATACATAACAAAATTATCCTAGTCTATAATGCATCATTCTATCCTTTTAATCATGCCCAAACGATGCTAGCGATCCTCCTTTGATGCCAATGCACCAACAACCACTACACGTACCACCATTATTTCAATGCATGAGCATGATTCCAGCCATAATTTTTTGCCAACGAGCCCTCTAGCCCCATACCCACTTCCCAATGCTTCTATTTGGCCCCTTTGACCCTATCTTCTATGATGTCTTTCAGTACCACATCCAATTTTGCAGCTACTATTATGAGCTTCACCAACATCCCTCTCATTCCTTGTAAAAAGTTGCTTGGATCTTCTAATTATATATCATGGGCTGCTGTTGTCGAGCTATGGTTCCTAGGACAAGGGCATTCCAATCATCTCACTAAATATTTCAAAGATATCCTGTGAAAAGACTAAGAATGTTGAGAACAAATTGATGTTTATTTATGTAGTGTTCTTCGATATTCTCTTGATGCCAAATTACAGGTCACATGTAATGCTTACAAGACAGGCTATGATGTGTGGCACAAAGCCAAAAAGGTGTACTCCAATGATATTAATATATTGTCAGCAATCATGTTCATTTGAAGAAAAAGGACAGACATGGAATCTTACTTGGGTAAGTTTGACAGTCTTATTGTTGACTTTGATAGCCTTTGCATTTAATTGATAATGCAAATACTTATGCGGAGCAACGTAGCAAATTCTTCACTCTTGCTTTGCTTAGTCTCCCTCACAAGCTTGATTCCATACAAAATCAAATCTTGTCCAATCCTTCCATACCTTCTTATGATATGGTTAGTGAACAATTGTTATGTATTTCTCAAACATTTGATCTACCTCCTTTTGTATATGTTGACTCCTTAACTTTTGCTTTCCACCTTCTTACTCCTCTTGGAGGCCACAGTGGAAATCGCAATCAACCCTATCCCTATTGCACCTACTGCAACCATTATGGTCATACCGAAGACATCTATTATATAAAATCTTGTCATCAAAATAGGTCTACCAATAATGCTACGACCACATAGACTACTCTACTTGATGAGGTTATACTCTCCACTATTAAATATAATGAGTATGTTCAATGAAAAGTTATCATGCAATCCTCTCCAGATGCCTCTGTTGCTTGCAGAAAACCCTATAGCATTTGTCTCCTAATCCTCCTTTTTTAGATCTTGGATCCTTGACTTAGGTGTTGCAAGCCATCTATCTGGTAATAAATTTTTTCTTTAGATTCCCTTATGACCCATTTATCCCCCATCACTTTAGCAAAGTGTTCACAAACTAAAGTTGCCAACATTGGAGATGCTTCTCCACTTCCCACTTTTGCTTTGGAGTATGTACTTTATGTACCCAAATGTCCACTCAACCTTACTCACTAAAACAATGTCATATTCTATTATCTTTGCTAATAATTCTATTTGATTCAAGATTGGTGCCATGGGACTGTAAGGAACCTGGTATTTTATTAAGAAGAAATAAGGGTAAACCCCAATTACAAAGATAGAACACTGCAAAACTTCGAGGGTCTGCACCTCCCACTGCCTAAAGGCCCCCAATCCTCTCTAAAATGACAAGCTCCCCTCTCTTTTAACCTCTCCTATTATTTATAGGCAAACTATCCTGATTTCTCTCTAACTCAACTAACTAACAGAAATAACAACTAACCTAACTAATTATTGATTGTGAAACAGAACCCTAACCAACAACTACTAGAGATCTTACAGGGACAGACGCTTGGAGCAAGTCATGAGTCAAGAGGATGGTATCACCTTTCTTCTCCTATCGCTTGCCTCACCTCAGAGTCATCAGATATCATTCATCAACAATTAGGTCATCTAAGTCTTCTAAAGCTACAACCTTTGGTTCCTCATCTCAAAGTTTCAACACTTGAGTGTGAGTCCTACCCGTCAGAAAACATTTTCAAAGCACCTTTCTTATTACAAAAAATAAAATGAGTTGTATCTCCATTTAAGTTCTTTCATTCTAATATTTGGGATCCTAGTCATACCATGTCCACTTTAGGCTATAAATAATTTATCACTTTCACAGATGTTATTCCCCATTGTTTTTGGTTATTACTACAGAACCAATATGAGCTTTTTATAGTGTAGCACAACTTTTATTCAAAAATTTGCAATCAATTTGGTGTTTGTAACAAAGTTCTTCACAATGATAATGCTAGTGAATACCAGTCATAAGTCCTACCAATTGGAAAACACTTTCAAAGCACTTTCTTATTAGAGAAAATAAAAAACGACATCTCCATTTGAGTTTGTTCATTCTATTATTTTGGGTCCTAGTCATTCCATGTCCACTTTAGGCTATAAATATTGTTACTTTCATAGATGATATTTCCCGTTGTACTTGGTTCTTACTATAGAACCAATCAGAGCTTCCTTTTGTTTGGCAAAATTTTTATTCAAAAAAGTTGCAACTTGGTGTTTGTATCAAAGTTCTTATAACAATAATGCTCAGAAACACCTGTCTTCCACATTCCAAGACTTCCTTCACTCCCACAATATTATCCATCAGACATCATGCCCACACACACCACAATAGAATGGTGTTGCCGAACACAAAAATGTCACTTGGTTAAGACAAGTCAAACAATGCTACTTCATTATCATCTTTCACTTTCTTGTTATCTCAACTCAACCACATCCCTCCACAATTTTGCACTACAAAGTTTCCTATTCTTTATTATTTCTAGAACAATTGTACTTTCTTCCGCTCTGCATATTAGGTTGTACTCGTTTCTTACATGATCTCACTCCAAAGACATGATGAAAGCTAAGTCTCTAAAATGCCTATTTTTTGGATATTCTCATGCATGAAAAGGCTATTGATACTATTCTCCTAACTTCAAGTGATATTTTGTCTTAGCTTATGTCACCATCTTTGAAACTCGTCCCTTCTTCTCCTCATCAAATTGTCTATCTACTATCAAGACATCTCCATGATCACTATCTATCATTTCTCCTACCCCGATCATTATTCCCCAAGTGACATCACTTCCTTTGCTCACATAGCAACATCATCGGTGACCTCTTATCTCTCAACCTATCATACAAATTCCTCTAGAGTCATCACTTGCTCCAATGGGAATTCTAACTTCGCCTCCTAAAGCACTTACTCTACGCACAGATAACATCTTCTCAAAACCTTAATCTTGCATTCGCTTACACTACCCCTTATAAATGTTTATCATCTTATTATGTCTTTGTTTCCTCTTTGGATACTATCACAATTCTTAAGATCCTAGGTAAGGCCCGGACTCATCCTGGCTAACACCAAACAATGATTGATGAAATGATCGCTATGCATTCCAACAACACCTTAGATCTTGTTCCTTGGCCTCCAAGCAAGACCAATGTTGGTTACAGATGGATCTATATAGTCAAAATTGACCCAAATAGCTCCATTTATCGATTAAAGGCACGTCTAGTTGCTAAAGGCTACACTTATTTTTAGTCTAGATTATGCAAACACCTTTTCCCTTGTAGCCTAAATGATGTCAATTCACCTCTTCTTTGCATTGGTTGCTATCCACCATTGACCTTTCCACCACTTTGATATTGAAAAATGCCTTCTACATGGTGAGCTACAAGAAACTTATATGGCCCAATTTCCAAGATTTGTTGTTCACAATGCACCTCATTATGTCTGTAGACTTTGTTGTTCTATCTATGGCCTGACACAATCTCATTGTGCTTGGTTTGGTGAGTTTAATGCTATATTACAAGAGTTTGGTATGACTTGATGTGAAGCACATCACTTTGTATTTTTCCTTCATTCATCTCCTACTACTTCTTTATCTCATGGTTAATGTGGATGATATTGTCATCATCGGCAATCATCATGATGGTATTACTCGTCTTAAAACAAATTTGTCTCACCAATTTCAAACAAATGATTTCGATCCCCTCAAATATTTTTTAGGGATTGAAGTTGTGCAATCCACTTCAGGTGATGTTCTTAGTCAATGCAAATATGCTCTCAAAATTCTTGATGAAACTAGCATGTGCAATTGCAGACCATATAATACATCTATGGATCCTAACATCAAGTTACACCTGGGTTAAGTAGAGGCATTGAAAGACCTGGACAAAATTAGCAATTGATTGGCAGACTTATTTACCTTACAATATAACCAGAATTGACATTACCTTTGCAGTATGGTAAGTCAATTTCTTAATGCTCCATGGGGCACTAATTCGTATCCTTAGATTCATTAAAAATGCTCCTACTAAAGGTTTGCGTTATACAAAGGTAATACTAGTATTGTGAGCTACTATAATGCTGATGGGGCTAGTTCACCATCTCATAGAAGATTCACATTAGGATATTACGTATTTTTTAGAGAAAACCTAATTCGTGGAGAAATAAGAAACGAATATAGTTGCTTGAAGCAATGTAGAAATATCGTGCAATGGCCGCTACAGCATGCAAGCTAACTTGGCTCTAATAACTACTTCAATAACTAAAGCTCAAGGATACCAAAGACATGAAGCAGATTCATAACAACCAAGTTGCACTTCAAATTGCCTCCAATTTAGTCCTTCGTGAGAGGACCCAGTACAGAAAAATAGACTATCACTTTATCTAAGAAAAAGTCTTTGCCGGAGAAATTATAACTAATTTTGTCAACATGTTTACCAAATCTCTAAAAGGGACCCAAGTTGAATTTATTCGTACAAGCTTGGATATGATCTATATACTCTAATATGAGGAAGAGTGTTAGCAGCAGCAGAATATAAAAACAGAATGAAAAAAAAAATTTAAACGATCTTTTAATTGAAATTATTATAATTATTTGTAATTAGTAAAGGTACTATAAATACTATTTGTGGGTCCACTTTAGACACAATACATTTAGAGCTTGTTTCTCTTATAATTTGAAATTCTTTACATTTGACATAAAATTATCCAATTAAAATTCTTCAAGATTCTACAAACTTTTTCCTTTATCATCTAAGTACATATAATCTAGTAATTTAAAAATACTTAATCACACAAACTAAAGTTAAAAAGATTTTTTATACAACTCAAGCTTTGTGCCAATGGATGGAAGTATGGCAGCTAGAGTAAGTACAAGCACAAATAATGGAAATTTTGTTTATTTAGATAGCAAAATCCTAAAATATTTAGTATGCATTTGAATTAGCTTACTTTGTGTTAGTCCCACATTGGTTAGAGACATGATCAACCAAGTGTATATAAGATAAGATCAATCCTCATCCTAAGAACTAGTTTTTGGGATTAAGTTAGACCCAAGCTCAATTTCTAAAATGATATCAAAATCTATCCTAAATACATTACCAGGATGTCTGCATATGTCCAATCCTGCGTAGGGATACCTATAGATTTTCAATCTTGCAAACTTCACACTTTAGAAGTCTAGTCCAAGACATGAGGGGGGTGTTAAAGTCTTACATCAACCAGAGATATGGCCAACTAAATATATATAAGGTGAGAACAATCCTCATCTTATAAGTTAGCTTTTGGGATTAAGTTAGGTTCAAGCCTAATTTCTAAGATTTTGGGACCCTAAATGAAAACAATCACCTAAAGATCCAAAGTTGCAGTCAAACATGCTATAAGGGCTCTTTAAACTTGATTCTAGGTAAAAATGAAAACAATCACCTAAAGAAACAAAAGTTGTAATCAAACATTCTATAAGGGTTCTTTAACCTTGATTCTAGATAAAATGAAAACAATCACCTGAAGATCCCCGCGCACTTTGTAAAACTGCAAAGAGTTGCTTTCTCCCTTCTCTACTGTATGAGGCCTTATTTTTTGTAGTGTCTGCACTTGTCACATTCTGTTAAAATAAACACCAATTTATCTTCCCATATTCACTAAGAAGCAAGGTATAAACAATGTAAGGTAGCACGTAACTGCAAAAACTAGTGCTGCTAAATTAGATTTTGGATGAAACTCTAAAGCTTTGATTCGGGGCAACGGATAAACTGCTTCTCCACCCTGTTGAGAAAGGATGCGAGGGATATCTATTGATTCAATTGCTGCATCAAAACATAATACATATTAGCCCCACACTAGTGAAAAGAAAAGGTACTAGAATGAAGACTAACAATTGTTAATATGTTTCCTATATATATATATATATATATATATATATATATCAAAAGATTCTATAACTGCAACTAGGGAGGAAAAGATTCAAAACCAACAGGCAGTCATCGGGTATTGAAGGTAAAAGCAGAAAGAGTCAATATAGCTAACCTGCAGGCTCAAAAAAATTAGCCGGTGTAGGAGGTCTATTAGGATTAACAGTTAGACGTGTTTCCCAAACTTGAAGATTTCCATCCTTAGATAGAGTTACAAGTAAACGCGACATGGGGAGCCAAGCAACTGATGTTATTGGTTGTGAACCAACTTGTTTTCTGAAATTTCAATAACAATAAAATGATCAGATCTAACCAAAATAACAAGTCCAAACCCAAATATTTAGAGCTGAGTGCAGGATAAAAACAAATATGAAACCATAGGTGACAATGATACTAGGTCTCGGTCGAAGAATAAGAAAAACTAGATTATAAGTAAACTACACTCACATTCCAATCATACTAGGCCTCTCAGTTGAGACATCCCACGCCAGAAGGGTACCCCGTCGATCACCAACAAAAATCCATTCCAGAGTTGGGTGAAATGCAAATGCACCAGCACCAATAAGCTTTATGGTGTTGTCAACTGAATAGGAAGCATAATATGAATATAAATATAAATAATACTACAAATAAGACTTATGAGAAAAATATAGAGCATATCAACAGGAAAAAAATATGTAGAAAATCATCTTACGCTGTAGTGTGTAAAGAACAGCATAGGTATGAATATTATATGCTCGAATCAAACCTTCTGCATAAGCAACATACTGGGATGGAAAAACAATGAAGTCAAATTCAAGAAAGAGAGGGTGCAGTATATCATTGACATAAGAAACTCAACACTAGACAGGGCTTTCGGCAGAAACATGCATCCCATAAACATAATGCAAAATGTAATCATGATAAGTACACTGAAAACGTTACCAGTACAGGGAGGCGAGGATGACAAGCAAGATTGATAATAGGCTTCTTCAAGTCGGCCTTGATTTTTGTGGGTGCTCTACCGCCTTCAACAGTTCCAACAACTTCATTTATGCAAAACCAGATACATTAGTAATCAAATTACAACAGACACATTTATTTACATACATGATAAACCAGACCCAACCTGTCACACTCATTCGTTTGTGGAACCCAAAAAATACAACAGGTTGTAGTGGGGTCAAAGCCATATGAACTTCTGTATCAGAAGAAATCTGTTCTGTCTTCCTTTCAGGTGAATGCAATACACATGTTTGCTCCAAGTCAAAATCACAAGCCCGTATTGTACAATCCTTCAGATTTAAAACAACAGCTGTAATTAGAATAAAAAGCTAGCCCATCACAATATATAAACTAATACAGAATACAATTGAGGGGCATTATTTCATTAAACAGAAGCAGCAACAGAATAGTTCTACTTCCCACTAACAGGAAATGAATAAATATCAACAAAAGACTTTTACAAATATATATATTATTAAAAAAAAGAATTGGTAACGAAAAAATATATAAATAAACAAAAATTCAACTGAATTAAGAGAATCTGTGCCAGTGCATCTTTGTATCTTAAAGAACAATAATATCGGATCAAAGAACAATTATAAGCATTTTTCCAACATTAATTCTTAGTTTTTAATTTTTTTCTGGACTTGATCAAGTAAAACACTTCAGTGCGATCCTAAAATGTTGCCGGCATCATCTAGTAATACATCCATCAGGATTTTATCTGCATATGACTACCTCTAAAGCCAATATTGAAGAAAACATTTCTGGAAATTTGTGTGCGTCAAGAGAGAGAGAGAGAGAGAGAACTAGGTTTCTGATCACCAAACCAGAATCTTTTGCAAAACTACATCCCCCCTTACAAAAATATGTCAACATTTTCCGTTGAAAATTTAAGACAAAGCAAAAGGATTATTTTGGATAGGGGGAATATGGGAACATGAAAAGTTTAGGTATGGTCAACCTGGAGGATTGCAATCACAGTATGCCCACTTGTAGGACTGTAAGACATTCGAACAGCAGGTGCACCAATGTCAAGAGCAGAAATCTTGCTCCCTGTTAATGCATCAAATTCTGCATACATTGAAACAAGGTAACAAGTAAAACAATTGAACCAAAATCAAGTCAGCACACAAAGAAATGCATCATGCAAAAATGACAAGTCCACTCAACCTAGAAACTAATAAGACTTCTAAATGTGGGAAACTATTTTTATTTACATAGGCCAATATATCAATTAGAATCCCCAGCTAACTTTAAAACAAAAAAAAAAGATAGATTACTAAAGTCATATTTTCTAACAGCACTTGACAATCCCAGAGCTATTCATAGCCTTGAAAGCTATTAACAGTAGTATAGTCATTTATGGTGCTGCTAGATTCAATCTATCTGTCTTCTATTCCAGATAAGAGGATTTAGTCTCAAGACCATAGAGACCAAATCCTCTTATCTGGACTAGAAGACAAACAGATTTCGTCCAACAGCACCATAAGGGCCTAAACTACTGTCAATAGCTTTTATATTCAGGCTTTTTTACTTGCAAATCCTATTTTCATTTTTGCACTGTCTCACAACAATGCTTCCTTCCCTCTGGATAAGTTTTTTTGGAAATCCTGCTCCCTCCAGGTCAAATCCTTTGCATGGACTGCTGTCTTTGATAGGATTAAAACCAATGATTTACGTCAGAATTCAGATTCAAAGATCCCAGACTTCTATATCTCCTGATTGTAGTGTAATGTGCAGTTCAAGCTCTAAAACTAGATCATTTGTTCTTGCATTGTTCAGCCCAAGGATCTTCAGCACTGTGTGTTAACTTTAGAGGATTGATCATTATCAGAGACACCAAAAAGTCTGGCATTATTCTCATTTGGAATCAAGTAGTTTTCTTGGTGGTGTTCAGCTAATGGTCTTTTTACAGGAGTGTCATTGAGAGGTCCTCAGAGAAATAAGCATGCAATGTTGGATGTGTTTCATCTTTGTTTTTAGCTGTTTATTCCTTTTTGTATTTTGTGAAATCTTTTTTCCTTGAGGATTTCTGCATTTTTATCTCTCTCCCCTCTTAATAAATCCATTGTTTATCAATAAAGAAAAAACACGATTACAACACAGCATAGACACCAGTCCACTTAAAATTTGACCCCAAAAAAAATACAGGTTGGGTCTATTTCACATTTCTAAGCAATTTGTCTGGAAATTGTCAATAGAACCTAGGCTCTATAATTGTTACAGATGTGCATATATAATATCAGGTATCGACAAATATGACATATACCAAGATATTATAAATCTTGGTGCTTATATATATACAATATACGCGTGCGTGTGTGTGTGAGTCTAGGTGAATTGGGAATATATAGCAAACACCCAAGTTAATTTACCAATGACTCAGAAGTCATGGATCAAATCAACATACAAGATTGCTTCAATTGGTGCATGCCGTCAGAAACCAAGACTTCAAGTGTAAGTTAAGCAGCATTTAGCAAACATAACAAAATCAATTCTAATGTTCTTTTTTTTTTTCTTTTGTCAATTATAAGAACCGAATTTCAAATTAGCACACTAGTACAGAAGCGCATTCGTTGTTATGGAACACAGTGAAGTTAGTTTGCCAAATCGGAAAGCTGAAAGAGAGAGTGATCGCTCACCGACGATGTAGGTTCCGATGGCGACTGCGACGAGTGCTTGATGAGGATGGAAGGAAGCAGCGTGAGGCTGCAAAGGCCTAACGCCACGCCCAACGTGACGCAGATCCAGGTGCTGCAGCGTTGTCCACTCCATGAATCGCGTTCCTCAACCTCAAGTTCAACCTACAACTTCACGCATTCAGATCTTATTCGAAGTTCGGGAGCTACGAAAGCATGAAACTGTGCTGTCTACTGCAGCAATTGTCGATGTGTAATGCACTACGTTGAATCCAAGGAGAAAGGGAGTGTGAGATCGCAGAACAGAAGGAACGAGACTAGTAATGGTGCAGAACTGGGAGATCAAGACCAAAGAAGAAAAGTAAATAGAAGGAGCGTTGTCTGTTTTTCTTCTGTTCTTCTTTTGGGGTCAAGTGGACTTCTTTACTGGGCCTGATTGTTTAGCCCGGAGGAATAGTCCAACGTCTTTTTTATACTCACTTTTTTTTAAATTTTGGTTTTAAAAATGTCTTTTCTTCGACGGTAGCATACTTCTTTTTTAACATTTTAAAAATTAATTTCTAAAAGTATTATTTACATAAATATAAAAATATTCTCAAAAAATAATTTCAAAAAATATAAATATACTTTTAAAAAATAATTTCTAAAATTGCGAAACATATTTTTAGAATAATTTTGAAATTATTTTTCCGAATATATAAACCAAAAGTCCATACGTATATATATATAGCTGCAAGCAAAGTCACGTAAGGCTTTTTTTTCATTGTGTTAAGGAAAAAAAGTCCCGTAATATTGCTATTACGGAAGCATTTTTCTGAAAAGCTTTTTCATTTTCAAACGATTTATGTATAAAACACAATGTTTCTAAAGGTGGGTTTTATATTTGTGTAAATAAATTTTTAGAATTAATTTTTGAAAATATATTTTACATATTCCTAGAAATTAGTTTCCAAAATATGCATAAATAATATTTTTAAAAATCTATTTTATATACTTCTAAAAAGATATTTTTTAAAAATAAAAAATAAAAAGGTAGTGTGAATGGAGTTCGGTTGATGAGAAACAACTCATTCAGGACAAAAACAAAAACATGCTCACATTATTCTTACCAAAAAACGAACTCATGTTATTCGGTAACTCTTTTTTTTTTTCTTTTTCTTTGAGGGGGTGACGCTGGAGAAGATTTTCAATATAATGCATACTCTTTTGTAGTTATTTTTCTTAATTTGATCAATTTTATTTTTAGTTGAAAAAATAAAAAAAATTAAGAATAATAATTAATTTACATAAAAATTATTCTACGTTTATTTATATTTTAAATTTAACAGTTGAAAAAAAAATTAAATATAAAAAATTATACGATCATGAGTAAAATAGAAATGAATGTAATATATTTTTTTATAAATTATTTTGCAAAAATAGGCATTTATGTTTTAAGAAAAGAAGTGTATCTGTGGTACCGAAAATTTTGTTATGATGCTGAAAGTTAGCTGATCCATTTAGCTTCGTGAAATGTTGGGATCAATACAAAGAAATAAAGTAAAAGAAAAGGGAAGGGAATGAAATTGTAAATAAAATAAAAATACCATCCTATTGTTTGGATATTTTATAATGAAATGGAGCAAAATTATCATTCCATCAATCGGATAATGAATAAAAATGAATTAAATAATTCTTTATTTTTTGTTATCTCTGCTTTAAAAATATTTAAGTTTATTTAACGGTAAGAGAAAAATAAGATAATTTATCTTATATATTTTATTTTTATTATTTAACGAGTTAATAAGATATAATAACTTATAAAAAAACTAATGACGTATAATAACATATCCCATTAATATGTTTTACTATTGAGTAATTATATCTTATTCTCATGGTTAAAGTTCTTTGCTTAGGATGGTGCTGAGTTGGAAATTATCAAAATCAAAAAACGAAATTCTTTCCCTGTTTACCATAATCTCGTATCTTCTTTAATATTTTACAAAAATAATTTACTTATCTTATAAAAACTTATTTTAATTTTTTATAAAAACAAGTTTTCTTAAAATATTATATAAATTTTTAAAGTTTTGCAAAATTTGTATTGATTTCTTAATTTTTAAAAAATATATTTTACCTATTTTATAAAATATAATAATTTTTAATATTTTATTTTATTTTTAACTAAAATTTATTAAAATTTTATAATTTAAAAAACTTAAAATTAAACATTGTTATGAATTTTCAATTAAATTTTTATACTATCTATACCCAAAAAAAATTTGTAAAAATATTTTCACTTTTTATATTTATTAATATTTTCATATATTTCCTCTTAGAATTAAAATTTAATTTTAAAAATTATATTTAATTTAATATAATTTATAATGTATTTTATTATTTCTATTATTTCACTTCAAACATTGATTTGTTATATCAATTTACATCAAAATAAATTGGATAAGATTTTTTCCTAATTTTATTTTATCTTTATTTAATTTTATATTACATTTTTTTTGTTTTGTCATAATCATCAAATGATTTTTTATTTAAATTTAATTTGTATACTTTATTTTATTATAACTTTGACAAATAATAATGAATCAATAAAATTATATAATTTTTCATAAATAACTAAATTAAACCAATATTATTTATATAAAATATATCCGAAATATTTAATGAAAGGAAAAACATAATGATTAACATAATACTATTATTTCATATTTTTAATCTTTAAATGATAAATGAATTGTTTGAGAATATTGTAAAAATTTTATATATATATATATCAACTAGATTAAAATATTATATTAATAGATCATTGATTAAATTATTAATTAATTAATTAAATTAATATCCATCAGAATTTTAAAATAATTAATTTAATAACATCAATTTTCATAACAGTGTGAGATGTGTTATATATATAAGTTATAATGTGTGCTTATAAAGATACAATATTAGCAATACAATAATTCTTTATTATTTATCTTGTTTAGCATTTAACATTAAGAGTATTTTTACATTGTATTTTATTTAGACGTGATTTTTTTATCTTTTATACTTTTTATAATTTTTATTTATTGTAAAATGTTATTTTTTAATTATTTTGTAATGTTTAAATATTTAGTTTAGTTATTAAATATTTTAATAAATGATTTATAAAAAACATATAATTTTTTTATAAAAAATTTTAATATAAAACAAAATTATTATAGAAATATTATTTATAAAAATTAAAATTAATTTTTTAATTTCAAATAAAATCTATTTATTTAAAAATATATTTATTGAAAAATATATCATAAATAAATAAATAAAATAATCAAACTATCTTTTTTATAATATATAATCGTAAACATAACTATAGATTTAATAAAATATTTTTTAATAATTAAAAATAAATTTAAAAAATATTATTTCTATTTTAATATCATAATTTAATTAAATATTAAAATATTAAAATTTATAATTAATAAAAATATTATAATATTATTATTTTATCTTTATTAGTTAATTTGACCATTAATTTTTTTAATCTATTTACTTTAATCCAACAAATTTGCCTCCTATAAAAAATGTGATTTTATTTATAAAATGTAATTACATTAAATAAATTATTACTTTATCATGTGTTTAAAAATTTTGTTAATAATTATTAAACTATTCCTAGATTTAGCATCTTTCAAAAAAATTATCTTCTTGAATCCATATGTAATTTTTATACAATAATTAAAATTTTTTAAACTTTTTAAAAATATATACTACTATAAATAACTTTAATAACTCTTATATACAATTATATTTCATCAATCCAACGGTTGAATAAATAAATTATATTATATATATCATTTTTGCAAATTTTTATAAAATATGAAAAATATTTGATACCTCAAAAAATAAATTTAAATTAACAGATAATATATCTCTTATAATATTTGTTAATTTGAATTTATTTAATAAAATATCAAAAAAATTTAAAATTCTATAAAATTTTGTAACAATGATCTATATAATATAATTTATTAATTTGAATTGATGAAATATAATTGTATATGAGAGTTATTAAATAAAGTAATTTTAAGTAAAGTTACTCTTGAAATAACTTAATCCTTCCTCTATATATATATATATATATAATCTTGAGATTAAATTTAAAAAAAAAAAATTACCACCAATTTTATTTTAAATTTAAAAAAATTATAAAATCTTTTAACTTAAGAAGAAGAAATAGTTCACAAAGATCAAAATTAATTCACATGTTGATCTATGCATAGGAAATGGTGAGGATTTAATTTCATAACACATCTGATACATCCATTTTAAAATAGTTATTTTAAATAAATTTATGTATATTAATAATTTAAAAATTATTCATTCTACCTTTTTTTTTTAAAAAAATATGAATAATTAACTTATGTAAAATGAATAAATAAATAACTCATAAAATAAAAAATGAGTAAAAAAATGAAGTAATAAATAAAATATATATATTGAACTAATGAATAAGTTTTGTTAATTGTTATGAAAATTAATTTTGCTTGATAATTTGATTCTTATTTTATGTATTTTTTGTGTAATAAAAAATTTAAAATTATGTAATTCTTCATAAAATAATTATAAATGAATTAAGTTAAAGATTCTGTAATAAAAATAAAAAAACCTAAAAATATTAAGTTATCACAATTTGTATATCTCTAATAAATTAAAAATTTGAATTAATAAAATGTTTCATCTAAATAATATCTTCTGAAGAAAAAAAATAAGTTAAATTATTAAAAAAACTAATTTAAAAACTATCACATTGTCATATTTTAGATGTTTCTAATTAAATATAAAATTAACAAAATATTTTATATAAATTATATTTTTAACATAATATTAAATTATTTATAAAAAAATAAATTATGATAGAAATATGTATTTGGATATTGTTCTTGAATAACAATGTTATGCTTTATGAAACAAATAAAAGAGATATGCATGACAACTACAAGTAAAACAAAAAAATAATAATAACAAATAATAATAACAAAATAAAAATAATAAATAATAATAAATATTCACAAAAATAACATAAAAAATAATAATAACAAAAATAAATAATAAAAAAAAAATAGATATGATGATTATATTTAAACATCAAATATTAGAATAAATAATAAAAAAAGTTAATAGTAAAATTAACAAAAAAATTGATAATAAAAATACACTAAATTATAGAAAAGAACAAATACGTATCTATTAAAATATATAAAATAAAATAACATTTAATTTATAACAATACATCCACTAATGCAATAGAAATAATAATTTAAAAACATTAAAAAAATAACAATCAAACAAGTATTAAATAAATAGAAAAAATAAAGATACTCCAATTCAAAATATACATGAAATAATATTTTTTAAAATTTTAAATTTATTAATTTTTTAATACAAAATAAAAAGAAAAAACTGATTATATATATATATATATATATATATTATCTAAAACCAGCCAAAAGTGTAACATAATTTCATTAAAATAAAATTTTTATTATAACACATATTTAAAATATTTTATAAATAAAATATTTTAAAAAATAATTCAAAACTTTTATTATAACATTTATAAGAAAAATTACTTTAAAATAAAATAACAATTACAATATTTATAAACTCAAATGTTTTAAATATTAATAAAAAATAAAATATACTCTTTTACAATATTTAAAATAATAGGATTCATAAAAAAAATACTTTTAAAGCACTTAAAATAAGAAAAAGCTTTAAAAAACATAAATTTTATAGCATTTTTTAAGAGAACTTTAACATCATTTAAATTTAATTTTTAATTAATTATACTTTTCATCATATACATAAATGTATAAAATTGTTAAATTTTCATTAGATTTTCATGGTTTTCAAATGAAATATTTTTCACCTTTAATTTTCATAGTTTCCAAATGTCTTTTTGAAAAGAAATCTTAATTTTATTGAAATGTTTTAACTATTCTCTTTTTAGTTTTCTTGCCTCTAATCTTTTATGAGAAGAACAGTGCAATGCTCTTGAGTTGTTTTTACTATTATTAAGCTATTCTCATTGTCATCAAGTGTCTTTTTGAAAAGCAATTCCTTTACGATTTTATTTGTATCTCACAAATTCTTTGGTTATTATAATTTCTAATCTACCAATCTAAATTTCTACTCCTATTTTAGGTTTTAATTTGAAATAATTTTAGTTTTCATCATTGTTCCTTTCTAAATTTGGGATTTGGTTGTGGACTAATAATGTTGGTGGGTAAA
This sequence comes from Canavalia gladiata, assembly GCA_037954105.1. Taxonomy (NCBI): domain Eukaryota; kingdom Viridiplantae; phylum Streptophyta; class Magnoliopsida; order Fabales; family Fabaceae; genus Canavalia; species Canavalia gladiata. Next base: position 51,527,621 of record CM075662.1, read on the forward strand.
GTAGTAATATATTACTCCAATTTTTTTTTAGTGGTTTTATTTTGGTTCCTATTGGTCTCTAACATACTTTTATAACTTGTAGTGATTCATTATTACTAATGTTAAACATGCATTAGAGTTTCTACCTTAAACTATGAAATACTAAAATAAAATTTTGATTGCCTTAACATCTCCTCTAGTAAAGGCAAGAAAAGATTAGTAACAAATAAGTATTTGGAAGCAAGTTTTGGTTTGTTGAAGCCCCATGTCTTTTATAAGTTTAGTAAATCTTTTGTGCAAAGTCTCGTGACTAGATTCTGGGAACATGCTGCAGAAAACAATAATATAATACAAAACTTCAATTATGTTATAGTTTTTGCTTCATATTGTGTATTATATGAAAACATTTACTTTAATAGAGTTGTGTCAAGAAATTTAAGGAATGACAAGGAGTGCCACAAAGGTGGAAAATTAAGCATTTTAGACTGTTATTTGTCTTGAGTACTTCTACTACTCTTTGGCTAATTAATAAAACTATTCTTTTTCTAGTAAAAAAGAAATTGCTATTGTGATTGCGATTTGTTAAGTATCATCTTAGGTTTGATTCTAAAAATGCTCATACTTTTGGCTAATTTTTCCTATTTTTATGGTTTTTTTTATAAATATGAGTGCCTATTGTTGCCTTTTGTTGTGGTTGTCTTTTAAAAAATTTTAATTTAATAAGACTAGTAACTATTTTTCATTAATGTAGACACATGAGTATACCAAGTGTATGACAGCATAAAGTATACTTGCTTTGGTGAAACTATAATGATATTATTTTGGTGAGTTAAATTCTAAGCTTGTAAAATATGATTTATGTAGTTTTCATAACTGTATAATTATACTTACAATCTATCTTTCCATTATTCATTATATTTTCTGGAACTTAGTTTGTTAGTTAATTTTTGTTAAAGTTAAAATATATTGATTCTGAAAACTAGACCATCTTTCTACTTTTATTCACCTCCTAACCACTAATACTGGCTCCATTTGCTTATTTTTTTTATAATTTGAGCTTTATACTGAACATTTGATGACTTCTCAAACTATTTAATTAGTAGAATTTTTTGTACCTGGACAAAGGCTACTTAAATTTCTCGATCTATGCCTAAATTTAAAAATTTAACCATATTTTATACCATTTTATACCATAAAGCTAGCTTGAATTGGTCATTGCCACTGCTATATTGATGTTTCTATTGTTTCAATTTCTTCTTGAAGATTAGCTCAACTTCCACTTATCATTTCTTGAATTAACTTCATCCCCATCTTTGTCCTTAGATGCAATTTGGCCTTAATGTGAAATTTGGTTTATTAATACTTTACCTAATCTCTTGTATATCTCATATGAAGTTTGGCACATTTTTTTTATCTTAGAAGTAGTCTAGTCCTTTTAAATATGTGTGTATCTCGTTTCATATACAATTTAATTTTGTTAAATGTGAAAACTAATTTTTTTCTAATCTACTTACTTCATCTCAAGTTCCAAATATAGTTTAACATATCTGCTAATCATAATGTAGTTTTTCCATTGATTTAAAAATCATTTTCAAAAATAATATTTTTTAATAAATTATTTTTAAAAATTAAAAAACAAAAATATAATCAAATGTGCCCTCAAATATTTTATATTTAAAGTTTTATATTAAGTTATACTTTATATATAATGCTACATATTTTATACTAAAATATGATTTAATATTTCAATAAAAAAATAAAAGATAAATTTCATCTAAGTTTATTAAGAATTTATAAACAATTTTTTTCTTCAAATTCATCAAAGTGTAAAGGCTCATGTTTAAAAATTATATCTATTAGAACCGATGCACACTATCATATGTAATTTTAACTTAAAAGAAACATTATATAAATAATAAAAATGACTAAAGTTTTGGACCTTCTTTTATCATATTATATTATATATCATCACTTCTTAGTCGATCAGTTTTAATCGGCTCAAATTGTTATTTCAAGATTTTAGCTTTATGCTTTTTAAAATAATCTAATAAAATTCAACTTATACCCTAACATTGACCTTGGTATTGATTTTTGTAAAAACAATCTATGTTTAATAATAAAATAATTGATTCGGCTCATTTTGATCTATTATTAGTAATAAAATAATTGATTCGGCTCATTTTAATCTATTATTAGTCATTTTTGAAGTATTTTGGGAAGGATTACAATGAGAAAATTCAAATATAGACTAAGTCTCTTATGCAAGTTACTCCTAGTTTGTAAAATTTTGTCATAATATAAATTTAGTTAATATAATTTATAAAAATTAAATTAATGTTATATTGATTTGAATGTTACATCATAAAAAAAATTAACTATTATTACAAAATTTTTGTTTAGAAAATAATAATAATAAAGCATTATTTTCATTTTTAATATAGAGTATTATGGATATTGTGTATAGTTAGAGGTTCTTAAATTTAATCAAACAGAATTGGAATAATAGTAGCTTAAATCCTATAAAAAAATAATATTTGAGATAATATTAAAGTAATATATTGATTTTATGTCTTAGTTAATTGTTGTTTCTTATGTATACATATTTACCTTGATATTTTATTTATTTCATTTTACAAACACCTTTTGATGTTGATGATAACCATTGACATTATATAATTATAGCATCTAACAAAATGCATATCAGATCTTATATTACAACTAGGCATGGCAACGAGATGAGTTTCACGTTCCTTATTCCCGTCTTCGACACCCATCCCTGTTCCCATCATTGTCGAGTTTAAAATCTTAAATCCCATCCTCATCCCCGATTGAGGTCGGGGAAAACTGCTTTGCACCTATCTTTGATATTTTTATATTTTTATTTTAATTATTTTATAATTTATTAAATTATTATATATATTTTAAAATTTATATAGTTTATTTCCTTTATAACCTTATTAATTTAAATAATATTTTAAAATAATAAGGATATTTAGGTAATTTTAAAAGCGGAGTAGGTTTAGGGGAGGGGATGGGGTGAGTACCAGTGTCTCCATATCACTGACCTCGATCAACTCAAGTTTTCCCCATCAAATTTAAGGTGAGGTGGGTTCAGGTTTTCTTGTCATGCCTATTTACAACTACATATTTTATGATGCTAACAATAATCTAATTAATCATCCACCCATAGAATATGAAAATATTATAACCAAAGATATATAGAGATGATTTATACTTAACGGAAAGATCTAGAGTTCCAGGTAATATGATGTGATGCATACAATATAATTAGTTATACTTATATATACATGTGTTTGAAGAATACATATTTGAAGAAGGATTAAGTTATTTGAGAAGTAACTTTGTTTAGAGTTACTCTACTTAATAACTATTATAAACAATTAAATTTCATCAATCCAATCGTTAAATTAATAAATTATATTATATAGATCATTCTAGAAAAATTTTATAAAATTTAAAAAATATTTAATAGTTTATTAAATAAATTCAAGTTAAAAGATATTATAAGAGGTATATTATCCATTAATTTGAATTTATTTTTTGAAGTATCAAACCTTTTTCAAATTTTATAAAATTTTTTAAGGATGATCTATATAATATAATTTATTAATTTAACGATTGAATTGATGAAATTTAATTGTTTATGAGAATTATTAAGCGAAGTAACTCTAAGTAAAGTTACTCTTAAAGTAACTTGATCCTTCCTCTATATATTCATATAAATGTTTTTTCAGGAAATAAATAGTAAAAATTGAGAAAGTGCATCAAATCCTGCATATCCATATAGGAGATCACGTATGAGTTATGCTTGACTTGAGAAAAAGATGGTAAATTATACATATTTATAAGATAGGATAGAGAATTCTTGATCTGTTTGATTAACCATTTTAATATATAGATACAGGAGGCTGGATTATATGTTACATCCATATCTCATCATGTATTATGGAAGACTGCTCATGTTAATAAAAAAAGAGAAATTAATAATGAAAATATTGCTGAAGTGTGGGCTCATTATGTGAGTCTTTCTTCCTTTTTGTTTAATTTTTAATTTTTTTTATAATCTTAATGATTGACAAATATCTTCTTTTCTTACTTATGTTTCTCAAGAGTCAAAAACAATATTTTCCATAGCAAAAATGCTCAAGACTAAATGATATACTTAATGAAGTGACTAACTTAAAAGTTATGATGCAACACCTCATAGAAAAAATAATTGACATGGAGAATAAAATACAAGAAGATGAGACAACAGATAAACAACCTAACATAGTTTGTTCCAACATAAGAGAGAGTTGTACACTCATGTCTTACAACCTTCTTGAAATATATTTACCACAAGAGTATAATAAAAGAAATGAATGAAAAGAGATAATGTAAGGATGTTGAAGGGTAACACTGCTACAATGTGGTAGCTATTTGATGGTTTTCTTGTCCGATGGAAAGGAAGGAAGATAATATGGCTCTGCTAGCTTGAGAGGGATCAAAGATGATAAGAACAACTTGCTACAAGTGTTCAGTTCTACGGATTGAAAAGAGGGAGGATACAGTGGTTGTAGGTTGAAAGTAGCAAAATATGGTTGATGACATAAAGAGATAAAAGCTAAAGGATGTGGCGATTGTGTGGGCGATTCTGAGTGGTCTATGGTGGTTAGCAATGAAGATGCAATGAAAATTCCTCCTTCCTTATTTTGATGCTGTATAAAACATGTATAAACTCTGTTGTTAGAATTTTTTTTTAGCTATTGAAATTGATTTTTTTTTGTAATATTATGCTTCCTATTCTATGTATGTTTATTGGTTTGTATAGGATTGAAGTGGCTTACTTGTGACTGTGAATAGTTCTTCTTTTCTTTTTTTTTTTTGGATATTTTGTCTATTAAAAAACTAGTTCTATTTCTTGTGGCTTTTCTTAGAAAAAATTTCCTTAATAGTTCTCTCTAATTTTTGTGTGTTTTGAGAGTAAAGGTTTGTTAAAAAACTTTCTCACACATCTTATACGTTCTATTTTTATTATCTTATTAATCATCTTCATCTTTTTAATTTTTAATTATCAGTTATTAGAGAACAACTTTTCTTAATTATCTGGTAGATTAATTTAGTATATTTCTATAATAGTTATTTTTCTAATAGTTTATTAAACTAATTTATCATGTTTTTATAAATTTTTAATGTGAGAGTTCTTGTTCAAATATCATCGATCCCATCTCACTAACATAGATTCTGCAACAAGTCTTTACATTATTTTTTAAAAAAATATATTTTATATGATGTTTAAATTTATTAGAAAAATATAATATATATATATATATTATTCTTTTATTTTACTTTAAGAACAAAATTAAAATAAATTAATAAAAAGTAGAACTAAATTTAATAATAATAAAAAAGTAAATATTAAAAATAAATAGATAAATAAATAATAATGATCATAAATAAAATAACACAACAACTAATCAATATAGAAAGAAAGAAAAAGAATATAAATAAATTAGAACATAAATAAAGAATGAATAAATTAATAAATAAGTAAACAATGATCATAATAAAAAAATATAAGCAAATTTAAGTAAAATTAAAGATTAATAGATAGTAAAGATAATAATAATAATAATAATAATAATAATAATAAATAAATAAAAGTTAAAATAAAGTTGTAGAAAATGAAGAAATATTGTAAAAATATTTATAAATTAAATAAATAATAAAAAATGAATTAAAGATAAGCAGAAGATACCTAAATTTACTGTTCAAACCTTTTCGTATATTCTTTTATGTAATTTCTCAAGATTTTGGCTTTTAATTTTTATTGTATTTTAACATAAAATAAAAATAAAAAAGGTAAAAATTTGTATTAAAATTTAATATCAATTATGAATATAAAATTTTTATTTTTATTACAAAAAATATGTATTATATTATATTTAAACTTTATCTATAATAAAAAAATTATAAAAAAATATTATTACATCAAATTAGTTGTATGAGATATGCTAATGCATCCAATCTAGGCGTATCTAGACCTTTCCATTGGATTTCTTTGATATCCTTATAAATGTTGATAGATGGAGATGAAGTATGATGGGTTTGGCTAAGCCCCAGAAGAATATTTGGTAGAATACGATGAAAATGACAAGGCCTGCGTGACAATCCTCTCTTCTTTATCTGACTTTTCTCTCCTTTTTGCTTTACTACTAGAGCACTGTATGGGAAAGCCGTCCAAAAAAGCATATTAAATTTCGATTCCGAATTCGCATGATTGCCAATTGTCCAAGGGACCATGGTTCCAATATTCTTACAGTATCAATTTGTTCGTCTGAAGTGACTTCAGGATCTATGAAACTTTATTGCACGCAAGTTCCAGCAACAAATACAATTATCCTACACATTTTCTTTTTCTTGGATTTTAACGTAGTATTCTCGAACCTAGAGGCACAATAATGAAATGGCTGTGAGGGATTAGCTTAATTAGTGGCTTCTTTTTCCTTGATTCCACTGAAGGTTACTTTAGGGGCTAAAACATAATGATTGAATGCGTGTCTTTTTCCTCTTCGATCATGCCATCATGGATTCTGAATGCTAGTCCATATCCATGTAGTTGGTTCTATTATTATTATTATTATCAGGAACAGACCTCGTGTCAAATATAAGCACGCTGATTTTGAGTAGATACATAGAACCATGCTGCATCAAATTTTGGATTTAATAAAAAAAGCTTTAACATATTTTTATTTCTAATATTTACCATTTTTTTTTTTAGTTTTAGTCTCTTTATAATTAATACTTATAGTTCTTGCTAATTACTCCTTCTAGTTTTTTTTAGAATTTTTTTATCAAATCATATATTAAAAATATGTAATAATATTAATTAGTATATTATTTTTTAAATTAATATAATATTCTAAATTTATTTTATTTAAAATTATTTGTATTATATATTAATTATATCATTTTAAAATAATTAAAATTTTTAACAATAAATATAATAAAATTTTGTAAAAAAGTCTTATGTTAAGAATCATTAAACTTATTTTAAAATGATCTTGTAAAAGAACTGGAGAAAATACTAAACAATGTAACGACTAATAGAGAGTATTATAAAAAAATTATTATTTACTAACAAAAAAATTAAACATTAAAATAACTTTTATTAATATAATTTTTGTTCAACAAAATTTAAAATATTGCTGAAAGCATTGTGAATGGACCAAAAATAAATTATCCTTCTTCATTTTCGTTCTATTAAAAAAGTAAATTTTTTTTTAATCTCTTACTTCTTCAAAATCTATCGGTCAACTTTACATATATATGTTTCTATAGTATGTCCCTTCCTCTCGAGTTTAGCTCATAAAATATGTTTAATTTTTGGTTGCAAACTTATTTTTACAAAATTTACCCCAACTGACACGTAGAAGCCCTGAATTATTCACGATGTATTCCACTTTTACAATTGAAAAAAAAGTACACATAACTGCCAGCACTAAAGCACACTAGTGAATATAACAAGCAAACCTGAGTAATTACGACCTCCGCGTATGTACATAGTTTTTGGTGTTGAATGGTTGAGACACCTTGAAGATCAATCTTGTCATTTTTTATCTTTTGCTATTGATATCCCAATTACTTTGTGGAATGGATAGAGTCTTCCTTTTTAGCTGCACGTGTAATTTTGAGCTTGTATGTGATCCTTTAACCCTTTAAAACTTGAAAGGTTATGATGCAAAAAACACGACTATGGTCAGAGACATGACTATAGGTAGGGAATGACACAGGTGTGTGGAATCTTATTCCTGCTGGGTACCTATTTATCATCTCTGGATAAATGGGTATCCATAGCCGTTTGCGGATATCTAAGAATTTAATATGAAAGTTTTAAAATAAAATATGAAAAATATTTTTAATATAAAATATTGTTTAATAATTTCATATTCTTATAATATATATATATATATAAATAAAATATTAACTTAATTATATTTTATAATAATTAGTTTACATATAAATAATTATTATATGAGTAGTATATATTTTTTCAACAATTTTATTAATTTAGGTTCGTTATAAAATATTTTAAAACATTGGTACGTTAACTACGTGTGGGACGTCGTTCAATTGTTCAATGCAAAATCGTGAAGTTCTCACAATCTAGATATAATTTTCAGCCAATTTTTCTTAGACTCTGTTTGGATAAAAAAATGATTTTTTTTAAATTTTTAATAAAAAAAGGAAAAATTTGAATAATTTTTTATCTCCATAAAATTAATTTTTTAATTTTCTTTTCAACCAATTAATAAGAGAAAATAAATCGTGTTCATTGATCTAATTTTTTTTCTCTTAATATTAATGTTTTGTTTGCAAACTTGGAGAAAAGGTAAACTTCCTTCTTGTTTGAATGTCTAAAAGTCTTTCTATTTGGAAAACTCAAAAAAATGGATTAACGAAGATATTTAGAGGGTTTTAAAAATAAAACTTTAACCAATATTTTAATAATACTAATTAAGAAGATAAAAAAAATAATTTTTTTATTAAAATATGTTATTTTCAATAAGTTTTTCATTTTTACTTTTTCAGTTAACCTAGCAAAAAAAATTTAAATTTTTCTTAAAATATTTTTTATTTTTAAAAATCACTCAAATATAAAAATAGAGATCCTAACTTTTCTCCTCCCCTTTAAAAAAAAATTCAAACAAAACGTAAAACTTTCCTCAGGGCGTACATATTATTCTTTTTCACAATTTGAAGGAAAGTGGATCCATCAGCACAAAACGAAGGCAACTGAACCCAAGAAAACCCTCTAAATTCTAAAATGAAGGTTTCCAATAGTAAATTAGTAGTCCTAAATAAAAAGGGGAAATTACTTTATGAATTGAATAGATTGGATTTATTAGATAGGTGACGGTTGAAAACTGCATTAGACGCGAAACAGAGCTCATTATGATCTAAGCAATGAAAGGTAATTGTTGGTGCCACATCGACATCAATAATACATGTTATGGAGCTAATGGAAGACCCCCATCTCAGAATTCTCAAAATGTAACGAGAGAGCGCAGCATCAGCGTTGTTTGTCCAATTTGCAACACTTAAATCTTTTGTGGTTCTTTTTCTATAAGGAAGATCTTGTGGCTAAGAGATCTAGCGAGGCCATAAACCGACATTATAATATATCTAATTATGTAACATTTCACTTTACTAAACATGAATGATGTTCTGTTATATAAGAAATTATTGAACTGACGCAAAACTGTGACTCGAACATTGTGTCTGGAAATGAACACCACATCTGCAATGTTCCTAGACTGAGCTGGAAAGACAAGTGGTGGGGAATTAGTTACCAAGTCCCGAGTCCTAATTATTTGTGCCATTTCGCAAACATTGCAATCGTGTGATTCGTGTCACGCATGCACATTCATAGACTCGCCATTTTCCAATCCACCCAAATAAATGCTGTCAATAATTTAATATTTTTTGTTTTAGATTAATGCTAGTTTTTTTTAAAGATATCGGTTAAATATTTTTTATTAAAATCTTATTAATATTTTATATCATAATTTTAATTTATTATCAATAAAAATTTATTATTATGTTTTTTTATCAAAATCCTTAAAAATTTATTGGCAAGATTTTTCGTTTTATTAACATAAACTCTTCAAATTAATTTTAAATATCTAAAATTGATCATTTTTTATTAAAAATTATTTATTATATTAAAAACATAAAATATAATAAAGACATATAAGTTTTAGGCTTAAAATCAGTCTTTAATGTTCAGTTTTGTCAACATTTGTCTTTGGAGTTGATTCTAAGAAATATCTAAAAGTAATAAAACTTTATTAGAAAAAATATTTATCATATTAAAATATAAAATATCTTTTATTTTTTTATTTTTTAATTCTCACCTTAGAAGTTCAAGTTAACATTTATTAATTTTTCTCTATTTACTCTTATAAAAAACATTAATTACGACAGAATTATCAATGAGAGAAGTAGATAACATAATAGAAAGTTGAATAACAGTTTTAATACAAATAAAAATATTAATTATTTTTTTATTGTATAAAAAAATTTTCAGTAATAAATAAAAAAATAGATAGAAGTAATAAATATGTTTTTTTTAAATGAAATATTTTTATTGCCTTAAAATCTGTCTTAAATTTCGATGTGAATGTTGTTCTTTTTTTATGGAAAATATTAACATCTATCCTTAAAACAGTTTTTAAACAATTAAAAATGATAAATTTTATTAAAAATAACATTTAATATATAAATAATATAAAAGTATAATATATGCATTTTTAAAAAATAAATTCATTATTTTTATACATGTTTAGAATCAATTTTAAAGATTAATGTTAATAAAAATTACTTTTTTTTTGTTTACTTGATAAAAAAATATTCATAAATATCTCTGAAACACTAATTAAAAATTTTATAAAAACTATTGTCAATATACCTTATCCTAATTTTTAATGTAAATTTTTATTTAATTTTAGATAAAAATTATTTATTATTTCTTTAATTAATATTCATAAGACATTGATTAACTTGGTTTTGAAAAGTTATTTTTATTTATCTATTTAATTAAAATTTCAAAACTATATTAATTATAATGTTTTAATTATATTCTCTTATATCACTTAATAATTCTCCAAACAATAATAAATTACCACTTCATTATTAACTAGAGATAAGAAAAGAAAAACTAGTAATGGGGTTGGTATAATTCTAACTAACTTGTGATTCATCTTATATCATAAAGATGTTCAACTGAATTTGAAGCATGTACGTATCCGGTGATTCTGTATTTAAGATACTGTCTTCCCAATGTCCCTTTGGTGACCCACAAATAATCAGATTCGTTATTCTATGGAATACAGTATGTTTGATATTATAATTTTTAACCTTTTAATTAATACTGAATTATAAATTTGAATCCTCTTATTTGACCAATAATATTTTAACAGTTTATTTGATGATTAAAAAATAATAGGTCAACAAAAATTGACTCAATTGATAAATATTAGATTAATTGTGGTTGATAAGATTATGAATTTAAATTATTATTATCATTGTTTAGGTGACAAATTCCTATTTTTATTACTTCTATAATCACTGTTACTATTTTTACTATTATTTTTATTATTATTTTACTATTTTATAATAATATTATAAATTTTCATAAAATTTATATCATTATTTATTAAGTTACTTTATATGTATAGAATATAAGATAGGATGAGAATTTATTATTTTGTATTCTTTCTTATCATAGTTAATAACATTTTTAACCTATAAAAAAAATTATAAGTGATATAATTAATATTCCTTTGACTCTAATATTACTTGATAGTTTGGAATATCATTCTCTTTTTGTGAATATGAAGTGAAATTACTACATAATATTTATTTTATCAATTTGAAGTAAAAAATAGGGTAAATTTAAGTTCTAATTAATTCTAATAACATCCAATCCATAGCTCTGGCTAACAAAACAATATCTAACTGATCAGAAAAATTTCAAGTTACATACTTTCATTTCTTTTTATCTATTTAGAAAGAAAGTAAATTTTATTTATTTATTTTTCATATATATATATATATATATATATCTTTATATATAAATTGTAATAAAAGAAGAAGATAAAAATCAAGTTTATATATAAAGGTAAATTGAAAAGGTAACTAAAATTTATTAAAAAATATTAATTATATTTTTTAAAATTCATTATTCTTCTGTTCAGATAAAAAAAAATTGATGGAGAGTACAAAGCCAGATCCGATGAAATTCTGTACTTTGGGCACCAATCTGTGCATGCATTTCATAATGTGAATGAAATTCAATCTCCAATTAAAGGACATAACGGATCTAATATGATTGAGTAAGGGAATATAAGGATGAAAATATTAACTCCGTTAAGCACCAAAGACAAAGATGTTTTTGAGTTAGATTTACAAACCACATATTTATAGTTTATCAAAACTCTCCAGGCTATAGTTAGACCATGAGAAATAGCCAAGAATTTTTAGCATTCAATTTTGTTAATATACCTTAAGAACCATAGAAAGCAATAAATCATTCCCTGTACATGTTTCTGATTAAGCCATCAAAATTAGATTTTTTAGGATTACTAAAGTAACTACCATCTACATTAAGTTTGAAAGAACCATAGAAACCAATGTATTTTCTTCTCAATTTGCTTGTTGTCCACAAAAACCATACGCCTTAAGAACTACCTTAAACAAGGAATGAATCTGATTAATCAAACACCACTGCTTCCATCTTATATATCATTCAAGACTTTGAATTTTTTGATTTCCAAATGATTCAGCATGTTACTACAAAAATAGTACCGTTGGCTGGTGAAAGATTGTAGCACATCCAATCACCACAATTTTGATAAAATAAAATAAAATAATAGTTTGTGATCAAAGAGTAGAAGCTCCCAAATTATTTTATATCTCCATTGATCACAAAGAATGTGAAGAAATAGATTCGTGAACCGTACCATATATACTTGTTACAAGAAGAATACGAAAACAAAAATTATGATGATTAAAACGAGCATGGTTTGAAGGTCCTCCCAGCAAGTAATTAAGCCAAATGAAGTGTTTGATATTTTTTGGAAGTTTCTAGATCCAAGACCAAGTTTCTATGCACGAATGTGAGAGATAGACCGGTGAACAAGCCATTGATAACAATACTTAGCTGAAAGAATACCAGAGTTTAAACTCTCCCAAACCACCACATCATTTGACACATCATTAATAAATAAATAAATAAAATCTTTTCATTCCATTTTAATTTCTACAGCAAGATTTATAGCTGTTTTTAATTTCTTATTCTCTTAACAGAAAACAATGAAATTTGCACCACTTTACGGCATAGCTACCAACTAGTTATTTTAATTCTTAGAATTTTCAATGGAATTGATTTAACTAGAAAGGATAAAAATATTTAGAGAATGTTTATTTTGTGATTACAAAATTATTTTTTATTTTTTAAATATAAAGTATACATATTTTAATAAAAATATATAATTTAGATGAATTTATATATGTATTTTAAAAATATTAATTTATACCTCTTTTAATAAAATCTTTTCCATATATACTATTATACCTTAATTGATTGATACTCTTTAAATATTAGTTAACTAAGCCTTAAACTTTAAAAATGTATTTAAAATATAAAACATTTCGTAGGAAAAGGCTCCTTAATTATCTCTCAACACGAACCTAATCTTTAAAATGAAAAACTAATTAAGCATATTTTATTCAAAATAATACTATTTAATTTTTTTAACATCGATCCTTAAAATTAATTTTAACCATTTAAAATAATAAATTATTATTAAAAAACACATTTATTACATTTTATTTTTACATAAAAATCTACTACTGTTGCATACTTAAAATTAACCTAAGAGTTGAGGACTTGAGGTTAACACTTTTTATAATATACTACTTCCAACTTTTTTTATATAAAAAACAATAAAAATTATTTTTTTTCCTAATTATAAAAAATATGGACTCGTTTTCAAAGGTATTCATTATATATTCTTTTTAGATTTTTTATTTTATTGTAAAATCTGTATTAAAAAATATTGATCTATTTCTTATGCTACAAATTTGATATTATAAATATTTTTAAAATAAAATTTAAATTATGCAATATTAGTTAAGTTAACTATTTTTTTTATTTTTTCTGATATCATTTATTTTATCTCCCACTTTCATATAATATTTCCTTTTTCAAGAAATAATAGTTTATAAATTTATGTGATATCTTTTCTATTTTTTCTTTAATTCACTATATTATTATTAATTTAAAATCCTGATCAAGATGACTTGATAAGCTGTACTTATTGAATTAAAGATTTTATTGTAGACTGTGTTTTAGAATTGAATAGATCAATAAACCAAATTTAAAAAATGACTGTGTTAAATTGATTTTTTGTATCACATAGTGTGATGCATAAATATATTTATAATTTTTAAAAATAAAAATAAAAATTTGATTTTTTAAAATCATATATTGTTTTTAGAAAAATAAAGAGTATATGGTGTGTGTTAAAAGAGAGGGTATGAATGAGAGAGGATCCGAAGAGTGTTAAAAATTAGGTCACGTGAGAGTGAGAGTGAGAGTGACGAGAGAAAAGAGACGTAAGAGAGAAAGTCACTTGTGGAAGTGGATGAGAAGCTGAACTGGAGAAGAAGAGAGAATGCCTGTTGTAAGAGAGGCAATGATTCAGACACTCCAAGGACATCTCACCCTCTACCAAACCCCAATCATCTCCACTACTTAAATCTCTCTTTCTCAATTCTCAATTCTCACACACAAACACCATATTCCACCAACAAACTTACCACTACCACTTCCTCACTCTACTTTCAATTAACCACCCCCTTCCTCCTTCCTCCTTCCGTAAGAACAGAGATGCGAAGCATGGCAACTTCCCCCTCCCCACGAGGCATTGCAGCCATCGTCGGGGTGGGTCCCAATCTCGGTCTTTCAATTGCTCGCAAATTCGCTCACGAAGGCTACACCGTCGCCATCCTCTCTCGTGACTTGGGTGGGTATCCCATCTTATTCATAGAATAGAATCAAATAAAACAAAATAAAATATTGCTTCTGTCTCTTTTCTTAACTTAATCATTATTATTCCTGTTTGATTCTTCTCCATATGATACACATGGAAATTAATTAATTCATAATTAACAGGGAGATTATCAAGATTCGCAGACGAAATAGCTCGGGAAGAGAAGGCGCAGGTGTTTGCGATACGCATAGATTGCTCAGATTCCAGAAGCGTGAGGGAAGCATTTGAAGGAGTGCTCTCTTTGGGTTTCGTTGAAATTCTCGTTTACAATGCTTACTACCCTCTCCCTTGGTACCCCTCCTCCTTCCAAGACCTCCGCGTCGATTCCTTCGAAAAATCCCTCGCCGTTTCCTCCGTCGGTGCCTTTCACTGCGCTCAGCAGGTACCTACCAAATTATTCATTTTTTATTTTATTTTATTTTATTATATTATGGAGTACTATGTATACAACTAGTAAGTACTCCGTCCATCCATCCATTCATCCCTCAAAAGTACTTTGCTACTACTACTCTAAGTGTCGATAATAATCAATAACAATGATTTTTGTTCCATGATGAAATCAATTAATGAACTAAGGTGCTGCCGGGGATGGTTGAAAGAGGAAAGGGGACGATTCTGTTCACCGGCTGTTCCGCTTCTCTGAACGGCATTGCGGGATACTCTGAACTATGTAAATACTAAATACGATTCTGATTTTAATTATTTCTTAATTAATTGTTGGTTTGGTAAGTGGTAAATTAAATTGAAGTTGAATTAATTTGTGAGAACACTGCGGGGAGATGAGACAGGCTGTGGGAAATTCGCTTTGAGAGGCCTATCGCAATGCCTGGCCAGGGAATTTCAACCTCAGGGAGTGCACGTAGCCCATGTTATCATTGACGGTCTCATTGGCCCACCCAGGTTCGTTTCGCTTGTTTACTTCTTCCTCCATAGATCCTTTTCTCTTATCCTCATTCCTTCGGATCTTTCACCCACTGCCAATCGCCATTAATATTGTTCCATTTCCTATTTATATTTATGCATACCGCCACAATAATTTTAGGAAAATATTTTGGATGAACTCTTGTTATGGATATTTCTGTTATTATTATCTAATCAAACTTCAACTTTTACTTTAATAATCCATCCAATAAACATTGATATTAAAGGTTGAAGCTTATTATTAAGATAAAATTATAATTTTGATTGGAGAACCATATTAAAAATATCTATCATATTGTATTTAAATTTTGTTGAATAAAAAACAGTTTTATTAACCTTAGCTCGTAGGATTAATTTTAACTATTTAAAAATATTATAATTTTATTTAAAAAATATTTATATTTTAAGTAATAAATATTAATTCTAAAAATAAGTTAAGATTGTTCACAAATTAAAATAAAATAACATTAACTATTGTGAGAATAGTAAGTAAAAAATTAAAAATAAAGAATTTTTATTAACGTATTTGTACTGTAACTGTTAATAAAAATATTTGATGTAATAATTTTTAATTTAAAATATTTATTTTTAAGACTAATAAAAAAATAGATCACGTTAATGAAATTTGGTGGATTGAAGGATAATTTGCATGTTGTGGGGCGCAGAGGGACAAGTTTAACGGCGTCGTCGCAGAGAGGTAATTCGGTTGGGGAGCAAAGCAGTGGAGTGGTGGGAGGAGGAGGTGTTGGTGAGGGTGCAATGGATCCGGACGCACTGGCTCAAACCTTCTGGCACTTGCACGTTCAGGACCGAAACGCTTGGACCCAGGAAATGGATCTTCGTTCCTATTCTGCTAGATTCTTCTAGTGACTCCTATAGTTACCTTCTTCCCCTCAATTATTTTCAACTCCATGATCTGTTGTCAATCATTTCATATCTGACGTCAGGGCTTAAACAGAAATTTAATGATGCTTCCAATCAGCTGTTGGGACTTGGCGGTGTGCTAAATTATTATTATGTGTACAAAGATTATACGGTGTGTTGTTTGGGTCAAGTAATTAAATTACTGCTTTTGAATCTTGGGAGAAAGATATTAAGAGAAAGGGATATTATATCATCCATTTATGTATTGATTTGGATTTGGATTGGGATTTGGATTATACTCTCTCATCAATATATATATATATATATATATATATATATATATATATATATATCGCATTTACAAACTCATGATTAATGACTAATTTGTCGGTAATGGGTCAAGTTGTTTTGGATGGGAGTGGGGGTCCAACAAGGCTGTGGGTCCCAGCAGTGGAAAAGTTAAGGGGAGCGAAGGAGTGGGATGGGGACATGGTTGCATGGATAAAAGCAGGAATTCGTGTTCTAATTTTGGACACAAAAACTGTGTGTACTTGCTTCAGTCTCCAAAAGTATTCAAGTTTCAGTGTTGTTATTTTCATGCTACTTGTTTATGTTGCTAAGGAATTAATCCTAGTCTGGAGAATTTATGATGCCACGAGCCCTATGATAATCAACTCTTATAGTGAAAATAGTATATATAGACAGTGTACAATAAACATTTTATTGCTTCTTATATATATAAACGGATGATGTAAATAGTTAATAAATCTTTATAGTAGAACTTGGTTCTCATGCAAATTTGTGTGAGGGTTTTATAATTCTTTGATAAAAAAAATTGTTTTTTTTTAGTTTTAATCCATTAATCAATAATATCAACTTTCTTATAAGTTTTTGGGCAAATTATACAAGTTAAGTAAAATAAACATGAATTTACTCATTAAACGTGTTTGAATTATCCTTTTTAAGATAAATAATTGTTTATATTTTACAAGCTCTTTGGTAAAAGCTGACAAATAAATATTTATTTTTTAAATAAGCTGAATCCAATATTTAGTAAATTAAAATGGCATCCATAAATTTTATGGATTCCTTTATTCTTCATCTAAAGTAGATATAATCATACGAAAAATATATAGATTTTGGATGGATGGAATTATTGTTTTATGGTTTCGGATATTAAATTGCACAAAAAGTTCACATTTTAAAAAAATTGCACAAAAAATGTTTTGAAATTTATCTTTAATTCCAGTGAGATAACAAAGATTTCAATAAATTGGTGCTGAGATTTAACATTTGTAGTAAAATTTAATGAAAAATAAAGTTAACGAGAAATGAAAAGTTGGAGAATTATCAAATTGAGCAAAAATAAGTTAGAGGACTAAATTAAAGTTAATATTAAAATTATCTTGGATAAGAGCATGCACATAGCTAAGTTAAAAACAAATAAATATGTACATAAGGGCCATAAATTTAAAGTGTTAATACATTTTTGGATAAATAGACCACTCGGAACCTTACCAACACACTATCCTTCTCTTATAAAATGCTGAGTGAAATAAAAAAGTTTGGTGAGATTCACCAAAAAAAAAATCTCCTCCAAAGTGATCGGAAAAGCAAAGGAGAGAAAGGAGGATGAGAACTTTGGGTAGGGTTTTGTTTTCTAAAATATATAATATTAATAAAATTTTATAAAACTTAATTTTTATTATATAATTAAATTACTTATTTTTTTCTTTTTATTCATTTAAATGAATGGAATTTTATTTTATTTTTTACTTATTTAAATAACTTTTATTTTATTTTAAACTTGTTTAAATAATTTTTATTTTATTTTTTACTTCTCATTCAAATAAAACAAATAAAAACTCACATACAAATTCTAATATGAGAAAATGTAAAAAAAAAAAAAAAACGTAAGAAAAATATTGGCCTTTGCTTGTTTTGTTTGATTTTCCGAGAAGAGTGGAAATTGGAGAAATGTTGGGTGAATGGAAGAGTGATAGGTCATGGGTCAAAAAGCGACCAGCATGTCAAGTTGGGATTTTTATTGGAGGAGCCGTCATGTAGATGTTGGGGTATAGCAGCTGCATTGACAGCTACATGGAATAGGTTGATTAATAGAAGGAGGGTTCCACCACATGATATGGTTGGCGTGTTACATGATTGGGGATGCTTTTGTTTATATACTTCATACAACCATATCATCATTGGCAAGCTATGAATCATTGAGGTCCCCAACTCGTATCTGAAAAGTTTAATTACAGCAGCGTGTCATCCCACTCTCACCACAATCCCCTCATTAATGCCCCTTTTGACTTGTGACACCAACTTACCCTCTTACCCTCTTCCTTTCATTACAAGCAATTCATCTAGTTGCAAAACAATCCACCACAATTAAAATCGTACCGTTAAAATTGTTTAGTCATAGATCCATACTGATATAAAACAAATTTAGACCTTAAAGAAAACTCCACAAGTCACTTGACTCTTGTTTTGTTTTTTACATTCATGTTTAGATGCAGTAAAAGGAAAAAACAAATAAAGGATAATGCTTCCGTTGCCACGTCATTGGGAAACGTATTTAATTAATTATTAACTAATCAAAGTCAATTCATTATCTCGTGTTGAAAATATAGAGTGCTAGACCATCAGGATTGACATTTTAATTTGGTATTTTTAAAGTATTTTTTTTTTCACGTTTTTTAATCAGTCTACTTAGTCATGGTAATTATTTTCGGGATGAAACTTAATTACAATTCTTGATTATTTATAGAACCAGCTCTAACCGGACCAATTATCAAATATGCTTTTATTATTGTTGAAAGAAATAAAATACATGTTCACATTCATACAAAAATATATATTTTTATTCTATCTTATGCACTTATGCATATATTAAGAAGATTAAAAATAAAAATATTCTAGCATTTATTAAAATTTTATTTACAAACTAAAAATTCAATGCATGGTAATAAAGATGTATTTATTATACTAATATATATATATATATATATATATTTACATACAATATGTTTTTGATCGAAAAATAGCCGGGTTATGGAAGTAAAGTTATGCCCTATTTCATGCATAGATAACATTTTGTTTTGAAACAAATATTTTCTTCCCCCTTCAGCTATTCTCAACACAGCCTTCCATCGTTTCCTACCGGAGGCGTGCCATATTATAAAAACAAGAGTTCTAAAACTTTGCCATCGTTGCTTTTTATTTAGTTATCACTCCGCCTCTATCCCTTTTAAATTTAGCTACTCATGTTTAAACTTTTAAAAACTTTTAAAACTTACAATACTTGATGTTGCCGTGCTCGTACTCGCACTTCGACTCCGAACTCCGTGTAATGAATGGTTTCAGTAGTAAGAGAGATGTATGTGATAAAAGAGAGATGTCTTTTATTTATGGGAGTGAGTTCACTTATATAATGGTCGGAACTCAATGACCGTTACAATAAACTTAAATGTACAGTTAAGAGATAAGATTCTTCGTCCTTCTTTGTCTGCCACTTCTTCGTCCTTCTTTGTCTGCCACTTCTTCATCTTTAGTCATCTTTGTCTGCCATTAAGGATAAGATTCCTTATCTTTTGATTGCTTTTTGCTTTAAGTCGTCAACTTATAGGTCCTTGCTTTTCTGCTTTATAGGTCTTCAATTACTTCAATATTCGAATCTTCAAAGGCTGTTTTTTCCGCTTTATTTTCCTGGCATTGATTACATTGATGTACCGGAAATTCCGATAATACTTGACATATCCTTTTCCTTGTATTTGGCGGATTTTCCATTTTGTTATTCTTTATTTTTTCATAAAATTGGTTAAACTGGTTGTAATTCCTTGGAGTTCTTCCAGAAGAGTAGATTAGAGTAGTAGAGCTTGTGAAATAAACCCAAGCTGTTTCCTCGCTGTTCGCGATTATTCGGTTCATTTCTTGGAATATAATATTATAGTCTTGAGCCCTTATTCTTGAGATGGTTCGAAGAAGATCTTCTTCTTCAATTATTTTTTCTTTTAATTCGGTTTCGTATTCAAAGGGCTTTTTAGTTGTACCTAATCTTATTAGATTTATAGGATGATAAAATTTTTCAGGATTAATTTGTGCAATGGTAGAATAACATATAACAGCCAAACTGTTTTAGCAGAAACATATTTACCCAATTTAATTGATTAAATGAATTATCTCCTTCTCCTCCTAGTATAAAAGGTGTAAATAGACAATCTAATTCTTCAGCGGTATTATATTCTATGAAAGAATTATGCGGTAATTCCTTTTCATTAATTCCATATATTCTAGGTTCAATTTGTTTTAAATTATACATTTAACTCTTCTCTTAAATGTTCTAAAAGTTCCTCTAACTTTCTTATAAGAGTTAAATCTAAGTTTTCCGGTTTATTTAGTATTTTCAAAGTTCGTTTTATAGCCTTAATGTCTTTCTTTATTTTCTTTACTATTCTAGGCATACAAGTCGAAAGTAATCAGAGACTAAGTAACTTAACAGAGATAAAAAGGATAGAGGTTTCGTTCTAACCAAATCCAAAGCTCTGATACCATTCTTTAGGCCCCTTACATACAATATGTTTTTGATCGAAAAATAGCCGGGTTATGGAAGTAAAGCTATGCCCTATTTCATGCATAGATAACATTTTGTTTTGAAACAAATATTTTCTTCCCCCTTCAGCTATTCTCAACACAGCCTTCCATCGTTTCCTACCGGAGGCGTGCCATATTGTAAAAACAAGAGTTCTAAAGCTTTGCCATCGTTGCTTTTTATTTAGTTATCACTCCGCCTCTATCCCTTTTAAATTTAGCTACTCATGTTTAAACTTTTAAAAACTTTTAAAACTTACAATACTTGATGTTGCCGTGCTCGTACTCGCACTTCGACTCCGAACTCCGTGTAAAGAATGGTATCAGAGCTTTGGATTTGGTTAGAACGAAACCTCTATCCCTTTTTATCTCTGTTAAGTTACTTAGTCTCTGATTAGTGTGCCTAGAATAGTAAAGAAAATAAAGAAAGACATTAAGGCTATAAAACGAACTTTGAAAATACTAAATAAACCGGAAAACTTAGATTTAACTCTTATAAGAAAGTTAGAGGAACTTTTAGAACATTTAAGAGAAGAGTTAAATGTATAATTTAAAACAAATTGAACCTAGAATATATGGAATTAATGAAAAGGAATTACCGCATAATTCTTTCATAGAATATAATACCGCTGAAGAATTAGATTGTCTATTTACACCTTTTATACTAGGAGGAGAAGGAGATAATTCATTTAATCAATTAAATTGGGTAAATATGTTTCTGCTAAAACAGTTTGGCTGTTATATAGATAAAAATATAAAAGAAAAATTAGCACATCAAAATATAACCGATGTAATAAAAGAACTCCCAAAGGAATTAGAAGAAATAATTGAAAATGAGCCACAGAAAACAAAAATTAAACGCTTGATAGAATTTTCTAAACCATTTGAACAAAAAATTTATGAATTAAAAACTGATATAAAAAATAACAATAAGGATTTGCAAGTAATTAGGGAAGATTTAAGATTAATTAAAGAAGTGTTAGGTGTAAGTCAACCTGAACCTATAATAACTAGACCAACTATAAATATGATAAAAATTTTAGAGGAAATTGAAATAAATGAAAAAAGAATAAGAGAACAGACTATGGATGAAAATGTAAAACAAAATAGAAAAATAATTGAGGAAATTAAGAAAGGACAAGAAGTAATAAATAAAAATTTATGGACAATATTTGAAGAAATAGAAAAGATAGAAAAGGTTAGGTACGAAGATAAGTATGGAAAAATAAAAGAAAAAGAAACCATTGAAAATGAACAAATAGAAAATAGTAAGGCTGCTGAGTTAGTTTGTAATATAGGATCAGAAATAGATATTTTACTAGAAATAATAAAACCTAAGGAAGATAAATCTATAAATATGATGAGCGTAAATGAAGATTACGAAGAGATAGAAGAATTAATGGGAAAGGAAGAAGAAGAGTTAGAAAATATAAAAAAAGAATTTGGTGATAAATTAAAAATTCAAGAATATAATTATGGTAAAATAAATATGGACTTTGTAAAAGATGAACCAAAAAATAAAGGAGTAGAAGGAACTAGTGGAACAAAAGATGGAATGGTAATAGAGGAAGAAATACAAGATTATTAACTCCCCCAAAATTAGTAAAAACACTTTTTCAATTCGGATTAATCCAATCAATTTATCCCTCTAACAGCATGGAGGAAATATCCGAATTACCAGAACCACTAAAAAAAGCTGTAAAAACTTATTTTGGTATAATTAAACAGCACAATGTTTTTATTAGATGTTATTCTACCATTGCACAAATTAATCCTGAAAAATTTTATCATCCTATAAATCTAATAAGATTAGGTACAACTAAAAAGCCCTTTGAATACGAAACCGAATTAAAAGAAAAAATAATTGAAGAAGAAGATCTTCTTCGAACCATCTCAAGAATAAGGGCTCAAGACTATAATATTATATTCCAAGAAATGAACCGAATAATCGCGAACAGCGAGGAAACAGCTTGGGTTTATTTCACAAGCTCTACTACTCTAATCTACTCTTCTGGAAGAACTCCAAGGAATTACAACCAGTTTAACCAATTTTATGAAAAAATAAAGAATAACAAAATGGAAAATACGCCAAATACAAGGAAAAGGATATGTCAAGTATTATCGGAATTTCCGGTACATCAATGTAATCAATGCGAGGAAAATAAAGCGGAAAAAACAGCCTTTGAAGATTCGAATATTGAAGTAATTGAAGACCTATAAAGCAGAAAAGCAAGGACCTATAAGCTGACGACTTAAAGCAAAAAGCAATCAAAAGATAAGGAATCTTATCCTTAATGGCAGACAAAGATGACTAAAGATGAAGAAGTGGCAGACAAAGAAGGACGAAGAAGTGGCAGACAAAGAAGGACGAAGAAGTGGCAGACAAAGAAGGACGAAGAATCTTATCTCTTAACTGTACATTTAAGTTTATTGTAACGGTCATTGAGTTCCGACCATTATATAAGCGAACTCACTCCCATAAATAAAAGACATCTCTCTTTTATCACATACATCTCTCTTACTACTGAAACCATTCTTTACACGGAGTTCGGAGTCGAAGTACGAGTACGATTACGGCAACATCAAGTATTGTAAGTTTTAAAAGTTTTTAAAAGTTTAAACATGAGTAGCTAAATTTAAAAGGGATAGAGGCGGAGTGATAACTAAATAAAAAGCAACGATGGCAAAGCTTTAGAACTCTTGTTTTTACAATATGGCACGCCTCCGGTAGGAAACGATGGAAGGCTGTGTTGAGAATAGCTGAAGGGGGAAGAAAATATTTGTTTCAAAACAAAATGTTATCTATGCATGAAATAGGGCATAACTTTACTTCCATAACCCGACTATTTTTCGATCAAAAACATATTGTATGTAAGGGGCCTAAAGAATATATATATATATATATATATATATATATATATATATAATAGTTATAAAAATGATTTATTTTGTTTACTTTGGAATAGATATTGGAAAGGACGTGAGTGCAATATAATTTGTCCACGTGAATCCTTTAATTTCCGTTAGTAAAGTGGTACTGAAAAGGGAATGAATATGATTCCCAACTCTTTTCTTTCCACTCTCAAAAGACATGGTGCTATCTTTCTGTGCTTGGAGCACCGTAGATGGAGAAGGGACTCGCAAGTGGATACGTAGATCTCACAACCTATGTATGTGCACCAGTGAGGAATATAAAATCATTCTCACTCCGTCAATAATTTCCTCTTCCGTTCTACTCTCTTGTTTACTATTCTGCAGAACCCACTGCAATAAAAATTATTTTAAAACACTACAACAAAACTTATTTTAAAAATAGTTGCTTGATTTATGTGGAACCATTCTTCAAATATTATGTAAAGACTGGTTGATACTTGTTAGCGTTTTAAGAGTGAGTTAGTTCATCATTTAGAGAGCGATTATGGAAAATCGTTCTCCAAATAATACTTAAATAGGTTCCGTCTTTATCCAATTATGTCATTTTGTTTTCCTCTCCAATGGAAACAATCTGCTGTAATTTTGAAACTATTTTAACTTTAATTTTCAATGATATATTCAAGTAAAAAGTGGAAAGTAGACTTTAACTCAGATCAGGTAGCAGTTTAAAAGAAATAGACAATGTTGATTGATTGGAAGCCACCAATCAAATTATAAAAGCCAAAGTTTTTTGGCAGCGAGGGCATTATTGAAGCTCCTTCCTGCTCTATAGTTATGACTTTGTTTCTTTCGATTCACCGTGAGTCTGTTATAGTACTATATGTTTGAATTCCCATTTAAATGTTTTAAAATTACATTTATTCCATTATAATATGATTTTAAAGAAAATTTTAGTGTTCAGTTATTTTTTATTAAAATTAATTTTATCTTATGTTTGAATTATCTTGATAAGTTGTAATTTTTACATTAAGTTAAAAAATTTATACTAAATTTTATTGTAAAACTTATTTTAATTTAATGGAAAAAAATATCAACATAATCACATTGTTTTAAATTTATTTTTAAAAAAATTTAAATTAATTTAAACTTAATTAGAAACACGTAAATTAACATATACTAATATATAAAAGAAGCACTGGATTCGTATATAAAGAAATTATACATGGTGACAGTGTAGTTAGTAAATTTAAATTTTATTATTATTTTCATTAGGTTATAAAAAATATAAAGAAAATTTTATAGGAATTTGTACAATCCTATTAACTGAATATGACAGTGTTACGAAAGAAAAAAAAAACACGAGATGTGAGTGGAAAATTGAGTTTTAAAAGAAAAATTAACTTAAATTTTGATTTTAAGTTCATTTTATTAAATTTTAAAATTATTTAATTGCTACATTGTTTAGTAGTGAAGAGTTAAACTCAATAGAATATAATCCTATTTGAAATATTGAATATTGGTTGTATGTTAATTATTTAAAAAATATGCTTTATATTGTTTAACAGTAAACTTAATTTTAATAAGATATGATTCTATTTGAGATGTAAATTATTAATAATTTATTTTATTTTAAATATTATTGTGTTTTATTTGGTCAAAATATTTAGATAAAATTTTGAAAAGGTCTATAATACAAGAAAAATGCTATTAAATTTTTTTCAAATAATAAATTTATCATTTTTAAATTTAATTTTAAATGAAATCTTAATTTTTGTTTAAAATTTAATAAATTAAATACAAAGTTTATTTATCAAATCTTGAACTGTTTAAATTATATAGTTCTAGAATGTACTTTTATTTTTGATTAGTTAGCAATTATTTTTTAAATTTTGTTAATTATTCTTGATGTAATTTCGATTATGTACGTTTTCTATTATCCATTGTCAATTTGACATCTTAATTTAGATCAATTTTTATGCTCTTAGATGCATTTGATATGGTTAGAATTACATTCTCAAAAATTGGATTTAAAAGAATCTTTCTACATAATATTAACTCCAAACTTTGATTTAACTTTTCACTTACCAAAATTTCAGAAATCATTTTGAGCTCTTTTGGATTCACATATTTTATTTTTAAATTAATTTCTTTTCTGAAAACATCAATGATTAAAAAAAATTCCATAAATTTTTAAAATAAAAATGACATTTTAAAAAGCGATTATCTAACCACTCTCCAAATGCCCATTATATCACAAAAAAATTGAAAAAATACTTAAAGAATGATTTATTAACTGCTTTTTAAATAAAACTTAAAAAACACTTAATAACTGTATTAAGTGCTACTTGAAAAACAGTTAGTGAATCACTTTTTGAGTTTAACATCATTTGGAGAGACATTTAAACCACTTTAAAAACATATTTATAACTATTTTTTAAACTTTTTTTATAGTGTTCTATTTTTTTGAATTATCTTTATGAAATTATCTTATATCTATTTTTTATTTTTATATATCTATTATAACCAAAAAATAACACAATATTTACATTAAATAATTAAATGATGAAATTAATTATAGAATATGATAAACTGAACTTTGGATATACAAGTTTTCTTTAAGAAAAACACAGCTGAAAATACGTGATCATTTTTATTCTCTTCAACAAAAATATTAGCAAAGCACACAGCAAAAAATGTCCATATAATTTTTTTAATAAAAAAATTATAGAATGAGTATAAAAGAAAAGAAAACTAAAAAAAGAAAAATGTTAACATATCAAATAAATTATTTAAGGATAAAATATGTTTTTAATCTTTTTTCAAATTATTAAATTTTGATTTTAATTTTTTGTTTTAAAATAATAAATTTTATTTTTTATTTTTTAAAATAGATTATTTTTATTTTTTTTATTAATATTTCAAACATTAATATATATTATTTAAATTTTATTATTTTAAGAAATAAAAAATTTACTTTAAAAAAATAGAAGATCAAAATTTGTTGTTTTAAAAATAAGATTAAAATCAAAATTAATTAAAGTTTCTAAAACACATTTCATCCTTCAATTAGAAATCCAGTATTACATTTTGATATTCTATTAAAGACATAAGAATTTAATGATTTTTTATTAAAAGGTGAAATGAAAACATACCAAATAATTATTATTAGGAAAAATAACTAATTATAGCTAGCAACACCTTGCCATAAACAAAATGTTACGTGCACAGATACGACACCCATGTCCCTTTTGTTTCTCGGTTGTCAATAATAAGACGGTAATAATGTTTGTCTGACATCTTTTACGGAGTGTGAGATACATAAAATAAAAGGAGGGATTAAAAAAAAATTGTACATCTTGGAATATATGATGTTTACGGGGAGGGTGAATTTTAACTTGAGTGTAGACTCAAAGTAAAATGAATAGGTTAATTTAGATTTTCGAGTTAAATTAATTTATAAAAATGTTAAATATGTTGTTCACTTCAAGTCAGATGCTAGCTCATCATCTTGCAATATATATATATATATATATATATATATATATATATATATATGAATATTGTTATATTTTTAAAATAAATAATTTTAAGTGTAATTTCTTTTAAGCTCCGATTATTTCATCCAATATATTTTTAATCGGATGATTTGGTTTCAAATTATAAATTCAAAGTTAAATACATTTTACTCAACTCAACTTATTTTATTTTAATCGGTTTAAATGATATATTTTTTTTCTAAATCCAACCTATTAAAACCCGTATGATGTAATTAAAATGTTATTTTAATCAGTAATATTATAGTACTACGAATTAGAATTGTTCGCGGTTTCTTTTTATTCGGTTAGAATAAATTAAAAAAATCAAACCAAATTTTTACGGTTAGGTTTATTTATGGATTTTTTTCTTTTCATTTTAAAAAAATTTAATATCTCATAAAAAAATAATTAACAATAAAAAATATCTATAAAATATATGAATTTAAACATTATAAATAGAACTATTCATGTTTAATAAATTCATTTCAAACATTCAACAAAATAAAACAGTACAAAATAGATGATGAAATTTAAAAAATATTTTAAAAAATAAATGTTAAGAGAAAAGCAGCAACTCAAGAATCAATATATAACAAAAAATAATATTATTCTAAATCAACAAAGTAACAACAATCTAAAAATTAATTATATTTTCTAATAAATTTATTCTTCAAAAATAATAACTCAACAAGATAACAATAAAAAAAATTAGCAACATAATCTTCATCTTAACTTCTCAATAATTAGGAAGATATTATTAATATATAAAATAAATTAAAAAATAATAATTTAACAATAACAATTAACAAATATAAATATGCAATAGTTCTCAATTAGATTTACCATCTAAATTCTTGATTTTTTTTATTTGAAGGTATGATCGAATATAATTTTAAATGGTGAAATAATTTATTAAATAAAAATTACAATTGAGATAAGTAATATAAAAAATAAAAAGTTAATAAAAAAAATTTAAAACTTAAAATAAATTATTTAGTTCCATTTTTTTAAATTCTTTTATTTGATTCTCAAAATTAACTAAGAATAAAAAGGGCTGAAATCAATTTTGACAACAAACTAAAGTTTTCGATGTGTTGGAGTAAGAGAACTCTTATAATTATTAACAATCCTACCTCTAATGATGAATATAAATTCAAAAACAACTATAAGTACTAGCATAAGTAATATATTTTTGGCTATTTGATCCAAAGTCGGATATTTATTAGAGTTTACTTTTTACCAATTCAAAATATCAAAGTTTTGAGTTGTTTTCTCTAATGGCTTCATAGAATTCAAATCCACCTCATTTTTTATTTTTATTGTTACACATGTACATATCCTTCTCAAACTCTAAAGTAAATGAATGATCTTCTACATTTATCAAATCACAATCTTACATTTCTCGAAAAGATTATGAACTTTGTTGGGATTGAACATTTCCATTAAAAAATTGATAGCTATCAAACACCTTCTTCAAAGTACTTGTTACCTTTGCAATTAAAAAATCAACATACATCTTATCATAAAACTCCTCAAAGCTCCACTCCACAAATTGAAGTTTGTAATGAGGATCAAGAACAATAGTAATAAAAATCATCAAATTTATATTTTTAATATTTCTCCAATACTTATCATGCTTAACTTTCATTTTTTCAGTCATGTCTCCTAACAATGAATCAAGACTTCCATTCTATGTATTTTAAATATTTAATATCTTGTAATATTCATGGAAATACAGGAAAAAAGTCACATATTGTGAACAAGAGACTTTCTTAATGACATCATAAAATTTTTTCAAAATTATTAAAAATATATATGCATCATCCCAATTTTCATTTTTTGGAATACCACCATGCATTAAAGCAAAATCAACATCTCTCGTTCCTAACCTTTTAAATTCTTTTTAAAACTTTAAGGCATTCTTCAATATTAAGTAAGTGGAGTTCCATCCAATGAGAACATCTAATTATACAATACAAGTCTCTTGATTCTTTATAAAATTTTGAACTTATCCATACAACTAGGGAAGGAACGAATAAATCTCACAGCATTCCTGATCTTAGTAATTGAATCATTGAATCATGCAACTCATTTAATCCATCATTACCAACAAGATTTAAAATATGAGCGCAACATTTAACATGCAAATATTCACCTTTCAATGGATGTGCATTCTGATCCTTCTTTTTATTTTTCAAATATTGAATAGCAACATCATTGGAACTTGCATTCTCAATGATAAAACTAAAAACTTTAGAAATTCTCCAACCCAAAAGGTATTTCTTAATTTTTTTACCAATAGTTTCATCCTTATGATTCTTGATCAAACAGAAATTCAAAATTCTTTTATGTAACCTCCAATCATCATTAATAAAATTAGCAGTAAGAGAGAGATAATTCAAGTTTTGCATAGAACTCCAACAATCAATTGTTAGACATACACTTTGATTAGTAGCATGAAGAATATATTTGAACTTTTTTTTTCTCATTCATATAAAGATTCCAACAATTCCTAGCAATTGTGATCCTTCTAGGGATAGTTAGTTTAGGTTGCACTACACTCATATAATATTAAAACCCTTCACCTTCAACAAATTTAAATGGAAACCCATCTACAATAATCATCCTAGTTAAAGCTTGCCTACAAGCCTCAACATTGAAAGTAATAGCAGCCAAAAAACTATAACTTCCTTTCCCATAATCCCTTTTTAATTGTTAGAAACTAAGAATTGTTTGACTAGGATCGCTAGACT
This sequence comes from Canavalia gladiata, assembly GCA_037954105.1. Taxonomy (NCBI): domain Eukaryota; kingdom Viridiplantae; phylum Streptophyta; class Magnoliopsida; order Fabales; family Fabaceae; genus Canavalia; species Canavalia gladiata. Next base: position 51,557,759 of record CM075662.1, read on the forward strand.
CTCTTGAAAAGTTTTTGCATTGATTTAGTAAGTGATATTTCAAATTGGTAGTCCCATTTTTATGTAAGTTAGCTCTAATATTTGATGAGTTAAGAACATTCACCTTAATAAAATGGTCATATATTCATGACCTAAGTCTAATAGGCTTCCTTTTACCTGAATCATCTTTCTCTTGAAATGTTTCTTCACTTTTTTTCTCTTTTTATCACTCTTTGAATCTCTTGGCTCACTTGCAATGTTTTAGAGCTTATTTTCATAAATAGAACTTACGGATTCCACTACATTCTCAATCATCATTCTCTTAATGTCTTGAGTATTTTCTGTCTATATTAAATGTATTCATAAAAAGTTAATTAATATATATACTTTATCAATTATAAAATAACAACACTAATAATAATAAAATAAGTTAAAATTTATCTAAAACATCTGAGCAGGAAAAAAGAAACCTTATGTATGATATTGGTTTGAGAATAAACTCAAATTAACCTGAATTAGAAATAAAAACAATATCATTTAGCTGAAAGCAATTGACATTTGATAATCCTTATAAGTATATATCATCACAGATACAGTAATCTATTTGTTTTAAGCAAAAACTTCCTTGACTTTTACTTTGTTTTTCAAATGAAGTTAATCCATCTACAATTATAGAGTAAGTAATTTTTTGTTCAACTTTTGTATGAGCAGCTGGTACGACAATCTGGAGTTAATTTCTTTTCTGTAAATGACTTTACTTTAAACTTTATTTTAATTATGGTTTATGTAAATCTTGTATGAATAAAACTTTTAGATTTTACTGTAATTATCACAAACACACAGATGCTTTACACATATACATCAGAACGTCGAACCAAAATACTTGAGTCCTTGCAGTTTTTACTCTAAATTTTAAATTGTAAACTGAAAAAATTATCATGATGATTGTAGTTGCATTTATCACAGAGACACGGTTACTTTACCTATATACATCAAAATTTTGAACCACAACAAAGTCTACACAGTCCATACAATTTGTACAATAAGCATCATGAGTCAATCTAAAGTTTGAATAGTGGAAGGTTGCATAGCAAATGGCAATCAATTACAGTTAGCTCATAACAAAATTACCTAAATAGAAGTAACAAATTTGGACAGTATGTTTATCTCAACTCCTCCCCTAAGAAAAAAGTTAGTTGTGAAGAACTTCACACCATGTTATTGGAATATTTTCCTTGGTAGAGTTGACGGTGGATTTTATAACACATTATGATTTTATTAATGGATCACATTTTGTCAAAAAAAATATAATGAGGTTACCTGACTGGCTGATAGAACAAAACAATACCTTCTTATTATCTATGTTTGGGGGAATCTTTATACTTTTGGACGATTGGTCATCAATTAGTGGAACATGGCTACAAAAGTTGGTAAATTCATCCAAATATTCAGATTTTATATTTCCAATCCAAATTTTAATGATTTAACATCCTGCAATATTAGAAGACTCTAATGTTCTCTGAATTCAGTCAAGACATTTTTGCTCATGAAGTCCTCAAGAAATCAATACAACTAGCCAGCGTGTAGATACTTAAAAACTGAAAATACATGGAAACTACACTTCATTCTTTTATAACTGAGAAGTAAAGAAAGAACACAACTCCAAACAATTTGTACAATAAGCAAAATGGAACAATTTTAGTAAGTCCCAAAAAGGTAAAAAAAAATTGAATTTACTCACAATTGTTGTCTTCTTGTTGTGCGGTATGTGCCTACTAGTTAATTTTTTTGTCTTCGTGCTTGCTGTGCAACTTGTGAATATGTGATGGTGTGGGAAATAAAAGATTGGTTAAGCCTTAAGGTGAGAAACAAAGAAAAAAAAGGGGACAGTTGGGTTAGGTGAGTGAGAAAACTGCTCAAATATTAAATAGATAAGTCATAAGATTATGAGAAAGCTACCAAAGATACATGATGATGGCGTTGTGTGCTCAACTACTCGTGACCAGGAAGAAACAACGTTTGAAAATTGGGAGAATGGGAAAGAGTAAAGAGACAATAGGGTTTGACTTCATACACAATAAGTGAAAAATGAGAAATATCTCAACTATGTTGGTGCAGTAACTCATAAGGGTATGTGTAAATTATCAAAATAAGTGAAGATAAAAGTGGAACATCAATCAATTTATTTGCAAATCGGTTTAGTTTAATTTAGTTTTGCAAGAAAAAACCGCAAACCGAATCAAACAGCATAATTTTTACGATTTTTAAAAATTTCATTTTTCTTTTTAAATTTTTAGTTAAACGGTTGATTTCTAAACATCCCTACAAATCAAAGATCTCGATTAGTATGTGGTATGGTTGGAACAGAGCAGAAAGACACTTTCAATCCTCAATTTTTAATGGTATAAATTCTATATCATGTTTGCTAGTTTGTTCTCATTTGATAATTTGTCAAATATTTAATTAGATATAAAAAAGAGTAATAATTTTTTTATATAAAAATAGTATCATCTATCTATTTATATTTTTTATACAATGATTAACAACCTTTTAAAACAAATTCAATAACTTACCTGTAATTATATGATACTATTTTTATGTTTCAGAATTTTTTTTAATAAAAATTAATAGCTAAGTGATGTTAAATAATCTAATTATGGCTGATAAATTTTTTTTTAAAAAAAGTTAATTATCACTAAACTTAAATATATTTTAAATTTTTGTAAACTTACTTTATTATATTTGAATTTTATAGTATTATATTCCTATAAATTTTAAAAATAATATCTATCACTAGGATTATAATATGCAATATCTCATAATTTTATTAATGTGATATATCATTTATTCTTATATAAATCCTGTCACATCATCATTTAATTATGATAAGAACAATTTTAAATTAAAAAATTATTTACAAAAATTAAATTGAATAATTTTAAAAAAAATTAATTAAAATCAGATAAAATTATATTTATAAAAACCGTTAGACATAAAAAGAATCTGGCATATAATAATTAAAATAGACATTGTAGGTGGTAAGTAAGCTACATTAAATTTCACACAAAAATATTCATTAAGAATTTGTAGGGTGAAAAGGGGATTGGGCGAAGGGAATTGATCAAATTATTGAATGTGAATATGAAACTCGAGATTTTTTAACAAGCAAAATAATTCATTAAATAACAAAGCTTGAGTACAAAGTATACAGAAGCCTAAGTAAAAGTGTTCCAATACAAAAAAAAAAATGTACTAACATTAGCGGATGTGCTGTTGATGAGTTGTAGTACTTATGGTACTCCGTTAATAAATTTTGGTTATAAAAAACAATGTCTCGACAAAATTTGAAACTGGCGTTACTGATTGAATTGTTCGAAAAATGATCAAAAGCTTCTGTGAAAAAACACACACATATATATACAGTTTGAGAAAGTCAACTCCATTCCAACATCTTGATCCCCACACAGCAAGGAGAAAACTTTGATGTCTGGGAACTGAGAATAAAACCAGCAGACTTAAAGATGAGAGCGTACGCACATAATGCATTGGGGACCATTTCAATAATCCACTAAATAAAGTGAAATGTGTCCAGAACAAAACAAGAGGAAGATATTTAACATTCTCTGCAGAGTATGCTTTTAGTTACATCAACTAGTTTCTGAATACGGGAATCACCTACACAACCCTATATTTCTAAGACTTCAACCAAAAAATTTACAAGTTCGATTAAATGTTTAATATATATGTATACCACTTCACCAATTGCTCGCGCGTCTTAATTTTACAAACAATTAGGTCATTAATCAAAGAACATGGGTCTTGCCACTACTAAAATTGAAAAGGCTAAAGTAAAAGGCTCGCAGAGAAATTTATATATATACCGTACTTTCTCCCTTCACACTTCTTAATTAGTTCATGAAGAAAAAGGACCCATATATATATATATAGTGGCCTACTGGCCTGTCAACTTTTCTGCATTCAAATTCTGGATTTCAAAGTTATTTGTAATTAATTAATGTGTTGCGGGGCATGGCTTCAATGATTGGATACCAGGTGGTTGGTTGGGATCAAGATGCGAATTCATCGACACAAAGGCTGAAGGGTGGAAATATATATACTTTCTTATTTATAGAACTAAGCATCTTCCAATAAATGAAATCTCATGTTGATTCCTTCCCTGAGTTTTTACTTGATTGGTATTTTATTTTCCTCCGTAGTTAGCATAAATGGAGGAATTGCATCTTGATATGGTCAATTTTAATCTCCTATTAGATCTGAAGACTTATATTCGTCTATGCCAATATGCCAATTACATTTTTGCATTTCTATTAATCAAGCTATATCATATCAAGTTGTTTATGTATATATATGATATCGTATTTATTGTGTTGATTTTGATTAAAATGAATATATAACGAAGACCTTACTTAAAATAGTATTTTTTATGTCGAAGCGCTAAACTTGAGCACGAAACCTTGTTGGACGAAATTAAATAATATTATTTTTTACTCTTTTAATCTATGCATAAGTACACGGGATAAATAAATCGTTTCATTTATTATTCCATATTCATTCTTTATTCTTTGTATATTTAAGATTATTTGAATTAATATTTAATTTTATCAAAGAATTATTTTACAGAAACTATTTTATATAGAAGATTCAAGTATCTGATTTCAGCAAGACTTGTATTAAAAAAAGATTAATTAACCAAATCTTTCAACATGAAAAGATTCCTTTTTATTTTTAGTTTAGATATTAGTAATATGGTCTACTTCATCTATAGTCACTCTTAGAATGTGTTTAATATTCAAAATATTTTTATTTCTAAGTTTTAAAAAATCATATTTTTTTAAAAAAATTACAATTTCTGAAAATATAATGAATATGTTTAGTATGTTTAAAAATTGTTCAAATTGTTATTATAAGTATGATTAAAAAAATTTATTTCATAGAAATTTGGAATTTTCACTTTCTCTTAAAAATATTTTATTAGAAAATATAATTAAAAAATAATTTTATATGTTTTAGTTTTTTAAAATTATTTATACTAATATATCTAACATTTTTTTACCTAAAATTCTTGAAAAATTATAAAAAATTCCTACCTTAAGGATAATTTGTTAATCCATTCATTCTTTTTATCTGTTGTTTAATATGGTTTTACATAAATTAAATATTATATAAAAATTTTATGTAATTTTTTATTATATATGTGCACAACCTCTTCTATTAGTTTACTTCTCTCGTCGGTTAATCTTTTTGTCAAGAATAAGAATATAATAGAAAAAGAATAAATTTATCCTAAATTTCTAAAGTGACAATTGAAAAGAAAAATAAATTTTTAAAAATTATGACAAATAAAAGAGAAAACAAAGAGTACAAATTAGCGGAATCCTTACCTTGTTTAGAAATGTCCTTAGGCATAAATTGTATTTAGGATAATTAATCACTCATTTCATTTTAATTAATGAATTTCAATCTCAGTAAATAAATAATTAAATAAATGTAAGTAACTTCTTAAACTTTCACTTCATGCCAAAAAAGAAATTAGTTAGTCTAATTCTTTTTTATCAGACATCTTTAATTGAATTACATACAATAATATAAATAGTTACAATTAATTATTTTATTTTAAAAATTATTAAAATTTGTCATAATTTTATTTTATATAATATTATTAACTTTAATTTGACTACTAATATATTTTTGAAGTAAACTTTTACTCCAATCCTTAACATTATAGGTAGCATTCAATTTAGTCTCTAAAATATACAAATTAATATGTTGGTCTTAAGATTGTAGGACATCCATTATTTTTGTCCTTACCATTTATTAACGTTAAAAAATAAGTAAAAACTAAGTTACATCTTGAATTTTTTATTAGACTCAAAATGAAAATTTTATTTAAATATGTTTAATAAAAATAGAAAATAAGTTAGTTAAAAATTAAAAATCTAACTAAAAATTAAAATTTAAAATTTAAAAATTAAAAAGTTAAATAAAATTTTATAAGCTAAAATTTAAATTTAAAATATTTGATAAAACTAGTTAATAAATATAAAATAATAAATAAAAATATATTTAAATAATAAATTAAAATATAATGACTATGATATTTTTTTAATAAAAATTATATTAAAATTTAATTAAATAAAATTTATTTTTTAATAAAAATATCTATTTTTAATTTTTACATAAATAAATTTGAAATGAAAATTTTTAAAAATAATTATTTTATAATTTAAATTTTTTATAAAATGATTTAATATTTTAATAAAATAAATATAATAATTAAACTAAATATCACATATTAAAATAATAATTTTTAAAATTATATTTATAATAATATAAAAATAAATCTATCAAAATTAATAATAATATTATAAAAATTAAATAATATAAAATTTATAAAAACTATTAGATAAATAAAATTAAAATATAAAATATAGTAATGATAAAAATGAACAAAATATTCTAATTATGAGTTAAAAAATATAAAAATTTCTTGAAGTAGTTTTTTTTAAAAAAGATCAATAACCTTTTAAAAAATGTTAGTACTATTAAGAATATATATATATTGAAACGTTTATTAACATTTTAGCTTGTAAAATAATTTATTTTAGTAGTTATTAATTTTTTTTAGTATTTTTAAAAAAAACTATTTCAAATAAATTTTATGTTTTTCATTCTTAATTAAAATATTTTATTTATTTTTATTTTTAATATATTTTATAATCTAATATTTTATTTATCTATTTATTTTATAAATTTAATATTTAATTTTTTATAATAATATTACTAATTTTTATAAATTTATTTTTATATTATTATAAAATATTATACTTTAAATTAATATTTTAATATATATTATTTATTTTATTAAAAATATTTACTTTTAAAAAGTTTTTATTTTAAATTTATTTATATAAAAAATTAAAAATAAAATTTTATTTAATTAAATCTTAATATATATATTTTAAAAAAAAATATAACATATTTATTGTATTTTAATTTACCATTTAATCACATTTTTATTTATTATTTTACATTTATCAATTAGTCTTATCAAACACTTTTAATATAATTGGTAACTTACAAAATTTTAGCATTAGTTTAACTTTTTAGCTTTCAATTTTATCTTTCAACTTATAATTTATTTTCAGCTAATTTTTTCGTTAATTTTACAAATATATCCTAAAATAAATTACTTTAGCTAAAGAAAGATAAAACATCTCAATGAAATGTTTATGTCAACAATTTAAACTTTTAGCTAAAATACATTGTCATACACAGTTTAAATCTATTTCTTTCCTTTTCATTTTGGTCCCCAAAATTTCTAAAACCTTTCATCTACTCATCCCTCTTCTTCATTCTTCCTTAATCCTTAACATATACGGCCCATTCTCTGCTTTTATCTTTTTGTTTTTCTATGTCGTTTACACATGATGCATAGATCATTGCTCTAACACATATGGTGTTCCCTATCGTTGTGTACATCATCAGTCGTCGAGTTCACCGCTCCAATACTCAATCTTTAATTGTTCCCATTTGAATTTCTATTACATTGTGTGTTGAGTTGACATATAAAATATGTCTGCTGGAATGTGAATTTCATTTTTTAGTTTTATATTGAATCTTATACATGGATCACAGACCCTCTTATTTGATTGTTGTGGCTGTTTGTTGATTGGATCTTGTTTGAGAATAAGAGAAAGGAAAGGACACATGTTAAGGAGAAAGCTCGGTTGACGGAAGAAAGATGTTAGGATAAGGTTCTCTGTGACCAATGGAGAGGATGGATTGTGTAAGCAAGACTGAAGAAAAGGATAAGTACACGAAAAGTTTTAGAAAAGAATGTAGTCAAAGTGCTATCATTTTGATGGAAGAGGTAACGTTGTACCATAAATTTTGCTGATCAAGAAATAAATAATAATTCACTTACATACACAAATTATTCTATATATTTATATTTTAAATTCGACAATGAATAATTTATTTAAAAAAATAGAAAAAAAATAAACAATCATAATTAAGATAAAAATAAATATGATATATTTTTAGTATCTCTCACAATCATTTCATAATTTGTAAAGATATGACCTTTGCAAAGGAACTATGCGTTGATGGCTTAGGTGGTTAATTGCACAAGCAGCGGTGATTTTATAATTGAATGAGCGTTCTATTACCTTCTGTTTGTAATAAACTCTCAATTGTTGTCTGTTATAGAAGAATTCATACACTAGCTAGGGGAGAGGGGTTTCTTGAACTTTTATCACTTATTGTTGTATGACACTAGCTTTAATATCGATGCAATCTATAATCAATAGCTTAAATATTTATTTAAAGTTACAATTTTCAATTATTCTGAAAATTTATTGATAAACTATTTTTTTTTTTTGTAAAAGAACACTTCTGCTCTTTATTATCGTAAATTAAAATTTTTAATCTTATTTGTTCTTAATTCTCGAAATTGTAACATATAAATGATTATGTAAAACATAATCATAGGCAAGTAAACACCGATATTGATAAATTTTTACCTTGATTATTATTAATATCGATTGCAAAGCATGTAAGTAATATGTGAAATGAAAAAAAAAAGTGTGTAGATGGTTAATATTTTACTGTTTGTGTAAGGATTGTTTTTACAATAAAGATAATTTTTAATTTTTTTCTATTATTTTGGTTATATTTTTCGGAATGTATGTATACATAAAAGATAAGAAATGATAGAAATTGTATACAAAATTTCATAAATTTAATTAATATATATAAAATATTGATAGTATAATTTTTTTATATTGTTATCTAATTATTAATTGTAATATTATTAAAAATTAGTATTTATTATAATAATTATTTAAAATTATATCTAATAAAATTTTAATTAATTAACCGTGTAAAAATTTTGCATCAATAATGTCAGAATTAAACTCATGTTATATGCACTGTCAATTTTCAGTTGTTCAAATAAGAAAGTTATTATATAATAAGTTAATAACCCCTTTTTAACATTCAATAACTTGAATCAACTTCAAAAATATTGCTCACTGGCCGAAGGGAGCAACCAAAACCATTTAGCTAGCAAAACCATTTTGCATTCGATGTTTCACTTTCATTGATTCAGATAGCAATTGACGGGGTAAACTTCAATTCTCTTGGTTTTAAGTGTTTTTATGTTCATATAATTTGAAATTTTCAAGCAAATCCTTTTAAATAAATTGATTTAATAAAATTATTATACTATTTAAAAGTTTTAAATAAGTCTTTACATGCTTGATACTAGGAAATTTTTTACATCTTTCATAGTAATTATAATAAAAATTAACATAATCAATTTTACATCTAATTATACTACATAAAAAAATTATAAAATTATCATACATACGCATAATAATATATATCTATTTTAGATTTAAGTATAAATTATTAGATTTTTTTTTTATTTTAAAAAATTTATCCACCACAAACAAGATATATAGATAGATGAAAAATATTGTTCGTGTATAAAAATATTAGGATTGGTATATTATTAATCGGGCAAGCATTCTTGAAAATATGTTACGAATCCAAATTTGTTTGGTAAACATAAAATCTGGTGACATTAGTTTAATAAAAATTGGAATGCGGAAGTATTGTACTTAGACTCGTCAAGCTCTTTAACAGTTTGAGAAAAGTTATTTATATAAAGTTCATCTAACATTATTAATTTTGCTCTTTTAAAATCAATTCATATTCTTGATTGCACCTGTATTTCTTTTTATACATCCATATATTCTTTTACCAATATATTGTGGCTACGCACAAATTTTCTTGGCCTTGGCATTGAAAACCTTTGTTACCAAGAACCCTCAAACTGAGAACTAGACGACGAAGCAAAACTGCGAGTTTTTAAATAATATTACTTAAATTTAGTCAATAAACTTTTCTTACATATAGATTTAGAATTTATAAATTTAAATTTTGACCTAACATCAAATTATTTATTAAACTCACATAATTTATTTCCATTATTTACTCCTCAATCCCATATAATAATTTAAAAATTCATTTCTGTAATTTACTCATAATTCAATTAATTGAAATTCCAAATTTTAGATGAATTCCACACGCTCAATAAGACTCAAACTCAGTTAAAATTGTTCGTAATTACTAACTAAACAAATTAGAGAGTTTTTTGTTTTTTTGATAAACCAATATGATAAAAGTGTTTAATTACAATATATAATCAAGAAAAAAGAAAAAGGGTAGATAAGTGCAATATACATATATGCTCCGCTATGTTTTCCTCAGAATCATCTAAATAAAATAATGATTCTGCATGAGACAAATCATGGCAGTACCTTTGCACCAAATCAATTGCCACTAAATGCCGTAGTTGTGTTATACAAAAGGCAAACTTTTCAATTTATATAAAGAAGACATTCAACAAATATTCTTTTGAAAGGAAAAATAGTTGAAGAGCATATGTTTATTAACATGATAAAAGAACCAAAAACTTAAGAAAAAAAAAAAAAAAGATTTATGACTGACTTGATATGGATAAACCAAAATTTTTATGCATTACCTGCAAGACAACTATAACACTTATTCTAACTTAGATTGATTTCTCCTAGCTAGTTCGTTTACAACTGGAATCCAAATCATGCCATTTCAATTTTAACGAAAGTCAACATAAGGTAAAGAATATGATCTTCATCTTCATACATGACTGGAAAAAGAGGCAATTTGATGATCTCAGAAGATAAAAATATACAAATATGCTCACAAGTGCAGTTCAAGTCACCGTTACAGTTACAATGAACGGTTCAATACAGTAAAGAATAGTCTTTTTATTCATGTACCTGAGAAATGAAAAAGTACAGTTAAGTTAATGTAACATAATTGAAGGCTTAAAATGATTAGCATGAAAATTACGCAGAGATTTTGAAATACTTATTAAAACTATAGATAAGGGATTCTACACACATATAAACGTTAAGTCTAATTCGAACCTGAGCCGAAATTAAATGGGGTATAATGCACACTAAATAAGACCAATGGAGTAATGATGGAGTTCTGTTACACAGCCCAAGTTCTGAGTTTGCACCTTTGCTGATCAAACCAGTCAATGGCACATATTACCTGTCCTCAACTAAAGTGTTGATGGTTGGTGTGTATGGTTCACAGTCAATTCAACAGTTTCGATCCACTAGTTTAAGAACCCTGACCATACCACCTAGTGATGTAGTTTTTCAAAACTATGCTGACAAACGATTTTATATTTTAGATATGAGAATCCTCCCGTCAGCAACATTTGTATATCCACCAGCCTCTCGACTTTTACACCAGATCATTCAAAGTCATATATCTGATGTGAACATTACAGCACATTCACTGTTCTGTCTTGTTCTATTACTAAGTTTGATTAGAGTCTGTTAGACTTTAGGGTCCTTTTCAAATCCTAGAATGTATTGGTATTGTGGCATACAAGTTAGCCCTTGTCTGACAATTGCAAGATTCATCCGGTCTTTCATGTTTCTCTTCTTGAAAAAGCTTTAGCTCCTGCAGCGGTTGCTCAACCTCTACCAAGGGTTCTCACCAATGAGTTGGAATTGCAGACTCAACCAGAAAAAGTGTTGGACATTCGTGCTATAGCAAGTGGCAGCACTAAAGTTTTAATTCAGTGGAAAGGTCTTCTAAATTTTAAAAATTCTTAGAAATCTTATGACACAATTCAGAACACTTCTCCTAACTTTAACCTTAAGGACAAGGTTAATCTTTGGAGGTATTGTTAGGCCCAAATTATTAAAGTGAATGTTAGGAAAGAAAGAGGACAAAATGGAAAAGAAATAATAAATAATAACTAACCGTTAGTTGAGGTAATTGAGAGATATAAAAGGAAATTTCACTTGAGATAGGAAAGTTAGTTGAGGTAATTGAGAAATATAAAAGGAAACTTCACTTGAGATAGGAAAGTTGGTTGGTTATTGATTTGAAAGAAAATTGGCAGAGGAGAGACTAAGGACTCTGGAATTTTCTTGTAACAGTCTTGCAGATTTCTTGTTCATTATCTCCTTAGTTCTGTTTCCTTTAAGGCAGGATTTAAGGAGAAGAATATAAATTTACTTTTCTTCTATTTTTCTTTCGTCTTCTTTATTCTGATCCAGTTCTTACAGAGTCCTTTCTCATATTATTTCGTCTTCTTTATTCTGATCCAGTTCTTACAGAGTCCTTTCTCATATTAACATGTGAAGCTTTCTCATATTAACATGTGAAGCTAGATTTATAAATATATGATTTGATTCCCATTTTCCTTTGTCTAATTTTTCAGAGATCCCTGCTATTATTAGTATAAACCATACAATGCAGCTTCCATTTCAGTTCAGAAATCAACAGAGGACATAGCTGTCACACATGTGCTGCTTCTGCTAGCTCAATATATTAGCAACTACCAACGTAACTAGCACCAATACATAAAAAAAAAACATCCGCGAAACTAAATTCTCAAAAGTGACAACAAGGTTGAAAGCAAGAGAGCTCTAAAAACTTCTTTCATTCAACTCTGGGATGCAATGCAATGAATTTGTATTTGGACAAGAATGATACTCCTCAATTGTGAATCTCAGAACATGTTAGAATATTAAGAGTAATCATCTAATAACAATCACAAAATATTATCAGTTGCACCTTAACACACTACAGCTTTACAGTGGAAAATATAAATGCCTGTAGGAGCAGGTTTGAATCCTGCTCCAAGTGTAGAAGAGCTCTGGTATAAAACGGGGGCAGAATCCCTGATGATTTATGTGAAGTATAATCTGACAGTGGAAAAGATTGCTCCGTGATAGGACTGTATGATGGACCAGCATTGTTGGCCAAATTTTCATATGTATAATTGAGTACACTTGGATCTTCTGGCATGGGGCTTCCAAACTTACTAGTGAGGTTTTGCAAGACTTCGAGATGGACCATGCAACAATTTAACAAACCCAAGGAAGCTCAACTTTCCATCGGTATGCCTAATCCAGTCATGAAGAACAGCATGAACAGGGACAGATGGACCAAGACCAAGCTCCTGATTATTTAGTTAAAACCAAACATGAGAAATGTATTTCCTAACTATAAAAATTGAATTGTTGATAGAACCCAAATTAAATTTCATTACATAGCTGCTAATAAAAAACCAATATAGATTAACCCATAAACACTACATCTACTGAAACTAATTTCTTCCAATATATCCACTCCAATATTGTTGTCTAATTTATGCTTTATCAATTAAAAGATTACCAAGCTACTAGATATTGTAACCCACTAAAGTTGGAAATTGTTAGATATCATTTTTTTTAAAGAATAATTGACAGAGTAATATTATCACTATAAAGAATTCCAAATGCATGTATGCATAAACTATCATGTTCATGGCCAAATCAAGCATACCGAAGCTAGTTCCTCAATGACTATAGCCCTGTTTCCATCCTTTTCAAAAAGTTCATAGGCACAGCGTGCATGCTGCTCCCAGCGGTCAAGTGCTTCAAGTTGATGAACACTAAGTGCAGCTGCACTGAACTCATCAAAAGCCATTCTTCTATATTGCAATGCATTAAGCTGCCACCCCAAATCATTAGTATCAATAATCACTATACACATAAAATATCATTAGAATCATATGTAGAGGCATTCCAAAGTTATAAAAGCACTAACTGATGCCAGAAAATCAGGAATACGTGACTCCTTCACAGCATCTGTTGCATTCTTCATCAACGCCTGGCCAGCTCAAATTTATGAGATTTCAAACATCATCCTCTAAATATAGCATGTAAAAAGAGTTTGAAAGAGACCAACCGCTTTAACATTTTCCAAGCTAATGGTGTTATTTTTGTTTGGCTCTAAAAGTGCAAACTGCTCCTTCAAATAAGACAGCTCTTCAATACCTAATGTCTTAGACAAAGCCTGTCCCGATGCCCATGAAAAGAAAATGCTAGTATGTTATTGGGAAATATACATAGCGTGATCAACAAAAGGAATGTGGAACAGCAGCAGACAAAATTAGAGAGAAAGCACTTTAAAAACAATGCTCAAGTCATGCCTAGCAGGTCTAAGATAAACAATGCATATGTAGAATTTTTTTACCATCTATAATTGGACTGGTTTATTACTCAGAATATTCAAGCAACAATCAATTCTGCCTCATTTCAGAACATTCTGAAAAGTAAACTCTTGCAGAAATATACATCTTTTAATAAGGTGAAGTGTCTGAAACCAATTGAGAACAGAGTTCCAGTAGTAAAATAGAAAAGGGAAGATACCAAAGGTTATATAGTTTACCAAAGGTTCTTTTCTATTCAATATCAAGATTTTTAAAGCATGTTGTAAAGAAAAATACATACCCTTAAAGCTGCTTTTCGTAGAGAGGAGGAACGCATGTATGTCTTCATGAGTTTGAACACTAGAATATCCATGGGTACTTTTACATCCTTATAATTTTTAATCCATGGATGACCTGCAGTATACACCTGTAAGGAACAGAACATAATATATAGAAAAACCAAGGTCCTCAAATGATATATGAGAAACTCACCTAATGCCTGTGCTGCAGTCATTCTTTTCCTTGGATCTTTATTTAGCAGTCGCTTAACAAAATCCTTTGCCTCATCTGACAGAGAAGGCCAAGGAGGTTCATCAAAACTAGGATCAGCTTTCAATACAGCACGGAAGATCCCAGATTCAGTCCTTGCCCAAAATGGACGGCTGCCACATAATAAAATATATGCAATCACACCAATACTCCAGACATCAGCCTCTGTACTGTAAGCTCTGTGCAGAACTTCAGGAGCCACATAGTATGCACTACCAACTATATCATTAAGCCTTTCATCTGTGAAGCACAATGAAAAGTGAAAACATAAGCAAACCCAAGAGGACTCAAAACATGTTGCATGCATAAAAGGACAAGCATTTTACCTGGTTTGACAAAATCTGACAACCCAAAGTCTATGGCCTTCAGCTCTGAGTTCTCGTCTTTGGAAGTGAACAAGAAGTTCTGATCCAGAAATTACCCATCGTTAGAAGTTATATTCAATAAGACTTATAAGACAAGACCCATGAACCAAACCTAACATAACCACAAGTTCACAACCATTTTATTAAATAGGTTATAAAGGAGCATCCTAATAGATAATGGAATGTCCTTATGTTATCCTCTTTCTTTCTTTTCAAAACAGAGAAATTTATTCTGCATACTGCCTTTCCCCTTTTTTCTATGAGGGAGGAGGGCTCTCAATCTTTTGATGCAGGAAAGAAAAATTGCAAATATATACTTCACCTCCGGTTTAAGGTCCCGATGCACAACACCCTCTAGATGGAAAAATGCAACAACATTCAGTATCTGTATCATGACAGCTTTTGCATCATCCTCTGAGTATTTGCCTCCTCTGCAAAAGGAAACAGCCATCTCATAGGCACAATTAAATTGCACGTTTCCTGTTTTAATCAGCATACTTTCAAATGAATAAATATTTAAGAAACAAATACCTTGACAGTATTCTATCCAAAAGCTCCCCTCCTTCACACAACCTGAGACACACAAGAAAAATCGCCACAACATTCAGTACTATCTACAAACGAGCATAATAAACAATAACCACAAAGAAGAAGAGAGAAAGAAATGAAAAATATGACATCAATTAAACCATACTCCATTACTATATAGACATTTTCACTGTCCTCATAGGCATCATGGAATTGAATTAGATTCTTATGTCCAGTCAAAGCCCTCAATATCTTCACTTCCCTTCTCACATCCTCAATGGCAATGGCAGTGGTCATCTACAATTCAAAACACACCAATCAATTACTCATCACACAAACTTGGAGATTGCAAATCAGAGAGAGAGAGAGAGAGAGAGAGAATGGTTATGTTGAAACCTTGACTTTGGGGATGACTTTGACAGCGACCTGTTGACCTTTGAATTGGCCTTTGAGAAACTTGGCAGCACAAGTGTACCCAAAGTGTCCTCTTCCAACCTCATCTCCGAGCTCGAACTTTTGCCGAAAATGCTTCGAGAATCCGAAGTTCTTGTCGAGAGCAACAACCTCAGTTTCGGAACCTTCAGGAATGGTAGCTTCGTTGGGCTTAACGGAACCGTGACGGCGAGCTAGCACGGCTCGAATATGCTTCGCCGGCGACGGCGGTTTGAAGAAGCGGCGAGGGGTGGTCGGCGCCGGAGACTTGCCGGAGAAGAGGTGGTGAGCGGGGCTGGGAGTGTAGAAGGGGAAGAGAGGAGATTTTTTGGGGGTAGGGATGGGGTTTTCTGCATTGGGATTGGTGTGGTGAGAGTGTGAGTGTGAGTGTGATTGTGATTGTGATTGTGAGTTAGGGGAATTGGGTGAAGAAGAGAGTGTGGGGTTTGAATGAGGTTTTGAACTGCACAGACCCATTTGGAAATGGAATGAATCTGTGTGAATGTAATGATCCCAACTTAGAGAGAGTCAAACCAGTTGGAGATGCTGTTTCCGAGTGGAATTCAAAAATCAGGGGTTTGTTTGGGTTTCTTCATGGTGGAACACTGTTTAAGAATAACAATGCCTTTTTTGGCCTATGAAGGAAACAAGCAAAATGGAAAATGGAAGAGAGAGAGAGAGAGAGAGATCCGAAGAAAGTGATAATAAAGAAACGACAAGAGTTTCGCTTCTTTTTTTTTTTGTTGCACCCAACGGAAACAACCAAATTAAATTTGTTCCCTAATGTTCTTATGGCCAATGTCTTAAAGGTTTTGATTGTTTCGATTACTTTCAATTAAAGAAAGAAAAAAGACTAGTACTGCATGTTTTTCATTATCTTATTAAATGAATTATTCATATTAAACATGTCATTGAATATCTGTTTATATAAAATTTAAAATAATCTTAATTATTACTTTTTATTAATATTTTTATCAAAATTTAAAACGTTATGATTAATAATGTTGCTTAAATATGTTATCTAAGGAATTAATAAATAAATGAAAAGATTAAAAAAATGTTATGAATGTAACAGAAAAATATTAAAAGTATATTTCTGACATCATTATGAGAAATTTTTTTACTTTAGTTTTTTAGAATTTTTGGTGTCTTAAGATACTTGTAGTAATATATGTTTTGATTGTAAGAATTGAATGTGCTGGGAAATTCATTAGTTGTTTATAATGTTGACGTGAAAAGAGGATGAAAAAATTATCTGTCTCATTTCTCTGTCGCCAAATCTTGTATCTCCAACAGAAATGGAGAGAAGAGCTCAGTTTTTTTTTTCTCATTATTTGAATTTGGAATTTATAAGAGATCAAATCTTTTTTAACAAAGAATATTATGCTCTTCTAAATTAAAGAGGCAAACTCTAAAGAGTAAAGTAAAAAATTAAATAATGATTAATTAACTAATAACTTGATAATTTATTATAAAAACGTATAATTTAAATATTAATTTTTCAATTAATAATTATAAATGTTTTTTTAAATACATGCCTCTCGAAATTTTTTTTATAGATAATCGATTTATTTATTTGCGGTAACAATTTACTTAAATGTTGACTTGTTACCGCTAATAAAGGTAATATATGCTTTTAATTTTTATAAAGATAATTAAATTTTCTTTTAGTTTTTAAAATTATTTATTATTTTAATTTTAAAAATTTTAAATGATCCTTATTATATTTATTAATGATGTAATAAATATCTAAACATATTGTATCTCTATGAACGTATGACTACATACATATTACACATTATTATAAAGTGATAATATGGATATTTTAAACATTTAGAAATATTAAAATTAATAAAAAATTAAGAATTAAAAGTTACTTAGATTTATAGAAATTAAAAAGATATTTAAATCTTAGTAATAATAATTTATAGAGCCTGATCAAGTGAAATATAATATACACGTTTTATTTACTGAAACTATTTTTAAGATTTTATTTTTTAATAATGGAAGAAAAGGGAAGTTAACAAACATTGAAACATAATAGAGGTTTTTCAGGATAAAATCTAGGTTTTTTAATAATTTGAATGAATACGTCGTCGTTGAACTCATCAAGAAGAATTGTTTGTTATGGTATTTGAATTCAGCGAAGAAAAAAATGTTGCATTTTGAAATATGCCTCTTGAAATCATCACTCGGAACTTTTATTTCAAAATATGGTGTTATGTTGTTTGATTGGAGACACTTTAACCACACAATAGAACATTCCAATCGGTGTAAATTGTGATTTCATCAATCAATATAACATTGTGCATTCTCATCTTTTGTTTAAGGTATTGCTTACAGAGACTACAATTATGTTCTTCTCCAAAATTAGTTCATCGATATAGTAATAGAAATATATAGTTGCACATGTATAGGTAGCATGATGTTAGATATTGATAGGATGTATCGCATTTGCATGGTTCTCTATATCATATGAGTCGATTTTAATAAAATGGAATTGCATTTGGTGTATATTGGTTATCTACTTCTCTTTCCTTCAAGTGCATCCTCTTCCTTTTTCTTTGAGGACACTCTTCATTCTTAATTAAGAAAGGAGTGTGGGTAAAAAAAATATATTCAAAAATAGAGAAATAAAAACTCTTTCAATTAACGTCTGAATTTTATTTTTGGTTAAAGACTTTCTTTTAATTTTAATTATTTTTCTAAAATTATGTTTACCTAACCCGTTTTAAATAGAAAGAAAAGTAAAAAAAAAAAAAGCTAAATGTTACCAAGGAAAAAGTCAAATAATTGTCGTATTTTATAAGGAGTGGCGTATTAATTTACCTTGCTTGTTGGTCAAGTTATCTTTAATTCTATTACGTATTTGATTGAAAGCCTCATACGTAGTTCTTTGTCCTTTGTTTGGTACATTGCTCTTTCTTGTTTGGTTTTCGTGATTTATTATCGCAAATCTATTTTTTATTTTTTATTTTTTATTTATTTTAAATTAATTATTCATCGTAAAAGTACATTCATTGAATGGCATTGAATTGATATACCAATATTATAGAATCCAATGATATTAATGGAAAACAAAAATAGTATATGTAGGTTTTAAACAACCTTATTT
Source organism: Canavalia gladiata (assembly GCA_037954105.1). NCBI lineage: Eukaryota > Viridiplantae > Streptophyta > Magnoliopsida > Fabales > Fabaceae > Canavalia > Canavalia gladiata. Next base: position 51,576,801 of record CM075662.1, read on the forward strand.
TTGTAAATAGAGGAAAAAGTTTAGTAAGTGTGAGAATAATTTACTTAAATTTTAAACTTTTATATAATTATTATGATTAAATATAAGTTTGTTCTTACATTTAGACAAATTTTTAGTTTTAATTTTTATAATTATTTTCTATTATATTTTTTTAGAATCAAAATTTTTAGTCTTTGGTAATGCCTAAATAATTATGTGGTTAATGAAAAAGTTGTCATAAATATGTCTCTAGCCATCCAATAAAAGGAGATAATATTTAAATTACATAAATATAAGGATCAATAAAAAAAATTAAAAATTTATGAAAAGTAGGGAATAAAAATATATTTAACTAATTATTATATTGTAAAATTTTAAAACTATATTTTAAAAAAGATATCTAATCGAAATTGAAATTCTTAAGTTTGAAATACTGTAAATTTAGTTTATGCTCTCACTATTTGTTTAAGTTTGACAATCTAATGTATCATGATTATCTATAAATAATAATAGTAACAATAATAATTATTAATAATACAGAACACTTCATCCATAATTTGGATATAATGTGGTCTTTGACAAAAAAAAAACAAGTAATTTGATTAGAGTAAAAAAAAAAAAATGCAATGTTATTACCAGAAAAAGCATCCTGTTTGAATACAAGAAGAAGACAAAGTAGTCCTTATTTTTTTTAATATGGTATAGAGGAGACAAGAAAACTCATTGTCATCTTATGTCATTTTCAATTAATCATTTATTTACATTTTTTGTCTTTATGTAAAATTTAATTATTTATTTTATTAAGCCGAAAGTGAATGAAGTATGCCACAGGATTTGCTCCAGTACAAAAGTTGATTCAGGCAAAATAAAATTGATATATATTGTCGTAATGTTTTGTTGAAAAAGAATGGAATTGTAAATAATTAAATGCTGCACCTGTTGCTTTGTCTATAAGAAATGAAAAGTTAGCTCCAAAATATTGACAATGCAACAAAAATAGTTGAAAACTAGAAAATTAGAAATCAAACTCAGCCATCAGTACTGAATGGTTGAAAACCATGCATTGTAACAAGACGCAGAAAAAAAAACTACGATCTTATTTGGGTTCATTTTTTTGACCAAAACTAATTCTCAATATAGCAATAGATATGGAACTTTAATGAATGTCTAATCAAAAGATATAGAAAATTCTTCAAAAGTTGCATGTAGTTCCCTGATAATTTTAACATAACACGGAACCAGTTTAATTAAAAAAAATTAACTCAAGTCCTTTTCCTTTTTTTTTTCCTTTTTGAGATTTAGATGACCCTTACAATTCATTTAGTTTACAAACTACCCTTTATAACATATAGGCAAACGTACGTTAGTTGATAATGAAAAATTATCAATTTTAAATTTTATGTATCTAAATAATTTATGTTAAAATTATTTTATTTAATAATTTTTATATGATGTAAATGTAACAAATTTAATCTTTAAATTGAAATTTTTTATTATATAAATAATTTTATAAAATTTAAAATTTATTTAATAATTCATCAATTAACAAGAATTTAATGTATACTATATTTTAAAATATGAATAAATATTAACTATAAAATTACATGTAAATTTTATTTTTTTAAAATTTAATTTACATATTTATCGTATTAATATTATATAATTTAATTATTATATTTTCTAAATTCACATTAAATATAGAATTATTAAGTAAAATATTTTTATTATAATAAGATATTCGAATATATATGTATATATATATATGAAGAAGAACAGTTTTTTCGTCAATAGATGCTTTAAAATTTGTTCGTAAAACATTTTAAATGATTTTTTAACCGTTATATTTCAAAATATCCTTAGTATCATTTTCCATTCACATTTTCTTAAACATATTTTGAAGTGATTAAATGTTTCTTTCTGCAAAAAATAAATAACAATCATAACACTGTGTATATATATATATATATATATATATATATGAATGCATGAGAAATTAATGTGAGATTATCCAAATAGGAATAAGGCACGTGATGTGGAACCTTCCCTTCAGAGAATTGTGAAATGACAGAAAGGATATTAAGGACAGAGCCGTTGTCCCTCTTTTGCAGTCTTCACTTTTCCTTTTCATCCAACTCTTCAACTCTAAGCCCCACTTCCCTTTCTTTATCAATTTCTTCCCTCTCCATCAGTTTTCCACAAATTTATCTATCTACGCAATTTTTTTACTTCAATTAATAAATTAAGCTAAGCATTTTTTGTTAGAATATTGAGTTTCGGCTTAACTTAATTTTATAAATTAATTTTTAGAACTGGATTAAGTTTAAATTGAATTTTTAATATTTTAAAAAAATGATTGATTTAGTTAGTCAAAATTTAATTTTTATTTTATGAATATAAATTTAAGTTCTATTATGGATAAAAGAATTATATTTTTTTGTCATTGTAAATATTTTTTAAATTTTGTTGGAGCATATGTAAATATTTATTATTTATATTTTTTTATTAGAGAGCATATATATATATTATGTATAAATTAATTTGAAATATTTGTTAATGTCACTTTTAACAAAACAAACATGTATCAATATAAATAAATAATTTTTTCAATTATAATAAAAAATTTAAATATCTTATTGGACTTGTCTATTTTACAAGTGTGTATAAGTGATTAACTTACAGAATTAGTGTCATATATATATATATATATGTGTATATATTAAAGAAGTGATTGAGAACTTTCATTGAAATTGTGGCTGATTTTTTTTTTAAAAAAATGAGTATAATTTAGGAAAATGTAACTCAAAATAATAGTAATATTGAGAAAGGTGGATATATAGTTAAATTGAAAGGGATAGAGTTTGAAACTTTTTTAAATAAAAAAACTAAAACACATTATTTTTATGAAGATTAAAATAGAAAGTTAAGCCCTGCTTAGATAAAAAAAAACAAACAAACTAATGGAATACATGTGATAAATTGTTTTAAAATTCTCAATCACTTGTATTTTATTTGTGAGAGTCTAGATCATTTTGCATGTTTATTAAACTAAAAGCTTCTATTATTTATTTATAAGATGAAAGATGTTTTTGTCACATCTCGTTGGATGTGAGCAAGAAAATTGAACATACGCTCATAGAAGCAAACCAAACTTGAATTTAGATTCTCAGTCTAGTATATGAGACATAAATAAACGTACTGAAAATAATAACAAAGCAACAGTTAATAAAAATAAAGAAAGTGAAAGCGCTTCTTTTATGATGGAACTTAACACATTAATTAAATGAAATTCATTTATGCCTTTCTTGTTGTCTGAATCTGATATTATGTGGAATGAATCACCCTTTTGACGGTAATTGGCAAACAGAAGAATCCAGTGGTTCCCGCTACCACTTTACGAATTTCAAGATATAAATCATATTTATTCGCCAAATAGAAAAAGGAATTCCTATATATTACTTGGATTGATGTAATTGTCCCCTATGTATATTATTATTATTATTATTTGTTCCTTTATTTTGAATTGAAATTTCATCAGCGACTCAATGAAGATTCATTGTGTATTCTCCTTGCTACCCACTTACCACGCCATGACCATAATTCAGCTCCCCACGTAAATGTGCCTCTTCAAATTCAATGTCATTTTTACTTTGCAAATTGAATGTTGATTGTTTAAAAGGATAAAAGTAACACTGCACACGTATTGACATATATATATATATATATATATGTTTTGTAGAACAACTAAGGTTTCTTTCATAGTCAGCACTTAATAATTTGTTGTTTTCTAGTTGCCATTTGTTGGCTTCCTCTGATTACACGATTTGTTTTAGTTTTTGAAAATACAATACAAATAGTTGGTTGAATATGAAGTGACACCATTTCATATAAAAAAAAAAAAAAACTCTGCTTTCTACTAAATTTCTTGTATACATAGACACGTAATATAATGTCACCTTCTATTCATCATTTCAATATTCATGTTGGTATAGGTTTATTGAAAATTTAATTAACTATTCTTTTATTTCTTTGTATAGTTTTATTGGAAATTTAAATTAACTATTTTTTTTATCTAACCAGAAAAAAAAAGTAGAAATATAAATGTTAAAAATATAATTAATATTATTAATTTTTTTAAAAAATGATTTATTTTTTAATTTAACTTTTACTTTTATCTTTTTATTTATTAACTTTGATAATAATTAAATAAATATATATAAAATAATTAATATTTTTAAAAATAAAAATAATTTTTTACTCTATTTTTGTACCGATAACAAAACGTAGAGGGTATATTTTAAAATGTATGCATATAAGTAATTAGTAATTAAGATGTTTTGAATATTTTAGTTACTAACTTTAAAATCCCGACTCCTAAATGTGGAATCATGTTAAGCATAATTCGCTTTAAATATTCATGATTACAACAATAGCAATAAATCGAAGATGAAATGATGTGGATATTGTCAGTTGTTGTGTTGATGTGCAAATATAACTGTCACTAATAACAGAAATCCAAAATGTTATTTTATCCACATTAGTGAAGCAGGGGATTATTATCATACTTAATTGCTAATGTTTTGCCTAATATGATTATGTTATTTGCTGCACTTGATTTCCAATTTTGACTTGTGTTTTATAATGATGATAGATGATGCTGACAATGACTAGCTGAAAGGAGCCGTGTCGTATATAATGACACTTTAGCATATTGTCATTAGTGTTATTTATTTTTAAAATTTTTAATATACGTTAACTTATTTTATTAGATGACATAATATCTTTTTATGAAATAAATGGAAAAATTAGGAGATTTGAGTGTTAATAATGATTGTTTATGTTTATTTAGCTATTAAATTTGAGATAAAATTAATATTTTGATCTTCTAACTTTTTCTTTTCTTTTTGATTTTGTAACTTCTGAAAATTTTATATTTATCTTATAAATTTAAATATTAAATAAATAATTTAGTGTTTTTTTTTAAAAAAATCTTTTTATTTTATTTTATTTTATTTTATTATGCTCATCTTCCATGTTGTAATTTTTTTACAAAATCATATAAAGGAGAAGATAAAATAAAGAGAAAAAAAAAATGGATAAGAAAGGATGAAATAACAAAACAAGAAAGAAGAAAGAAATTTATTTTTTATTAAAAATTTTTAAACATTTAACGGCTGAGTTAAAAAATTATAAGCTTAAATTAATTTTGTTTAAAAAGTACTTTTTATAAAATATAAATAAATCAAATAAATTATAAAATTATAAAATTATAAATATTCTGCAAATCGTCTTAAAAAAATTAAAATATTTTTAAAATTAGATGAAAATAACTGAATAAAAACATGATTTTTTACCTTTCAATTTATTTTAACTTATTAGGTTAATCCAAGTTGATTCAATTAAATTATTCAAGTAAGATTTGGTTGAATTTTCACCCCTTAATTAGTGTGGTTCAATTATGTATGATTCTATTTAGTTAAATTAATTAGATTCATTAATTTGTTTGAGTTGATTTTAGTTTTATGAGATTTGATTCGATTTAGTTTGTATTTTGATTAAATTTGGTTTTGTCTGATTTAGTTGAGTTTATTTTTCTTTGAATGAATTTGATTTGATTTTAATCTATTTTTAAAATTCATTTTATTTTATTTTTATTGGATGAAATGGGTTTTGTTCAATTTAATTAATTTTTTTATTTATAATAAAAAATATTAAATTTAAATTCAAAATTTCATGTAAACTATTTTAATTTTAATTTAATTTGGTTTGATTTAGTTAACTTAAGTTCAATTTAACTTGATTTAATTATTTTAACTTGGAATAATATTTGTTTTGTTTAAGTTGACGGTTGAATTTAATTCTATTAAGATTGTTTGATTTAAATAAAAATAAAAATTTTAAATTAAATTAACATGATAAAACTTAATGACATAAAATAATAGAAGGATAAGATTAAGAAATTATAAAAGGACAAATTTTTTAATTTTTGTTTAATATGTCTCTAAGAGTCATTTACATACATATATACAATTTTTCTTTTGAATTTCATGATAATAATGTTGAGAAACATGAAAAATCGATTCCTTGTAAATAATATAATAATTTTAAAATTTTATTATAACATTAATATTTGATTTTAAATCTGGCTACTAATGTTGACATTGTCTAAATTCTATACAAACTAATAATGATATTATTTTTTAATCTTAATTATTTATAATAAAATTTAATAATTAAGATTTATTTATTTTATTATTAAATCAGAACAACTTTTTCATTCGATATATCTTTATATATTTAGTGTTGAAAATTAGTATTAGCCTTTTAAAATTTTAAGTAACTTTAGTTGAATATAAAGGTTGACTTTTACATTTAAACCATAATAATGTAAGAATAAACAAAGTTGTGGTAATGATATGATGCTGATATCCAACCCAGAAATTAATATTTGATGAAATTGAAAGGTGATAAGAATTAGGGAACCAAAAGGGAAATTGAGGTAAGTAAGAAGAAGGCAAGGTTCTCCATGCAGTACACACCATGGCCATTTTCAATTTGGCAAATGGCCACCTATGAAGCGCCCCACCATTAAAGCCTATGCTATGCTTACTCTCAATGTCCCCAACAACACACCATGAAAGAAACGTAATAATAAATATCTGCACCCACAATCACAACCACCATTTCTTCAATCTTTTTTTTCTTTTTCACTTTCCTTCCATATATCCCAATCAAAGAAAACTGACAAAATTTTGTATCTGATATGTTAAAAGGAGAAAACAGAAAGCACAATGAAGATAATTCTTTGTCAGTATTCATTTTTGTTCTCAATTACTTCCTATGACCAATCAGCATCAAAAATCGAAAAGTATGTACGCTTGAGTTTGATTTAAATAAATAGTGTTCGAAAATATTTAAAGAAGATTCTAAATTTAGACCTATCATATTGACTTCTTAATGCATTTATAAAAAGATTAAAGATCACGTCCTTATGATCATATATAAAACCATATGGTGTTATCTTAATTTTTCAAGTCTTAGTCTATCTAACTAATTTGGAAAAAGTGTAAATTAAAATCTTTTATTGATAAATACGTTTAGGAAGAAGGAATGAAAATGAAAAGGGATAAAAAAATACATGAAATAAGAATAAAATTAGAAAGAAAGAAAAAGATGAAAAGCTTTTATGCTTAAGTTCTCATTGCTGAATAATGTGGACAATTAAATGCTGCAAAATCATTTTGTTTTCAGAAGCTTTTATGTTTCGAAATCCACCATAAGAACTTGCGTATCTGATGACGAAATTCAAGGAGTTGGTCTGATGGTTCACCAATTCATTATTGAAGGTTCAAGTTGCGTTTTTTTTCTTGGACGGTGAAGAAACTACCTTTTTTGGGCCTGGGGAAGTTAAAAATAATGAACTCACCATTTTGGCAGATTGAATGCTTCAAGATTGCTTTTTGGGTCCTTAATGTTTTTGGTTGAAAGCAGCATATGCACTTCATATTGGCCCATACTTTCAAAAATCTGGAGATTGGATTTACTCCAATAATCCCACTTTGTATGCAATATAGTTTGGGTTCAGTTGATTTGGGTTCATCAGGTTTAAAAATGCATGACTCCATACCCGATTCGATAACAATCCAATTACATTCTAGATAATCCAACACGACCTGAATACCCGAAGAAACCTATATACTTTTTGTTTGGTTCAGGTACAAGTTTCCAATCCTTCTAGATTCTTTCACTTTACTCAATTAAGCACAACTTACCCCTATATAATTAGCATGAGATTTTATATCAAAATTTGAGTTTTAAAAGGATACAAAATTAACTCAATATTTCCAAAAAAAAGAGAGATAAGGAGAATTGAATTGAAAAATTATTAAGTTAAATGACATTTATGTGTATTCATTGCAATTATTTATTAAATTAAATGGCATTTATTTTTCTTCATTACAATTATTAAATTTTTACGGTGTTGTAGGTCAATTTCTGGCATATAATGAAATGGGTTTTACTGAAAGAGACAATGTCTACTAGAACAGTTTTTAGATTAATCTTTGCTTGTACACATTTTTCATATATAAATCCTAAACGATTTTTATGCCTAAACAAGGATTAGTCCTTGCCTGTAGACCCAAAAAATACTTGGTGCATACTAACAAAAAAAAAATATTATATTATTTTATAATTGTTTTGAAACACCCTAACTCAATTCTCAACTTTAAATATTACTAACTAGGTTTCAAAATTGTGGGATCTATTTTATTCATAATAAGAATTACTTAAAAAATAATGTCATAAAAATTCTATTGTTTTGTTTTCAGACATTAAATAAAGAAATGGACATAAAATTTTCACATAATATAAAGATCTATTAGGACAGGATTTACTTCCGATAGGCACCTATAAACTAGGATGATTAATTCATTCAATGAATCTCCCATACTAGTTTGCAATTCATATTTTAAAATGTAAAACCTTTAGATTTCCATCGTTTGCATCAAACATGCTACGGGAGTTTAAAAGGCTTACCGATATGTAAAAATACTGGCTTACGTTCATCAATACATTAAACAGTCGAAAATATTTTAGGAGTTACAGATTGAAATACAGATTGATGCACCATCGCCACAAAAATGATATGGTTTAGGCACAGCCTACATGATGACAACGCATTTGCGTGGTAAGATACAGAATATAAATAGGGGCAAAAATCATAATTAACATCGCCTAATATCCCTTTCCGCTCTTCCTCCTCAATCTTCTGTTAACTTTGGATGGGAAAGAATCAAACCTTTATTACCTTAAATGGGAAACAATGGCCGAACCAGAAGTTCTGTCACCTCCAAAACCAGACTGTAGAAATCCAGTTTCACTCAGATGGCTGACATCACCCCACACTTTTAAGGTCCATTTGTCCTCACCATACAAGTGAAAAACACTGATGCATGTATTGAGTACATTCCCAGCGGGCCTTCCGTTTGGACGGGCCCACTTGTAAAGTGCTCTGATGAATCCTCCATGAGTGACAACGAGTACTCGCTCCCCTGCAATTAACACGGATAATATCAGCCTAATGTAGCTGTGGGCGGAGCTTTGGAAAGGGATAGAATATCTATTAAGATCCTTTTCTTTTAACAAAAATAAAAAATGTTATGCCAATGTTGTTTTAAATGAGATATTGCATGTCAAACCAATCTAGCCAGGCAAGTTTGGCGGCAACTGGCAGGACAGGGTGTTATGTAAAGTACTGAGATTCTTCAAACAAAAGATCTCAGATCAAATCAATGATTAATTAGGGAAAACATACTTTCTACATTACGTCGTGATAGAAGGACTTCACTGGTAGCCTACCTTTATGCTTTAAGCCAATTCTAAGCAATGCAGATGTGCTGCGATCGAAAAGTTGAACAAGACTTTCGCCTCCACCCTGCACTTGATAGTATATGGATCAATGTTATGTATATGCGAAATTTAAGGCATTCAACAAGGTCATAAAATGATATCTACATGTATGTACCCTTGTTTCTGCATTAAGCAGCAGGTATTAATGCTTACTTTTATAAGCTCAATTCTCTCTAGTCATAACTGAGGTCATGACATAATCAGAAACAATTTGGAGAAGAAATGCAATTTTGAGATACAAGCAAGACTACTTGACAAAGATTGTGTAGCGATATAAAACAAAGAAGACATCTAGAACATGGATAAATATGCAAATTCTACATCTAAATATAAAGCAGACTCCATGAGATTTGCTAGAGTTGTCCGACAGTTCATTCTTGGAATGTCTAGAGTTTTTAAGATAGATGATGATCTTACCGATCTTCAGACAACCCTTGTTTGAGTTCTTTAACCAACCATTTCTTATTCTTATTTTAGTAAGCCATATGATATGACATCTTTTGGGTGCTTTTCACATTTCCACATGCAGGCAAATATATGATAAGCAATGTCAGGAAGCCATCAGTTACACTCATCTTCCAAATTCTTTGGACATGCCCTATCAAATTTTGAAGAACTTTCTTAGATAGCCTATTCCAAATTTATGCACTTTAGTTTATTACTTTATTATCAAGGAATTCCATGCTAACAAGTAGGTTTCTATGAAACTTACTGGTATTTCTTGATCTTCGTTCTTAGACACAAAGGCCTTGTATGCTGTGGGATTAGTTTTTGCTATTTCATGAAAAACATGGCCTTGAAGATCCCCAAGATGTCTTTCCCGTAGGTCAGAATCCTTGACAACCTAAAAGTTCAACCAAAAGTAAATATTGTTAGGAAAATGAATAGGTGATAGATCACAAGTACTAAATACGAGCAACACAAAAGAATAAAATGTAAACCGAATTTTACATGCATTTTAAGTTAATCATATGAAGGAGAGAGAAAGAAAAGTTCTAGAAGTGATATACCTATACCCAAATATTCAATTAAAGTAGGAATTAAGATACTTTCTTTATGCTATCGGTTAGAATGTCTATAAATACAAAATATCACAGAATATCTTTAGTGTATCAGAGAATATTTTAAGATACTTTTATAGTATGCAGCATCCTAGCAGATGTTTATATAGTGGAATCAATAGTAATCTAATTGAGGAAGCCACTTTTGGGGTTGTTCCCTATTCATTATGTGTCCTGACCTATTTCCTTATTTAATTAAGATTGTTAGTCTTACTGCATTAGCAAGTTTGGGGTTGTAGTAGTGATACTGCACTAAGACTTGATCAAATTATGAGTAAAGCCAACTTTGGATAAACTTTTCAATAAGCACTTGTAGAACAAAAAAATATGTAAAATAAATCAAACTTCTTCCATAAGTTAAAATCAAGTTTTGCACATCAATTGTTTAAAAAGTTTTTTCTTCCAACTTTTACAAAAGCTTATGTGCATAAGTTGATTTTAACTTATGAGAGAAATTTGATTCAGTTTACCTCCTTGTTTTCTTTTTCTATAAGTACTTGTTGAAGGTATATCCGAACTGGGCCTAAAAATAGAACCATAAGAATAGTGTTTTATATCACATCAAGAACACACCATATATCAATCATACATCCTATTATTCAGAATCTTTATTCTTTTTTTCCTCCTTCTCTAGTATTTAACTCTTCTAAAGTGATAAAGTGGGTAGAGTGAAAAAGTTGGCGTGTATTCACCTTTGGTTTGAACTAAAGTACATCATAAATTTAACCACTTCAAATCATGTGTGTTTATGCCCGTACTTTCTCATTTTACACACTCTCAAATTAGAGAAGTCAAACTCCCCTTTCTCAACCCAACAATTTCAACACTACCTAAGGAAAAAGAATAATTCATCTGTGTATTTCATAATTACTAAGAAGCAGCAAGATTACTTCTGGCATAGTCAATCTGTAGTACAGATAATATAAAAGGCAAAAATGTTTGAAAGCCTATAAACCAAAGGAGTCAATGACTTCAAGCATTGATCATGGTATAATAGATTTAGTCAATAACATGCAACATGAAGAAGGTTTTAAGTTCAAACCTCTATCCCTCCACACTTGGAGGCAATTATCTGTGCTGTTTCAAAAGCTCGTTGCAAGTCAGAAGAATATATAACAGAGACCTTAGGTTCCCTGGATAGTCTATCACCCACCTTAATTGTAAAATTTACAGGAATTAGGATCACAAATGCATAGATAAACAAAAAATGTAATTAAAGGCTCCAGTCTTGGTTCATATATAGAAATGAAAGAATGCTAAAAGCACAACTTACTGCAGCTGCTTGCTGTCTTCCAGTTTCATTTAATTCAACATCTAGGTGTCCCTGTTTACATATATGAGTGAAATTTGAACATATCAAGGCCAGAAAACTCCAAAAGGAACCACATATATAAGAAGTAATGAACAAAAAAATATTATTATATATAAACACAAATGATATTTATATTGCTGTAGAAGGACTAGGAGACATAGAAAGCATCTTGTCGTTGGTATGCATGAAAAGAATGAACAAACTATACTAACTGCTCTTTCTAAGGTTAAGCATCGGAAAACTGGCACATCCACAAGTCACTTGCAATATTTGTTTAAAAAGTTACAATTTTATCGTAAAATTCTTTTACAAGTCCATAACTTTGATCATTCCATGCAAATGCAAAAGTTTGTAACTTTTGGATATAAATATTGTATCTTTGTTTCTATATGAAAATGGACAAAACTTCACATAATTTTAAGAAAAGAAAAAGATACAAAAACTTTTTTGTGAAATACCAAATGTTTATAATTTGTTTGGATACTATTGAAAATAAGCTACCCATCCACCACCTTCTCAAGAGAATCTTAACTGTGCATTTAGGTGCCTTAAAGATAAGTGATGGAAATTAAAGGGCAGAAAAGTATGTGCAATTAGATTACAGCCAAATACAGCCTTTTTGACTCTTTCAATATGAAGTATTTTTCAGCCAAGACATAAAAGTGGATGAGTTGTGCTCGTGATTGGAGCAGGTGCAGTTTAGTGAGGGAAGATCCCCCCTCCCCCTTTAAATTTCATCAATGTTTTTAGAGATGGTACACTATCTTTTTATTGTTCAGGCTATATAGAAGTTTACCCCAATCCAAGTAGTCACAAGAAAATAGACCACAGATGTCATCTAATGAAATGAATATACTAAACTGCTTTAGAGTAATGAAAAAACCTCCGTAGTGGTAGGAATATAATGAATACTCTACAGATTACTTCATTTATTTAGAAAAAAGAAAGGTACTTAAACAACTAAAACATGTACTACAGAAGCCAAAAAACGATAGCAAACTCAATGTAGGTAGAACACCTTACATCACTAAAATTCATATTGACGTAAGAAACAAACTCAAATTAGGTAGAACACTTTAAATCACCAAAATTCATATTGAAGTAAGAAACATATACAACAGTTCAAGAAGGAAGAAACTCCACATTACCAAAATTCAATAAAATAAAAATATTATTTAATTTATTCAGAATCTACAGTGTTTTGATTTAATTGTCCATATAATGGACATTACTATTTCTTTGTAACAGGCTACTGATAATACTAAAAGAATATCAGTTTCAGAATAACCTTTATTTGAACCTCATGACATATTATTCACGAGGTTCAAAGCAACAACAAAATGAGATTCCACGGAAAACCTAATGATATAAGATTGGTAGGTCCTCATCCTCATCTCTATATTTCTAAATATAACAAATGCAATACTCAATCAAAAACAATTCCGTATAGTGAAGCTGAAGAGAAAAAAATCACCTGAATTTTTGCACTAGCATTCCAAGCTGTTTCGCCATGACGCACCACAACAATCTCAGCATAGTCTGGATGGGGACTGCGATAAACAACACAATAATGTTACCAATTAGTTTGATAATGGTTAAGGAAAACTGAATTAGAAATACGAAGAGCGAAGAAAACTTGGAAATTCACTCGATTAGGAAAATTAGTGATGTAAACGAATTGCTTTATTTCTCGTGTTCTGTTTTCAGAACCACAAGCGTAAGCGAAATATGAAGAAGCAAAAGCGGAGTTAAGGAACCTGGAATGGGAATCGTTGTTAATGGAAAACTCCGCCATTCCGAGGGAGCGAACGAGTCAGAGTCAACCAATGAAGGTTGGTGCGTGTTTCGCTAATTTTAATTGCAGTGTTAGTGAGGTACATAAATGTTAATTCCTTGCTGCTTCATTTTCTCTCGTTTTGTATGTAACAACAGTTTCTATTGGTCGACGTTCGATTGGAATGACAAAAAATAGCTTGGTATCAGCTACCAAGGACGCAACCACACGGACAAAATTTTTACCAAAAATAAAGTTAACCTCGCTGTATTATAAATGCTTTCGATTTAAACAGAGTTACTATTCATAAAAAATATTCAAAATTTAGAAATGAAAAAAAAAAGTTTATTTTTACATGTACAATAGGACTTTATTATCTTAGAAAGGAAGAATATATTATAAAGTTAATATTGAATAAAATTTAAATTATGAAAATAAAGATGGTTAAAATAATAAAAAAATATTTTTTTCATTTTATTATATATATCAATTTTGCTTTAGAACAAGTAATATGAATCAAATTTTTTATAAGGTTAAGTAAACTATCTCAAACCTAATAAATCACTACAGCAATGTATTATTTACACTCTATTTTATTTCTATTTTCATCAAATTAAAATAATTTAAGAAAATTTCATTATCCCAAACTTTTTTAAAACAAGTTTTATTTTATTAGAATTAATATTTTGTTTTATTTTCATCATATAATAATATATGATAAAAATATTAAATAATACTATATATAATATTTTTATTTATAAACTACTTGTGTATATTAACTAGTTAATATTATTTATAAATAAAATAAAAATAATAATTCTATGTTAATTGATAAATTATTGGTAAAAAATAATATAATTTTTTATTTTAATATAAATGCTCTTTTATTATATATATATATATATATATATATATATATATATATACTAATTGTATCTCGTTTAAAATCTTCATAGATTTATTATTATTTTTTAGCTATTAAAAATTCTTAATTTTTTTATTTTTTTATTTTATCTCCCTTTTGAGTTATTTTTTTTCATCATCAATTTTGATCATACTGATTTTGTAACTTTTTTACTTTATCCATTGTGTATTTATGTTGGTAAAAATATAACAAATGTATTTATTATTTCAAGATTATAAGATAATAAAGTATTGTTTCTACGAAAATTTGATTTTAAGTATTAACTTCTTACTATTTTTATTATTTAAACTAATAATATGAAAAAATTGATATTAATTAGAATTTAAATGGGTTCTAAATTATAAATTTTATATCTAATACATAATAATCAAGAATAAATTAAAATAAATTTAAAATTTAATTTATAAGAATTAAAACTCAATCAACACAATAAATATAAGGAAAATAATCAATATACCAAAATGTTAGTATTGTATTTTATCTAACCTTCATCTAAGTAACCTAATTTTTTACTACAATTCAAATTTTAGAGTATAATTGAAGATCAAATTTATTATATAATAATAGAAGTAATTTTTTAACTCAACAATCTTTTTTTTTTCAAATTAGAAACTCTAATTTATCAAAAGTTCTTAACTAAAGCAAACATTATGTTTTAGAACTCTTAAGAATTTATTAGCGTTAATCTTTATCTCTAGAGTATCTTTAATTATATAGTTCATCTCAATTTCATCTTGTATTCCAATGTTTTATTTATGAATTGAGATCTAAGATCAACTATAAATGTCTAATTTATAGAAATATTGAAAACATAGAAAAATAATCAATTTAAAGAAAATGAATTTGAATTAGAAGTAATCATTCAAATTATAAGAAGATTAGATTTAGCATCCTTATTTTTCTAACTAAAAATCTAGTTACACATAAAAATAAAAAAAATAATAACAACAAAAAATCATGAAAAACTTCATAAAACTTAACAAATAATGCACTTTGATCCTTAAATTTGCAAATCTAACACTTCACAAGGCAAGAAAGAGAAATTAAGATAATCTTTTCATCTTCTAAATGTTAAAAAATATCCAAAACTAAGAGAAAACATCCTTTAATGTATTATTTAGTAAAATTTATTACATAACACAATTTTCTTTGGCTAAAACAATTTTGGCAAAAAGGTTCATTTTCTTTGGAATTTTGTGTTAGGAAATGCAAAATACATGTTAGGCAATGAAAAAAATGACATAATGCTCTAAACTAGTTATTTCTCTGTTTTTCTCCAAAACATGATT
This sequence comes from Canavalia gladiata, assembly GCA_037954105.1. Classification (NCBI taxonomy): domain Eukaryota; kingdom Viridiplantae; phylum Streptophyta; class Magnoliopsida; order Fabales; family Fabaceae; genus Canavalia; species Canavalia gladiata. The sequence goes on from CM075662.1 coordinate 51,592,549, forward strand.
GACTAAAAGTAAAACATACTAAAAATTCATAAAATTAATTATAAACATTCTAAAAAATTATACCAAATAAAATTCATTAAACATTGGAAATTTATTATTCTTTCATGAATTACACTCAATCAATTATTTTATGAAAATGCTTATTATTTTTTTAAAATATCACCAATAAAGAGTCATGTTAAACATTTATCAATTGATGAGGGTCAATTCTCTTATATTCCCTCATCATTTTCTTCCTTTTTCTTGTTATCCTTCTCTCTCCCTCCCTCTTATCCTCTCTCATCCACCATCAGTTTCATCTCTAACCACCAACACCATCGACCTTGCTACCCCATAACACCATTTACTATCATCTCATTTTCATCCTCCATCATTGGTACGCTTATCATCCTATTTTGTTGATTTATCTGCAAGAAATTAATTATAATTATAATATAATCAATGCTTATTTAATTGTAATTTACCTATTTTTCTTTATCTATTTCAAGAATTGTAATGCAAATAGAGAATTCAAAACTAGGTGTACTTTGAGCTAAGAAATGGTATAAAAAGGAAAAAGGATAAATAAAATAAGCAAACCCCTAAAAGAAGGCAGCACAATCATGTTGGACTCAAGCACACCCTTACAACATTTATAGATTTTTTACACAACCGTACAGACCTGAACACGACCATGTCAAATGATGAGCATGATTGTGCCAACCTAAAGCATAGGTTTACACCATTTTGAATTTTTTGACAGTCATGCAAACCTAAGTACAATCGTGTCAATCCTAGATGGTGCACAAGGTTATCCAAGTCAACCTTAACAATATAGGAGAAGACCTAGAGCAACTCTAACGGTGCAGAAGACAATGTAGGCCAACTCGATGAAAAATTCCAATTTAAGCCTATAAAAAAGGAGGTTAGGCCTTGGAAGAAAACATGTTTCGACACACTCGACTACCTTTCATAACATTCCATACACCTCTCTACTCCATTGGTCCATTTTCATTTCCATATTTCTTTTTGTATCTTCCCATTAGATCTTGGAACTAGAAATTTCTTTCATAATGCAACTTGCAATATCCTATTGTCAACCTTGTTAGCACTATGATTTTGTCATCTTTTCTTAGGATTAGGGTTATGCATTTTTTTTGTTAGGTTAGCATATTTTTTCTTATCATCATTCATTATGTTAACTAATTCCCAAATCATCAAGCTTTGATGAAACTTATATTAAACCATTTGAACCCTTATTCTTCTTTATAAAATGATTATATGTTTCTATAGAATTATGCTTGCTTTATGACGTTAATTAATTAATGGAAATTGATCATTCTTGTTAATTTCTATGTTAATTGGGGGATAAACAATCATTTCATTTCCTGATGGATGAAACTATAAGGTGAATAACTCTATAGATTTTATAGGATCAATCATAATATTATATTTTTAACTGGTTATTAAGTTAAAAAGTTCAAATATTCTTTATATATCTTTTAATTATATACTTTGCATGATCATTAGGATAGGAATGGAAATGGATCAGGTCATCCAACAAGGAACCTATGACTTGACTTGTTTAAAGTTTATTTTGACTCTATTTATTTAATAAATAAATAGACTCAAACTTATTTTAAAAAATTAGATAAACAAATTAGGTTTAGAGTTATAAAAAATTCTATTTAGCCTTTTCAAAAGCATATTTATCTTTATATGTTATATATTTTTATATTTATTATATTTCTATAATATTAATAGAATTTTATAATTTATTAAAATTAAAATTTTTAATTTGTAGTTTTAAATAAAAGAAACCTAGACAGTTTTCTCCTTGTTCTCAAAATAGAACATCCTGTACTATCTTCGTCTACCTCCATCATTTCATAGTTTCACTCTAGAGGTGTCAAATTGGGTCATGTCCTTAGGAACAACTCATTTGATCCTAAATTTTGGCCCTATATTATGTAGCCTACCTAGGATTAGAGTTTTTTAAGTTCTAACCCACATAACCCATAATTTAAAGGATTTAGTGTGAGTCCGCCCTAGGACCAGCCCAAATCCTATTTTTTTCTATTTTATAATTTTTTTAAAGTATAATTTTTAAATTTGAATTCATTAAACATCCAAATTAAGTGTGATGAGTGTGAGTTAGTTTATCTAACCTTATTTATAACCTTTTATTTTGTAATATGTTTAAAAATAAGATTTTTTATATCTTAATTCACGTAACCTTCCATTCAAGTAGGATGAATATAAGTTAATTCATCTAACTTTATCCTATAACCTTTTGTTTGTAGCTAATTTAGAAGTATGGATTTTTAAGTCCTAACCCACATAACCCTCAAATTAAGTAAAATGTGTGTGAGCTAACTCTTCCATCCATATTTTATAACTATTTATTTTGTAGTTCATCTTAAAATGAGATTTTTAAACTCTAATCTATATAATTACCAAAATAAGTAGGGTAGATGTGGAATAACTCATGTAATCCTAGCTTAAATTCAACTGTTTTTTTTATAAAATTTCATTCTTTCTCTTAATTTTTTCTTACATTTCTTTATTTCTCTCTTTAAGTAATCTCTTCAATATTTTTTATTATACTAAAATATTCTTTAATTTATTTATATTTCTTTATATATTTTCTATTTTTTCTAAATATTTTTTCATTTATCTCTAAAATTTTCCCCCTCTCTAATTCTTTCTCTTTCTTTCTCAAAATTTTCTCAACTTTTTTATACTTTTATCTTTTCTTTATTTATTTTTTCTAATATATTTATCTCTCTATCTCTAAAATTATCTTTTCTCCATATTTTTCTTCTTCCCCTCTCTAAATTTTCTAATTTATCTTAATATTTCATTACTATTTTATTTTAAGAGAGGAGAATAAACTAGAGAGGAAAAATAATTATAGAAAAAATAAAAAAAATTAAGAAAAAAAAATTGAAGAGAAAAAAATGAAGTCTATGGGCTAGCCTTAACCATGAGATTTAATGGGTTGTATAGTGCTGGTTTTTGTAGGTTTGTGAGTCATTTTGACCTTAGCCCACGTGGGTTAAAGTTAGATTGAATTGGATCGACCAAATTGACACCTCTACTAGCAGGAACACTTCTCATCAGAGTAGCAAAGAAAAAATAACTTCAAGTTGAAGCAATCTTTAATAAAAAATTTCAAGCGCTAAAATTTCTAAATTGATAGGAAAATAGAGTAGGCAATATAATCATGTAAGTTTATAAAGTTAAACAGACTACTGATATAACAGAACTTGTTGTTAGAGAGAATCCAAGTGAGTGTCCACCTATATTAGATATAGCACCTTAGTTGAATAAAATTGTTAAAAATGAATTAATTTTATAACATCGATTGTTATTCCTTTGGGACAAACATATTTTGATTGTTCATATACAATTATATGAGTAACACTCTTTTAAGATTATAAATTGTTTTGAACGTGTTGTACATTGCTTATCATCTATAATTCTTTGGGGTTTAATTTTCCTAATCTTCACGAAGTGAAGGACATGATATCAACTATATTTTTTTCATTTAATATAGATTTTTTTTATTTTGCTTGAAATATTTTCATTGTTGGAATCATCTTCAAAAGTAGAAGCGTTTATAATTTTACTTGGTTTGAGATAGTAATGAGTTTTTATATAAGGGCTGGTTGGGCCAGCCTTAACCCACTTGGCCCTAAGGGCTTTTTCATCCTAAATACTTTTTATATCTAAATTTTTTTGGCCCTAACCCTTAGGGTTAGGCTGCCACATTTGACAGGTCTACTTAAATCTATACATTCTAAATTTTAAATAAGATATGGTTGAGGTGATCCATTTTTACTTAACCTCTAGTCCTTGGGTGAGTTTAGGTTGTTGATTTATTACTTGTTGTCTTTAGTAGTTTTCAAGAAGATTAGGTATTTTTTTTGTTAATTTATTTGGTATTTGAAGACTTAAGTTTTTGTTGAATTTATTATGGTATTACAGATAATCTAGTAATATGATATTTATTTACATATTTTTATTTTGTATATTATGTTTTATTGTATATGTTATGCAAGTTATAATGTTATGTGGATTTAAAATTATATATTAGATTTATTACTTGTTAAATAATAATTCTTATTACTATTTGTGTAAGTGGTACTAATAAAAGCTGGTTTGATAGATTTTATAAATGAAAAAATATTATTAAAATATATTTTTATAAAAATTTTAACCTTGTGAACTTTTTAAATTATATGTATAGGCTTTAGGCCTATTTATTAGTCTGTTATCTTATAAATTTTAAGTTTTCATATCTTTTTAATTAATCATTTATATAGTAAGTCTATTTATTGACATTTTTATATTGTAAATTTTTAAACAAATTTGTAGATATGATAAACTTTAAAAAAGGTCAAACCTCGATAACAAAGATAAACCTATGATGAGTAACAAGCTTAGACTTAGACTTTGAAATTGTTAAAGAAATCAAACTTAAACATTTAAAGTCTAATTTTTATCCTTAATTAGAAATAATAACTTAAAAAAATAATATTACCATTACAAGATCATTGAGTAATAATAAAATTAGAACAAATAATTAACGATTAATTTTCAATTATTCATAAAGAAGTTGAAATAAAACTAGATAAATTTAAAAAAAAAATCAAAATCTCCTATATGATCATAATTGAATTTATATTTATATTCTTTAACCTTAAAATTTTCTATTTATTTTTATATATTTTTATTTTATTTTATTTTAAAATTAAATTTTAAACAAAACCTCTTTTAAAAAATTAAAATTCAATTATTCTTTTAAAAATATTTGAAATTGTTCCTTGCGAATAGCATTAGTCTTAAACATCCCTTTTTATACTAACAACTGCATTTGTCCAAAAATAAAACTTAATACACACGGTTTGCATGCAATAATTCATTACTATTGTCGGAGACAACATTCTTAGCTAGAATCAACGAACCTCCCATTGTTCACAATATCTCACCTTCACCGTGTCGAATTCCGTCGTGGTCACAAGTCACCACTTCCTTTCTCTTTCTTTATTTAGTAATAATGTGATAATGTAATGTATTATCTCTTCTTTTTCTTTCTTTCACTTTTTCAGGAACAATGTTGCTTGAGGTGAGATTAGAGAGTTTGGAAAAAGCAAGAACAATAAGGCTACATTAGATTAGAAAAAAATTTATTTATTAATTTAAAACATAAAAAATATATTTAATAATAATAAAAGTGGTATTCATATATTAGAAGGACATCAATACCTCCTCCAAACAGAAGGGCACAAGATAAAAATCCAAGTAACATAGTTCGGAGCATCTTTACTTTTTCTTAAAAAATAAACACGGTGATGAATACATTTGCATTCTAAGATACAAAATATGAATAATTTCACACGATAGGGACCAAAAGCATAAGTAGTAACACAGCTTGAAATCCCTTTCTTCTTCCTATAAATCTTTATTACTTTACATGGAAAATAACACCAAGTATAACTTAACCAGAAGTTTTGTCACCCCCAAATCCAGGCTTCAAAAATCCATTCTGGCTCAGGTGGCTAACACCACTCCTCATTTTTAAGGTCCATTTATCATCACCATATAAGTGAAAAACAGTGATGGATGCATTGTCTATTTTCCCTTCATGCCTTCCATTTGCACTTGCCCACTTGTAAAGTGTTTCAATAGATGCCCCATGAGTGACAACAACAACTCGCTCCCCTGCAATTAATACAGATAACATCAAGGGGAGGAATACATTGATACAATATTTTAAGATTTTAGAGGAAAGAAAAATAAACTTGTTTTGCCATCATTGTCATATAGTACTTAATAGTTAATAATAGTCAAATGGAGTCGGAATACAAAAAGGATCTCCAATCAAATAGATAACCAATCGTGAAAAACATGATTTCCATTTACATATGCAAAGACTTTCACTAGTATCCTTACCTTTATGTTTTCTTCCAATTCTTAGCAATGCAGATTTGCAGCGTTCAAACAGTTGGGCAACACTTTCTCCACCACCCTGCATATAATGGACGTGCTTCAATGCTATGCATGTGCAAAAAGGCGTCCTTTATCATAATTCGGTGTTTCCACACACCATAAGAATTTATATATGTAATTTTTTATTTTTTATTCAAAATCATATGATCTAATATATTATTGATAACATTAAATATTACTTCTTCAAACTTTTTTTTATCTGTACAGAAAAAAAAAGTTTAAAAAAATTGTTTCTATTTTATTTTCAAAATAGTATTAATTTTTTTGTATCTATTTTTATATTTATCTATTATTATCAATTTTAGTAAAATTGTGACATCCAATATATAAGAGAAAAATTGAAATTGTAATAAATGAAAATAGATAAGAATAAAGTTTACAAAAGATAAATTAAAAAATTAAATAAATTTTTAAAAAAATTAATAATATTAATTGTATTTCTTAATATTTATGTATCTTTTTTTTTGATAAAAAAATGAAAGAAATATAATTTTTGATAAAATTTTAATATCTATTAAATTCTTATTGTGTATCCTTAATCACATTTTAAAAAGATCAATTCTAATTATATATTCATAAAATATAGACAAACTGAATTTTACCATCACTCAATTTAATGAATAAGCAAGTTCTACATGAAATATAATGCAAAGTTCACAAGATTTGGTAGATTTGTAGACGTTTCATTTCTTAGCATTTAAGGTTCTCCTAATCTGGCTTCCACTGTACTTACTGGGAGTTCTTCATTATCATTCTTAGACACTAAAGTCTTGTAAGCCATGGGATTAGTCTTTTTTATTTCACCATAACCAACGCCTTCAAGATCCCCCATGTGTCTTTCCCGTAGGTCAATATCCTTCACAACCTGGCGTTTCAATCAAAGGTAAATATCGTTAGAACATAGAATAATTTACTAGTTAGATCACGCAAGACAAATCACAGTATCAAAAAATAAACCAAACTATAGTAAACATAACTTTAACTTCAATTTTAAGCCAATTATAGCAGATACCCAATATGCTTATAAGTTTGTGAATAGCCCCAACTATTCTATTAAAGAAAGGGAATTAAGACGTTCCTTTGTTTTCATCTAAGAAAAAGAATAATTCATGACTGTCTATTTCATAAATACTTAGAGACAGCAAGATTACTTCATGCATAGCAAAGGTACTTCAAGACTTCAAATATGAATAAACTAAAGTAACTCAATACCTTAAAAGAATTAACTAACAAATTAGTCCCTCTTTATATTGTTAATTTATTTTTATTTTAAAAATAATGTAAATTAATTTCTTACTTTTAAAAATCTTTTAAATTAATCTCTTCATTTACTTAAAATAATATAAATTAGTCTTTCCACGTAGATAAATTTGTAAAATTTTTAAAAGTGAAAAACTAATTTGTATTATTTTAAAAAATTAAGAATAAATTTGGGATACAAAACTAATTTGCTATGTTAATACGGATGTGGTGTTTAGACTATTGTTTAATATGTCAACCGTAATGATCCTCCTATTATGTATCATCCATCTACATTTCTCGTTCAACGGTTGACAGATTTAAACACTAAATGAATATATCTTAGTATTTCTACATGTGGAAAGTTTTTCTTATATGTGAATCCATAAAATGCAAAATTTGAGGATATAGACTATCTGTTCAAACCTCTGGCCCTCCACATTTGACTGCAATTATCTGTGCAGTTTCAAATGCGCGTTGTAAGTCAGAAGAATATATCGCAGAGATCTTTGGTTCCTTGGATAGCCTATTTCCCACCTCCATTGTGAAATGTACATGAATTAGTGTCATGAAAGCACCAAAAAACAAAGATGTAAAGCAAGGGTCTAGTCTTGGTATGTGTAAAGAATGAGAGAATGCAATAAATAATTAAACCCAACTTACTGCAGCAGCTTGCTGTCTTCCAGCTTGATTTAATTCAATATCCGCTTGTCCCTGTTTACATATATTAGTGAAAATTGAACATAATCAAGGTAAGAAAAAATTCAAAGTAACCCCATATATAAGAAAGAATGAATGCTCATAATGGAAAGATGTTTGGCATTCGTTTAATTTTGCTTCTTTTTCTTTTTCTTCCAAGAATTAGATAGGATTCGGCTTCCAACAAATAAGAGGTAAATCACTTACAAAATTATTCTTGAACAGTTTTGTTAAAGCATATAAAAATTGAGCCCAAAGCACATACGTAAAATTGGTTCAATATCGAGCCCAATTCCAATCCTTAATCATTAAACTTTCTTTGAACTTTTTCCATCATTCAATTTTAATCCTTATTAAATTTTCTTACCAATTTCAGGATTACCAGTGTGTTTTACAAATTATTTCAAATAATAATTTATGATTCATTTGACTAGTTTATAAACTTTTTTTATCAAATTAAAAATGTTTGATAAAAAAATTATCTCATTGCCTTGTAATATTTTCCCACAAAATAACGTTTAAGCTTAGAACTTATTATAATTTTTTCAATATTAATTTTTAGTACTATGATATAATTTTTCATTTTGTCCCCTTTAATTTTACATTATTATTTTGTAATTATTACACTATTTAAATTATTTATTTTAGATTTTTAATAAATAATTGATGTTTACAAAAATAATGAATAAGTGTTCAAAATTACAAATGTGATGATTCTCGTGCATTCCATCCGAAAAAACGGTTTTTTTTTTTATATTAACTGTTTTAAATCTAAGTTGAGTGATTCTCATGTTTTCGTATTCAAATTCATCAATTTTTCTTCATAACAAATAGCACTTCTGTTTACATATTAATATATTAAACACGAAAAACTGCCTTAGTCTATTGTAAAGGTCTCAAATTCAACATATAGTTTAGTAAAAGTTTATTTCTTAAAACTTTTATCCAAATTATGATTTGGGAAATGCAAAAAACAAACAATAGCAAACACACCCTAATTATTAGAAACCTGAAACCTGATGAGTATTTTTATATATTGCTAAAATTGTAGTAAAACTACTCAAACCATTGCATAAGCTAGCAAAAGCATTGCAGACTCAATTAAATTGGGTTTGATTTTACAGCAATAAGCTATACTACTATTCAAGAAGGAATAACGCTACGTCATTAAAATTCAACATAATAAAAAGAATCAGTTAATTTATTGTGAGAACCTACTATTTTAACTTCTTTTATACAAAACCTAAATAATAAACATTAATATTTCTATGAATCAGCTATGGATAAATTTTACAAAAAGAAAAGAAAAATACCTGAATTTTTCTCTCAGCATTCCATGCTGTTTCACCATGACGAACCACAACAATCTCGGCATAATCTGGATGGGAATAGCTATAACCAGCATCATCTAATCAATTAGTTTGAAGTGACTTAGGAAAATTGAATTAGAAATAGGAAGAGTTAGCGAAAGAAAACTTGCAATTATCATCATAAGATGAATTTCATTCAATTGTAAATTAAAAGAAACAATGTTGACATAAATGTATTATTTTATTACCATGTTTCATTTACAGATACACACATGCAAGCGAAAAATTGAGGAAAGGAACCTGGGAATGGAATCGGTGATGCAAGACTCGGCCATTCTGAATGATTACAACAACTAAGAAGGAAGAGGCAATATTGGCAAAGAGCAAGAGGGAGAAGTAATGTAGTTGTTCGTTTCCTCGTAGTTTCACTTCTATTTCAATAATCAATATTTTCATTTCCTCGGTGCTTCGCTTTTATCATTTCTTATAGTGTTCCACATGTTTGATGTTTCCTTCCCTATATTATATCTTTTTCGAGTTGACGGACCCATATAAAAACTATTATCTTCGATGACTTAGTTGTAACCGTTCGATGAGTATTATTTCCTTATCAATCGCTGAATACAACACATCAGTGTCTTTACAAATTACAAGGATTTATACATTCTTTGGTATTTTACCTTTCAGATTCTAAATTTATATAATTGTAAATTCGTGATTTTTTTTATCAGCAAAATAATTTAGATTAAAAAGGATACAGGAAGTACCTAATCCTTATACAAATGATAAGATCTACATACGTGAATATTTGACTTTTAAAACTTTTTACTTTATATTTTTTATGTGTAATTATCTAGAATAATTATTAACCCCCAACTAGTCATGACATTAAAGTTAAAATATGTGGATATTCGCACCTTATAAAATCAAACAAAATCCATTTTATCAAATCTAAGAATTCTTACCCAATTTGTGAAGGTAAAATCAAATTTGAAGATTTAAATATCCATCCCACTCCTATTTCAAATTTGTCTCAACAACTATAATAATACTTAAAAAAAATATTAAACCTCATATTTCATCAAAAATATAATTTTTACTATTGAATTTGTCATTCGTTTTAAATTTTTAATATCAACTCTATTAAAATATATTAAATATATTATTTATTTAACAAAATATACATAAATAAGTAAAATACAAAAAAAAATTATAAAAGATAAATTTCCCAAAGTTTAATTGAAGCTGACGTGGTTGAAATTAGATTTTAATTTTTATCCCCAACTCTTCTAAACCCACACTTAAACCAGGTAGCATGACACTTAATGTGACATGAAACCAGAACAGAAAGACCAAATCCTGCTTTTGACCCATTTCATTACCATGCCTACCCCTATGTATGTTAAGATATTTGGGCCAAGAACCAACAAAAAGTTACAAAATTATGCAAAAAGAAAACTCGAGTTTTTAGGTCCGTCAGTATCACAGGCTAAATTCTCTACTAGTATTTTAAGTATTTATAGAAGAAAAAAAAAACCTATTAATTAACATCAAGTGCATTCAGCCGATAAAAATGCCAAAGTCAAACTTTCTTGTCGTAAGCTTCACAGACATAATATAGAAGGCTTATTTATTCAGTAATAACTCACGTAACGTGAGTGCGCAACCATCAATGAATTATGGTAAAATTCGGAAGCATATTTTTCTAACTAAAACTGCTCTCCATTCGCACACCTAACGCATTAATCACACAGGATAACATATTACCAATCATTTACAAACATACAAGACAAAGGGTACCGATAAAAACAATATGCTTCATAGGACCTCACATACACATGCAACTTATCGATAATGGCCATAGGAAGTCTCAAATGACGTTGCGATTTCAACAGATAATCGTCGCCCCCGCTTTATTTAAACTACTCATAGCAACCCCCCTCCCCCCAAAAAAGAATGCACAGTAGAGGCACTAACTTAAACGGACCCCATGAAAGATTTGAGCAAAATTTCTGTCCGACACTTCTCGGAGTCTAACGAGGAAGCACCGAAAAGAATCACGTACGATGAAAAAGTGGAAGAGAATCACAGAATTATGCTGGAGGCCGCAAAAGCAGAACTAGCCAAGGCAAAGAGAGAACTCAGTAGAGCTAAAGAGAATGCCATGCAATCCTGGCTTGACTCCAAGCCTCTCATAGATGAACTGGAAAAGCAGAAATTGAATCTTGCTAATGCTCAGCAAGGTTCAAATACAACGAAAGCTGCCATTGCAGAGTTGGAATCCCAGCTAGATATCATCCACAAGAGCATCAAATCCAAAAGAGAGGATCAACTCAAGACAGAATCAATGATCCACGAAATCAATCACGCTTTGGATCAGACGCGTAACGGCATGGAAAGGCTCAATTTTGAGAGAAAGAAAGAAAAGCAAATGCTAGCAAAACTGAGGCAAACCCTGAATCTAAGAAAGCAAGCAGTTCAAACCTTGCAGCTCACTCTTAGAGCCGTATTACTGGAGTCAGATGCTGTGGAACAATCTTCTGCCAAAGCTCTTCAACAGATCAACCATTCGGAAAATCAGAGAGATGTTGCCCACCTTACTCATGAAAACTACTATGCCCTAACAAGAAGAGGCAAAGAAAAGATTTCACAGGCAAATTGGCGTGTTTCAGTTTCCATGGAGCAAAAACTTGCAGCTGAGAGTTCCCGTGAGTTAATGTTATCAAGATTGAGCAAGTTTTACTCCAGTAGATCATGGAGTATGAGCAGAAGAAACACAATAGGCCAGAGGTACACACAGCAGAATGCAGAAAGCCAAGACACAATTGTTGAAGAGAGAGTAACAACTAAAATAACAAGTGCTTCATCCAAACCGCCTGCCAAAGAATCATTAAACATGTCCAAAGGGGCAAAACTACAACACTCCAGAAGATCAGGAAGTAATGCAAAAACAATAAAGAAAAAGCCATCCATTTTGGATAAAATGAGAAAATGTCTTTTATGGAAGTCAAGGAAATCAGGTGGATGACTCCACATATTCTGAAATGGAAATAAAGCAAAAATCAAGTTACATAGAGCAAGATGCCATGTCTAAATCTTAATAAAATTGATAGCACTAAAATTCAAAAAACAATAGTTGAGTTTTACAGCTTTGTTCTGTCATGTGATTAACTTGCTGTCAAACACTTCTGATTAGACTAAAAATACTGTTGGGTAAAAGCAAATAAACTCAGGGCAAACAAGTGGGGAGCCTCATTCTAAGGTATGTCTCAATCTGCCTAGCTCTTTTATAAAAAATCACCAGCTAGTGGTTGATGCTCAAAGAGTTTGACAGAAGAAAAAAGTATGATCATATCGATATCTCTATCTCAACTTCAGAATCTAGAAAGCATAAATTCAAGTACATTATATCTGATGTTTTCATAGACTACTGGCAAAGAAAAATCAGAAATTGTAGACTATGTAATTGACATCCCCCCTCCCCCCTAAAACAAAAATCTGATTTTCCGGACGATACAGCCACATTGATCATTATTGCAAGAACTCTATTTGAACATTTTAGAATAGGCTTTTTTCTCTTGATCGCGTCTATCAGCAACCTGTATCCAAGATCAGAGAACAGAATAGATTTATTTTGTCACAATGAAATAAATGGCATGTAAAAGGATAGACGAAAACAAAAGGTGAAATAACTGACCCTCCTCCTGGCAATGGCATACTCTCTTTTAATCCCTCCTGAAGAACAGAGCATGGGACAGGTTAGGCTTTATTAGAAATATCATAGGTGAAATTTGCAATGACAGTAAAATTTAAATTATCTAAGAGTCATGGTCTAATGATTCACGGGATCTCTATATATTCAGTTTTATTTGTATTGTAATATACCATGGAAAATCATATTTTTCAAAAACAAAGACTAATTCCATTCACACTGATATGATATTAATTTCCTTTTGAGAGATTTCAGAATTCAGGTGATTGCATAAGACATTTGATCTAGAGGATTTATTTACCCAAACAGACTACTTTACTACACTGAAAACAGCAAAAGAATTAAAGACAAACATAATGAAGAGGAAATGGTAATTTATTAGCCCAAATAGAAACTACCATACAATCTCATTTCAGCATTGTATCTTATCACAAATAGGCTAGAAGTCCACAACCCTGGTAAAGACAAAACTATGGTCCTAAATGAGAAAATCTCAGTCCTCACATCTTTCATCAAGAACCAGGAAGTTCACTCCTTAACAACACCTTCTCACATGATGACAAAGAATGTCATGACTCAAGAAAAGCAATTTATAAAAAGTATCCATGACATGAGCACAATGGGGAATGAAATAAAAGCACAAAGAATTTAAATAACCACCTACCGTCGTTTGGCTCCAACTCTAATGCTTTCTTGAAGCTTTCAACAGCAGCATCTAGGTCATTGAGTGCCATATATGCCTGAGATTAAGTAGATCAAAATATAAATAACAAATTACCAGGTATAATTTATATTATAATACATGACAATGATTCAGCTTATGAGGAACATGAATGATGTATCCCCTATGTAGTTGGTGGTTAAAGGTATAACAATCCACATAAGCAGACAGAACAAGGACACAAACACAGTCCTGAAACCTACTGGCATAGGTCAAATCAAAATTAGCATAAAACAAAAATAGAATCATAGGAAGTGGGAAACACTACATTAAATTCAAAAGCACACTGACAAATAAAAAGACACAGCACACAATTTACTAGCCAGTATTAAGCACTTTCATTATCATCCTATTTTGTGCATTGGAAGATGTCAACCTGGCCTTTGCGAAACAGAGCTTTTGCATTGTCCCCATCATGCATTGCAAAGTCTGAATCCAGTAACGCTCCTTTTAGATCACCTATCTTCAATTTACAAGCCTATAAATTCAAACAACAGGATTCAAGTCATTAGTTTAAGTGAACTGATCAAAGAAAATAAGATCAGTGCAGAACACTACATAAGTTATGTTGGAAATAATGCCATTTAATGTACTTAGGAAATAGTATGTTCATATTCATGTATCTCATGTTTAAATGCATTTAGTATTCATGGGTAAAGTCTAGGAAGTTGCACTCAATTCATATCAGCTCAGGAAATAGTCTCCACTTAGTCTATTGAGAGACTGTAGATATGAATGATACGCAGAACCTGGGTACTAAACATTCTCCTAAATTGGAAAAGTTTTCATCCTCTAAATTCATTCTAAAATATTCTCAATCACCCCCTCTAAATTCAACAAGTTACAACAGCCCAAAAGAAGGTAAAGCTAAAAGGCTTCCACATTGATTCTAGCAGACCTAAATACAGGACGCAATAATTAAAATGTAGTCTCATGATTAGACCTATTATCCCAATTCCCTTATCCTTCTCACCCCTGAGTCTGGCCCTAAGAGTAAGTTTTAGCGTGGAACACATGCATGATTCAATATAACATCCATTCAAAAGGAGGGTGGGTGACCACTAAAGAGAAATGGATATAGAGCAAGAATTTTCAATTGTCTCTTTCAGGCTCCCTCTATTTGGTGATAGCCTAATACTCAGCTTAAAAATCCATTGTAAAGCCAGAATGAACTATCATTGATGATTCCCTAAAATTAAAACTTTGTAAATGCAAGATATATAAAATCAGTCCCGGGCGTCTACCTAAACAACTCAAGCTTTTAGTAATGATTTTGGGTGTCAGTAATTGAAGGCAGAAGTATAATGGCAAGGAACTTACGGAACTGTTCGTAAAAATTTGAGATTTTGTCTTCCTTAAAGCAGCACTCTTCTCTACAAAGTCAGAATTTAAAAAACAAATAAAAAGAAGAGAGATGAGATACTAAAGGAAACAGAATAAAGCAAACAAGACGGTTGAACTAAAGAGGTTGACCTTGGTCAATGTCATCCTTCTCCCAACATACATCCAAATACCTCAAGGCCTTGCGATACTTTCTGAGAGCCATCTTATAATCTAGCTTCTGTTTAGAAGGAAACGACCAAACAGTAGTAAAACATCACGCTTTATGACATCATCATTATTATTATTATATATTATAAAAATCATATTTGAAGAGAAGAAAACTGCTTTGTTACCTTATACTGTTCGTTGCCAAGGCTCTTGATAGTGTCGACAGCACTCATCCACCAAGAAATTTCATCGGGTTTGACATCGAGATCAGCGGGCCAATCAGGGAAAGTGTCACCATCTTTGAAGAAGTTAACGACACCGTCGTCCTCTCCTTCGGGTATTTCTCCGCAATCCACGACGACAACGCCTTGGGTGGGACGGTCTTCTTCGGCGGTGACGACATGCTCGACGGAGCGAACGACACCCATGCCTTTGATTACTTTTCCAAAAACGACGTGCTTTCCATCCAAGTGAGGAGTGCGAGTGGTGGTGATGAAGAACTGAGAGCCGTTAGTGTTGGGACCAGCGTTGGCCATGGAAAGCATCCCCTTGCGCTCGTGCTTCAGCTCAAAGTTCTCGTCCTCGAACTTGGAACCATAGATGGATTCACCTCCGGTACCGTCGCCGGCGGAGATGTCGCCGCCTTGGATCATGAATCCCTTTATCACGCGATGAAAACGCATTCCCTGTGTTATCAAGAAAGCAAGGAGAATCTTTAATCAGCATTCGAAGGAGAAACTAACTAATGAAAGAAAAAAACAAGAAGGAGGACCTTGTAGTGGAGGGGAACGCCGGTGTTGGGACCGATGCCCTTTTCGCCGGTGCAGAGAGCTCTAAAATTTTCGGCGGTTTTGGGAACGACATCGTTGAAGAGTTCAACCACGATCCTTCCTTCTAGCTCTCCGCCAATGCTCACGTCGAAGAAGCATCTCGTGTTCACCATTTTGGGAAGACGAAGAAGTATTGAAAGGGATTAAGGGAAAGATGGAAGAGGAAGAAGCGAAGTTGAGTATAAAACCCTAATCCCGCTTTCTAATTTCAAACTCCAATGTCTTCGTGCCGCGACAAAACTCCTACTGTTAGCCACGACACGTGTCGTTAATCCCGCCTTTTCTTTTTCCTTTGTCTGTACAACAAAATAATAAACAGGAAAAATAAACTTACTACTTCTAGTCAGTACATATGATCCCCTTTATCACTTTACAGGAAAAAGAATAACAATGTAATAGCTATAGTTTGTACCTTTGATTTGCAAAGATTGGTTATGAACAAAAAAAAAATATAAATAAATAAAATATTATCTTATATTTTTGTAAGTGGGATCAATTTAATTCAGAATAACATGTTATACTAATTTCAAAAGAAAACTATATTAGAGTTATTTTTATTAATTTTTTTAATCAATTGAATTTTATTAATTTAAATATTAAATAAATAAATTTTATTATATAAATTATAAATTTTAAAAATTATAATTTAACTATTAAATTAATAAATTTTATCATATAAATTATAAAATTTTAAAAATTATATTTTATTGAATCAATTTAAATTAACATATATTAAAAATACATATTATCTATTAGAATAAAATTATATAATAAAATTTTAAATTTTACTAACTTTTTAAATATAATTTATACAATAAAACTTATTAATTTCACAGTTAAATTAATAAAATATTAAATAAAAATATTCATAATATCTTGATCCTCTTCAATATTTTTACCACATGTTAATTAAAAATAATATAAAATAAATTAAATAAATAAATATTTATATTTCAGCAAAATAAAATAATTTTAACAAACCTACAAGAATGAAATATTTAAAAGACTTTCCATTTGACAATAGATATTAATATTCATTGTTTAAAGTATTTAATATTTATTATATTTTTCTTGAATAATAAAATGACATATTTATTCTATTTTATTATAAAATATTTAAATAATGATTTTTTATAAATGTACAATTCCATTTCCCGTATCATTAGATTAAATAACAAAACATAGTTTGGTGGTAAAAAATTTAATGGATAAATTTACACCCATCTAATAAGTAATTTACCTATTAAATTTGGTATTTTGAATGTTGCACATGTGTTAAGTTTTGTAATATTTTTATATTAATTTACCTAATGTTAATTTTATTCATAGATAATGAACATTTAAATAATTAAATTAATATTTAAGTTTTAAAAAGTTTAAAGGGTAAGATTGATTTTGTATATATATTATTCTATGTAACAATAAGATAATTGGAAAATAACAAAATTATTAAGTATTTGAATTAAGAAAATAAATATTTGATTTGTTCTACTATAAATTTTAATATGTTTTTATACATGAACAAGTGATTTATAAATATTTTTAATAATATTATTTTAATTTTAATATTTATTTTAAATTATTTTACTAATATTATTTTATATTTAAGAATGTGTGTGCTCCGGTACCCTTGTAAATCTGGATACCAAACCCTTCCTTACAAAGGATCAGTGAAGTGTTGACATGTGTCGAATATGGTTGTCTACGTTTAATGTGGTCAAACATAGCATAGTTTAATGAAAACTTTGTCATTAAAGTCAGAAATTTTCTATATTTTGTTAAAACGTCCTTATTTTAAAATACTTTATTTATAATTTTAAAAAAGTCATTTTCATTTTATGTATTTTATTTTATTATTTTTTATTTAACCTTACATCTCATCCTGATAAAAAAATTTTAAAAAAATTATTTAGGTCATAATTTTTTTTCATAAATTTGTTTATATCATTAAAATTTATTATTTTTATAATAACTATTTCAAAAATCATCCTTATCATAAATCTTAATTGATTAATATTGTAAATATTATATTAACATTTTATCAAAATCTAACTTTTAATAACATATTTAAATATTTTATATTAATAAAATTATTTATTATATGAGAAATACTAATAATATATTTTTAAAATATATTTTTACGCAATTGATTAATTTTTAAAAATTAAAATACTGATTACATACTTGATTTATTTAAAAGATATATTAATTTTTAAAAATTAACAAACTTTATTTATGATTTTAAAAAATTATTTTTATTTTGATGTATTTTATTTTATTATTTTTTACCTAACCTTGATTTACACCTGAACATAATAAAAAAGTCTTAAAAAAATTTATTTAGGTCATGGTTTTTTTCAAAAAATTTATTTATATTATTAAAATTTATTATTTTATAATAACTATTTCAAAAATCATCCTCATCATAAATTTTAATTGATTAATAATGTAAATATTTATATTAACAATTTATCAAAATTTAATTTTTAATATCATATTTTAATATTTTATATTAATAAAATTATTTATTATATGAGAAATACTAATAATATATTTTTACATAATTGATTAATTTTTAAAAATTAAAATACTCATTCCATAATTGATTAATTTAAAAAATATATTAATTTTTAAAAATTAACAAGCTTTATTTATAATTTTAAAAAAATTATTTTTATTTAATATATTTTATTATATTATTTTTTATTTAACCTTGATCTACATCTGAACATGGTAAAAAAAATTTAAAATTTTTTTAAGTCATAACTTGTTTAAAAAAACCATTTTACATCATTAAAATTTATTACTTTTATAATAAAATATTTTAAAAATTATTCTCGTCATAAATCTTAATTGATTAATAACCTCTAGGAATTAAAAAATGCAAGTAAAAATAATTCTTTTAGAAAAATAAAATAAAATATTTAATTTATATTTAATTAATAACATCCAATATTATGTTAGATTACCCTTTAATAAATTTTAAAATATTAACATAAATATTATAATTTTATTTTTATAGGATGATGTATTATATTAACAATTATAGAAATGTTAATAATAATTTTTTATTGTTAAATTTTAAAAATTAATATATTTTTAAATTAATTAATTATGAAATCAGTATTTTAATTTTTAAAAATTAATCAATTATATAAAATATATTATTAGTATTTTTCATATAATAAATAATTTTATTAATATAAAATAGTAAAATATGATATTAAAAGTTAGATTTTGATAAATTGTTAATATAAATATTTATATTATTAATCAATTAAAATTTACAATGAAGATGATTTTTAAAATAATTATTATAAAAGTAATAAATTTTAATTGATATAAACAAATTTTTATAAAAGTGATGATTTAAACAAATTTTTTAAGATTTTTTTTATCATGTTCAAGTGTAAATCAAAGTTAAATAAAAATACTAAAATAAAATATATTAAATAAAAATAATTTTTTTAAGATCATAAATAAAATAATGTAGAAGAGGGACGTTTTAATAAAATGTAAAAAAAATTTGATGTTATGTTTGACCACATTAAATGTGTACAACTATATTTGACACATGTCAACACTTCACTGATCCTTTGTGAGGAAGGGTTTGTTACCCCCAGATTTACAAGGATACCGGAGCACACACCATTTAAAAATAATATTACCTTCATCTTATCTCTTTTTTTTTTAAAATAAATTACACAAATCAATAAACTTAATCATTATGATGTGATTATTAGATAAAATTTTTAACCTACTTTTATTTATTTAACTACATGATCTCTCTATTTTTTCTTCATTTATTTTTTATAAATAAAAAATATCAATAAAAAAGTAATAATTAATATTGTCTTCTATTTTTATATGTAAAAAATAAAATTTATCCTTTTTATTGGATAAGTAAATAGAAATATATATTATTAATTTATAAATATTTTAAAATGAAACTAAATCATATTATACTTTATCATTCTTTAATATTTTCTAAAATATTTAATTGATATTATGATAAACCTTTTTGGTTGTTAATTTAGATGGAAAATGAAGCTAATGGAATTGTATACACAATTATAGATTTGTAGCATTAAATAATAAAAACAATAAAGTAACAAAAGATATATCATATTATGTAAATAATAATTTAATATATTTTTCATATTTCTATAAAAAATAATTTTATGTAAATAAAAGTAGTTATTATAAAAAAATTATAATAAATTTGTACAAGTAATTAATAATAAAGTTTAATTTTGATAAATTATCTATGTAAATATTTTTATGCTGATAATAATTAGAAATTATTTTAAATATAATTTTTAAAGTAAATGTTATATAATTCAATTATTATTAATTATATGAAAATTTATAAGTAGATAAAAGTGTAAAAGATTATATTATCATACATTTTAAATAAAATTATAAGAATAATTCTTGATGTTATAATATATATTTAAATATTTTTAATTTCAATTTTATTCATTGTAATATTTTTAAATTACGTAATTTTAAAATTATACAATATATCTATATTTCTAATTTCTGTTTTTTTTTTCAAATTTTATTCGTTAAAATTTTAAATTTTATTTAATTACGATTCCTAATTTTTGTAACATTATTTTATTAGTACATATGATACTTTTGATTTTATATGTGCTGCGTAATTTTACACATTGTTTGATTATTATTCTATTTTTTTACGTTTATTATATTCCTGTTACTATTATAATAATGTTCCCTTTTTTGTTTATATATATATATATATATATATATGACTATTAGAATATGTTATTTATTGCTATTGAATTTCTTGCTTTTGATTTTTACGATTATATTATCCGTTTATTATTATTTTTATAGTATTTACATTTTTATATTATTATATTATTTTTATATAATAATAAAATATTTGTTTTTATAATATTACTATATTTTTATTTGTGATGACATTTAATGAAGAATAGACTGACTTTTACAGAAAAGAACTTATTGATCAATGTTTTTATGCTTTTATTATATATGTTTAAATCAATATAAATAAATTGCGCAATGAAAAACTGGCGTACTTATTTCACTTTTACCATACAAGTATGTATTACCTGATGAAACATTGAGTGGAGGGAAGATTACTGTTTGCATTGTAGATAAATTTATATAATACATTGATTTGATAGATATTTTTATTTTTATTTTTATTTTATATATTTAAATTAATTATTTATGAACAAAGTTAATTTATATTAATATGAATTACATCTTTAATTATTTTCTATCGTATAATTTTATTCTAGAAGTCATCATATAATTAAAAATTTGACATAGATCATATATGTAAATTTCTAAATTATTATAAAATTAGTTAACGCTTCATTTATATATATTATAATTAAAATAATATAATATACTAAAATAAGAGGAGTTTTATTTATGTTTTTATATTAACATAATTTAAAAATTAAATTAACAAAAAAATATTTTATAGACAATATAAAAATAAGTGCACCTCATGAATATAAGTTAATATTCTTTATTATAAATTAGTTACGTTGTACGTATGTCAAAGTAAAATTATTTATATTATATTTTTTATTAATTCTTTATTTTGATGATAAATAAAATAAATAATAAATAATAAAGTAAAAAGAAAAACTAAATTTGGTAGTATAAAAAAATATTAATTTTATTTATTTCTTATTTGTTACGTAAAAATTTTATCAAATAAAAAAAGGTAAAAAAAAAAAAGTTTTTAGTCTCTCGATTATGCCCTGCCAGGGTTTAGTGACGACAACCGTAGCATTTTCTTTTTTTCAATTCGCTTAAGTGATATTGACTTCCGTTAATTTTCACAGTTCTGATTTTTATATTATGGGAAATGATCGAATTTCAATATCTGTAATATCAATATGTTAGTACGTGAGGAGCATGGCCTCGATCTTGATGACATGGTTAACATTGAAATTGAAAATGAAATATATGCAAAAAAAGATAACTGAATAGATCTAACATTAATGGGTTATTTATGGATAATTGAAATATTTAACACAAAGGTTCTAAAGACAATGATGTTTAACCTATAAAAGATAAACGACATGATTGAAGTAATAGATTCGGTGATTATTTATTCTCCTCCTATTAATAAATCAACATAATCAAGATTCAGTAGGTAAACTTTGGACTTTCAATCAATCATTCTAAATGTCTAGATGATAAAAAATATACTTAAAAATTATATTTAATTTTTTATTTTTTTATCATATTATGATGTTTCATTAGTTTTTTATTTAAATTATAATTCAAAAAATTAACTTATCTTTTAGAAAGTTAGAAATATGAGATACAATTGACAATTTAAAATGATAATTTATCTCTTAAAAAGTTGAAAACATACAACACAATTGATGAGTACAAATAAAAAAATAAATAAGAATAAGGATACCATTCACAAACCATTAAAAAAATGTATGAACCTTAAATAATAAGATGGAGTAATAATAAAGATAATCTTTAAATACAAAAAATTCTCTGACTTATGTTATGTGTGTGGTTGTTTGGGACATATTATAAAATTATACTTAGAAATTGATGATGAGGTAGATGATGATAAGTTTGTTGGCTTAATTATGATGTTTGGATGAAGTATCGCCATACAAAATAACAAAAGTTACAAAAGAGGAAGGGAAAGTTGTGGACACAATGGTAAGAAATAAAATGCTACCATATAAGAAGTCCCACGACCTAAGAGTTGCATCTAGTATGAGTAGAGAAGAGAACTAAAAGTCATCAATATTGACTCAATTTATAGGGTATAGTAGATCATGAAATTCTAACACGAGTAGTAAATTCTATTGCAAAAGTTGACTTAAATACAAACAAGAACCCACACATAACAATTTGAAGACATCAATCCAGGGGTGTGCAAAAACAACTCCTTATCAGAAGAGTGAGAAATAGACTTGATGGGTCATATTGAACCATCAAAAGTTATAACAAAAGCTCCTCATTGGAAAAGATTGGTTAGAGAATTTGGAACTGCAACCCCAACAAAATGTGTTGACCATCAAAAGGCGAAAATGAAAAGAAAAGAGATTGAAGTAAGCTCAATAACCAATGAACCATAGGATAATAACATCAAACTAAACCCAAAAAATAGGTAATGTTAGAGAACCAACACTACCCATCTCATTCATCATCCTTAGTTGGAATTATCGTGAACTTCGAAAACCATGTGTAATCTAAGCCTTGCTAAGGCTCATTAAAACAAAAGATCTGACTTTGTGTCCCTTATGGAGATTAAGAAGAAAATTTAGTAAATAGAAGTCATAAAAAATAAAAGAATACCTAAATATAATAGTAGTGCACTATTGTGGATAAGACAAAGGTTAGCACTCCTATGGAGAAAGGAGATTGATATTAAAATTACCAACTATTCTCTCAATCATATTTCTTGAGTCTATATGAAAGATCACTCATAGAATTGATGATTTATTGGACTTTATGGTTGACTGAAGGAAAATAACAAGCAATATACTATGGAGCTATTAGAACAACAAGTTGGCTTACTTCCCATATGTTGGATTGTTTTTTAGGACCTTAACATCATATGCCACAATGAAGAAAAGATAGGAGGCAAAGCAATAATAATTTCATAGTTACTCCAAACTTGTTGGGACCTAAATGATTATGATATAATGGATGCAGGCTTTAAGGGATACAAATACACCCGAATCAACATAAGAGCAGGATCAAACAACATATAACAAAAACTTGATTGATGTATATACACACCAAAATTACAAGACATATAGCGGAACATCATTGTTCAAAACTTATGTTCTTTTAAATCCGACCATTGCCCATTCAAAATTGCACTCTTAAATACCACCTCACATACGAAAACATAAGCAAACTCAAACCCCTTTTTCATTTTAAGGAATGATGAACTCGTGAAGAACAATGTGAGGACCTAACTAGGAGATATTGGACCATTGCGGAAAACCTATGCACTAAGAAGTTTAAAGGTATAAAAGACATTTTTTATATCCTAAAGAGGAAAGGTCACCTTCCAAGTAAACATATTGCAACATTGAAAAAACGACTTGAAAGAGAGAAAATAAAGGAACCTTTAGCAAAAAACTTGGAACAAAGAAGAAAAATGGTGAGGAATTGGATGAACTACTAAGAAAAGAAGAGATTTAATAGAGTTGATGATCTCAAGCTATTTGGTTGTAATATGGTGATTGAGATACTAAGTTTTTCCACTAGAAATTCTCCAACAAACAATGCGTAAACCAACTTACCAAGGTGAAAAACAATGATGAACAATGAGTACATGGAAAAGATGTCATCCCACATATCCTACAAAATTACTTTTAAAACTTATTCTTAACTTGTGACCCTATAAATTAGGTAGAATGATGCAAAATTATAGAGGAACGAGTAACATTGAATATGAAATCACAACTTGAAAGATCTTTTAAGGAAGAGGAAGTAAAATCAGCTCTTCACCAAATGCACCCATAAAGTCACTAGGTTTTGATGACTTATCGACACTATTGTTTCATAAGTTTTGACACATAGTTAGAGAAAAGGTATTAACTATAGTCCTATCAATATTAAGTGATGAAGAAAGTCCAAAGAAAACCAACAATATCTTTACATACTTGATCCCAAAAACCAAAAAACCTTGAATACCTCATGAATTACGAAACATTAGCTTATGCAACATAATCATAAAGTTGGTAACCAAATGCATTACAAACTGAATCAAGTTAATACTTGACAACCTAATCTCATAACCTCAAAACATTTTTATCCCAAGAAGACAAATTAAAGATAATGCTTTGGTAGGATTTGAATGCTTCCATTACATGAAGAAGAAGAAAAAGAATAAGAAAGGACAAAAAGGAGAGATAGTTATCAAGCTTAACATGTCAAAAATATACAACAAAGTGGAATAGAGCTTCTTCCATATAATCCTATCTACAATGGGTTTCCCTCATCAAATGACCTCTTTAATCATGAGATGTGTCTCCATAGTGTACTACTTCATTCTAGTCAATGGTAGGCCAAAATCATCTTTCAACTTGAGTTGCGACTTAAGACATAAAGATTCATTATCTCCTCATCTCTTTATCATAGTAATAGAAGCCATCTCAACTCTCATACAAACCAGAGCAACAAAAAATTCCCAACATGAGGTATAGGAAAGAGAAGGTGCACCCACTTATTCTTTGCT
Organism: Canavalia gladiata; assembly: GCA_037954105.1. Lineage (NCBI taxonomy): Eukaryota > Viridiplantae > Streptophyta > Magnoliopsida > Fabales > Fabaceae > Canavalia > Canavalia gladiata. Next base: position 51,617,780 of record CM075662.1, read on the forward strand.
AATGATAACCTTGTATTCATTAGAGAAGATTAGGAGGAAGCAAAGAGTATTTTAGAGACAATTTAATCCTACGAATTTGCCTTAGACCAACAGGTGAATCTAGAGAAATCAGAAATCTCTTTTGACCAAAATGTTAATGAAAATTGGAAGCAAATAATCCAACAAATGATGGGAGTAAAGGTTTTCACACATATGACAAATACCTCCAGCTATCAACAATGGCAGGCTAATAGAAGAAGGACATCTTTAGAGTTGTTCAAGAGAGATTTGAAAAAAAAAATTAGTGGATGGAAAAACAAGCTACTTTTATAAGTAGGAAATGAAATGCTTACCAAATCAATTGCTCAAGTTATCCTAACATATACAATATTTTGCTTTAAAGTCCCACAATTAGTATGTTATGAACTAGAAGCCTAAATGGCACAGTTCTGATGAGACCAATAGAAGGAGGAGAAAAAGATCTGATAAAGTAGATGGGAAGCATTATGCAAACCAATGAAACAAGAGGATTAAACTTCTGAAACATTGAAGCTTTCAATGATGCTCTTCTTACCAAACAGTGTTGGAGATTGCTACATAATCTAAACAGATTACTATTCCATATACTAAAGGCAAAATACTTTTCTAGAGGTCACATTGTAACAATCACCAAATGGTATAAGCCAAGCTACACAAGGAGAAGCCTATGGAGAGCTATCAAATGACTAAATAAATGATCTAAATGGACATGTTAGAAGACTTTGTTGTATTCATTTCTGCATATGACCCATGCTGGAAGAAACTTAATCTTAGCATTATTTTAATTTTGATGGTTTATTTTGGTGTATTTCTCAAGTATATCTTCTCCTTGTGCATCCCAAGTTATATAATCACCTTTTGTGATGACACTTCAGAGACTGTACTGAGTAGAATTTATTAATACCTTTATCATATATCTCTAGTAGGGATAATCTTCTCCAAGAAAGGTAAAGAGAAAAAAAGAAAGAAAGAGATCCATACTATATATTATACTAGTTCACCCTTGTTAACTTAAGAGCTATGTCTAATCCTTATTACCACACAACATATATTTTTACTATTAAGAAAAAATACAAACACTTACCCAAAAACATAAATCCTAATATTTTTGTACAAACCTCTCTATGTTTAATATATTCAAGGAATACAAACTAGATACTTCCTATATAGCTATGTTGTTTCCCATGATACGACTAATACAATAAATAAGTATGAAATTTACAATGCAGGTTATGAACAAAGTAGATGAGTAAACAAATAGAAAGGTATGGTTTAGCTTAGTTATGTCTTTTGTCCCATGTTTATAAGCTTCTTTCTTTACATATCAGAGATAAAACGGTTGTTGAGAGAATTAAAGAGGTTTCTAACATCTTCTACACATCCATAAATACATGGCTTTGGATTAGATAAAAGATTTACTATTGTAAGTCACACAAATATTTTGTGGCAAATGTATTTTTTTTTTGTTTTATGCTAAACAAGTCTCTTTTATCTTTGAGCTTAGGTCGGTTTTTCATTAAATTTTTAATTTATTATTATTTTTATCTTGAATCAATACAGAAATAGACATATTTTTTCTCGAGAGCAATTGGACAAGTTTGTTGAATACATTTTTTAAATTAGACGAGTTAATTATTTAGTAACATTTTTCTTCTGTACCTATTTAAAAATTATTTTACATATATTTTTCTCACCATTAAATTATAGACATTGTGTGTACTATTTTAATAAATATTTAATTAAATTATGAATTGCAATAGTCTTGAATTTAGAAACAAAAATTTTGAATATTTTAAGTGGTGTTTGATTTTAGAAAATATTTATTGTTCCTTTTTTATTTTTTATTTTTAATATTTTATACAAGAAACAATGTAAACAAAAAAAATAGTTATTTCTTTTCACTTTTCAGTACAAAATTTTAAAAGTAGAAAATAAAAATAAAAATAAGATAATATTTTTTGTAAATAAAAGTGCAAACATAAAATATCTTTTCAAATCAAATGACACCAATTTTAAACGATAAATTAAAAATCTTAAACACATACTCACATTTTTTTTACAGTTTAAACGGATAAATAGAACTTTTTAAAATTATTCGTATGGATGACTATAGTTATAGTTATAATAAAAAAATTTAGAAATTGAATATGTTTAGTATGATATTTTAATTAGATAAAAGTTTAAATTATTAGTTAAAAATTTTGTTAAATATTTTAACTATGTTTAATAAAATAATTTATTTTAGTAATTATTAATTTTTTTAGGTGGTTAATAGATTTTTTAAAAAGATTATTTTAAGTAATTTTTATATTTTCAGTTTTTAGCTAAAATATTTTATTTATTTTTATTTTTAATATATTTTTATAATTTTTTTATAAATTTAATATTTTCATAATAATATTACTAATTTTAATAGATTTATTTTTATATTATCATAAAATATTATATTTTAAATTATTTTTAATATATATTATTTATTTTAATTATTATATTATATTATATTATATTATTTTATTTTATTAAAAATATTAAACTGTTTGATAAAAAGTTAAACTTATAAAATATTACTTTAAAAAAATTTATTTATGTAACAATTAAAAATAAATATTTTTATTTATAAAATAAAATTTTATTTAATTAAATTTTAATATATATATTAAAAAAAATATAATATACTTATTATATTTTAATTTATTATTTAATTATATCTTCATTTATTATTTTCATATTTATGAGTTAGTTTAATAATTAATTTTATCAAATATTTTTATTTAATTGATAATTTTTAATTAACTTTTTAGCTTTCAACTAATTTATTTATTAATTTATGAAACAGACTCATTCTTATATTAATTTTCAAAACATTTTCTCCATTGATACTTCTATAATTTTTTTTCTAACTGTAAGAATATTTATGTAATGAGATTATTGACTTTTAAGCACGAATAAGTATTCTAGGTGGTTTACATTAAAAATCAAATAATATCTTAAATCAGATTAGGTACATTTTAAGGAAAGAAATAATTTTAAAAATAAATTTTTTTAATTATAAATCATTGAAGGGATGTTTATAGAAGTATTTTTTCAAAATTTATTTAAACTTATAAACATATTTATGAATTTTAAATTCTTGTAAGTCACTCTAATAAAATTTTATAAAAAAAATTACATGATAAAAACATTAAATAAATATTTAATTTAGTTGTTTATGTTTAAATGTATTGTTAGAGTTATAAAATAAATGAAAATTTCAAAAAACAACTACATGGTCCTTTTTAAATGGTATATATAAACAAATTTTCATGGTCTCTATTTGTGTTGTGAGATTATTTGTCGAGTGTCGCCACTCATCAGCACAGCATCCCTTCAAAAGTTGAGGAGAGACAAGATCTGGTGGGGAAGAGGGTCATTTTAGATCCAATCAATGACATAGCATAGGACATAGGTGTTAACTGTTTACCTTACCAGTTACCATAGATGATATTCTGGATCCAGGATTCTATCAAATGTCCTTTTATGTTAGACATTTTACTAAATTGTAAAGATATTTTCACATCTTATGAAAGAATGTGAAATAATTGTGAAGAACAAAAACAAAAACAAAAAACGCAAGAAATTTCGCATTGCGAGAAACTTAATTTTTAATGAGTAAAATTCTGAATCAAATATAATTTTGATATTAATTATTTATTATTTGTGATTAATTTATATTTTTTTCATTAATTATTTATAACAATGACCTCATTATAAATCATTACTATAATTTCATTAATTATAAAACATGTGTAAAATTTAAAATATTAATAACAAAATTTAATTTGTTATTATCAGTTTATCCATAATGTAAAATTTATCAAATATCTAAAATATAATGTTGATAAAATTAAAGTTGATTTTAAACAATTTGAATTACCTTTTTAATTTAAGAGGGTGTTTAATAGTAAAGTTTATATTAATTAGGATCTTTCTAAGATAAAAATGATGAATTTTATTAAGTTTATCAATGTTATGAGTGAAAATGGATTTTGGTTAAATTAAGTTTAATAAAATTTAACCCTAACTTGATTCCTGATTAGAAAGCTAGACTTGAAAGCATTATTATGGTTATATATTTTTGTTTCTTAAACCTTTTATAGGATAATTTAAAAAATAAATAATATTTGTTAAGAAGGTATTTTTCAAGCACCAATATTATTTATTGTAGTTAGTTACATTCTGTTATGTTTAACCATGGTTAGTTATCAATGATGTATTCCGGCTGTATGGTGACTAGTTATCTAGTCTTGCATATAAACTTCTAAAGGTTGTTGTTTGAAGCTTAGAATATAATATTTTATCTAGTCTTGCATATAAACTTCTAAAGGTTGTTGTTTGAAGCTTAGAATATAATATTTTTTTCCTTTTCATTAATAATATGGAATTAGTTGTTCATTAACTTGTTCTCTTTTTTCTTTTCATCTCCGAAGCTCTTTTTTCAATTCATCTTTTCATATTTATTATCAATATTTATGTTAACTCATTAAAAAAAACACACTCAATTTTTTTAATAAATAATTTAAATTTATTTTTTCTACTAATTTTTATCTCTACAAATCTTTCACAATACTAATATTTTGTTCTTTTTCTAACAATTTCAATAACATTGCTATCATTAAAAAAATACTGTTTCTATTTTACCAAAATAATAATAAAATAGTAGGAGAAGAAATTTTTAGAAAAAAAAAATCATAACAAAGAAAAATTCAAACCCAAACAACCATAAAAAAAAAACATAAGTCAGCTTACTTTTTTTTAAGGTTGAATTTCAGCAGGAAAGATAAAACCCAAACTTAGGACAACTTTCTTTTCTCTGTTAACATCGTCTCGTTTATTTAAATTAGAGAAACATTGTGTAGAAAAACATATTTGGAAGAATTTTTGTAGTAATAGATATGTAACTTGTAAATGATGGCCAATTATTTACTTCATTAATGTTGTAAAACCTACATAAATAGATGTAATAGATCTTAAATAATTAAGAGATTTTGTATTAATTTTAAAAAGACATAAATATTAAATGAAATTATGTCAAAACTCATGGATGTTAATGTAATTTTTTTAATAATAAGAATGATTTTATATTATAATAATATTAATTTAATATTTAGTTTTTATTATTTTTGTAATTTTAATTTTTATTTATTTTTTAATTAATAATTTTTAATAAATTCAGAACGAAGAGTAGAGTCAAGTAAGTTAACTATTTTTACAACAATTTATTTAAAATTTAAAACTAAAATTAGATTTAATTTCTAAAAATTTTAAAATAAAAAAATTGAAAACCACCCCAAACTGACATTAGATTTTGCTGCACTAGATGCCAAGTTTTTAGTTAATTTAAATTACATTAATGTTCCTATATATGAAGGCAACAAAAATAGGTTCAGATGAAAACGTTTATATATTTATCCTGTTAATTTTCGTGTTGTTAGCACATTTGGAACATTATTATTGTCCATGATTAAATCCTTAAAATTGTTAGAAAATTAATAAGAAAAAATGTTACTTGTTATGTCAATGTAATTTTAAGATTGTGAAAATCATCTTAGGATACAAGTTTTTCTGAACTAATCCAAGTAACATAACAACAAAGAATTAAGTTTGCTAACCCTAATCTGAAGAAGAGAAAGCACATAAGAAAAATAAAATAGAAGTAGCGGTTTTTTCTAATTATAAGCAAAAATATTAATGTTAATAAGCAGAAAAGGAGGAACTAAATCAGGAAAAATTGTAATGTTGAAGCAGATGAAACTTGAACGAGTTAGAAAATTTTAGCTATTCAAGGTAAAGATAACAACAATAAAATTTAACATTAAAATTTTGTGTAGATTATATAGAAAATATGAAAAAAAAAAGTAACATAATAAGAAATACAAAGATAAGAGATAGAATAAAAATAAAATAAAAAATAGGTTGTTTAAATGAATAGAAAATATTAAAAAAAATAATTATCTTTTATTTGGATGAATAAAAAGAAAATAATAATAATAATAAAATTTTTATTTTATATTAATTAACACAATTAAATTAAATTTTAAAAAATGATTATTTATTATGTTATTCTTTTGTTATTATAATAATTTATATTTTATGTTAAAAATTAATAATTTAAATAATAAATACAAAAAAAAAAAGAAGAAAAGAAAGTTTTTCCCCTCTCAATTCATCCTTTTCAAAGATCCGAAAATCTTACCCAAAAATAATTTCTTTCTTCCTATTCTTAGGAAGGAAGAAGCAAACGTACAAAATATTTTTATCATTTCTATTTTTTTTAATTTCAATCAAACAAACAAAACATAAACGATAATTTAAGGCAACAATATAAAATATTCATAGAAGAAATTATTTTTATTGGGACAGATGGTCAAACAATTTTCATAGGAGCAAAAACTTAACAAGTTTTCAATTCATTTAAGCTAACCCACCTCTTGTCCAGTTCTTTAACAAACTCACATATAATGGACTCAAACATGTCTCTATTTGGTTTGTGAGTGAGGATTAGAGCAAATGCAAATGGAATTGGAGTTCACCACGCCCTACAATTTTTCCATATCCCCCCTTGTTGTCCTGTAAATACACCTACAAGGCTCATCCTCTCAAGAGACACATCAAAAGTCCTTGTGAAAGTAAAAAATGACCAGAACGCCACTCACTATACTTGATGACCAATGAAGCAGTATAGTGGTCACGCGTAAGAGCTTGACTTGTCTGCAGGTTTTTGTAATTGTAATACACGTTATCAAATTAAGGTGTCAAGGTATATATTTTATTTTGAACAAAACTATGTTACCCTTTTCCTATTTAAGTTTGACTTGGGGGAAAGGGACGAGCTAGAGGACACAGCTCTGGCTCAATCTTTTGCTTTAAGAGATATTATTGTACCGTGATTTGACAGTAGCAGCATGGATGATGAAGAGACAAGAACCCTCCCTCACAACAAAGCTATTGTCCCATGTCCCAGTTAAATCTAATGGTACTTCAATTGATTGTTACTTTTCAGTTATTTTTTTTGCTAGCTATTTTACAATTATAAATGAGTTGGAAAATAGAAATATAGGAAATGATTAATATTAGTCAAAATCAAACTGTATAATGGAGCCAATTATTAAGTTTTAATCACTTATTTTTAAAATCAATTTCCAAGAACTGGCAAAATAAATAATTATTTTTTCAAGATAAGTTAAAACAAATATATAGAATTAGTACTACCTTTTAAATGCTATGAAGTGCCAAATATACTTTCCCTACTCTTTAATTGCAGGTAATTAGACCAAAGTTACCAAGCTACGACAACTCCTTAAATTATCAAAACTAGCAGGTGAAGGAAGCAAACCTGAGAGCATTTCTTAAGAAATGCTGATTCTTAATAACAAGGTGCAGGGTTTATTACAAGATTAACAGCTTCTCTCGCTGCTAGAGCTAGTATAACAGCACATGACACGGTGGATGGACATTCACACTCTGCATGATAATTATGTCAACGAGGGCTCAAATCCTCTGATTGAATTTCAATTAGGCAGTGCATTTTCTCCATCCTGTATAAACAAAAACAACTGGTACACACTTTCCTTAACCTTGTGTTTGGATTTGGATGAAGTATTTTAACATTTCAAGAAATTTGAAATACTTTGAAATATAAATCCTTTCAATTTAAATACTTTCATTTTAAAAATATCTTGTTTGGATAAGAAAATTTTAATTTATTATATTTAAAATTTTTTATTTGGATGATAGAATTTAAATTCATTGAAATTTAAATTTTTGAATTTTTATTTAGATTACATAATAAAAAATAAAGTAATATAAATATAAAATAATGAGACAAGAGAATTTTAAATTTCATCTATTTTGGAGGAATTTGAAATTCTCTCATCTTAGTTGGTTTAAATACTCTCTAAAAATGCCTACAATTTGAAATTCCTTACCAAACAATATCCAAACAAGATATTTCAATTGCTAGAATTTTAAATTCTTTCAAAAATTACTTTCCCTCCTTAAAATACCCCATCCAAACACAAGGTAAGTGATTTGTGATAATGATATCTTTAACAAAGAACACTCTTGAGGACCGAGGCTATAACATGCACCCTCAAATTGACTCATATTCCTCTACGTGAAGAGTAAGATTCAAGTAATAATCAATGCCAGAGTATTTTTTTTTTAACCTACATGTCCTGCTATGATAGTAAAACACTTGCATTTTGATGCTCTGTTTGAGTCAAGCAGAAGATAGGAAGGAGAAAAAAAAAAAAAAAAGAGAGTAAAAATAAGAGAATAGAGTGAGTTGTTTGGACGAGTAGAAATAAGAGAAAAAGAAAAGTAAATTTTTTTTTTTGGATAAGTGGAAAAAAGAAGGAAAAAAAATATATTAGTAGTATAAATTTTATTTTATATAAAATTTTAAAATATTTTATTTTTGTACTATATCTTTTTTTATAAATATAATTTTTTTTAATTTTTAAAAAAATAAATAATAATTTTAATAATTTAAAATAAATAAATAAAAATTTCTCTCTCAATTTTTATTGCTGAAGAGAGAGAATAAAATTATGTGGATCCTGGGAATATAAAAGTTTTCCTTATGCTAAAGACATAACACACCCAACAAAAAAAAATTACTTTTCCTCTTTATTTCCTTCCCTTCCTGTTTCCCTCCATTCAAAGAGACCAAGAAGATAAACCGTATACATTGCAGAAATTATAAATATAGGTTAATTCAGTATGTGTTACATTCATTTAGCGAAGCTTGAGATAATTAATAAGTGTCATTCTGTGAAAAAGGACAAGATGTAGCACATGAAGAGGTGGAACCGGAAGAAAATAAATTGGATGAGACCAAATTAATGTACTTACGTGACTTCGTGGATTCTGTAGTTTATAGAATATTTTAATTGAGATAGAAATTTAGTTTTTAACTAAAAAATAAAAATTTATTGGTGTTTATGAAAAGAGTTATACGACAGCTACTACATTAAAAAATTTATTGGTGTTTATGAAAAATTTATGTGTATTGGTTTTAATTCATAAAAGAAGTTTATTTTAATTTATTTTTTTATTTTAGTATAATTATACTTTTAATTTTTCTAGTTTAATTTAGGTATAATTTTGATTCTTCAATTTTCTTAGCAATTTTTATTTCTTTATTTTTAAATTTGAAAAAATTGATTCATCATTGATTTTTTTATCTAAACTTTATAATTCTCACTTTTTGTTCAGTTTTTACAAATTAAAATAATTAAATTATTTTATATTCAAAACTTACTTACCAAAATATTAAATTTGACTTAAATAAAAATTTTATAAAATTTTTATTGAATTTCAACAAAATTTCTTATTTCTAAATGTTTAAAATTATCTCATATTTCAATACTATTATAAATCTCTTAAAAAAGTTGCTAAAAAATTAATAATTTGAGGGTTTTAATTTGAAGAAAATTAATAGAAGATCAAATTTGTTAAATTTTAAAAGTAAAAGGACTAAAATTACTAAAAAAAATTAAGAAATCAAAATTGCATATAAATTAAATTAAGAAACCAGACGGTAGAATTAACCTTTTAATTTTTCTCCTATAAATGCTCGTTAAAAAAGTTTATCCAAAATGACTCACTATGTACTTTGCCTAGGTGTAACTACTTCTGACTCAGCCGTTGGCCCTTGGTTATCCTGCGTTCCAACCTTATGACTTCTCAAGTGGAAAAGGAATAGAGGAAAATGCCATCATCAATTTCAAGCCAAAAGATTCATCATCATCTATGACAGCACAAAAATAGTATCGTTATTTTACCAGGAAATGAAACGAGAATGCATGTTATTAGTATAACTTTGATTTTAACTGAACAAGTAGCGAATCTATTTCCAACTCAAACTGAAACAGATTCCCAGAGGACCATCAAGTGTTACTTTATTCCGTGTTTAACCGCTGGACCAGTTATCTCAGTTCAGTGTTTTATTATTATTTTCTAACTGCTCAAATACATTTTTCGATCAACTTTTTTACTTGTTCAAGAGATTTTCTTTTTCAACAAAAACACTAGCTTGATCTTTAGAAATTATCTAAAGCCCTCATCAATAGTTCAATCCTAACTGCTTAAATAGATTTTTTCTGCATGCTATGTCATTCTGTTTTACGTTGTAAATGGAAGATTGATATTTGCTTTAAAATGAGAAATCTTTATTTGATTCAGAAGGACGTAAGATAAAAAAGGAAAATTTTTGTAATGAATTTCTTGCCTATATTTCTTAAGTTCAATATTATTTATGAATTTTTGTACAATTTTTCATATTTTACAATTTGATTGTGTAAAAATATATTTTCCATTTTCAGTGATACTTTATCTTTGACTCTTTTTGTTTTTATTTTGTCACTTTCTAGATTTTGTGATAGATTGGGGTTTGATATTTTGAAGATCGGAAATTTGAAGACTAAACTAAAATCTCATTCAATTCTAATTACCGTAAGCTTTAATAACCAGTAATTTTGTTACTTGTAACCTACAGTTATTTGGGTTTAAGTTTAATTTCTTGTGATGAAAAAAGTTCATTAACTTTAAATGAATCTAAATCATTGATTTTATATTTAATGATTCAGATTTTATCATATTTAATTTTTTTTTTAAATATCTTCACTATATGACAAAGTCTTGATCATTAAATTTGACATCAATGACCTAACTTTATCCAAAATCATTAACTTTTTCCGTCATAAAATCACTTAATCCAAATCCCATTCTGGTATCTCGACAAAAATCACCCAAATTATTTTTTGGGTGAACATCTCAAACATAGACCTTATCCTACCATAAAGGTAAACGGAAGAAGAAAACTTTATTTAGTCTTGTATCATCATTGTCTATAGCCTTCTTGACTAGAGGAAGCAGGAAAGAGGAGCATCAAATACACTTCCAAAAAGGGCATCAAATAATTTATTCTTCCATCCTATGGGCATTAGCATGTGGCATTTCCCGTGGGAGTATAATTTTTTACAATCTAAAACCGAAGATTTTGAGACCGTCATTGTTACAAGTACAGCACATATGGAATGAACTGACACATCTAACATAAGCAACCAAATCAGAATCCCCATGAAATCGAGAGGGATGCATACTAATATCTACATAATATTGACTTCATCCTAATGTGAATGGAGGTAGAAATATGCACCTTAGAAGGTTAATTGCTGCAGCGCCCTAAGTTAGTATGATAATATTATACAAAAACTGCTGCTATATTCTCATGCAGCATAACTTACAGACTGAAGATGCTCTTTACTTTCATCAATGATAAACTAAGCAAAGAACCTATGATAGCAACAGCTGCAAGGCACTGCATGAGCGTCCATGTAAATTATAGTGTATCACCATACGCCCCAGTCATTGGGGTAAATAATGAAAACTTCCCCCAGTGTAGTCATTTGAAAATACAAAAGGTATCGGACCGTGTGTTGTACTTGTAACTTGCAAGCCAATATGCAGTGTAGGAAGTGCTTCAAGAGTAAAGGGAAGAAAGATTGTGAGATGACTGCCCAGTCCCCAATTTCCGCAGAGAAAAAGAATGGCTCACAAAGGTTAGGAAATAGATCATGCTAAAAAATAGCCTGAGAACAAGATTATGTCATTGGTCCCAATATGCAGGGAGAATATCTAATGAAGGAATAAGAAATCCTCGCCTCTCAGCTGCTTTCCCATTTTCAATCTTTGCACTGGGGACAGACAACTGATCAGGTTTATTTTCAGGCTGTCCTCCGGGACTATGTGGTTTATCCTGCCAACAAAAGGAAATTTTAGTACCAAATAGCATGGTTTTAACAAATAGAAAAGTGAGATAACGGTTATATTTACCATGAAGTTTGTTCCATTATACAGCTGGCTGGAAGATAAAACATCCGGCTGATGTGAGTTTTTCAAAAATCGATGTTCTAACAACACTGCGGCAGTTGGGCGATCTGCTGGATTTCTTACAAAACAGCATTTCAAGAAATCTTTACCCTCCGATGACAATGTTTCAGGTATTGGAGGAGTATCCTTCATAACCTTAAACATAGCTGCAGCCTGCATAATTAGAAAAGAAATTTAGCATGTCAAAGAAATGAAGGACCCCATGCATACAGCATCTCTGCCGAATCCACTAGCTGCAAACAGAAAAAATGTGCACAAAGATGCCTTAAGCTGGTTGTTAAATTGAGCTTTACCAAAATAAGTAAAAAGCTGATGCATTATCCTCCAATACCAAACTTCAGAATGTCTTGTATACAGATATAAAGCCATGTCTACATAAGTTCTCAACGTTATCAAATCCTAAAAGAATATTTTGGAAATTATTGGGGCCCTATTACCTATGAGAAATCTTATACTATATGGTTACCTATGAGAATAACAAAACTGAAAAGAGACAAATGAGAATTTTCATCAGGTGCTTACTCCTTCATATTCACTCCAAGGAGGCTTCCCAGTGAACATTTCAATGATGGTACAACCCAAACTCCAAATATCAATAGCAAAGGCAAGATCAGTGCTGTTATCCTTTTGCATCACAGCCTGCAAAAGCTGCATGGAAATTTAAGTGTTAGTAATGAGTGTAGGAGATATTAGAAGATACTGTAGAGTAAGAATATACCTCTGGAGCCATCCAGTATGGACTTCCCCTCAAAGAAAGATTAGCTTCGTATCCAGTTAGCTGTGGAACATAGAGATCTCAGGTTATTCTACCCAAATTTAAGGATTATCTGATCAAATCAAGGGTATTACAACGGGCACAAATAACAACTAGAACAATAATTCTACGTCACTAAATGTTCAAACTCATTTCAACAGCACATAATAAGCACCAAAGCCTGAACATACATATTCAAGCAATGAAATTGAAAATTAATGGATGAAGCGCCTGATTATTATGCAAGAAGTTTATTCAGCAACAGAATCTGCTTTAAGGGGTGATAAAATTGCTGATCTAAATCAAGAGAAAGGAATTTTGCAAGCAATAAGTTTGAGCTTTATAACTTAAGCCACGTGTCTCTGATGCCAGTTTCTTCTTCATGAATTTTTGTACAGTAAATGGATAATCATATAAGCAACAAGAAATGCCAAGAATCAATGAAATAAAAGAACCATTATCTGAAAAAATGTAAATCATAGAGAGGAGCTTGGAAGTCAGGACTCACATGCTTAGCCATCCCAAAATCAGCAAGCTTAACAACTCCAGCAGAATCAACAAGCAAGTTAGCCCCTTTGATGTCCCTATGTGCATACATGAAATAAATAAATTAACATATACGTGACCAAAAAGTTCAAATCTAAACTGAATTAAAAATTCAGTAAAACAATCAATTTTCACCAACAAAATAGTTGCATATGTATCAATCTAACGGTTTCGAGCTCAAGTTAGTATGAAGCACTTCAAGCATAGGAATGTACCTATGAATTGTTTTTTTGCTATGTAAATAAGCCAATCCTGAAAGAATATGGCGAGTGAAATTCCGAATGACAGATTCTGTTATGGCACCACAATGTTCACGAACATATTTATTAATTGAACCAGGATGAACATATTCCAGATAAATATAAAACCGGTCCTCAACCTGCAAACACACAGTCCGGATATGTTAGGGTATAAGGCTCTTATGGAAATAAATGATTATTCTCGACCACCAAATTATGACATAAGAGACTGCTTACTATTTCACTGCCGTAATATTGCACAATGTTTGAATGTTTTAGATGGCTAAGAACTTTAATTTCCTGAAAAAAAAAAGAGAATAAATTTGTAAGAAGGATAAAGAGGATATAGAAATAACAAATCTTCATAATTGATGTGAGGAGAAATAAAATATATAGTCAAGCCATTATAAATCCAAAGCAACCACCATAAGTATTTAAGTAAAATGGACACTATAATCTGAGTTGAGCTTCTTAACTGTTTAACAAGAAAAATTATTTCAATTATAATTACGATTAAAAAGCAGCTACATCAGTTACTAGAAGTTTCATGATAAAACATTTCAGAAGCAAATTGGCTAAGCAGAACTATAAGATATTACAGTGAAATCCCAAAGTTGTAATAACAGATATGCACAGCAATACGAACCCAGGAAACACAGGCACACAACAATCTACACAATTTGTATTTGTACATCTTACATAGTTGACAAATAAATAGTCATAACAAACAACACAATTTGTATTTGTACATCTAACATAGTTGAGAAATAGATAGTCATAACGAACAGGTAATGGATAACCAACCTGCTCTAGTTGCTTTATAGACTCTGCAGATTTTGGATCATCAGGCAATAATTCTACTTCTTTCATTGCGCATAATGCTCCAGTTTCTCTGTCAGATAGCACCATCTATTTCAGAACCTTTTGGAGACAATAAAAGAGCATAAAATACTTGAACATTTATGTACCTGTTGGTTGCAACATAAACACTTCCGAACGTGCCACGCCCAATAAGTTTCCCTTTTTTCCATTGGTTTTTCATTGGCAATGACTCTGACTTAGCCGCGGGATGGGAAAGGGTAGCGGTAGCAGACGGCGAAGGTAAGACAACCCCAGGAGGCAGAGGCAAGGGGTGAACACTGAGAGGAGGAACATTACTTTCACGGCGTGCCGCTGGTATCTCGAGGGAAAACATGGTATTTATGGGCGATGGAGGTCCGCTGAAGGTTCTGAAGTGTTGTTGTGGGGGACTTCTTCCCTGTGGACTTAGATGGGAAGAGGGAGAGGCAGAAGCTTCGGTGCCTAACGCTGATAAATCAAAAAAGGCAAGAGGTGGCAACCCTGCTTCAGAAGTAGGCAACTCCGGTGCAGACCAGAATCGATTCACTCTAGGACTCGCATAATAATAAGGCACAAAATCACCATTCCTCGTTTTCTGTGGACTCGTTGAGGGACTTGCAAAGGGGCTACTTGAAATACTCCTCCTAGCAGGGACACTCACCAAGTTATTACTATTACTATTATTATTGTGAGCGTTCTCACAACAACCACTCACATCTTGATGCACTATCCTTGATGGCCTAGTTTCGCCCTGCTCCATTTTCCTTCTCGTCTCTTCACTAGCAAAAACACTGTTACGATTACAATACAAGATTCAGCCAAACACGTTAACAAACTCACCATTGGAGTTAGTAAACTAAATTGAAACCTCTTCCTCAAACACATGGCAAGGTACAGTACAAAACCACAAATGCATAATTAAGATTAAACGATCAAAAAATAAAGTTTACAAGCACATAAATATTAAATATATAGCTCATGATGCAATCTGAAACAATAAAAAAAGGAAAATGAATGAAGAAAAGAGGGAAAAAATTTTTAAACCTCCTCATCCGAAAGCCGGTGGTTATGGACGGTGCGGCATCCTTGGGCGAGGGAAGACGGCAGTCACCGTCTTTCTGACGGAGCATGGCGGCGGAGGGGAGTCCTGGCAAGGGCAACGGCTGAGGCGCGGCGGGGGAAGGGACGATGATGTCGTCGTCGTGCAACTTGGCATCGTGATCGCCGACGTGTCGGGTACGCTTCTTGGCAGAGTTTCCGAAGAGCCAAACCTTCCTGCGGTGGTCGGCAGCGGCGGCGGAGGCGGAGGAAGACGACGAGGAATTGGAAGGCGAGAAGGAAAGCGTGGGTAACCACCGCATGGCTCGGTGTCAACGAAATCAAACCCTCACAATGCGGTTCGCGAAAACGACATCGTCGTGTGTGGAGCACAACGTAAATTGTAAAGCAGAGCCATCTTCGCGTTTCCCCGATTCTAGAAAGGAACGAGTCAGTTTTTTCTTTTCTTTTCTTTCTTTTTTCCTATTGTTTTTCCTATAGATATGGGTTAAGAGATGAATGAAGATGAAGACTTAAAACAAAAGCCTCTCTCACATAAAGTCAATATGTTGCACCTTTTCTTTTCTCTAACTAAGTCAAGGTCTCTCATCTCTTCCTCTGTTGGTACAGAGGAGGAAGAGAGAATATAAAATATAAAGTTCAATCTTGTTTTGTTTGTTTTTTCCCCATTTCCTAATATATAAAAAACTGTTATTTTACCAACCGAAAGAGTGTGAAATATGTTAGTTGTGCTATTTTAGATATGGTAGTTATGTCCTTAGGTTCCCGCCAGAGTAATCACCCAACTCCACCCCTAATTAACACTGCTGAACGTTTTCTGTTTCGTTTCTTACCGTGTTTAAGCTGGACAATTTGTATCATCCTATATTCTATGATCTAATTAACCACTAAAAGTATTATTCTATGTGGTTTTGTATATAACTTTTAGTTTTGGGGCATTTGAATGACGAATACTGTGGAATTATGGAGTTTGACATTCACGACGGAGTCAGAGGACGGTTACTATGTAATACCATCATTTTATTCCATTATTGGAGATTCAAGATTGGAGTGGATGTAACTGCTGAAGCGACGCTGATTTCAATACTTTACTATCTATGATTGCGCGTTTTTCTACTATTTCATAAATAATTCCCTTCTAGATAGATTGAACTTAAGATAAATAAAATATTTAAAAAATGTTAATAAGTGTTTTGAAAATATTGGCTAAGAAATTTTAAATAAATAATTATTATAAATATATCTGCCTTTTACATTTTTTAATGTATTCTTACATAATTTTTTATTTTTATTTTTTTAAACAATATTCTTAGCATATCCGTTAGCTAAACCCAAAATATTTTAATAGATTTGATCACTGATTCTCATTCCTTGTACTCTCTTTGAGTCGTTGACTCCAGGCAACAACGTTTAATAAATCAAATTATATTAGATGCGTCCTATCATATGTAATTGATAGATACAATAACAGAATTACTTTTTTAGTTTTTTTTTATTTAAAGTTTTTATTTAACTTGTTCTTTTTATTTCATTTGGTCTTTTAAATTGTTTTTTTCTTATACACGGACAAGCCTCTTGGATCTTGGAGTCTTGGTGCTAAGCCTTTGGGAGGAGGTTGAAATATTCCAGAAATTGGTGCTCAATGCTGTTGAAACAATGATTGAACTAAATAGATCTTAACCTAGTTTGATCTCATGATTGGGCTCTTATGGTTTGTGCTAATATAGAATAGCAACCATTCAACTCCCAAATCCTTGTCCCGGGATAATGGAAGATCTTCTAGTCAATTGAAAGAACCTTATATGCCTTGTTAATGGTAAAAAAATGCCTTCAAGGTTAAAATTATTATTAATAAAAGAGTTCTCTTCTACTTTTTTTTTTTAAGATGGATAAAATGAAATGCATATCTCTTTTTTTTTTCCAATAAAAAGTAACATCATAATATCCAATTAAATTTTATAAAAACTAGCAAGAACTTATATTGTGTAATATATGACTATGATATTCATGATATGAAAAGATATCAATAAAAATATCTAAAGAAAAAGTATTTTATTGAAAATAGAAAATATAAAGTAAATATAAAATACATGTTTAAACTTTTTACTTTTGAAAGATCCTAATAGAAATATGAAGTACTTTGCCATCCATAAAGGTTCTATCATAGAACAAGGTTATCTCCAATAGATAATACCTATGGTCTAAACAAAGATTTTTTTTTAATAGTGATGAATAATTATGACTATGTCTCCTAAAAAATTTTTTTTATACAGAAATGGATGTCTCTAGCCAATAATTTTCAACATTATATTATTATTTTTGAAGGATTTACTAAAATTTTAAATGCTTCTATTATCAACTTAAAAATTTCATTTAAAATCTTTATTTTATTTTCTAAAAAAACAAAAGTAGATGTTCAAAACCAATTGTTAATTGTATTAAGAATTATCATAATAGAAATTTTTCTCGAAAATATTTATTTACATGAAAATAAATACAAATATAATATATATTTATCTTTTAAGAAAGATGAGTATATATTTTACAATAAAAGATAGAAATATTCAGTGTAATATAAGTATCTTTTAAAAAAATATATAATTTACTCTTAAAATGTTAAATATTTATCATCAAATTGATAAATACTTTATAAATGATAATTTATAAGAATACAAAATATATTCTTAAGTAATAAAATAAGATTATTTTATATAAAATTTTATAAATATGATCTACGTTATAAAAATTTTATAATCATACATTAAATTGATAAATCTTGTATTTTATATAAAATTATTAAATTAATATAAATATTAAAATTAACATCTAATATTAATGATTCTAACTTATATATCCATATATATATTAAGTCTTATATCTGTATATATTAAGTCTTATATCTGATTATGATGGTTATTTTCTTATCGAATTTGTAATGTCTTTTTCTTTCTAACAAAATATGTTTTTTTGCTATAGGGGACCCAATTCGATAGGATAATCATAACAGTATTTTGAGCTTTATTTTTTTATTTCTTTGAAGTTAGAAACAATGCTTTTGACTATTATTAGGCTTCCATGTCAACCAAAGCGGTCAAAAGATATGATTGCTACAACAGCATTCCATATAGTTAGCTTACTAGCTTTGGCATAATTCAAGCACGAGAAAATAGAGGATAGTATACCAACAACATTCTTAGTAAATAGCAGTGTCCTTTTTTAAATATGTAATTAAAATTTAAATTCTGACAATATACAAAAAATTTATTAAAAAAGATCAAATTTATTTTCATAATTTATAATATTTAAAAATTAGTTTCCAACTCTCAGCTGGTAAATATCTTTAATATTATAGTAATAAAATTATAAGCTTTAACTAACAATCGGCAACATCTCAATACACTCGAAGTATAAACGTGTCCTGGCTAGACTCAGTCAAAGGTAACCCAGCTTGACCAATATCTCACTTAAAATTATGTCCTTTATTGAGGGTCTTTGATTCACTCAATTACACGAATCTATTAAATTGTTTATTACTGTCGTCCTTTTCATACTTTGGGCGTTAGGGGGATGGGATTGATTGTTGAAAAGAAACGAAACAAAGTAAGATAACACGATACTAAATAAAACCAAAATATATATTTTTTTATTTCACTGAATCCTATTTTGTTTTATTCTACTTAACATTAAATGTTCTTGTAACGTCGGTTTTTGAAAGTACAAAATAGAGACATTATGCTAAAGGACTTTTTCAATTTTGTTTTGTAGCATGTTGTCAAAGAATGATAGTTGCGAAGCCCTCGCCGCGCCAACTGCGACTGACATCAGGATTGTGTTTTGAAGACGCAAGAAACCTATGATTATGCTGCTGACCAGAAGAATTGCCATTGCAGATTAGAAGGTGAAAAGGAAAGATTGTTACGATTAAAAGAGAAAAAAATTATCGAGGCTTCTAGAACACAGGTGAATCCTCGAAGGACCAAAACCGAAGATACAAGAATTTAACGAGACCAATTCTCATGTAAACTGAATACCGTAACTATCTATCAACTGTTTCAATAATTACGATTCAAGGATTCATCCATGAAAGTAAACTGCGACGACACGGCACGTATGTTTGGACTGATATCTTTCTTGTCAAATTATTTTTTGAGATCATTAAAGGGAATACTTGGAAAGGGAAATTCAATCAATCCAAGAAACATGCCACTTACAACCGGCGCCTTCAATAAGAATATGTATATTAATTACTACCCTTAGTCAAGTTCAAGAACTTCAATATCTAACTCGTGCATGCAGGAAATTATTAATCCGTTTGAAATCAACAGTCACCCATATTGAAACGTCAAAAAAGGCCAACACGTAAAAGAGTTGTAACATCTTATGTGCTTACATTCATCACTGCCACAACATATCACCAAATTAGGGTGTTAACCTCTTTATTTGGAAATTGAATCACTGCCTCCTCATTTCTCCCAATGAATGTCATTTTGTCGAATCTAGCATATTGCTTGGCAATCACTCACAAACAGATTCTTTGTTTCCCGAACTTGTTGGAACTATCTTACATATGGGCATGTTTTCATTCTTACTCAGAAGCTTCAAGGATGGATGAACCTCAACATCGCGCATGGATATCCTATCTTCAATATCAAGATTACTCACGTCCACGAGAATTTTAGTAGGAATGTGCTCAGATGGACAAAGATATTTTAGACTAGTTCGGACCTTATTCAAAATTCCCCCTGAAATGGCATAAAATGTTTAAATCATATTAACATTAGAACAACATTAAACCCTGATATTAAATTTCCAAATATATATATATTTATATCCAGAGCATTTGACATGAATTACGAATATTGATGTTTGAAGATGGCGGCACATTTAACATGAAATGTAAGTCAGCAGACCCAACATAACAGCAGTCTTCCCAAGGCATAACAAGCAAAAGTCATGGACTATTGAAAGTTAGAAAGCTGAATACTCATCTCCAATATATACTGTCAAAAAAATACTTTACAAAAAGTTGTCATTAATAACCATTTTGCATAGTCACCACTTTTAACCAATATTAATTAATAAATCCAAAAGGATCCTTGGTTTTCTTTTTGCTTTTGTTGATATGCTCAACTTTAGACGAAAGTAAAGGTTATAGAATTCTGAGGGCTACCAAAGCAATCTCTCTGTTGTTTAAGGCATAATAACTTTTGTATTAGCAATTTGTTTGAGGATTTGACGATTATGAGAACCAAACTTCCAGTTAGTATTTCAAACACAAACAGTTCATTACAATTGAATTACGGTAAATAACAGTGTAAATAAATTCACATTGACAGACAATTTCATGTTTGGCATAGAAATTTCCAATCAATTGACAAAGCATAAAGCTAAAGCTCCATCTGAGAAAATTCAGAGGAAGGAAAAAAAACAGAATAGAAGCCTGTGCAACAAAAATCAAGATCTGTCAATATCTAAGACAAGCAGGTTTTAAATGCCAAAACCACATGAATGATTGATTCTAAAGAACTATATAGGTCTACATTCTTCGCATCCTTACAAATTTTAGTTATTCTTTATTTTTAGTAATTGACAGCAAATTTGGAAACAAAATAACATTTTATGAATTCTTTTGTTCTTGCTGAATAAAAGGCTCATTTCAAAGGGGTCCCAAAGCTTCCTTTGGTGATGCCACTATCCTTACGGACCTTATTATGAATGTAAAGAACAATAAATGGGATGGAGAACGACATCAAAGATGATACCTCTACCAATTTGATCTGAGAATAAACTTAGCTAAAGTTGCAGCTTATTAAGAACATATTGTCAATTTCACAAGATCCCTCTTCCTATCCTTTTTAAAAAATGACACCTCAGCACAAAAATTTATGTCTTTTTAAGTGACAATATTTTCTCTCCTAAATTCTAGTTCTTGCTGTGCTCATGGTTTGGTTTTGTGAGAAACCATACCAGAGCAGTAAAGGGTACAGTTTTGTTAATCCAAATGGGAAACACAAAAAAAGAACAAAACAAATATTACCACAAGGCCAGAATCTCTATGCAAAGAAACATCTAAATAAGGCATAAAAAGGATATGTTGGTAGTGACAGTTTAAGAGTTCCGTATATGAATCTTCATGAATTGCATATTCCATTTCCCTTTTACTCCTAAACCCAAACGCCATCTAATGAAGCCAAAACCAGTAGTTCCAGAACAATGAAATCAAAGGAGTTACCTTTCTGGAGACCAGGAGAAGCATCTTCCCCTTTGAAAACAATAGGCACATCCACCTTCAATTCCTTTCCGTCTTCAGCCCAAACAAACACCAAATTCAGAATCTGCCCACTCTCTTCGTCCCTATGAATCTACATAACCCACCATCACCAACTAAAAGATTCAAATTAAATAAGATAAAATAAACCAGAAACTATAAACAAGGAAACCTTGATAGGTAAGACAGTTCCAGATTCGAGCAAATGAGAGGATCCTGATCCGGCACGGATCTGGAGCGGAAAACGTGTGGAGCAAAAGAAAGGAGCTTCGACGGAGTTGAGTATGGCCTTAATCTGCTTCTTCTCGACGGTGATCAAATGCTTCTTCGACGCCAATCGTGCGTCTGGGTTTTTCTCTAGAAGGTTCTGGAAGAAAACCACGGCAGGTATTCGACCTTGCCTTCTGTCTCTTGTTGCGACTCTACTGCCACTGCACTCTCTTGGGATGGCTTGGATCGTGTGGTAATGACTACACCGGAATCCCGATGATGACCAGCGGCTCACCGCCACCGTTCGGAGGTGGCTACCAGCGGAGCGCCACCACTGCACCATGATTATTTTAGCTATCCTTCCTACAGCGCAAATTGGGGTTTTGAGATTAGGGGTTTTAGCTTCTGGGCCTGTTTGGGCCTTCTAAGTTTAGGCTCTTTCTGAGTTTAAGGTAATGGGCCGAGCCTTAGCTTTGCCTCGGATCACTATTGGGTAAGAATCAATTTATGAATAACCCAACGTAATGACAAAAACAAAAAAGAAAACAAACAGCACAACTTTGATAACCGGTTTTGGACTCATCAATACACAACGAACGGCGAAGGAGGGGCCAAGAAGGATCATAAAACACTTTTTTTTTTTCTACATCTTCGTTACAGATATTTTTTATAAAAGATAAATTTAGTTGACTCAAAAAAATTATAATGTAATAGGATTAATTCTTTTATAAATTTTTTCTGAACAAAATATTTTTAAAAATTTAACATATGTTATTTGAATTAATCACCGTTGATCACTACACATAGTCTAAGTAACTAACTACAATTTTATGTCGGTTCCCTCTTAAAAAATAAGTTTACGTTCCCCTACATGTATTTAACTCCCGTAAAGTTCCTACATGACTTATACTTTCATATTTAACTCCCGTAAAGTTAAAAATATGTATAGTAAAAAGTGAAGGTATTTAACAAAAAAAATAAAGGTACATTTATTACAGTTAAAGTAAGTTAAGATCATATGATATTATAATTTAAGCCAATAGTATTTTTCACTTTGTATTAGTTATAATTTAAGCCAATAGTATTTACATTATTATTTTTCACTTTTTATTAGTTGAGTTGAATATTTAAATTCAATTTGGATCGCCAATCAAATTATTCAAATTAAAAACTGGTCAAATCTATTAAAATTGACGTAGTGAGGAGTTAAAAATTTTATATAATTTTTTTTTGAATTCAAACATTATTATTTTTTATATTATAAAAAAAACTGAAAATCGATCATACAATTAATTTAAATATTATTTATATCAAATTTACAATTAAATCAATACAATATGATTAAAATTGGATGGATTAACAATAAGATTAATGACTAAATCAACTTTATATTGAACCAACAAGTCAATCTACTTTAATTTTTATTTTTACTTTCTTTCTTGGTTCAGTTTTATTTTTGTGTTGCAAAAATGTCTTGTGGGCCTCCCATCAAGAAGAATTTTTTAGGCTTATGTTGAAGACTCATAAATATCAAGTGAGGTTTTATAAACTTTCTTCTTCACTCCCTTGCTTAGTCTAATCAATGCAGGATTTGGGAGTTAAGATTCATATAGGTGAAATTAGATTTTATAGACTGTCTTCTATACTCCCTTAAATAATAAGCAACACAATGAGGTAGGTTTTGACCTTCCTGTTTTCGTCTCACATAAAATAGAACGGGTTCAAGTATAAATTTAGAGGAGGCATGAATAAAAAATTAAATTTTAATTTTAATCTTTTAAGTTTGTATAAAATTACATGAATTTATAATCTATTTTTAAAAATATTTTATTAATTTTATTCAATTATATAATTATTTTTAAATAATTCATATATCAAATATATTTTAATCAAAATAATATATAAAATAGACATTAAAAACAAAAAATAAAAAAATAAAACGTTTTTTTAACAAAATATGTGATTTAATATTTTTATTTATATTACTACAATTATTAAAACACATTCAAAATAAAAATAAGTATTTATATCTTCAAATTTAATATTGTTTGTACAAGTTAAATTTAAATACAATATTTTTAAACCCATTTAAAATAATTTTTTTATCAAAGTCAATACAATCGGATGAGTATCATAAATTTAGATTTTATTATTATATTTATATCTAAATTCATTTCATGTAAAATTTAAAATTTATATAAATGAGATTTTATCTTTATCTATGTAAAACTTGTAAATACAAATGATAAAAATCACATAGTTGCATTAGCTACACACATCCTTTATAATATAGATAATAGGAGAAGAGATCAATTTATTTGAGAAATAAGTCTATCATAAATTACTCTTTAATATAATTTATATAATAAAATTAATAATTTTATTATATAAATTATATTTATAAAATTTAAAAGAGATTAAATATTTTATTAAATAAATTCAAACTATACGATTATTAATAGATGATAAAATTATTTTTTTAATTATATAATTAGTTAATAATATTATGTGACGTTAAAAAATTTGTGACTTTTAAACTTTAATGCAAATGTCAGAATCTCATATAAAAATATAACTAATTAAGTATATAAAGTAAAAATAATTTTTATCTTTTAAATTAGCTTTTAAGGTAAAGTTAATCTCAAGTATAATTTTTAACATTGTATCATATTTTATTAATTTTTTTTAAAATATATATTAAAATTTTATATTAATTAAAAATATAACTAATCAGGGAAGTATATATATTATTAATTATTAATTTAATGATTAAACCAATAATTTATTGACATAAAAATCAAGTTGAATCCTATGTGAATTTGAATTTTATAACACTAATTAAATTAGAATATGATTTCACTTACAAATAAAAATCATAAAAATTATAGGTTGCAGTAAATATTATGATTAAAATAATAATAAGAAAGAAAAAAAATATAGGATATCAATAAAATTTATTAAATTAGAAAAAATTTATAAAATTTTTAATATTTAATGAAATGGTTTAAAAGATAGAAAAGTTTAGAAGTTGATTTATACAAAGAAATGGTGCAAATTCGTTTCATAGCATTCTTAATACTAGTTTTATTTCTATTTATTTGTTTTAAAAAAATATTTAAATTTATACGATTTTATAGAAATTTAAAAATATTAATTATTATCTTTTCATTAATACCATTTGATCTATAAAAAAATAAAATAAAAAGAAAAGATGAGAAATAATAAATTAAAAATAAGGGTACATTAGAAAGTTTACTAAATAAATATAGCAAAATAGTTAATTTTTTTGGTTTATATAATTCTTTTACTTTAAACAAAGAAATAAAAATAATATTTTTATTATAAAACAATTATCTTATAATTAATTATGTAATTATTAATTTAAAATTATTTATTTTAATAATTTAAAAAAATAAAAAAAAGTCAAAATTAATTTCAAATAAAAATAATAAATAATTTTAAAAATAATGTAAGCTCAACTAAAGAATCAACCTATACTTTGATTTAATATAAAAGGATTTTAAAGATTTTATTTAGATGCTGTTTACGGTACAAGTTTTTAGTTTTTTTAGAATTAAATTTAATAATAAAACATATTTAGTTAAAATCATTATGAGTTACTTTTAATATATTTTAACAATATTTTAAAATAAATTTTAAAACTAAAAAATATTTTTTATTATTATTGTTTATAATTTTTTATTTATTTTTAAATTTACCAAATTAAATTATATTACTACTAATATTATTACTATAATTATTTTTATCATTAAACCATCACTAACATTAATATTATCACCATTACTATTATTATTACAATAACTATTACCATCATAATCATAACAATAATAATTTTTAAAATTTTTTTATTATAAGATAATTTAACTTTTATAATTTTTTATTAATAAATTTTATTTATCTAATTTTATAAATTTTTAATAAAATAATAAAATAAATAAAATTAATTTATTTTAAAAAATTTTAAATTTAAGAATAAAACTAAAACAATTAAATTTTTAAAAATTTAAATCTAAAAACTAAAAAAGGAAAATAACGTTAGAATGTGTAACACAATTTTTTGTAGAATATTTCTTTTGAATCATATATATATATATATATATATATATATATATATATATATATATATATATATCATACATTAAAACCACTTTACTCAAATAAGATAGAAGTACCATGGGTGAATTAGTTTTGTTTTAAAAATTTTGGACTAATCAAATAGATTCTCTATATCTTCTTATATGAAAGCTGTAATTGAGAGGATTTCGGTGTTTAACTTAAATAGTATATTGAGAAGTATTTTATATATATATTTTTTGTACATAAAAATATTTTATTATTGTATTTGATTCTTTCTTTCTTTAAATTATTGAATATTTGGCTCATCTACTTTAATGAATAACTAATATTAATTGTTTGTAAAAAATTTGCTATAAAGAGAAATCTTTGATATTTTGTGGACATTTACTTATTCTATAATTAAGTTTTACCAATTTTTTTGGTTTAATAATTTTCTATGTGTTAAATTTTATTAATTAATTTATTGAAATTAATATTTTTATTAAGAAAATAAATTGTAAAATTTTATATATAATTGTAAATTTAGTGAATATTTATCAATTAATTTTGAGTTAATGCATATTAGAGTATACTTTGTAAAACATGAGTAAATTTATTATAAGGTTACGGGTTTAAATATCTTAAATTTATCTAAAATTATGTATAAGAGATCATCGAAACAATATTACATTATTCAATATTTCTTTTTAAATTGTTATTAAATTAAACAAGTGTGTGGTTTACTTAAAATAAGTGAATTTTTTAATGTTATTTAAATTATGTAATAATAAATTTTTATAATATACATTACTTAAATGAGTAGTATAAAAATAGATTTTTTTTTCTTCTAAACTACATGTTTATCCTACTTATGTTAGATACGACAGATATAATATTTAAGAATGACATTTTTTAAAATTTTTTTTAACACAACTGTGTATTTAGGATTGAAGTTAATTAACATCCCTTCTTAAATTGGAAGAATCATCAGAGTGATACAGTTTATTCCAATTTCAATTGACGCAACATGCATGTACTCAATGGTGGATATATACGAACAGTTTTGGAAATTAAAGTCAGTTTTAATATCAAATGAATAAGTAATATTGGTAGTTTTAATCACGTAAAAAAAATATTGGTCGTTTTGAAAATTGTAACATACCATATCAGGAAATCTTCTTGTAAACAGTAAATAAATAAAAGATGAGATATGAAAATAAGAATAACAAGAAATGACGATCATATTAATAAAAGATATAAAAAAGAATACAAAAGTAGGTTATAAGATACATAATAAAAAAAGGGTAAAAGAAAAATAACACTGTTAAAAATGTTAGAAAAATATGTTATATAAATAATATAAATCAAAAGTAAAATTGGGAAAGGGTTGCTTGGAGCAGCAGTGCTGAAGAAGAAACTAGAATCGCCTCATTTTCTCTCTTTCATCGGATTTCTTCTCCCAGCCTCAACTAACAATGCAATGAAAATTCTGTTTTACACGTCGTAGCCTCCATTTCACACCACAGTAAGTTCTTTCTCTCTCCCTGTTCTACTCTTATTTCTAGCCTTTGATATTCATCAATACGCAATAACTAGATCCAGCGTTAATTTCCATGCAAAAAATCGAAAGATAATTTTCGTGCATTTTTCCTTCACTGATCATAAATGGTAATAATCGTTTTCACTCATTTGATGTCAGAGTCTCCATCAATGAACTCATTTGATCGGGAAATGGTGGGCGCACACATTTGATGTCAGTATAGTTTTCATCTCAAGAAACACGAATTGGCCTTGACGATGGCGAGGCTCTATCAATGAACTCTATTATTTTAATCACTCGCCTGTTAGTTTTTAATCCAAATTCAAAAATCCGTATGTGAACATCCGTTAAATCATCATCATCATCGTCGTTTTAACTCCAAGCTTCCTCAATTTCCATTCCCTACCATTATTTTAGTAACCAATTCCGGTTATCAATTACTATTACCATAACATAGCCATTTGAATTTTGACTCTCTCTTGCAATAGTATATAATCATTAACTAGATCCCCAATTTTGAGGAATTATTGTTATTATTATTTTGCAATTATTGGTTTTGTTGAGGAAGAGAGGGAAATTGGGGGAAAATGTCATTGGCGAATTCACCATGCGCAGCGTGCAAGTTTCAGAGACGGAAGTGCACACAGGAGTGTGTGTTCGCACCGTACTTTCCGCCGGACAATCCGGAACGGTTTGTGTGCGTGCACCGCGTGTTCGGGGCAAGCAACGTGACAAAGCTGTTGAAAGAGCTGAGCACATCGCAACGTGACGATGCCGTTAAGTCTTTAGCGTACGAAGCAGAGGCGCGACTGAGGGATCCAGTGTACGGTTGTGTGGGCTTCATCTCGGTGCTCCAACACCGGCTTCGTCAAATTCAGATGGAGCTCCATGGTGCGAAGAAGGAACTAGCAAACTATATTAGCCCCCAGAACATTCAAGTTCTCTTGGCCAATCCAGGGATGTTGCCTTCCTCTGCTGTTCTCATGCCTCATTTGCATCAATCTCTTTTAAATAACAGCGGCGGCAACAACATGCCTGTTATGGTTAACCATGGCACGATTCGTGATCCTCAGCGACAGGAGTTTCTAGAAGCTCAGCAGTCGGATATTGTAGCTGCCTCTAGAGAGCATCAACAGCAAGTTATGGTTTGGAACTATGAGCAACAACAACAAGAGTTTATGAAGTTCACTGGTGGATTCGAGGGGGTTACTGTTGGGAACCAGATGGGTGGTTTTGTTCATGCTGACATGTTGCCTCTTGCTACCTTTGAGAATGTTGGTCCTTATCAGATGCAGCAGCAACAGGGGGAAAATCATGTTCCTCATCATTCTCATCGCTATCCTATTGAGCCACACATGCTGCTCTCACCGCAACAACAACAAATACAGCAGTCACAACAGCAGTCTGAAAGTGAGGATGGTGCTAGGAGCGTTTGTCCTTCTTGATTTCTCAATTTTGCTGGTATGGTGCACATTCTAGCTTCTTTGCCTCAAATGTTATTCAAACAAGGTATATATATATATATATATATATATACATATATATATATATACATATATATATATATATGTATATATATATATATATATATATGTCTTAGAGTTCATTTTCCCCCTTTTGTGTCTTATTATCTATCTTATTTTACATCTTATTACTTTTATCTTTATTTAGTTGCAATTTTTTTTATAAAAATATTGCTTAAAAAAATTTGTTATAAAGACAAATTTTAATTTAACTTTTCTCTTCTTCCTTTTACACAGTGGGATCTAAAGCAAAGCACAGTGCAGAGAAAGTAGAGTTCTGTCTGTGTTGTACTTTCTACCTTTTGTTAATCTATGACTTTTGATTTGGGCTTGTTTGCGTATGCTTTCGTATCACTTGACGCGCTGCATTTACAAATACTCCCAAGCTTCAAGTGTGAAAAAGTGTAATGGGAAGTTACTCTTTACTGTGGCAATTTTAACAATAAAATCTTATTAAATAATATACTCTCTATGCTTAATGATATGACTATGACTAATCTAGAGGCTCATGGGATGGTCTTTTTACAAGACTGTTCTCCTTTTTTTTTTATTTCATTTTTATTTTTCTTTTTTTTTTTTACTATTATTATTTATATATATATATATTATTTTTTTCTTTTTATTTTATTATATTTTAAATAATTTTGGAGTAAAAATTTATTTTATTTATAATTTTAGCCTAAAATATAATTAAATGTTTACATTAGTATAATTTATTTAAAACGTAACATTACTAATATTTTTCCATACTCAGATTGAAATATAATTTCATTAGTAACATTTTTTTTAAGCACATACTTGCATTATAAGAAGTTTTAGCTGGCATTACATCGTTAAAACTATTAAATTTCTCTAGAACTTTTCAATATAATGTGATTAATTTAGAGAAAATTTATCTTTTGTCTTTCTTATTTTAATTTCTATAATTATATTAGCTTCAACTAAATCTTTCATTTCAAATTTAGAACTTAAAAAAAACTTTATTTTATTTATCTCATTCAAATTAGTTCTAAATATCAATATATCATCTATGCATAAACATATTATAAAGCAATCATTTTCAAATATAGGCATAAGAACACCAAAATTATCCATGGATGTAGGTGAATAAGTTTCCATAGATATAATAATATTTTCTTATAAGAAAATATATTTTCAAAAAATTTAGCATCTCTAAATTCAATAATAGTATTATTATTGAAGCACATAAATTTATTTGTAATATTATCATGAGCATAACCAATAAAAATAGTATCAATAGTCTTAGCATTAATGTTTGTTATTTTAAAATCGTGTATTCCAACTTTAGGCAAACATCTCAAAGTTGTAAGTTTGGTGAATTACTCTTCCATAATTTATATGGTGTTCCATCTAGATGTTTACGAGTTACTTTGTGTAAAATATAACATGCAGTCAAGATAGCTTCCTTCTCATCTAATTTGGCATAACAGAACTCAGCAACATGACATTCATCATATATTTTAATGTTCTGTTTTTTCTTCCAGCCATGCCATTTTGTCTAAGTAAACAAGGTGCAGTGAACTCGTATAAAATTCTATTTTTCTTACAAAATTACTTAAGGGCTCGTACAAAATTCTATTTTTCTTACAAAATTACTTAAGGGCTAGTTATATTATATTGACTGCCTCTATCTGATCTAAATCCTTTAGTTTGTAGTCTAACTCACTTTGTACCTCAGCCTTATATTTTAAAAAAATTATTCCAATTTCATTTTTCGATCTTAGGAGATAAACCTTAGTGTACATGGGGTATTCAACTACAAAAGTGATATAATACCTTTTTTTCTCCTATACTAATTGTACTTCTAAAATCTAACAAGTCTGAATGTACCAATTGTAAACGTTCAATTTGCCTATTCTTTACAAATTTAAAAGGTTTTTTTAGTATGCTTAGCTTCCATGCATATAGAACATTTTGAATTATTCTTTTCATCCATTAATGGTAAAGTTAATGTATTTGTCTTTTTATAGAAGATAAATTAAGATGTCCTTGTCTATCATGTCAAATATTAATAGACTTCATAGTACCCATAGAAAAAGCAGAACAGACAGACCTTTATTCAAATAACCTTTTCCCACAAAATCTCCATTTTTGGTAACGACTACTTTGTCAGCTTCTAACGCAATTTTTAGACATGCCCTATAGAGTAATGTCCCAAATACCAAATTTTTACGTATTGAGGGAACATATAACACATTGGCCAAAACTAAAGTTTTTTCAAAAGTTAATTTCAATATAACTTTTTTTTTTCTACTCCAACAATTGCATAGTTTCCCATGTAGACTATGTCTCCATCGTTGGCTTCTTCAAATTTCAAATTTGCTTCCACCACCATTCTAGTAATGATTTTTTCACATTGATAAGCTTTATGTCCGATCTTGCTACAAATAAAACATGATAATACCCTTTTATGAACTTCAACATGTTGCATGTTTCTTTATTTTTTTTTTGTCCTGCCACTCATTGTGCATAGGTTTTTTTAAACCTGATTCTATAGAAATCATCACTAGATTCAACTAAGTTAGCGTTTAAAAAATTTTAAGAGTCATTTTGATATTTATCTTTAAGACGATTTACTTCTTCAATTCTTGTATAACTGATGAGTTATTGTAAGTTGAAGTCTTTCTTCTTATGTTTGAGATGATTTCTAAAATCCCTCCATGAGGGAGAGAATTTTTCAAGTAGAATATTGGTTTACATAATTTCACATATCTTCATTCTTTCATTTAGTATGTTAGCAACCAAGTTCCCGTACATGTGAACTTATTCCCATGTTTCCAAATGAACTTTGCTGACTTGTCTGACACAAATAAATCAAAGAGATTGTTAGACATATGATTAAGAAGGTGTCCACGTACCAATTTATTATGTTTGTCATGGATTTATAGGTCTTGAAAGCTTTTTCTATAGTACTATCATTGGCTTCATCATTAATTGGCATTTGTGGTGGTAACGTGAATAACACCTGATCAATTTCAAGTTCTTTAAGGAAGATGAGCAATTTTTGTGACCATCGTT
The DNA here is from genome assembly GCA_037954105.1 of Canavalia gladiata. Lineage (NCBI taxonomy): Eukaryota > Viridiplantae > Streptophyta > Magnoliopsida > Fabales > Fabaceae > Canavalia > Canavalia gladiata. The sequence continues at coordinate 51,649,827 of CM075662.1, forward strand.
AGTAATTGATCTAATCCAAAGGTTCAAGAGGAAGATGTCAGACAACACATTCTTATTGTAAGTAAAGAACTCAGAAATCTATGTTGGATACTTGGAAGCACACATTATATATAAGACAATAGAAAAGATGAAAAATTGCATCTAATAAAAAAAATACTATAACATTCAGTAGTTCAATATCCAACGACTAGAAAATAAATGTTAAAGGATTAATAAATATAAAAGAGCCAAATGTTAACTCTCCAAAAATCAAATCATAATAACACAACGATTAAAAAATAAAAACTAATTAAAAATATAAAACAAATTATTATTATAATTATTATCATTTGCTAACTATTTATCAACCTTCATCTTTTACTAATAACATATAAATTCCATTATAAAAATCACACTACTATATGATATGCTTTAACATTTTACATGAAAATTTTCACTTAGTAATATTTTACATGTGCAGAGGAGTGTACAAATTAAAACAATCTATATGATGCTTAATAGGGTTTGTAGAGTTAGTTACAACACGATTTAATTTGTTATACACATTTAGTCTTTCAAATAAGTTTATGTTTAGTCTCATTCGAAAAAAAAAAAAAAACTTCCGCTAGTAGAAATATGTTAGTTGATGTGTGTACAATTTTTGTATGAATTTGATTATTATTATTATTTTTGCAATCAAATATATTTAATGTATACTCAATTGTGTGTAAATAGAAAAAAAGGGAAAAGAACTCAAAACGTTGAGAAAATTAATGACCGATTAATTTTAGTTATGTTATTAGAGAACACGGTATTCATTATTTTCCATTTATCGGAAACCTTTTTTTTTATGGTCCATAAAGAATAAACAAATAAGTCTGAAATTGCTGTATGATGTGGCCATGGGAATAATATGTGGCATTTCAGTGGTTATTTAATTCCTTTACCTTACGTTTACGTTTGCACGAAGAATTTTAAAATTCTAGTAATTTATAAATAAAAACGTAATCAATTAAAAAAATAAATTATGAAAATAATTTATAAAAATTAAAATAATAGAATATTTTAAAAATATTTTTAAATATATATAATTTGAAATTATTTTAATTTGATTAAAAAACTATTCAAATAGCTTAAAATTTAGAGGAAGGTAAGAGAGAAAGCATTTAAAGGTTAAGGTCAGCATCTCTTACAAGATGAAACTCGCTTAATTGAAAAACATCATTAAAAGTATTTGTGGTATTGCATAATAGAGAGTTTGACCAACAATTTATGGATTGAAGTTATCAGCATGATATTTCAAATCCAAAAACTATAATAATTTTAATTTCTTTTCTGGTAAAATTGGGGAAAAAATTAATTTATTGACAGAGAACTAAATGGTGTTGAAAGATTAGCAGTAACATATGGTATTAAGGGTTATAATGAGGTTGGTAGATTGTTTAGGCTTTATCGACAAAGCTGAAAGCTACTGGTCCAGGTTTTTTTTAGTTCTTCACTTTGTCCTCAACTCGTCATCACAAGATAATCAAAAGTAATGTAAAATGAGGATTAATAAATCGACATAACATCTTCCGTTCGTTTATACCTTATGAGAAAGAAAAGGGAGGAAATTAAAAAACATAATTAATATAGTTAGTTTTTTAAAAAATTTATTTTTTAATTTATCATTTATGTATAAATTTTACTTTTATATTTTTTATTTATTAAAATCGATAAACATAAAAGTATATATGTAAAAATAATTAATATTTTTTTGAAAACTGAAGTAGGTAGATAAATAGGAATAAAATTTTTACTTTTTTAATAAATAAAAATAAACAGAAGGAGTAATTTTTATTTTTATTTTCAAAATTAGGATATATTGAGGACAAGAATGGCAAGCTCTAGCAAAGCCGGGTTATGGTGAGCACCTATTGTTGATGTTGTGTGACATCGTTTAAGCAAGATCCTCACTAGTAGTGGAACCATCATTAATGAAACGATGAAGCATCATATTTTACTAGATTGAGATTGTTAACCTAGGGGTGTACCAGTATAAAAGAGTTAAGTTGACTCCAATAGAGGGAGCCATGAAGACTCAAGGGTCATTTCTCCAAATAGGTTACATAATGCATTGGAGAGGAATCGAAAAAATTGGCTGAGTTAACGAAGTTGAGAGAAAGCAACAATAGATATGATAGGCTTTGATAAGAAGAATTGACAAAGGAGACTTACACATAGAGTTAACAGTTCTTGGTAGCAAAGTTAATTAGATGCATCTATAATAAGGTTTATATCCATAAAGAAAGTAAAAGATCGTAAATTCAAAATTGATAGTTTTATAATTTATTAAAAAATATTTTCTTACGCATAAATAGTATCATTCTTTTATTTATATTTTTTATTAAATAGTTGATGATTTTTTTTTAAAAAATCTAACAATTTATAATTAGATGTAAATTATTATTTATATATATAAAAAGTTTTTCCTAATTCATTATTAGCCTAAGGAAATAAAGCTTAAAGAAGCTAAAGGGAATGACAATGGTCTTGATAGAGTTAGATGAAGTCAACAAACGTGATAAGCTTAGACAAGAGAGACACGTAATTGGTATCATTGTAGCCGACACATCACCAAAAATGCAGTTGACAACAAAAGATTAATGTTGTCAATGAAGACATATGTCACAAAGAAATAGTTTCTTGAAACACCAACTGTTATAAAAGAGAAAAGTGAACTTGAGAACATGGCCTCATTGATGAAACATGGATAATTATAGGCAAACATTTAGTGAAAACCATTAATTTGAAAATTCTTAGTTGGTAGTTATTTATAATCAGAAATGGGATTGTGCTACTCCGATAGCAGTGATTGTGCTACTCCTAGAAAGTTAATTATATTTACAACTCTATAAACAAGAGATATGTAGATTTAGTTTGGGTTAACAATCAAAATACTTGAAATCCTACTTATAAATTAAAGATTAAGGTCCCTTCTCAAATATTATTCACTTTATTTTTATGCATCCTTTATATTTATGCATCCAATTTAATTTTTTGCACTTTACATTTCAGTCTTTATTTTTACACATTTAATTTACTTTTTTTTTTATGGTATTTACATTTTTTAAGTTTATCCTGATTTAATCTCTCTTCTCTAAATTCTCTGCTCTCAACTACAAATTTCTACATTCTTCTCCTTTCTTTTTCTTTACCATCACATTTTTTATACACATTTTATAATATTAATTTATCGTGTGGGATGAAATGTAAGTACGCTTATTGTAAATCATGCTTTTCAACATGTTTCTCCAAATCTTAAATATTCTCATCACTTTCTTGTAAATATTCTTATTCTCAAGCTTTGCTTACAAACAACTACTTTCTAACAAAGTTGACATACTAAAGTTGAAGTTCTTTACACTTGCATGTTTTCTATCGACAAAATGACTTTTAAATATAAAAATGGCTAAATTCTAAGTTGTCAATTGAATGATATTACGCAAAAGGTTGAATTCCGTCACTAATTAATGATTTTGTTAAGAAAAATATTTTAAATTTACCACATAATTTGAAAGTCTATAATTTGATTGATAATAGATGAATTCTTTCCAACAAAATTTGAACATAAATAATACAGTAAATTTTCGTAACACTTCTATAACATTCACTTATTTCTTAATCTCTTAATCACATAAAATATTTTTCTCTTTTTCTATTCCTATCTATATCTTCTTTTCTAGATTTTATTCTTATTCAATTTCTCTAAAATCTACACAGTACTATTTATTGTATTTCCAAAATATGTAGAAGATTTGTCATAAACACTAATATTGTGCTTGACATTTCCATCCATCACCAAAACAAATAATCCTTATCTTTATTTAAACACATCAATGAATAGATGTATTAAATTTAGGGTAATGAGGTTGGAATAAGACATTGAATTAAATGTTAATTACCATATTGTTATCTTTTATATCAAGGCTAATGGTTATTATTATTACATGGAAATCACATAATTCATTAATCAAAGGTAAGCAAAATATCTGAAGCTACAACAAGAATACAACTTGGTGTTTCTTTTATATGGACATTATCTTGGTGATCTAAAGCAAACATAGCTAGGAATAAGAGCTAGAACATATCCATCTCTCTATCTACATGAGTTATTGAAATAGACTAGAAACAAGAAAATAAATCTAGACAATCCTCTATTATGGTGTACATATAAGAGTTTTTGGCAGTGGTTCCAGTGATATCTTTAACTACATCTAGGAAATTTCATTTAGCTTGTAAGTTGAGAAGAAAACTAGCTGCAAAGCGAAATATAAACCAAATCTTAATCCATAAGCTTCTGCAATACTTGCTTAAGGTAGGCATGAAATCTACCAAGTACCTGCAACTAACACCTCGCCTCATGATCCCTTATAAGAGTCCCAATCCCGCATTTATTATCAATGGGACCAACTGCATCCACATTTAGCTTGTAGCAATCATCTGGTGCACCAGTATGAAGGACCACACTGAATATGATTTGGTAGAGTAGAGATAGACTTGGGTTTTCTTATCTTATTTGTATTCAAACAACAAATTTAAAGCACATTTTTAGTCGTTAATTTGCATCGAAATATCCACATTATAAAAGAATTTTTTTCCTTGCGAACCAGATAATCATATATAATGGAAATGGCGATATAACCTACTTAGATTATTTTCAAATAGGCACAAGTGCACGAAGGTTCTGTCCTCGAGAGGAGGTGGTGGAGGCTGATTTCACCAAACAGTTTTGCAATATGAAAATGGATTCTCACAGGTATCATCATCATGGATGCCGAGGCTAATACGGATTCGTTCCTGTGTTGATGTGAGGATACAGCAACTATAACGATCACTGATAGAAGATATACACAAGAGGAGGATGTTCAAGACTGTTGGTGCTGTTCAGAATATTGGGTTTCAGAATCCAGGAGGTAGATGTTTTTCTTGTTGAAGCTCTTGGATTCAGAAACTCCTCTTCTTTTTTTTTTTTTTTTTTCAAATTTCTTCCACTTTTGGGTGATTATTTATATTCTCTTGCTTTAATTATGAACTATGATGTCCGTGAATATTTGTAAACCATGCGGACTCATCTAAATGTTGCACAATATTGTGGAAAACTTGTAAATTGTAATATATTTAATCTATGCTTATTTAGGGTTGTTTACTTGCTTGTATACAATTTTTTGTGCTCTTCCTTTGGTGGAGTAATGTTATTTTTTGAAAAAATTGAAATTATCATTTTTATCAGTGAAAAATGTAAAATTTCCATTCAATTTATTTTTAAAATCAATTTAACTCGTAAAAAAACAAAAGTGGTTGATATTTCATCATCTAGGAACAAAAATGATGATTTTTTTTTTCAAAAATCAATGTGATTGATTCCAAATCTTTGAAGGAACAATGGTATTTCATTCTTTGTTTGTGCATGTAGAAATATGGAATGCAAAGTAAAAGATACAGTCTTTGAATTTTTTTTTTAAATAGACTTCTATTCTATTTATTTGTTTATTTTTCATTAATTTTAAGATTAATTTAGTACACAATTTAGTTAAGAGTATTATTATTTTAAACGGATAAGATGCTAACACTCTTTTTATTCGTAATGGATTTCTAGCTAAATTTATATTCTTTTAAAGAATTTTTTTAATATTTTTAAAAATAAATTAAAAATCTTGCAGCAATTTTATCTTTTAAAATTATTTATTTTTTATCTACGTTTTTCATTCCTTCGATGATTTCAGTTATGACAATTATTTATACCTCGTCTTAAATATTTAAATATATATGTAATAAACTTATCTATCAAAGGTAATGCGATGTATTTTTTTTATAATGTTAATATTATCTTTAAATTATTTTTTTTATTGTTTTACATGTGTTAAATGAAATTTAATGCTAGTGTTCTTTGGAAAAATATAATGGCATACTATAATGAAAAATATGCATAATTAAATATTTCTATCTTCATATTTTTTAAATTATTTAATTATTTAGAGATGGCATGTAGAGAAATTGTTTATATTTAATTATTTAATTTATGTTTATTTATTTATTTCAATTGTTAAATACTTATATTTTTCATTCATATCAAACCAATATTTAATAGAGTAAACTCTTAAGTGCGCTCTTGAAATTGACTTAAAAGTTTTAGTTCTTGAGATTTTTTTTTAACTTTATAAAACGATAATTGTTTTAATCTTTCTAATATAAAAGAATAATAGAAATAAATTTAATAAACATAAATAAATAATTTTTATAAAATATGAAAATAATAAAGATTTTTTAAACAAGAGAGGTTTCTCTATTTAGAATCACAATATTCTTACGTAGGAAAATTAACTATATCTAAAGCTACATCATAATTGCTAATCAATTAATTGCTTTTAATAATTAATTAACCACAGTATATATAATTGATTAATTATATAAATAAATAATTAATTATATTTTATTAATCAATTAACGATTATATTTTATATTTATATTAAAAAATTAATCATATTTTTTTATATCATTAACCATTAGTAAATAATTACTAATATGAAAGTACTTTTAGTCCAAAATGTACGCGTTAGTATTTATGTGGGATAAATTTTTCGCTCAATTTAACAACTAACCAAAAAATCAATATTTAATATTAGAAAAAGCATAATCACATATCCGCACAATGCACACGTCTAAACACATTCTATATTTTAGGCGTTTTATCTTTTTTAATATAAAAATAATATAAAATAATTTTAACCGTTAGATAAATAATTTATTTAAATAAATATATTTCCTGTACGTGTACACAAATATCAACGCTATTAGTAAATAGCATCTTCTCATCAGAGTATGTACATGAAAATGATATCTACAAGATGTAATTTCGGTTTCAAACTACAGTAAACGCTGCATGTATGGGCATACACCCATTTACGTTCACTTTTCACTGCTGTGCAAACAATGTCGCATCTAGATCAATTGGTGCAACTTTTTTTTTTTTAAAAAAGAAATTTTAGTTTTGGTTAATAGGAAAATGGAAATCATGTTTAAATTTTTTATCAGTTAATTTCACATTATAAAAATGATATATTGGCCATGGAATTATCCTTCTCCTTATCATCTTATCTCCATGCTTCCTCCATTTGTTAGATATATACTATATTAAGAAAATTGTATAATTAAATTTTACTATCTTTTCATTTTTTAAACTATTAAATAATCATTTTTTATTTTCATAAAATGAAATATTAATATTTTTGAACAAAATAGATACTGTATGAAAAAATTATTTGTGCTGGGATTTTATTTTGGAAATAAATTCAATTTATTCTATTTAATAAGTTTTATAACTATTTAATTTTATCTTCTTATTATATGATATTTTTTAAACTTTTATAATTTAAAATTCAATTGATAGTTTATCAAATAATTTTATTTTAATATATTATATTTTTATCATACAATACACATTTATTATAAAATTATTTAATTATAAATATTCAAATTACAACTTGGAAGATAATAAAAAGTAAGATTATTTATTTGATAAATTTATTAAATTCATTTTTAATAATGGATTTTTTAAGTAGATGAAGTAGGTATTCAGAACTTATTTTTAGGTTCAGTGTGTATTTAGATTGATAAGTTAAAGTTAAAAAAATAAAATTTAGAAACTAAAAGGTTAGTTAAAAGGTGAATGATGATAAACTAACAATTGGATTAAAAGTACGTGAAAAAAATTAGTTGTTGGATCAATTAATAAATATAAATAATAAATAAAATATAATTTCTTAATTGATTAAAATTGATAAAATAATAAATAAAAATATAATTTATTAATTTATTAAAATTGATAAGTGTGATAATTTTTACACAACATATATTAAAACTTACTTAAATAAAATTTTATCTTTAAAAGGAAAATTCTTCTTAAATTTTTATATTAATAAATTTTAAAAAATAATTATTTTCAGTTTTATTTTTTATTAAATATTCAATAATTTATTAAATAAAATAAATAAATAATATAATAATTAAAATAAATAGTATATATATAAAAGAATAATTTAAAATATAAATTTGATAATAATATAAAATAAATATATCAAAATTAGTAATATATTAAAAAGAATTATATAATATTAAAATTATAAAAATAAATAGATAAATAAAAACCATATTATAGATAAAGTTAGAAAAAAATATTTTTTAGATAAAAGTTGAAAAATAAAAAAATTTACTTAAAACAATTTTTTTTTTTAAAATCTAGTTATTATCTATAAAACATTAGTAGATGCTAAAAGATCTATTTTTCCAAGTAAAGTTTAAATGTATTAAAAAATTTCACCTAATAAATTTTCGGCTAATTGAAATGTATTGAAAAACAAACTCTAAAAATAGTTTGAGCAGATATTTTAGTTAAAATTTAAAAAATTTACAAAATTTAAAATTAAATGAATAGTAAATTATCTGTAGAATTTATTGATAAATATATAATAATAAATAAAAATATAATTAATTAGTAAATCATAACTTGATTATGTAGTTTTTTTAACAATAAATTAAAATTTGATTAAATACTAATTTACATTTTTAATAATAAAAATATTTTTTAATTTTAACATAAATATTTTCTAAATCATACTTTTAAAAAAAAAATTTATACTATTTTAAAATTTATCAAGAAGTTTAATATCTTATTTTAAAATATAAAATAAATAATATAATAATTAAAAACATAGCATATAATAAAATAATAATATAAAATATAATATTTTATGATAATATTAAAAATTAAAAATTTTATTATAATAAAATATGTTTTTATAAAATATATAAATATTATTTATTTATGGTATTGTTTTATAATAATGGCAATAACTATTTTAAAAACACTTATAATTACTGAAAAAAATTATTTTTAGCAAACATGATCAAACGTAAAATTTTAATATTTATATAAAATAATTTTATATAAAATATAAAATTTATTAATTCAACTATTAAATTATGTATAATATTTATTATCATATATCTTAAATTTTAAAAAATTTAGAAATTTGTATATATATTATTTAACTATTTATATTTTATAGATATATATATTTAAATAATATATAAATCGTTAAAATAAAGTTATAAAATAAAAATTAATCAATTTTTATTTTATATAAAATTTTATATTTATTTATTTGTGTATTTTAAATATTTTTATTTATATTAAATTAAAATTTTGTAGACAAAATTCAAACGTTGGTCCTTGAAATTGAGTCCGAAATTTTAGTTCTTGATACCTTTTTGTTTTAATTTTATTAAATGATAATTATTTAAATCATTTTCAATATAAAATAATAATAGAAAATAAATAATTTTTTATAAAATTTAAAAATAATTAATATATATTTTTAAATTTTGTTAAATGATAATTTTTTAATCATTTTCAATATAAAATAATAATAGAAAATAAATTAAAATAAATAATTTTTATAAAATTAGAAAATAATAAATATTTTTTAACATATATAAGAGGTTTCTATATTTAACATGAAACCAAAAAATATTATTTATCTTGTTTGATTAGCATGAGATGGGGACGGAAGAATTTAGTTTTCTATTAATAAATATATTTTATTTTATTTTTTTTATCTTTTATAAAAGAATATAATTAAATTTCATGAAACTTAAGAAAAATATTTCTCTTCTATTTAACTATAAAAATTGGGTATTCTTATTTATTTTAAATAATTTAAATGGTTAAATATTTAAAAAATAAAAAAATAAAAAATATATTAATAAAAAATTATTTAAATTTAAATTTTTAAAATTTATATAATCAAAACTTATAATATTAATATTTTTTTATTTTTTTACTCATTCAAATAATATAATTTTTTAAATTTTTATCTATTCAAAGAATTTTTATTTTATTTTATTTTATTTTTTATTTTTCCATTTTTTTATTTTTTAAATTATCCAAAGAAAAGGAATAAAATAAAATACCCGTCCATTCCCCTTTCTCACTATCTCTATATAATTTTCTGAATCTTAGATACATAATCGTGACACAGATACACTCTTTTCTATGTGTCTGTCCTAAATGGCCTGAGGATCCCTGGCCCAATATTTAGCCTTAGTAGCATCGTATTGTAACCGTATATAAATGAAGATGATAAGAATAAGAACAACAAAATCGTATCTACATAATTTCTGCTTCAAACTACGGTAATCTCTCTTCGTGGGTTTGAGCTTGTACGCCTGCGTTTGCGTTTGTTGTGCTGGTGTCACTTTTCACCAAAAAAGAGATATTTTCTTCTAAATTTGTTTTTATTGAAAAAATGGAATAATGTTTTTGACTATTTTTATCGGTTACTTCCAGATAAAAAATGGCGTATCCACACTGGAATCATCCTCCCCTCCTCATTTTATATCCGTTCCTCCATTGTTAGATACTATAATGAGAAATATGTAAATATATTTTCTTTAAATTATTAAATGATTATTTTTATCTTAAATGAAATATTAATATTTTTGAAAAAGAAGAATAGATATTATATGTAAAGATTTTTAACAGTGCGGATTCATATATTTTGAAAATAATTTGTATTAAATTTATTCCACTTAATAAGTTTTTCTAAATATTTAATTTTTAATACTTATTGATAATTTTTTTTAAAATTTATAATTTAAAATTCAATTGATAAGTCCTCGAGTAATTTTATTTCAATGCATAATATATTTCTTACAATCTAATACACATTTTAGTATAAGATCACATAATTATAAATATTTAATTTACATCTTGCACGATCCTAAAAAAATTACATAATTTATTTGTTAAATTTATTAATTTCATTTTTAATAATGATTTTTTAAGCAGATGAAGTACGTATTTAGAACTTTTTTTTCATGAACTACCTCCTTTTGATATATTTTTAAGTATATTTAATGAAATGTTTTTTGAACGTCGATATTAAATGAATAATTATTATTAATTGTTTTGAAAACTGAAGTCAGATGTAATATTGAGAAATAGTTTATATTTACATTTTTGTTGTATTTATTTTATTTGAATACTTATAGTTTTCATTTATATCAAACCAATATTTAATATACTAAATTCTTGATATTTAAATATTTTTTGCTTGTTTCAGTTTTATAAAACGATAATTATTTTAATCATTATAATATAAAGTAATAATAGATTTTAAAAACATTAAATGAGTAAAACATTTTCTATGGTCGGTCACAACATATTTTTGGGAATTTATTATTATTATTAATTATGAATTAATATTGGTTTAGGTGATAAGAAGAGATGTCAACGCGCGCTACACCGTGCGCGTCGTGCAAGTACACGCGGCGAAGGTGCACGGCGGGGTGCGTGTTTGCGGTGCACTTTCCGGCGGAAAACCAGCAACGGTTCGCGTGCGTGCACCACGTGATCGGAACAGCGAACGTGGGGAACATGCTGAAGCAACTAACGGAGGAGAGTGACCGTGAGGGCGCTATGAAGACGGTGGTGTACCAGACTGAGGCGCGTGTGAGGGACCCAATCAACGGGTGTATGGGTTTCATAACGGAAATGGAGGAGAAGTTCCATAAACTGCAGAAGGAGCTGGACAAAGGGAAGAAGGAACTTTTGGAGTACATGACTCCTGAGGTTATGCAAATCCTCTTGGATAATCCTCAGATGACGCTACCACCTCCTTCTCTTCTCACACCCCTTTCAAATCTTAATTCTCTTTATCATGATTCCACCGTTAACTTCGCACCCCCTATTTTGGTTGGCCCCACCGATGGCCACTTAGTCTTCCATGAGCCTCCACCACCGGATCGCTTTCAGTTCAATGCCGCTAAACAGAATCAACAACAACCCCAACCGTCTCAATCGAACCATGCTGGGGCCGTTGCTACTGCTGTTCCTTTTTCTTCAATCAAATAAAAATTCAGATATGTTTGCTGTTCGACCATTGCGTCTCCCATGGATTTAATCTGTGTTTATAATATTATCTGAAATGCCTGCATAAAACGACAGTTTCTGTTTCGTTTTGTATGTGCTCTACTTTCTGATATTATGTTATATAGCTTCAATGCTTGGAGTGCAAATAAAAATGTCACTGGAACTTATTATCTGTTAATCATCGGAACAGCTTAATAGAATATACTATTAACATTCTTTTTAAATATCTCTAACCAGTTTCGTTCATTTCATGTATAATTATTTTTTTAGATTGAGTCATCATAAACTTTAACCAGTTAAGTAAGATTAAAAAATTGGATTAATTTAGATAATCAAGTTGAGAAATGAGGTAGCCAATCAACTTTAGGTTGGATATAAATAAGGGAGAATTCGATAACTTTCTTGCTATGTTCCATCTAACCATCATTATATTAATTGTACTTTATGATAGTTCATATTCTAACTTCATTGATTCGGTGCTCGTTTATTAAATTTTTTTGTGTGAACTAAAGTAAACATATATTTTAGACCATTAGAAATTTAAATATAAAGATTATCAAGAAGAATTTTATTTCTTGTAATAGAAAAAAGTGACTAGATAAATTAGTATGCATCACATCACAGTACGAGACAGGTTAAAATGATCCAACTAAAAAACACAAATATATATTACAAGTATAATTCATCTCATCTTTATTTACGAGCTTAAGAGATGGATCTATTGAATCGGACTCAAATTTTTTCATCTTTGATTATCATTGATTAAAACTCTTTTAACTTTTAAACAAAAACTGAGCATGCACATACCAGGACTGGTCCGTGAGTCTCTTTTAATACTTGTAGAAAACCTGAATTGAATTTGTCTTTCCAATAGTCTTAGCTAAAGAATTCAGCTATTATGTGTATGGACCTCCTAAATAATGGATCCTAGATAACTAGAACTTACAAGTCATATGTACTATCTCTACTTTCTTTTCTTTTTATCTTTCTTTTAAGTTACTATTTTTATTATTATTATTTTTTAGGTGTATTGGATACACATTTGCAATTTTTCTTATCAAAGTAATCATCAAATTTTAACATGTGAAAAAGTTTAAACGTATACCTACATGGATGGAAGATACTCTGCATGCGTGCATTTATCAGCATCCTTAACAAGTTTTCTACCACAATTATAACATCATATATAACAGGTTCAAATGCTGAAACGACGCAGATAATTAAAATTACATCAAAACTTCTCTTCCTAAGTAATAATGTTAGAAGTTGATGGTTTGCAATCATTGCTAGAAAGCAAGAAAATAATGTACTCGGTTTTTCACTACTAGCACTCTCTTGTAACATAAATTAGCACCAAATTCATGATCTTCCTATTTATTGAAAACAAGGGACCAATTTTCAGGCACCAAAATATCCTTGAGTTACATCGAAGTGTAGTCGATCTACAGATTCTACACAGATAAATTCAAAAAACAGAATATTAAATAAAGCAGACCACATTTGCAATGCACAAGCAGTATCATAATCTTTGTTAGACAACAAGTCAATTTATTGAAATAGATCCCCTGACATGATATGGAATCATCAACAATGCACATAAGAACATATGTACTATACAAAAATTCAATGACCCGTAGTTTTCAAGAACCTAATCAGTGACTACTACTATGAAAATCCAATCATCGATAATATCTAAAACTACAAAAACAAAAAAACACATATGGTCCAAAATTCTTTCAATACATAGATCGGAAGCAGGTGTAGAAAAGAGTAACACCTGACATTGGCTTTATAAAGAGTGAATGACGGAACAAGAGTTCCATTAGCCTACATCTGAAAAGCTTCTTTACCATAGTCTCATTGCTGTACTATTGTGGAGATGGTTCTCCAATTCCCAAATGATATCAAGCATGATCGGAACCTTCCCTTCTCAGTGGGCCCCAAATCGAGTGTCCCACCTTCCAAACGAAAACAGAGATACTGTTGCACTACTTTCCAGGATTTTCCTTGTGTTAAACTTCTCCATTCTCCATATTTTTCAATTGCATTAAAAATGTTATTTATCAAAGTTGCTCTAACCTTTTTTCTGATTTACTTTTTTTTCTTTCTTCTAGGTTTATAAAGGTATTATCTCAACCTTAAATTCCTTTTTGTTTTTTAAAAAATTCTTCTGGGATGGGGTGAAGATTCTAAAAAATTAGTTGGATAACTTTGAAAAAATATTTGTAAGAAGAAAAGGATAGGATTCTTGTTATAAAAGATTTTAAAAGAATTTAACTTTGATTTATTAAGGAAATGATTATAGAGGTTGATGATAGAGAAAAAATCCTAGTGAAAACAGAGTTTTTAAACATGAAATCATTGGGGTTATATATTTTTCATAAGCAAAATAATGTTCAAAATGATGGGTTAATTTACAAACATCAGACAAGGGAGTTGAATGTCTTTAAACTAGTTTAAAAGTAATATTGGAAGAGTAGTTTAGAATAGTAAATAATTTTTTTTATATAGTTGAGGATGGGCTACCTAAATGTTAAATACAATAGATTGTGTAAAATGTTAAATAAAAAAGTTATTAAGGTGGCTTAACAAGGTTATTGGAGAGAAGGACGATGGATTTGGAAGTTTGAGTGGAGAAGATGTTTACAAGGAGGAGATGATACATCAACTAGTACATGAATTGGATAATGTTCTTCAAATATCATTTCGTAGATTGTTGAAAATGAAGAATTGCTCCTTCAAAAGATATCAATCAAATCAACTTATAATCTTCTCTGTAAAAGGCTTGGTTCCTCTAATATTTTTTATCAAGCAATTTTTAATTAGGCTAGTATTTATAAAGGAAAATATTTTTTTTTTCAAGAATGATTCTTAATTATAATCTTTCCATGTCTTTCAATTTTTTTTAAAAGTTTAGTTAAATTATTTGATAATTAAAACTATTAGGATTAATTTAATAACGAGAGATTAGAATTAAAATAGATTTACATAAAAGTTCTAAATTTGAATTTTACTACTTTTTATATTATATAAAAAAATGATTGTTTGATAATTATGCATAAAAATGTTAAAGACTAATTTTTTTAATTTATGGAACATATACTAGAAAAAAAGAGGTATTTAGAAATTTATATGATATTGTTGATCTAATAAGCTCTTGATTTTAAATAAAAATACATTCATAGCTTTCAAATTTTATTTTAGTGTTTGAATAATTGTCCAACAACATGCGTAAGGAGCCTTAATTAATTGAAATATTATTTAAGATATTTTTTTATTTTAATGATCATACTTTCATAATATGTATGATTGAGAAAATGGATCAATCCATCTAATCTTTAAATAAAATGACTATCATCTAATATAAATTTTAGAACATTATATAAAATTAGAACAATATATAACATTATGTATAAGAAATGCAGAAATATATCTATTTATGTCATATCTTTTATATTTAATTTTTTTTATATATGTAAAATTTTTCACATAACTCTACATAATCTATATGGTTCTTCGATAAGATAATACCTTTTGAGTAGTGTGCATTCATTGATATGTTTGAGTAGAGACTTAATATTTTTATTTATAAAGTTAAAATATTCTCCTATCAAAAATGAAAACTCTTCTTCTCGTGTTTATGCATCTACTTATCTATATTTTTCATCAAAAAATAATTTTATATAGAAAAATATCTTTTAATATTTTAGTTTCAAATTTTAGAATTAATTTATTTATAAATTTATGTTATTGAGCTTTTAATTGAAAGATTTAGATTTTATTTATTAATATGAGATCGTCATAAAATTTCTAACAATCTTAAACTTGGCAAAAAAAAAAAGTCGAACCGGCGCATCTCATTTTAAAGGTGGATTGATAGATTGAGTTGCTTAACATTTAAAAAAATAAAATAGTTATTAATTAAAAAATTAGAAAAATAAAAAAATATTTAAACATCACAAATCAATTGATAAGGATTAAATTAAATTAATAAAATAATTAAAAAGGTATATTTTTTATTAACCTTTTTAGTTATAAAAATAAAAAAGTAGCCCAATAGATTTAACTCGTCCTGCTACTTTTTAATAAATGGAGTTGACGGGGCAAGTTTTGCAAATTGACAAATTTAATACGTTAATTCAACTCATTTTTTTTAACGGGTTGGGTGGGTTGATCCAACGATCGAGTTGAACCTAATTAATCCACCCAATCTCTTTTTCCATTTGTAATAGCATATGTTAGGTATTTAAACGTAATAAATTAATGCATAACATTTGCAAAGATTTTAATGAACCCGAGTGTTCTACAACTTGTATTGGAGGAATTTGGATATTTTAATAACCAATAAGAAAATACTGTGCATATTTATGTAATTAAACAAATCTCTACAACTTTTGTTTTGTTTTTTCGGAATTAGTACTTCTTCTACTTTTACTGATACAAATTTTGGCTTATTCAAAAAAATATTTAAGAAAGAATATATGATCTTGGAAAAAGAGTCACGGTATTTTTTTAATTTATTTTCAATTTTGTTTAAGTTATTTTTTTTAAAATTATCATATGTATATAATATTTTCGTTAAAGTGAATTCCGTCTTTCCATTTAACTCCTATTTTACGTTGTAAAATGTCATTATTTTATCCGAAAAAAAAAAGTAAAATTAATCGGTTAGAGACGTTAATCAAAAATTAAAAATATTTTAAATGTTATAAATATTAAAAATAAAAGACAAAATTTAAGGATAAAACAGTTGACATAAATAAGTTTTTAGCCAAAAGTTATAAATGTGTGTTTAAATTAATTGGAAAATAAATTATTTTAATAATTAATTATTTTATAATTGATTATGTAAAATAAATTTGATGTTTAGATATATTAAATGAAATTAATTTTAAAATAATCTATTTTATTTAGATTGTATAAAAAAATTATTTTATAACAGAATTATTAAAATAGATACGAGAGATTATTTATATTTAAATAATTATTATTAAAAATAAAACATGAAATAAAAATCCACTAAAAAATAAATAATAACTTTATTAAAAGTTTTACAAATTTTCTTATTGAAATAAGCCCATAAGCCCGATTTTAATTTTTTTTATGCAACAAATTTCAAATGTGTTTAGATAATTATTTTTTAAAAATCAGTAAAATTATTTTTTAATCAGAAAAGTAATCAAATTTAAACACACTTGATAAGCTCACAGAAAAAAAAAAACAAAAAATAGGAGTTCTTAGTCAAACTTATTGCCTTGATCAGATCCATCGAGAATGCTGAAAAGCTAATCCACCTAATGATTTTGAGGTTAGAGTCAATCGATTATGACTCATTATTATTCCAGTACAATCATGGACGGTAGAAATAAATTGTGCTATTATCTCAAACCAACTCTAAGACGGAACAAGCATGATTGAACACTTGATTTTTTTTCTTTTATATTTTTCTCTCTTATATCATATTTTTCTTTTTTTTATTTCTTTATTTTATTCTATTCTACCTATTTTATGATATATGATAATAATTTATTAAAATAATATTTCTTCATAACGTGATATGATCTTATTCTTGAAATTATTTATTAAGTGGCATATAATATAAAAATATTAAATACATTTTATTAAATATTTTAAATTATTCAAAAATAAATATTAAATTTTATTATAATAATATATTTTCAATAATTTTTAATTTTTAATTTTCTATTTTGCGTTTATAGACACATAACTAGATTTGCATGAAAACAGAAATAAATTGTCAAATTCAAGGATTGATTGGCATATGGACCTTAAGGAAAGAAAAATATTAACCACAAGAAGGCAAATGGATATTTATCGGTGGAGTATATTGCATTTACATAAAATTCATCATGTAAAGCCCAAAGAAAATGAAAACAGGAAGTAGAAAAGGCCAAACCGCCAAAGGGAGAGTTACAGTGGATCTGGAAATTTATTGAACAAAATTACACTACCAACAAAAACCTGTTCTTTAAAACAGAAGGCAGAGAAACACTGTAAAATTTCTACCACTCCCTCTAGAAGTCTCATATAATTACAACATCGATTGGATCCCTTCTATGTGTTAGATCTATTATTTTTATGCTGTCAAATTCAGAGTCTTCATTTATTATTATTTATTGTAATTTATCTGAAAAATTATAGAAGCTCACGAAACATCAGTTTCTGGTTGTTGGTGAAGGCCACCTTTCCAATTATGACAATCTGATTGCTCATCTTCTTCTGTGTCTATGCTGTTGCGTCCAGAGCTTGAAAAGCCTTTGCCAGACCCTCCTAGGAAGAGAGGACCTTGTGGAGAGCCAGATTGAGACATGTTTCCTTTTGATTTATTATCTCTACATTGATCTTGTGCCATCATGCATAACCCACCATTGGCCTCCCCAATTGAACAAACTTGAGGTCTTCTAACATGAAGCCTGTATTTCTGAAGTTCAACATACCACAAATTTGCTTTAATCATTGACAAAAATGAAATGTTAATAATAAAAGAGAAGAAGTTGCTAATTGAACACTCACTTGCAAATGGCTTTTCACTTCATCATTTGTAAGGCCTCCCACCTGCATCAGTTCCCTAATCTGCTTAGGAGTTGCTACTGCAGAAGAAAACAAATTAACCAATTAGAAATAAATAGATTAAGTAGATAACATTTTATAGATTGAAGAAGCTGCTATTATAAAAAGGATAAAAATAAGAATAGATATTATCCATCACTATTGGGGTAAGCATCCATCCAAAGTATGCAGATAAGTGGATAACATTTTATAATTTTGTAGCCACCCCAATTTGCAAGACAAGGAATCAATTCACTTATAAACCTTACTCCTAATTAAGCAGGATTAAGTGTTAATAACTTTAATTAGTCTACCTTGTGGGCCCCCTAATCGTTGAAGAGCATCAACAAATCGCCGATGAAGCTCTGGCGACCAGCATCGCCTTTGTTTCCTCGGATTCTGTTGTGGTTGTGATTGACCCTTAACCTCAACCGTCCTTGTAATCAAAGATGAACCACTTCTACGATTCAGTTCAAACGCTGGAGTCATCAAACTAAGGCTAGGAACCTGTGGTGTTCCTTCACTCTTGTTTGTTTGTTGAATTGGGTTGTTTGGCACAGATCGATCATTCTCCTCACTCCTCTGTCATTACAAAACACAATTTTTGGTCTTAAATTGTATAGAAACTACAACAAAGCTTTCAATTCTTCTTATCATACAGAAAATCTCAAATTTACCGGTTTGGTTTCAGCGTTCCATAGCTGAACAGAGCTCATCCAATTTCTCTTATCACTGTTTTCCTTCAACATAGTCAAAGACTCATTTCCTTCGAAATTGGTTTTCATAAGGGGCTTCAATTCTTCAACCACCGGTTCATCTTGCATTCTCATAACCCCGTTGATTTCCTCTTTCAATCTGGTTATAGCTGCATGCATGCCCCAAAAAACACATTAATCATCAACCAAGAAATATAATAATCACATAAAAATGTTTAATTTGAAATTTATCATAAGAAAAATCAGTAGAATTAGGGAGAGAACTAATCAATTAACCCACCATCGTTTACAAGGATCATGCAAAGAGGAAGCTCACGTTTGAAGGCCTGGATCTTCCTCATCTCATCTTCCAACCTTTTGACAAAGTCTTCAAGCATGTCCATTTTCTGAGACCCTTCTTTCCTCAGAGAAACCTCCCCAAGAATTTCAGAAACGGTTTTGGGGACAAAGGACAAACTCAAATCCAAGCTCAATTCCATCTTTGGGACAACAGAATAACAAAATCACAAGTAGGAATAAAGAAATAGTTAATTAATTTGACAGTTTCTCAAGTAGTGAAGTAAATAGGTACCACACCATTATTTCTTTACAATTACCGTCACAGAGAGAAGGAGAAGGGAATAGAGATTCATTTAATATATATAAGGAAATTTCAGATTCAGGACATAAAGAAAGATTCAGTGACCGCATTCGGGTCGTCGCGTAAAACCATTAGTGTTTTGTGACTCAAAGCAAAACCCAACAGTAGAGTTATACAACTTACAAGCAATTTATTCGCTTTGTTATTTTTATTTATTTATTTATTGAATAACAAGTAAATAACAAAAAATGGAATGGTTTGTGATTGATATGAGAATTATTGGATTCTCTAATTATAGCGGCGCAATATGGTTACATTAATTGGTTGGATGATATTAAATTATTTTGGATTGGTGTGGTTTCTGGGAGATTCTTTGTTCAATAGGCTGGTGCCACACCTGTAAGGCGAGACAACGTTGACCAACAACACATGCAGAATACAGTTGCATAATAATTAAGACATGGTAGTAGTTTGGTCATTCTGGATAACCTCAATCATCACCATTTGATTATTACTCTTCTCTCGTGTTTGCCATATTTTCTTATTTTTTAGTTTTTCCCTAATTTTTTTAAAATATCATAAAAAATACGTCAAGATTTTGATACTTTCGGAACCGGCCACGGGCCACCATGTTTTTCTTCACCCAATTTTATATATAGTGAGAATGTGGTGATTAAATATGAAATATTTTAACAATATATTTTTTATTATAGTTTGAATATGTTTTTTTAATAATTCTTTATTCATTTTTAACTTTATATTTAATAAAAAATAATATAATTTTGTGATGGACTAAAAAATAAATGAAATTTTGATAATACTAAATATATATATATATATAATCATTTTATTATAAATTGAAATTTATTAAAACTCACAAAATAACATGAATTACAATTTCTCTTAAGAGATTGTTTTACATAATATAACAGTCCTTGACACCAACACAGATCTGCCTCATTTACCAAAACAAATTTGGCCGAGACCTCAACTTCTCAAAGCTGCTATGAGTAGTGGTGACTAAACACCGAGAAGCATTGGATAATATCTAATACAAAGAGGAACTAATTGAGTCTCCCTTATAATTTTTAAATTTTCAACAAATTTTTATATTAAAAATATATATTACAAAATATATTGGTAACATTCATCAACAAATATTAACAATATACCTAGCATTGGTGCCTAAAATTATAAATTACTAAGAACATTCCAAAAATATGAAAAGGAAAGTGGATGCATAAGCCAACAAATGGCAAGTATAGGGACGATGGTGAGCAAAATTGTTGTTAGATAATTTGATTTGTAGTTAGTTTTCTAAACATATGTTACAACATTAACTTATGACCTTTATCATCAGTACATACGATCATATAATTTCAATCTATCTTAATAACTACAATAATATTTAAATAAAAATATTAAATTATTATATTTTATTAAAAATATAATTTATTATTAAATTTTAAATTAAAATATATTATTTATTTTAATACATGCAACATATACATATACATGTGCGCTCGGGTATATATATATATATATATATATATATATATATATATATATATATATATATATATATATATATATATATAAACTTATAAAATATGAAAGATTTGTAGATTTATTCAAATTCAATAAATTTGGAATTGAAATTTAATTTTTTATACTTATCTCCTTTATCCATACTTAAATCTGGTTTAATTTTTTTTGGTAGAAATAAAAAGAGCAAAATTTGCTTCTAACCTATTCCATTATCATGTGCTGTAAGTGTTAATCATGGGTAGAGATTTAGTTATGAAAGTTAGTAAAACAGAAATATTTTTAATTGTTTAATATCGTTTTTAAAAAATTATTCTAACAAATACTAGATTAATGGTTTTTTTGAATCTTTGAACTTACCAAAATAGATTGTGATAAATACTAATTAATTAAAAAAAATAAACAAAAGAGATAAAGAAAATGCAAAAATTCAAAGTTTAGAAATAAAATTATGGAATAGTTTAAGTGGTGTTTGATTTCAAAAATTATTTTTTGTTTTTTATTTGTATCATTTTATACAAGAAATAACAAAAACAAAAAAATAGTTGTTTTCTATTTTTATTTTTCATTTTCATTACAAAATTTTAAAAATAGAAAAAAAATAAAAATAAGATAGCATTTTTGTAAATAAAAATAAAAACAGAAAATATTTTTTAAAAGTAGACGGACCTTTAGGCTTTGTTTGGATGAAGGGAATTAGGAGAGAAGGAAAGGGTAGGGAAGGAAATAAAGAAAAAAATCATCTTTCCTTTGTTTGGTGCGTTTTGTCTTTAGTGGAGGAAATTTTTTTTTCGTGGGACCCACACATTTTTGTTCCTTCTCTTCAGCCGTAAAAACATGAGGGGGAGTTTTTTTTTTTGTTTTTTTTTTATTTATTTTAAATTACTAAAATTATTATTTTTTAAAAAAATTAATAAATTATATTTGTAAAAAAGATATAGTACAAAAAAATATTTTAAAATTTTATATAAAATAAAATTTATACTATTAATATATTTCTTTCCCTTCTTTTTTTCACTCATCCAAACGAAAAAGTAAAATTTTTTTCTTTTCTTTCCCTCTTATTTCTACTTATCCAAACAACTCACTCTTTCTTCTTATTTTCACTCTCTTTCTTTCCTTTCTCTCTTTTTCCTTTTCCTTTCTTTCCTTCCTATTTCATACGTGACCCAAACAGAGCATTATAATCTCAATTTCACTTATGACTTTTACTCAATTAACTCCTAATTTTTTTAAGAATTACATTAAACAATTGCTAATCACTTATTCTAATGATATTAATACCCAATACTTATGTAATAATAGTATTCTTTTCCTTTCAACTATTGTTTTCAATAATCCAAGTTAATTAATTAAATAAAAAACTTAAAGGATCAATGGATTTGTTACTTAAAATTAATTAGAAATTTAGAATTTTAATTGATTTTCCAACATTTTAAATTCAATTTATCTTAAAGATCGATCAACGAACATGGTATGATTGTCTATTAATTGATTAAGTAGTGATTATTAAAATTGATCAATTTTTAATATCTTAATGAAGAGTAATAAGGAAAAAAAATTGCAGGAAAAAAATATTTATTCTAAAAAAAATTTAAAACTCAACTGGTTGCATCATAAGATCTATCATAACTACTTTCCAATTACTTAACTACACATAATAAATGATAAGAGACAAACTAAAATTGTGATACAATCCTCTAAATATTTTATCAGAAAAAATTCTACAAGAGCAGAAAAATGGAATGATAGAATGATTGATGTCAAAGTAATGAGTAAATATAATAATTAATTGCCTGTACTTTTTCCTCCTTTTTTATGAACAAATGTTTAGGAATTTTCTTCCACTTACAAATAAGATTTTTTCTTGTTGACAATACTTTTCTTCAAAATATATCTTATCAACAAAGAATATTTTTTAAATTTAAAATTTTATCGCTAATAAATTAGTGCAACCATGCTTGTAACATGCATGACCATATTGAAAAAAAAATTCAATGATTGATGAGTATTTTTAGTCTTAGTTAAGTTGATTGATGGGCATTCTTAATCTTAGTTAAGTACATAACATTTAGAATTGTATGATTATAAAAAATACATGTGCATGGACTTACCTGAAACATAATTAATGTTGCCTAAATGTGCTTAACCTTGTGCATTAACATGCAAAGTTGCATGATTGTGTTAGACATATGCATGATTGTGTTGAAAACATAAATAATGTCACCTAGGTGTTCTTAATCTTGTGCATGGAATAGTAAAGTTGTATGACCTATTTTATTTCTTATTTTTAAAAATACACCATCTTTTATTTTTTCTCTAATTTTATTCTTTATTTTTAGCTTTTTTTCTTTTTTAAATTTATTATCCTGCATCACCCTTAAAAAAAATTTTAAAAATTTATGTAAGAAATTACAAGAATTAAAGATTTTAATCATGTAAAAGCAAGTTTAATTTTTAAAATAAATTAACAGAATGATAGTTTATCATTATACTTACTCATAAGACTAAAATAATAATGGGTTAATAAATAATATTTTATAATTAAATATTTACTCAGTTTATTTTTTATTTATGGTTTTAAAAATATTTTTTATATTATTTAAAGTTAAAAATAATATTTGTTAATTTTTTTTATTATACCTTTACTCTTACAATGATATTAATTGATAAAAAAATTAAAAAAATAATAAAAAATGACATAATTTTAATATAAAGAAGGATGTTAATTAACATTCTTAGTTTGTATAAAAGAATCTTAATTGATAAAAATAAAATAAAATAAAATAAAATAACTATAAGGTTAAGAAAATATAATTAAACCACAATTTCAAAAAGAAAAATCTTAAAAAAAACTACATACAACTCAACCATAACTCTAATAAGAAAGAATCTCTCTTAACCAACTATAAAGGAACGATAAAATTGTTAGCAATGTACATCTATACATTTAGTATTAGTATATACGAAACTACCGTACACAAAATTGGTTAAATAATGGATATTGAAGTTAGTTTATCTAAAAAAATATCTCAACACAGCCATCTAATCATAATGAAAAGGGTACAACCTCTCTTACTAGATTAAAAAAATAATTAATGTAAAAATTATTTTTATTAAGCATAAGAAAATATAAGAATTTAACTCATAACAAAACTTGACTTATATACATATATATATATATATATATATATATATATATATATATATATATATATACTAGATGATAGTTAATTATAATCCTTAATTTTATTTTCTTCTCATATTTCCTTTTATACTTGCAAAAATATTTAGTTTTGTAAAATGATATTATAATCTTTAGGTTTTAAGTTTTTTTTACATATTATAATCTTTCCTTTCTTGTCTCATAACTCTACACTTTTCATGATAAACTCTAGCAATATTTTAAATATCTTTATAAATTTTTTAAATCAATATTTTTCTATCCTAACTTTAACCTTTCTTCAATTATTATCTCACTAATTTTAGATGAAAGAAATTACGCATGGTCAAGATGAATGAAAATGATCTTATTATCCAATATTTGACCCAATGTGTGAGGCTAGGCAGCATTGCAATATGATGATGATTTCATGGCTAACATGTTCTCTTTCTCTCTATTATGGCTAACATTTAGAAAGATCTCGAAGAGATATTTTCCCAATACCATAGATTTTGGATAATTGATCAACAAGAAATTCATAGTTGTAATCTATGTAATCTTTCTATGTTAGAATTTTATACCAAGCTAAAATCTTTTTTTGGAAGAACTAGAGATTTCAAATTTTTTGAGCATAATTATGAAAAAATATAAAAAAAAATGATTGTCATAAGTTTTATCAAAAGATTTAAGAACTAATTAATTCAAACTCGATTCCAATTATACTTATGAAATCCATGCCTTCAATAACCAAAATCTTCTTTCTTGTTGTTCTACTAGAATGAGAATTACTAGAATGAGAATTTAAAGACAATTAATCTTTTATTGAAGATGTAAAAGTAACAAAATTTACAAAATTTAAAAAAAATAAATGATTTTGAGTAATGATTAATAAGGATGAAGTGGAAAATTTCGAAGAGGAGTAGGAAATAAATTTAAAAAATTATGGACTCACTATGGTAAAAGTAACCACACTATTGACACTTGCTGCATGAAACATTAATACCTACCTGGGTACAAAGCCAAAACCAAGAATCTAACATCTTCCAACTTAGTTAATCAAGGCTTAAATGTGCCTACAGAGGAACAAAGCCATGATATGGAATCCAATATAAGGGACAATTTTACTTCAAAAATAACAATATGAAAGCGTAATGGCCTTAATTCAACAATATAACCCACAAGCCTATACAATTCATTATGATAATCACATTAAAATATCACAACTAAAATCCTTTCAACTTTTAATAGGTACAAATCATAACTATTAGATACTTCATACTGGGATAATTGATCATATATGATCCAAAAAAATTCTTTTTGTCATTCTAAACAAAATTTAACCTATTTTCATTAGCTTTTTCAACGGATAATAAGTTGTAAATTATCTTTTAAGAAAAGTCATTTTCACATCAAATCTAATCTTGCATGATTAATTTTCTAAATTTAAATTCCATTTTATTTTAAATTTTAAAATTAACCTTGATTACAATGTTATATTTTTCAATTCATCAATGTTACATTATATAGAAACAATGTCAAAGGATAATTAGTACAAGTTATTTTAAATAGTAGAAAGGTTGTTTCAATTTGGACAAATAACAAAAAATTATATTAAAGGTCATTATAATAACATGGTCAATTTATAGCATATTTTATTGGGACATGCTTTTTTGAAAAAACTAAATGTTGTTGCTTAAAAAAAATTCATTTCTATCTATAATTTTGATTCTTTTTTATATATGTCATTATAGAAAAAAAAAAAACCTACCTCATTATCTAAGTGAATAAAAAGCAATAGTTTTGTTTTGAAATCTTACATGCTGACATTTAAGACCTTTAGTAACTTAATCTATAAAAGATTATAGATATTTTCTAGTCATAATAGATTATTCCACTATATTTATTTAAATTTTTCTTATTAAACATAAAAATAAAATTATAAATACACTTAAAAAATTTATTATTATAAATGAATTTCAAACCTCCCTTAAGATCATCTAAAATGATAATGAAGTGCATTTTTTCGCAAACAAATTTTATGTAGAAAAAGATATTTTTCATCAAAGACATATGTTAAAACTTAAAAAAAAAAATTGAATTATCGAAAGACTATCCACACATTCTTTATATAAAAAGGCCCTCTTGTTACAGGAAATTTACTAAAAATATTTTGATCCTTTGTGACTAAGCATGTTGTACACATTAAGAATCGGCTACCTATCCCTATTCTAGAAAATAAATCTCCTTATAAAGTTTTACATGGTAAGCAACTAGATTTATCTCACCTTAGATCTTTGGAAATCCTACTTTTGTCAACACATTGTCCATACCAAATTATATCCTAGATCTATTAAGTTTATTTTCTTGGATACAAGAAGAAGGAACAAAGGTTACTTATTATATAAGATAAAGCATAACAAATGTATTGTTTCAATAAATGTTTGATTTTGAGATTATACGACCTTTTGTATCCAATGAAGTTATCTTGTGTGACAAATATTATGATTCTACCATCTTTAGCAACTGTGATTCCAAATTATATGATGATATTTTTTACAATTTTACAACCTAACACAGATGGTAATTTTGACATTCAATAAGAACCGCAACCAATAAAAAATGTATGCTTAATAAATTTAGAAAATAACTTGAGTATTTTAGATATTATCATCTTGGTATTACTATCTTCAAACCTATCACTAGAGCTGGGTTGGGTATGTAAGCCTATGTCAGTATAACCTGTGAGTTAAATTGGTTAGGATCAACAGAAATACAGGTTCATTCAAATGTGGAATTTTATTCTATTCTGTTTAATTCTAAAGTTTAGTGGGTTAGGCTTGCAGGTTAAAAGGTCAATTTGTGAGCCATTTTTTAAAAATAAATATTTATTATTTTTTTATATTTTTTTATTTTAAGTATATTAATATATTGTAATGGTTAAATTAGTTTAACGATGTGACCGTTAACTTATAAGTTAAAGTTTACCAAATGCAGGCCAATACTGGTTTCAATCCATTTATTTTGTGGGGGGAAATTTGGTCCAATCTGTTTAACGATGAATCATCTTGTATCATGTTTATGTGGGTAGAGTTGGCCTACATATCCACTTATACCTGCCATTAATGATTCTCCATGTACAGTGTACTTATTTTCTTCTTGATTTTTTTTTTTTTTTTCGGTTATCTAAGCCTTCTTTCATTAAGGCTATTAAAAGTGATTATTGGAGGAAGGCTTAATATCGATTCACCAAATGAAAACAAGACTTGTTTCCTTATTCAACTCCCGCGTAACAAGATCCCAATCGATGCAAATTGGTTTATAAAATAACTGAAAATTAGATGAATTTGTTAAAAAATAGTATATAAAACTTGTAATATTATTACAAATATTTTTTCTAAAAGAGAAAGATGGACTAAACCTTAACTTTTAAGTTAAAAAAAATGTTGTTTAGTATTTATGTTTCAAATAAAAATAAAATAAAAAATAAAATAAAATATATTTTAAAACAATAAAAACAAAGATAAATATAAATTTAATTATGAAAAATATAAAATTTTAATTTTTCTTACCCAATATCACTCTTTATTTTATTTATGAATACTAAAAATCAATTGCTGATTAGCTGAACTAATTCTATTTTATTTAATAATTATATAATAATAATATTTTTTTAATTATTACTTTCAATCATCCGTACAAATTAATTAGGAGAAACATAAAAAATACACAAGTTTATTAATTTAATTTCTAATTAAAAATTAAATATTTTAATTAATTTTTTAAAATTTTAAATTTAATTTATATTATAGATTTGTTAATTAAATGATGGTATAACGCATATCCTCATATTAACCATGAATTAACAAGAAAAATCAATTTTTATTAATTAATTAAACATAATAAACTAAACATAATTAAAAAAAACATTTATTAATAAGATAAAAAATAACAATTAATTACATTAATAAATTCTACGAATACCCATAACTATGAGATTAATTACACTTAAAAATAGAAAATAAATAAATAAGTTTAATCTAAAAAAATTCATAATTATATTTTAGAAGAAAAAAATAATTAGAATAATTAAAATTTATATGATAGTAAAATTATATTTTAAATAATAAGTTGTTGAAACTTATATTATGAAAAACCTTTTGTCTTAAGAGATTCTATTAAGAAATCCATATAACATGGATATGCTAACTTTTATTGAAGGTCAATTTTATCTTTTTGTTGCATTTTTTTATTTTTTTTATATTTTACTTATTTTTTATTTAATTTGTATCTAACTAATTAAATTCTTTACTTTTTATTTCTATTTGTTAAATAATTAAAAAAATTAGATAAAATTAGCTAAAATTATAAAAAATTAAACCGTAATTATACCATATATAAATATAATTTTTTTGCTAATAAATTATTATAATGGTAATTTAGTAGATGTTTTATTCAAATTAAAGGTGTAGATTATTTTAAAATCTTCTTCCTAATGGACAAATTGACCATAATTTATCTTCTCTATTTCTTGGTGCTGTTTGATGTAAATAACACATTTCTTTATAGTGATTTAGTTGAAAATTTCTACATGACGTTACCTCTGGCCATTGCTCCTTTTAAATCAAATCAAATATGTAGGTTACATAAATCACTGTATGGATTCTGATAAGCATGTTGATAGTTGGATCGAAAGTTCACCAAGGTTTTGCAATGTCTTGGCTACATTTAGAGTAAATTTGAAAAACTATTTGATGTGAAGATTGAAACTTCCTTCACGGTCCTTTTAGACTATGTCAATGATATTGCATTTATTATCGATTCCATCATAAAAATGTAATCGGTCAAGGAGACATCACGATATACTTAAAAAAAGGTTTTACAGATAATTTTTTTTATTCTTGTATAAATTAATAAAAAATATATCAAATTTTAATGATTATAAATTTTAAACTGATTATAAAAATTAATGATAAAATCGGATCAGAGACTCTACGCATTCACCGGTTAAATGAATGGTGGCTACGTGTCCGTGTCCTTCATGGCCTTAATTAAAACTTTCTTAACCTTATACAAAATTAGTAGAATTGTCTAATGTAATGTAATTATCAATTTTCGTTTGATTTTTAAAATTTTACAACATTTTTTCAGTTTTTTAGACCTAGACTTATTTTTTTATTTGAAATTTCCTATTACTACAAATCATTTAAAAAATAGATGTTGTATAGAAAGAAAAAAAAAAGTAAAGAAGTAATAGAACCTAAAAGCTTAAAAATGAAAAAAAAAATTGAATTATATATTCACTTCTACAACAATTTGATATCACTTGTCCACCTTAAAAATTCACTTTAAAAAAATGTGAAGATAAAAAAGAAAATATAAAGAAAAAAACCAAAGTTAAGATAGCTTAGAAAGAAAATATTATAATTTTTTTAATATAAATAGTTGAAAAAGTTGCCGTTAATAATATTAGAAATCACCAATCTTTAATTTCTAATGATTATATATGATAATCATGTTGATAAGCTGTTAAAGACAGTTTAATGGTAAAAATTTAAATAATTTATATAAGGTTTTAGATTTAAATTTCAATATCTATATTACAAATAGAAAGAAATACTCGTTAATTTATTTTTAACTAAAATTATGTTATCATTATCACATTAAATAAGATCAATTCATTAAATTAAATGATACTATTGTTCATGATCATTAGGTTAAAAAATAATTGACGTGAATCAATCTATATCAATATTTACATCAAATCCAATTAAATATTGAGGTGTTAGATTTGTAGAGGTAGAGTTGAAAGGTAAAAAGAATGCTTTAAAATGATCATTAATCTTTTTTTATTAATGATGATTTGTTAAAATAGAATGAAAAGAATTCAAAAAATAGAATGACTGGAGTTTGTTAAACAGAATAAATATATAAACAGTGAGAATTCATTCCTTAAAAAAAAAAAATCAATATGAGCATTCATTCTGTTTTTTTAAAAGAAAATCAATATGAGCATTCGTTCCTTAAATATTCAATTGTTACAGTTAAAAAATATGCAAGCCCTGCAACAAATGTCTCATTCGCCTTCTTCGCCTTTTTAGAAACATGATCCGAGGTTCTAATAAGTAGCCATGTTTTTTAGACAAGTTTTATATTCTCTATTTTTTTTTCTAATATTTTATATTCATCTTTATTCTTGTTTTCATTTTTATTAGATTTATAAAAAAATTATTTTTATTTTTATTAAGGTTGAAAAAATCTATCCTATACTTATTTTTAATTTTTTTAATATTTTTATTTTTATTTTTTATAATTTATTAAATTATTATATTTTTATAACTTTACTAATTTTACATAATATTTTAATAATAATAAAAATATTTTAATAATTTTATACATCAAAATAGACATCAGTATTCTCGTACTCATTCCTATTTTCATTTCTAAAAATTAAATTTTATTCAAATCCGTATCTCAATCAACTTAAAATTTTCACATAAAATCAGTGCAGGTTGAGGCGGGGCAGATCAAGTGTGAATTTTATTATTATCCCTACTAATAATAGTAGTCTGTCATAAACCACTATCATTCAAACGTTATTAAAAGTAAATCTTGGCATATTGTTCTAATACTCTCGATACCAATGCGTATTTCACCATAAAGATAAGCATATGTTATACAATTTCGGTCTAAATCGTAAAAAATCGATATTTGGGGAGAACATGTTCGTGTAACGTTCGGCTTTACTCAAATTAGATTGGTTTGAACAGCTTCATGCATCATATTAGTATTAAATATTCCTAGTTCTCTTGAACTCGTGTACCTGCGATTTAACTCCTTTGCCAAGTATAAAAGATGTGCATCTTTGTTTCTCTTTCTACACATTATCTTTTATCACTTTAATAGTAACAATACATTCCAAAAATTTTCATTAAAGTAAAAGTATTTATGAGAAAAGTCAAGTAACCATTCAATTGACACGCACATATGCTTTTTTAAGACCACTAATTTTTATATATCATAACAGGCGTTCAATTAATTCAGATCAGGTTAAATAAATCACTATTATAACAAACATATATAGTGTTAGATTTTTAACATCATATGTAATGTAAACCTGAATATTTATATCACTTAATAAATTTTTAAAGAATACAAGATTTATAATTTAATTATTTATTTAAAATTTTTATTAAATAAATTGTTTATAAAATTTTATATTAAAAATAATAGATAATTTATCATGTAATTTTATTTTAATATGTAATAGTTATTAAAATAAATTAATATAAATTGTTAAATAATATACATAAAAATATTTAAAATTTGATATATATATATATATAAATATTATTACATAATTCAATAGTTGAATTGGTAAATTTTATATTTTATAAAAAATATTAAATAGTTATATATATATATATATATATATATATATACACTAAATTTAACCAAAACATATATTAAAAAGTTATATCTTTATTTTTAAAAGACTAATTTTCCTTTTTAAATAAAAATATATCATCACCTAATTTTTTTAGTTTATTTTATCTTTCCATCTAACTTGTCCCCTCATTAAGTCATGTTATCTATTCATACGTTGTCAAATTATACGCTGGAGTTTTATTTAAAAAAGTTACTATTTTTATCTTTTATATTTAAGATAAATTTTGATTTCATCTTTCAAATTTTTTATTCAAATTATTTCTTAAATTTTTTTTATTTCAAATTAATCCTTTTACATAATAACATTAAATTTTGTCAAAAACTCACTTGAAACTAATTTTTTTTTCAATAATTATTGAAATTAATTGTAAAAAAGTATAAACAAATATATATACAATAACATATATCCATTTATATTTTTTCATTTTATGATCTAATGATTTAAAATTTTAGTTTTAAAAAAAATCTAATAACATACATCTGAATATATATATATATATATATATATATATATATATATATATATATATTAATTGAAGGATTTCTCTATACATAAAATTTCTTCCAACAATATGTTGTATAATTATATTGAATAGAATGAGAGATCCAAGTGTAAAAATCAAAAATCGTTTTAATCAAATTCTAATTTTAAACATCTTTTCTCTCTATTATTAAAATTGATTAAGGAGTTCCTTCAAACATTAGGATATGACAAGCATATGAAAATTTTGAATAATTTTATTAATTAAAATGAAAGATTGAATTAAATTTTTTTATAATCTTTGTTTTACTTTAAATATAAAATCTTTATATCTCATAAACAATTGATCAGATTTCTTTATGATTTCTTCTTTCCATTATCAAGCAACTTTTATTCTAAAATTTTATCGTATTTCATAATTTGTACACAGAAAATTAAATGAATCAAGGTGACTATCATCATTTTTCCAATTTTTGACAACTTTTCTCACAAGATTTAACTTAATAATGAAAGAATGATTAATTAGAAAAAACTAAAAGATTAATTTAAATAAAAAAATATTTCAAACATAAACACACATAATATTAATTTTATCTTTCACATATTTTTCTAAGTATTTTCTTTTTTGCTTATGCTGGATTCACGAAGTTAACAGTTCAAAAGAACGTTGTATATTAAAAGTGGTGCGACTTAGCTAAGGTAGGAAAGATGCAGTTAGAGAATGAAATTTCAAGTCCTTTATAATTTATTATAAATAATATGAATTAAATTACATTGATATATATTTCTTAAAATAATAAAATTTTATTAATTTTTTTATTTACATGATCTTTTTAACTTATTTAAAAAATTATTATATTTTTATTACATAAATTATCTCTAATATTTTATGATCATAGAATAAAAATTACAACAACTTAAAATACAAAAAACAGATAAAATTTTGTTGAATATAAAATATATGTATATAATATGTTGAAATACTATAAAAACTGAGAATAAAATAATTTGGCATCATCTGAAGTTGTTGGTGTAATTTTCCGCGAAGACCAAAAGGCAGCATGATATGGTATTGCTTGTCATGTGAGGATTCTTTGGACGTTATTCGTTGCCTTTTAAACATGATAATGGCATATTGCATTATAGTTTCTTGGATTTGTCTTCATTTTGTTCTCTCTTCCGACACCTATAAATGTGGTCCTTTATTGAGAAGTGTATCTCCCATTTCCAAATAAAATAAAGATTCTCGCATGCTGTCACTCCCAACGCCATAACGACACGTGGCAACAAAGAACTTGTTTGACGAACGGTGAGATTCTTCTAAGCTCATGGGGTCTTCCTTGTTTGCTACCTCTCCCAGTGGATCGTGCCTTACAGAATTTCTGAATTTGATGACGGAACCACACACTTCACACAGAGACTACCACACTAACTTTTTATAACGCACGAGTGCACTTAGTTGCCTTGTTGGATTCTATTCCTGCGCCGTGTTTTCATGTTTACTTTTTAACCCAAAAACAAAGTAGCCAGTCAAAAGTTGTTTAAAAAAAACAGTGGATTTGTTTGACTCTTTTATTACGAATGTACAATTTTTTTTTTAATTTTTATTATTAATCAATCCTGATAATTTTTACTAAAGTATAGGTTAAGTATATTACGGCCATTAAAAAAAATTAGTAGTAGTTGAAATTTAATAATTGTGTGAACATATAATTTATCATAACTTTAACTGTGAACTGTTACTTTTTAATTAATAATTAATTACCATTACAAAACCTTATTTATTAACAAATTAATTTTTTTAATTGTTTTGATATTTTTGATAAATTAAAAATTATTATAAATTTTATAAAAATATATTAACAAATAATATATTATCCTAATATTTTATTTTGGATATTTTATCTTGATAAAATTATTCATTAATGTAAAATATGTTATTATTAATATAAAATTGTGATATTAATATAACATGTTAATAAATATTAATTTAACATTAAATCATTAATAAATAATAATTTTTATAGTGTATATTTTATTTTTAAAATATATATCTAAATTTAGAAACGTTAGATCCTTAAAAAATAGGAATACAAGATGTGAGAAAATAGATATTAAAGTAATAACAAATTTGCTATATTTTTTTATAATAAATATTTAATAAAAATTTGACATTTATTATATGTTTGATTTTTTATGGTCATATATTCTATTTGACTTATTTTTAAATAATAATTTATTTTTATATATTTATAAGAGAATTTTTTTCAAATAAATAACTTTATTTGAATAAAAATTTTACAAGCAGTCACTGAATTACGGGCGGTAGCTGGATGACTTATTGGTAACATGAATTTAATACAGTACTATCGCTCTTTTTAGGTTCTCATTTGGGATATTTTTAAAAACTAAGTTTAGTTTAGTTTTGAGTTTCAAATTTTGGAGATTGTTTAGTTGGTTAAAATATTTTTATTTTTATTTATTAATTTTTTTTAGTTTTAATATTTTGTGAAAATAATTTTATTTCATTATTTTTGTTTTTATTTTTAATAAAAAATTTAACACTAAAAGTAAAATTAAAAAAATTAATATTTTTATAAATAAAAATAATTTTTTTTAAAATATTATTATAAAAATGATTTAACTTATTCTATTATATTTTTTATTATAAATTTATAAAAAATAAATAAACAAAAATTATTAATAAAATTATTTTTAAAATAATAAAAATTAAAAATCAAATTATTATTGTTATTATAATGATAATAATGTAATTTATAATTATAGTTTAATAATAGAAATTCGATAATCGTAATAATAATGATATTTAAGATAAATTTATAGTTAAAAGTTAAAATAGTAATAATATTTTTATTTTAAAATTAAGTTGAAATTATATATAAATATATTAAAAATTAACTTAAATCTATTTTAATGGAACAAATTTAATTTTTATTTTAATTTAAAAAATAAAAAATTTACAATTATCTTGGTGAGGGTCTAAGCTGTCATTCCAAATGTTTGGTTTTCATGATTGCAGTGTCGACACGTGTGAATAGTATCCCATCAATCCTAACATGGGATATTATAATATGGGGCCCTATACTCTTAAATAATCGTAAGTATTTGTGTTAGAGATAAGGATTCGACGGGGATAAGACTTTTGGCAAGTTTTGTTTATTTTGTACAATGACAAATCGCGATGAATATATGAAGATGCCTCTTCTTTTAATTCTTTCCTATACATTCATTTAAAAGGGGAGAAAAAGGACAACTACTAGGAGCCATTGGTTCTGCCTTTACTTTTGGCTGTATACAATACTCTATAATACTTGCAATATTTTGATGATGGGTTGGGAACTCACTCGAACATTTTCTTTTTCCTATCAGACATGGTACATCCATGTAGGTCACTTTATTAACGGTGGAAAATAAATCTGGCCCGATATATTAATATACTATGCTATACCATATTTCATGAGGAGCAACACGCTAGGGAAAATACATTCATTTAGCATCTAATTATCCCATCATCTGCTAATTATTAATTCATGTTAATGGAAAGTTATATATGATCCTATTTGGCAAATATAATTGATAAATTGAGTTATATGAAATAACATAGATGATTATATAATTTATTAATTTGTATATGCCAATATATGTTTCAAAAGTTATATTATTATACAAAAATTATCATTTACTTATAAATAAAAATTATCAAATGTTAGAATAATTTTTTCTAATATATTTTTTGTCTAACAAAAAATTAAAATGATAGTATAAAATTTATGCTATTAGATAATGCATTTAATTAACATTTAATGTATTAATAATATATATATTAAAAAATATATGTTAATATTATATATTATACTGTTAGTTTGAACTCATAAAATCTATACTAATAGATTTGTTTTAGTTTAAAATAGTTATACTAACAATAAAATAATAATAAGTGATAACTTTTTTAGTATAATTTCAGGTCTTTAATTAATTTAAACCTTTATTATTTTTAAATATCAAATACTATATTCAAACTTGAAATAAATATTATAACATTAAAATAAATCATGTAAAAGTGATTATAAATAAAAAAATTAAAATATTATGTGTAAAAATAAAAAATTTATAAAATTATATTTATTACCCATGACGTATGAAAAAACATAATAAAGTAATAAGATGAAGGTGTTTATCAAATATTTCTATTTAATTAAAATTATAAATTAATCAAATGATACATAAACTATCAAAATGGTTACCTAAACCCACATTTTTATTTTATCGTGATAACCAAATATACTCTTTAAGATTTAATAGGTGATGTGAATGTGCTGATCCCGTCTATAACTGTACATCAGTTAGGTTGGGAATTGATAATTTCGTCATTGATCGAATTTTGTTTCTTGTGATTTTTATTTTTTCTTATTGTATTTGGTTAATTTTTTTTCCTGTATCATGATCGAATTAGTTAAATTATTATATATTTTTATTTTTATTTTTAAAATGAGATAATTTGTTTATATAAAATTTTACTTATATTTAAAATATTTAATCCAATTCAAATTGTAACAGTTAGGTAGAATCTAATTAAATGTTCAATAATAATAATAATATAACCCCCACCTCCCAGTTATTTAAAGGAAAATGTTCACTACTGTGTGAATCATGTTGGTTAAGAAATTAAACATATATTTTAGATTATTTTTATTTATATTTATTTATAAGTTTAAAATAATTTTAAGTGTTAATTTTTTTAATTATGTAGTCTTTATTTATATCTAATTCTTAAATACTTTATATATTTATTATAAATGAGAGAAAAATAATAATGAAAATAGCTGACAAAAAGTAAATTTAATATAAATAAATGTATTAATTACATTTTTAAATTTATATATTGTCCTCTTGAGTGGATAGATAAAATAAATGAATAAAATATTTAAAAATATTATTAATATATTTTCACTATAATTTTTAAGATAACTTCAAAATTATTTTTAATAAAAATTTATTAATAATTTATTAACTAATACTCCATAACTAATATTAACAATAACCTTATTTAAAGGTTTGCAAGTTTTTCCAACAAGGTAAAAGTAAATTGAGTTTTCCTTGAATAATTAACTGATGTTCACTGAAATAAAAGCAGAAGGTATCTTATAATTGGAATATTTGAAATCAAAGTATTTTTTATGGTGAAAGTACTTATTATCCCCATCTATTTCCCACACATTTTGATAGGGAATTGATTCCGATCCCTACCATGAGACCCGTTAGTCCTTTTCATCATAAGCATTTGAATTAAATTTAATAATATTAGATTATCTCACATATAATTGTAATTTTTGAAAGTATCAAATATAATTTTCAAAATCTGTTCTTTTGAATCAATTAATTTTTACGGTTCATGGTCGTTAGGGTTTTTTTATTTTTAGTTAACCAGCAATTAGATAATTAATGTTGACAATTTGACATTTAAAACTGCTAACTACTAGCTCGTTTAAAAATAGTATTAATTT
This sequence comes from Canavalia gladiata, assembly GCA_037954105.1. Lineage (NCBI taxonomy): Eukaryota > Viridiplantae > Streptophyta > Magnoliopsida > Fabales > Fabaceae > Canavalia > Canavalia gladiata. Next base: position 51,687,803 of record CM075662.1, read on the forward strand.
TAAAATAAAATGTATAAAATTCTCTCAAATTTTGGAGAAATCACATTGATTTTAGAATTATACTATTTCAATTTTAGTTTTTACTGTAACGAAAATTCTTCTTTGTTTTTCTCGGTCATAATTTTTCATTCTCGTCATCCTCATCATATTTGAATCAAAGCGTTAAGCTATTGAGTTTAAGTATCGTTTTGAATGAAAAAGAAATATATATTAAAAAAATCATTTAAATAAATTTACTTGATTTAACAATGAAAGACAAATAATTTAACTAAAAAAATAATGTGTAAATTTATAAATCTAAACATTATTCTTTTTATTTGTTAAATTTTAATTAACATCTTTATAGAATTAATTAATTTTTTAAAATTATTAAAATATTTTTATCATAATTTATTATATACAATGATTATTAATTTATTATATAGAAGATAAAATGGAAGCCAAAAATTAATGGAGGGTTCTAGGATTGGTCAAAGTATAAATATTGAATTGACCATAAATTAAGAGATGTGATGCATGTGGATTTGGGTGAAAAGATATTAGGAAGTGAAGAGAAATGAGTAATGTGATTTCTTATCAAAGGATTAACTAGGGAATAATAGATGTATAGGATTTTAAATTTGAGATAAGGTGGCAATGATTTTTTAAATTTTAAGTTTGTAAAGATACACATGATGAGAAAATGGTTTTTAAGTGGAGAGTATAAAGTCAAAAGCTAATTATTTAAAAAGAACCTCTTATTTTTTATGTCACACGTATGGAATTTGAGTTAGGACGAAGTTGATATATATCTAAGTTAACCTATTTAGAAGAAATAAATGTATCTTCAAGTAATAAAAATATATTTAAGATGCTAAATTATTATCTTATAAAGATGGTAGGTAATAAATTAATAGATATAAGATAATTTTTGAAAAATGTTAAAAATAATTATAAAAAATAAAATAAAAATTCATAATCACAAGGGAAGTTGCTACTTTAAATGGTTAAGATAGTAGGATTCTATTTTTTACCATGAATTTCACCTTGTTCTTACTTCAATCCTAATGGGCAAGCATTGTTTGTTTGAATAATGTAGTTTTTCCTCTCAATTTAAACTTTAAGTTTTGTCTAGAATTCCAATTCAATCTTCTATTTTAATTTAAGTTCTAAATCTTTAATCTATGGTTTTTTAGCTAATCTTCTTTTTGAATTAATCTCTAACGAACTTACTATTATGATCCTCATGGATTATAAATTAGTCTTTTTTTTTCAATTTAAGCTTTTATCAATTTTTAATATATTTAATTAATTATTAATCAATTACTTAATATTTTTATTTTATTTTAAAACTCTTAAATAACTAATAACTATCTTAATCAATTGATTCAAATTCGAATAATACATGAAGCATAGTTAATTATAAGTTCATTTTGTTTTAATTTTTAACTATTTTTACTGTAATATTATTTGATTGATTTTGAATTTAAATTTAATAAATAAAAGAAAGTAAATATAAACATAATTTTTCACAGCATGTTTAATTAAAATAAAAAATAGTTACATCAATTAATTTGAATTATCAAAATTTTAACTTAAAAATTTAGTTATTCATTATAAAATGTGAACAAACAAAATTCACGAATAATCAAATATTATATTTTAAGATTAATTTTAAAAAATATTAAATTTTTTAAGATGTCAATTTAATATATTTTATGTTAATTTATACCTTCATTAAAAATATTTGTTAAAAAAATATTTTTTTTATAGTAAACTATGAACAAAATCATTTCTATAAGGATGAAAAAGCATCTAATAAAAGCATGATATAATTGATAAGGGCATGTTGGAAATGATCCCGTCATCTCCTAAGGATGTGCCAAAAGGGCAACCATCCCTTACTAGCCCTACCTCTTGTATATGGCTATTTTGTTTATATACATGACTTCTTTGGTTCTTTGCTAATATCTCGGCTTCTTGTTTATATCTGCAATTTCTTCTCTTTTTTCTAGAGTTAATGTACATAATTTTGATGCATTTGGTTTATTTTGCTCGAGACTTAACTTTTAACGTACATTGCTATTCATGTAAGAAAATAATGAGAATTAGAAAAAAAATTATAAGGATAAATAGATTAATTAAACATAAAGTAAACTTATGTTTTTGCAAATAAATTAATAAAATGAATGTTTCAAACTTAAATTTTGTTTTTTCAAGCAAAAAATAAAAATAAGAAATGTGAATGCATAAAGTTTAAAGAACCTAATCAATTTTCTTACCTTCATAGAAATCATGGTTTAATAATCTAATTAGAGTTTAAATTTTTTAAAATAAGCTCTATAATGAAAGGTGTACTCATATTATTATCTCTTAAGTGTTTTAAAGATATAAACATTTAATATTTTATTTCTCTTAATCTTACATATCATAGGCTTGCATATAAATTTTTAATATTTACGAAAAGTTTAATTATATATAAAAATTAAAAAAAACCTTTCTTTTGATTATAACATAGCAAGAAAATTTTAATATAACATAAGTAGAATAAAAATATTATATTCATTTAACTTTCAATTTTCTTACCTCTAGATTATAAATAAAGTTATTAAATTTAATGATTTTACAATCCCAATTTTTTCAATACTTTTCTATTCTTCTTTTTTATTATTTTTTTAGCTATTTTCTTTTCTTTCTTTTTATTTTTCTTTTTTTCCTTTTTCTAATCACTTTTATTTCTTTATTTTTTATATTTTTATTTTTATTTTCATTTTATATTTTCTCTTATATATCCTAATAAATTCCTAATTTCTCTATTTATAATCTAAAAATATCTAAAATAAATTAAAAATTCTTCTTACAAAGTACGGAAAGTTAATTTTTTTAATACTTTTTAAGCTTATAAAAAAATTATTTTTTATTCTAAGTCAAAAGTTAAATAAGAAAACCTAATTTTTTTAATTATTATTTTTAATGCAACTAAACTTAAATTTTTCTTGACAATATTACAAGTTAAATTCTAAACTATAAATACTAAAGGAGTCAACTCAATATCAAAGGGAGGGTTTTAAAATAATGTTTTAACCTTAATAAGATTAAATCCTCACTATTTTGTTGAGCTAAATCTAAGTATAGAACAAGATAATAGGACTATCATAAAATTATTAGTTATATTATGAAAAGTTTCCATGTCTATTATTTAGTTCAATTAAATGTCTGTCATTGGTTGATAAGATTTCTTAAGCTTTAAACTATTTACTTTCCATGAATTTTATTTCATAAGAAAACAAAATGATTTCAAAAGAGTTTATGGATGATACCTCTTTCCTCAAAATTAGAATTTGTGTTGTAAATTTACATGAAAAAGTTAAAAATAAAGCATAAATTACAAAAAGGCTAAAAGAAAGATTTAAGATAATTTTTTTAAGAATGATTTTGTTGTTAAAATCTTTGTGCCTTCATATTGTAAATCTTTAGTGGATTAGTTTGTCAATCATAATAATAAAACAAAAATAGTGAAAAATATAAAATAATAGAACTCTGGGTGTTTCCCACGTTTCAAAATTTTATTTTACTAATTTTAAACCAGTATGACGATTCTGCATTCATTATCTCACATGATAACTTGAAGCCCTCTTCAATTTTATTCTTTTCTTCTTGAAAAAACTGTCTTGGACTAGGTGGTGAAAAATTATTGAATTTAGCATGAAGATTGAAAAGGATTAAGGTGGAGGATCCAGATTTTTGAAAAATTATCGAGTTTTTTTCCCCAATCTATCTTGAGAAAAAAATATTCAAGCATATGGGATAACAAAAGTCTAACCAATCTCTAGATTTATACCTAAATTCAAGCAATTGATGAGATCATATCTCAAGTCATGTCATTAATTCAAAGTTCCAACTCAATCAAAAATCTATAAATCAAACTTACAATAGCTAAGCCAAGGAAGCATTACGAACAGAGATACAACCTTAAAATCAAAAGAAAATCAACATAAAATTAACATCAAACGTTGATTACATAGTTTGGAGGAGAATACGTCAACATCTTAACTAAAATTTAATTATAACCCATTATAAAAGTTAAATAATGATAAAAAAGAGAGAAAGAAAAAACTGTATGGATGAGATAAGGGAAAGAATGAAAAACTCGAGAACCATTTAATTTAGTTTTTTTTTTCAAATACAAAATTCTATAATCACAAACCTAATCTTGTCAATTTAAGAGTTATGAGAACTAAATATAAATAATTATAATAAATGAAATCAAAATCATACATATAAATACAAGGATTATTAAAAGTATGATTAAATGTCATGTTAGATATTTCTACTACATTTTGTTAATTAATGAAAAAAAATCTAAGGTTAAAATTCTAATATAATTTGATCGATTAAAATGTAACATTCTAAGTTTTTGTTAATTAATGAAAAAAATCTAAGGTTAAAATTCTAATATGATTTGATCGATTAAAATGTAACATTCTAAGTTTTTCAAACAAAAAATTGAACACTAATATTTTTCGGGTCTCCATATGCCCAGGTAGGTGGCATTGTTTTTCAAAATAAAACCATTCAATTTGACTTTCAAATTAAATAAAGAAAATTATAAAGAAACAAAAGTTTCATTTGAAAAATTATAAAATTTTTTATCAAATTTATTTTCACATTGATCTTGAAATTGGAAGATAAATTAATTTTAAAAATTCATAAAAATAGAGACTACATCCATTTTCAATTGAAGATAAGGGAAAAAAAAATTAAATATTAATTTAAAAATAGTTCTAAAATTTTTAGTTTCATATTTGAACTTGAGATTATTTTATTATAATTTAAATATTATAGAATAGTTATTAGGAGTAATAAAATATTTTTAAAATTATGTTTTTATGGTTTTTTAGATGAACATAATCATGTTGAGATGTTATTCAACTATGTTGCACTATTTTATTCACCTATGTGAGCATTTCAATTCTTGCACAGTTGTACAAGATTTTAGCACGACCATGCAAATGAGCATGACCATGTAAAAAAATTATGGTCATGCAAGACTTTACAATAGCCATGCAGTAATTTAAGTATGGTCCTAGAAAAAATTTGGGCATGACTTTAGAAGAACTTGAGTGTATTCCTATAGAAATTTAAGTACAGCCTTGTAGAAAATTGAGTGTGGTTCTAAAAAAATTCTAGCATGGCAGCTATGTAAAAATTGAGCATGGCATTGCATGAATTATAGCATGGTCCTATAGAAATTTGATCATGACTTAGAAGGAATTGAATAAGACCTTACAAGATAATAAGCATTAGGATGCAAAATAGCAAACATGAAAATACAACACCAATTGAGAACGAATGTGCTTATATTAAGCATAATAGATTGATAATCATAGAAAAACAATCAATATTTTGACTTAAAGGATTAATAATTTAATGATTATAAAAATATGTCTCAAACTAGATAGGAATGTAAATGAATTAAGGTTAGAGACTTCAATTGTAGTTGGGACTATTCTATTTGAACTTAACTGTATGGATAAGATTCTGATAACTATTATTACTAATCAAACAATTTTTTATTTTTGAGAAATTTTGAGGATTAAAATGATGATGTGTTGTTAGGGTACACTCCGGTGAAAATCAGATCTTGGTAATTTTCATTATTTTGATGAAAGGAGACCCACATCCATAACATATGATATATAAATGACAAATTTAAAATTAGTAAGGGTAATATAATATGAAACACATTATCTCTTATTCTAATCTTAAACATGTTATCAATTTGCAATTTGAGATAAGTATAAATAATAAAGGAACATTCATATATACATTAAATATCTTATATAATTGAATTATGTTTGTACGTTTTCCAATCATTTGCAGGATTTGTAGTTACTTTAATTACTACTTTTATATATATATATATATATTTATAATTAAATAAAATGTCTTACTCTCCTTCTAATGTATTCTTTATATGTAACTATGGTATCTTAATAAATTTATGACATGAATTGCCACATCTAAATATTGAGATAAACGTTGATAAAGAAAATATCCTACCACTGTAGAAAGACACTGTTGTAAAATTTTAAAAGATAAAACTATAATCTAGATGACAAACACTTCTTTCTTGATACATCTTTTACCGTGAGTCCTCATGCTTGTGCCAATAAATGTTATTGTTCTTATTTCTCAATTGGTCTATAGGAGGAGATTCATCAATCCACCTTTATTTCTTCCTCTTCTTCTAGAGACTTGACACAACTCCAAAAGCCTATTATTCTAGCAACAGAATGTTCTACAACATCATATTGTCTTTTCTACAAATTTTTTTTATGAAAAATCTTGTTATAGATAGATTCTAAGAAAATCTATCTTTCACATATTTCTCCTATCCATAATAATATTAAATCTTCCTATTTATACCATACTTATATAGGAAAAAGGAGAAGGAAGAATGGAAATAAAGAAAACAATGATGACATCAAGAATGATTTTTTTAAGACTACAAATTTTCTTATTATTATTAGAAGAGCAGAAAAATAGGTTTAATTTCCTTCTCAATTATGATGAAAAATTAAAAAAAAATCTTAATAATTTCAAAACTTTTAATATTTTTATAATAATTTCATTCTATACTTATATATTTTGCATTTTCACATACTACCATAATTATAATAATTTATATTATCTACTTTTGAAATATGTCGAAATTCATGACATACCATTTCATATGCATGTATAACGTGTTTCTATAATTATATTCTGAATGTAATGAATTTGTTATATTATATTATATTTATGAAATTTTTTGTAAAATGATATAAATAATTACGCAAGTGAAATGGGATATAGATAATTTAGAAAATCATGACATGAAAAACTGTGAGAACTAATTTCTAACAATTATATTTATGGAAATCAAAATTATACTCAAAATAAATTAAAAAATTTAAAAGTATAATTTAAACTAATTAAAAACAAATACAAAAAATTAATAGGTATTTTAAAAATATGGCATGAAACTTGTTTAATGCAATGTAACATAATATACAGCCAAAAGATTTGACCGATCCGGTTCATATTAGACAGAAAAATAATGAACATGATCGAGCTCTTCTCGTTGAATTTTCTTAATTAATAGTCAAAACCCATGGAATTAATATACCACATAAAAAGTCATTGAATTAAGCTAAAGACAAGAAAATAGGCTCATTCGGGGGACATAATTTAAATTAAAATAATTAGCATACTTTAATCAACTTAAAAGTATATATAACTTCTTTTTTTATTTTTCCAAAGGCCAGGAAAATGTCCTAACGAAATCATCCTTCTTTGACTTTTACATCAATCATCTAATTAATGGATAAAACTATAACTGAACTCTCTTTGAAGGGTAAACTCATCACCTAATTTATATATCATAAATGGAATATTCAACATGTCATTTTGTTGTTTGTGAGTGTTTGGTTCGTATGGTGGTTTTTCTTTTTCTTTTTTTTTTTCTTTTTTTCTTTTTAATAGACAACCTCGTGGTCGAATGGCCAGTGTCGCGGCAAATGTGGGCGATATGTCATGATGTATGAAAATTTCACATCATTCGCTTAATTAAATCACAATGAATCATGTTCATTGTAAAACGCCAAAGTTTAAAATAATCTTTAGCAGTTCCAATATACGAACTAAATATATTTCTGTATCTATATTTGTTATCCTTTAAATGTATGGCTATAATATATATTCTTTCTACTCCGATATTAGTACTAAAATGTATAGGTTACTCTCATCTCTTTGGAATAAATATATGTATATATTCTTGTTTCCGTAGTTACCTTATCATACAGGAATTTGATATATCTTATTGCATTGGTATTCTTTTAGGCATAATTTTCTATTCAAACTAGAATCAGTTTTGGAAAAGTATTTTTCATTAAGTTAAATTCAATCTCAATTGCATCAATATATACTTTTATTATCTTATAGAATCTAGATAATGTAAAATGTGATTAAAATTATGAAAAATAAATAAATTAACCAATCTAATTCAATTAAAATTATTAAAAACTAATTCAATTTAATTTGGGTGTTATATTATTTTTCAACTCAATCAAATCATATCTATAATGTTTTTATCTCACCAGATCAAAGAAACCTTGAAACTTCTTTTTTAAGAACAAATATCTCTTATTCAAAACATTAAAAAATAACGTGATTGGATAGGAATCTCCAGCAAAAGTGACTAGGAAACTGATAAACAAAAAAAGCAATCCTACCAATAAGAATATTTTTCCCTCTCTCAATATAAGTAAACAAAATAAAATTAAACATCGAAACTAACTTCTTACAATCCTATATGATAGATAGCAATGATGGAGGCTGATCAACTTCTATCATTAAAAAAGTTATTGAAGAATCCATGGACAAACCACAAACCTCATATCAAAATAAGACATTCCACTAACGGAATTTCAACTCTCTAGTTTATGTCATAACTAACTGCAGCAAAATGGAAGAGTTTATTTCATTTATGGTAACAACGATAAAGTTTGAATTGGTCCAATCTTGTTTAGTAGTGTGTTTGTTCAAGAATTATCATATTATTCCTTGAAGAACAAACTTAAAAACTTGTTTACTTTTAGCAAATATTTTTTATTTGTTTTCAATTTTAAAATAGTTTTTATTTTCAAATTTTCGTGATTCAGAAAATGTGTTTGGTTTTAACCTCCTGTTTTCTCTTTTCAGAACTAAAAATATATTTGGTTTAACCATTTTCAATAATGAAATGATGTATTTTTTTATATAAAATTTTCCATATCCTTTAATTAATATAAATCCACACATACTAAATTTATTTATTTATAAAGTTAAATATAAATATAATGATTACTCTATGCTAATTACAAACATGGTAAATATATATATATATAATATTATTTCTTTAAATAAAAATATTAATTTTTTATTTATATATAAATAAATTTTAAATAAATAATTTTTAAAAAGTAATTATTGTTATAATTTTAATTTTTTATAAAAAATTAATTTTTTATTTAATAATAATAAATTAATTAAAAATAAAAAGCATATGCTAAAATGAAAATTTAAAATTAATATTTTATGATAACATCTAAAAAATATCAAAATTAGTAATATTATTAAAAATAAATTAGATAATGTTAAACTTATAAAAATAAAGAAAAAATAATTAAATTATGAAAATAAGAAAAAAATTAAGATAGAAGCTGAGAAATTTAAATGATACTCCAGATAATATTTTTAAAAACCCGTAAATTAAAATATTTTTACAAATTTTTCAACTAATAATTTCATCTTTTGGCTAGCTGAAAAACAATGTGAAACCTATTCTTAAAAATCAATTTATACTCTCATTTCTTGTTATCTTCTTCAATTTTTAAAAAATAAATAATTTTAAAAAATTAAATGTTAACTAAACGGTTTTTAAATTTATTCCTAAATAAATTTCATATTTATAAAGTTTCTTAAAATGCAGAATATAGGTAAAGTAAAACAAAGCGCCTTAAAAATTTGGAATCAAGCAGTTTTTACTGGGGAAATAGAAGACAAACTTTCAATCGTTCACTCAAACACAATGCGATACAAGAAAAAGGAAAAAAGAAGCACAATGCGACACCTCTGTTCTCACTCCTCCTTTTCGTCGCATTCAAGTTTATAACGTGTCAAGTGAGAACATTTTACACCGTCAACCACAAACGGCATGAATCATGTCCACCGTAAAATGTCAAAAAGTTTAAATTAATCTTTGGTTGCATATGAATGTGACCTGATTTTATTTGTAGATGTAAATTAAATGTCATTTGGTTCGTCAGTTAAAAGCAAAGACTCTAGTCTTGGTTACTAACTTTCCTTATATCTCTTTTATACTTACCCTTTGAAAAAATAAAAAGAAAAGCTTAAGAAAGATGTGTTTTCTCATTTTATGATTTGGACATTCGCAAAAGAATTGAATTTGACAGTAAACTAGGTATTTTCTAGTTTCTACAATGGTCCGGTAACTCCGGTGATCATCGATCATCCAAGCCATGTACACTATTGATTTAATAATTAAAGAAATGAATGGACAAGATTTGTTATGGTAACCGATTAAGGTGGTTAGGATGTTATAATTGTTGAAAATTTCACCGAAGTCCCTGACGAAAGAAAATATTGCAAAATGGATCATGATGTGAAATGATTGTTTTTATAGTTCTTTTTTACTCATGTTTTGGTGTTTGTTCGAATCAAACTATCATATTTGTTTGACCATTGGATGTGTATTGTGTTGGTACTCTGATATTTTTGTTTGAATGAATTTAATACTTATGTGTTGGCATCTTGTGTAATTAAGTAGAAATTTTACATGGTATGCTGTTTGAATTTAAATTTGTTATTAATTTAGAGTTTATTATTTTATTTATTATTATTTATTTAATGTAAAATTTGTTGATTTTTTTAATACTACTGTTGTTTCTATTCTTAAAATATTATAAAAGTTATTTTTTTATGCGGTAAAAATATTTTTATTCTCTATATATAAAGAAAAAGATAAAAAAATAGATAGTATAAAAATAATAAAATAGTTAATATAATATATATATATATAATATTTTTAACGTATAAATAAGTTTAACCGTACAGGTGATAATTAAACTAAATAAAAAATTTATTTTATTTGTGTGTATATAAATAATAAAATTATAAGTAATATTTTTATTATTATGAGTTAGAAATATTAGATAGTTAAATTTTATAAAAAAAATTATTACTTCACAAATAGTAATTATTCAAGACAAGAAAATTGAGTATAAAATATTAATTTAATTAAAATTTGAATTAATTAATAATCTATTTTTATATTTTTATATAAAATAATAAATTTTTTTATCACAATTATAAGAAAAATATATTTTAAGATGTATTAATTGATAAAAAAAATTTATACTTGTACTTTATTGTAAGATTTATGTTAAGGAAACACTTGTTTTATTTTTTATGCTTTCAATTGAAATATTTAATATTATAGTTGATTTTAGTCTAAAATTTAAATTTGATATCAATTATTTTAATTAATTTTTATTAATCTTAATAAATTAATTATATTTTTATAAAAATTAAAAATTATATTTTATTAAAAGAAAAGTAACTATCTCTAAACTTTAAAATTTTTGTTTATATAGGAATAAAATTACAAAAAAAAATTGTTAGATTAATAATTTTTAAATTGAATCTTAGTGTCAAATTAAATTATTTATTTTCAATTAACTATTTTGTGATGGTAGGTAAATGTAGTTTATTTTATTCGTAAATTGTTATATATAATTAATAATATCCTTTATATATAAAAAATTATGGTTATGAATACTACTAATACTTCAATTTTATATAATTTTTGAAAAAAATTATAATATACATTAGTTTTATCTTTAAAATATTTGTAATATTAAGTTATTAAAATATTAGAAAATATAACAAAATTATTTTTATAATTTCATATACAAATTGGTTATGCCATAATTTTATAATAGTGAAATATTGGTGTTACATAATATTGTTAAATACAAAATAAAATTTGTTTGATAGAAGATTTTGGACTAAAAAATATATATATATTGAAGAAAGAATGAAAGAAGAAAGCATAAAAAAAAATCTAATACGATGGTTAAAAAATAAATACCATTATGACGTGGGGGATGCGCAGGCTTGTCACGTAATTGATCAACTAAATTAAATGTGATTTTATTAAACGTCAATTTTACTAAATTGTCATAAGGGACGCATTTCAGGAACTAAACAGAAATACCATTGCTGTCAGGATCCAAAATTAAATAACGTAAAAACCTGGAAAACCGATTATTGCAGGTCGTTTTACCTGGATCATGGATGGTTACCGGATCATTGGAGAAATGAAAAAGATCCACCTTACATATGCTTACATATCCTACCGTGCTTTATGCATGCATTGGATTTATAAATAAACGTCATTGTTCATACTTATAAGAATAATCGCTACTCTTGGGGCTATGCAAGGTAAATATGTATATTTTTTAAACTTAAATTAAAAGTGGTCCATAAATTTATTTTACTTTAAATTACTGTAATCTTGGATAGAATATTTTAAAATCTAATGATTTGTGAGTAAAAAATAAGCATCATTAAAAAAAAGTAAAATACAAAATAATTATAAATAATAATTAAAAACTAATATAATAAAACTTTTTATTTATTATAAAAAATTAATCAAATAAAAATTTATAATATTTTTTAAATTTTTATTATTATTTAAAGATATAAAATTTGATAATTTCAAATTTAATCAAGATATTACTTTTTACATATAAATAATATAGTTATATCTTTTATTTTATAATATTTAATAATTTTAAAAAAATAAAAATAAAAATAAAAAAATAGATCCAACAATTTACATTAAATATATATATATATATATATATATATATATATATTATATGTATGTGTGATAATTTTTTTATTAAATAATCTAAAAAAATATTATCCAGACAATTTTAATATTATTATCTAAAAATAATATTATTTATTTATATTTTTTATTTAATAAGTTATAATTTTTTAACAAAAATAAAAATAAAAATAAATCTAACCATTTATATATGTATATATATGAAAAATAAATTTATTCTAAATATGTAGTTACTAGACGATGTAAACGGATGTAAGAGTGTGGATTATCTCTTTCAACATTTTTTTGCTATACACTTTATTTACGATGTCTTATGATTAACTCTTTCAACAAGATTTCTTTTCTTATACGTAATATTTCAACTTGAGAAATCTTTTAGGTGAAAAAAATTAAACTTAAATTAATGGAAAATTTTAATTTTGTGGTTAAAACAATGTAAATAATATTTATTTCAAATTAATTTTTCTCATAATTAATTAAAATAGATAGATAGAAATAAATAAAGATAAAATTAATTTAAATAATTAAAACTAATTTAAGTCCATCTATTTTAAACTAAAAAAATTAAAATCATTTTATCAAGTTAAAACTTTCTAAAATAATAAATTTATTTATAATTAAAATAATTCTTAAAATTGACATTTTCGAACATATTCTTTTATCGGTTTAAATTGAAATAAAAAAATAGAAAATAAAAATATTTTTTAATGTTTGAATGGTTATGGAATAAGAAGTAAAGAAATATATTTTTTTTTTGTGAAATCCGTTCAAATTTTAATTTCTTCCAAATAGAAGTGAAAATAAAAGCAAAGTTTGATTTTTTTTAATGCTTTAATTATTAAATAATTTTCAAAAAATTATGTTAATAAAAAATAAATTTTTAAGTTTTATTTTATTTATTTAATGTAAAAAATTATATTATTAATTTATTTTTTACTATTTTTTTCACTCATCTATGATAAATTTTTTTTTCTATTTTTATCTATAAAAATAACTTATTTTTTCATCTTATTTATACTTTATTTTTTATCTTAGTGTTTTGAAATGAATGTAGGTTTTTAGTTCATAATTTTAAATATAAATTTTAAAACAAAACATATTCAACTAAATTAAAGAAAAAAAATTATCATATATATCCATATTCATTCTAAATAATAAAATACATTGTTCTATTAAATATGTGGGTATCTTACCATCATAATCCTCACAAATCCAAATAATCTTTGAACGGATTAATTGGAATTGATAGAAATTTTAAGAGAAAATAGTAAAACACAATGTTCATTACTGGGTCTAGATTTTCAGTTTGGGACATAAGTAGACATGGCATAAAGTTCTCAAATTTGGAAATCGTAGCAAAGATTATCCCATTTGGATACTTAAATTCAAAAAGAAGAAAAATCTTCACAAAAATAGAAATGGGGCTAAATATTTCTCAAATAGTTTCCTAAATTTTAATGTGACTATCGAATTTATGTATGTGACCATACAAGTTTTACTCGCCTCGCCTACACATAGGAGTTACTCTGAGTTTTCTCAATCCGTGTTTCACTGATCTGTTCAGCTCGAATTTATCTATGAATTGGGTTGAAACTGCGCTCCGAATATGCCTGTATACATGTTTCTGTTTTTTGTTGCCATGCTTACATCTGTTTGAGCCCATCAAATTTAACATGGTTAAATAGTGGGCTTGTAGGTTGAAGACTTCAAGTGACCCAAAACATTCTATAGAAAACTCTATTTAATAAATAGAAGAAAGTTAACGTTGACCAAAAACATAAAAAAGAAGAAAGTTTACAAATTCAAGTAGTCCAAGAAGCAGATTATGTAGCCAATAAAAACACAGAGCGGTTGAAGAACACAAAGCCCTATTTATAGTTTATAGACTAAACACGAACAATCGCATATTTCGAACAAAAGCGACAATCGCATATCGGATAACACCTTTGTCCTTTGCATCGTTTTTATTGTTTCCCCATTGTTTTTAGTTCTTATTCTTTCAACTTTCTTTCTTGCATTATCTTTATATTGCTATGTTTATTTCCGCTAATGTCAAGTATAACCACGTACATATACTTATTACGAGTGGCTTTTTATTTTATTTTTTGATGGAAATTCTTTTTATCTGAGAATCACCAATAACCATGACTGGAAAGAGAAATAAGTACAGAAGTACTTCTTCTGTTTTCTTAATATAAGTCATTTTTAATTCATTCACGTAAATTAAGAAGCTTCGTTAAAATTAGCTAATATAGTTTTTATGCAAAAAAATTAGTTAATATAATTTTTATGCAAAAAAATTAGCTGATAGTTTTAAATTTATAAAAAAAATGTCTAAATTTTTTTAGATATCTTTATTTAATTTTTACCAATTTTTTTTTCTACTCTAATTAGAGATTGAGTAGACTTGAAAAGAAAAAAAATACTTCATAGATTTTATGAAATGATTTATATAAAAAAATAACAAAACTTCTGCAATTTGAACTATTAAAAAGAACACAAAAGTTGTCTTCTAAAAATTAAAAAGAAACACTAATATGACAACTTATTGGAAACTAAAAGTTCTTTTATCATCATTAGTTATTCCTATGTTTTTAATAAATAAAATAAGTAAAGTAATATTTAATTTATTGTAAATAAATTCATAGGTGGACACTACCAGATATTTATAAGTTTGGGAAGCATTAGAATTAATCATTTCAAAATTTAGGATGAAATTTAAGTTGGTATAAGAATGAAAAATGGTTAAATCAAATTACATTTTAAATGTTTAGATTTGGTTTGTTTAAAAATTTTAAGGATTAAGTTTGGATATTTTATCTGTTATAGATTTTTTTTTATCAAGGTTTAATATCTTTTAAAGTTTACAAGGTTTATAAATCTACAAAATATCACTATAGACTTGAAACCTATATAAATGATTGATTAAAATGATATTAACTTTAAATTTAATAAGATAAAAAATTCATAATCTTGATAATGTAATTTTAGAGAATATATATTAAACATTAACTATATACAAATATAATAACATATATAAAAAAAATATAAATCACATACGTAGTCTACACGCACATATATATATATATATATATAAATTAAAGTAAAATATGAAATATTTATTTAAAATTAAAGTAACGTACCTAACATCAAAGAATTTTATAAATATAAAATTTTTATTTAAAATTAAAAATTAAATTTTTTTAATAAATTATGTAAATATATTAATTTTATATAAATATAATATATTAAAATAAATATAATAAATATAAATATATAATATGTAAAAATAATAGGTCCTTGAATAAGCTAAACAAAATTTTAATAAATTTATGTTTGATTTATTTATTTAAAAAAGTTTTTTTAGTAAATCTGGATCTCTGTATTCATTAAACAAGTTAAATCAAGTTAGAGTATAAATAAGTTTAATCATAAGTCTTGTTAGTCAATCTTGTTTATATCCATTTCTAAATTAACATAATTGACATCTATAATTTTTAAATCCTTCTTATATTTTTTTAGTTAGTGATAAATTTTTAATTGGATTGTTCATATTTAATATTTATGAATTTTCAAATATAAACTATTATTTTATTAATTTATTTTTAAAAATTTGGATGTGATAATAGAATAATTATTATTTATTTGTTAGTAATTTTATATGATTTCTTTTAATTCTTTTAGGAATGATAACACAGGTACATAATCCAAAATAGGATGTAAATTGGACCAAAAAAAAGAAAAAATTGTTGGAAAAAAGATAGAGACATGATGAAAAAACTAGTTTGACCATAAAAAATGTTAGCATACGTGTGTTGGAAGTTTGTACTCCTACGCATTGTTCCTAGTTTTTCCAACACGATCATTCAAACTTAAGTACAATCGTGCTAAACATAAGCATGATCATGCTTAACCTTAGTATAGGCATGCAACGTCCTTGACATTTATAACATAGTCATGCAGACCTGAGTATGATCATGCAAAGTTGTGACTCAAAAAGAATTGGAGAGATCCAATTTGTAAAAATTACAGATAAATTATAAAAGGAAGATAAAGAAGTGGAAGAAGATATCAATCACACATATGCAAAGCCAAAGATGGCCTAGACCATCCTTCACCCACTCTTCCTCCAAATCCCTCTTATAGGATCTCTAAAAATATAAGATTCTTCGTAGTATGAGTTCTAGTTCCCTACTGTCAATTTAGCTAATATACGAAATTGTTATTTTGATTTTTTATAATAGGATTATAGATGATTTTGTAGGATTAAGATTTGTTTGTTTATCTTTTATTATTATGTGTAGCTAATCTTATTTTTTCATAAGGATTTGGTAAAACTTATGAATGTAACCAACTGAATCTCTCTTTTTTCTCTTATAAATGCATATATTTTCTATTCAATTGTGTTTAATTAATTAATAAGAACTAACTACTCCTTTTAATTTGTAAGTTAATTGAGGAATGTGTGATCATATAATTACATAATTAAAGAATCTACAAGGTAAAATGAATCTAAGATTTTGGAGGATTAAATAAAATTATTAATTTCTACTAAGTTATTGAATTAACAAATATGAATGTTCTTTATACTTCTTTTAATTATTTATCTTGTATGATAATTGAGGGTGATAATTTAAGAGAAATAATGTTACTATTGCATGATCATTTAATAATAATAGAATTATAATAGGTGATTAGCAATTGACTCTTATCATTCATAGAAAGATTAAACGATGATATTGGATAAATTTATAAGGGAAGTTAGATCCTCAGATTCTTCCATAATCCAATTCGTATTGGTGTTTGCTTATTTTGTTTTGAGATTTACTTTCCTTGTTTTCAAATTTTATTTTTATTTTAAGCATATCACTCAATAAAACTTTTCTTAATGAACTCAAAAGTAAGAATTTATTTAACTTTTTTCTTGTTGGGACAATCTTTATAGGATGATATTGGAGTCCTAAATCCTCTGTTTTTAACTTCAATAGATGCACTTGTCCATAAATAAAACTTAGCATGCAACAAATTTTGCAACAATAAAGTTCCTTTGAATCCTAATCATATAGCTTGAATCTTTCTCAGTTTTCTTTCTTTAGTTAATGTTTTTAATTTGGATGTTTATATATGCACTTAGTGTTTTTTATTACTTAACCATTAATTAAGTTGATTTAGATCATTTCTTTGCTTACAAGCTATTAGAACTTAGTAAAAACTCAACTTGATGAGGTCAGTAACCATAGAAATTAAAGTAAAGGAAATGATTCATGTATAATGTCATAGTTTATTAAATAAATTTTGATAAAACAAATACAGGTGTGATGTATTTAAACAAAATCTAAGGATTTAAGATGATTACAAGACAAGTTAACATCCATGTAATTAACTCACTTATTTATTACCATAACAAGTTGCTTAACTAAATTAGTTCATGCATTTCCCTGTTACAACTATCATATATAAAATGTAGAACTAAATTACATGATCTAATACTCTCAAGGTAGAGAGTGGTGACTATCCACCATGGCTATCTTGGAAGGAAACTTATTGAAGGAATGAGATCTTTCATATAAAATATTAATTATGTTGTTTTGAATGTTGTAATATAAGAGTCCCATAATGCTTTGCATAAGAGTTTCATGTTAGAATTGTTGGTTTTGACATCTAAAGCATACATATAGTCTTTCTAAATATTTAAATCATCATTAAGACTCTATTAAGGTACTTAGAAACACTTAATAGATCACCTATAAACCTTTCAATTTTAACGAAGAAGATTTTTATGTTGATGTTAGGATAATATTTATTTAAATTCCACTTCGAATTACTTGAAGAAGAAAAAGATAAAAAAGTCTTATAAATAAAAATATATGTATATATGTTTTATAAACACAATAACAGCTAAAACAATGAATTCTTTAAAACTTTGGTAGTTGTGTATCACTACAATAATATAGTCCTTTGGATTTACTTGAACTTTGGTTGTTATGGGTCAAATATTGTAAAGGAAAATTTTTAAATTTTTTTATGCAAAAATTACAAATAATAATGAAACTTTTGAGGTGTTATGTGAATGTAGGCAAATGGTGTTAAACCAAATTAAACTTGTGCATTCTTTCCTTTTTGTTGGTGGATTCTACACCTAGGGAGAATCGCAACAGTAAAAAACAACATTTTTTGATAAAATGATTTATCTCAAAGTGAAAAGATGTGAGACTTTAGATAAAGAAAAAATATGTTGAATTAGTATTCATTCAAGTTTCACATCGAATAACTTGAACAAGAAGATAGAAAACTCTTATAAATAAAAAGATTGTGTATGTGTTTTATTACCACAATAACAACCAAAATAATGTAGTTCTTTGGATGTACTTGGGCTTGGGTTGGATGTCAAAAATTATAAGAGGGAGTTTAAAATTTTTTCTCAAAAATTGCAAGTAATAATAGATACTTTTAAGATGTTCTATAGATGTAAGAAGATAGTATCAAACCATGTTAAACTTATGTTTTCTTTTCTTTTATTTTTATCCTTTTATGAGTGCTCTTAGAAACGAAGAATATGAAAGATTTTTTATCCTCTTTCATATCTTTGATAGGATATCTTATGATACTGATTTTTTTTATCTACTTAGATAATATATGAGAAGAATGACAATTTAAAAATCAATGTGAAATGTTTCTAAGCTCCAACATAAACAATAACAAAACTTTTTTTTCTCAGATAAATAGTAAAACATAATATAATATTCTTTATCAAAAAATGCAACAATATTTGTACTAAAATATTGGATACATGAATTGAAAATAACTTTTAAAGATAAAGTTGGGAAAAGCTGATAATGTGTTATCGGTGAGAGATTTTATATAATACATGCTTGATATTTAAAGTTTTTAATGACTTTTAATTATTAGTATAAATAAATATGTATAATAAAAAAAATCGTTCAATTACTTATGATTTTTTTGTCAATAACATTTTCATATTTTATAAAAATATACTAAAAATTTATCTCTCATTAATATTTTTATTAACATTATTGATGGTCAAAATCATTGATAATATTTTTTTATTTTTAATGATAGTTTCACTTTGTATTATCAAACCATCCTAGAATACATAACCATCACTAACAATACTTTGATTATGAAAATATGTATATATGACCCACGTACTGTTTCATTATTCAAAATCATTTATTTTTCAATTTTTCTTAAGTATTCTACATTTCTCCTACTTTAAAATTTCACTTAACTAAAATCTTCTAGACATTTAGTTCTTTTAGTTTATTTTTATATAAAATTATATATTACTTATGATATTTATTTTATATGCAATAATTCTGATATTTTTTTCTTCAACTAGCTATTATCTTTTAGGTACTTTCATTCTTATTTTTAATATTTAGTATTTATGAATCTTATAAGTTTAGACTTTTGGGTATAATTTAAGTAGTATAACTTATCTCTAAAGTTTTTAGGATATTATTTAAATTTCCTAACTTATGACTATTTAGAATTAAAGGTATAGTTTATGATAGTTGTTAGTTAGTTTTAGTATATTTTGATAAATTCAATATTAAAATTTTTTTAATAATTTTTTAGTTAAATATAATTTTAATAATTTAAGTTAAATTACTACATCGTATTATCATATAATCAACATCATTTTCCTCCTAGTAATTGAAGTAAGGAAAGATTATGTTGATCTTATTTGAAAAAAGGATTCAATATACATAGCTTTTGATCGACATATTGTCCCCCCTCCCCCAAGCTACACTGCCTTGGGGTCATTCACTTTTGTTCAAGGTCCTTTTCCTCCACATCTAGATAAGCACAATTAATCTTCTTCCAACACCACTGTCACCATTACTAGGATAGCAATAGAGTAAGAGTTTAACTATGCGATAACGCTTATCATTGCCACATGATGTTGACCTACTATCATTTGTGATTCGGTCATGCAATGATTTGGAGGACCTGTTTGCAAATGGTAACTATTAGTAGACATAGATTCAAATTAGATATTAAGGTGGGCATAAATAATCAACCTATTAATAAGAGGTAAGTATGGATTCTTTAATTATTAATTTTATTTAATAAAATATTTTAAATTATTAACTTGTTTGATTAATTATTTAGATTTACGTCTTATCATAACTTGTTCCAGATTATTATCACCCTTATTCAATTTTAATTTTAGGAATCATATATGTTTAGAAAAGGATTTCTGAAGATATTTTATTTATCTATTATTAATTTATTTTACCTTTTTATATGGGTGTTACTTATTTTTTAATTTATTTCATGATTTTGCATTATGTTGCTTGATTAAGAAGGATGAGCATACAATAATCAAGATTTTAACCATTAGGACTCATGTTGCCTATTCAATATGTAGAGCACTGCTTCAAAAAACAGCCTCGAATGTCATAGGGTGACACTTTCTTTTCAAAAGATATTGCATTGGACAAAACAAAAATCGTCAAAATTAAGTTAATTTTATCTTATTTTAATTTATCTTAATTTATATTATCTAATTAATTTTATTTAACAATAATTACTTAGATGAAATTGTCCAAATTTCAAGTAGCCGCAAACACGGGTAGGACTTCCTCTTACTTGAAGTCATGGATTGGAAGAGCAGGGGTGTATTTATGATATTACAACCTCAATTTTTCTTGACTCTCCTTGCAAGAGTTTCTAGGAAATCACTCAATTTCAACCGCAAATTGAGTCTTTAAAATACAATTGCTCTAAATATTTTAAATGATGCAACAACATATACAATAATTTTTCAATGGGAACAACATACATTACCCTCACTATCTTATCATGATCAATCGAATTGTAATCAATTCGATAATAATTATGTAGCAAATTTAATATTTAGAATCTTTTAACTACTTATATTACAGTATAAAAGTAAACCAAACAAATCTAGATTTGCAAATATTGCGAGTTGCAACTCAACTTTGAAAATCGAACAAACCTTTTCAACGGTTGGTTATATCTTTGGATTGTCAATATGAATGATACCCGCGTGGGTAGTCTTACAATATTCCCCCATTCTTGATCTTTGTTTTTGGGTAATATTTTTTATGGAGAACATTTTTTTTTAATTCCCGATAAGTTACTGTTGGATACCATCATTGTAAAATATAATAATACATTATTAACATTTTAAAAGTTAATATATTTAATTATATTTAGAAATATGACTAAAAGTATATTGATATATTAATTATTAAAAAACTAAGAAATCATTTTTATTTGAGATGCAAGTATATAAAGTATTTCAACTAGTTGGTAAGAAAAGTTTAATAAGATATTTTATTCACTTCAGTAAACTATCTTATTTAAGTAGTTATTAATATTTTTTAATAATTATTAATATTTTTGAAAAATTTATTCAAATAATTTTTATTATTTTCCGTTTTTAATTAAAATATTTTTTTTCTACTTTTATAATATGATCTTTATTAATTTTTTATTTTTATAATTTTAATGTTATTTTATTTTTTTATGATAATATTATTAATTTTGATAGATTTATTTTATATTATTATAAAATATAATATTTTAAATTATTATTTTAATATATATTATTTATTTTAATTATGATATTATTTATTTTATTTTATTAAAAATATTAAACAGTAAACATTAAAATTTTATGAATTGATTAGTTTTTTTAAAATTTTATTTAAAATTTATTTATATAAAAATTAAAAAATAAATATTTTTATTTAAAAAATAAAATTTTAATATATTTTTATTAAAAATATATATCATATTTATAATATTTTAATCTATTTTTTAACAATATTTTTATTTATTATTTATTAATTAATTTAACAATTAGTTTACCAAACATTTTTAATTCAATTAATAGATAACTTTTAAATTTTATCTAACTTTTAAACCTTTAATATTTAAATAACATTTTTACTTTCAACTAAATTATCTATTAATTTTATAAAACATATTTATAAATTCTCTTTTTATTAAATTTCATCTTATTCCTTATTCGAGATCTAAATAAAACAATTCTTTTAAGAATATTCAAATGCGATGAAAAGTTATCAGGTCCATCTAGTAGTAGTCTAACCGCTTTTTGATATTTTTAGAGATTAAATAATATTTTATAGTTTTAAAAATTAAATTAATTAATACTTGTAATTTTAAAAATTACTTTAATGCATTATTCTATTGATATGAATGTTATGAATCGCTCTCAAACTCTAGTTCTTCCACTCCTTGTATTTGTTTCCTCCCACGAATTTTATGTAAATGAGGAAATAGATTCAACATTTTAAAAGCAATTTGTATAATTTAAGAGAAGATTTGCATTTTTCTATGTGAGCAAGTAACATGACAATGCCATGTTATGGGAAAGATAGAAAAAAATATATAATAAAATAAATTATGTGATAGAAACTAATAAAAAATATTATAAAAAATTATTATGTGTAATTGTCCAGGCTCATTTTATCAGCATATTTTTTATGTGTTATAAAGTTCCTATTTTATCTTGATAATCAATATCACATTTTATAAAAAAATTTTAAAAAATATAATTACAATTTTTATTTTTATATATTTTAAAATATATATTATATTAAATTTGATAATATTAATAAGATATTAATTTTTATATTAATTAAAATTTTTGCATATATAATATATATGATAAATTATTTAATAAATAAATAATTTTAAAATAAAATTTCTAATAAAATTATTAATTAATATAATATTTAATGTAACTCACATCATATCAATATAAGATAATATTTTTTATTTAATAATTTATATAATATAGATTGTGACATTAATTATTTAATTTTTTAATATAACGTAGAAAGTAATTATATTCAAACCTAGAATTTTATATAAAATTATTCTAATTTTAAACTTTTTATTATTGGATTAATTTTAATAATTTATATTAATTCTTTAATTATTTACGTATATCTAATAATCACACAAATCTACACGTATTAGGTTAAAAAATTGTTTATGTTAAAAATATTTTATGACATGATCAATTATTATATAAATTTAATCATTTCTTAATAAATAACATAATTGTGTCAGACGTCTATCTAAAAGTTAAAAAATTACTTACATGCAGCATTATATAAATAGAAAGAAATTTAATAATACAAAAAATATATAATATTATTTTTGATTTTGGCTTTAATATTCTTACAATTCTGTTATTCGATTAAAAATTGACATTATATATAATAACGTATATATTTTATTTTTTATGTATATACGTCTTAAAAATATTTAAATATTAGAAAAGACAACTTTTTGTTACTTTATTTTAATGTCTGAAACAACATTTTCTATATTGTTATAAATACTAAAAAACACATAATAAATCTTTTACATAATTATATTAAATTCATTATTTATATTCTAATTTTTTATAATTATTTATTTATCATATACATAACTGAATTTAATGATGTACTATTAATTACGACTTGTTTTAATAATTGATTATATTATATAATTAATTACATATTTTAATAATCAACTAAAAAGTTATAGTTACTGATATATAAAATAATAGTTAAGTAAATTATTTATATGATAAATAAATAATTATTAAAAATATATAATTAATTATAAAAAATTTAAAATACAAATACATAAATATACCGTATATAAGAGAATATCTTTCTTAAAAATAACTTTGGAGACATTGGTCCGAAGGAAGAAAAGGTGAAGTTTTGTACCAGCGAAGTATGTATGAATCATGATTCCGTAATCCGTATGTTACCTTCACGAGTTGAGAATTGAAATCTTCACCTAACTAAGATATGAAAATGTGTAATAGATATTTAATTGGCGATCAATGTGTCTCAATAGCCGTCAACAGTTTTGTCCCTTGCTTATTGCCTTTTTAGGGGGGGAATTAGTATGAATGTAGCATTATAATTACCCGTTCAAGGTTGCAATCTTTTCTTGCATTGCATTTCAAGCCTTTTTTCTGTCAGTGGACCGAAAATGACTTTCCCTGCAGGACATTAAAGACATTCTCATCTTTATTTGACCGCTCCATCCCCTACCAAGTTTCCCTTTTCTTTTCCTTCCCCTGTCATCAACGACTCACAAATCATGATTAACGAACGCTGACCGTTTGATTCACATGCACCTAATCCTTATCGCGCCAAAGCCTCACACTGTACCATTCCTGAGCAGTTCCACGTTGACCAATAAGCATCAATATCCATTTTTATTTTTTCAATCCAATCCCGATTCTCTATTTCCAGTGGGGGACCGTCCTCTCCCCTTTCCCATAGAAGCCCAAAACCCTCAAGTGGTTGTGCCTGTGCCATGACAGTAACACACACCCAACTTAATCTAATCAGCATAATTATTTAATAAAAAAAACCAAAAGCTAATTACTTACAAATAAATCTTTCAAAAATAACTTTTGTCATTAGTAAGTACTTCATTTTATTTTTAACTACTTTAAAATTAAATAAACATCTAAAAGGGCACCGTTAATAATGGTATCGTTTCTTCTTTTTTTTTTTTTCTGTCAAATTGTTAAAAAAAGAACTATATCATCACAGGAGAATATCTGTAAGATATTTCTATAAACAACTGTATCATCACATTAATTTACTTTTTTTTTCATCTTCGAGATGAGAAATGCGGCAGAGGATACCCCGTAATAAAGTTGGTATGATGGATCGGATCTAATAGTAGAAACTACTAGTTCCAAGAAATAACTAACCGCGATTCAAAACTCTTCCTGTGAAACATATTTGTGTATTTTGCTATTAAAAAAAATGGAAGAGAGTTGAGAAAAATAATAGTAATAATAATAAATAAATAAATAAATAAAGCAAAAATGAATTAGGATGTTATGTTGAGTGAGTGAGGTGAGAGAGTGAGAGAGAATGAAAAAGAGGAAGGCGACAACATTGCTTACGAGGCAACGAGCACAAGGTGCGTCATCTCGGACACAGGAGCGAAAACGGCACCGTTTTTCTGTCTCGTTGGTTCCACCAATTTGCAGTTGCTTCCGTTCCAACCCAATCCACTATATTTTATCTATTCTATTCTCTCTCCCTCACCAACAAACCATCACACACGCCACTTCTCACAAAGTCTTCTCTCCCCCACTCCCAACCCGATTCTCCCACCCCTTCCCCTCCTTCGCCGATCCTCGTCTTTTTGCGCTCAACCGGAAACGACGCGTATCCGGTTCTCTAATGTAATCGCGGCTCAAAAGACTAAAGGTTCCGTGCTATTGTCTTTTTTCTCCGGTTCGGTTTTTTCTGAGATGGATCGGGCGTCGTTGACGGTTGGACCGGGCATGGACATGCCAATCATGCACGATAGTGACCGTTACGATCTGGTCCGCGATATCGGGTCCGGGAATTTCGGTGTGGCGAGGTTGATGCAGGACAAGCAGACTAAGGAACTCGTTGCCGTCAAGTATATCGAACGGGGTGATAAGGTTCTCTGAACAAATGGAGAAAAAAAATAATAAAGTGATTTTTTTTTTGTTTTTTTTGTTTTTATGATGTTCTTTCTGTTGCCCCTTATTTGGGAAAATTTTTCTTTTTCACGTTTTCGGTGAACAAAAAGGAAGGGGAAAAAAATAATTGATCACATGATCGTTTTGCTTTAATTGTTGTGTGAGTCTTCGATTGTTGCTGACGTGTTTTGCTATTTATGCCATGTCTCTTGTTTCCATATTTGTTTCAGTACTTGCTACTACTTGTTTGTTTGTGATTTTTTTTACAACATTGATTACGACTAAGTTGTTAGCGGAATGATGCTTAATCCTTAAATTTGAGATGATATTCAGTGATCGATGAATTTGATTTATGAGGGGATGTCACCGTAGGAAATTGGATCAGTATATGTGCTTGTTGAACTAAGGAGACTTAATTTATGGCTTCTTGTTTTGATGTGAAAAAATGGCCTTTGTTCTGGTGGTGAAGAGGTTGAGGGTGGGGTCAAATGGAAGTTTTAAGTATTGGTTCGGTTATTTTGCCTCCAAGTCAAACGTTTCTGCTGGTGATTGGCAGAGTGGGGTTTAGGTGAATTTTAGGTATAGAGATTCCCAATCCAATTGAAACAACTAAAATTTGGTGTCCCAACTCTGAAGTCCAACTTTTGGAATGATCTGCGATCCCTAAGTTGAACCTTTATTCCGCAATATTTTTGTTGTTTTTCTTCTTATAGTCTTTTAACTTTAAATTCTTACTGATGTGGTGCTGGACTGATTTCTTTTTTTTTTTTTTCTATCATTTAATTTTGTCTTACAGATTGATGAAAATGTAAAGAGGGAAATCATTAATCACAGGTCTCTGAGACATCCTAACATTGTTAGGTTTAAGGAGGTTAGTATATTTTTATATTTCTATTTTCTACAATGTGTCCGTACTGAGCAGCAGGGGGTTATTCACATTTTTCTGTAATATTTCATGAAGGTCATCTTAACACCTACTCACCTGGCCATTGTTATGGAATATGCATCTGGAGGAGAACTCTTTGAGCGAATTTGCAATGCTGGGCGTTTTACTGAGGATGAGGTTCTTGTTAATTTGCTACTTATTCTACACCAGACCATTCACTGAGAATAAATTTGTATTTCTAATTTGTTCCCCATGTGACTTTGTTTCCCGTTGTTATGATTCAGGCTCGATTCTTCTTTCAACAACTCATATCTGGGGTCAGCTATTGCCATGCTATGGTAATTAAATTTTCTACCCGTTCTCCATTGTCCAATCTAAAATTGTATTTACACCACACTGGAATGTAGTATAGGTATGTTGTCTGTCTCCTGAACATTGTGTCTAATCTATAAGTTTTCTTTGTAACGTGTCTCTTCGTGAAGCAAGTATGTCACCGAGACCTGAAGTTGGAAAACACTTTACTGGATGGAAGCCCAGCACCTCGTTTGAAGATATGCGATTTTGGCTACTCCAAGGTAAGGATTTTTTTATTTCATTAGCTCTTCAGGGTATGAGTTCCATGCTTACATATTTTACCAGGACTTGTTAGATTGAATAATATTTAACTCCAATTACCTCTTTTTTTGGGCGTGTGTGGTTGTTTACTTGTTTTCTAGAGTCACTTTTGTTCTTCAGATTTAATGCTTGTTTGTAATGATATTGGAATGGAGTTTATATTGAAGTAAAATTTTCCCTCAGAGAAAACAGAGTTTTACAGTATAGGAAACTGTGCAACTGTGTTTCACATGAAAAACAAACAGATCCTTAATTTGTGATTATGGAACTGAGTGCTCCTTAAGTTACTATAGATGATTTAAGTAATTTGGGGATAATGGAATGGATTAATTATCCATTATTGATCATGGTGAATTTTAATAATCTATTAATTTCTTTACTTTTTGTTTCATTATGTATTTCCATGTGCTAGAGTTTGGAATTCTCAAAATTGTGAGCGCATATGTTGGCCATATATATCTTGATTGGAAGACTAATATTCCATCAATTATTAATGATCAAGTAAATCATTGATGGAGTAATCCACTTGAGAGGAGGAAAATTTGAACTTCCAATTAACATTGGCATAGTGATATTTCCTTTCCCTGTTCCAAATTTTGAGCCCGCTTCTTGTAGTGTCTATATTTCCCATATGGGTGCATAAAATTGAAAAAATTTGAAGTGTTTCCTGGTGTTATTAAGAAAACATATAAGTTGGCCATTGCACCTTTTTGGTGTTGTTAAGATAACTTGTACATGTGTCTTGTGTTTTGGAGTACATTGGGATTAAAATTCATGCCGAGTTCCTTGAATTGCTGTCATCCTTTTATTTCCTTGATCCCATTTCCTTCTGGCTTGTAAACATCTAAACATTTTCATTTTTCTGTATTAATATAATGGAGAATTTCCCAATTATAGATGATCATCTTCTAGTTGTTCCTGTCTGATTTTTTTTTATCATTGTTATATCTCACAAATCTGATTCATGGTGTGATTTGTAGTCTTCAGTGCTTCATTCACAACCAAAGTCAACTGTGGGAACTCCTGCATATATTGCTCCAGAAGTATTGCTGAAACAAGAGTATGATGGCAAGGTAGAGTATTTAGTGTAATGACTGATGGTATTGTTCTTTTACTGTAGATCTTTTACTGTCATGCTCAAATGAAGAATTTTGTTGTTACCTTGTCATCATTTATGAACTGGCAAATTCTTGACTTTTTCATGCTATAAGGATCTAAAGCAATGATATTTTGTTTAGTCAGCCTGTTTTCACCAGTCTAATTGGCTTTTGGTCTGCCCTTCAAACAAAGGTCATTTTATTTTTCTGGTTGTCATTTCCACATAAACAGCTTTTGTTAAAAGACTATGTTCTATCATTTATCAAGTCACTAATGAGGTAATCCACATGAGAGGAGGCAGATTTGAACTTCTAATGAACATTGGCATAGAGATATCTCCTTTTTCTGTTTCAAATTTTGAGCCCACTTCTGCTTGTGTTTATGTTTCCATTTAGATGCATATAAAAGAAAAAACTATGAAATGTTAGTTACACATAATTAAGGTCTTTGTGGCGCTAGTTGAAAATCTTTACTTGGCAAGGAAACACAGACACTCCAAAATAAATATAATACCATGTCTATCTCGTACGTGGTCCATGTTTGACATTTCAATGATACTTCAAATACTCCTAACTGTTTTTTACAGTTTTTTTCACTTTTAAAAATGTTATATATCATGATAATCCCAAATCTAAGGTTTCTTTTGTTTTTTACAATCACTCATGCTGATTTTTAAATATCAATTTGCTCTTGATATAAGATCTATGTTGTATGTTAATTTTATATGTTGTATGATAGCTGGATTGTGTCTTGTGATTTTTCAAATTTGTCATATCATTATGTCCCTTGTCATATCTGTACTTTCTAGTTACTTATAGTATACACTATTGTCTTACATGCCCACTATTGCTAATTAAGAAGGGAGGTAGGTAGGTAATTTACATTCTTACCTTTGAGTACCATAAAAGTTTTAAATGAACTGTTTGGTTCAAAGATAAAAAGTTGGAGGGTAGGGGTTTTTACACCCTCATTCTTTCCTCCCCTTCTCTCCATTTCCCTCCAATTAGTGAGTAGGTAAGGGGCTCTGTATTAGTATTTTTTATTAGTCTGGTCTATCAATTGAAAATATGAAGTTCTAAATACAACTAAATGATAAAACTAGTTGAGATCACTACCTTCCAACTTTCCTCCTTCATTTATACTTTCATTTTTGTTTTTTATTTAAAATAGTGTTTAAAACTTGCACAAATGTAACTGAATGCCACTTTCAAGCTTGGTTTGATGGGTGTATGTTTTTTGTACAATATCCAAATCTGAACAATTGCACTGGTTCTCCATCCATTGATGGGTGTATAATCATCCTCCCCCCCCCCCCCCCCCCCAAATTTTTAATAGCAATAGATAAATGCAGCTGTGAAATTAGTTTTGACTTCAATCGTTTCAGTTTTTAACTGTACTCTAGTATGCATGTTGGGAATCTTAATGGGTTGCTGTTTTGTTTTTGTGCATTTAATATTAGATTGCAGATGTCTGGTCATGTGGAGTAACCTTATATGTGATGCTAGTGGGAGCATATCCTTTTGAAGATCCTAATGAACCAAAGGACTTTCGGAAGACTATTCAGGTAGATCATATCTTTAAATATTTACTCGTTTTCTTCGTGATTCATGTCCGATTGCTTGAGTACAACTTGTTTCTTCCTTACAGAGAATTCTTAGTGTCCAGTATTCCATTCCGGACTTTGTTCAAGTATCTCCAGGGTGTCGCCACCTTATCTCAAGGATCTTTGTTTTTGACCCAGCAGAGGTAATTTTGATTCATATTACTGACCTACAACCACAATCTGCAATACATTAATTTGATGCTACGCAATCACTGTGTTATTTTGTTCTTTAGAATCATTTTTAATTTTTTATATACTACCACTTGAATGTCTTGTTAGAAATTATTTTTCTCGCTATTATTTGAGTTTAAGCAATATCTCTTACGTTAAATAAAATGGTTTTTTAGAATCTGAATGATTTTTGACAAATTGTTAAGCATTTTCCTTCTCTAAAGAAACTTTATTCAATTTATTTTAATATATTACTTTTACATTTTATATAAGTTTTGTGTGGTTGTATGTCTATCCTAGTATAGGAAAATATTCTATTAAATATGAAGTGTAATCACAGAAAACAGGGCAAAATGTTGAAAGCATTGTGTCTTGGTTGGGCCTATTGACTATACAATATAGGGATTTGATTTCTACTCTTGCGTCAAAATCATTAGTTTGAATCTTATGTCTTTGGACATTTATGTGACAGAGAATAACCATGTCTGAAATCTGGAACCATGAATGGTTTCTGAAGAATCTCCCTGCGGACCTGATGGATGAGAAGATAATGGGTAATCAATTTGAGGAGCCAGACCAACCGATGCAGAGCCTTGATACGATCATGCAGATAATTTCAGAAGCTACCATACCAGCTGCTGGGACCTATTCTTTAGACCAGTTCATGGTTGATAACATTGATATGGATGATGACATTGATGAATTAGAATATGAGTCTGAG
Source organism: Canavalia gladiata (assembly GCA_037954105.1). Lineage (NCBI taxonomy): Eukaryota > Viridiplantae > Streptophyta > Magnoliopsida > Fabales > Fabaceae > Canavalia > Canavalia gladiata. Next base: position 51,718,840 of record CM075662.1, read on the forward strand.
CTCGATATAGATAGCAGTGGGGAGATAGTGTATGCCATATAATTTGATCGTCGGCTACACTTGAAAAAGACTTCATATTAAATGGAGAGCATCTTAATGTTGGGCTTGGCATTTTCAGCATCAAGGAAAGAGAAATATGTGGTGGCTGCATTTTCTCTAGATTAGCATGGATAATACAAAGTTCATGTTAATTTATGTATGTTTGCATACTTCTTGGAGGATCCAACGTGCACGCCATTTGTCAGTATTATCACTTTTCTGTGGGGGTAGCATGTTCTCAACAGTCTAGAAAGGGTTTGCTGAGGGAAGAAATGATTGATTGTTATCCTTTCCTCACTTCTTGGTGCGTACTTGCTTTATATATATTATATATAATATATATTATATTTACATTAGCCTTTTTGTTGTTTCCGGGCTATTAGTTAAATTGGCTGTTAGGTAAATTATGTTTCATGCCCCTGCTTATAAACACACTCCATGTAAACAGGTCATTTTCATTAGACATGTTTGTCACATTTGCTAGTTTATGTATTTAGTTCATGTGTCCGTGTATCCTGTGATGAGGCAGATTTTATTCCCGTACACCCTCGGCCCATGGCTGCACCTCTTTACGTGCGAGTCCATAAATGCAATTTATCAAACATATGTACAGTAATATTTTTGAACCTTTAACAAACATTTGTACAGTAACATGGAGACGAAAAATTTATGTTAAGCTCGAGAATCCATTTGAAATCATTTGTGTTTACAAAAGATATCTCAAAAGGGACTAATTTTTAGGTACCGGTTGGAGATATCTTTTGTATACACATAATTTCAACAAAATAATTTCAAATGCATTAATGAGTTTAAGGTGATTTCCAGGTCTTTTAAAAGCCGTTGAAATATAATAAAGATGTTTGGTTGTCTATGCCAGAGCGGGAGTATCCGTAACCATTTGTGCGGGATACAAACTCTGATTAAAATAGTGAGAGTGCTTTTTTAACTAAATTCCAAAATTTGTCCAGGCCTTGTTTGATATGACTATTAATTTATAGTTAATTTTTTAAAATATTAAAGTATTATATATTTTATTTTTGATATTTTATTTCTGAATTTTAAATTTAATATTAAATCTTAAATTGAAATAATTATTTATATTTTAGGTTTATTTGTTGATAATAATATTAGATAAGATAATGGTAATGATGTGACAAGATAAATAGATAGTATTGATAACATAACCATAGATAGTATAGATAAATATATGAGTAAGGACAATAATAATAAAGCAACGATTATAATAGTAGTAGTTATAATAATGATAAATAATGATGATGAAGAAATAATAATAGTAATATGATAATATAGTTATAACTTTTGTAATAATAATGATAAATATATGAATAAGGATGATAATAATAAAGATAGTAACAATTATAATAATAATAGTTATAATAATGATAAATAATGATGATGAAGAAATAATAATAATAATATGATAATATAGTTATAATTTTTGTAATAATAATAATGATAAAAATTATATAATAATAATAATAGTAATAAAATTAATAATGATAATGATGATATAAAATAATTATTGATTAATAATAATAATAATATTAATGGAAGAAGAGTGTGATAGTTATTGATCTTTTGTTTTGTTACATACAAAAAATAAAAAATATTAAAAGTAATTATTAGGACAGTTATTAATATTTAAGTAGATATAAAGATATAATGATTTATTTTTATAATTAAAAATTTAAATTTAAAATTACATTTTTATTTTAAAAATTAAATTAAAGTATTTTAAAATTAAGTTAAAATTAATTTCATTTTATTTTATTTGACCACGTTTTGTTTTTTAAATTTACTTATAACTATCTTGGGCTTATGCTTAGGTGTTGAGCTATAACGTTGGTTATTATAAAAATATGTTTAAATTCATTAAGCAATATTATTCGATTTTAGAGCCTTTTCATTGCTGGACGAAGTTATGTTATTTTAAAATTATATATTGCTGAACAATTGTGACTTGTAATGTTTGAATTCCTTTTTCATTTATCCCTTTTAGTGATGTTTAATTATTTTTAATATACTTATTATATATATTTATTTATTTATTTACTTATATTTTATAAATTCGAATTCTGACTGGTACACGCACGCGCACATACAATATAATTTTTTTATACACATATAGCCTAAATTTCACATGTTTCAATAATGTTGCCTTTTGTTATCATTTTTATCCACAACATATGAAATTGTATGTTATGCATCATGGATAGAATGTAAAGCACGGACTTCACAATGAATTAATTACTGAGATTAAGATTTAATAATAATAATAATAAAAAAGCAAACAAGCAAATAAGTGTATAATATGTTTTGTCACTTGAGTGATAAGAATATGACAATTTTGTTTACATATCAATTTTTTTTTTAGTAGAAATCTATCTTGGTTTGTAGTTTTAAAACTTTTGTTATAATAATCAATTCACAGTCAACAATATATACGATTATTTATTTTAATCTTTTTGAAGTAGTTGAATATTAAGTCAGTAGTTAATCATAGATATTATGATATATGATGGAGTGTATTTTAGAGTTAAATGTGAAATTTGTTGTCATATAAACAAATTTTTTAATATAACGAAATATAATTTAATTGAACAATTTTCATATTTAAATTTTAAACTAAAATAAATACAAAATTTTACAAGCTGGTGTATATTTAAATGCTAGAATCAACTTAAATTTAGAACAAATTATTTTGATATCCTTCCTATTTTATTTAAATTACATACGATATTTTTCATTTTTTACTCTTACACGCACTTACACCCATCCTTCTTAACGAGACGACGTTTAATGATAGTGATAAGTGAAAGCATAAAGATCATGATCCTTCTCTAATTTTAGAGTCATCCAAATGTCATAGGAGGTCTCTACTGTAAACTTTCACGAAGCTTAGTTGAGCCATGAAGCTTATCAGAGAGAAACGTGGGATCTGTGTTGTAAAATTCCATGTTTTACGCAAGATCTTGCAGGCTTGACTCAGAATTATCCACTTGAATGACATATATTTTTTATTAAAAATCATGTATAAATTATATGTACTAATTCTAATACTTAGCTAAGCATATTTGAGTTGCAAGGATATGCAATATCTTTCTAACAATTAAAAAGGTGAGTGTAGGTATAACAATTAATAACAAACTTCTAACAATTGTATGAAATTTGAGTAAAATTAAGGGAATACTAATATAATTTATCCTAAAATTTCTATCTTACACAATCTCTTTACAAATTTTATCCTTATTGATACATATTATCCATTCAAGAACAGGTATTCCTATTTATTTTTTTCTAAAATAAGATTTTTAGAATTTTCTCATTTTGTTGCTATTATTGAAAATGAGCTCTTTCTCTTGCAATCATAAGAACATTGCAGTTTAATTCTTCCGGAGATTTCTTTCTCACATTCTCTTACAAGTTGCATTCTAAAGAGTAGATGTTGATCTTCAAAACGCAAACGAGAATATCCCATAATAACTCCATTGTAATGGAATCCGACGGTTGATTTACCATATCTTGTGATCCCATTTTCAAATAAATGAGAAGGAAACATGAGAAACATACAACATCTAACATTCTTTATAATTGGACGAACTCTCATACTAATCCCACCTATAAAGACTGAATTCAATACGTGATTTTGCCAAACAATAGAATATTACAGACTGTATCAAAGAACATGTTATTCGGTTACATTCAAAGGGAAAACATGTATAGATAACAATTAAAGAAATCATGCCAAAATAACAATTGAAGTGTCATCCCTCCTCCTTCAAGTCAATTTGGTGAATTTCATGGACAGCATCATCAAATACCAATTCCTGCTCTGTACAAGATATTTACATGGAAAACGGTGTCTCAACTTTAACATGACTCCAAGCCACATTAGCAGCATCAAGAAACTAGTCTCAAGAACGAATTCCATGGAGCCAATCCAAGCTAATATCTGTGTTGCATATCTGTATCTTCAGATTGCGAATGTTAGAGAAATTTTCCCACAGAGCAGTTCCCTCTTCATCACAGACAACACATATTACATGCTTTAATTCCCCAAAGTTCATAACTGAATATGGCAATTCACTCAACCTTGAACAACCCCAAATATAGAGCCTCTCAAGACTATGCAAGTCACCAATGTCCTCTGGCAATTGCGCAAGACTTACACAGTCTGAGATGTCAAGGAAGCATAGCTTATGAAGTTTCCCAACAGATTCTGGCATCTCTTGCAAATAAGAGCAGGAACTAAGCCTTAGCAGTTCCAAATTCTCCAACTCTCCAATTTCTTGGGGCAGTGCACAAAGCTTGTGACAGCTGGTAATGCTAAGCTTCTTCATGGTGGTAATTTTACAGAAATCAGAAGGCAATTCCACCAGATCATTGCAATAGTCAATGTTCAATTCCTCTAGATTAGGAAGTGCATCAGAAATTTTGATGGAGCTGGTATTAAATGCTGGCCTTGTATTACACATATAAAGAGATAACTTTTTCAGACCTCTCATTTGACATAGGCAAGGAACTGAAACCTTCTCCAGTCTGATTCTTTTCAAGTAAGGTAAATAACCAAGTAGCTCAAATTTGTCTAATTCAGAAGGATGGAAGCCATAATTTATGACTATCAAAACTTTCAATTTATTCATTTTGTCAGTGAACACTGGCAGTGAGTACTTGCTAGACTGAATATTCAAAACGAGAACCTCAACTTTATCCGGTTGCATGTTGCACCAATCTGAAGTGAATGTTTCATCTGCAAAAAAATTCTTTATACCATCAGAATGGAAGATGATGAATGCCATAAACGCAAGCCAGTTATCATTTTTCCATGATTGTGGACTTATAAGAGTTTAAGATACACAAAAGAGAGAGATTGAGAGAGAAACAAACCAGTTGAAATAGACAATGTGCGGGCAACCACGTGTTGTTGCTTTTGGTCTACCATCCACCTTAAGGGGAAGAATGAAAACAATAGACGGGAAATGATACCCTCCTCATTCTGTCCTATCCACCATTCAGGACGATTATTTCCATTCAAGTCGATCATTAGTCTTTCCCTCTGTTCAAATGGTTCTTGGCTGCTCTCATGGATTGCTAGCTCTCTAAGGAGATCATGCTGTGTGAGGAAGTGGTTATTGTAATATAACTCTGTATCCAGTGCAACTTTCCTGGTCAACAAGCAGAAATTGGTTAGGCATGGAAGAACATAAAACCCTTTTAAGAGGTCCACAACATTTATTCTATTAGATACTCTAGTTTATGTTTCTTCACTTCTTTGCCTTCAAGTGACAAGCAGAAAGTAAGACACATGCTACTGAATAATTCACTGTTGCTTTTGATAGATCCATTTACTGAAAAGTATATATAACAATTTGGTATCTGTAATTGTGTCTTAATCTCTTGAAGGAATGCATTTAAAATTAGATCTTTCCTAAAGTGATTCATAATTTATGAACAAATAAACTTCTGCACGAATTCTTGTGAAATCTTAGAAGTTTGTTATTAAATTATGTTACCAAAAGCATGCATAAAAACAAAAATAAAAATAGGGTAAAATATGTTTAGTCCCTCCAAAATTTTTGAATTTTAGTTTTAGTCCCTCATTTTTTAAATGACAGATTTTAATCTCTTATTTTTTAAAATAATCTGCTTAGTAACCAGTGTTTAATACATGATATATACCAATATTTGACACATTAATATGAGGGACTAAAAGAAATTTATTTTGAAAATTGAGGGATCAAGACCAATTGTTTTAAAATTAAGGGATTAAAACCAAAATTTTAGAATGTCAGAAGAACTAAAAACATATTTAACCCATAAAAATATTATAAATCATGTTATATTAAGAAAATGTTTCGGCCTTCTGGCATTAAATGGATAACAAGAAAGGAAAGAAAGGGAAAAAAAACTTTAATGTACCTTGTAACTATGAGATTAACCAAATTCTTGTCAGTTAAATTATGGATGATGTTCATTGCTTTCTTTCCATCCTCATCTAGTTCATACAGTTCTGCCCACATGTCAATCAGGGCAGGAACATGGATCCTGTGGTCTTCAGGAAATAGCCCTAGGTCCATGAAACACTCCTTCTCGTTGATAGAGGACTCATCTTCCAATATGTCTAAGCAATTCTTGAGGCAATTAAGTAAGTCATTATTTGACTTCAGTTTCAAACGATCCTTCATACTTTGCCAGACCACCGAAGGCCGGTTACAAAGACCTCCACCAATGACTTCAAGAGCCAAAGGTGAACCCTTACATTCTCTCACTATCTGCATTTCAGTGCAAGCAAGTAAAATCAGTACTGCATATGATAATGGTCTTGGTGGTTTGAAGGAGAGACAAGAATCTAACTCGGTTATGGTAAACATCTTCTTTACTCATTGTAACAATTCAACAAATGTAAAGTTTTTGACTAGTCACTTTCAATCATGTTCTCAATGGTGTGAAAGATTTTGGAGAAGTAGGAGAACATAAAATAAGTATATTCTTAATTAAGAATTACAAGATAAGAGAAAGAACCTCTTGGACAAGGTTTTCATCAGGCATGTCTGAGCTGGAGGATTTCAGTTGAGCAAAGTGACGGAAAAGGGATACTGCATCATCATGATTAAGTGGCTTCAAGTGGCATGGATTTTCAAATCTTGGAAATGCAACTCTTGAAGTAACCAAAATTTTATAATTAGATATCTGGAATTTAAACTTCTCAACAAGGCCTTCTGAGCCAGGCCAAACATCATCCAGGACCAACAATATTGGACTTTTTTCTGTTCCAACTTGCCTCAGCAAACGTCCCAACCGGTTGATTGCATCTTCATCACTTTGAAACTCTAGCACTTGACGTCCACAGTGTTCAAATAAAATCCGTACAATGGTCTTCAAGTTGGGTGTTTTTGAGACAGTCACAAAGAAGATGTTCTCACCAAACTTACCTAAGCAAACCAAACAACTTTCTAAATCAAGGAGCATTTTAAATTTAGCACTATACCAAAATGCATGCCATATATAAGCAAGTATCACTTCACTAAACTACATGAGTAAAACTTTGGATAAATCATACGTTCTATCATAACCGAAAATTACACCTAAAAGGTTCATGCTTTAATCTCCAAAGAGTTTGTTGACCAAGAAAAATAAAATCTCATAATAGGTGGAGCTGACACTATTTCACTGTCAACATGGTAGAAAGAACCTACCTCTTCCATGTCACACGAAGTCCTATATCACTTTTGTAAAGGAAAACAAATAACTGAAGGTTTCATTATTCCTTTGTGCATTTAGAATGTCTAAAATAATACAATTGAGTGAAAAAGAATAGGCATCAGCAAACTTAAGCTCTGCAAGAAGTCTACTTGCTTTTTAGCTTTCCTACTTAATATTCCATATGCTTGGATGCTATATCTTACAAGCTATGTTATTTGTTACAATTATATTTTTTGAACCATTGAAAATAGCACCATGTAAAATTGTTTCCGATCGACCTTCTATGTATACATGCATCCCAAAAATACACACAAAACATAAGGGGTCAAAGTTGTTCAAAAAACATTGGTGATTTCCGTGTTTGTAACCAATATGGAAATGATTAAAAGAAGGAACAAATTGGAATCCATTCCTAAAATAACCAATGATCACAAAAGTATGTGAGGCAAGATACCTTTGACTTGGTCGTCCCAGCAAAGCTTCTTGGCCAAGGTGCTCTTTCCCGATCCTGCCAAACCAGTCAACAAAAGCACAGACACAGAACCATCCTTGAGAAGCTCAATCTTCAACTTTTTCAAAGGCTCATCCAATCCCACAGTATATTCCGGAATCTCAGGAGCCCCACTTAGACCCCTTAACAGTTCCCCTTTGCCAGGATTTCCCACCCCACAAGACTCCTTCATAAGAATATCCAGAATCTCTCTCACCTTGCACAGAATCTCCATGGTATCTCTCGCCATCTGGGCTTGCACATCTATAGATAAATGCCTTATAAGCCTCCGATCCTTCTCCTGAAGCTTGTCACGGCTCCGTGGGAAAGAAAGAAACTTCCACCACCGAAACTTGGAGCACTTGTTCACAAGCTCTCTACCAGCTCTTATTTCATTCTCCAACCTTTCTATTTCTTCTTTGGAGTGATCCAATTCATTGCTGTACCGTTTGATCTTTTCCACCACAGGTGCCAAAGCATCCAAGGTCTCCATGTTCCTTTTCAGGGTTGGCCTGAACTCTCGACCTTTTTCTATGGTTTTTAGAGCATATTTCAGCACCTCTTGGAGTCCAGCTCCCACAGCAGCTCCACTCAACAAATCTGCCATAACTTGTTTCTTCTTCTACACTTTGCAAAACACTCACAATCACTAATTTTAGGGATCAACTTCTGAATTGAAGAAATGAAGGGACACTGAATTGGGAAACCTCCACCAATAGCAACAGTTCCACTTTCGAACAAGGTAATGTTACTGCGAAAGTTGAGTTGCCAATCCAAACAAGCCAAACAGAACCTAGCTAGTAAAACAGAAGAAGCTTGGTTCCTTGTACAACACAAAATGAAAGGAGAAAGGTCCCACTCAGCACTTAAATAATCATTTGTGAAAGGCTTTTCCAGGAAATTTACTTTGCCTTCATATATTATTATTTATCCAATCCACTAACGCGTATACAAAAATTTAGGTAGTCCAACAAAATAAATATAATCTGTATAAATTAATTATTAAAATAATGTGAAAAATGATTTACCTTTATGAGTAATTCTTATCAATAATCAGTGTCACGTTTTTTTGTGTCATTTTGACTAGCATAATATTTTTAAAAAATTATATGATTGTCCTGTGATAACATCTAGGTGTCTTATATTTATTCAGCAGGCACCATAAGATTATCGATTGATAATCATATAAAATTCACACAACAATATTTGGATACTTTTTCAGTATTTATAATTACTTAGGTGATTGATAATAATGTGTAAAAAAAGGCCTTTCACTTATAATTTTTTTGGGTAAACCTTCCACTTAAGTTTAAATCCTTTTTATACATTTTAGTTGCATCAAAGTTTACAGAAAAGCTTCAATTTAATCTTTTAAATTTACATGTGTTGATTGTCAAATTAGTTCTATTCTTTTTTCCATCAATTTAAATTATTAAAATTGATTCCTTAATATTTCAATTTTTACTAAATTAATTTTTTAAAGAATTTTTTATCTTAGTTTTTCATAAAAATGAGTATGTTGACATTTTAGATCTTTAAAAGATTAATTTGATAATAAAATCTTTGAAAGATTAACATGATGATAATTTAAATTTTTAAATAATTAATTTAATATTTAAATATTAATATGATTATGCATAATTTCACATAACTAAAGTTACATTTTTCCAAGTTAATAGATGATTAATTCAAATGATGCATACTTTCTTTAGTAAAATTTTAAATGTAAACTTTGACTATAAAAAATATCCATATGAATATTTCTAATTTGAGTAGGATAGTTTCCTATAAAACATATTTATAGTCTAAATTAAAATAATTTTTTCAAGTTTGATTAGCCATGGTTATAATTAGCAAAGCGGCAGAGAGATTTTTCACACTTGTTTTTTTTTTTTTTTCATCATAAAAATTTTAGATAAGTTAGATTTTAAAATTTTATCAAGAAATGTTTGTATTATTTTTTAAAATAAAAAGTAGTTTTCCTAAATAAATATGGCCTATACAAGGAAATTTCGTTGACCGTTTCTTCTTTTACAAGTTTCATTTCCCTTTTTTTTTTTTTTTGCAGATACTTGTTTTTCTCGGAAAATGGTTCGGAGGGGCCCTTCGCCCATTGTATTGGTTTTTGACCAGGGCAGGCTTGTTTTAACTTTGAATATTTATCAAGCATTATTTTTGTTGAAAAAAAATTCGTATGAGTATCGGAAACTCTTAACCACTCATACATGTTTCTAAATAAATGTTACTAAATATAATAAATATTACTAAACATATTAACAACATTATCTGGATCTATTTAGACATAAGTCATTTGATTTTTTTTTAAAAAAAAATTCAACCGATGGCTGTAAGTAAATGTAAGGGGACTGTGAAAGTATGGGAATAGAATTGTAGATATTAAGGTTGCTGTCTGGCGTTTTGGTACAGACAGAACGAAGAGCTTGGATGTTCTTTTTAATGAAACTTGAAACTTATCCTCGCCATGCGCGGTTATCTATTTATTTTTTTTAAAAAAAGCAAACAATAATTTATAAAATAAAAATATGCATAATATTATTATTATTTTTAATGTTATTGTTAAAATATTTCTACTTAAATTTTAAAATGATATTTAGATTTAGATTCATTAGAAATAAAAGTAATTCAGAACATTAGTTAAAAATTAATTTAGGCGAATAGTCTTGTAAAAGTAAATTAAATGATAATGGATGAAAAAAATTATTTATAATTTTAGCAAAGTAGAATTCTGATTTTTTTTGCTCATAAAATATATTTTTTAAAATATCAAGTTTAACAAAATTTAAAAATTAAATGTTGATAAGAAAATAGAAAGAATCTTGTAGAAAAAAAAATGATTTTATAGTTGAAAATATAATGAAGATAAGAGAAAAATATTTAGTGTTCTATTAGCTACTTAATTGCATAAGCTTTTCCAACTGGAGCTTGCAAATTAATAAGAGTCGAAAGGTCTAAGAGTAATTAAATGTTAAAAATTCAAAATAATAAATACTTAAGTGATGAAATAGAATGCATGATATAATAGAAAAAAGAAAATAATATATATAAAAAAAGTGACAACTGACAACTAAGCAATAACATTCATGTGGTGAAGATAATGTTAACTTATCATAGGCTAACATGATACCTTTACAACTTAAATTTTAACATTATATATCATAGATAGATATAAAAAAATATGAATGAGAGAAAAAAAAATATATGATTAAAATAAAATAAGATAATATAATAAAATATTATTTAAATCTTAAATTATATAAAATTTTGTAGATCTAATTTATTATATAATAATTTTAAATTTAATATTTAAATGATGAGATTTTATTTAAACAAAAATTTAATAAAATCTATTTTGTTAAGGTTGATAATTCATTAATATATATATATATATATATATATAATAGAAACACGTTATTATAAAAATAATTAGTGTAGATGTTATTTTATTTAATATGTCTTTTAAATAGTTAAGTTTAATTAATTTAGTCTTTAAATTAATAAATTTTATTATATAAATTAAACTTATAAAATATTATAAAATTTAAATAATATTTATTATTATATAATTTTATTTTAATGAATAATATTTTTTTAGTATATACTAATTTAAATTTATTTAATAAAATGTTAAATTTTTTAAAATTTTATAAATATGTTTTATATAATAAAATTTATTAATTTAATAACTAAATTAATAAAAATTAATTATTTAAAAAATTATTAAACAAAATAATACTAACCTGATTATTTTTAAAATAACTTGATTTTTTTTCTTATTTACATATATATATATATAAATAAATTTATTTATACTCATGAAAGTTATTATATTTTTAATAATTTTATATAAAATATTATTTTTAACAACCTAAACGTTGAATCATAATTATAGTATCTTGATTATTTATATCAAATATTATTAAAATTAAAAAATTTTAAATATATAATTAAAATTTATTATTTTTATTTATTTTAAAATTATATATTATGTTAATTTTCATATCCCTAACTAGAAATCAAATTATGTTAAATTAATCTCAAGTTATGTAAAATGATTTAAATGATAGAAACATGAAATCTAACAATTGGTTTTAAAATAATTATATCATAAAAATTATTAAATAATATGATATTTAATATTACTTATATGAGTATAAATTAATATTTTATATATACATATAATATGAAAAAAAAATTAAAATAATTTATATTAGAGTTATTGCGTTTAATAAATTTTTTAAACTTTGTATTAATAGTTTATTCTATAGATAAATTAAAAAAATATTATAAATATACTAATATAATTCATAATATATACATATATCATAATTTCGTGTAAAATATATTAATAAAAATAAAAAAATTAATTTCCATCGATGTAAGTTAAAACATCTAACTTTATATAAAATATATATTAATAATTTAATGTTAAATTATAAATATATTAGGGTATCACTTTATTATATATTTTAAAAATTTTATAAAAATTGAATAATTATAAAATTATGATCAAAATATTCTTATTTTTATATATTTAAAAATATATATTATATTAAATTTAATATATATATATATTTAAGATATTAAATGTTTTAAAATTAATCTAAATTTATACATATAAAAATTGTAAGGTTTTAATAATTAATTTTAAAATAAAATTATTAATTAATAAATTAATAAATAATATAATATTAAATATTATTCAAATCAATAAAAATTGATTAATATATATATAATTAGTAACTCCTAAAAAATATTAAGACCTTGTATTAATTTTATATACAAAGTTTCTGAATACATAAATAAATATATATTATATTATATTATATGATGGTAACTTCTAAAAGGTTTTAAGCCCTTATATTTATTTAACGTGCAAAGCTAAGATAATATATTTATTGATCCATTTATTTTATATATAAATTTGGTTTATATATATATATATATATATATATATATATATATATATATATATATATATTAATAACTTTTAAAAAATGTTAAATTTTTATATTTAAATGTATAAAGATAATATATATTTATTGGTCAGTATAAAAGGAAGAATTTTTTATATGAACTTTTTTGTAATATTATAAAAAAATTAATATTAATTCGTATAAAAATGTCAAATATATAAAAGTGATTTATTTTTTTTTAAAATAATATCTTTAAAATAATTTTTATTCATGTATTAACTATTTTGATTAATTAAAAATTTTAAATTAATAAAAAAATATTAAAATAAATATGAAGCTATTATTATTGATTATGATAAAAGTGAGTACATATTTGGTATATTTGGTATTTATATGACTTCCTTTTCTACAAGTTTAATAATGAAAGATGTCACTTATAAAATTTTTTAAATGGTTGTGAAAAGGACGAGGATCTAAAATTTTGATGAAGTAGCCGTAACTTGGCTAAGTAAAGATGGAAAGGAGTAAAATTCTACTTTAAATATTCTATGGTTATCATTCTCATCCTATATAGTCTTTCATATTTCGTCTAGATTTACTTTTAAGCGTACTATTCCAGTATCTTGGTTTGATGTTGTGCTCTTTTTATTGGTTTTTTCTCTCGCTAGATTCCATGGTTATCATTGTCAATTTTCATGTTGTCATCTTCTCTCTTATTTTTACAAGTTGTTTTTTCTACCGTAAATAAGCACCATGTTGAACATACCATCATCTATCTTCATCATTATTACTGCAAAACATAGTAAGTTTTACCATAACGTCATCAAGATCCTTCCATCAAACGACATTTAATTAACTCAATGACATATACGCACGAAATTAAATTATATTTTCATTGAAGTTGGTTTTTGGCAGTTGAGTATTTTTCAACCCAAACTCATCCAACGTTTATCCTTAGGGTTAGCCATGAATTGGCTTAGTTATTGACTAGAAAAACTAATGTTAGGATGATTTGTGAGGAGGTAAAGCAGTCTCCTAACTAGTTTAAGAGGTATAAAAGTAGTTGATAAGCTTGGTGTTGTTGCAAAACTGAGTGTGCCAAGTTTTACCTACGAGCAATTACATCCGTCAATATAAAAAGAAGGTATTTGAGACTTCCAATATTGTTTCCACAAAAACTATTATAACAATCCTAAAAAAAATGAGCGGATCCTAAATTTTTAGCTCACAAAGAAAAAGTTTTGTTTGAAATGTATTTTTAAAATAAAAGTAAAAATATAAAAATAAGAATAGGAAATTCAAAGGAAAAAGAAAAGCTTAAGTACAAATTCAATTATGAAAAGATATGAAACTTTAGTTTCCCTTATGACTTTACCTAAATTCATATCAAAGTCAATTTTTAACCATCTCTAATTTTATTACTACTCAATGATCATATAATAGTAATATGTTTTCTCCTAAATTATTATCTCCAGCGATTATGCAAAGTATATAATTAAGTGAAGTATAAAGAATATTGAGATTTGTTAATTTAATAACTAGTTAGAAATCAATGATTCCAATTGATCCTAAAAAACTCTTAGATTGAATTTACCTTATAATTTGATTGAATTTACCTTATAATTTGATTGATTAGGCAATGATACAATCGTCTATTCTTCAATTAACTTAAAAATTAGTAAGAGTGGCTAATTTTTATCAATTAATTAAGCATAATGAGATAAAAATAATTGAATAGAAACACATAATCATTCATAGAATTCAAACGATTACTTTATAAGTTTCACCAAAGCCTAATGATTGAGAATTAGGTTCACATAGTAAATAAAGACAAGTTATAACGTACTAATCTAACAAAAGAATTCATAATCCTAATTTTAAAAAAAAAAAGAATGATAAAACTATCATGTCAGCAAGGCTGGTAATAAGGTTCTGCAACTTACATTGGGCAAGATTTTTTGCCTTCAAGATCCTACGAGAGGATGCTAAAAAAAAGACAAAAATGATAGTGAAGAGGGTAATGGAGTGTAAAGAGGTGTGTCTCTGAAATTATTTCTTCCAAAGCATAGCATTCTTTTTATAAAGTTAAGTTTAAACTTTCTCTATCCTAAATCAAGTTGATCTAACTCGTCTTCTACGTTGTTGGGGTTATTCTAAGTCACCATCTGCATTACTAAAGTTGACCTAGGTCATCTTTCGTATCATTTAGAGTTGGCACAATCATGTCAAAAATTCATGAAAGTTGAAAGGGCATGTTTGAAGTTCAACACGGTCATGCTAGTTTTCTTTAGGGGTATTTTAGTCTCTCGATATATCTTTTATCTTTTTTATGCTCTTTTTAGCACATATATCCCTAGATTTAGATTTTCTAATTGCGTAACCATTCTTGAAAGAAATAATGAAAATTAGACAAAATTACAATCAAATAGATATTAATTATAATTAGTTTCTTGTAGATAAATCAATAAAATGGTGGTTTATCACTTACAATACTAAAAAAGGTCTAAGTAATATTTTCATTATAAAAGTGAAATTCTTGATAAGAGTAAGCCACTTCAAGTCCAAAAAATATTTAAGCTAACCTAGGTCTCTAACGTAAAAAGAGGATTGAAGAGCATATTTGATGGATGTGATGTTAGACAAGGAATCTCCAACAATAATAAGATCATCAACGTATATTAGTAGTATGATGGTGGAGGAAGAATTATGTTTAATGAAAAAGAATGATCAACATGGGCTTGTACAAACCCAAAAGTGAAGAGCATGGTTGAGTTTTTTCAAACCATTTCCTACTTGCTTAATTAAGTCCACAAAGGAACTTAAGAAGCTTCGAAACTTGGTTTGGATGTGGATCACTTAATCATGGGACAACAACACGTAGACATCTTCATGAAGGTCACCATGTAAAAATGCATTAGAGATATCAAATTATTAAAGTTTCCATTGCTTGGTTGACACAAACAAGGGGAATATGGACTATGGATAATTTAAGATATCCAAAAAATCAAGGCACTCTATTTAGGTATATCTTTTGGCAACAAGTGATTATATGAGACAACATTGTCATATGATAAGGTGAAGAGGAATGTATAGTGCCGCAAACAAAGTCATTGAGGCAAATAGGTTGACGAGTTGTTCTAGTTGACTATTATGAAAATGGAAGATCATTTATTGATGAAGCTTCATGTTGCAATGAATTGGGGCAACGTTGTGGTCCAAAGTATCTCAATTATGACAAATGATAGGAAGCATTATGTTTATTACTTAAAACAGGATAAGTTATGTAGCTAAGAGAATATATCCCATCATCTAAATAGATCTATGGTTTCTTAGAACTAATTATACTCATTAAATTGCAATTATTTTTCCTATAATACTAACAAACATCATAAACTATATGTTTCTATTGAGGAATTTAGAAATATTTTTAACTAAGGATATAGTTTCACTTATAAGATAAATTCTCCAAGCATAAATGACACAATAGCCTTTCTGGTGGTGACTTTAGAATGGAATTGAGAATTATAATCTTTGAATTTATTGTATGGACATGTAAATGATATAGCTCCTGAACGTGCCCACTTGACTAATCTTTTTGATCTGCGTGTTCTTTATAATACTATTTTTTATCCCAAATTTAATGGTACAATTAAGTGTGATAGTCAATTTAAAAACTAAAATGAGATTGAATGAGAATCATGGTAAATATAGCATATGAGTGAGATATGGTTCATCTATAAAGGATATTTAGTATCAATTTGATTGCTGTTAGGTAGACTAATAGTTAGAGGATCAATCTTAGTGTATGAGTTAAACCACTTTAACGAAGTACATATTAGGTTAGTTGCTCTAATATGTAATATCCATATATTAGCAAAAGTGTGTGTGAAATTGATGTGAAGAAATGTTGAATTAGCTATAACAGAATGATTATCTTTGGTGTTTGTGATCATCAACCTTGTGGTTTTATGGTTTTCTGTGTATGATTTGGCCGTGTCAATGTCTTGAATTATATTTAAAATTGATTGATATTTCTTTGGGATAAATTAGGCTGGTAATACTCCAATTCCTCCTATAATGTCTCCAACTTGGTAAAAAGCTCAGCTATAAATATTACCTTGTTACAAAGTATAAGATCTAGTTGTAGTTCTAAAACATGAATGAGATCAACTTGAAAGAATCATTCTCTTAGGCTGTTCTAGAGATCTAGTGCATTTCCAATATACACTACACTTTAAACTATGAATAAAAATAAAGAATTAATAGTTCATGAGGCTATCTAATTATTACCTTGCTTCTAAATATCATAGTTAAGATAATTTTGATTCAGAACTTCAATTGAACCATCAAAGAATTGATATTTATTTTTAAAAATCAATATACGTTACATCATTTTTGATCAAGAAAGATAAATATTTTTTGGAAGGTAATTATACTACAACTTCAATAGAACTTTCATTTAAATGAATATAAAAATGACTTATTTGATTTTATATTTGTTTTAAAAAAGGATTCAAATTTATATTGTTATATTTGAACTTAACTCCCTTATCGTAATGAACTAAAATGTTTAAGAAAGATGTAAACGTAAAGTTATTATGATTGATTGTGTTAAAAAGTGGGTACATGATTCTTTAGGTTAAATAAATTTTTATTTTCATCTCTCAATTTTAAAATTTTTTATTTTTTGAAATAGCTTAATTATGATCATGATATTAATTTAAGATAAATTAATCATTATTTAAATTTTTTTATATTTTTTAAAATATCTTAATTATAGTTTTTTAATCATAATTAATATATTTCTATTTAATATAATTTAGGTTAATATTAAATATCATAATCAAAATATTTTAAAAATTAAAAAACAAAAATAAAAATTTAATAATTTTATAAAAATTAAAATTGTATTTAAGTCTTAATATTTACATGTCATCTAATATTCATATATCCCTTGCTTGTATGCATTATACGTGATCATACTACGATACTACTCCGTTAAGTTTATTAATTGGTTATTTAAGTTGTTATAATAAATGATAAAAGTTATTAATTTATAATTCTATTTTTAAATCATACAGTATTGTTATATCTTAATTTGTTGTTGCTGAATACAAAGTAATCAACTTTCTTATAATAAATTTTTATTTTAGAATACCAGCAAAAAAAATGAATTAATTTAAAATTAAAATCTATTTTATATAATGATAAAAATAATAAAATTTAAAATTTATATAATCCAACCTTATTTAATATTATTATATTATAAATAAATTAATTTGTAAAAATAAATTATTGAAAAAAAATTTATAATAAAAATAATATTTTAAAAATTAATCTTTATGAAATTTGTACTTCGTTTAATTTTTTTAAGAATAAAAATAGATAAGAATATAATAAATTTTGAATTTTTAAATTTGATTTATTTAAAATTTTTAAAATTTAAATTTAAATTTATTATTTATCGAATGTTTTTTATTATTAAAGTCTAATTTATTTAAGCTTTATCATGCTTATAAATATTTTTTAAAAATTTAATAAATAAGTTAAAAATTATATACATAAATAATTTAAAAAATTTACAAAAATTAATATATTAAAATAAATATAATATATATATTTATATTCTACATTTTATATATTAATATTTATATATTATATTATATAAATATATATAATATTATATATTTTATATCATATATTATATATTTTTTATATTATATATATCTTATATTTTATATATTATTATCTTATATCCTATATCTTATATTATATATTACATATTTTTTATGTTCTATATTATATATTATATATTTTATTTTTTATCTCTTATATATCTTCTATCTAATATATTATTTATTATAATATATATTAAAATCAATTATAAAATTATAATAAATTTATATATTTAAATAAATTGTTAAATAAATTAAATACAGTTTTTCTAAATTTAAATTTATTTATTTTTTAAATTTTTTAATAAATTTAAATTTATCTATTTATTAAATAAATTAAAATCAAATTAACTTTAAATATATCTTTCAGATGATAAATCTCTTGCCGTTGAAGGAGGTGATTCATTCTTATCCCTACACTTCAATGAAATGTACATAATTTACAAAGCAGAACTCTTTACAGCAATATTCAATGAATCTTCGTAGGCTATAGATAAACAAAGTAATAGGAAAAACAAAATACTCATTGACTTAATACGAATTGAGAAACCGTGTTGTTGTCAAATTAAGTAACCGTGTTAACAACCGCAAATATTCAAACGTCTTCTTTGATATATATTTATAATTTTGGAACGATTAATCTATTATGTGATTATTGAGTTCCAAACATGATTATGACATTTGCGCAATGTTACAATATTTCAAGATTTGATTGATTTTATTTATTTTTATAGAGAATCCTCTGAATAAAGCAGACCTAATTAAATTAGGAATATTTATAATATAATAGAACCAGTTCTTTCAATAATTTTTTAATATATAAAGTTGGAATTTAAAATCTTAATGAAAGATTAAATATATACAATTTAAACTGATCATCAATTGATATTAAAAATTTAATTATTTAAAATAATTAAAGTGTTATAAAATAATTGAAATAAAAATAAATTTGAGTTATTATTTTCAATTAGGAATAAAATAAAATAAAAATCAATTTTTACTTCTATTGTTTGAATAAATTTTTTACTCTATATATTTCTAACCATAAAAATTATACGTAGATTAAATATCACAACGTAGGGGCTGTTTGTCCTTCTTATGTTGGGTTGCTCTTCTTACGGCCCCAACAAATCTAATCCGTCTCCGTTGACGGCAAAAATAAATATCTCAACTTTTGTCGTCTCAAATTATTTTCTTCTTATAAATTATTAATAAACACATTTTAAATAAGATAATACATAAAAATAAAAATTAGAATCTTAAAAGAATTTTAAAATTGAAGAATTAAATAAATTAAATATTGTAATTTAACATTATGATTTAATCCTACTCTAATTTAAATATTGTTGGAACAAGCTTGTGTTCAAAGACTATATCTATATTCTTAAACCTCTCCTAATTTACATGTGGGAAAGATTTTGACTCCAAATACAAACTCAATTAACTTAGCTATTTCTTATCAAAATTAGATATTATTAAAAAATTATAATTTAAGTTGACTAAAATTAACGCTAAAAAGGAGAATTTGATGCTAATATCAAAATTATCATCCACTTAAAATTGATCTCGAATTTGATACTGAAGTAATTTTAATAATTATTAGTGTAAGTTATGAAAAGGTTGACACTAGCATCAACTTTTCAATGCTAGTTTAACATTATAAAATATTTTAGAAAATATTTTTTATTTTATTTTTAATTATAAAATATGATCTTATTTTTATTCTATTTTTTATTTTTAAAATTTTGTATTAAAAATAAAAAAAATAAAAAAAATACTTTCTAAAATAAAACGAAACCTTTTTTTATGTTATTTTTCAATGATAACTATTAAATTTAATAATAATAAATAATAAAACTAAAATATGTATACAAATATATTAAAGTACATTAAAACTATATCATAATCGTTCATAGCAGTAAATAAATAAAATATAAATAATTAACAAATAAATCATAAATTAACATGAAAGATGTTAGTGGTAGAACCTATCATCAATGATAAAGACTAATTATTAAGATAATTATCATAATTTACATGATGATAATAAGACTATCTATCACTGCTACATGCTTTTTTCCAGGCTGATTGGTCATTAATGTCACCGTAGTGTCAACAATGGCTAGGAAGGTTTCAACCGTTCTTAACATCAGCTGCCTTCCTCTTAGCTCTCTGTATCCCTTTTGTTCAGTTCCTCAATTCACCCTTTCACCTCATGAATCGAGGGATGAGCTGGGAAAAGGAGACTCCTAAGTGAATAATATAGCACTTTTTTTAATGTTGGCACTAAGGGACACAATCCATAGACTCATCCTCGGGTCTTCCCCAAACAACATCCATTCGAAGACCAATTTTGATGGCTCTATCCACCGACTAGGAGCTACCAAAGGAGGCTCGCCTGTTTGTAACTATATCTCTTGCAATTGATTTTGATACTAAGTCTAATGATAAAAATATTAACAAAGTTAAAATTTTATTTTAATTATCATTAAGCATAATAAAATAATGATATTATACTATCCAATTTTCATATTTTTTTAAGGATAATAAAAAAAACTCATTCAAATTTAATTTACGTTTAAACTCTTAAATTTTTTAAAAAATAAAAATATTTATAAATTATTTAGATGGTATAAAAAAAAAGTTTCAAGATAGATTACTTATTCCAATATAACAACTTTCTTTTATATAAATTCTACATACATACCATCATTATAATTAATTATAAACTTTTTTTTATATAATAATTTCTATTTTTTTTTCTCTTTCTCCATATATATATATATATATATATATATATATATATATATATTATAAATAGTGAAAAATGCTCCACCAATAACAGAAACACAAAAAAGTATAAATTTTTTTTTGTATTTTTTATTTTTGAGAATATTCATAAAAATGATAAGAATAAAATACAAAATACAACAGTTTAATATCATTTATCACTTATATACACGAAATATCTTAAAAATATTTATTATTATTTTTAATATTTACATGGAAAAGATTATAAATTTTTTCTTTATAATTTTTATATCTAACTACTCAAATTTTAATTATACTCAAAAAATTTACATTATTATTATAGTTGTGGTGATAAAATTTATATAAAATAATAAATATATATATATATATATAGAGATTTTATTTATTAAAATTTTATATTAAATAATTTAATATATATATATAAATTTTCTATCTATTTTTTTAGTTGTTGAATATGATATTTGAATAAATAAAATTTATATATATATATATATATTTCTTTAATATATATATATATAATATAATATATCAAGTTAATTTAAGAATAATAATTCTTCAGCTGTACAAGTGTGAGTATTCAATACTATTCAAAAGCATAATTCTCCGCTGCAATGCTATGTTTTTCCTGATACTTATATTTAATTGTTTTTAATTCAATGTTATGTTTTAGGATTTTGGTTTGTGTTCATAAATATTATATGTAACTAAGGCCATATATATGGCGAACCCAAGGTTATAAATGATATTTTTGTTTCGATCTTATTTGACATGTTTTTAATTTGTTTCAGTTTGTGTTTATCTAGTTATGGTTTAAATTTTAAATTGATCACTTGAGATTTGTGTTAATTAATTAAGGTAGGCAATCATATTAGATCTTAAACAAAGAATCTACAAGATAAGCAGAATTTGAGGTTTACCAACTTCAATACTTGTTCAATTAACCAGGCTATTGGAAATTAATGTTTCCCCTGATTAATATATTGCAAGATCACCAAGGATAGTAATTCAGAAATAAAATATTAGCATAGCATGAAGATTAACTTTTAATAAAATTAAAATAGGTAATCAACAATTAAATAAAAAAACACAAACCATTTTTGGGTTAAGATGAGTATAAAATGAGCATTTAGGTAAGATCACAACCCTAGTTCCTTTAACAATCTAATCCCCCAAAACAATTAATCTTGACCTTTAGTATTTTTTTATTAATTAATTAAACAATTTTCACCACAAATCAAATGCCTAGGGTTTTCTTTCTTTTCTTTCGTTTTTTCCTAAATTAATTAATTAAACAATTTCACCACAAATCAAATGCCTAGATAATTAAGGATCAACCAACCTTAGTTCTCATATCATTTTGTAGTCTTAGTGGAACGAAAACTTAAGATCTAAAGTACACTTTGACTGCTTATTAACCGGGTAGATTTGCCTAACGTTGCCTTGAGCAGCAACGTTAGCTTTGTTTTTTACTTTGATTATTTTAAATTATTTATTATTATATTATAAAAATTTGAGTGTTTTCTTTAAAACAAAATCGTTTATAAAAATTACGTTGCTTACTAAGATAAGTGTTTTGCCAGATTAAATATTTAATTTTATTTACTATTTTCGTTCTTTTTAATATTATTACTTAAACTTAATCCCAATCGAAATTTTAAAAAATGGTAGATTATGTTAAATTAAAAATATATTTTTAAAAAATTAAATTTTAAGATTACTGTAATCTTAATCCATTCTAATTTATTTATTTTTATAAATTTTGAACTTTGACATACCATCTCAATAAATATAAAGTGTATTGTTTTAAATAATATTTTTCATAATGTTTTCTAAATTTTAATAGTTTTATCTTTTCATATTTATATGATAAAGTATTCATTATTAACAAGAATAATAGTAGCTATTATTCTTTTTTAATTTATTTTTATTTTAAATTTAAAAAATGTTTATACAATAAAAAACTTAATAGATAACATAAATCGTATATTGAAGTTTCATGTAGATGAGCACGCCTACACTGATAATCATGAGTTTATTGTAGAAAGATATATACATATACGTTCTTTTTGTATAATAATTTATACAGATGATAAGAAATAAATACACAATTATATAAAAGAAAATAAAATTATCTAAAAATATATTGCGCATAACTCACAAAAATTGGCAAATTGTCATGCCAGCTAGGAAATGAATTATCATATGAACAAGATATAATCTGTAATCTCCTTTATTCGTAGATTTGGAAGGCTGGGCTTGAAATTCTCCCAGAATGTAGCAACTTCCTCATCACATATTAAATGCCTTAAATTCTGAAGTTCCGATACTGACACTGGTATGCTGCATTTTGAGCAACCAGTCATGTGAAGCTTTTTCAGATTAAACAAGTTGCCAATTTTTTCTGGCAATTTTTGAAGGCTTACGCAGCCTGATATATCAAGAAAATGTAGCTGAAGAAGCTTTCCAATTGAATCTGGTATCTTTTCCAAATCAGCACAGGAACTAATTCTTAGTACTTTCAATTTCTCAAGGTTTCCAATTTCTCCAGGCACCCCAGAAAATTTGATGCACCTAGTGATACTGAGCATCTCGAGGGAAGTAATCTCACAGAGCCAGCGAGGTAGTTCCACAAAATCTTTGCAATAATCAATACTTAATTCCACTAGATTTGGCAGTTTATTTGAAATCGTAATGTTGTCACTTTTAAAAGCTGGCCCCACATTACACATGTAAAGGGACAATTTTCGCAGATTGTGTAATATGCCAAAGGAAGGAACTGAAACCTGCTGCAATCTAATTCTTCTCAGACTGGGTAGAGAACTAAGTATTTCGAAATTGTTTAATTCAGAAAAGTGAAAACCATTGTAACCAGTGACGATAAGAACTTTTAGTTTCCTCATTTTGCTCATGAACTCAGGTAAGCTGTACTCATAAGTACGAAGATTTAAGATCAGAACCTCAACCACTTCAACTTCTACAACATTGCTCAAATCTGGGGTCACCATTTGGTCTGCAAAAACATTTAAATTTTGTGTCAAGTGTGTAATACTTCAACTGTGCATACATTTTAGAAAAGAGAGGTTAACTGACCGGTTGATATAGACAATGTGTGAGCGACGGTGTTTTTCTGGTTCTGTTGAGGCCAATTATTTTCATTTACGTCAAAAATCAACCTTTCCCTTTGTTCAAATGGTTGCTGCTGGAGTTGATGGATGGATATCTCTCTTAGAAGATCGTGCTGCACAAGGAAATGGTGATTGTAGTAATTGCCTTCGTCACTTGACATTTGCCTGGATAATGAGCAAGTTAGGTTCCACGAGATAACAATAGACCTGTAATATTTTTCCTATTTAACGTTTTTTTTTTCTCCACAATGATGACTCACGATATAAAATATTGTGTCTATAATAACTAAAGGGCCCACAAAAAAAAAAAAAGGAAAAGTAGTTGACATACCTTGCAACTATATGATTAATCAAATGCAGGTTGTATAACTCATGAATATTGTTCATTCCATTTATATTGCCTTCATGGATGTGGACATCATCTGGCTCAAACAGTTCTGTCCACATGTCAATGAGGGCAGCAACGGGTGTCTCTTGATTATCAGGAAATAAGCTCAGGTCCATGAAGCACTTCTTGACGATGGATTTATGCTCATCCTCCAATGCATCATCCAAGCACTTTTGGAGGGCATCTCGCAAATCATCATTAGTAACAACAGAATGCCCTTTGGACAATGACAACCTCATCCTTTCCCACACTTCAGGAGGCTGTCGACAGAGTGACGTACCAATAAATACAAGGGCCAGTGGAGAACCCCAACACCTATCTGCTATCTGCACTTGAATGGGAACAAACAATGTCAGTGACAGTGATTGAGCTTTTAAGATCGAGCCACAATTCTAATTTGTGGCTTTCGATAGAGTAGCATTATTCTCACAGGATATTCTCCTTAAACATTACTCGTATAATAACCAGTGAGATAGACTGAGAAGAAAATTATGAGATAAAATGAATAATATTATAAAAAAAAAAAAAGTGTTGTAAGATTGTATAGACAGAATTTCTTTGACGAAAACAACCCCCGTCCTTTTTGTTTAGTCATTGAAAATCTGCAGCATGTCGAATTAATATATAGAGGTTGAGCAAAATGACTCAATGGTGTTAAGGGACATTTTATTTACCGATATGGTTTGATTTTAATTTAAATCCATGTTAATATAATATGTTGTTTATATTCTAAATTTATATAACATTTTTTCTCTGTTTTTATTATTTTATCTTTTTTTCTCTCTTTTTAATATAATTTTTTGTTCATAGTTATAGTCAAATATCTTAAAATATCATAGATCACTCGCAAATAATAAGGCAGAAGCAGAACGATAGGAATGAATGTTAACTTCTGACTTTGCCAGATTGAGAAACGCTAAATAAAGTACATATAATACTTAAATTCTGATATCATAAAGGAAGAGAAAGAACCTGTTGAACAAAATCTTCATCAGGGACATATGATCTTGTTCCACCATTTGGGAGAGCAAATTGACGGAAAAGAGTAACCGAATCTTCAAGGACAAGCGGTTTTAAGCGGTAAGTATTATAAAATCTTGGAAACTCAACTCTGGAAGTGACCACAAGTTTATAATCCGGCAACTGAACTATGAAATCCTCAATAAGAGATTCTGAGCCACGCCAAACATTGTCGAGGACCACCATGATTGGAGCACTCTTTCCTCGTTCCTCTAGCAAAGTTCTCAACCGTGTACGCGCATGCCCATCGGTTAGAAAGTCAGAATCAGACACCTTTCGTCCATAGTGCTCAAACAGTGTACGCACTACGATCTTCAAATCTGGAGTTTTGGGCAATTGGAAAAACAGGATATTGTCTCTGAATTTATCTGTTGTCCAAACAAACATATAGAGTAAAATACTTGAATTAATATTGGATATGTTACCATATTATATGGAGTTATCATGTTCTAGAGTGAGATATAGGAGACCCAGGGAGTTAATAATCGACTAGCACACTTTTTATTCATTTATTTATAGAATGAATCTTTTACGCATAATTTATAACTATAAAAGTTTCTATAATTTTTTATTTTTAAAAATAATACAAATTCTAATATTGAATTGAATATGAATATTCAACTATTTTGGAATGTTTGTATTCAAATCAACCTTTTATTTTCTCCACCCAAATTCTTTTAATATAACTGATATTTACATTCGATTAATTATTATAGATAAATTATTTTTTATTTTTAATATTTTAAAAATTTATCAAAGAAGCATGCTGATTACAATACATTAATAATTATCATAGATTTTGATTGGTTCACATTAAACTGTATGAGAAATTTAATTATAGCCGAATTGTTTCCATTTTAATTGGTTCTCTCTTTTATCACTTTCAATGAAAAGAAGAATATTTTTTTATGAAGTTAAAGAACAAACAATAAAAAGATAATTTCCAATAAACTACAATAAAAAAGGTATTTTTTTAGTATCCTTCTAAATGTAGAAGTAGCAAATCCGACAAAAGTAATCAAAAGTTGACAAGTATTTTACATGCTTAATGTTGATTAAATATAGTATATTAAAATTTAGGGTTTAGGGTTGGAAAAGTTTGCAGTTAAGAATTAATTTTTTTTTTAATTTTACTAAAAGTTATTTATTTATTTTTATTAAAATTAATGTTTACATCTTTGTTTGTTTGCAGAATTTTTTTCAATTTAAATATAATTTCAAAGTAAAAAATAAAAGAATATCCATATTTTTTTAAATATAGAAGTACAATAAAATTTACCTAAATATAATAAGATTATAGAATTTTATTAAATATATTATTAAAAAATTAATTCTAATTTATTTTAAAAATTACCGAAGTATGTCAGATTTTTAAGATTTAATAATTGTAAATAATATAATATTAAAATTAAATAAATGTTAATATTATATTAAAAAATAAACATGATTTATTTTTAAATCTTAACTTGAATTTTTCTTTTTTAAAATATTTTAATTATAATTATGATATGAACTCATTAGGTTAGAGTAAATTATATTAATTATAGTTAGAAATTTTTTTAATTATTTTTTAAAATATTTTAATTATATTATTCAATTTTATTCTAAACTTGTTTTATCATAAGAATTGAATTTTTAATTATATTTTATTGATTTTAAGAAAAATTAAAATATTTTACTTTTATAAAAAATTTAGAAATTAAAAATAAAATATAAGTTTATTTTAAAACATTTTGAATAAAATAATTTTTTATATTTATAAAATATCTAACTCAATAATATAATATCTATTCCATTTTCTCTTCAAAAATTTTATAAATTACATAATATATACATCCATTTAGTGAAAATAAAATATAAATTAAAATTAATATTTTAAATAAAAAAAAAATTACAAACAAAGAAGTAAACATCAACTTTTCACTTTAATATTTTACATTTAACCTATATTAAATGTGTATAACCACATATAAAATTGTTTCTTTTGTTAAAATGGGTTTGCTATAACAAAAGGGTTTTGCTATGTAGACTTACAAGGATATTGAAGAAAAATACCTTAAGAAAAAGAAAAAAAATGTTAATAGGGAGCAATAGATTGTGAATGTGGTTAGGAACGTTACCTTTGACTTGTTGATCAGAACAGAGCAGTGTAGCCAGCGTGGTCTTGCCAGAACCAGCCAAGCCAGTTAACACGAGAACAGACGTAGAATTTGGGAGCAGCTGAGTCTTCAACGAGTTGAGAGAGATTTCCAACCCCACAATGAGATTGGAATTTTGAGGAGGTTTGAGCGTCAACACATTTCGAAATTGCATCCCCTGCATGTTATTCACCTCTGCCCAAATCGCTTTAACATCTCTTCTCACCTTAGCAAGTGGGAGGACATTTTTTATCTTATCGATGGATTCTTGAAGCTCCCGTTGGTAACAAGGTAAAAAGCAGCATTTCCAGAAGGGGACATTCGAGTATTTCTGCAATTTCGCTTCCCCTTCTTCCATTGCTTCATCTAACCCTCCTATATTTTCCTTCCCATTATCCAATTCCTCCTCATCCAATTCCTCCTTCACGCGTTCTACAAGAGACACATGGTCTCTGCGAGTGGATTTGAACCTCCAAGCCCCAACCACCAGCGTTTTAACCAGATCCGCTACTCCTTGAAACACAACGCCCAAACCTGCCCCTGCCACTAACTCTCCCATTCTCGAGTTTCGATTCTCAACTACACGAGGTAACCTAATTCCGGAATCCGAACCCCTCCACCTCGCTTTCTTCTTCCGATCTCTTGCTTTATTTCTCTTCCTCTCAGACCTCGATGATGATGTCTTAAAAAGGTTCGCATTAGGCCCTTATATACTTGCTTTCATGAGGCAAATGGCGTTGCCTCCACGAAAGTAATTCACACTTTCGCTTTAACTGAATCAGATACTTATTAGATAATTGATCAACCGTCACACTTGATGAGGTAAGATTGGTTTAAAATTAAGTCAAATTAATTCGGTGAAATTATTTTTTAATTATTAAATATTTTAAAGATAAGATATATATGTATACAAGATATATATATATATATATATATATATATATATATAAGTTAACTGTGTTGAAAAAATTTAAACAATTGATTCTCTAATGCCAAAATAAATAGATTCTTCATGTAATAAGAATACTAAAATTTAAAATTTTACTGAAGTATTGAGAAGGAAAATTATATAACAAGTGTTAAAATAGTATTTTCAAAATTGCATTTTCTATTTTTTATTATTATTATATATTAAGAAATCGTTAATTAAGAAGGTGAAGGAATCTAATGGAGCGAACAATCCTAGAATAGTGTCCTTGAATTTCTATTTTCTAGTTTAATTCTAGACCATTGAGCAGCTACTACGAACTTTCCTGTCCAAATCTTTGTCGGTAAGTTACAAATAGGTCCAGTTCAACGTTTACTCGGTTAAATTATAATGTTTGCTGTTTAAGTTTAATTTAAGTTTTAATTTGGCTGCATAAATTTTTTAATCAATATTTACTTCTTTAGGTTTAATTTAGATTTAAGTTCAATCCTTTATTACTTTTTAGTTTAATTTAGTTTTTTTAAATTCTTTAATCTTTATCTATTATTTAACAATTTTTTTCTAAATAACTATGTTTTGAAATAAGATATTATCTGCACTTTATTGCTAAACCATTATCCAAAATTTGCAAACTGCTTTTAGAAATCTTTTTAAATTTCTACGAATCGTTTCTGACCAACTACTTAATTTTATATTTTATTTAATAAGTACGACTGTGAAGTCATCATAATTGATCAAATATTACTTTTTATTGTTGTTATTATAATTCATTTTTATCATGAAGTTATATATCTACATCAAGCATTAAAATTATATTCTTTGAGCCGATAAAAGTAAGATGGAGCAAAGTTAAAACAAAAAGAAATTGGCATAAAAATATAACTTAGAGGAGAATAAAATAATTAAAAAAATATAAAGGACTAAATAATTTTAGCCTTTTTAAAATATATAATTAATTATTTATTAAATTTTCATAATTATTTTTTATCTTAAAATGAATTTTTAATCAATAATAAAACTTATTTATTTATTCTACTTTGAAACATTATTAATATTAAATATAATTTTATAAATTTTAATTTTAATTTTTTATTAAAGAAACAATTATTTTATGAAATTTTTAATATTATTTTATAAGTATATATATATATTCATTTAAAAATTATAAATAATTTTCTATAATTAAATATAAAAGTTGGTGTATCATTTTTTATTTGTATACTTTTCAAAAAATATTCTAAGAATAAATCTAAGTATCTCTTTACATATAGAAACCTTGTTAGTAAATTATTTATATTTTCTTTTACACAACAATATTTTTGGTTATATTATTGAAAAAAAAAATATTGAAAGACGAAAAAAATTAAATAAAATATTATGTAAAAAATGTGAATATAAAATTTTTTAAATTTTATTTATAAATAAATATTTTAGATTTTAGATTTCCAATATTAATTTTACATAAACTATGTCGATAGTTTGAAAAGAGATTTAAATTTTAATTTTTAAACTTACCAAAAATAAATTTTGTGTGCAATTATTAAAAATAAAAAAATAAAAAAAAGTTTAAGGCAAATAAAAAATATATAGTGTAAATTCATGAATAAGTATGAAATCTTAAATTTCCTTCCAATTTTACTTATATTTACTTTCAAGTTTCTCTGTGAAAGATTTAGAACATCAAGTGTGTCAATCGATTTAGAACATCAAGTGTCAATCATCCATTTTAATGTTATTATCATCCAATAATGATACAATAGTAATGATTTTTTTTCTAAGTGCTATCTTCAATAATCATACAAGTAAATAAGAGAAACATAAAGTATATTTATATTTTTAAATAAATAACTGGTTAGAAGCCTAGGATTCTGATTGATCTTCTAAAACTCTTAAACTCAGTTACTTTGTATTCCTCAGCTAACTTAAAAATCAATAAGAGTAGTTAATTTTTATTGGTTGATTAAATGTGACAAGATAACACAATTGTATAAATAAGTATACAATCATTTATGACATATAATCATTCATAGGAGACAATAGAGTTCAATCAATTACATCACAAGTTTTACTAATGTTCCAAGATTTATCGGTTATTTACATATGAAAAATGAATGTAAGGAGAACAAATCAACCCAATACAACTACTATCCATAACATAATTATAAGATTAAAAATACAAAATTAGGATGCCAGTAAGGCTGGCATGTAACTCTGCAACCTGCACTGTGAAGGGGTTCCTTTCATCAATATACTATAGGAAGATGTTAGAAGAAGAAAAGAAAATAGAGATGGAAAGTGGAAGAATGAGATTAATTGGGAAGAAATGTCTCCAAGATAGTGTGTATGACCTCTAGAACTTGACATGTCTTCCTTTCAAGGCGCAACCTCTCTTTTGTAGGCATGGAATAGGACTATCCATATTATAAAGGTTGACCTAAGTTGCATTTGTCGTCATCACGCCTACTTTGGACCATCTACAATATCAAGGCTGACTTGGATCATTTCTAACATTTTTTAGGATTGGCACGATCATATTTAAATCTATATGCCTATGTTGAAAATTCTAATTTACTATGAGAACGTGCTACAATCATCACAGTTATACTAGTTATTCGTAAAAAAAATTAAAATTCACCATTTCACGAAAAATTTATCCAATCACATTGGATTACATCAATTTTCTAACATTTTTTATTTAAATTATATTGAACTGGAATTTATAACATTATATATAAATTTTACTCTTTAATTTTTATCCTTAAACTTCATCCTTATATAATAATATAATTGCATGATATAACTTAGATCATGTTTATGATGATTATGAATTTTTAGAATTATTTTAAAATTTTAATCTATTTAATTAAGAATATGTTGAATTAATTTTTAAGAAAATAATTTATTTTAATTATTAAAATAAAATAAAGTTTTTTAATTGAATTAATTATATTTTATTTTTTAAAATAATAAAATATTAATTTTTATCCTTATTTTAAAATAATTGATTTATATTTTTATTTTATAAAATATTTTAATTACAATCTTTAATATTAAATTAAATTAACTATAATTAAAAAATTTGATATTTTTTTTAAATATCATAACTCTAAACAGATCCTTAGGCATCAACGTGTGAAGGCTTAGGTTAGGGGTTAAGTGTTGACCTCAACCCTCTCAATATTTGTTTCTAAATTATATATGTATTACAGACTCCTTTATTTTATATAAAAAGAAACTGCATTTTTGTAATCTTTAAAAACTACAGTACAATTACGTAAGTAAAAAATTTGTTTGCTTTTGTCCCCTTAAATAATTTTTAAAATGATCTTGGGGAATTAGGTAGGCCATTTTGTTCTAAAAAATACCCCATTGTTTATTCTCAAAAGGTATGATTTCCTTTTTTTTTTTCACCCTTTATTTCTCTCTTCTCATTTTGTTTCCCTACAAAACCAGACTCATTCACCTTTTACATCCAGCCTACATACGAGCAGAGTGTCTTCAGTGGTGTATGATGATCGTAATGAGTTGGGAGAACAATTGAACAAATGATAGGGGTACACGATTTGATGCGATCAACGCACGAATTTGAATTTGCCACTTTCGTTGATTCAAAATGTTTTATCATAATGTACATGTTATGATTTGAAATTTATGCATTTTTATCTTTTATATATCTTCGCCATATTTTAACTTATGTTATTATAATTTCTCATATAGATTGATTTTTTTAAGTAATATTAGTATATATGTTCCTTAAATTTTTTAAGATTATCGTATTCCATGTTCATGTAAGGTATGATTATGATTCCAAATAATGAACGAGGAAATTAATTGCTAAAATACATATATGATACGAGCGGTGAAATTTTGATACAAGATCTTGCTCGGATTTACAAAAGATAGCCAGAAATTTGAGAAATTCTCTCCATCTTTCTTTCAATTGTGTTATACAAACCCTCATGAGTAGCAAACGACACCAAAAGATTAATTGGTGATTTGATGATACTACTAGGGGTTATGTCCGACAGCTTTGCCGCAAAGCAATACATTATTGGGTATATCATATTCATTGGCAAGGCTGTGCTCAGCATTCCAAACCTTGAGATATAACTGCTGCCCAAGATACTGCCTTTCCCATATTGCAGACCTCATATTCCACATACCTTGGTTATCCAATGACACCAATATGGTAGTCCAAGCATTTGGATATACCTACATTCATTTGAAGCACCCCAAATGTGCATATCAAAAGAATGAAAAATGCTGAAAAGATACTCCTTCGAATATATTTTTTTTATAATTAATTTATTTTTTAAAAATTAAAACTGATTTTATTAGTTCATTATTTTTATAAAAAAAACTAAAACTTAGTATAGAATCATAGATATTTTTTATGTTATTCTCTAATTAAAATTAAAATTTTATCTTAGCAACTAATATCAATTGACACAATGACATAATAAAGTTTGACATTAAAAATTGATATTAATGATTAAAGTAAAATTTTAATTTTAATTTTAATTAAAAAATACCTAAATTACTATACTTTAGTTTTATCATTCTAGAATTGCTTTACCTTTTAATATGCAGACCGATGATAAGAAATATATTAAAAAAATATGTTTAAAAAGATGTTATTAATATTCTTCCAGACGAAAACGTGTAATTTGGCATTTTCTATATACATACATCGAGACACACACATACTTATATAAATTTATGGAAGTTACCTGTGCAGTATGCCTGGTCAGGGCATCCACTAGATTGTAGGTTCTTCTCTTGGCTGGCGTCCACTGGCCAAAACCATAACTGCAATTGTTGCAATGAACAACATCAACACTCCCTTAAGCTAATTCTAAGTAAAGATTGTTGGTTCTACAATAAGTAAATAAGACTGAAGCAAAACACAAAGAAAGGAAGCTGGCATACCCCACAAGCCAAAAATCATAACCGTCAAGATGCCAAGATTGCATGGTGTTTTCGTTGTTCTGAAAAACGACCTCAAGGAAATCATGGAGAGAAGTTGGCACCACAGAGGTGGCTATGCTTTCAGGACCTTCAGAAGGAAGGCTTTGGATTGAGTCAACGCTGTAGATTCCGGGAATGTTGAAGTAATCAGCAAGCTTGAGAGGGGTATCAGGGTTAACATAGGAAACCTTGTTAACAGCATAACGCAGTTTTCCATTAATCAAAGGTGCTGAATTGGACAATACAATTGTCTTGGTAGGAGTTATTTTCCCATAATGGTATGACCCTTGTGGATTAGGCCTAGCTGCATTTGCTGTCAGATTCCACCTGCAGGAACAATTAATTTATTAACATATAAATAAAAAAATAATAAATAAACTAATGCAAATTCAAGGCTAGTAGATTTTGGCTTTTTTTTATAACCTGTAGGTTCTAGCTTGCTTCACAGACCAATGATATTGATGAATAGGGGCACTAGGCAAGGGTCCTGAAGCTGGGGAGTTAGAGTTTGTATAATGTAACACTGCAGTGGTTGTGAGGACTTTACTGGAAAATCTTGTTGAGGCAACAATATAATAGTCCTTTGGGGACTGATTTAAGGTTACCAACACAGCAGCTGATTGCCCAACATGCACATCAAGGGTGTCGTATATGTTCTGGATAACGTGTGATCCTTCAATCTCAACTAGTTTCAGGGTGTGACCCTGAATTCTAAAGTTGATTGATGTTGACATGCCCACATTTGAGATCCTGAACATGTAAGTCTTTCCTGAAAGTAAGCAACTCAAGCATAAGGAAAAACAAATATGATAAATTTGAAAGTGATCACCTAGAATTTTCAAAAAGTCAAACTTATATAGTTTTGAAAATACTGACCTTGGTCACCATTTATGGTAGTATGAGCCTGGCCATTGATAAGAAGACCATCCGGAAAAGCAAGAGATTTTCCAGAATCCAAAGACTCTCGTAATGCCTGCAAATATCAAAAACAAAATGTTATTGAACAATAGGAAAGATTGCAACATATTCTTTTGAATACACTCTTCAACACATTTTTTTGTAATTGATTAACTTCGAAGTTAAAACAGTTATCAATTTATGAAGTAAGTACTTCAGATTTTTTTAAAAATTGACCAATCGCATAAGGTGTGCTGAAGAATATGGTCAGAAAAGGGTATTACTAACATTTTTCTATGAATATTAGGTGACAAATATGCAAGGGACCAAGACAAAGAAATGTAGCAATCTTTAGAATAGAAAGCCATTTTTAGCTAGGAAGACGTATTGGGGTCCAGTTTACTTGAGATATATATTCAAAGGATTCCGTTAATAGTAATAAATAGAAAGAATAATGTAAAGCACAAGTTGATGATACCTTATGGCTGGTCTTGTACCAATCACCAATTAGTAAAGTGAAATCTCCATCAGGGTATGGATAAGGAACTGGGATCACTGATCTATGATAGACATTAAGTCCTCCAAACCCTCCAGCTGCTTTATGAAGTTGAGTTGATGCAAAGTATGTGTAGGTTCCAATCTGATCCTTGGCCTGAAACTTGTATGTGTAATTTGAGTTTGGAGGAATGGGGCAGTTGGTTCCCAATACCCCATCTTGCCATGAATTTTTCCTTTGTTTGATGCCATTCCTGATTTTCAACAATAATGTTAAACCAATTTTCTCAATAAAATGCCTCAATATTATGAATAAGCATACCAATTACTAAGAAAATGCACATCCCTTTTCTATGCCATAAATATAATCTTAAAAACTTTGAATCTGTAGTCCAAACGAAAGACAGTAAGTGGAAACTTGAAATCTCTTGTTTTTCTTTCCAGCATTGACTAAAATGCTGTTTAAGATGCCTAAATTTATTTGAATAGCAAAGCAGCTCTTCTAGCTAAAACATAAAAGTTCTGTAGATATAGTAAATGTAAAGAATGCAATTACAAAATTAAACATGACTTTTTGAAGGTGATCTAAAATTGCCATACTTAAATTCAAACAGTAAAAGTCATATAAAACTGCAATGCTACCTTCCTTTCCATCTTTTTCACCCTAGATTTTAACATCTAACATGCTTGAGCAACTAAGGAGGCTACCTATTCCCTCAAATTCCTAGCGGATATATGAAAATGCATACAAAGAGATCAGACTGTGACGTATGCCTAAAAGGGAGTAAATGTAAACCTTAAGCAAAAAATTGTAGTATAAAATGAGGCAGTATTAAACAGAGAAACTAACCAAGTGAGTAGAAATGGCTCATCCAACTTGTTGACAAGGTTGAGAACCACATTGTCATTAGTTACCAAGTCTAGTTGAGGCCCAGGAAATTGACCATTGATCAGAATCACCTTAAAAATTCAAGCACTAAAACTTCAGACTCGGATTCAACGTTGCCCTCTACCACCAATTTATCCAACACACACACTCACACACACACAATTAGTTCCAATGAAAGCATATTGATGAAAATCACCCACCTGCTGAGGACTACCAAGTGGAGAAAGAGTCCCATAAGTCACGGTCCACGTGTAGTATTTGTATGCATCTTCTGCTAGTACAAGAGATACACTAAGCAGAGCCAGAAGAGCAACACGCAACAGATAGATCAAACATGTCCTTCCCATTGCGTCTGTCCACAAACAAACACAAAATGAGAACTAGAGAGAAGAAAAGGAAAGAATGCTGCAACTAGGAACTGAAAATTGAAGCGTCACTTTCACTTCCTAGTTTATGAAAATGTACCAGTTCTGTGGTTCTGCTCCAACTGTGACTCTCCTCAAGAGTGATACCCACTCAGGCTTGGAGGCTGCACTGTCTGAAGCCTTTCTTTACACAAATGATATTATATATACACAGAACAATTTCCAAGATAATAAAAAAATTAAGAAGAAAAAAAAAAGTGGAGAATTTTGCTTGGTATTAAGGTAACAATTCATCATCCATATTCGGCGGTGTTAACGCGGTTTTCGAGAGTTGGTTGGTGCTTCAGGTTCAGGCTAAAGTTATACTATGTCTATTATAAATTGAATTTTATATTTCTGTAATAATATATCATTATTAAAGTGAAACCGTAGCATTACTAGCCCACCACTTGCATTCTTTTGACAACTAACTCGCTGAAATTTCGCCACTGATGATATCAACTTTGTCTTGCTTTCAATTTGCAGATGTCGTTGCATTTTCACTATGTTTGTTCCGAGTTTAGTGGATGATAAATGTTAATATTCAAATCAATTTTTTATAGTTGGAAATTCTTTAATTCAATAAATTTTTTAAATCAGCTTAATAACAATCAAGTAATTTTATATACAAACTAAACTAGATATACATTCGTTCTACATATACAAGTTGTTCAATCGCGTTTACAGTTCACACCTACTCGCCTATACGATAATAAAGAGGAAGACTAGTTAATTGGGAAAGGTACACCGATCAATGCTATTATATTGAATTGTTCTTCTTTCTGAGAGTAATTTGATAGTTGCGTTTATCATATTTCATAATTGTTCCATGTGAAGTTCATCAAGTGTATCGAGGGGTTCAGTGCAATGTAAGGAGAAAAAAATGAACCGGTTGAATTTAAAACTAAAAAAGAAAAATCATGATGCAGAAATGAAAAATATGAATAGAGATACTCAACACAACACAGCACACAACACGTAGATATTGTGGAGCAGTGGACAACAGACAGGTATAGACAACAAAACTTGATTGGATTTCCGAAAACAGTATCCAACTATCCCAACATTAGTATACTTGAGAGTACAAAATGGTTGTCAAAAAATCAAGTATTAAATTTTCATTTTTTTCTATTCTTTTTTTTTTTTGGCAATGTTAGAGGTTTGATTAACTAAGGATTTTAATTTCAAATTGCTAATGTTAATTTCAAACATCAAATTGACGTTACTTTTATTAAAGCTGGGTAACGTTTTATTTTATTAAAAATTATTATCTTAAGGATACTAGTTAAGAAATAAAAAAAACCAATTGTTTATTAGAAATACTATAAATACATCTTGAATGTAATTTAATTTTTCATATATTTTGATGTAATTTTTGGTTAAAAAAAAGTATTTTTTTTGTTCTTTAACTAACGTTCTTAAGATATTGGTGAGAAAAATTATATTTTATTGACAAGAAAGATAATAAAGTTTGAATTCAATACCTTATATAAATAATCTCAATCCATTACCGTTAAAACTATCATAGTAACTTATTTTACCGTTTTAACTTTCTAAAATATTTTTATAAAAAAAAAAGTTTTCACAAAACATAATTAAACATTAAATATAAGCATCTCTTCCAACAGGAATTTGGACTATAATTTGTTACTTTGAGATATTAACCCCTTCTACTAGACCAATTCAAGAAATCTCAATTTAAATCAAGATTAAAAATTTAATCATATCATAAGTGTTACCTTGTTGCATGTTACAGACCTCTCTCTATTGATTCCTGTGAAATGGAAGATTGGAAAGAAGAAAAAAAAGAAATGAAAAGAATAATAAAAAATTGTCAAATGATAAATAGAGGCTGGGCATGGAACTGGGCAAGTAATGACCAATGATGGACAGTCACATGAGTTGTAGGGAATGGGTAGTACCAGAAAAAAGCAAACGCTGAGCGTCAATCGCGGTGAAAATAACAGCGTAACGTGATGAAGATTACCTTTCATTTAAGTGGGGTTCACCCAATAAGCTAAAGTTCAGACATGTTGGGTTCCCTGGGTTGTTCCATCCATGTTTTGGGTACGCCCAATTGCATTTACTCTATGCAGGATTTAGAATTTCATAATCAGTCATGTACGAGCATTATTTGCTTAAATAAATGTTCGAGAAAATGTTGGGGACACTTAAACGTCGTTGAAGAGGTTCAAACATGTTTAAAATTTTACGCAAACATAGTTAATAAAATTATGCAGAATTATGTTTGGAATTAAAATTATATGATTTTGATAAAAACATTTTGTTAGTTTTATGTTCGAAAAGAAATTAGTTACATGAGCACTGGCAAAAATATTATTTTATTAAAACGACTTCATTCTAAGTTCTTGTAACTAAAATCAATTTTATAAACGCTGATCCAATTACACAATCCATCGTACTTATGCTGGATATGTATACCATAATAATGAATTTTAAACATCGTATTTATGCTTGAAATAATAATTGTAATTAATTTTCAATATTTAAAATGAAAATAAGTATTATTATTATTTGTAAAATTTAAAACCTTATTTTAAAATATATAATTTTTACTACCATCCTACACATATTTTAAAAATCCTAAAAACATTTTAACAGAAAATAAAATAATTTTTTTTAATACATTTACATAATAAATACAAATTCATCAAATCTAATATTTTTTGAAAGATTAATCATACTCTAAAAAAAATTTAATTTGAACGTATCAATGAAATAAAACTTTTATGAATAAAAAATATTTTAGTGAAAGTTAACTTTACACTTGTAATATTATATATTTTTTTATTTTATACAAATATATTATCTATGTATCTAATGATTTATGAATGTTATAAAAATTAAATTTCAATTTTATATAAGTAGTTTCACTTGATATTTATATAGATTAAATATATTTTATATTTTTTTATACTATCCATAACTTATATGATAGTTAAAAAATTAATAAGTTTAAGTTTTTTTTCAATATAAACTAATATTTTTTATATTGCAAAAGTGGAAAAAAATAATAGTATTTATAAGCTAATAATAAAATATTATTATTTATATAAATATTTTTTACAAGATATTTAATTATAAAGATTATGTTAATTTAATTTTATTGTTAGCTGAAGCTTCGTTCTTTTGAATATTTTATTTATTAAATTTTTATTTTATAGAAAATATGATTAAATTAATTTTAACTTACAATAATTAGGTGTATAATCCTAAAATCATTTCATAGTTATTTTATAAAATTTTAATATATATATATATATATTTTAATTTATATTTATTAATTATTATTACTGCTTAGTGATAATAATGTATCTATACAAGAAATGCAAGTTTCTTCAATACAAATATTTATTAAAAAAATCTTCTTAGAATATATTTTCAGATTTTTGTAAGTCAAAAGCAATAAAATATTTTTTATAATTTGTTTAACTATACAAACCTGATCTATTTAAATAATTCAAGTCACAATATTTTTTTTAAGATTGAAACAAATTTACTTATATTTTATTTTTATATGACTCAATTTTAGTTAATATTATTGTATTATTTGAATATGGTGAAAAATTAATTAATATCATAATTTGTAATATCTTTTAAATATTTTATAAATATTATAAAAATTTATAATATTCATATTAACAATGAATTTTCATATATTTCTCTTTTATTAACTGTTAGGATCGAGAAATTTTCAATAATATAATTTTAAAATATTTAATTTTTAAAAAATATTTATAATATCATAATTTTATAATAGCATTATTTTATCATTATTCTTATAATTTTAACACTAAAATTATATTTATAACATATTTATTTTTTAAATTTTGACATACATAAAATTTAATTTATACAAATATCAAAGATTAAAAATTACATAAAAATATAAAAATAGAATCCATCCTTATTACATAAAGTATCAAATACATCAAGTAATAATTATTTATAAAAAAATTTACCTTACTACCATATTTAGAGTGCATATATAATCTTCTTCAAATGTTAAAAATATATCAATAATTTTATTTTCATTTAAACTATTATAAAATTTTATAATAATAATATTTCAAAAAATTTAAATAACTTATCACATATAGAAAGGTCTATTTTTTTTTCATAATTC
Organism: Canavalia gladiata; assembly: GCA_037954105.1. Lineage (NCBI taxonomy): Eukaryota > Viridiplantae > Streptophyta > Magnoliopsida > Fabales > Fabaceae > Canavalia > Canavalia gladiata. Next base: position 51,759,373 of record CM075662.1, read on the forward strand.
AATAAGGTCTTGATGTTTTTTCATAATTCAATAATCAAATTCAAAATTTTAATTTCAAAATCTTTAATATTATAATATAGAGTAAATTCATAAATTCATCATTCACTTTTTTATAACATTGTAAAATGATCATTAATTTTTTAAATTTTTTATAATTTCTTATTTATTAATTTGTCTTTCAAATTAATTTTTATAAAAAAACTAATATACGTTATTTTAAATAAATGAAGAAACAAATTTATAAAGTTTTTAAAAGTGAAAGATTAATTGATATAATTTTAAAAATTAAAAACAAATTTGTAATATAAATATAAAATAGAGAACTAATTTATTAATTAATTTTTATTATATATAAAAATATTCAAATAAATAAATTCTAAAAATAGGTTTAAAATTTAAAATAAATATACATAAGAGAAAGTAAAAAATGTAAAAGAATACACAATTATATATATTAACTTTTTATATTAATGGATCAATTACTTATATGATTTTAGATCTTTATCATCAAAACTATACACCTACAATTAAATAACCTCACTCAATTAGAAAAATATTTGTAATAGGGAAGAATGATTTTAATTATTTTATTCATAATATATATAGTAATTAAATAAAAGATAATAAAAGAAATTAAAAATTATAATTCTATAAATATTTATAATATTTTTTAGAAATATATCCTTTATTAAATGAAAAAAATAAAGTTATGTTCTTTCCCGAAGGAACAAAACTAAGAAATAATGAATATCTATAAAATTATGATATTTATCACAATTTTTCTAGGATATTCATTACTTAAAATTGTGTCCCGTTGAAATCTTATTAAAGAAATTTTTTGTCATAGAAAAATCTTGTAAATAAAAGAGAGTAGATCATATTTATTGTTATCTAACACCGCCTCATTAATTTTTTTTTCAAAATTAACCCAATGGATGAAAAAAAAAGAGTATTACGCAAAAAAAAAAAGTATTACGCATTTTTAGTTTAGTTCTATATAATATTACACAAAATTTAGTCTTCTCCGAGGGCTAAAAATCGTTAGTAATTGTAAAAAATGGTTGGCTTTCCATTGAAAACAGAGAAATAATATAATTACAGCGGAAGATTAACATCCATCCTCCTGCATCATAAAATTAACAGCTAAAATTTTTTAAAAAAAAAATATCAGATTTACATTCACATGTATCGAATATAAATTATTATTCATATACATGAGAATTATTCCGTTGGATTTTCTTTTCAGCAACAGAATTTTAACCGCGCCCATATTACCATGATTTTTCAAAGACTTTAGCTGGTGAAATTTTTTTTTTTTAAAAATTTGTGACACCTTTTTTCATGATTAGGTTATTGAAAAATTTATAGTTTTTAAAAATTTATTAATATAGTACAGATATTTCTAATTTTAAATATATTCTATGTTTATAATTTAGAATTTATTAAATAACAAAATATTATTCATAAAAAATTTAAATAACTAAGAGTATAGATAATAATAATTAGGTAATAATAAATTATATAAACGATAAAATGAGATATATTATCTAAAGTTTGGCTATAATATAAAAATGAAATAGTAAGAATCAAATGCTAACAAGTTAAATCATCATCAGAATTGTCTTGAAACAATTACGGTATGTTGATCAATGGGATAGAGGTTGTTAATGGCTACTTACAATTTGCAGAATTTATCATTATTTTTTTCTTCGAGGTCTCAATGTGTGCTCGGAGTTTAACAATTAAATTGGAAGACTAAAATGATTTAGACACAAAATGAAAATACGAGACTTAGGTGACAAGTGGGAGATTCTCTCTCGTTCAGAAAGCTTTAGCTCTGGAGTATGATTTTTTTTTTGCTGAAATTTGAATAGAAAGTTCACATTGAAGCTTCATCCCTTCCTCTCTCTCTCAAACACTCTTTCTTTAATTCTAAAATTTCTGTCCACGTGCTTCTGAATCTCTGTTTACGACTCCAATTACTTCATTTTTAGGTTATTAATTGTTAGAATTCCTCAGTTGAATAATATATCGATCTTAATTTGATGAATTCTTGGTCATAATCAAGCTACTTTAGCAGCATGATTCTGATTCACATTGAGAAGTTAAAATTACATTAAATTATTGTTAATTACCAAAATGGAAATCAAAATCAATTATTTGCAGAAGTGACAATGAAAGGGTTTGTGATTTAAAACTTGTGCGAATGCTGTTACAAATCTTATTTCTTAACTTTGTAAATTATGGGTTATAATCCAAAAATGTGTCTTAATCTCCAATGAAAGTATATTATACAATGTATTGTGTTTAGTGTACATACAAGTTTGTTGTGACATAAGTATACCTCAAACGATTTAGTTGCTTTATACATAGTAACATCACTAGCAAACAAACATATAATTTTCATTATTTTCGCATACATGTTCAAAGTGGGCTTAGTGGAGTCTCTATTTCACACACATCTGATCCATATTTTTTTTACACCCAGTAGCATGTGGTTCGAGCACAAATCCACTCCAAATTATCCATTCTTCTTATATACAACAACATCCAATTATTTATTTTTTGTAACAAAAGCATCAAAATTAATTTGCAAATAGCTTAGCATCATACACACCATCACATAAGTATTAAGCTCATGCATCTACACTAATACAGTCCATTATATGCACATATTGTAGCATACATCAGCATCAATTCTACTTCTCCTTTTATCCATACCAGCACATAAGCATTCAAAGCATTCATCATATAAGCAAATTCTAAACACACACATCATATACAAACAACACCGAAGTTTTTCAGCACCGGCCACCAGCATACAGACACCTAATCGTAGACACAAACAGTAGCATCCCACCCTATCCACACAATTTTTTATAACGCCTTTTTATTAAATATGTTACTATGTTTCCATAAATAAAATTTAAAAAATTTCAACTTCAGATGAAAACAACTACAATCACGGATAGAAAATAAGCTTTTTACATCGGTTGTTATGGGTTTTTTACATCGGTTATTTGAGCGGTGTTGAAACGGGCGATATAGAAAATAAAATTTTTTACATTGGTTCTGGAACCGATATAAAAAGTACACTTTCTACCTCGGTTGGACTTGTAACCGATGTAGAAAGTCATACTTTCTACCTCGGTTAAGGCCATAACCGATGTAGAAAGTGTACTTTTTACATCGGTTATAGGCCCAACCGATGTAAAAAGAGTACTTTTTACATCGGTTATAATCTTAACCGACGTAAAAAGTTCATTTTTTTTTAATGTTCGTTTTGTTTAGGTATGCTACCGTATTATTTATTCACAGAATCACCAGACAAATAATACAGAATTCACATAATCTATATATTTAAACTAAATACATCATTATTTATTATCAAATTTTAATTTACAAAGGAAATAACTTAAAATTACGTGAAACAAGTGTTGAAAGTTGAAGAAAAAAAATATCGTAACCAGCCATGTACCTGTTGAAAACAGAGAAAAAATGGTTGAGCGGTGACCAAACGGTGTCCTAATGGAGGTACAACGGTAGTCGAACGATAGCACAGCACAGTGGTAGCCAAATATGAAGCTTGAAAATTATACAATACAACCAAAACGAATGTAAGTTTCAATTACAATAACAGAATGAGATGTATAAATAACAATAAAAACAACTTCAAACCTTAGGGTGCGCGACGACGACTTCGAACGGAGGAAATAGTTGCAACGGCAACGACAACCACGTACGTAAGAATGGAGTGCAACGACGAACAGCAGGGACGACGACAATGGCTAAGACGTAAACGAAAATAGAGAGAATAAGCTGAAACGAGAAACTAGGGTTTTGGAGAATGAGGTTAAAGACGACTAGCGTCGAAAAATAAGTGATAAGGGAAGACATTTTACATCGGTTGTTTCTTAGAACCGATGTAAAAAGTACTTTCTACATCGGTTGTTCTGTAACCGATGTAGAAAGTACTTTCTACATCGGTTGTTTTGTAACTGATGTAGAAAGTTTGAAAAAAAATCCACTTTCTACATCGGTTACAAAACAACCGATGTAGAAAATACTTTTTACATCGGTTGTTATGTAACCGATGTAGAAAGTTTAAAAAAAAATCCACTTTCTACATCGGTTCAAAAGAGAACCGATGTAGAAAGTACTTTCTACATCGGTTGTTTTGTAACCGATGTAAAAAGTACTTTCTACCTCGGTTCTTTTATGAACCGATGTAAAAAGTTTACATTTATTTACAAAAATGCCACCGCGTTTTTTTTTATATCGGTTTCTAAACAAGCGATGTAAAATCCTGTTATAGAAACCTATTTTTGTACTAGTGAATTTAATTCTTCTCCTTCAATTATAAATAATTCACACCAAAATTATAGACTTATAAGAAAGGGCGCACGAAAGTTTAAAGAAAAACAAAATTTATCAATATTTTATTTAAATAAAATAAGAAAAAAATAATAGAAGAATAAAAATTAAAGTAAAAATAAAATAAAAAATAAATTATTTAAATAGAATGGAAAAGAAAGTAAAAAGAAATATTAGTTAGTATAACTTTTTATTTATATAAATTATTTTAAATTTAATAAAATAAATTAAATTTAAAAAATAAAAATTTTAAATAAAAAATGTTAATAAAGAGTATAATATACTTTTACAAATTCTTAATTTTAAAGATTTATTTTTTTAAAGATTAGATCTTGTAACCAGAATTATGCTATTTTATTGTACAAAAGAATATTGAGTAGAAATGTTAAATTTTGTTAGACTATTTTCATAAATTTATTTAATTTTATTCTATTTATGAGATCAATCCATTTTTTAAAATATTAAAATTATATGTTTAATTCAAGAGTATCGTTTTTCAAATTAGGCAATTAAGATGCTAACACATTTTCTATTCATAACTGATTTTTAAGTCTAAAACTTTTTTTTATTAGAAATTGTCCAAATATTTTTTTAAATAAAATTTAATAACAACTCTACAATTCTAAACTTTCTTTCTAAAAGTTTGTTGGATTCATATTTTATCATCGTATCAGTTGAGACATACATAATTATTTCTCATAATATGTTTTATCAAACATATTACTATGTTTTGAAAAAAAACTAGATTTAAAAAATAAACAACCATATTTTAATCTTTCTTAACCTATATTTAAACAATCCTTTAGTTTTTTAAATATAAAAATAAAATAGTTTTTTCATAACGATTTTTAGTAAACATGTTACTATGTTTCCAAAAATAAAATTTAAAAAATTTCAACTTCAGAAGAAAACAACTACAATTAAATCTTCCTCCTTCAATCATTAATAATTTACGTAGAAATTATAGACATATGAGAAATGATGCAGGAAAGTTTAGAAAGAAACAAAATTTATTGATGCTTTATTTATATAAAATAGAAAAAGAAAGAAAATAATTAAAAAAGAAGATAATAGGAGGATAAAAATTGAAGTAAAAATAAAATAAAAAATAAATTATTTGAATAGAATGAAAGAGAAAGTGAAAAGAAATATTAATCAGTATAATTTTTTATTTTTATAAATTGTTTTAAATTCAATAAGGTAAATTAAATTTAAAAAAAAGTTTTAAATAAAAAACTATTAATAAAGACTATAAATCTATAATATATTTTCACAAATTTTTAATTTTAAAAATTTCATTTTTCTAGAGATCACATCTCGTCACCAAAATTATGCTATTTCATTGCACAAAAAATATGTAGGAAAAGGGTTAAATTTTGTTAGATTATTTTCACGAACCCATTTAATTTTATTCTATTTATGAGATCAAATTATTTTTAAAAATATCAAAATTACAAATTTAATTCAAGAGTATTCTTCTTCGAATTAGGCCAATAAGATACTAACACATTTACTGTTCATAACCGATTTTTGAATCTAAAACTTTAAATCTATTAGAATTTGTCCAAATATTTTTTTAAATAAAATTTAGTAATAACTTCAAAGTTCTAAACATTCATTCTAAAACTATGTTAGATTCATATTTTATCATCTTATCGATTGGGACATACATAATTATTTCTCATAATATGTTTTATCAAACATATTACTATGTTTTTTAAAAAAAAAAACTAAACTTAAAAAATTAACAATCATAGTTTAATCTTTCTTAACTTATATTTAAAAAATTCTTTAATTTTTTAAATATAAAAATTAAATATTTTTTCATAACATTTTTTATTAAACATGTTACTATGTTTCCAAAACTAAAATTTAAAAAATTTTAACCTCAAAGAAAACAACTACAATTCAATCTTCCTCCTCCAATCATAAATAATTTACATAGAAATTACAGACACACAGGAGAAAGGATGCAGGAAAGTATAAAACAAAAACAAAATTTATTAATGCGTTATTTAGAAAAAAAAAAAAAAAGAAAGAAAACAATTAGAAGCAAAGATAATAGAAGGATAAAAATTGAAATAAAAATAAAATAAAAAAATAAATAATTTAAATAGAATGGAAGAGAAAATGAAAATAAATATTAGTCAGAATAAATTTTTATTTATATAAATTGTTTTAAATTCAATAAGGTAAATAAAATTTTAAAAATAAAAATTTAAAATAAAAAACTATTAATAAAGACTATAATATATTTTTACACATTTTTAATTTTAAAAACTTTATTTTTTTAGAAATCACCTCTCGTAACCAGAATTATGCAGGAGAAGGGTTAAATTTTTTAGACTATTTTCACAAACCCATTTAATTTTATTCAATTGATGGGATCAAATTATTTTTGAAAATATTAAAATTATACATTTAATTAAAGCGTACTATTCTTCGAATTAGGCTGGTAAGATGCTAACACATTTATGGTTCACAACTGATTCTCGAATTTAAAACGTTTTCTCTATTAAAATTTTTTTAAATATTTTTTTAAAATAAAATTTGATAGCAATTCCACAATTTTAAAAATTCTTTCTAAAATTTTGTTGGATTCATATTTTGTCATCTTAACAATTGCGACATACATACTTATTTCTCATAATATATTTTATCAAACATATTACTATATTTTTAAAAATTAAAAAAACTAGACTTAAAAAATAAACAACTAGTTTAATCTTTCTTAACTTATATTTAAAAAATCCTTTAGTTTTTTAAATATAAAAATTAAATATTTTCTTCATAACACTTTTTTTTATTAAAGATGTTACTATGTTTACAAAAATAAAATTTAAAAAATTTTAACTTCAAAAGAAAATAATTACAATTTAATCCTCCTCCTCGAATCATCTCCAATCATAAATGATTTACGTAGAAATTATAGAATCATGAGAAAGGATGCACCAAAGTTTAAAGAAAAATAATAATTATTAATGCTTTATTTAGATAAAATAGAAAAGAGAAAGAAAATAATTAGAAGAGAAGATGATAGGAGGATAAAATTTGAAGTAAAAATAAAATAAAAAATAAATTATTTGAATAGAATGGAAGAGAAAATGAAAAGAAATATTAGTTAGTATAATGTTTTATTTATATAAATTATTTTAAATTCAATAAGGTAAATTAAATTTTAAAAATAAAAATTTTAAATAAAATGTTAATAAAGACTATAATATATTTTCACAAATTTTTTATTTTAAAGATTTTATTTTTTTAGAGATCAGATCTCATTATCAGACTTATACTATTTCATCGAATCAAAAAATACTTAGGAGAAGAGTTAAATTTTGTTAGACTATTTTCACAAACCCATTTAGATTTATTTTATTTATGAGATCAAATTATTTTTGATAATATTAAATTACATATTTAATTCAAAAGTAATGTTCTTCGAATTAGGCTAGTAAAATACTAACACATTTTTTGTTCATAATTGATTCTCGAATCTAAAACTTTTTCTTTATTAGAATTTTTTCAAATATTTTTTTAAATGAAATTTGATAACAACTCCATCGTTCTAAACTTTCTTTATAAAATTTTGTTGGATTCATATTTTATCATACAACATACATAATTATTTTTTATAATATGTTTTTTCAAACATATTACTATGTTTTTAAAAATAAAATAAAATAAACTAAACTTAAAAAATAAACAACCATAGTTTAATCTTTCTTAACTTATATTTAAAAAATGCTTTAAATTTCTAAATATAAAAATTAAATATTTTCTTATAACGTTTTTTTTATCAAACATCCTACTATGTTTCCAAAAATAAAATTTAAAAGGTTTTAAATTCAGGAAAAAAAAAACAAGTACAGTTTAATCCTCCTCCAATCATAAATAATTTATATAAATTATAGACTGATGGAAAAGAATGCAAAAAAAGTTGAAAAATAAAATAAAATTCATCAATGTTTTATTTAGTTAAAATAGAAAATAAAAGAAAAAAGTTAAAAGAGAAGATAATAGAAGGATAAAAATTGAAGTAAAAATAAAATAAAAAAATAAATTATGAATAGAATGGTAGAGAAAGTGGAAAGAAATATTAGTTAGTATAACTTTTTATTTATAGAAATTGTTTTAAATTTAATAAGGTAAACTAAATTTAAAAAATAAATTTTAAATAAAAAAATATTAATAAAGAATATAATATATTTTCACAAAATTTTTAATTTTAATGATTATATTTTTTTAGAGATCATATCACCAAAATTATTATATTTCATTGCACCAAAAAATATGTAGGAAAATGGTTAACTTTTGTTATATCATGTTCACGAACCTATTTATTTTTATTCTATTTATGAGATTAAATTATTTTTAAAAATATTAAAATTAGACATTTAATTCAAGAATACCGTTGTTTGAATTAGGCAAGTAAGATGCTAACACATTTTTGTTTATAACTTTTTCTCAAATTTAAAAACTTTTTCTCCGTTAAAATTTTTCTAAATATTTTTATTAAATAAAATTTAATAGCAACTCCACAATTTTAAACTTTGTTTCTTAAATTTTGTATGATTCATATTTTATCATCATATCAATTGCGACATACATAATTATTTTTCGTAATATTTTTTTATCAAACATATTACTATATTTTCAAAAATAAAATAAAAACTAGACTTAAAAAATAAACAACCATAGTTTAATCTTTCTTACTTATATTTAAAAAAAATTAGTTTTTTAAATATTAAAATTAAATATTTTTTTATAATGCTTTTTTATCAAACATGTTACCATGTTTCCAAAAATAAAATTTAAAAAATTTCGACTCCGAAAGAAAACAACTACAGTTTAATCCTCCTTCTTCAATCATAAATAATTTACACAGAACTTATAAACTCATAAGAATGGACGCAAGAAATTTAAAAAAAAATTCATAAATACTTTATTTAGATAAAATTAAAAAGAGAAAATAAAAGAGAAGATAATAGAATGAAAAAAATTGAAATAAAAATTAAATAAAAATAAATTATTTGAATAGAATGGAAGAAAAAATGGAAAGAAATATTAATTAGTATAACTTTTTATTTATATAAATTTTTAAAAAATAAGTTTTAACTTTAGAAAAATTTAGTTTTATTACTATATTTTATATTGACATATTATTTGTTTTTAGTTTTTTAAAAAAAATTAACAATTTAAAATAAATAAAAAATAAAAAATTAGTCTCTCCTCACTTTTTCTCTTGATGAGGGATGAAATAAATTTTGTAGATCCCATAAAATTTAAGCTCCTTTTTGCATATAAAACAAATGCAAGCAAACATATAAAAAAATAAAATCTGTGTAATCTTAGAAACAAAATTTTATTTTTTTTAAATTTTTTCTTACCAAACAAAATATAAATGTGTTACATTTTGCGAAATTACGAATCCGTACTTTGATCATTTAAATTCAAAATATCTTAAAAATGGAATTAGAAGTAGACAGTAAGATGCTAATATATTTTCTATTCATAATTTATTGTCGGATATAAAACTTTTTTTCTATTAGAAATTTTTTAAATATTTTTTTAAGTAAAATTTAGTAGCAATTCCACAATTCTAAAATTTGGTTGAATTCATATTTTATTTTCATATCAGTTGTGACATACATAATTATTTCTTATAATATTTTTTTATCAAACATATTACTATGTTTAAAAAAAAACTAGACTTAAAAAATAAAAATCCTTAGTTTAATCTTTCTTAACTTATAATTAAAAAATCCTCTAGCTTTTAAATATAAAAATTAAATATTTTTTTATAATGTTTTTTTTTTATCAAACATGTTACTATGTTTCCAAAAATAAAATTTAAAAAATTTTGACTTTAGGAGAAAACGACTATAATTTAATCCTCCTCCTCCCGTCATAAATAATTTACACAAAAATCATAGACTTGTGAGAAAGGACGGAGGAAAGTTTAACAAAAAAACAAAATTCATCAATGTTTTATTTAGATAAAATAGAAAAGGGAAAGAAAAAAAAATTAGAAAAGAAGATAATAGAAAAATAAAAATTAAAGAAAAAAATAAAATAAAAAAATAAATTATTTGAATAGAATGAAAGAAAAAATAAAAAAAATATTAATTAGTATAACTTTTTATTTATATAAATTTTTAAAAAATAAATTTTAACTTTAAAAAAATTTAGTTTTGTTACTATATTTTATATTGACATAATATTTATTTTTTTAATATTTTAGAAAATTATTTAATAATTTAAAATAAATAAAAAATAAAAAATTAATCTCTCCTCACTTTCTTTCTTTTTGAAGGATGAAATAATCTCTGTAAATTTTATAAAATTTAATTTATTCTTTACATATAAAACAAATGCAAGCAAACATGTAAAAAAATAAAATCCATGTAATCTTAATCTCCCTTAAATTTTTTCTTACCAAACAAAATATAAATGTATCACATTTTGCAAAGTTGTGGATCCTAATTTCATCATTCAAATCCGACAAATATCTTACAAATAGAATTAAAATGAAAAAATAAATTATTTGAATAAAATAAAAAAAAATATTAATAATATAAATTTTAATTTATATATATTTTAAAATATAAAATTTAATTTTAAAAATTTTAAATTTTTTACTATATTTTTTTTCAAAAATAATTTAATAATTTAAAATAAATAAAAAAAATAATTATTTCTTTGATGAAAAGAAAAATGTTTCTATAAATTTTATCAAAATTAATTCTTTTTTATATAAAATAAATATAAATAAATAAAACAAAAAAAAAATTCATCCAAGTGAACACAAAAAATTCTTTCAGCCTTCCTTTCCTTCCATACAAATAAATACTAAATTAATCGTCAACCAGAATCATTTTCTTTGTTGTATCAATCATATACATTTAACCTTTGAGAACAGAAAAATCTTTAAAATAGAGATAGTACAGGAATTTTTTCAAAAAATCTTAAGGCGCAAGCAACGTTCATAACCATAAATTAAAATTCACAAATCATAATCCAATCTCATTTATGAAACACAAAGTTTTATTGTCAAAAACAACACATAGAAGACAAATACCATAAGATCATGGACTATATAAAAAGTAACAAGATTAATCATAAAGAGAGGTAAAGGAAATGAGCTTCTTGTCCTGCAATCCGGCTTTCTCTAACACCACGGCTTGGTATTTGCCAGTAGATGGGCCATTGCTGGCGGCGAGGACAAGACGATATGAGATCCCTGCCACCACTTGGGTGTCACCTCTGATAACATTCACCAACTTGAGATTTGCACCAGATTGTTTGTCATACTCTATGACAGCAAAATTGGCAATTTGCTGCACATGGGGATCTTTGAGGTTTTTTATGGGAGTCCAGCCACCGGGTATAGCTTCATTCCTCACAATCATGGAGGCGAAGAGAATAACAAGTAGAAGAAGATTCTCGAATTTTCTCATTATGACTATTAGCTTTTTTCTTATTTCACGGAATATTTGTGACGACAATTTTATGGTTGGAAAGAAGAGTGACCCACAATTTATAGCTTCAAGCTCGAAGGGAAAGAAATCATACTGAGTGGGTTAGGTCATGACAATGAGCCTAACAACAAGGTCAAGGTCCAATATGATCCAAAATAGAAAAAAAAAATAGTTGGATATAAATGAAGACGATAATTTATGAGCCTAAACAATGAGGTCAAGGCCCAATATAATCCAAAATGAAAAAAAAAAATAATAATTGGATATAAATTAAGGCAACAATCAAATGAGCCTAAACAACGAGGTCAAGGTCCAATATGATCCAAAATAAGAAAAGAAAAAATAGTTGGATATAAATGAAGGCGACAATGTACATTGTGCTGTGCCGCATCGCACAGATAAAAAAACTAGATGAGACATTGACTCTATCATCCACAAGTTGGATTTGCTTAAGCAAATCGGTTCCATTGTTGTTTAGTGCATGTTTGAGAATTGAATAAAAGTTATGGAAAAAAGTTATCATTAAAAAATAAATTTTACTATTTATTATAATCATTGTGTATTTAAATTAATGTCATCAACATAAATATCTACAAATAAAAAAATCAGTTATGTTCAATTCTGCATGATTAATTTTCTCATGGTAATCGTCCACTTTTTTCCTATTCTGCTTGACACTTTTTGTTGTAAAAATGAAACATTTTAAATAGGGTGATTAATTTAATTTTAAATATTTAAATTAATTTAAATAATTATTATTATAATTTTAAAATATTTAAAATTTATTATTAATTATTTTAAGTTTAATTTATAAATTTTTCTGTTAAAGATTTATTATAATTTTAAAGTTTGATCGTTGAAAAATTATTACAACTTTATTTTTTTTATAAATTTAATTTTTAAATTTAAAATTTTAATTTCTAGCTCAGCCAAAGCCAAATTATATATATATATATATATATAATATTGTTATTTTTTATTGGGTTGATATAAAAGATTTTTTTACTAATTCTTATAACGCATTAGAAATTCTTTTTCGTAAGAGGACATATATTTTTTCAATGAGCAAAAACAATAATAATTGTGGGATCTAATATGATATATATGTTTTTGGGTCAGAGAAACTTTGTTTCACCAAAACATTTTATTTGTCTAGGGTTTTGGTTCATAGTTTATGAGATATTAGATTTGATGCATTTACATTTATATTAATCCAACAATTTTTTTTTAATTTATTTTTATTTTGAAATATATGAGGATTATTGTAAAATTTAGATATTTTAAAAGGTTTTAAATATGATAATTAATTTAATTTTAAATATTAAAATTAATTTAAATAATTATCATTATAATTTTAAGATATTTAGATTTATTATTAATTATTTCAAATTTACTTTATAAATTTATCTGTTAAAGGTTTATTATGACTTTAAATTTTAAAAATTGAAAAATTATTACAACTTTATTTTTTTCATTATTAATTTAATTTTTGACTGTTGAAGTTTTAATTTCTATCCATTTGATTGCACCCAAATTTTCTCTCTTATTTATATATATATATATATATATATATATATATATATTACTATGTTCTATTAGGTTGATGTAGAAATTTTTTTTAATAGTTTTGTTTTCTAAATCATTTGTTAGAGACTGATATATCTCAAGAGATCATGTCATAGACGTATAAATCCTTAAGTGCAATGTTGTCACACTATCTTTGTTTAGGAGCCACCAAATAATTTCTAACACTTTTTTATCTTGACAATTTTAAGTTATGATTTGAAGAAAGACTGAGCTATAATTTATAACTGCAAAACCTGGAAGGGAAAGAAATCTCGGTGTCTCAACAAGAGCTTAGCCATCATAATTATCATTAAAAAATAAATTTCACTATTTATTAGAATTATTATGTATTTAAATTAATATTATCAAGATAAATATTTGTAAATAAAAAAATCAATCATATTAAATTTTAGATGATTTGCGTTTATTTTGATAATTTATATTGTTCCTTTATAGATATATTAAATCATTCATTATCATAATGGTAGTTATAATTAGAAAAATAAATTATAAACTTTGGCTTTGATTTTTCTATTTAAAAAATATTTATTTTTATTAAATTTCCTATTTAAATATATATAATACTAAAATTCTATCATTCTTATTTATTATGACAAAAATTGTAATTAAACATTGATATAAATGTTATATTTTTTCCGTTCATTACTTGCAAATTTTATTTCAGCATCAATTCATGATGTAAACAATAATTATTTTTGTTTTAGTTACAAATATGGCATTGGCATGCATTCTATTTTAGTTTTTAAATTTTTTTTATTTATTTTAATTTCAATTTATATATTTAATCCTAATTATTATAGATTCAAACAATTTTTTATATTATTATATTTTTTTATTTTTTTATTTTATTATATACCATATTTTTTTTATCTCTATTCCATATACATTTTCATATAAATTTCATTTATCATTCACTAATCATTTTTATAAAAAAAATTAACATTATAAATAAAAAAAATTTACAAATTTATTGTTTATATATTGATATTTTATTTTTCATATAATAATAATAATAATAATTGTAATTTATAACTTATATTTTGAAATAACATTAAAATAAAATTATAAAATATTGTATAACTAGTATTTTAGTATAATTTTTTTATTTTTAAATTAATATAATAATAAAATCATGAATGATAAAATTGATCAAATTTTATTAAAATTGAACAAATTTAAGTATTTAATTAAAGGATTATTATTTTTATATGTTTTAAAATTATATATTACGTTAATTTTTTATGTATCTAAATTGAGATCAAATAATTTTAAATTGGTTAAATTATATAGCTATTATCTAATTGATAGGAATATTAAATTTAAAAATTTATTTTAAAATTAAATTGTAAAATAAAAAATTATTAAACGGTTCAACCTTTGATGTAAATATAACTCACACTTATATAAGAGCATTTTTAAGAAGAAATGTTTATGGAAATCTTCGATTTAAGTATGAAGTACTTAACAAAATGCTCCGTTGTAGGTAGTTGATGTGGAAGAATTAATAAGCACTAGTTGTTTCAATAAACATGGATGGATGCTTATTTCAATTGCCATGATAAACAGATAAAAAAATGATATAATATTTAGTAAGAAAGAAAAATAAATCAAAATAAGATAAAAATGCACAATAAAAACAAAATCTAGATTGAACCAACAAACACTCAAAGTCTTACTTAGCAACCACCGATAAATGCTAAACAATAGACTAAGGCAATTACTCTACGGAGCGGGAAAGAACTAGAGACATCGAACCAAAAAGAAAAGGAAGATGTAGTTACTAATGACCACTAAAAGGAGAAGAACTAGAGAAGACAGTGGAAAAAAACCACAAAAAACCTTATGTGGAGCCCTATCGATCCAGGATACCTTTTCATAAAAGTTGAAAACGAACAAGATTGATCCTTAATTTGTCAAATTTCTAGGCATCCTAAAACAACTAAGGATCAACATTCCCTTTGTGGTAGTCATATCCCAGATGCCCAATGCAAAATTTCTGAAACAAAATTTGAGCTATAAAAAGAGGCTAGAACAATACATAATTGTCAAGCTCAATGAAGAATGCTTTGACATTCTCCTTCGTAAGCTACCATCCAAGTTCAAAGATCTAAGAAGTTTCACTATACCTTTCACTATTCCTTATGCTTATTTTTGACAAATCTTTATGCGACTTAGGCGCAAGTGTTAACTTAATGTCTCTATTTGTATTTACAAGGTTGGGTATAAATGAGTCCAAGTCCACAACTATCTATTTGCAGCTTGTAGATAGAAGCATCATGCATCCTATAAGGATTTTTAAAGATGTTCTTGTTAAGGTGGACAATTTCATCTTGTTTCCTGCAGATTTCATTGTCCTAGACATGGAGGAAGATGTATAGATTCTGCTAATTCTAGGAGGACCTTCCTAACTGTAGGAAAGAACCTGATTAATGTTCAGCAAGGAAAGCTCACACTGGAACTCAATGACAAGGAAGATGTGTTTAGAGTATTTGATGCTTTAAAACATTTGAGAATCCTTCACTCATGCAATATTATAAATCATCTAGAATCCTAACCATCCTTGAGCTCTCTTTCTATGAAGGACGTGTTGACTAAAGATACCTTAGAGAAGATTCTAGTTCTTAGGGAGGACATCACTAATGATCTTGCGAAAATCATGGAGGTGCTTAAGACCTTAGAGGCAAGCATGCCCATGGAAGCTGAAATTGATCATGACGGATTCGATCTGATGAAGGGCAGGGAGGTACCTAGGCCTAAACCATTAATTAAAGAACCTCTTGTACTTGAACTTAAAACCCTTCCCGCTAATCTCAAGTATGCATTTTTATCCTTTCCTTCCTTCCTTCTTGCTATCATATCTCCTAACCTTAGAGGAATAATGAAGGAAAAACTGCTAAGGGTCTTAAGAGAGAATAAAGAAGCATTTGATTGGTTAATCCATGACATCAAAGACATAAGTCGACAATCTACTCTCACAAGATCCACATGGAGGAGGAATCAAACCTAGGGTGCAACCTTAGAGGATGTTCAACTTGAACCTGAAGGAAGAGGTTAAAAATGAGGTTATTAAGTTGTTGGACCTAGGGATAATCTATCCCATCTTTGACAGCCTGTGGATGACTCTGGCATAATTAGTCCCTAAGAAAGGAGGCACCAAAGTCATGGAAAATGACCAAAAAGAGCTCATCATGATAAGGAGGGTAATAGGATGGCGGGTATGTATTGACTATAGAAAATTAAACAATTCCACCCATAAGGATAACTTTTTCCTTCCTCTCATTGATTAAATGTTGGAAAAACTGTCTAGTCATGAATATTATTGCTGCTTAGATAGGTACTTCGAACTATATTCAAATACCCGTGGCACTTGAGGATAAGGTAAAAAACTACTTTTACATGCTCTTTTGGTACCTTTGCATATAGGGAGATGCCTTTTAGGCTATGTAATGCCCATGCCACCTTCCAGAGATGCATGATATCTATTTTTTCTAATGTTAGATGATTGTTTATAATTGCCCATGAATGAATTTTCTGCCCATGACTCTTCTTTTGATAAATGTTTGAACAATTTGGAATTGGGTGCTTATCAGATGCAGAAATACTAACCTGGTCCTTAACTAGAAGAAATACCAACTCATGACAAGTGAATGCATTATTTTGGGACATATTAATCTTCAGGAGATAAATTAAAGTTTACCTAACTATGATTGAGGTAATCTCTAAACTACCCCCTAACAACGTTAAAACTATGAGGAGTTCCTTGGGTATGCTAGTTTTTACATGAGATTCATAAAATATTTTTCAAAAATTGTAAAACCTCTTTCCAATTTACTGATGAAAAAGCCTCATTTGATTTTAATGAAAAATTCCTTGCATTATTCGAAACTCTTTAAGCCAATTTGATTGAAGCCCTTATTGTAACTACCCTTGATTGGTTCTTACATTTTGACCTGATGTGTGATGCTAGTGATACAATTGTAGATGTAGTTTTGAGCCAGAAAAAGAAAACATGTTTTGGATCATCTACTATGCTGGTAAGACCTTGGATGAGAACTAACAAAACTACATTACCACTGAGAAGGAGCTATTGGTGGTAATGTTTGACTTTAACAAATTCTAACCATACTTAATTATAACAAAGGTGACTATTTACATCGATCATTTAATAATCAAGTACATGCTCTCCAATCAAAATGCAAGGCTAAGGTTGATCAGATGGATACTCCTTTAATAATTTTACCTGGAAATCAAAGATAATATGGAGCAAAAAACATAGTTACCGATCATAAGTCTACTGTAGATTCCTCCATACAACTTCTTGTTGATGAAGAGATCACCAAGACCTTCCTAGATGAGCGACCGTTGCCTATCTCATTCACCCCTTATCATGTAGACTTGGTTAATTACCTAATAGGTAATATATCTTTTCCCCTAATCTTTAACATGCACAACGCAAATTTTTTTTATCCAATGCTAAACATTATATATGGAAGGAACCTTATCTATTTAAACTCTACGGGGATAGGTTGGTTAGGAGATGTGTGCTTTTGAAGGAATATCATACTATCTTGACTCATTGCCACTTAAGAGAGGTCGGAGGTCATTTTGGTTCCAATAGAATTGCTCGAAAAATTTTACAATATGATTTTTTTTTGTCCATTCTTTTTAAGGATGTCTTTGAGTTTGCCTTATTATGTGATTGTTGTCAAAGAAGTGGCAATATGTCAAGAAAACATGACATGCCTTTAAATAATATTCTTATCTGTGATGTTTTTGATGTGTAGGGTATTAACTTTATGGGACTTTTCCCCAAATCTTTGAATAATGCATACATCCTAATCGCAACTAATTATGTTTCCAAGTGGGTTGAGGTAGTGGCATTACCCACGAATGATGCTTTGGGTATAGTAAAATTTTTAAAGAAAAATATATTTACAAGATTCAGAACATCCTAGCAAATCATTAGTGATGATAACATGCATTTCATAAACAAGCAAATTGAAAGGATCTTAAAACAGTATGGTGTCACCCATAAGGTCACCACTCTCTATCATTCTCAAACTAGCGGTCAAATAGAAATCTATAATAAGAAACTAAAGAGAATCCTAGAGAAAAATGTTAGTGCATTTAGGAGGAATTAGACATTGAGATTGGATGATGCCCTCTAAGCCTATAGGATTGCATATAAGACCCTCATTGTCATGTTCATCTATAAGTTGGTCTTTGGAAAGACATGTAATCACTTGGTTGAGTTAAAACATAAGGTCTATTGGATCATAAAATTCCTTAACCTTGATTTGTTGCATGCAGGAAAAAAAAGTCTCCTTTAACTTATTGAGTTGGATGAACTCAGGACAAAAGCATATGAGAACACAAGGATGTATAAGGAAAGGATAAAAAATGACATGACAAACATATTCAAAAATCCAAGTTTGCACCAGGGGAGAGGGTATTAGTTTATAACTTGCATCTTTACCTGCTGCTAGGCAAGCTGAAGTCCAGATGGAACGACCTATAGGATGTTTCCTTATAGGGTGCTTGAGCTAGAAAAAGGGACTAGAGGAACCTTCAAAATAAATGGAAAAAGGGTTAAGAACTACAACATGGGACCATTCGAGGAACATGTCATCATGCAACTGGAAGAACCGCAAGTGAATATACTTAGCTATTGGGAATAGGTACGTCAGGCTCATGACGTTAAATAAAGGCTTAAAGGAAGTAACCTTTCTTCTTAACCCTGATTCTTAAAAAAAAAAGCACGATCATGCCCCGGTATATACATGACCATGTTACACATGCAACATAGTTTTAGCACAGTCATGCATACTTACCCATGGCAAACCTTTAGAGATCAGCACAACCATGTCTCGGTAGCACGATCATGCCATATTTTTGCACCATCGTGCCAACTTTTTTCTACACTAATAATCTCTCTTCCATCTCTTCTAGGAAAATGGCACCATGAACCATCAATAGGAAAGGTTACCTCGTTCACACCACAGTTCTTACACGTGAGCTAGCATACCCTAACAACACCTAAGAAGTGCCATGCAAGCGGATTTGGATGGAACAATTGTAGTCATTCACATTCATCTCCTTGAGAAGCCTAGATCTCAACAATCTTAAGCAACTGAGCATCTAACTACAATTTATGGGCTACCTTTATAGGATGGGTTCCATGGAGGCATCCTTTGTTATCAAGTCAGCTTACCAGGAACCTACTTCCTAACCTTTTTTTTATGACCCATTAGAGGGGAACCCTCACATCTATACCATCAATTATTAGTTAGGAGGACGTACCTACCAATAGTCCCTCATTGAATTCAACATTTTGCTAGAATTTGAAACTGAAGAGGAAACTACAACACATGACTATCTAAGTGCCCTAAGAAGGATTCCTAGTGAGCTTCAGGAGGGACCTTTCTGGTTAGAAATCACCAGAAAAGATATTTTTGACCTTGAATTTGCATTAGCCACCTCCATTTACGATTTAACTTTACATATCTTGCATCGTTGCTCCTCGATAGGCCTATTTGCAGGACCAGATAGCACAGGATACGTCACTAGAGTCCATCTATTCCTTCTCTAGACGATAATTCACGAATATCGCATTGATCCCGGAAGATTCTTCATCATGTCCTTCATGCATACTAGGAAGCCCCTAGAGGATGAGAGTAGGGGCTGCACCGGTATTGGGTCCTACATCACAACCCTTTGCCTTTTTCATCACATCCTTCATCCTGCTGCAACAGAAATGAATTAACCTATCTTACTAGAAAATCAAACATGGTCACATATGATTATACTAGAACGCAACCAAAATGGTGCTCTAACCATTCGTTTGGAAGAGAAGTTCCCACCATAAGAAGAGCTTGCTCCTACAATCGGAGGGCTCAATGCTAGAATAGACCAATGGCTTAAGGTGCAAAAGCTAATTGACGAGAAGCTTTGGCATACCAAGGCTCAAATGGACCTCATTCTCCAATTGCTACAAAACCAGGCAGGGCACCAACCATGCTAATAACTGGGACATACCTTCTTCCCTTCTGTTTATTTAGGACATTATTTTTCTCTTTCATAGGATTTAGAAACAATTTATGTTTTTAAGGTTAGGTTATTTATTTGTCATTATACATTTATTATGATTTATTATGAACCATAATAATAATATATTACACTCGATTTCAACATGTGTATTGCTATGAAAAGAATGGACCTAAAAAGTAAGAGGATTTCTTTTTCCAACTGTTGACTCCCAACGGAAAACATGCTAGAGGAAGTGTTGGCCTATAAGTTTGAGGTGAGAGACTTTGCTCCCTCCTCCCTTGGGGACTCTAATTTCTTTTCCTTTTTTACTTGATAGTAATGCTTGCATATGTTGGTACTTAAGTTTGAGGAAGGAAATCATCTCCCTCCTAAAATATCTTTTCAGAAACATCACATATCTCTCTTCCTTTTTTTTTTATGAGAGTCACCTAAATAAATAATTTTTTTTCCTAACAAATAAAGGTGGTATATGATTAAGTTTGAGAAGAAAAGAAAAAGATAAATACTTGAGAAAAAAAAAGTGATAAAAAAGGAGGAGTAAAAGAAAAAAAAAAGTGAAAAAATACTTGAAAAAGGGATAAAAGTGTAAACCCAAATAAGTGAATGAGCTAAAAATTCTAAAGGTTTAATTTTGTTAAAAAAATTAATCAAAAGTAAAAGAATTTTTTTTATGTTTTCCGTCCCTTATCGTCCCTTAGTTTATCTAACCTAATAATAAAGTTCTTTGGCTACATTTCAACCATGCAAAGACCTTTTGATGTTAGTCTTTGTTTTAATTTTTGGTGGAGATTTTTAAATTTATAGGCAAGCCTATGATGACTTATAATTATGAGGGGAGAAGCAAAAGTGAATTATACTCATACAGGGGAGATGGTAAGTACATTGATCCCTTTTCGATGTGAGATTTGGTTTTAGAAAACTAATAACTCAAATTAGATTATTATTAATTGTTTTATGATGGTAGTTATGATTCCATGTTGCATGCATAATATGAAAATTTCTGAATTTTATTCTTGTTGCATTCTCATTTCTTAGTTATTTTTTGGAGATAATCAATGACTACGCTTGAGAATTATAATAAACTATCATTCTATCATTTTATCTACGAAAATTAGGTATAATTATGACATGATTTAGCATTATTCACTCATAATTCAGTCTAACTTCCTTTATTTTTGTAGAAATGATCAGGTAAACAAAGAATTAGAAAATTGACGATTTTTGGACAATAAAAAAGATAAAAGAAACATAAAACATCATTTTTTCACTACCATTGTCATCATTATCATTATTAATTTTATCACTACCACCACCATCATTATAACCATCAATAATAATAATTTAATTTTTTGAAAAATTTAAATTAATAT
This sequence comes from Canavalia gladiata, assembly GCA_037954105.1. Lineage (NCBI taxonomy): Eukaryota > Viridiplantae > Streptophyta > Magnoliopsida > Fabales > Fabaceae > Canavalia > Canavalia gladiata. The sequence goes on from CM075662.1 coordinate 51,781,229, forward strand.
TTATAATTTATAATTTATAATAAAGTGATAAAATAGAGTAAATCGACTCACTTTTGAAACAAATTTTTAAAATTAAAAATTAAATTTAACCTTATTTCAAAACTAAAAACTAAAAATCATTTTGATATTTAAATATTTAAAAACTAAAAATGAAAAATTACCCAACAAGACCTAATATTTTTAAACTTTTAGAATTTACAAATTTGATTATCAAATTATTATTTATTTATTTTTTATGTAGATCAAGATTGCAAAGTTTTATAAAATTTAAAAGAGATTGATATTTTATTAAATAATTTAATTTAACATATCATATATATATATATATATATATATTATTTGTAGTTGTAACTTTTATTTAAAATCTTTTTTAAATAATTAAATTTTATCAATTTAATAATTAAATCAATAGATATTAATTTATAGGTTATATTTATAAAATTTTATTAAATTTAAAAAATATTTGATATTTTATTAAATAATTTTATTTTAATAGATAATATATTTTTTTATTATAAGTTAATTTAAATTTAGTTAAAAAGTATAAAATTCTTTTAAATTTTATGAAATTATATCAACATAATTTATATAATAAATTTTATTAATTTAATAATTATATTAATAAAATTTAATTCTTTAAAAGTGTTTTTAAATAAAATAACTTGATTATTTATATAAATAAAAGGAAGGAAAGAAAAAGTTATTAATATACACCTATTTTTTTTATAGAATAGTTAATAAATTTTAATTTTAATTTTAAGTTTTTTAAAATACACCAACATTATTCATAATATATATATATAATGTTTTGTTTTATTGAAATTAAAAATTTTAATTTTTAACAAATTATTTAAATATATTAATATTATATAAATATAATATATTAAAATAAATATAATAAATATAAATATATAATATATAAAGATAAATAAATTTTTAATAAACTAATTTTTTTTAAATTAAATCTAACTTATTTATTTAATTTTTTTAATAAATTTAAATTTATCTATTTAATAATAAATCAAATTAAATTAAATTTTAAATAAATTAAATAATAAACTTCTATTGGATAGTCTTATCGACTTATATTTCTAAACTTAAACAATAAGTTTTTTTTTTTAAATTAAAAAATTTACTGTTTTATTTTATCTAAATAAAAAAAAATCTTTGTTCACTAAAAAAGATAGATTGATAAAATATATCCGACCCCTCCACATGCATAATCCGACGTGAAGTGGTTAACAATGCTGTTTATGCATATTTCATTTATACATTTTATAATTTATATATAATTTTTTATTATATATAAATTATTTGTTAGTAAAATATTAATTTATTTTTAAATTAATATTACTGGTTAATTTAGTACTTAACATTACAAAAACAATCATTTTTTACTTTAATTATTATTAGCTAGTTAATTTAATCCTTAACATTAGCTAATTTATTTTATTAATTTTAATTTTGATTTATATATATAATCCTGATTATCTCTTTATATATATATATATCACAATTTTATATTTATATATATTATCTTAATTATTATAGATTTAATTAATTTAATTTTTATTTTTATTATATTATATACCATATTTTTATTTTTAATTTTTCTTATCTCTATTCCATATGCATCATTCATGGAATTCTCATATCACTATTCATTTTTCTCACAAAAATTTAACATTATAAATAAAAAAATTTACAAGTTTATTATTTATATATTAATATTTTTATTTCCCATATATAGATAATAATAATAATAATTTATAACTTATATTTTTAATTAATATTAACAAATAAAATTATAAAATATTATATAACTAATATTTTATGACAAAATAAATTTTCTATTTTTATATTAATATAATAATAAAAAAATCATAAAGGATAAAATAATTAAACTAAAAAATGGAATTATCATGAAAAGTCAATAATATTATTTTTCATATTACGAAAATAATTATAAAATAATAACATATAAAATTAAATGGATTTTAATATAGAATATTATTTCAAGTTTATTACTTAACATTTTTTTAACATTGTTAATTTTGTAATTATTTTTAGTATTTCTAAATTTTTATTCTGCTAATATATGTTACTATTTTCACCTTCTAAATTTTTCACTTTTTTGTTATAATATTACTTTAAGTTTTATTTAATAATTTGTATTTATGATTTTTATAGTATTAGTTACTACTTTCATACAATATTATATTATATTTTTAATTTTATTTTTATAATTTTTTTATAAAAAACAGTTAAAATTGTTAATTATCATTCATATATTCTATGTCTCTCTCTATATGTTTTATATCCTTATATATATATATATATATATATTAAATATAAATATAAATAATATATTATAAATATGTTTGATAACACATTCAACTAGTTAAAAGTTATTTGAAAACAAAATTGAAAGTAAATTTTTTAGGTAGCTACTAAATTTTTTTAGTAGTTACTAACAATCTTTTTGAAATAATTTTTAACTGAAGTATATTTTTATTTATCTTTAATATATATATTTATTCTAATTATATGTTTATTTATTTTCACAAATTTAATATCATTTAATTTTGTCACAATAATATTATTAATTTGGATATATTTATTTTTTATATTGTTATGAGATATATTTTAAGTTATTATTTTAATATACATTATGTATATTGATTACTTAATAATTTATTATTTTTAAATAAAATATTGATATTTTGATAATTAAGATTATGAAAATAATTAGTTTTTTAAAATTTTTCTTTAAAATTTTTATATGTGAAAATTAAAATTAAAATATTTTATTTAAAAAAAATTATTTAATTAAAAATTAAAATATTTTTATAAACAATGTTATACTTATCAGATTTTAATCAATTAATTAAATTATAATTTCAATTCCAACATTTTCATTAACACATGACATTTCTTCTACTTGAAGCCGTCATAAGTTTTAATTGGTTTTGACCGCTACATACCAACCACATTTGTCCATCATCAAAGTAGGCTACGGAACTTAATAGTTCTGCTTAACATTCTGAGCCATTATGAATAGATCATATTGATTATAACACCCATCCATCTAAACTTCTGTGCTGTGTCTTTTATAGATGGATTGAACCAATGATAAAAACAATACCACCTTCTAATCACTCATATATTGTTTAAATTTATATACGCGTTTAATAATGCCATAAAAATTATTTTCGCCTCCATAAGTTATACCTTTAACAAATCCTTCATTATTTATAGTTTCTTACCTTCAATTCATGATTTTTTATTTTTTTTATAGGGAATATGAGAATATATTAAAAGGAGTACAAAAGTACTCAAAACCATATAAAATACATAATATTCAGAGGATCAGAATATAATAAAATAATATCAGAGTATGACAAAATTTTTACCTTTAATTCATGATGTAATATGAAGTTTGTAGTCATTAATGAAGTATTTGTTCTAAAATTATAGACTTTTTTGAAAAAGGATCATATGCCAAATAATTAAGTCTTTGTTTTTCATTAGCAACCTATAGACATGTCAAAAAATATATATACAGTATTATAAGAAGGTGAAAAGAATGATTTCGAATTTAATGATTTAAAGAAGTATAACTCTTATTTGATCCTTGAACTATTTTGACAAATCTAAGTGTATGGATGTAAAAGAATCTGATACATTATCTGAATCTTATATTACCTGCTACATAATGTTGTATGAATAATTTAATATCATGATTGATTTAAAGCAATACTTCAAATATACTTAATTCCATTTTGCATCACACAACCAACGTCCTGACACCCTCGTATAGCAGGATGGCCTAGTTGATTGAATTGTGAAAAAATTGAAGTTATCGAATTTTCATCTTTACATCATTTCTACTTTTTCTCTTTTAACTTCTCCATAAGTTTGAGATACATAAATTGATTTTAGTTTATAAGGAAAATTTAAATTAGTTTACTTTTTAATTTACTTTATTAATTTCTTCTTTGATAATGATAAATTTATTCAGATTAATCTTGTGTTGTAAAGAAAACTGAAAGAAATTGATGTTAAACACAGCAAATATAATAACTAAAGAATAAAGACACACCTACTTTTCCCGGATTCAGAAACGTAGCTGTTATGGATCTGCCGGGGGTAATTCCCTTCTACTTCCTTTCTTCTGCTAAAGCTTGCATTTCAGAAACACAAGTCTCAGCTTGCTACTATTGTCCACACCATGCATAAAAGGAGTTGAATTTAGTTCATGTAATCAATGAGACAATGACCCAATTAACATATTATCGACAACTTGCAAAGTTACCAGTAACTACTCTCGTCAAAGTCCTATGCTGCTTTCAAGATGGTGACTTGGTTGTGAAGGCTTTATTTAGCACGAAATGTAGACATGTAAATTAATATATTTCCAGTATAACTATCATCAAGTGGATCCGTGGCGCAATGGTAGCGCGTCTGACTCCAGATCAGAAGGTTGCGTGTTCGATTCACGTCGGGTTCAATTCTCTTTTTTTAAGCATGATTTATGTTCACAAAATGTTTCTCTATAGAATATTAACGTTTTCTTTTTATTTATTTAGATAGATAAACAATAAAATAAATAAAAATTCATGTGTTTATATACGTTAATGAAGGTTTAAATAGAATTAAAAATGAAAGAGATACGAAATATTTTTTATAAATTTAAAAGATATTAATATAATTTTAAATATTTGTTTAAATAGAGGAAAGTTTAACCAAGGATATTTTAGATTATTTGTATAAAATATGTTCTAGCTGCAAGTTTGTTGTTTAGTGGAAGCTGGAAAAATATCATAAAGATTAAATAAGTTTTTAATTTTTTAAAAATAATTAAATTTTAATTTTTATTATTTAATTTTAAAATTTTCAATTCAGATTACGCTGAAAATATTTTTACTATAATTCTTGTTACTAACACAAGATTAAATAATATTAATTTAATTATTATTAAAAACTTTTTAATTATATTATAAAATATTTTAATTATAATCTTTAATTATGATAATATATTTTAATTTAATGTAAGTTGAATTAACATAAAAAATAATAATTAAAATATTTCATAAAATGAAAGATTTAAATAAAATATTTTAAAATTAAAAAATTAAAATTAAAATTAATAAAAAACTAAAATATATTTAATTCAAATTATAATGCAAAGGATATGTATAGTTTTTTTTCTTTCTTTTTTATAAAACAGTTTTGATATAGAAACATAATTATAATAATTATACTCATTTAAATAAAAAATTGAAGCGTTAATGGATTGTTAAATGTGTAATCGATTACAAAATTAGTTATATAAGTGAGTTAACCATTATTTTATATAAATGTAATTATAATGTTTTCTGTTAATTGATTACATTTTTTTAATCGATTATAACTTGTAAAAATATGATAATATATAAAAAAATAAAAATTATTATATTTCTACCATAGAAGTAGGTCAAACTTATCATTATCGTTAGGGAGGGAAATGAACAAGGCTGTCCGACAGGATCTACAGTTCGACTTGTTTAAAATCTATTTTGCCTCGATTCGTTTAATAAATAGATAGACTCAGCCTTATTAAAAAGCCTTTTTAGATAAACAAGCCAGACTTAGGCTTGTAAAAAAACAAGCCAGACTTAGGCTTGTAAAAATGTCTATTTAACCTATTCAAGGGGCCTATTTATATATATATATATATTATATTTATATTTATTTTAATATATTATATTTGTATAATATTTATTTTATATTTTATTTACATAATATTAATATATATATATATATATATGTTTTAGACTTATTTAACAACTTTTTTATCTTGCAGGCTTTAAGTTTGCAAATCTTTTTAATCAATTATTTATATAGGTTTTAAGTCTATTTATTAATTTTTTTATTATGTAGGCTTTTAAACAGGCTTGCAGGCCTGGTAGGCTTTAAATCAAGTCAAACTTTAACAGAAAAAAATCCTTTAACAGGTAATAGATCCAGACTCAGGCTTCAAAATTTTTAATTAGGTCAGACTTAAACGCTCAAAGCCTAATTTGGTTTAGCCTACTTCCATCCCTAATCACCGTAAACCCAAGATTCAACAAGGTATCTTTCAAGCTCTTTTTTTCATCAATTGAATCTTTCTCCTTCAAATATTATTTAAAGATATCATTTCTTACCACTAGCATATCAATTTTAGGATTAGATATTTCATGTAAACACCTTTACAATTAAACTTGAAAGGATTGTAGACCCCTATTTTGTGCTCATAATTTTAATGCATTAAAAGAGTTATTTTTTATGCATTAAAAGAGTTATTTTTTATATAAACAACAACCACATAATTAGACGGTGCACTATCTAAAATGATGGTGAAGGTATTTCTAATTTATTAGTTCCTTAAAAGTTATTCAACTTGTCTTTCTATTTTTCTATTTTCATGGCTGGGAACCATTAAATATGTTATGATTTTTTTATATATATAATTTCATTTCTTATCAATGGAATGGATGATCAAAGTTAGATAATTTAAATTTTGAATTAAAATAGACATTTGGTTAGCAAAATAGTTTTATTTTTATTCTTTTTCACTTTTATTTAAAAATCCGACCTTATTTTTATTTTATTTTTTATTTTTAAAGCATTATAAAAAAATTTTGAAAGCTTGAAAATTTTATTTTCATTATTTTGAGTACAAAACTTTGAAAATAAGAAACAAAATTGAATAAAGTATCATTTTTGTAAATAAAAGTAAAAATATAAATATTTTTACAAACTAAATGATCCATAATCTTTTCATTTAGATAAAGTTTATAGTAGTTATTATTATTATGTGTTAAGAAAGAGGGTTCAACTAGGATTAAAGTTATTTGCAAAGTAATTTAAAATTTTTACCATGTATAATTTTAAATGATGCTCGTCTAAAATAACAAACATAGTTAGAAGTTTTCTACAAATATCTAAATTGAATATTTAACTAATTACAAGCATGTCACTATATCCAACCGTAAATATTCTTTGATTTAGATAATTTTTAATGACATAAGTGTAATTGAAACAATGCATAAAGTAAGATGACATGCTAAATATTCCATTAATTTTGAGATAATTGTAAAACATCTTTTTACAATAGTTACATGATGCTCTGAGTATGTTACTTTGTATTATAACTAACCTAGTAAAATAGTTTCATTCGGATGAAGTAGTTTAAGAACTACTTGAATTTAGTTTTCCCTTCCTAGTATTTTTTAGAATAATAGGGATGAGATTAACTTTCATAGCTTTAAGTGCAAATAATAGGTTGCTATTTGGTTTATTTCCACCAATATGTGTAATTTATGGTATAAAAATGGTGAGATAAACTCTTTGGTTCTTTGTTGCAAATGATGTAAGTGGTTGTTCAGTATTAGAAGATGTCATGTATTGATTAAATTATTTCATATTATTTTAATGAAGAAATTATAGAAAAAAACTACTCAATATATTTATGTCTTAACATTCTATTATCTATTGATTTAAAATTTATTATAATTCCTAAGGATTAGAAAGGGTAACTTAGGACACAACTAGAAATAAACTATAGTATACAAAAAGTCCTATCAATTTCATCAATTGATGCATGCATTAAACTCATAAAAATTAGACAAAATAGGAGGAGGAAGTGTGTATAGAAATCTCAACAAAGGTTATTCATTTATTACATGCATTGAACTTAAAAAATAGAAAAACTAGGAAGAGAAAGTGTGTACATAAACTTACTAAATATCATTGATTTATTGCATGCATTAAACTTACAGAAAATAGACAAAATAGGAGGAGTAAGTTATATAGAAATATCATTAAACATTATTGATTTATTGCAAGCATCCAACTCAATGTTCATAGAAAAAATGTGGAAAGATTTTACAAAAGTATTTTCTAGGAAACATCATTAATCAAAACTGAGCATTGAAATCAATGTTCATACATTGAAGAAGAAGACAAGTTTATAGAAATCTTAGGTCGCCAACATCATTGATATGTAACATGTAAGGAAGTATGAAACTAAGAAGAATAGTAGAAATAATTTGTAGAAATCATCAAAAGCTAACATCTTTGATCAAATGACATGTAATAAAGTATGAACTCAATGTTCATACAAATAAGAAGAGGAGAAATAATTTACAAACATCTCAGACAACCAACATCATTGATCAAATAACATTCAAAGAAGTATGAATTTAGTGTTCATACAAACAAGAAAAGGAGTTTACAGAATCTTAAGCATGCAACATTGATTATAATATACAGTGATCTCAAACAAAATACAAAGAAATGTATTAGGTAACATATAATTTAAGAGTATAGTTTCATCTCAATCAAATCAACATCATTAAATTCGTTGTTCAAAATAATATTTCATAAAATATTTAACACAACTTGACAAAGCTATATTCTTAAGTATTTTCAACCTTTTGAAGCAATTTCACTCTTCAACTCTTTCTCAATAAATAATTTTCTTACCACATAAGATCATATTTTGATTCCTCTATCATAAACAAGATACAAGCATGGAGGATAACAAGTTACCAGTGACCAAATTCTCAATGAATACAAAGTAAAAATATAGATCTAAATCAATTTTATATATCTACAAATATAATAAAAAGTAAAAGATGCCCCAACCACTTCGTTATAGAGACTATTAGTCACTTGATTTTCAATTAGGTGGTAGAATCTTAGAAAAAATGGAAAACAAAACATGTCATCATAAGTTTCAACCGGAAACCAAACATGTTTACTAATCTCCTTTGAAAATGTTAACATTAATTTGAAAAAAAAAGAAGACAAGGTGTACTATCAATGGTGTTGTGCGTACTACAAATCATCATCAAATATCAACGATATTTTATTTAATAGACAAAGGAAGAACACGCAAAATTCCATGAAATTAAGAAAAACAAAGAAATAAGTGGACAAAATACTTGACAAGAATAAAAAACCAACAAAGTAGATAATGGTCCTTTTGTTATTATTACCTTACTGAATTGAATTACTTGAGCAGAGTTCATTTTGGTTTGAGTCAAGAGTAGAATTTTATTATTTCATTTCCAAGAAACTACAACTTAAACATCAACGATTCACCTTGCATGAAGACAAAAAAGACGCATCAAAACCAACCACAATTTAGAAATATCATTAACCTACTTTGAAAAGAAATGCAAGAAATGAAAAAAAAAAAAACTCTATTAAGATGGGTAACTAACATTAGATCATTTGTATATTATTCAACACTAGCCATTGAAAGCACCAAACACATGAAGATGGGTGAATAACCTCACAAAGTAGAAGGTCACAATGTCATGGTGAGAAAAGGGTAAGGACGATTGTTTGAGAATCGGTATATGTTAATTGCAAAGAAAGAAACTCTAGCCCCAAACACAAAACTCTAATAGAGTATGTACGAGAGAAGGAGAGATTAGGGGAATGAAAGAATGAAAAACCATGTGAGAGCGTATATTTGGTGAAAGGAAAAGGGAAAATGACTATAGCAGTAAGTGAAAGCTGATAATGAAAAGAAAAAAAATAAAAATCAAACAAACTCTAACAAAACAAATAGGTAGATTAGGAGAGAATGAAAGAACAACAATGCAAGGGCGAGAAGGGTAAGTTAGAATGAGGTGAAACTTATTTTTAGGATTTAACCATTTTGGACACGTTTTGATATTTTGTTAGTATTTGTGTATTTTAACCCATTTTACTCATCATCGAATGAGATGAAACTTAATTCAAATGGGTCATGCCTAGTCTTCCATCCTGTTATCATACCATTTATAATATGAATAATTAGTATTATCTTATGTTTTCAGGTCTGGTTGGCTACTGGTGACACCACCTAAACTCTATGGATCACATCTATCAATATTTGTCTATTTTGACCCGACCCGCTTTACCCACCATCAACTCAATCCATTTGAACCTTAAACTTGAGTCTGTATTTAGCACAAGGTTGAACGGCCCACTAGTTCTTGCCCACCCCTAAATCTTATCTAGTCAGTATCCTTTAATAAGTTTCCACTTCCTAAGACATTCCTTCCTGTCATTCTTTCCTTCAGTATTTACAATATGCTTTTCATGAAAGTTGCTTTCCAATAAAAAATGTTACTTGAGACTAACATACTTTTATAAATGATTTTTATATTAAATAGATGAAATTTCAAATGAGATCTTATAGAAAATTAAAAAAATTATATTTATCTTTTTTTAAGATTATTCTTAAATCTTGTTGTACTTAACTTTCATTTTAATAACCATTCATTATTATTTTCATAATTTTTAAAAATCTAAAAGTCTCCATCTAAACAGAGTTAAGTTTAACGGAAAAAGTTAATCCAGAACTAGCATTGAAGATGAATGGAAATCGGAAAATAATTTTTATTAGAAGATAAATCAACTAAAGATTTTGATTATTATTCATTTGAAAGGTATTTTTATTTTAATATATTTTTTCTATATCTTTGCTTCTGTTATATTATATTTGGGATCACAATTTTTTTTTTCTTTTTCTCATCGTATTCCACTTGTTTACAGCTGTCCAATAAATTTTCAACAATTATTTTCATGAGCGAATTAGTAGAGTTTCGCTAATTATTTATTACTTTTAATAAGCACAATTATTTAGAGAAAGTATTAAATAATGGCTGTCCATAAAACGCCATGTGAAGTGTGAACGAACCCTGACCATAATGAAGTTAATGGTTATGGTTGACCTCACTGACCCCAAAAGCAAAGTAAACATAAAAATGATTTTCAAATTAAAGCAAGGGAGAACAGGACGCGGCTTGCTGTATAAGACCCGGACAAAAAGGGTGGAAAAGAAAAGAAAAAGAAAATTCAATAAATCCAAATGGAAGAGAATATTCAACAAGAGTGATTAAGCAACCTATCCAGCCTCCATTTTCCTAAATTCCCTGATTGGGATGAGAACAAAAACAGCTGGAATTGGATTCACCAAAGTAACTGCCCGTCTAAGATAAAACCTTTCACAGTTTACAGCATTTATGTAAGTACTCTCTGTCTTTTATCCCCAAGGCTGCTGTTTGACTTTGTTTTATATATAAGGAGGACCTTTCTTTTTATGTAACTCGCCGATGTTGGTTTGACTCAGTCACCATCTTTCAGATCAAATTAGTTTCGTGTTCGTTGTGGTGGGCGTTAGGGATGGCTATGGTTGTAGATGCCCTTGTTGGAGAGTTGGTTTCGCAACTGTTAAGTGAGATTATGGACAAGAAGGACAGGGCCATTAAATTCAAACCCACTCTAGAACGTTTGGCATCCACCCTCCAATCACTAGAACCATTTGTTAAGCAGATAGATGGTTTAAACAAGAAATTGGATCGGAAACCTGAGGAAACGCAGAAGGTGGTGGATCAGATGAAGGAAGGGAAGAAGCTGGTTGTGAAATGCTCCAAAGTCCAGTGGTGGAACTGCTGGTATAAGGCCAATTACCAAGAGGAACTTGATACGTTGTATGAGTCTATTTGTACGTTCTTTAAGCTGGATTTGCAGGGTCAGATAGCCAGGAATGGGTTGGAAGCCCTGATAATAGTGAACGATCTCCGTGATAAGATGGATCGAGTTATTGGTCTCAGAAAGACTGAATTGAGGGTCGTGTGTTCGCCTTCTCAACCTCCTGCTTTTACTGTTGGCTTGGATGTTCCTTTGAGGGATTTGAAGCTCAGGTTGCTGCGGGAACAGCTTAGCGTCTCCGTGCTCACCATCACCGGAACAGGAGGTTCCGGTAAGTCAACGTTAGCCAAAAAGTTCTGTTCGGATCAGGAAGTTAAAGGTATCAATTTCCATAAACTTTACTCTCTCACCGTTACAGTCTGTTGCTACCTTTCTCAGTATCTTGCCCCGAGTACACACACCCTGGTGTATGAAATAATTTTTTAATAGTCAATACAATTTTTTTATTTGTTAACCAAAAAATTAAATAAAAATATTAAAATATAATTCATGTTGTTAATTTTTTTAAAAATTTATTTATTTTTAATTTATTTTTAATTTATTTTTATATATAAATTTTAATTGTATTTATTTATTATATTTGATAAATTTAAAAATTTTAAAAATTAATTAATGTTTTTTAAAAATTAAAGTAAATAAATAAATAAAATAAAATTTTTACTATATTTTTAATAGATAAAAAAAGTAGTATTTTGTTTGGATTTTTTATTATAAAACTACGTATAATAAATTAATAATATTTATTTAAATTAATGATGTAACCGTTTTTAAAAAAATATCTAAAGACCCTGGGTATATCAAATTTGGAATACTTAACTCTTAACTGCGTTGCTATACTGGCCTGTGGATTTTTTGAGGTGTGAATCGAGTTGGTAGCAAGTCACAATTCTTGGAAATTGCCTCGTTTGATTATAATAAATGACATTGATAGCTGAAGGAACATCACTCACTCCTGCTTGGTAGGAAAGATTTTTTCGTCAATTTTAATATTTTAATAATTAAAATCATATTTTCATATTTTAATTATCAAAATCATATTTTTATAGTAGACTCGTTTAATGAGTAAAATTTATTTTCATTTTGTGTAGAATCGATTTTCATTATTAGCAACCAGTAAACGAACAAGCTAAAAGACTATTTTAAAAAGCAAATTACTTTTGTGTTTTATTATTATTTGGTAATTTTTCCTCAAATGATTGCTCCACTAGGCTTTCTTTTTGTGGATAAGTATTGCTCCACTAAGCTTTGATCCTATATATTTCACTTTGGATTTTAATTCTCTTAAAAATAAAATGTACATTTTAAAAGATAAAGCATATATTGGAAGAAAATCATGTGATCTTGCGGCAAACATGTTCCTCCTGTTTAGTAAAAAATATGTATGAGCAATAGCTTTCGGAAGACTTGTTCACATCCCAATCATAGAAAGATAGTCATTGTTTTCTTGTTTTGTTTTTACTTATTTATGCGTGTACTTGTAGAATATGTGGGTCTCTAAATGTGTATGATTTGGTTAGATAAATTCAAGGAAAACATCTTCTTCCTCCCATTTGCGAAAACGCCCAAGTTGAGCACCCTAGTGTCGAGACTGTTTAAACACAACGGTTACGAGGTGCCAGAGTTTCAAAGTGATGAAGATGTGGTTAGCCAATTGGAACAATTGATAAATGAAATTGGAAAAAAGCCAATACTGCTGGTCCTGGATGATGTATGGCCCGAAACAGCATCTCTTATTGACAAATTTGTGTTCCAGATCCCAAACTACACGATTTTAGTGACTTCAAGATCTGCTATTGGAAGATTTGGCCCAACATACGTCTTGAAACCCCTTGGTGAAGCCGATGCCATAGAACTATTTCGCAACGAAGCATCCCTCAATCTGACCAAATCTGACATTCCTCATGATGTTGTCAAAGAGGTGCCTTCTTTTGCCCCACACTGTAACATCATGAATATAGTTATTTTCCTTATAAAAAATTAATGATTCATGACATTATTTTTTTTCGTAGATATAAATTATTTTAATATTATAAATACACAAATGGTTATTTTAATTTTTAAAAGATTAAAATAATTAATTTTTAATTTTAAAAAAGATAATTATAATTTTTTTTTAAATATTAAATTGATTTATGATATTTTAAGAATTACAATGTCTATTTATTTATTATTATATGCAAAATTATGTAGCTAGTTTTAGTTTGTACAGAATGAAGACATTAGAAATAATTTAATAGCGAGAAATTAGAATATTTAATATCAAGTCAGACATTGAAATTTCGTTATTGTAGGTAAAAATATTTATATAGTATGAAGTGTAAAATCTTCCATGAGAAGCAGAGTAGATTGTCTCGTGATTGTTTTTTTTTTGCGTGACATTGACATTGTGATAAGAAAATTTTGATAGATTTTTACAATTTTTTATAATACTACACCTATTTCATAATAATTCTGTTAATATTCGTTCAAGATGATTTTAAATAGTTACAAATTTATACGAAATTTTAGTTTAAATTTTAAAATTTTATTATATATTAAAAAATAATTAGAAATAAAAAATTATTAAAAATTATTGTATAAAAATAAGAATGCATATTTTTTTATCTCATAAAAATTATTTAATTTTTAACTTTTTTTAAAATTTAATAAAATTAAAGTTTCGTTTAAGATTAGGTAAGTTTTAAATTTTTAGTTTTTAAATTAATTTTAAAAATAAAATATATTTTTGATAAAAATAATTTTAAATTAATTTTTAACATATTTTAAAATAATTTTAACTTAAATTTTAAAATAAAAAATAATTATGGATTGTTATTTTTAATTTTAAAATATTTATATTCTTAAATATATCAATTCTTACCATTATGATCTTTACGATTAGTATCAAATAATTACTCGTGTTATTATAATTATTATTATTATCACCTTTATTATTATTACAATAATAATAATTTATTTTTATTTTTTATTATTTTAAAAAAATTTAGATTAATTTTTTATTAAAAATAAAATAAATAATATTATTTAATATATAAATTATAATAAATTTATAATATTATAACATAATTTTATATTATATAATTATTTATAATATAATATTATAATATATATTATTTTTATGTAAAATAAATATTAAATAATATAAAAATATTATAATAATATATAATTTTTTAAATATTAATAATCAAATAATATGTAAAATAAAGATTTATATAATTATATAATATTTTTTATGTTAGGATCATTATACCACTATTATTATCTTATAAGAAAATACTTTTACTTTTATTACTATCATTATAATAATAATAACAAATAATAATTTTTATTTTTATTATTTTTAAAAAATATAATTATTTATCTATTTTTTTTTATAAATTTATAAGTAAATAATACTATTTAATATATAAAAATTATATTTAATTTATAGTATTATAATATAATTTTATATTTTATAATTTTTATAACATAATATATATTATTTTATATAAAATAAATATTAAATAATATAAAAAATTTTATAATAATATATAAACTTATTTATCTTATTTATTAATTATTAAATAATATATAAAATAAAATTATATAATTATATAATATTATTTATATTATAACTATTATCATCGTTATATCATTATCATAATAATAATAATTTATTTTTTATTTTAAATTTTTTGTTAATGTTTTATTTACCTAATTTTTATATATTAAAAAAATAAATAATATTATAAAATAATAATAATAATTTACTATTTATATCCGATGTAATGAAATATTTTGTTGCATTTTCTCATCTCATTGCAGATAGTGAGAGGGTGCAGTGGTTCTCCCTTGGCACTTAGAGTGAATGGCAAGTCACTAAGTCATGAAGAACCTTTTAGATGGAGAGAGAGGGCGAAGAAATTGTCCGAGGGTCGTTCAATTCTTGATTCCAGTGATAGTAATGATGTGCTCGATTGTCTCCAAAAAAGCTTCGATGGGTTGGATCCTAAGATCCTCGAATGTTTTAGGGACCTAGGCCTATTTCCTGAGGTCCAGAGGATCCCTGCTGCTGCCCTTGTTGATATGTGGGCACTGCGTGATGAAGATGATATCAGTGCAATGGACAAAATCTATCAGCTGGTCAACCGGAACATGGCTGATATTGTTGTCAAAAGGTACGGCAAATGGTTCTTCAAACATTTGACATGCATGCTCTATATAATCTTCTTTTTAAGGGTACTTAATGCCACTTATGCACAGGAAAGAAAGGTGTTGAATTTGTTAAATTATTTGCATCACAAGAAAAAGACAAATGTCTCATTGATCCTATGTCTATGTTCAATTCTTACTACAAGGTCAAGGTTCAGGTTTCTTCAACCATAAATTCTGCCTTTCACATTCCCCATCATCCAAAACTCTTTTGAACTTTAAGAAGGATGAGCACTGCTCAGGTCCTCCACAAGTCCACAACCTAGGATTTTTTCATCAAAATTTCAAGATATTTTGAAGAATCTTACTAACCAGCCACCAAGGACATTAGTTCAAAAATAAATAAATATTTTATTGGAATCACATTGGAAGTGTATTGGAAATCATTATGAAAGTGCAATAATAACAAACTTTAATAGAAAATTTTCATTTTTAATTTCTTAACTAATATTCTAGGAGTACTGATTAGCATGTGTTAAATTAATAATAGAAAAGACAACACAGTTTGTCTGGAAGTTATTTTGATGTTATATTGATCTTATGATTGGTTGTGCTTTGGGCATTGAATACATCACTCTTAAGTTTGAATTCTCACTGCTAGACTTGAAAACTTTGCAAGAATTTCATATATATAACGTGAAACCAACTTTCATGAAACAAGATTATGGATACTTTCTCTGGTAGCTGTGTTTTTTATTCAAGAGAAACTACTTATTTTATTGATCAGGAAAGTTGAAAGTGGCACAGTTGACTACAATTACCACTACGTCACGCAGCATGGTCTGCTTCGAGAGCTAGCTATCCTTCAAACTAGTCGCGAGCCAACGGAAAAGAGGAATAGACTTATTATTGACATAAATGGAAACAATGTTCCCGTATGGTGGAGTGTACAGAATGAGTATCACATTGCAGCCCGCATATTATCTATATCAATAGGTTTTGTTCCTCTTTGTCTTGATACTCTAGTTGAGAGAGTGTACTCTGTCACTGATTATCGAATCTTTTTGCAGATGAAGAGTTCAAATCAGAATGGTGCAACTTGCAGCCAACTGAAGTTGAGGTTCTAGTGCTGAGCTTTCGCAAAAAGAAGTTCAAACTACCAATGTTCATGAAGAAAATGAATAAACTAAAAGTCTTGATAATTACAAACTATGACTTCAATCGTGCTGACATAGAGAATTTTGAGCTGCTTAATTATCTTTCTGATCTTAAAAGAATTAGGTTAGAGAAGGTTTCAATTCCTTTTCTCAGCATGACCGGAGGGCAATTGAAGAATCTGCGGAAATTCTCCTTTTTTATGTGCAATGTGAATGAAGCATTTAAAAACAGCAATGTTCAAATTTCAGATGTGCTGCCAAATTTGGAGGAGATAAACATTGACTATTGTGATATGGTGGAATTGCCAGCTGCCATCTCTAATATTGTTTCCTTAAAGAAACTCAGTATCACAAATTGTCATATGCTTTCTGTGCTTCCTGATGGAATTGGAAAGTTGGTAAATTTGGAAACACTAAGGCTTACTTCCTGTACCAATTTAGTAGAACTACCAGACTCAATCACAAGCCTTCATCAACTGAAATTTCTTGATATCTCTGACTGCATAAGCCTTAGCAAGTTACCTGAGAACATGGGCGAGTTATGCAATTTAGAAGAGCTCAATTGCAGAGGTTGTTCCAGATTGAGCGACTTGCCATACTCAGTCACGGACCTTGGAAGCTTAAAGGTTGTTATATGTGATGAAGAGAGGGCTCGAATATGGGACCAATACAGAATCATCCTTACTAATCTAAGGCTAGAGGAAGCCCAGGTTGATCTCGACTTAAATTGGCTTCTGTAATTTGCATCCTGATACTTTGGTTTGGGAAAACAATCAAGAGGGAACAAAATAAGAATAAAAGGTAAGAAGGGAAGTACAAGTAGCTCCAATTGTTGTTTGGCTGAGTTGTTTATTTTGAGAAGCAAAGTCGTGTCTCCTATACTGTTACTTTGAACTAGTCTTCTGTTTTTGTCTACATTTTTGGACTGTATGTATGTAATATTATGGTTTCTTGATATGTAATGATGAGTGGAGCTGAATGGAATGGTATGTAATGTAATGAAAATAAATAGTTTTCACATATTGTTTGCAAACTGAAGGATAGAATAAAATAAAATTTGCAGTCCATTGCTTGAATATTTTATCTCTATGGAAAAGAAGGGAATGCCAAATTTGGGAGAGAAACGAAGGAAAATGAAAGGAATAACGCACATGATCTGTCAACAAAGTAATAAGTATCCAAATACCATCCGATGAATAAAAATGCAAATGGACGGGTGAAATAAAAGGTTGGGTTACGCGGTTTTAGGTGAACAGGTAAGGGTGGATTAATCGCTCAACTGCAGGTTTGGAAAAAAAAAATTTCCAATGAAAGCCAAACCTGACCGACAATGATTTGTATATGCCATAGATGCAAAGTTTATGAGTTTTCTCGCCGGTTTTTACAGCTTTCATTGTCACTTTTGCACACAAAATCTAATGTTTCTATGTTTTTTGAATTCGTTTTCTGATTTTCGGTTATGTTTTCCAATTTTCCATCCATCTTTTTTTAATTTTTTGATCTTCTTCGTTTTCCTATTATCTCTTATTTCTAGTTCCTCTGTCTTCTCACCATTGTTTTTCTTTCTTCCTTCCTTTTTTAAAATCGAAAATACCGATTAACCCACAACATGAGCAAACTGAAAATCAATCATACCGTCATATTTTTTATCGAAAATAGTTTCAAATATTTCAGTCGTCGATTTTCGGTGGTTTTCAAATTTCTCATTCAAAACCGTCCAAAATCGCTTGACGCCCACCCCTAATCCTAATAATGATAATGCTGGGTATAATTTTTAATATCGATAGATATGATAGAAACTGACATCTAAGAATAC
This sequence comes from Canavalia gladiata, assembly GCA_037954105.1. NCBI lineage: Eukaryota > Viridiplantae > Streptophyta > Magnoliopsida > Fabales > Fabaceae > Canavalia > Canavalia gladiata. The sequence continues at coordinate 51,799,850 of CM075662.1, forward strand.
TAAAATTGAATGACTCTTTATTGCCAAATTTCTAAGATTCTATTCTAACCCTTATATGAAATTAAAATGCAAAGTTCATGTAAAAATTCTAATTCTCATTAATTAAGTTTTCGAAAGATCCACTATATCCTAATTATAAAATTTTTCTCAAAATTTATTTACACCCTTACAGAATAAATCATAATGGAGATGACGTAAAAAAAATTTATAATATTTTTATTTTATATGTAAAATATATATATACATACATATATTTATATATATACATTTCCATCATCATTGTATTTATATATATATATATATATATATATATTAAAGTAAATTATTTTTCAATCTCACTCAACTCAAATAAAATACAATATTACATAATTTTCATCAAATATCACAAAAAAAGTTTCTCTCTAAGAAAATTATAAAATTCATTCTTACACTTGATTATTTTTGAACTTATTTCATTTCAGGTATAAAAGGTAAATTTTATCTTCTTTTAAAAGTGGATAGTAAATTGTTCTAATATTTTAAAAAATTATTTTTTCATTCACATCTATAACTAATATATAACATTAACTTAATATATTTATATGCATGTTATATGATTTATATAAAGTTAATTTTAAAAAATTTAAAATTTATTAGAATTAAAAATAAAATAATAAAATAAAATTCAATCACATTTTTAAAATAAAAAATATATGTTAAGTTATAAATTTATATTATCTTATTATTAAATATTTAACTTGTTTTAATTAATTTTTAAAATAAAATACTAAAGCATTATTAAAAAATAGCTTATCATATAATTTTTTTTAAGAAAATAAATCCTTAACAAAAGATATGAATTATTGTTAGATATAATATTAATTAAATCACTTATTGTAAGAGTGGTTTAAATTTAATAGATAATAACTTTTTTATTTAAAAATTAAATATACTCTTACATATTTAAATTAATAAATCTAAGAAATATCTATGGTTAAAATATTTTAAAAATAACTTTGAGAAATTTTTCAGCACAAAATAAAATAATTGAAACATATTTTCAATCCTATAAAAAAAAAATAGAGACTTATATTTAAATTTCTATAATTATATGATTTGATATTGTTCATTTTATTTTTAACAAGATATAAATCGAAAGAGATTATAAATATTTTAGTTAAATATGTTTGTAATCTTTTTAAAATTTTAAAATTTTATTATTTTATTATTTTTTAAATATTGATATTAATTTTTTATTTTTTAAAATAAATTATTTTTAATCTCTCATAATTGATGTGTCAAATAGTTATATATATCATTGAGTTAAACATTTATTTTTAGAAACTAAAAAATAAGGAACCAAAATTAAACACTTTAAGATAAAGGACTAAAATAAAAACAAAATTTTAGAGGAAAAAAATATATATTTAATCCTAAATATTTTATTTAACAATTTAATTCGATACATTTATAAATTAGATAGTTGTGACGTTTAAGGTAGGTATATGTGTTATTTAAATCATAAGCCAACAAAAATAGTCTATAAAACTTTAGGTTAAAAAGAGGTATATGTGCCATTTAATTCATTGATTTACATAAAATAAATAAAAAGTTTAACTATTTTCAAATAAAAAATATTTTTTATCAGTAAAGCAAAAAAATTTATTTAATGAGTATAAGAAGTATTCAAATCTGCTTACAATGCATTGAGGTTGGACAACTGATTTCTATACTAGCCATCAGATTGATCCACCAGTTAGCAAATGAAACATTTGCAATATCGTTATCTGTATAGTTGACATAAGACCAGGAATATACCTTGATGTTATCTAATATCTTCAAATGATTCCAATTCTAATTTTTTAAAGTCATTGCATTTCTTCCTTCCACATGTACCATACCATTATACACGGAATTATCATTCATACTTGCTTGATCTTCCTTTTCCGGAATAGAGTTTGAAACGGAACGAGTCTTGTAAAAATCACAATTATTATCATTCCTAAGCCATAACTTGTTCCCACAACTGTAGTATATATTTGCATTAGTGGAATAGATGTTCTATGGTCTCTTCCTTCAATTTGCATATGTGGCACTTGTCTTCAACAATTACCCTTCTTTTTTGTATATTATCCTTAGTACGAAGCTTTCTCTGTAGCATTGTCCAAGCCAAACCAATCTTTTTCTTAGGAGCTTTGTCCTTCCATAATTTTGAAAAGATTTGACAAAATCAGAGTGCGAGTGCTCTCTACTCGTAGAGCATGACCCTGTTATGATAGCCAATTATATCTTGATTTTTTAGAGTATTCTCCTAAGTCATCCCAACACCAGCTCCATTTTGTCTCCCTTCCTGCTACTGATCATCACTTCTTCTATCTGGTCCTTTAATCTGATTCTTCCTCCCACTTCCACATCCTCTTACTCCAATGCATAATCCTAGAGTTGTTAAATTGGACTTTGATCATAGGTCAGTCTTAACCTTATTTATATCCTATACAGTCCTAATTTATAAATAATAAAGTAACTAAAATAGTCTTGATAAAATAATTTTAAAAAATATAGATTTAGTGGAGCTTATATGGATCAACCCCGATCTTGAAACATCCAACTTGTTAAATTCTATTTTCACGTCCAAATTACACAGCCCGCTGAAGATTAAGAACAAAACGTCCAAAACTGAAAAACCCTAATTCCAATTTCGTTGTCAATTTTAAATCTTTCCAATTTCTCTAAAAATGTAGAAATTATGAAGAATCACCAAATGAAAAAGATATACACAGTCTAGCTTGGGGAGGACGAGCTCGTCCTTAAGGTATCATTTTTCTATTACTGAAGCAAAATCATACCATTTTTACGTGCTCCTTATGATCCATCTTTAAATTATAATTTTTTTTTTGGTGATTGTGATATATTTAATTAGGATTTTTGAGACATTGATGATATTTAATCAATAAAAGCCATCTTAATCTTATCACCACATTTTCATATTCCCCAAAAATTGAGAGATTCAGTCTATTGGTCGCAACTGATGAACTGACTCAGATACCAATACTTCTGAGTTTGAATCTGAAAAATTGGACTGGTCCACAGCACCCATCATCTTTTTCACACCTTCACCATTTTTGGAACTAGAAGAGTTGGTGGGTGTTATCTATATTGGGGACTATGTATCCTGGCTTGATTGGTTGAGCAAGGTTAATGGTTTGTATGGTAAAGCACACACAGTGGCCAAACATTTCGACCAGTTCATAGAGGATGTAATTGAGGAGCACATTAGTTATAATAGGCGTGTTGATTCTGACAGTAAGCAGCAGAATGATTTTGTGGATATTTTGCTTTCCATTGAAAAGACCAACATTGTTGGATTCCCAATTGATAGAACTGCAATGAACAGTTTGATACTAGTAAGTGAGAACATCATTTATTTGTATTCTGTTTCGGATTTGAGTGTGATTACCGTTTCTTTGAAGTTTTTATTCTAGCATGAAGCAGGAGTTTTCTGTTCTGCTTTACTTTTCCCATCTCTCGGAGATAATTTCTTACCATGAATCAATAAAGTAGAGACAACTTAGTCTAACATGGTCATATATTTCTCGTATGTTGTAAACAAACGTATGACCTTAGTATATGACTTCTTGGTTAAACTGATAATATTGTAAACAAACGGATAGCTTCTGGAAATTGTTATTAAAAAATAGATTTTAAGTATCCTACATTTTAAGAGTTTTTTATATTTTTTTTATTATATCATATTTTACATATGTATTTCGATAAATTACTATGTTTTATGTATTTGGACGATAAATTTTTTAAAATAAATATTGAAAAATTTTGATTGGATAATTTATATATCAAATAAAAAAATTTCAAAAAAAACTTAGTTTATAAATCTTCTTACACAACTTTCCTCTTAATAACCATTAAAGTATTACTTTCATAATTTCTAAAATTCCTCCTCTAAATATAGAGTTAATTTTAAATGAAGTTAATTAAAGATTAACATTAACAAAATAGATGAGGATTGGAAGTCACAAAATAATTTTTGCTAGAACTAAATAAAAATTTTGATTATCATATATTTTAATAATATTTTATTTTAATACATCTAATATTTTTTATATCTCATTCTATTAAATAATAGTTCATGTTACATCTTTAAATATAAATTCCATTTCATATCATTGATCTTCTATATCATCCTATTTCATCTATATAGAATATTTTTTTTCATTAACTAACACAACATTATATTTCACGAGAGAATTAATAAAGTTTCTCTAAGTATTTACTGCTTTTAATGTGCACAATTATATAGACAAAGTATTAGATAATGTATGTCCATGTGAACATTAAAACGCCATACGAAGTGTGAACGAGCCCTGATCGATGAAGTTAATAGTTACCTCACTGACCCAAAAAATGGTTTTCAAATTGAAGCCGGGCACAACAGGACACGGTTTGTTGTAAAAAACATGGACAAAAAGGGGAAGGGGCATGAAAAGAAAAAGAAAATTCAATAAATCTAAATCATGATTATTCATTTTAAATTATAAGATTATATATATACTTAAATAATAAAAAATATTTTAAATTTGTATTTAAATATTTTTAATAATATTAATTTTTTAAAAAAAATTCAAAAATTCTCTATTATAGATATTTTTCTTAAATTATTATTCAAAATTCTCTTCAAATTTTATTATTTTATAATAATTATTTTTTCAATATTTAATAATTTTCAAAGTTCTTAAATTTTCTATTCATACACAAGTAACACAACACAAATGTAATTAAGCAATCTATCCAGCCTCCATTTTGCTATATTCCCATATTGTGTTGACTACAAAAACAGCTGGAGTTGAAGGCGGCGACTGTCTCAAAAATACTGTTTGGATGAGGAAAAATAGAAAAAGAAAAGAAGAAAGAAGAAAAAGTAAGTTTTTTTTGTTTGATGTGTTTTATTTTAGTAGAAAATTTTTTTTTTATCTATAGATCCATAATTTTATATTTTTCTTCTTTAGCTGTGAAAAATGAGGAAGAGAATTTTTTTATTATTTTAAATTATTAAAATTATTATTTATTTTTTAAAAAATAAAAAATTATATTTATAAAAAATATAATAAAAAAATAAAATATTTTAAAATTTTATATAAAATAAAATTTATATTACTATATATTTTTTTATTTATTTTAAAAAAAATTCTTTTATTTATTTTTATTTCTACTCATTCAAAAAGGTTATTCTTCATTATTATTTCTACTTGCTTACTTTCCTTCTATTTCCATGTGACCAAACAAACCATATGATAAAACCTTTACGATACAACACGTCTTTTTTTATTCCTTTCTCCTCTCTTTTTTAGTGTGTTTTTCCCTAAACCTGATGTTTGACTTTGTTTCATACAAAAGCAGTAGCTTCCTTTTGATGTAACTGGCCAATGATGGTTTGACTCACTCACTCACCATCTTTGAGATCAAAGCTGGGCAGTAGTGATGGCTATGGTTGAAGATGCCCTTGTTGGAGAGTTGGTTTCGGAACTGCTAAGTGAGATTACGGAGAAGAAGGACAGGGCCGTTAAATTCGGGTCCAATCTGGAACGCTTGGCATCCACCCTGAAATCAATAGAACCAATTATTAGGCAGATAGATGGTCTTAACAAGCGATTGGATCGGCCAGCTGAGGAAACACAGCAGCTGATCGATCAGATAAAGAAAGGGAAGAAGCTCGTTGGCGAGTGCTCCAAAGTCCAGTGGTGGAACTGCTGTTATATGGCCAACTACCAAGAGGAACTTGAAGCGTTGGATGAATCTATTTTTAGATTCTTTACGGTGGATATGCAGACTGGGATGGGAAGGAATAACGGGTTGGAGACCCTGATCCTAGTGAACGAGATTCGTGAGGAGATTCAAAGTATTGCTCCTAGAAAGACTGAATTGAGGGGCATGTGTTCCCCTCCTCCACCCCCTGCTTTTACTGTTGGCTTCGATGTTCCTTTGAGGGATTTGAAAATCAAGTTGCTGCCGGAACATCGTAGCGTCTCCGTGCTCACCATCACCGGAACAGGAGGTTCCGGGAAGTCAACTTTAGCCAAAAGTTTCTGTTGGGATCCGGAAGTTAGAGGTATCAATTCCCATAAACTCTACCCTCTCTCATCATCCTCTTCTATTGCTACCCTTCTTCCTATCTTCCACTTATACTACATACTTTGGTCACTCTATGAAATACCTTTTTTTCAACCGTATATGTTACTGCGTCCGGATCTTTCTTTGCTAACGAACTCTGCAATTAGATGTGGTTACTTAACTGCATTGCTATGCTGGCGGATGGATCTTTTTGACTTGTGAATCTAGTTTGTTACAAATCACTACTCTTGGAAATTGCCTCATTTCGTTATAATAAATGACATTGATAGCTCAGAAAACATCACACTGCTTGGTAGGAATGATATTTTATTTTATTTTTTGTCAATTTTCAACTATTCAGAGAAAGACGCATCATTATAATTGTAAAGAAAAAAAAAAAAAAAGATAAAGTGCCGGTTTGTTTACCGGTCATATTAATCAGAATGGATTTTTAAAATTAATCTAATGGCCAAAACATGCTTTTACATTTTACAAGGCACATTTAATCCTCCTGTTTAGGAAAACATATGTACCAGCAATAGGAACTTTCGGAAAACTTCTTCACATACCAATCATAGAAAAACGTTCTTTTCTTGTTTGTGGGTATCTAAATGTGTATGTTTTTTGGTTAGATAAATTCAAGGAAAACATCTTCTTCCTCCCATTTGCGCAAACGCCCAAGTTGAGTACCCTAGTGTCGAGACTGTTTGAACACAACGGTTACAAGGTGCCAGAATTTCAAAGTGATGAAGATGCGGTTAACCAATTGGAACATTTGCTAAATGCAATTGGGAAAAGCCCAATACTGCTGGTCCTGGATGATGTTTGGCCCGAATCAGTATCTCTTGTTGACAACTTTGTGTTCCACATCCCAAACTACATGATTTTAGTGACTTCAAGGGTGGCTATTGGAAGATTTGGCCCATCATACGTCTTGAAACCCCTTGGTGAAACCGATGCTATGAATCTATTTCGCCATGTAGCATCCCTGAGCCAAAGCAGCTCTGACGTTCCTGATGATGTTGTCGAAAAGGTTACTTCTTTTACTCCTCTGTTACAGGATCAATATAGTTATTTTCCTCATGAAAAATTAATGATTCAAGATTTTCTTTTTTTCTTTTTTTACAGATGCAAATTATTATTTTAATACTAAAAAATAAATAATCGGTTATTTTAATTTTTAAAAATAAATAATTTATTATTTAAAATTCTAAAAGGAAATTATTTTAAATTTTTGAAGATTAAAATAATTAACTTTTTAATTTTTAAAATGATAGTTCTAATTCTTATTTTTTAAAATTAATAAATTGACAAAATATTTATTTATTATTATATTACAAAATTATATAACTAGTTTTATTTTGTACAACATAAATTACTAAAATTAATTTCATAATAAAAGATTAAAATAATTTATATAAAATCGAACGTTAAAACACTGTTATTTTTACGGAAATGTTTCCTATTCATTTATATAAAGAACTTTCTCCTCTTTTGTCTCGAATAAAAAGTAATCACCGAGGAAAATTTATGCTATAAACATATCTAACCTTCCGTGATGTTAATCTCGGTAATGATATATCATTTATCTTATTTAAATAATTAAAATTGATATTTTATGTAATATTGTATTTTATTTTTAATTTATATATATATATATATATATATATCATAAAAATACACCTAAAAGTAAAGAGATAAATTAAAGTTATCTCCAGAGTTATTAAAAAACAATTTTCATGATAAATCTTCTAGTTGCATTTCTTATTTCATAGCAGATAGTGAGAGAGTGCGGTGGTTCTCCCTTGGTACTTACAGTGAATGGCAGATCACTACGTCACCAAGAACCTTTTGTGTGGCTGCAAAAAGCGAAGAATATCTCGGAGGGTCGTTCAATTCTTGATTCTAGTAGTAGTAATGATGTGCTCGTTAATCTTCAAAGGTTGGATCCTGAGATCAGCGAGTGTTTTAGGGACCTAGCCCTATTTCCTGAGGCCCAGAAGATCCCTGCTGCTGCCCTTGTTGATATGTGGGCATTGCGTGATGAAGATGATATCGGTGCAATGGAAAAAATCTATCAACTAGTCAACCGGAACATGGTTGATATTGTTGTCAAAAGGTATGGCAAATGGTTCTTAAAAGATTTCACATGTATGCTGTGTAATATTGTTATAAGGGTACTTAAATGCCACTTATGCACAGGAAAGAAAGGTGTTGAATTTGTTAGATTATCTGCATTACAACAAGAAAGAGACAAATATCACATTGAACCTATGTTTATGCTCAGTTCTAACTACTGGGTTAAGGTTAGGGTTCTTCAACCATAAATTCTGCCTATCATATTCCCCATCATTCAAAACACTTTGGACATTAAGAGTGATGAGCACAACATAGGTTCTCCTCAAGGACTTTCTTCAAAATTTATACTTAATGTTTTGTTTGGAAAGTGTAGAAAATAATAATAAAAAAAAATAAAGAAAAGAAGGATAAAAAAAAAGAGAGTAAAAATAAGCTTTTTTATGGATAAAAATAGAAAAAAATTCTATTATTTCATTTGAATGAATAAAATTTAACTTAAAAAATTAATTTTTTATTAATATAATTTAAATTTTTAATTTTTTAAAAATATATAAAAATTTTAATAATTTAATTAAATAAAAAAAATTATTCTCCTGTCCACTTTCTTGCTTAACTAGTGGATTTCGTTTTAGATAGGTTCCATAAAAAATATTTTTATTTTTATTTTTTATCCATAAAATAAATATGAAAAAATTTTCTATATCTCTTCTTTTCTTTTTTTTCTTTTCACAGTCCCTCCATATAAACCATAAAAATTTTATTAACTAGCCATAAATAAGATTTGATTGGAGTCACATTGGGAGTGAATTGGAAATCATGACAAAAGTGTAATAATAACAAATTTTAATAAATATTTTTTATTTTTCATTTCTTAACCAATATTATAAAAGTACCATTAGCAATTAATAATAAAAAGACAACAGAAATTTGCCTGGAAGTTATCTTGGTGTTATGTTGATCTTATGGTTGGTTCTGCTTTGGGCATGGAGTATATCACTCTTATGTTTGAATTCTCACTGCTAGACTTGACAATTTTGCAAGAATTTCATATATAAAATGTGAAACCAACGTTCATGAAATAAGATTATTAATACTTTCTCTTGTAGCTGTGTTTTCCATTCAATTAGAACTGTTTTTTATTGCTCAGGAAAGCTGAAAGTCGAACAGCTGACTACAATTACCACTATGTCAGTCAGAATGGTCTGCTTCGGGAGCTAGCTATCCGTGAAATAAGCCAGGAACCAACGGAAAAGAGAAACAGACTAAGTATTCACATTAATGGAAACAATGTTCCCGCATGGTGGAGTGTTCAAAATGAGTATCACATTGCAGCTCGCATATTATCCATATCAATTGGTTTGTTCATCTTTCCGTCTTGATACTCAAGTTGAGAGAGTGTACTCTGTCACTGATTATCGAATCTTTCTGCAGATGAAGAGTTCAATTCCGAATGGTGCAACTTGCAGCCAACTGAAGTTGAGATTCTAGTGCTGAGCCTTCGAAAAAACAAGTTCGAACTACCTATGTTCATGAAGAATATGAATAAATTAAAAGTCTTGATAATTACAAACTATGACTCCAATCGTACTGACATAGAGAATTTCGAGCTGCTTAATTATCTTTCTGATCTTAAACGAATCAGATTAGAGAAGGTTTCAATTCCTTTCCTCAGCAGGACCGGAGTGCAATTGAAGAATCTGCGGAAATTCTCTTTTTGTCTGTGCAATGTGAATGCAGCATTTGAAAATAACAGTCTTCGAATTTCAGAAGTGCTGCCAAATTTAGAGCAGATAAACATTGACTATTGTGATATGGTGGAATTGCCAGCTGCCATCTCTAATATTGTTTCCTTAAAGAAGCTCAGTATCACAAATTGTCATATGCTTTCTGCACTTCCTGATGGAATTGGAAATTTGGTAAATTTGGAAACACTAAGGTTTACTTCATGTACTAATGTAGTAGAGTTTCCAGACTCAATCACAAACCTTCATCAACTGAAATTTCTTGATATCTCTGACTGCGTAAGCCTTAGCAAGTTACCTGAGAACATGGGCGAGTTACACAATTTAGAAGAGCTCAATTGCAGAGGTTGTGCCATGTTGAGCGACTTGCCATACTCAATCACGGACCTTGGATGCTTAAAGGTTGTGATATGTGATGAAGATACGGCTGCAGTATGGGAGCAATACACAATCATCCTTACTGATCTAATTCTAAAGGTAGCCCCAGTTGATCTCAATCTAAATTGGCTTTTGTAATTTGCATTCTCATACTTTGGTTTGGGAAAACAATCAAGAGGGAACAAAATAAGAATAAAAACCGAGAAGGGAAGTACAAGTAGCTCCGTTTTGTTGTTTCGCTGAGTTGTATATTTTGAGAAGTAAAGTTGTGTCCTACACTGTTACCACGAACTAATGTTCTGTTTTTCTCTACATTTCTGGACTGATTATTTTTGTAATATTGTGGTTTCTTGATATGTAATGATGTCTGGAACCGAATGGAATGGTATATAATGTGATAAAAATGAATAAGGTTTTCACATATTGTTTGCAAACTGAATGATAGAATACAAGAAATTTTGCAGTCAATTGCTTGAATATTTTGTCTCCATGGAATGGAAGGGAATGCCAAGTTTGGTAGAGAACGAAGGGGAATGGAACGAATAACACACTTAATTTGTCAACAGAATTAAGAGAAAAGCATCAAAACATTTTGCGAATAATGTTGGGTTTCATGCTTACTACCAACAATTCCTTTTGCATAAACTGTATGCATCATGCAAGTATTATACCAATGGCCTGTCCTAGGGACTCCTACCTATGGATCTGGATAATCTTCTTTGACCGGACACTTGTATACTTGCTTTAACATCTAATTTTAATTTTTCCTTTAAAAAAAATGTGATAAAGATAACTTATAAAATAACAATAATATGATCAATAAAATAATTTTTTTAATTATGAACTTACTTGGATCGGTTAAATACAAATTTATAGAACTTAGTCTATTAAATTACGAGTTTAAGTAAGTTTAGGATAGTAAGTATACATATCCTCCTATATACTAAATAAAGTGGAGAAAATAACTAAGACTATTAATAAAATTTCATAATAATTCATTAATTAAGTTTAAAAAATATAGATATAAAGTTTATAATACATTAGTAAAGATATAACTAACTAATAATTAATTCTAACAAAATTTATCATATCAAGATATAATTTATATATAGATTAGGGTATATGTATATATATTTTAACATCCTTATTTTGAGTTAGATGAGGCATAATATATTTATCATAGGAAGCTTGGAAATGAAAGAAGAAAATTACCATGAATGAATGCTTTCATAAAAAAATCAAACAAGCTACTCTTCAAAATCAAGTGGGAACAAGCATATAAGGTCGAAATGATACTTTTCATGAATAACAAAACAATTTATGGTCCAATTTCTAGTACTATTATGGAACATAGGATTTGTAGCATATATTTTTTCTCTGAAGAAGAATGAGTCATTGTATTTTGCTTCTGAAAAAGATAACTTATAAGTGAGTTACCAAAAAAAAAAACAAAACTACTAATAATTTGTTAAAAATCAAGACACCTGCTCCCTAGTGAATGTCACTAAATTCATAGAGTTGTAATACTAGTAGAAAGATTAGTCCTAGTCTAGAAGTTGATTTTGGAAATGTAAAGTAACTTTAATATGCTTGATGGTCGGATTAATCCTAGTTTAGAAGTTAACTTTAAGTTGTTGAATAATAAATATGATATCAAATTGTGTGATCATTAAATAGAGCAAATGTCCAACCAATCAATGATAAAAAGGTACATCATCAAATTACTTGATCAAGATTGTGCAAGTTTATAGTCCTCAATGTCAATATATAATAATAGATCAAGAAAATATTGGTGTTGATATAAGTAGATATTCTAAAATGATCATACAACTTTATATGAAAGAATGCGTGCACAATATTTCATGTGAAAGAATTGATCATTTAACATCCATATATTAAAATAGTTCAATCTTTTTTTCAAATAAACAATAACCATATCATTAGAGGAAACATTTCTAATTTCCATTTCCTAAACAACATATCAATAGAAAAAATGATAATTTTGTTTTATAATTTCATTTATTACCAATGAAATGATCAATCAAAATTGGATAATTCTAATTTTGAACTAATGTCCAATAGATAATAGTAAGGATCATCCTACTATAATTCAATTAAAGTATATCTTTAATCTAATATTTATATTTAGATAAAGTTGATAATAGTCCTTGACTACAGCATCGAAAAGAAAGGCTAAATTGATGTTGAAGTTGTTTGTAAAGTGATAGAAAGTCTTTACCATCTACAATTTGGATGCTCAATTTTATAATAAACATAACTAAAATTTTTATACAAGCATATAAATTGAACCTTTGACCAATTGCAAACAAGTCGTTTCCTTCTCCATTCTTACTAGACTCAAAAGTCAAGATTCTTTAGTTTGGATAATTACTAATGGCGTAAGTGTAATTCAAATAATACACAAGGTGAGATGACATATTGGATGTCCCATGATTTCGGGATGACAGTAAAAAGTCTTTTCACAATAGTTACATGATATTTTAGACATGTTAACTTCAGCTATAGGTAAAGTAGTTAAGGAAACATTTAAATTTAGTTTCCTTTCCTAGTATTTTTAAGAATAGTAACGATGAGATTAGTTCTCGCAACTTCAAGTACAGATGATTGATTGTTATTTGGTTGATTTTCACCAATATTTACAGCCGATGATACAAAAATAATAGGAACAAACCATTGGTTTTCTAATATAGATGATATAGGTGATTGTTGTGTATTAAATAGTAAGTGTTGACTATACTCATCTATACTACTTTAATAAAGAAGTCATAGTCAACGACTACTTACTACATTAAAGTTTTAACATTTTATTATTTATTGATTTAAAAATTATTACATTTCCAAGGGATTAAAAAAGGTAACTTAGAAAAAGATTGAAACTAAACTTGAGTAAACAAAAAGCCTGATCAAGTTCATTGATCGTTGCATGCATTGGACTCATAAAAAATAGACAAAATAGGATAAGGAAATGTATACAAAAATATCAACCAACACTAATATTCAAATAATATTCATTAAACTCATACAAAATAGATAAACTGGTAAGATAAAATGTGTGCAGAAATCTCAGGAAACATTATTGATTTATTGCATGCATTTAACTCACAGAAAATAGACAAAATAGGAGAAAAAATATATATAAAAATCTTAACATACATCATTGATCAAATAACATGCATTGAACTCATACAAAATAGACAAAATAGGAATAGGAAGTATGTACAAAAATCTTAGCAAACATCAATGATTTTTCTATGCATTCAACCTAATGTTCACTTAAAGGAGAAAGAAAGTGTTATAGAAATCTCAACCAAGCAACATTATTGATCAAATGACATGCATTAAAATCAATATACATATAAAAAAGAAGATAATTTTACAAAAGTTTCAAGAAGCCAACAACATTCATCAAATAACATTTAATGAAGTATGGACCTAGTTTCATGTAGAGAAAAAAGGAGAAGAAGTTTAAAGAAATTGTAGCAAGCAACATCATTAATCAAATAACATCTAACAAGTATAAGTTTGGTGTTCATACAAAATAGAAAAGAATAAAAAGTTAAAAAAATATCAAGAAGCCAACATCATTAATCAAACAACATGCAGTGAAGTATGAACTTAGTTCTCATGCAAAGAAGAAAAGGAAAAATAGTCTACAGAAATCTTAGGTAGCCAACATCATTGATCAAATAACATACAATAACATTTTAATTCAATGCTCATATAAAGAAGAAAAGGATAAAGAGTTTATAGAAATCTTAGTTAGACAACATTATTGATCAAATATCAACTCATTGCTCATATAAAGAAGAAAAGGATACATAGTTTACAAAAATCTTAAGAAGCCAACCTCATTGATCAAATAATATGAAATGAAGTATGAACTTGATGTTCATCCAAATAAAAAAAAAGAAAAGAAGTTTTCATAAATCTTACGCAAGTAACATCAATTAAAAGATGCAATGACCTCAAACAAAATGCAAAATAGTACATTAGGCACCATGTAACTTTATAGTTCTATCTTAGTCAAGTCAACATCAATGTGTTTATTGTTGAGAATAATATTTCATAAAATATATAACAAAACCCAACAAAGTTATATTTTTTTAGTAGTTTCAACCTTGAAGAAATCTTCATTCTTTAACTCTTCTCCCGACAAATAGCTTCCTTTATCACAAAAAGGTTATAAGCTAACACAAACTATAATAATTTACCTATAACTGAATTTTTTAAATAAATAAAAAGTAAAAATATAGATCTAGTATATTTTATAAATATGCAAATATAACAAAAAGACTAGAAAATGCCTTAATCATATCATTATTAAGGAAAAAAGGAAAGAAAATATGCCATCAAAATGTCTCAACCAGAAACTAAATATATTCACTTATTCTCAACTTTGAAAATGTTAACATTAATGGTGTTGCACGAATTACAAATTATCATCAAGTATCAACGATGTTTTTTCCAATGAACCAACATAATAGAGAAAGGCCAAGCAACGAAGTATCATGGAAGACAAGAGAACTAAAGAATAAAGTAGACATAATAGAATTTTAAAATTATGAAAAATCAAAAAAGTAAACAATCGTCCCTTAGTTATTACCTTGTTGAATCAAAAGACTTAACTATAGTTTACTTTAGTTTGAGAATAGAGTAAAGTTCAACCAATTTAGTCACAAGCAACCATAATTCAAAAACATCAATAATTCACCTTACCTGAATATAATAATACATGCATCAAAATCAACCATTGCTCAAACATAATTGATATGATTAACCTTGTGTTAATGAATCGGAATGTGAAAACGATAATGAAATGTGTTGAGAATTAGGATAGGATAAGATAAAGAAACCTGACACAAATTGCGACTTGTCAAAGAGTATCGAAGTTATCAAGAGGAATGTGACTCTTACCGTGACTTATCGGAAGAACCAACGTTATCAAAAATAGTTCTTTGCCCATAAACCAAGTGAATCAACTCACACAGAGATGAAAATTCTCAAAGAAAAATATTATTATTCATCAAAATGTGTTCCATTTACATTGTATTCCTAACTCTTATTATATAGATAACCTAATTGACTTAAATAGAAAGAAAATCTAATAATAAAAATAAATAATAGATCCTAAAGAAATCCTAATTAAATTAAAAATCAATCTAAACTCTTAATTTGATTTACAAATAATAAAAGTAAATTACTCGCAAATCAATATCAAATCTTTATGACAATTTAAGGAAAATAAATTAAAAATTTTAAGTAGATTGTACGTAATGAATTCAAATCTTTGATTATGATAACTCTTTATGTCGCAATCTTATCCTGAATTGTCAATTGTTTGAACTTGTACAAGTAACATCAGGACTTTATTTGTTTCTTCTTGAATTTGGACCAAAATTGCATATAAGGAATCTTTAAGTAGGTTGATTGAATCTTTATCATTCTCTTCCTCTTTAAAGGATTCACCATCAAATAAACCTTAAAATTCTATACAAGAAATCTTTAGATAAGCTAATGGAATCTCTATCAATAAAGCACCTTCTTTGAAAAGAAATATAAGAAAAGAAAAAAACTCTTAAGATGGGTGACTAACCTTAGATCCTTTGTATCTTGTTAAGCATCAACCATGTTTGAGGAAAGGAACGAGGACAAGTGTTTGAGAATTGATACATGTTAATCACACACAAAAAAGATAAAAGTCAAAGAAACCCTAGTCCTAGATGTAAAATCCTAACAAAGCATGTATAAAAGAATTAAGAATTACGGGAATAAGAGAATGAAAATTCATATGAGAGCATATATTTAATGAAATAAAAAAGAAAATGACTATAATAAAGAATGAAAGTTGTTAATGGAGAGGGAGAAAGTAGAACATTGAAAAAGCGTAATAGAGCACATGAGAATACATGAAGAGAATGAGAAAATAATAATAAAATGATGGGAAGGGTAAATCATACTAAACTAAAATTGATTTTTAGGTTTTCACATTTGGGGCATGTTTTAATCTTCATTTTTCAATTCAAATGGGTCAAATCTTGCTGCCTACCTTGCCATCCTACCATTTAAAATATGAATAATTAATAATATCTTGTAGTTGTTGGGTTAGATTAGTTACTAATGACAATAGTTGAATCTACTTACAGACATCTATCAATAACCACTTATTTTAACCTGTTTTACCTATCATCGACCTGATTTATTTGAACCTTTAATTTAGGTGTATTGTTAGCATTAATTTAAACGATTCACCACTTTCTAATCACTCCTAAATCCTACCAAGTCACTATCTTAACAAGTTCATATTTTTAAATTTTTAAAGACACTCTTTCATGTACATAATGTGTCATTACTTGCATTTTATATTTATAGGACATCTTTGGTAAGATCAATTTTTAACCAGAAGTATTCATTGAGATCATTCCCCTTATATGTCAAAAAAAATACTTAATATATTTATATTATTTTTCACATGTTATGTTTTGGTAGAATAATTTTAAAAATTACTATATTATATGTTTGTATGATATTTTTTAATATTATAAAATTTTAATTGAATAATTTGTATATCAAATAAAAATTCTAAATAAAACTTACTCATAAAAAATTTCAATTTTTTGTTATATTTAATTTTTTAAAATTATTATTCATAAATTTTATAATACATAACTTATATTTTAATAATCATAAATTATTACTTTTATAATTTTTAAAATTCTTTCTTTTAAAATAAAATTAAGTTTAACTGAAAAATTAACAAAGGACTAATATTAATAAAGAAAAATAGAAAGTAATAAAATAATTTTTACTTGAAACTAAATAATTTTTTTTATTATCATACATTTTGATAATATTTCTATTTTAATATATCTAATTTTTCTATCTTTATTTTTATTAAATTATATTTCATATTACATCTTTAAATATAAAATCTATTTATTTATTTATTTTCTATATCATCCTATTTCATCTATACAACAATTTTTCATTAACATGTATTTTACGCATTATCTTTCATGAGCGAATTAATAGAGTTTTTCTAATTATTTATTATTTTAATATGGACAACTACTTAGACAAATAATTAAATAATGTATGTCCATATTAACATTAAAACACCATACGAAGTGTGAACGAGTCCTTATCGTTGAAGTTAATAGTTATGGTTGACCTCATTGATCCAAAAGCAAAGTAAACATAAAAATGGGTTTAGATCGTTTTTCATGTTTTGTTTGTCCAGTCTTCTCTCATGTTTGTATTCACACCATTATCATGAATTTAGATTTTATTTTATTTATTATAAATCGTTTAAATTTGAATATAATATTTACAATAAAAAATTAGATTGATTAGGTAGAGATTTATATATGCTATATGAAAAACTGAAATATGTGCATATATTTTATGTTTAAAATAAAAAATCTATATACTTTATTAATAAGGAATAATTTAAGAATATATAATAGAAATTATAAAACTTAATATATTTATAATATTAAATATTAATTTTTATAAAAAATATTATTTTAATATTTTTATTATATTTTTAAATATATATTAAAATAACTATTTATTTTAACATAAATTTAAATATATCAAATTAAAATTCTAGGCAACATAAAATTTATGATTCTATGTTTAATTTTAAAAATTAATGATTATAAAACTTTTAAATTTTATCTTTTAGTAAATCAAACAATAATTTTTTATTTTAGAAAAAAATTTAAGTATAAAAATATCTATTTTTTAATAATTATATTCTCTTTCTTTTATTAAACAATACCAGAACAAAAAACTATATTATGATTTGAATATTTATTCAATTTTATTCTATTTATATTATGTTTTAAAATATATCAAACACATTTTTAATAGTAAATAATTTACATAAATTTTTTAGTTAAATTATCATTGTTTTATTAAAAAAAATAAAAACTATATTATTTATTTATTTTTATATATCTACATAAAAAAATCTAAGTAAATACTAAATAAAATTTCCCTTAATTTAAAATTATATAGTATAAGTTACATCAATTAAAATTAAAAAGTGATAATTGAAATAATATTTATAATAATATATTTTTATAATATTTTTATCATAATTTTAAATAAAATAAAAAGAATATAATTATTAAAAAAATAGATATTTTTTTATTTAATTTTTTCCTAAAATAAAAAATTGTTATTTGATTTACTAAAAGATAAAATTTTAAAGTTTTATAATATTTTGTTCTATAATCATTAATTTTAAAAATTAAACATAAATTTATACATTTTATATTGTCTAGTATTTAAATTTATATTAAAATAAATAGTTCTTATATTTAAAAATGTATAATAAAAAAATTGAATAATATTTTTATTTAAAAATATAATATTTAATATTATTATTATTATACTTATATTTTATAACTTTTATTATATATTCTTAAATTATACTTTATCGATAAAGCACATAAATCCTTTAATTTAAGTATAAAATAAATGTATGCATCTATTTTAAACAGTTTTTTCTAATATATACGATTTTACATATCCAATATAATTTTTTATTATAAATATCAAATTTAAATTCAGTAATAAAAATTAAAAGTTGAATCATGATAAATGTTGTGGATGGAAACATGGGAGACGATCCAAACCCCATAAAAAATGGTTTTCAAATTGAAGCAATGCACAACAGGATGCGGTTTGCTATCAGAGGCATGGACAAAAAGGAAAATTCAATAAATCTAAATCCAAGGTTATTTATTTTAAAATTATTAGATTATATATATTGATAATGAAAATAATTTTAAAAATATTACAAACTTTTATTTATATTAAATAAAACAATTTAAATAATATCTATTTTAAAATTTTTCAAAAATCCTTGAATATATAATTTTTTAAAATTATTATTCATAATTCTTATGATACTTTATTATTTTTAATAATTTCTAAAATTATATTTTCAAATACAATACAAATGTAATTAAGCAATCTAACCAGCCTCCATTTTCCTATATTCCTTGATTGTTGACAACAAAACCAGCTGGAATCGAAGCCTGAAATTCCCCAACTTAACTGTGTCCAAGATACAACGTAAAAAATAATAAATTCACACTTAACAAATTTTGTATTTTAATATATATTTCTTTAATAATTCTACTACTACTATAACATATATCATATATTTTTTTTTTATTTCTATATTTCTCTTTCTTTATGATGTACTAGTATCATTTACTATGTTTTTCCCTAAAGCTGGTGTTAGACTTTGTTTTATATAGAAGCAGTACCTTCCCTTTTATGTAACTCGACTATATTGGTTTGACTCACTCACTCACCATCTTTTAGAACAGATTAGTTTCGTGTTGGTTGTGGTGGGCAGTAATGATGGGTCTTGTTGGAGAGTTGGTTTCGGAACTGCTAAGTGAGATTATGGTGAAGAAGGACAGGGCCGTTAAATTCAGGCGCACACTGGAACACTTGGCATCCACCCTGAAATCAATAGAACCAATTATTAGGCAGATAGATGGTGTTAACAAGAGATTGGATTGGTCAGATGAGGAAACGCAGAAGCTGGTCGATCAGATAAAGAAAGGGAAGAAGCTCGTTGACGATTGTTCCAAGGTCAAGCACCGGTGGAACTTCTTTTATAAGGCTAACTACCAAGAGGAACTTGAAGCGTTGGATGAATATATCTGTAGATTCTTTATGGTGGATATGCAAACTCAGATCGCCAGGAATGGGTTGGAAACGGTGAACGAGATTCGTGCGGTGATTGAAAGTATTGCTCCTGGAAAGACCGGATTGAGGGGCATGTGCTCCCCTCCTCCACCCCCTGCTTTTACTGTTGGCTTCGATGTTCCTTTGAGGGATTTGAAAATCAAGTTGCTGCCGGAACATCGTAGCGTCTCCGTGCTCACCATCACCGGAACAGGAGGTTCCGGGAAGTCAACGTTAGCCAAAAGTTTCTGTTGGGATCCGGAAGTTAGAGGTATCAATTCCCATAAACTCTACTCTCTCTCTCTCTCTCTCATCATCCTCTTCTATTGCTACCCTTCTTCCTATCTTGAACTTAGTATATGCAGTGGTCAGTGTATGAAATACCTTTTTTTCAACCGTATATAGTGTTGTGTCTGGATCTTTTCTATGCTAATGAACTCTGACACTTAGGTGTAGTTACTTAACTGCATTGCTATGCTGGCATACGGATCCTTTTCAGCTGTGAATCTAGTTGGTTAAAAGTCACAATTCTTGGAGATTGCCGCGTTTCATCATAATAAATGACATTGATAGCTCAAATAACATCACTCTGCTTCGTAGGAATGACTTTTTCGTCAATTTTCAACTATTCAGAGAGCCATAATTATAAATGTAAAGAGAGAAAAAAATTAGTATTAAAAAAAAGAAAGATAAAAAGTGCCGGTTTGTTAGTACCGGTTATCTTAATCAGAATGGATTTTTAAAATTAATCTAATGGCCAAAATCATATTTTTCCATTTTACAAGATACGTTTAATCACTGGAATTTAGTTTCATTTTGCATAAAGTATCGTCATTTTGTAAGCAAACGGGTTAAAAGACTTTCATAAAAGCAAATTACTTTTGTGTTTCATTATTATTTGGTAGAATAAGATGCAATTGAGTTTGCGGGACTCTAAATGTGTATGATTTGATTAGATAAATTCAAGGAAAACATCTTCTTCGTCACAATTGCGAAAACGCCCAAGTTGAGTACCCTAGTGTCGAGACTGTTTGAACACAATGGTTACAAGGTGCCAGGGTTTCAAAGTGATGAAGATGCGGTTAACCAATTGGAACATTTGCTAAAAGAAATTGGTAAAAGCCCAATATTGATGGTCCTGGATGATGTCTGGCCCGAAACAGCATCTCTTGTTGACAAATTTGTGTTCCAGATCCCAAACTACAAGATTTTAGTGACTTCAAGATTCGCTATTGAAAGATTTGGCCCTCCATACGTCTTGAAACCCCTTGGTGAAGCCGATGCTATGAATCTATTTCGCCATGTAGCATCCCTGAATCAGAGCAGCTCTCACGTTTCTGATGATGTTCTCAAACAGGTGCCTTCTTTAACACCTCTGTTACAGGATCAATATAGTTATTTTCCTCATGAAAATTTAATGATTCATGATATTATTTTTTAACAGATACAAATTATTATTTTAATACTATAAAATAAATAGTTATTTTGATTGCTAAAAATAAATAAATAATTATTTTAATTTTTTAAAAGATTAAAATAATTTATATCAAGTCCAATGTTGGAATCCCATTATTCTTACGGAAATGTTTCGTGTACATAGACACAGGATTTTATATTTGGATCCATTCCATACATGGCTATAATTCTCTTTTTGAAAAATAAATAAATTATAACCGTTAAATTTAAAAAATATACCATAATAAGTTAATGTGAAAATATACAAATATTGGTACTAAAATATTTATACACTATGACGTTTAAAATCTGGCATGCGAAGCAGAGTGGATTCTCTCACGTGATTGTTTTTGAAGTGGCATTGACATTGTGATAAGTAAATTTTGAAAATGTTGATAGATTTTCAAATTTTCGTAATACTACACCTATTTAATATTAGTTCAAAATGATTTTAAATAGTTCGAAGTTTGTCTCAGATTTTTGGTTTAAATTTTATTTCTTGTATTAAATAAAAAATAATTAAAGGTAAAAGTTTCACTAAAAACATTATTAGAAAAAAAAAAGAATGAATATTTTTTATCTCAATAAAATCATTTAATTTTAAATTCTTTCGGGAATTTAATAAATGAGACATAAACACAGTTTTCTTATATCATTTAAAAATTAGGATTATTCAGATCGTATGCAGTTATGTTTCAAACCTTATGGAAACCTAACCTTAAAATATTTAATTTGTTTTAAAAAATAACTGTAAATAGCTGTTGGATTCAATTCAACTGCACGAGATGCTTTAAACTCTGGACGATCCACATCCAAAAAAATTTCTCTTTTTTTTCTTTTCTCCTCTTTTGTCTGGAATAAAAAGTAATCACCGTAGAAAATTTAGTCTATAACTATATCTAACCTTCAGTGATGTTAATTTCGGTAATGATTGATCAGTTATCTTATTTAAATAATTAAAAATTGATATTCTACGTAATATTGTATTCTATTTCTTTATATATATATGCATCATTAAAATACACCTAGAAGTAAAGAAATCAATTAAAGTTATCTCCAAAGTTATTAAAAAAACATTTTTCATGATAAATCTTCTTGTTGCATTTCTCATTTCATTGCAGATAGTGAGCGGGTGCAGTGGTTCTCCCTTGGCACTTATAGTAAGTGGCAGATCACTAAGTCATGAACCTCCTTCAGTGTGGCTAAGTGCGGCGAAGAAATTGTCCAAAGGTAGTTCAATTCTTGATTCTAGTAGTAGTGATGATGTGCTCGCTAGTCTCCAAAGAAGCTTCGATGTTTTGGATCCTGAGATCAGCGAGTGTTTTAGGGACCTAGCCCTATTTCCTGAGGCCCAGAGGATCCCTGCTGCTGCCCTTGTTGATATGTGGGCACTGCGTGATGAAGATGATATCAGTGCAATGGACAAAATCTATCAACTGGTCAACAGGAACATGGCTGATATTGTAGTCAAAAGGTATGGCAAATGGTTCTGAAAAGATTTCACATTATACTGTGTAATATTCTTTTAAGGGTATTTAATGCCACTTATGCACAGGAAAGAAAAGTGTTGAATTTGTCAAATTATCTGCATTACAAGAAGAAAGATAAATATCACATTGAACCTATGTTTATGCTCAATTCTAACTACTAGGTTAAGGTTCAGGGTTCTTCAACTATAAATTTTGCCTTTCTTATTCACCCTCATCCAAAACTCTTTGGATATTAAGAGTGATGAGCACTCGTAGGTCCTCAACAAGTCCACAACCTAGGATTTTCATCAAAATTTCAAGATACTCTAAAGGATCTTACACTTACTAACTAGCCACCAAGGACATTAGTTAAAGAATCAATAACTAAAAAGATTTTATTGAAATCACATTGGGAGTGAATTGGAAATCGTGGTGAAAGCGTAATAATAACATGTTTTGATAAATACTTTTTTATTTTTAATTTATAACAAATATTATAAGAATACCGATTATCATGTGTCTTAAATTAATAATAAAACAGACAACAGAATTTGTATGGAAGTTATTTTTTATTTTATATTGATCTTATGATGGGTTGTGCTTTGGGCACTGAATATATCACCCTTAAGTTTGAATTCTCACTGCTAGACTTGAAATTTTTGCTAGAATTTCATATATAAAATGTGAAACCAATGTTCATGAAACAAGATTATTGATGCTTTCTTTTTGTAGCTGTGTTTTTCATTCAAGAAAAACTGTTTTTTTTTATTGATCAGGAAAGCTGAAAGTGGCACTGTTGATTACAATTACCACTATGTCAGTCAGCATGTTCTGCTTCGGGAGCTAGCTATCCGTCAAATAAGCCAGGAGCCAACGGAAAAGAGAAATAGACTAAGTATTCACATTAATGGAAACAAAGTTCCCGCATGGTGGAGTGTTCAAAATGAGTATCATATTGCAGCTCGCATATTATCCATATCAATTGGTTTGTTCATCTTTCCGTCTTGATACTCAAGTTGAGAGAGTGTACTCTGTCACTGATTATCGAATCTTTCTGCAGATGAAGAGTTCAATTCCGAATGGTGCAACTTGCAGCCAACTGAAGTTGAGATTCTAGTACTGAGCCTTCGAAAAAACAAGTTCAAACTACCAATGTTCATGAAGAATATGAATAAATTAAAAGTCTTGCTAATTACAAACTATGACTTCAATTGTGCTGACATAGAGAATTTCGAGCTGCATCATTATCTTTCTGATCTTAAACGCATCAGATTAGAGAAGGTTTCAATTCCTTTCCTCAGCAAGACCGGAGTGCAATTGAAGAATCTGCAGAAATTCTCTTTTTGTATGTGCAATGTGAATGCAGCATTTAAAAACAGCAATGTTCAAATTTCAGATGTGCTGCCAAATTTGGAGGAGATAAACATTGACTATTGTGATATGGTGGACTTGCCAGCTGCCATCTCTAATATTGTTTCCTTAAAGAAACTTAGTATCACAAATTGTCATATGCTTTCTGCACTTCCTGATGGAATTGGAAATTTGGTAAATTTGGAAATACTAAGGCTTACTTCATGTACTAATGTAGTAGAGTTTTCAGACTCAATCACAAACCTTCATCAACTGAAATTTCTTGATATCTCTGACTGCGTAAGCCTTAGCAAGTTACCTGAGAACATGGGCGAGTTACACAATTTAGAAGAGCTCAATTGCAGAGGTTGTGCCATGTTGAGCGACTTGCCATACTCAATCACGGACCTTGGATGCTTAAAGGTTGTGATATGTGATGAAGATACGGCTGCAGTATGGGAGCAATACACAATCATCCTTACTGATCTAATTCTAAAGGTAGCCCCAGTTGATCTCAATCTAAATTGGCTTTTGTAATTTGCATTCTCATACTTTGGTTTGGGAAAACAATCAAGAGGAACAAAATAAGAATAAAAACCGATAAGGGAAGTACAAGTAGCTCCGTTTTGTTTTTTCGCTGAGTTGTATATTTTCAGAAGCAAAGTTGTGTCCTACACTGTAACCACGAACTAGTGTTCTGTTTTTCTCTTCATTTTTGGACAGATTATTTTTGTAATATTATGGTTTCTTGATATGTAATGATGTCTGGAACCGAATGGAATGGTATATAATGTGATAAAAATGAATAAAGTTTTCACATGTTGTTTGCAAACTGAATGATAGAAGACAAGAAATGTTGCAGTCCGTTGCTTGAATATTTTCTCTATGGAAGGGAAGAGAATGCCAAGTTTGGTAGAGAACGAAGGGGAATGGAACGAATAACACACTTAATTAGTCAACAGAATTAAGTGAAAAGCATAAAAACATTTTGCGAATAATGCTGGGTTTCATTCTTATTTCAAACAATACCTTTTGCATAAACTATATGCATCATGCAAGTATTATACCAATGGCCTGCCCTACCTATGGATCAGGATGTTAATTTGAAATCTCGATCAGGATGGCAGAGTATAAAAATTAGTACAGCCAAATCTATATGTGATGTAACATGCATCATAAACATTAAACATTTGAAGAGATAAATTGATAATTTGAATAATTTATCTTTAATTGTTAATTTTATTTTTATTTATTAGTTAGTTATTTTTTCAAAGCTTATAATTTTTTTTGTTTTATTTTTATTTTATATCTTTTTGTTAGTTATTTTTTAAAAGATGATAATTTTTTTTATCAGTTACTTTTATTTATTATTTTTTATAATTAGAAATGACATTATTTAAAGAATAGATATATAATATTAGAAGATATCAAATAATATTTATTTAACTTTTTACGTTCATTTCGTCAAAATTATCTTGATACTATAAGATAGCATTAATTGGTATCTAGAACCAAGTTGTAATTATATCAACGCTTCATCAAGTTAGATTGCAATCATATCAACATATCATTCAACATGTCAACCAATAAAAAGTATATTTATTTCTTGAAAACTTCTGTGAGAGAAATATGAGTTCATATGAGAAATATGTGAGTCCATCAACAAAATCCTCAAGAACATGCTCACCGAACTAAATTATAGACATCACTTGTCACCATTATCATTAAGATCTACAAATTCTAACAATAAGAGTAAAAGTTAAAATTTAAATTCGTCAATCTAGAGTAAATGGACAAAATTGAATGGAAAAGGAAAGAAGAACCAATTTAAGAACCCTAATCAGTTGGAATTCTCTCATGCAAACAAGAAAAGAAAGATCACATGAAAGTTGTTTATGGAAGGATTATTACTGCACTTTAGAACAATCGAATAAATCAAATAAAAAAAATTTAAAGATAGGTCAAATTAAAACTATGAATATACATACAAGATTTAAATTTTAAGTTAAACTTAAATATTATATAAATACACTATGATCATATTTATAATATAAAGATGATTGGAAGAATATTTTTAAAAAAAATTAGTGATTTAATTTAATCAAGTTTTCATAAAAATTTGACTTTTACTATTTTAAAATTTTTAATGCATAAATATTTTAAAATATATATTTTTATTATCAAAATATATTTAGTAAAATTTAAAATTATTTATCAAAATATATTAAATATAAGTTAAATAATATATTAAAATAAAAAATATTTAAATTTTAAATTATTTATTAATATTATAATATAAGTCAAATATGAAAACAACTAATTTGACTAAAAGTATAATAAAAATAAATAAATAAAATTATTATATATAATTTTTAGTTTAGATATTATTTTCAAAATATAAACAAATGTTAATTAAGTTTGATTTCAAATAAGTTTTAAAATTTCTATTTAAAAATGGCTTCTACAGTTTCTGTTTAATTTCTTTTTGATTTATTCAATTTTAGATTTTGATTGGATTTATTTAATTTTGAATACAACTCATGTCTGACCAGGCTAGTTTAGGATTTGGTTCACGAATTTTTTTCAGTATATTAACCTGACCAATTTATATGATTTCTTCTGTTTTAAAATTATATTTTTTTTGTAATTTTAATTTTTTTTTGAATTGTTTGTAATTTTGTTACTTTTAAAATAAAAATATTAATGATTTATTAATTTTATTATTGAGTTTAGATATTTTCATTAAGTTGAATAAAAATTTAATCATATAAAAAACAATTTAATCTAATATTATTATATTTTTCAAAAAATAAAAAATAATTTGAGAATGAATCGAGAAAACAGCAACAACGGGACAAGGAGACGGCTTGATCAAATATAAAAATTCTAAATCCTCATATTTTTTATTTTTATAAATCTTTTAATTACTTATTAAATAAAAAATGAAATAATTTTTATATTTCAAGATAATAAAATAAATTTATACACTTTTCAAATTTAATAACCAATTGGCCAGCACATCTAATTTTAGACAAAACGATGCCTTCGCCAGCAGTTTTGCACTATGAAAACAGTTTACATTGTTCTTATCAATAGTTAATAGTAAAAAAAAAAGTCTGGTTTTGTATTTAGGTTCTGAGTTCAGTTTTTTTTTTCCATGGTTTTGCAGCAGAGGTAAATGACTAGTTCGCTGGGTTTCCGTTAGCGGTAAATGAAGGTCACACCTGTTTTCAGTGAGGTCAAATACAAAAGATACAATAGTCTTCTTTTTTTTCCTATTTTTTAAATGAAACCATCGATAAGCTTGATAGAAAATAATTTTGATCTCAGGTTTAACATGATCAATAGAATAGGTTTTGACTTTTGATTTGAATACTCTTCATGATATTTTTTTGGGTTTTTGTTGTTTTGAAAATTTTAATAACAAGTAAAATGAAATTTACTAAAAGGTAAGGTTAATATTATTTTATTATTAAGGGGTTAATAGTTATTTGGTAAAAAATTATTGTAACAATAATTTAAAATTTAAAAGTTACAAAAATTGAACTTTTAAATTATGAATTTATAAAAGATATAAAGTTGAAATTTATTTAAAGTGTATTTAATAATATATTTTAACTTTTCTGAAATGTTAAAATTAATAAATGAAAATTTTATTAAAGCAGAACTCTGATTACAATTTTTTTCATAGTTCTGATTGATAGACAATTTATTTAATAGTTAATAATATTTTTTAATACGGTTTCTATAATATTTTTTGAGTAGTTCTTCTAAAAAAATTTTAAATTTTTATTTTTAAATTTTTAAATTTTTATTTTTAAATTTTTAAATTTTTATTTTTAAATTTTTATTTTAAATATAATTTTATAATCTGATACTTATTTATTTATTTTTATATTATTATTAAAATATTATATTTTAAATTATTATTTTAATATACATTATTTATTTTAGTTATAATATTTTTTAAAATAAAATATTAAAATTTTTTATAAAAATAAAAATTATAAAAATAAAAATATTATTAAAAATTGCTATTTAAAAGTATTTTTATAAAAAATAAATATTTTTATTTTAAAAAATAACTCATTTAATTAAAGTTTATTATAGTTTTAAAAAATATCATATGATCAAATTTAATTTATTAATTAATTATATATTTTATTTGTTATTTTATGTTTATTAATTAGTTAAATCGTTAATATTTTTAATTTTTTAATCTTTTAATTTTTAGAAATTAAATCCAATTTTAATTTTGAATTTTAAATTATAGTATTAAATTTTTTTAAAAAAATTATTACAAAAGTGATTCAACTTACTTTACTTAAATTTTCATCATAAATTTACATAAAATAAATAAACAAATATTAATTAAAAACTAAATAAATAAATTTTAAAATAAAAAATAATTAAAATAAAAAAATTATTATTATTATTATAATTGTATGGAATGATGATAATTATGATAAAAATGATGATGTATTCAAAAAGATAATTTAAAATTTAGAATAAAAAAATTAAAATTAAAAATAATTATTAAAAAATATTTTTTAAAAATTGATTCAAAATTAATTTTAAAATATGTAAAAAAATCAATTAAAAATGATGTTAGCTTAAAATATTTTATTTTTAATTTTGATTTTAAATAAAAAAATTATAATCACTTAAAAAGAGAAATAATTTATTAATTACTTTTAATTTAATTGTTACTTATTAGTTGATCAATTTTCAATTTTTAACTAATTTTTAATTAACTTATACTATATCTTTAATGTAATTTTTGTTTGTTGTTTTTTAACTAACCAATCCAACCTTTTAGAGTGATTTAAAATTTTCTAATATGAACCAGTGGAAAAACAAGTTTTTACGTCGATTATTAATTAATCGATATAAAAAAGCGTTGATAAAATTTTAAAATTTACAAATCAAGTTTTTGCATTGGTTAAATTTTTAATCGATGTAAAAACTTGTTTATATGGGTTAAATTTATAAATGATATAAAAAATATTTTTGATTTCGGTTAAAAATTTAACCGATGTAAAAAATAGGATTTGGTATTAAATCCCTTGGCAGAAGCTTGTCTTCTCTTTTCTCTCATCCTCTACAAGGTATAATAAACCGACGCACACCAATCCCTGGCTTCACATAATCTCTCTTTCATTCACACTCCTTTCCAACGGCCTCATTATGGGTTAGGCGGAGCAAAAGGGCAAACACGCCACCTCCATCTCCAAGGAGATCGAAACCCTGATTTCATTGTCATATTCTACAACCTCATGATGGACATCTCTAGTAGGTTCGGGGCAGTCCTTCCAATTCTTCCCATCCATCTCACTGCGACGCCATTTGCTTACACGAGGAGATGGTCAACAAGTACCAGAAGAAGCAACACTTCCAATTGGTATCCCTTTGCATTTGTTTTAGCATTGATAGTGTACCTTTTTTAAAGAATTGGATATTGCAATTATCAAGGCTGCAAGTCACATGGAATATTCTCCTAAGGAACATCATGTTCGAAGTGAGTTCTCAACATTTGTTGGATTTAAATGACAATGATGCATTTTTCATTTTCACTGGGAATTTTGTTTCACCGACAAGGCTTTGAATCATGAACTTTTATTTAATCAATGTATTATTATCCCTGTTTTAACTCCATCGATCTTATTGCTTTCATTGGAAGAAATTAGAAATGATGAGATCATTACTATAATACCAAATTAGGATATTAATTACCTTTTTCTTTGAAGAAATTTTCTATGCAACTTCAGCACACCAACCATGAGTAGATGTGTACTGCATTCACACACTTTTCAGAAAGTTTTCAAAGATGCAAAATTAGAGTAAGTGCTTTAGCATATGTTGGCTTTACATTTTTAAAAATACTATAGGTATACAATCATAGCTCTTTTTTTAGCAAAGATCATATACTTGTTTATATGGTAAAAGGTTATATATTTCAACAATGTAGGTAAAGTTTTTGCTATGAGAGTAAGTTAAAAGATTTTGGAAGAATCTAAATGTTAAACAATAATTTAAATGATTTGAAATGTAATAGTACTGCCATATCTAGTTTGTGCCATGCTCTCTTGGACTCTTGCCATTTGCTTATCATAAATATAGAATCCTCTTATTAATTTATAATTTGTAATAGAAAACTCTATAGAAAGTAATGGCTATATCTTAATCGGTGCAAATGGTAGTCTTAATCAACATTGAGTTGCTGTAAGCATTGAAATTTAGCATATTAATTTAATATTTGTTAGTTAGATACCACATACAATATATATATATATATATATATATATATATATATATATATATATATATATATATATATAAGGATCACATCTCATTTAACCTCTACATGGAGGATGAGCACACTTTTAGAAATAGTTTATTGATACCTTAATGGTTTGGTTGAATTTTTATTAATAAAAAAGTATTACTATTATTGAATATTTTTTATTGGCACACTCTTAATTGAACGAAGTTTAGAACTTAATGAAAATGTTCTTACCTTTGCGGCATGCATTTAAATTTATCCAAATTAAATAATTTTTTTATTAATAAAATATTTTGGTAATTATTTTTATTATTATATAATTATTTGGGTTCACCATAGAATATCTATTAAGAAACTAATTTACTAGAGCAATTTTGGTTGGATATTTTCTGCAATCACTTACTATAAATTACATACATATGCTTTCCATTAGATAAAGGAAGAAACTAATGCCTATATTCAATGCACCTTGCCATTTTGCTAGAGTGATTTCAGAAAAGTACAGCAACAGAACCTTTTCAAAGTCAATGCAACCTGCCAATATCATATAATTATTCATAAGATATGTGAAGTTACTTTTTAAAAATTAAAGTTGCATAGGAAAATACTAAATGAGAATGAGAAATTGTATTTATACCGCTAGTATGCATAATTTTGTTTTGTATAACAAAGAATATAAGATAAGATCATTAATGTAATTATATGAGATAAAGAAATAAAATTATATTGTAAAAGTGTATTATAAATTTTGATCATTACGAAAAAAAAATTTATAAGATTAATTTTTAATATTTATAATTTTAATTTTTGATATTTATTTTTATATATATTTTAAAAAATAGAAATAAAATTATATTGTAAAAGTGTATTATAAATTTTGATCATTACAAAAAATAATATTTATATAAGATCAATTTTTAATATTTAGAATTTTAATTTTTGATATTTATTTTTATATATATTTTAAAAAATAGTAACAGTTAAAATTGTTATAATTTTTTTATTTTTTTAATTTATTATATCAGTTATTTTATTAATTGGGGTAAAAAATTAACTTTTCATATAAATAATTGATGTAAAAAATTAATTTTTTTACTTTAATTAATAAAATAATTAATATAAAAAATACTTTTTATTAATATAGAAACTCATCTTTTATATTAGTTAAAGAACCGTTAGAAAATTTAACTTCCTATATCTCTCACATCTATACTAATTGAAAAATCGACATAAAATATAAAAATTAACCATTGTAAACAATATTTATTTATTAACATATTTATACTGTTTAAAAAATCGACATAAAATATAAAAATCAACCATTGTAAACAATATTTATTTACTAACATATCTATAATGTTTAAAATCTGACATAAAATATAAAAATCAACTATCGTAAAAAGTATTTGTTTCACTAACGAAAATATTATGGATACGTTAGTTTGACAATCACAACTAGCATGAAGTTCTCTTCACAACTAGAACGTCCAAACTTCAAGAAATTCAAAAAATTTCTTGACTTGACTTGGTAAGAGAATTTAGAAGGTTGCTGTTATATTGATTGTCTTGAGGCCCTACGACTGATCAATGAAGGAGACATCGGCGTCCACCTGTTTGACTCACTTGTTTCCAACATTAGAGCTTGCCTCCAAAAAAGTTGGAACTTTCACATACTGCATACATTTCAAGAGGGTTACTTGTTTTTTACATTTTATATCTTTAGATTTGAAAGAGAACTTTTATTCTTTCAACATAAAAGAACATTAATATCCTATATAAGTTGGAATATATATTTTTATTTTTTATTTGAATTTATTTATCATACACAAATCTTAAAAGTGAAAATTTGAAAGTAAAAAAAGGAAAAAGTATTTATCTTAAATTTAAAATTGTATAATATTTGAAAAATAAATAAAATATTAAGATATTAAATTTATACTAATTTATTATATTTTCTATTATTACTAAAAAAATTTAAATATTTATTAAAAATAAAATTATATCATTTATGTTTCAAAATTTAACCCTCAAAGCATACCTCTTTAACAATGATAATAAGAAAAAAAAACTATCGGGTTTTTCTATTTTAACGTTTACAGAGCATTACCCCTTTTTCACAATTCTATTTTAACCTCATATTAGTTTTTCAATTTTTTAGCTAATTAGGTTATTAAATTATTTAAATTAATAAAATTTAAATTTTTTATTTTTAAAATTTCAAATTGATATTTTTATTTAATATTTTAGGAGATTTATAATGAAATTATAACAAAAACAATTTAAAAAAATTTATTTAAAATATAATAAAATATAATTTTCTAAAATATAATATTAGAGTTTGAATAATAAAATTTTTAGATTTTTAAAATTTAAATGAAATTTGTTATTTTATATTAATAAATTTTAAGTAAAAATAATTTAAAAATATTTTACATAAGATTTTAAAATTTAGAATTTAAATAAAAATTTTAAAATTTTAAAATTAATTAAAATCATACAATCCAAACCTTTTTAACTGACCGTTAGGTTGTGTGTTGTTGTGTTCGTGACTTATTTCGTGGACTTACTTTACAAGTCTGCTTTATTGATGCTGGTGACCTAATCCCTTGCTTATGTATGATGTATAGATGATATTTTCTCAGATAATTTTTTTTTAATATAAAATTATCAAAATAAATTTTGTTTTTCTAATAATTTTTTTCATATCCACAATTAAAAATTGAATTCTTATTAATATTAATATATTTAATGGACCCATATATTTATTAATTGTTCCGGATTTTGTTGATAATCCCTTACTTGCTTTTAATTCGTAGGATTTCTTTCCGACTCCGCTGTATTACTATTAATTGACCGTTTGGTTTATTTTAAAACCGCGGCGGCAACTAGAATTGCTGCTTCGTCTTACAGCAAGCACATCTACTTGGTTAATTTTATTTCTATTTTTAAATTAATTTCTTAAAAATAAAAAATTAAAATAAATATTTTTATTTTTATTTAAAAAAATTAATTTAGACATAAAATATTCTTATACTTATATTTTAATTAAAATTAATTTAATTTATTACTTAAAGAATTAATTTTTAACATTCTTAAAATAATCTTTCTAAGCATATTTTTTTCCATTTTTTTTTCTAGAATGAATCCGTTAAAATCAACTATTTGTATGAAGTTTGAAATTTAATTAATTTGTAGTAGGAATGTTTAAAAATCAAATCAATTTCTTTAAAGATGCATAATTAAATTTAAAAAAATTATAATTTTTAAAAATTATAATTTTCTTATTTTGTTTGATTTTTTATTTTGTGTATATTGAACTAACCTGAACAAAATTGTTTATATATGTATTTCAATTTGATATTCTATTCTGGAATAAAAATGGTATTAGAATGTTTAACATATTATATCTATTATAAATATATTATTTTATTTATTTTTATTATGAATTGTAAATCTTAATTTTTATATATTTTATTTTTTATAGTTTTGAATATAATATTTTGAATTTTGAATTTTTAAATAAAATTAAAAATATATAAATCAAACAAAATTATCAAAAAGTTGTAATTTTTTATAATTAATTCAAATAATTTTTTTTAAATTGAATGATAGAATATCTAAAAATAATTAAAAAAATAACTAAAGTAACTAGATTTATCTACACTTTATAATTGATTACGATGAAAAATCATAATTAATAGTATAAAAATTGTGATTAATTCATTTATATTTATGGTATGTAATCAATATATAAAAGAGTTAACTAACATAATTAATTATTAAAGATGATAATCTATTATTAAAAATAAATTTTAAGACATAAATAAGATGTTGTTTATATGTTCAAGTGCTGATAGGACATCACACCATAAACACCCCATTTTACCCGTTTTATATAATCAAGCATGTAATGTTCGGATACCAACAATAACCAAGATCGTTTCGGCATGAGAAAAGGAGTGATCAATGCTTTGCCGTGATAAAAGATGTGGAATAATAAAGAGGATTGTTGGCGACAATTTTTTGTTAACTTTTAAATATTTTAAAATGATTACATTTTTATTGACATATTTTCTTAAACGACTGATTGCTGTTTTAAGATTTTAATGAAACATTAATTTTATTTTCTAATTTTTCACTAATTTTTCAATAGTAAATTATAAGATGTATTTAATTAATAAAGATAATTTAATAAATCTAATTTACTTATTAAGTAATTTAATATTTTTAATTCTTGTAATTTTTTTAAAATAATTGTTTTAAAATGAAATAGTATTTTTATAATTATTAAATTTTATTAAATTATAAAATAACAATTATTTATTAAAAGAATGAGACTTGAATAATTTTATGATTCTTAATAAATTTTTATTTAATAATAAAATGGTATTAAATTATAAATATTTTATTAATTAAATATTTATCTTAATTTAAAATAAATTAAAATTAAAAATTTAAATCGTTACTTTCAAAAATTAATATTTTAAATATTATCATATTGGTTGGAAGAATGGAAAGATACTTTATATCTTTTCACATGTTGGTACCACTTGTTTTATATGTAAAGAATGAAAATATTAAAAAGAGTAAAAATGAATATAATACCGGACGTAATAATTCTAATTTATTTTTAAGTCATTTATTATATAAATTTATGAAAAAGATGATAGAATAATCCCATTCATATATTAGAGATAAATATTTTTTTTCTTCTATCTTTATTTTTATTTGAATGGAATGTTTTATTATTCCATATATTATATTTTTTATATTAACTACAACTTCTTAACGAGTCTGCAACGTATATTATCATCTTTTTTAGTTGATATTATCATCAATATAGAGAGTAGATAAAAAAATTTACTTTATGATAAGAAACAACAACTATAAAACAGAAGTATTAGTTTAAAAAATAAAAATGAATTCTGTAATTTTTATTTTAACTATAGCTTAATTTTATATATATTTATTTTATCATTTCGGTTATAATATCTTTAAACTACTTATAGGTTGGATTGTGAAAGTGATGTAAATTAGATGAAAATGTAAATATATATATATATATCTCAAGAAAATCAAATATTTATACGACTATTTTAATACCTAATATATTATTACTCACATATATATATATATCTCAAGAAAATCAAATATTTATACGACTATTTTAATACCTAATATATTATTACGTGTGAGTAATGTTAAGAAAATACAGATAAATTGGAAACAGTAACAATTAGTATTAAAATTAATTAATTATTTTATTTTATTTTATTTGTATAAAAATAAAATAAAATAAATATATTTTATTTATATGTTTATTTAAGTTTTTTAAAAAAATAAATTTTTTATATATTTTATATTCATCAACAGTAATAAATAAAATAATAAAAATAAAATTTATACGTAAAAAATAAACAAATTTTTTAAAAATTAATAATATTAATTATATTTTTTTAATATTTATTTATGTATATTTGTTGTAGACAAACAAAAAGAAAGGGTAGAAGTAGTTTTCTATGTTGCCTTCATCACACGTCAGGGAAAACTGTGTTTTTTATATAATAATGGTAATAGATAATGCTACTTTACCTACCTCCATTCAATGAGAGTAAAGTTTTGCTCCAGATCTGACCTTTCAGCGCGTTGGAAGAAGAAAGCAGGAAGTAACGATCTACTGAGATGGAATCTTCATTCTTCATGACCGTTGTACTCTAATAGTGTCCATGTCGTGGTTCATATTTCGAATCTTTCCATTGGAGATCCTTCTACAAAGACTGAGTTTCATTTCCTTTAATTGAAGAATCCTATTCAGCTCATAATCCGTTGCTACTTTCTTTAACAAGAAAGATACGCAAGACAAAAACAAGAATTCATAGGAATCACCGGTGGTTACTTCAAAGGTATACAGCTGTCTCTTCATGTTTTAAACTTTCAATTTGAGATACTCTAAATCAACAACGTTGACTTTCTCTGCCTTTTATAAATTGCTCCTTGTTTCATTCGATTCTATATAGGAAGTACGCAAAATAGGGAAGGTAAAAGAAAACCAGGTTGGCTATTCATGATGGAAGAGGCCACGCAGCATGTTGCACTTCCAACACAAATTCAAGAGAGATTGGGGATGATTTCTGAAATAGTAGAAAAAGGTCAAAAGAGCGAAAGTAACATGCGAATACTGAGGTCAACGCTCAAGGAGAAGGATATGATTCGTGTGGTTCAGGATATCAAGCAATACAATGAACACCTGAATCCACCGAGAGAAGAAATCAACACCCTCATCAAAGAAAACGATGCGAAGGAAGAGCGTATGTTCAAATGCTCTTCCAAGAATTATTGTTGGGACACGTGTCTCTCTTGGCTACCGTACAGATCAAGGCACGAGAGGGGTGATTCCTTTGCTACTGATGACAAGCAAGATCTTGTGGCAAATGATGTTAAAGAGACACTTTGCAAGTTGAGAGAAACTCTTGAAGTTCTTAACAAAGATAATTTTGAGCAGAAACTTAAGGGATCTGGAGCACCAATGAAGCGTCCTTTTGGACTTCCTGAAAACCCAGAGTTCACCGTTGGCTTGGATGCACCCTTGAGCAACTTGAAGATGGAGGTTCTGAACAAAGGTGTGTCCATAGTTGTGTTGACTGGTTTGGGAGGATTGGGTAAAACAACTTTGGCTACCAAGCTTTGTTGGGATGAACAAGTCAAGGGTAAGTGATGACCCCCTTTTGTTTCTCTGATGCCTGTGGGTGAGCTAACTAGTTCCTCTTTTAGGTGATTTTATCATGGCTCATCAATCATTCATAACTTCTTCACATGTCTCCTCTTTCCTATACAATATTTTGTCATCAGTTATTAGTTAATAGCAACCCTATCTTGATATTGAAAGAAAAATTGCAAACGTCTGATGCCATTCCGGTATGCCTTGAAGTTTTATTGGTAATGGATGTGAGTAATGGCTTGTTCTGATCTAGTTCAACTCATTTTGGAAAATAAAATTTATTTTTTATATTCTTTTCGAGAGTTTTTGATAAAAAAATAAATTATTATTCCTCTAAAAAATTCTTATGGGCATATCCTAGGCAAGAAGGCATCTACTATTCTCTGCATATGATGCTTTAACAAATTAAAGAAGCATTTTTGTTTTGATCTTTATTATTTGCTTTACTGTAATAATAAATTATTCTGTTGCAATATATGCACGCAGGAAATAAATATCTTACATAATACTTTCTGAAATGTTGGTACAATACATCAAATGCTCTGTATTTACGGATCTCTTTGGTTTCACTAGGTAAATTCGGGGAAAATATTTTGTTTGTCACAATCTCGAAAATGCCCAAATTGAAGATTATTGTAGAGAGACTATTTGAACACTGTGGATATCAAGTGCCTGATTTTCGAAGTGATGAAGATGCAGTTAATCGATTGGGGCTTTTGCTGAAGCAAATTGGTGGAAGTCCACTGTTGTTGGTCCTGGATGATGTTTGGCCTGGCTCAGAAGCTCTCGTTGAGAGATTTAAAGTCCAGATACCAGATTATAAAGTTTTGGTAACGTCTAGGGTTGCATTCCCTGGACTTGGCTCCCAATATATCTTAAAACCACTCGCTCATGAAGATGCAATAACCCTTTTTCGTCATTATGCTCTCTTGGAAGAAAGCAGTTCAAGTTTTCCTGATGAAGAACTTATCCAAAAGGTACTTATTCTTACTTTATGACATTGGAGTTATCTGTACTTGTTATTTTTGTCTGAAGTCAATCACTTGAAGTAGACATCAGAAGATTGGATATGACCCCTGGAACCATTTTGTTTCATTTTTAACAGCCTATCACTGAATAAACGTAAAAGAAAAACATAATAGAAAACTATGTTTTGACCCCTCAAAACAATAATATGGTAGACTACTTGCAATTTGTTACTAACTATTTTTGGTTGCACTGAAATGCAGGTTGTGAGAAGCTGCAAGGGTTTACCACTTGCCATCAAAGTGATTGGGAAATCACTCAGCCATCAACCTTCTGAGTTGTGGCTAAAGATGGTGGAGGAATTGTCTCAAGGTTATTCTATACTTGATTCTAATATTGAATTACTTACTTGCCTCCAAAAGATCTTGGATGTTTTGGAAGATAATCCTGTCATCAAGGAATGCTTCATGGACCTTGGGTTATTTCCTGAAGACCAAAGAATTCCTGTTACAGCTCTCATTGATATGTGGGCAGAGTTGTATAGACTAAATGATGACGGCATAGAAGCAATGGCCATCATCAACAAATTAAACTCCATGAATCTGGCTAATGTCTCGGTAGCAAGGTACAATTACTGCTTATATTTTGTTTTTAGGCTATGCATTCCTAATATATAAAACATAAATTTATACTATGCAGAACAAATAAGGGCTTGTTTGTTTTACAGTTAGAAAATCAATTTTTTCTATTTTTTGCATTCTGTATCTGTGCATTTATCCGTACAGATTTATTTAAAGGATAGAAGTAGACAATTATTCTTTTTGATGGAGAGCTTTTTCTGACCTTGTGAGGGAATTTTTGTTTAATTACCAGGAAAAATGCTAGTGACACAGACAATTACTACTACAATAACCACTTCATCATCCTTCATGATCTTCTAAGAGAGCTTGCAATTTATCAAAGCAACCAGGAACCAATGGAGCTGAGGAAAAGGTTGATTATTGACACAAATGAAAATAAACCCAAGTGCTGGCTCAGGGAGAAGCAGCAAGGCATGATGACCTGCATATTTTCAAAATTGCTTAGATGGTGTGTTAAACAGAAGCCCCAACTGTCCCCTGCCTGCACATTGTCTATATCAACTGGTTCGTCATACCTTTTCTAAAGTATATACTTACAAAGTGAAAAATGCTAATAAAAATGTTACAGTGATCTGCCATTTATTACTGTTCCTTAACTAACATCCTATGAATTGTGTTTGCAGATGAAAATTGCTCTTCATATTTGTCTCAAATGCAAGCAGCTCAAGCTGAGGTTCTGATTTTAAATCTTCGAACTAAGCAGTACTCCTTTCCAGAGTTTGTGAAAGAAATGAGTAAACTAAAAGTTCTGATAATCACAAATTACAGTTTCCATCCTTCTGAAATGAACAATTTTGAGCTACTTGGCTCTTTATCCTACCTGAAAAGAATCAGACTAGAGCGAATTTCTGTTCCTTTCTTTGTCAAATTGGAGAATCTTAAGAAGTTATCCCTCTACTTGTGTAATATGAGACAGGCTTTTGAAAATGGTAACATGCTAATTTCTGATGCTTTTCCAAATCTAGAAGAGTTGAATATTGATTATTGCAAAGATATGGTGGGATTGCCCAAGGGGCTCTGTGATATCACCCCCCTGAAGAAGCTCAACATTACTAATTGCCACAAGCTTTCTACACTGCCCCAAGCAATTGGAAAGTTGGAGAATTTGGAACTCCTAAGGCTCAGTTCCTGTACTAATTTGGAAGGGATACCAGATTCTGTTGGAAAGCTTTCAAATCTACGACTTCTTGACATCTCAAACTGCATAAGCCTTCCTAATTTACCTGAGGCCATTGGTAATCTATCTAATCTACTAAGTCTCTGCATGACAAGCTGTGCAAGGTGTGAATTGCCCTTTTCAATCACTAATCTTGAGAATTTAAAAGTGGTGATATGCGATGAAGAGACAGCTGCTTCATGGGAAGCTTTCAAACCTATGCTTCCAAATCTAGAGATAGATGTTCCTCAAGTTGATGTTAACTTGAATTGGCTTCATACAGTTTCCTCTTAATGCTTGCTTCATGCAATGCCTGATGTCTTTCCAAGTGGTAATTGATCACACCGGAAGCAAAAATAACATAATACAATTTTCACATGGATTATGGTAAAAGGAAGCATCCTTATTAGTCAGTGCTGACAGTGATTTGTGGTTAAGTAACTCATCAAACACAAATCCTTTATGATTATCCATGTCCAGAGAGATTCTCAATTTTGGGATCAGCTATGGTATCCATGCTTTGATATATTCATCCATGTCCAGGGGTCATTCAGATCTTGATTTTAGTAACAATGTGTTTGCTTTAAAAAGGCTGGAATGTCTTGTAAACTAAAGCCATTAAGTGTTTTAGCGACCCTGCTACTGCCCTTGTTGATATGTGTAATGTGGGTAGAACTGCATGATCAAGATGATGCCTATGCAGTAGAGAAAATTTTGAACAGGTCAACCTGAACATGGCTGATATTCCTGTTACAAGGTATGATGATATGTGGCTCTTACATAATTTGATATGCTTTATGATTATCTTGTAAGCCACTTATAATTATAAACAAGAAAGAACATGGGAGCAAGAAATAGACAAATGAAAGGT
Organism: Canavalia gladiata; assembly: GCA_037954105.1. Taxonomy (NCBI): domain Eukaryota; kingdom Viridiplantae; phylum Streptophyta; class Magnoliopsida; order Fabales; family Fabaceae; genus Canavalia; species Canavalia gladiata. Next base: position 51,840,792 of record CM075662.1, read on the forward strand.
CGTGAAGAAAATGATTAGAAGCTTTAATACTAAAAAGAAATATGACATCTATCTCTGGAGACAGACAATTTCAAGCTGTTTGATTTTCTCTCTGATCTTAAATGAATCAGATTTGAGAATGGGTCAATCAATGCCTTTCCTTGGTAAGATCAGACGTGCGATGGAAGAATCTACAAAAGTTTCGTTCTGTTTTTCATGTGCAATGGTAATGAAGCATTTAAAATTTACTCCATCCAAGAGTCAGATATGATGCAAAATTTGGTGAAGATGAACATTGACTACTGCCATGTGGTGGAATTGCCAGTCGGGCTCTCGAATGTTGTATTCTTAAAGAAGCTTGTCATTACGAACAGCCTTAAGCTTTCTGCACTTTTTGAAGCAATTGGAAAGTTGGTCGATTTGGAACCTTTAAGGCTTAGTTCCTGCAGTGGTTTAATAGAGATGCCAGAGCCAATCATAAGCCTTTATAACCAAAATTTCTTGACATCTCTGGCTGCATAAGCTTCAGGAACCTTAGAAACATGAACACGTTTTGTAATTTAGAAAGACTTCTGAGAAAACATATGCCTCTAACATGAATAAGAGGGTTAGAGGATGCTCAAAAAGAGAAACTTTTTAGAGGGATCTCGAAGGTTAGAGACAAGAGTTCTTCCTCTCTATAAGCACAAATCCTAATTCTTTTAGAGAGATTGAAGAGGACGGTTTTATGTCATCTGGCAACAAGGATTGGATCGGTTAGAGACAAAGGTTTCCTCTTACCTTTCCTTCTATTCTATGGTGATGTCTACCCTTAACTCAATGACTTTGGACTGTAAATTAAATATGACTGACTGAGTAGCTCTCTTTATTCTGTAAATTTTAGACTTACCACATAGAATTTTATTCAAGTTCGCAAGTATAGGAAAGTTTATTTAGATTTAAAAATAAAAACAGATCTTGTAAAAAAAAAATTAAAACAAATATTTAGATTTAGAAATTTTAATACGCATCAAATAAGATAATTAAAATTAGAAAATTTAATTGAGTTTATAATTTAATTCTAAAAATATGTGGGACCCATATTTTTTGTTTAACAATGCTGTTTCAATAATAAAATACCGTATATTGAAATTTTATCCGGTCAGTTAATTAAATATAATAGTTGAATTTACATAAAATAATTTAGATTTTAAATTAATATTTCTAATAACGAAAATTTTAAATTACCATAAATTATCCTACTTTTATTTAATAGATATGATTTGATAAATTCAATAATGCATCAAATTTAAATTAGAGAAGACCTCTTGCCATCTTATACGGGGGATAAATTATTGCAAGTACAACTTGTAGGGTTTTTGGATTTTGGTCGAGTTGTCCGAGGTCATTACTATATTTTATTTTTTTGGGGTACAGGTTATTAGTTATAAATATCATTTTATAATATTGTTTTCTTCAGTGCAAAAGTACTTTGTACTCCACAAATAACTATTTTATTTGTATCGAATTGACTGACATGTGCCTGGATACTGGATAGGATTTCCTTGGATATGGAAAACACGTGTTCATCAAATGGAGTTTGATTCTTTTTCCCACCATTATCCAGGATTCAGATCCTCTCCTCCATTTTTAGCAGAAGAATTTGTCTTTAACAAAAATCTTAGCCATTATCCATTTATCCATCTAATTTAAAGCATGTTCCATTTCCACACGTTAACTGTTTATTTATCTTTATCTTGATGTAAAGCTGTCATATCTAATGTTTTATTTCCTGTGTGCTTCCAAGTCAAGTCTTCGTGTCCGCGTCAAACAAACAGGTACGTAGGGATAAAGGTAGGTCACATCTCTCCTCCGAATCTACGCTCTAACTTATATTAAGTTAATTGCAATAATATCAAAATAAGGATATTTCAAGCCCTACGTTTCCCTTTTCATCAGGTTAATTAAAGATCTTATATACTCCTGTATAATTACTTTTAAAAAAACATAAACGTATACGTACGTAAAAGGCACACATTTGAATACATTTTATATTTTAATTCTATGATTTTTTTCATTCTATCCCTTTTTTAAAAACAAAATAAAAAATAATTTCACCTGTTAAATAATAAATGTATCATCCTTATTAGTTAATTAACTTTGAAGAAAGTTTAATGGTAGAAGTTCAAACTTTAAATAAAACACATACATGTTGTCAGATCTGGCTGTGTGTGAATATAAAAATAAAATAAATTTTTAATATAAAAAATTTAATTTTAAACTATGGTCAATTACCATAAAATAAATTAAAATCCTAATTGTAACATAGAAAAAGTTTTCTTTTAATATACAATAAAAATAACAAAATTTGAACTTAAAATTTTATATAAATTATTTTAATTTCTTATAAATCATAAGACTAATTATAATAACTTATATTGAAAAGAATTTAAATTTTTGTTAAAAACATATTTTAATAAAAATTAAATCATGATTATGATATAATTGGAGAACACAAAATTTAATTACTATCAAAACAATTTAAATTTTGCTATGATTTCAAATTAAATTCTAATCCTACTCATTCAAAATCATTAAAATAGTAATGAAATTAGAGTAGTTTATACATAGTTCTAAATTTAAACCTCATTATTTTTTTTATTGTAAATCAAAGAATTCTAGTTGTCCAATCTTGTAAAAAAAATTTAATTTTATTTCTTCTTTCTTATAAATTTTAAGATCTTCTTCTTTATTTATAATTTTTTTTCATCTTTCCACTTGGATAAAAATTTATAAGACTATAATGTGATTAGTCTTAAATATACAAGTTCGACTTGATGATACATTAATTTTGAGGATCAGTTTTAACTTTTAATTACAATGGATGTCTATCAAAAATTCGTTTTTAGGATTGTGGTTTTGATCACGGTATAATAATTTAGCCTCTTCTCCTACAGAGTTGAGGTTAAGTTAGACTAATTTTTTAAAATAATATTTAATTAAAAAAGGTTAGCTTCAATTCATTTTAAAAATATTTTATGTTTACTCGACAAATTTATTTAAATAAATATAAAATATAATATAATATAACGTTATTTTTGTTATTATTTTATTAACATAATATTTATTTTGATTTTTTTATAAAAAAATGTCATTTTGTTTTAAAATGTAAGAAATATAATTTTATTTTTAGTATATTAACTATTCAATTTTGTATATCCTTATTTTACTGTAAGATTTATGTTAACTAGATATTTATTATTTTTCATGATACCAATCAATTCAAACATTTAATGTTATTCATATTTTTTTATATAAAGTTTAAGTTTATGTTAATTGTTTTAACTGTTTTCCATTGATCTGAATTATTATTTGTTTCTTGCAAAACAAACTAGATGAAGTATTTTGAAATTATATCTTTTGTTATTTTTAAATGTTTATGGTTGTTGATCGTGAATATAAATTTGTCTATTAATCTATTTAAATAAAAACTCATGATCAATTTAAAATTTTTTTATTACAAAACATGATTTTAAATATACTTATACGATAGATTGGAGTTTTAAAATTTTTTATTAAATCTTAAATAGTGACATGTAAGAGTGAGAATAAATTAGATAGTTATTTTGAAAGATTTAAGTTCTGATTTTTAAAGTTTAGCTTGATCTTGTTTTTTTATTAGAAAATATTTGTAAAAAAAATTTATGATTATTTTTTTTAAGTAGATTTATATTTTTTAAAAAGTATTTTTAAATAAATGGGTGAAGGTTTAGATTCATAAAAAATATTTTAAATGTATTTAGAAGTTTATATATATTAAACTTATAATTTATATTTATTAAACTTATAATTTATATTTATTATATTTTTGAAAATATATTTTTTATTAAAAAATTTAATTTTTTTAAATTATTTTAATTATTTATATATATATATATATAAATTTTAGATCTATTCACTAACCATTTTATATTGTAAATTTTTAAATAGATTTTTAATCTTAGTATATGTTCAACCTTAAATAAAAAATATATAATAAATAATAGGTTTAAATTTAAATCTAAAATTTTTAAAATAAATTAGATCTAAACATAAATTTTAATATAATTTAATCTATTTTTATCGAATGATTAACATCAATTAAATAAGTCAAGCTAAATTCATCTGTTACAACTAAAATATGAGATAATAAATAAAATATTATAAATTTTAAAGTGAAGTAATTTGTTATTAAATTTTATTTATAATAAAAAAATATTTTAAAAAATCCTTTTGAAAAAAAATCTAAATTAAAAAATTGCTTATGAATAAAGAATATCCTAGCATACTAATTATCTGTTTTAAAAGAATAGTATTATAAGTTGAATGCAATTTTATATCTTTAAAAATATTTTTTTGATCTTATAAAAATAAAACATAAATATGTCAAAAAAAATATGAAAAATGAATATTTTATTCTGATGTAATATTGATTTTATTTCTACATATATATTTTTTTTATGATAAAAAAATTCAAGATTATATAGGTTCAAAATAGCATAAGGGACAATTTCTGTTGGTTAAAGTAGTTTGAAAGAGATTTTTGGTTTCTTTGGCAAAAGTAATTTTGTTTGAAAAAATTTTTGATTTTGAAATAATAAATAATATAAAATTTAAAACTTTATTTTGGCTTAACAAATCCAATTTTTGTTCCTACATATATCACAATCCGATGAAAAATTAAAGTAATATAGTTCTTAAAAAAAAGTGATTTTGATTTTTTAAAAGAAGTGATTTTTGAAAGCAACTTTAAAAGGATTTAAATTTTATTTTGTGTGAAAATTATTTTTGTTTGAGAATAAGTTATAAAAATAAATGTTTTAATAATTTTTGAAAGAAATGTATCTTTTTACTTTTGAAAAATTACTTCTAAAATTTGAGGATAAAAAGCATATATTTAATTTTATAGAGAAAATATTTTTAATTTTTATTAAAAAAGATATTATTATAAAATAATTTACATCACACAAAATTTAAGGTAAACAACAATTATATTCTAGATCCATATAATTCTTTTGGCATGCAATAATGGAAAAAATTATAGATTCAATTAAATTTTATTGTGTGACATTTAAATTAAAATATTTATTATGAAAAAGATAAACTTGTTTAATTTTAAATTATATTCTAAATTTACACATTTATAATATTTTAGGTAAAAGATATGGTTACACTTGAAGTTTTTACAATTCTAACAAGTAAATGATGGTGAGAAAAATTACACATGCATTAAATTTTGTTGCATAGAATTTAAAATTAAAATATTTTTATAAAATATGATTTTATTTTATATTAAAATATTTTAATTTTACATATATATAGATTTTAGATAGAGGTAGAAATGAGTTATATTGTACCATAAAAACTTACAATCTGATTTGTGTTATGATGTAACCTAACCTATATAATAAATAAAGATGTTTAAGCTTATTAAAAAATATTTTTAAATAAATAAATCAAAGTTAGATTTATAAAAAAAAATTACTTTATTTAAAAACCTGTTTAAATCTATAATTTTATAATTTATTTTAAACTATAAGATATATCATATAAGATATAAGATATGTAAAATATAATATACAAAATATATAAAATATATTATTTATTTTAATATTTTAAATTTTAGATATTTTTAATTATTTATATATATCAATTTATTGATTGACTTTTTTTATATTATAAACTTTTAAATATATTTATAAATTTGATAGAGCTTATATAAATCCACTTTTAATGATTAAAAAAAGTTTATCACAAATAACATATTTAGACTCCAGTTTTAAAATTTTTAAAATAAATTATGTCTAAACATTCAAAATTTTATCTATCCGTTTTCATCCCAAATTATAGATAACAATGTTTATGCTGTAAAGTAAATCCTTAATCTCAAAATGTTACCTTAAAAAATCAAGCTTATACTAATTAAACTAGGAAGGTGGATAATAATTAGTGAAATATTATAAACTATAAAAAAATGATTTATGAGTTTAATATTTAAACTTTAATCAATATAAAAAAAAAACTAAATTTTTTTTACTTATATCAACATTAATTCTTTTAACTAGTAAAATTAATTTTGAAAATCCAAAATAGTACTATCCCCAAATATATCAAGTTACTAAATATCTTGTAGTTTCCCTCGTTGGAAATGTGGTTTTACACTTATCTTAAGTGTTTGTTTGTTTTATGATTAGATTGAATTAATTTTTGATAAAATTCATTTTAAATTTTTAAATATAATTAAAATATATACTCAAATTAATATTTTTCATAAATTTTGTATTATTGTGCGTACATTGATAAAAATTGATACTAAAGAGATAGTAATAATTTTTTTGAGAAGGTTTAAATAATCAACTTAATTAAAAATTTATTCAGTAAATTTTTATTATATAAAAGCTTATATATATATTATTATTATAAACTTGACTACAAAATTTATTAAAATAAAGTAAGTTAGACCTTATAAAATTTATAATTTTTTTTACAAACTTCCTCAAATATCCCCTTTATCATCTTTTTTCCCTGAAAAATTAAAAGTTAATAACTCAATAAACAAATTATCGGCTATATTTGTCAGTCCATCTAATGAGCTATAGGTATTTAATATCTGAACAAACAATATGAATAGAATAATTAATAAAAAAACAATTTTTAACATAAAATATGGCTTCATTGGTAGAATATCCGCCACAAATAGTAGGTTGTGGAAAAGAATCTCTTGGTCAAGGCAAATGCCAGTGTCAGCAAAAATTGGTCTGACTCCATACGGGCTTAAGTAACCCGACTTGACTCACAAGCTTAAATGGGTTGACTGTAATCTGAAAATTTTTTAGTAAACAAATTCTTCTTTCAATACAATGTTTTTTCTTTTTCAAAATAAAAATGAAAATTAGTTTAAGAAACCAGTATTGACTCAGGCCATGTGAAGTTCGAAATGCTCACATTAGAACGTGTGGTCAAAATAGACATGATTCATGCAACGGCTTAGCTTAATAATTTTAGTCAGTCTTGGGCCCAAAGAACTCTTGCCCGTGGTCTTTAAAAAACGGAGAAAAAAATTTCTCATTCAATTACATTTCTTTTTTTATTATGATCGAATTGCACTACATTATATGAATGTTTTCCATAGAATTATTAATATAAGGCGTGTTCGATAAGATTAACAAATAAGTTACATCAAAGTTGAAAGATTATCTAAAAATTGAAAAGATAGATAAAAATTGAAATATTAACTAAAAGTTCAAAGCAGATAATATATTAATTAAAGTAAAAAATATTTAATAAAAATAGTAAATAAAAATAAAATGATAAATAAAAATATGATATTTGATTTAAATTTAAGTATTATAATTTTTTATTAATTATTAATTATTAATTTTTTATTATTTAAAATAAAACTATTATAATATAAATAATTTTAATATTTTTAATCTAATCTTATTTATTTATTATATTAAAAAATATTATATAACTAAATTTATAGTTATTTTGATGATTATATATTATAAAAAATAGTTGATCATTTTATTTATTTATTTATTTTATTATTTATAATGTATTTTTAAATAAATATATTTTATTTTAAATTAAAAACATTTATTTTAAATTTTATAAATATATTTTAAATAATATTTTTATAAAATAATTTTTATTTTATCTTTACAATTTTTAAAACAAAAATTAAATATTATATTAATTAATATTATAAAAATTAATATTTTATAATAAACGAAATATTATCAAATATACAAAGAAAAAAAATAAAATAAATTACTTTCAGGTAATGACTGAAATTTTAAAAGCTATTGAAGGTAGTGTTCAAAAAAATGTTACTTATTTTATCTAGTTATTAAAATAATTATTGTGCCAAACTAAGCTAAAATTGTCTTAAAAAATTTTTAACTAGCTATTACATCTTTCTTTTAAATGAAATGTCGTATCAAGTACACTTATAATGTATAAATACCGCAACCTCACAAGTGAAAGTCTGATGCATTGACATATATGTTGTTGCCTTACTTCTTATACTTTGAAGAATTTTCATTGTAAGATACATTATGTGTTACATATTATTTGTTTATTAATTTTATCATAAGTCATGAAAAAATTATGAAAAATCAACTAATACTTTTATTTGATTAATTTAAAAAGTAAAGAATAAACTTTCTTTAAAATTTTCATTCATAATATCTTTCATATAATTCAAATGATTACAGATACAATTGATTGAAAAAGTAAATAAATTCAAAATTAAGGTACATAAAGATATTAGATGCAATGATAAACGTAATAAATATTGCCTAATTAATCTTCTCATCCTCCATACTTACATTATGTCTTTCTTCATTGATAATTTATGCATTTTGAATTAAGAAAAGTAATCTTTTCTGTTGTGATCACTTTGATTAAATTTGTAACTTCGAGTATTTTATTAAATATTGATGTCTCATTCCTTATTCACTTCTAGATAATTGTTTTAAGTTGACTTGTCATATGATCACACAATGTCAATCATCTCCGAAGAATGCCTACTCTCAATTGTACAAATTTATTGATTTTAACTTCAACCATATCCTATACTTTCACCAATATTTATCTTCATATTTTTGTGTAACCCATAATGCCCTCTTGAATTCATATTTTTTCAAGTTCTGAAGTTCAATAACTTGTACCTACCAAGTATATAGTGACTTGTCTTGAAAATAAGATACATGTATGACATATTTTAAAGACAAGGTTACAACCAATTTCTCAAAAATATGTTTTTAAAAAAAAATTAAATTGGTAATTTTTTTAAAAAATATTTTTACATTGATAAAAAAAAATTATATGGTATGCATCCTCAAAAATGAGGAGATGAACAAAGAATGAATAATTTCATAATATTTTGAATTGATTATTTTTCATATATAATGAGTGAATTTAGATTAATCTTAAACTTTTTTTTAAACATAAAAATAATAAATTTTATATAAATTATTTTAATCTTATATTACTAAACTAATTTAATGGTTTAAATTGATCTTAACCTGATGATTATGAATAATTAATTATATTTTATTAATAGATTAATTAATAAAAATATTACGTTAAATTATCAGGTAAGAAGACTAGGCAGATAAAATAAAATCACAAAATTGAGATGGAATTCTCAGCGTTCATGGTTTATTGGACTGTTACAAAGCCAACGATTCATTGGGTTTCAACTTCTATTGGTACATATAAACATTGATTCCTTTCCTTGTATTTGAATGTAACTCATAAAGATTTGCCTGTTCTTTATGTAAACCCAAGTGATATTTCTCCGCAATTTTCATGAAATAGTTACGATAAAAGAAGCATGAACGAGTTTTTCGATAATGAATTAGTCTTCTTTTGTGTATCTAACTTCCACTTGCATTTCAATGTATAGCTTTTCTGCACACTCATTGCCTTCAAAATTTGCAACTCTGTAAGCTTGGCTTTGGGTTCCTGGAAAATGGGATTTGGAGGTTTGTGTCTTTCCGACGCCATGTTTTGGGCCCTGACTCCTGAAACTAGGCCCGGTTGTGGAATGCTACTTAGGGTATTACTTTTTGCATTTTATTTTTTTTATTGGCACCTTTCTTACATTAAATTTTTTTTTTTCAATTTTATCCTTCTTTGAAAATGGAAAAATAAACTTTTATAATTTTAAATTTAGAATATAATTTTTATATTTTACAATTAAATTTTTTAACGTTTTTTAAAATATATTTTGGAATTAAGATTTTGGAATGTATTTTTTACATTATAGAATCTTAATTTTGGAATATATTTCTACCTTTAAAAATTAAATAAAAAATATATTTTAAAATTTTAATTTTAAAAAAATTAAAATTAAGATTATAGAATATAACAAATATATTTTAAAATTTTAATTTTAAAATAAAAATTTCAAAAATTAAGAATATAAACGTAATTTTATGAAAAAATTGAAAAACTTTGTTCATTTGAAAGGGTGCAAAAAATAGAATGTAAAAAACAATACCCTTCTGTTTTCCCCCATCTTCCGCTGTGTTTTGAGCTGCTTAAATACTTAAATCCCCCATTTATGCTATGCTATTCTCACATTACAGGTATGTATCTTTAGTAGCATTAAAATTGTAAAATATGTTTCCACATATAAATAATAATAATATATATCTATTTATATTTAGGTATAAGTTGTTGAATTTATTTTATTTATTTTATATTTTTTTAATTTATTAACTGTTGGATAAGATATATAAATAAGTGAATACTGGTGTTTTTATGTAAAAGAACCCATACTCAACAAATAAAATAAAATGCAGTACATGGCTTGTTTTTTAAGTGGTTTCCACCATGATTTAGTCACGAATATGGCTGTTACTCACGCTACACTACAAACCTCCTTGATATATTTAGAGCATCACTTCACATCGCCTCCTCCATGCATCGGAAAAAAAGTTATTATATAATCATTTTGTCCTAAAGGTAAATGATGTTAGTGGATTAAGTGTAATTATAATTATTGATTTTTTAATTAATAATCAAAGTTGTAATTGTATATACACATATGCTGAATAAGTATAATTTTTTTTATATTTTAATTGTTAATTAATAATTATACTTTAAAAATAAAATATATCATTTTCCACTTTAAAAAAGTTAACTGTATTTGTATATACAATTTTCTAAAAAGAGTGGTTAATAATTTAATAAATAAATTTTTTATTATGACACATGTATATTAATAATATTAGAGGTTAACTTTTTTAATATAATTTTTAAAAATTTTTAAGCATTATCTTAAGATAACGATAAATAATTGGTTCAAAATGCATATGTTTTGGTTCTCTTTAAATAAAATTTTGAGTTTAAATTTTATCTACAAAAAAGAATTTTATTAGAAGAAATAATCTTATCATGATATAAATATTTCTAATTGGAGTAGAATTATTTTCTATAAAAGATACGATAACATAAAGTTGTTACTTTTATAGAGTGTACGGGGGAGATTTTTGAAAGAAAAAAAAAAGACAAATTCTTTATTTTTAAATTATAATTTATTTTATAATGATAAATAAATAATTAATGAATTAAATTTATATTTTTTAAAAATATATTTATTGAAAATAAAAAAAATTATTTTTCTTAATTTTATTTAAAATTTTTCTTCCCTAGCAATGTCTAAAATTAACAATGAGAAAAAAGCGTTATTTTATGAAAAATATACTCATGGAGCAAATATTTTGAACAATAAAATAAGGTTGCGGGAATAATTTTTTTGGTGTACAATTGCGTTTACTTTTAAATTTAATAATTATTTTCAAATAAGTAAATGATAACGATTACTTTTAAATAACTTATTAATGATTTAAAACATAAAAAGAATATATTTATTTATTAATAAATTAATAATACCTTTTAAAAAAATAAATTGCATCCTTATTTATCTTACTGTGTAAATTCATTTAAAAAAACGTTTTTACCCATGTATTAAAATATCATTATAAATGAAAGCAGCATTCTCCAAGTTGCCACACGATCGAACTTCCAAGAATTGAATTATATTATATCTCACAGGTTCTTTTATTCGAGAATTGAATTATATCATCATATGGTTCAATATTTTATTTGGTCTACGTTGTGTGATTCAATATCATTTATTCTCTGACTGGCCCTATAACTGTAAGGTAGTTTCTGAAGCCCAATGGACTGGAGATTTTAAGATGTTTGGTTTATTGCTTGAAGCCAGAATCACATTGAATGGAGCAGCCCAATGGACTGGATATTTGATCCAAAAAAATAATGTCTTTTTTTATTTTTAAATCTTTTATGATGCCTTTTTATAATTTTATATTTTAATTTATTCATCACATCACTTATGTTACTTCACATTTTACTCTTCTCTTCTTGCTTATAAGAATAATATTTTCCAATTATGCTACTTCACATTTTATATCAACAAACATGATGCTTTAACTCTTGAGCACCCCTTTTATTCTATCCGTCGCATGTTGTAGAAAATGTCTTCTTTCTCGGTGTCAACTTTCATTAGCTATTTCATTTATTATTTTAATTTTATCTTTTACATTTCATATACAGTTTTTTGTGAAATATTTTTTGTCTAATAATTATTTTTATTTGAAGTTCATTTTAATGACATGAATTTTCAAAACTCTACTACAGTCGTTTTATATATTTTCCGGTTCAGACAACTTATTTTATTTTACTGTTTTAAAAATGAAAAAATATTTGACTTTTTTTTTTTCATTTTGCTCTTGTTTTTAGATACATCCTTAGTAAGTAGTAAGGTTATACGTGAGTTGAACTGTTTGTAGATTACTTAATTTTGACTTATATAATGTTGATCAGGCTCATTTTCATAATTGCATAAATAATTTTAAGGTTAGATTTATTTGTTTAAATGAGTCAGGTTTAAAGTTTGTAAGCCTAAGGTTAATAACTCATATATATATATATATATATATATATATATATATATATATATGAAATTAAGTATTTTAATGATTTTTTAATTCTTGTTTAAACATCTTAAACAATAAATATTTAAAATGAAGAGAATCCTTACAATGGTAGTTACTTTGATTCTTTTTATAAGATACATCTAAATTTTTTTATGGTTTTCATTATAAGATATTTTACAATTTTTACGAAATATTTTTTACTTTTTATTGGAACTTAATAATTAAAGTTGGTAAGAACCTAAATTAAAATTAATAAAGTAAATATTGACAGTGAAATTAAAGTCAATAGTATTAAATGAGGTAAAGATTAATAAATTATACTCTTTCCTATCCTTTTATAATAAATAACAACCAACATATTTTTAAGTCCTAAATATAAAACATATTCTCATTTTTTAGTATATTAATTACTAAGTTCCTTTTAAATCCTTATTTTATTTTATTTTATTGTCAGATTTATATTCCTGAGACACAAATTTAAATATTTAATATTATGTGTATTTTTAAAATAGAATATAATTTATAATCTATTAATTTCTTTAACTATTTTATTGATCTTGATAAATTAATTAATTATTTTTATGAAAATAAATTAAGGAAATAATAATTTTTCAACAACTTTTCTAATGTGTATCCAAAGATACATAATTATAAGAATATCTATATAATATATTTTTATTGGAAATCACAAGATATAATATATTGATAATATTAAGTGTTATAATTTTTAATAAAAAATATTATTCATAATTTTTTTGTTATATATTTTCAACACATTAAAAATGTTAATTTTTAAAAGATAACTAATTCTTTTTATTATGTATCATTTATTTTAGAATTGTTTTATGAAAAATAAGTTGGAGTAATTCAATAATAGGTATTTTTAAAACACTTACAGTGTAAAATTTAAACTATTATCTATTTTATTTGTATACCTCCATGGACAACGTTAAACGTACTGATGGTTACAACAGATGCCAACTCAACTTTGGAATGATCTAGAGAGAACAATGCATTATTGATGATACATTCGTATACACGCCCTAGCAAGACTACGCCTTGTTTGTCTATTTTACTATTTAATAACTGCCCGGCCAATTAAAATCACGCACACAAACGCAGTTATCTAAATCATTAGATTTGATCATTAAAAATTAGAGTAGTTTAATTCGAACCTCATCATTATAAAAAAAACGATAATATTCATTCTCGTTCTCCCGAGACCCTTCATCATATTAATCCCTATTCATCCATGGGCTAGCTACTTAAGAGATACCCATACTATATCTTTAAGAATTAAAACAAACGCACCACAAGCTTTTAATAAAATTACATTTTTTTTTATCCTGATAAGAAAGCCATTTAGCATTATTGATATATGACGTCAAGGGTGTCAAACCAACATTCAACATAAGGCTCATACACGCAACACTAGCTATTATGTAAAGAAAAATTCTATTTGTAAAATAATTTTGTGTTGATTTTGTTAGAAAAAATTGAACACATTTCGTAAGTTAAAATGTGTGATAATATTATTTTTAAAGATTTCTATGTTTATTGTATAATTTTTTAATATTTAAGAGTTTTTTCTGAAAAAAAATATAAATAAATAAATATAATAAATTAAGAAATTAAGAAATCAAATCATAGAATTAATTTTTGAACTTAATAAATATTTATTAAATAAAAAAGATTGAATCTTTTATATAGAAAAAGAATTATCTGAAAATTAAATTCACTCATAATTAAAATAATTACATGTTTAAATTTATAATTAAGTAATTTAATTTAAATATAAATTATAATAATTAGATATAATAAGTATATTTTCATTTAAAAATATTTAATATATGTAATTACATTTGAAATAAACAATTAAAATTTTAAACGATATTAAAGAAAATAATTGTAATAAACATATTTTTAATTCAATAAAAAAATACAGTTTTAATCTAATAATAAAAATATTTAAAATTAGTAATCTGATAATAATAAACGTTTAAAAAATTGAAATAATAATAATTAAATTTAATAACTAATCTTTTAAAATACTTAATTTTTATAACAAATTTATGGATAAATTAAAAAATTTAATTAAAATAAATTACGATCCAATGGATTGTCATAACTCTTATAATTAAATTTATTAATTAGTATAATAATTATTTTAAAATTTATATTTATGTTAATTTCAAATTATATAATGTAACACCATATTAAAATTAAACTTTAAGAAATAAATATAAAAAGAAAATAAATGTAAAATAAAATCACTAATATAATAAAAAAGTTTAAAAATGTTGATAATATTGTAAAAAAGTATTATATAAATTTTAATTTTATTAAAATTTAATTTTTATATTAATAATTACATAAGTATAGATAATTTTTTATAAGAAATATAAAAAATATCATAATTTTTATCCATCTAAAAATAAATTTTTATAGAATTATATTTTTTTTACCTATAAAACCTTATTTTGTCGAATTTTTTTATAAAATTAATAATTTAAATTCATAAAATCCTTTAATTTATGTTTTAAACTCCGATATATTGGTTGAATATTTGTTATTGTCATGGGAATCTCTTATCTTTGCTATTGTGTAATTTTCTTTATATCTTACGGTATCTCTCCTACAAGAATTTTCTCTCAGCTAGCTGTATATCACATTTTTTCTCCTCTTTGATTGATTAATAATGATGAACTCAACGCTTAAACTTTAGCAAGATATATTAAATATTTTTATTTTTTAAAACTTGTTTAGAAACACTTACCTTCATTATAATAATTCTTTTATTAATAAAAACAAACTATTCGGAAAGACGCAGTGAATTGTTTAGCCAACATCCAAACACATAACATAATATTGAAAAATAGGGCAACAACTACACGAAGACAACTAGACCAATGAAGGCACTACAAGCAACCACATATATTGACACAGGATAACTCTCAGAGCAAGTAACAGCCAAATTTCAAAACTTGACATAGAATATATACAAATACTAAATTCATAGGCATATCGTAAGGGACTCTTAATTTGCTTAATTAACGCATATAATACGCAGTTTTTTGTCTTTAACGGTTGCATCTGCTCCTATATATACTACCTGTATCAATCAAGCAAGTATTTATGTTTTCTCAAAGGAACAGAGAGAAAAATGGCTCTTAGATGGCTTCTCTATTCAGCTTGCCATGTTTTGGGGTACCCCACAAAAGAGGAATACCCAAATGGAGAGGCCAAGAGTGTAAAAGGGTCATCCCTGCAGTGCCCTTCCTCTGGGTTTCAAATGCCACTTCACTATCCACGCTACACCAAACAAGACTACCAAATCATGGAGGAGTGGAAGGTGGACTTGCTTCTTAAGCAATATGGATTAAGTTTTAAGGGTACCCTTGATGAGAAGAGAGCTTTTGCAATGGGAGCATTCTTATGGCCCGATCAATATTAATTGAATCACTTTATGCTAAATGCTAATGAATGTACTAGACCTTCAAGTTTTGCACTTAATTGCACCGTGTGTTACATACACATAAATAAGAAAGCATGTAAGAGACCATATGTACCTCTCATCTTAAATTGATAATGTCATAATGAATGTGTCTATATATGCGTGCACGCTTGTGATTGTTATTCTATTTATGGATAGATCATAGAGATATAAGTTGTGTTTCCAAGAGTTGCATTGCATTCATTATTTACCCTCCTTTTTTGGGTTTATGCTTGATGGTGATACCTGTCGGCAATGTGGCAGTTCTGGTTCCACAGAAAGCACTATCTGTGGCTACCTCATGCTTGTTAACGCATCTTGTTTGCAATCATTGGTTTCTTTCTTGGCTAGTTTACAATGTGGTCTAATAGGGGGTGAATCTGTCCTACTCAATCACAAATTTGCATATATCATGCACCAATTCAGGTAATATGGTGATTTCAATTAATGTTAATGTTTTGGAGATATACCAAATCGTGACTAGTCGAACAGTAATAATCTTTTGTGATTTTGGTAATTAAAATGCAAGTGTGACGGTAATAATAATTTTAAAATCTGCATGTTGTTTAAATTATTAAAATTGATCTAACAGAATGAAGATTATACTAGTTTATATTAAATTTTGAATTTTAATTTTATGTTTTTCTGATTATATTAAAAAAATTTATAATTTTTTATATATTTTAAATTATAAATAATAATAAAACATAAATAAAATAAATTAGTTATAGTTAAAAAGAAAAATGTCATTATTTAGAAAGATCATTTTATTATCAAACATCATTTGGTCAGAGTTGTACAACATGGTTGAGAACCACAACTCAAATTGATTGCTCACATTCATCACGAGAGATTGCTTTATATACTTTCGTCTGGCTTTGGAGAAATAAAGGGTCACAAATTGGTTATTAATCATTATGTCAAAACAAAAAGAAAACCGTAAGAAGGCTTTAAATTCGACATACATGATCTTGTTACGAAAGAGACTTGTTACTTGGCAGCTTTCATTGTTTTAATTTGCTTGTGCTTGAGACAAAGTGTGATGGGGGGTTGTGCATGATTCAAGGATTGTAGACTCAAATAATATTTGGTTTCATGGTTTGGTTTGCTTCTTCCAATAGGAGATGCTGCATTGACGAAAGCCATAATTAAAGGACAAATAGGACACGTCGTCATCTATTGCCAAACTTTTGGCCTAGAGAAGCTTCATTGATTGATGATTAAATAATAATAATAACAATAATATTTACTATACTAATGTCTACATCACAAGTTTTTGTATAGTCTATTATTATAACCAAAAAAATATCAATAATTATGGAATCAATACTCCTTGCGTTTTGGCGGAGATGATCATTCAAGTTCTCTTCCATTTACCAAGCTGTGACATTTGTACAAAGTTGAAAAAATAAATGAATAATCTTCCTCTGTGAGACTAGATATGCACTGTGATTTTCTTTACACTTACACTTGTATCCTCCAATTATTTGACACAAAGATTAATTTAAATTCCTTAGAAAATTTATTAGTTGAGATTTTTATCACTGGGGCATACTAATAATTATAAATTTTAAAATCTCAAATGTTAATAATCAATTTCTTGGTAATTAAGCATCAAGCAACCTGGAAAAAATAATGATTTTTTCAATGTATGGAAAAAGTAAATTAGCGTGTGTTGGAATAATTATTTTAAAAGGTATCATTTTTTTAGAAGTTATTTTTTTCTTCAAAATATTAACAACACTTTTAAATGTTTTAAAAGTAAATATCTAACTATTATAAATAAATTCACTGGAATTGGTTGGAATTGAAAATTAAAGCAGTTTTACGTAAAATTCTAAGTCCAAATCTTATTATTTTTTATGTTGGATAAAAAATTATTATAAATATTTTAAATATTATTATTATGGAGCTAGAATTACGATGTATCTTTCTATAAAACTAACATATAGAAAACTTTTCTATTGAAATTAAACAAAATTTTTTGATATGTACACCGGTCAGAAATTCATTTTAATTTATTCCTAAACATAAATTATTTTAATAAATATTTATTTTTAAAAAATTTCTAAAAAAAATACAAAAATATTAGTTTATACACACATCACAATATACAATAAAAAAATGATAAAATTCAAATTTAAAATCTCATGTAAAATTATTCTAAACATATTCCTCATCATTAAATTAATTGCAATCACTTAATACTATCCTAACAGATAAAATAATTCTAAAAACTAAACAAATAATTAGGAATTATTATTATTATTATTTATAATTAATAAAAAAGCAAACGCTTAAATATGAGGAAAATATTTAATAAATAATTAAATTTTTAATATTATGAGCTTAGCTTACAAATATACGATCTCTCTCTATATATATTAATTACTTTTTTAATTTTTATTTGTTACATAGATACTTATTTCAACAATATATTATTAAATCATATTAATTTTATATATTTATAAGAAAGTGATCTACTTAAAAATAAATACAATTTATTTCATTTAATGATTTTTAAAGTATAAATTTGATAAATTTTACTATTAAATTATATGATATTAATATTTTAATGATTATATATATTTAATTTTAAATATTATATACTAAATAAAATTAATTAATAAAGTATTTAATATTTTTTAGATTAGTTTGAATCTCATTATGAATATGAGGATCTTATTGTTGGTAAATATTTAAAAATAAAAATAGATTTGAATGAGTTAGATTTTAAGCATTTAAAGTTGATCTGTTTTAAAAATTTAATATTTAAATTTAAGTTTATTATTTATATTTTTATCTTATTTTTAAAATTTAATTTGTTTTAAAACTTATAAATCTATTTAAAAATTTATAATATAAAAAAATTAATAAATAAATTTAAAATTTATATAAATAAATAATTAAAACAATATAAATCTTAAAACCTACAAAATAAAAAAATAACAAATTTGACTATATATTAAATATTAACTATATATAAATATAATAATAAATAAAAAATATAATACACACGTAATATGCTAGTAATATATATAAATTAAAATAAACTATAAAAAATTTATTTTAAAAATAAAATAATGTACATAATTATTATAATAAATATTAAAAAAATTTATAAATATAAAATTTATTTTATTTAAAATTAAAAATTAATTTTTTAATAAATTATATAAACATATTAATATAATCTATTTATTTATTAAATAAAAAAATTAAATTAAATTTAAATAAATCAAATCATAAATCTATCAATTTATTTCATTTTCATCCTAATGATACGCAAGTGCTTTTTATTTAACAGAGACATTTCCTTGCTTAATGAATCCGCTAAGATCCAACTTATTTACTTTTGTATAAAAAATAAGATTATATAAAATTTGTAAATAATGCAAATGCTCAACGTGACAGTTGTATTAAATGAATTTATTATTTGTAAACTGTGGTTTGGTAGAGTAAAATAGATAAAATCTCATTTAAAGTAAATAAATTTCTTCCCTTTTGTATGTATATAGTAATATTTTGGTGAAATCAATTGAGTTAGTTTATGTATTTTAATATATATTATATAGGTGTGAAGTGAATAGAAAGAGCTTAACTGTATTCATCTCTAATTTAATTAGAATATGCACTTTTAATTAAACAAAAAAGTAATTATGACATATGGAGGGGTAGTTTTTTTTGGGGATTTTTATTATTATAAATATTTTCTTTTTAGATGAAAATATTTTTTTTAAAACACACCGCATATTTACGCACACATATTTTCATTTACTTACTGTATTTTGTTTTTCATAAAATCGAAAAAAAGGAAAGTCTCTTTTTTACGACGAGACCAAATTAGAGAGGAAAAGTCTTTCTTAACTTTCTCTCTCTATTTTTTTTATCATATTTGTTTCTCTAAACATTGAAGTAGATAGATTATTTTAAAAATTAATTATTCTTATAACTGATTATTAATTATATAAAATAAATTTAAATAAATATTTTATTTAAATTGTATAAAAAACAATAATTTTTTATAATAAATTTATAGAAATGAATACAAATTTATTTGTAATATATAGTAAATTTTATATTTAAAATAATTAATTATAGAACTAAAATGAAAAAAAAAATAATAATTTTATTATAAATTTAAAAATTTTATTTGTCTTAAATAAACTCTTTCCTTTTTAGAATAAGCCATGAATGAATTAACTTTGTTTAATATAATTTTAATGAGTCATAAATAGATTATAAATTATTTTTTATCCATTCATTTTAAAATATGTTTGATAAAATTAAAGAAATTAAAAAATTAGCTGAAAGTGAAAATTGAAAGTTGAAAGTTGAAAAATTAAATAAAGTTGATAAATATAAAATGATAAATAAAGACATAGTTAAACAATAAATTAAAATATGATAAGTATAATATATTTTTAACAAAAAAATATTAAAATTTAATTAAATATATTTTTTTAAAAAAATATAAATTTTTAATTTTAATTTTTACATAAATAAATTTTTAATAAAAAATTTTTAAAAGTAATTTTTTTATAATTTTAATTTTTATCAAACAGTTTAATATTTTAATAAAAATAAATAAATAATATAATAATTAAAATAAATAGTATATATTAAAATAGTCATTTAAAATATAATATTTTATAATAATATAAAAAATTATTAAAATTAATAATATTATTATAAAAGAATTAAATAATATTAAACTTATAAAAAAATAAATAAAAATTAAATTGTAAAAATATATGAAAGATAAAAATGAACAAAATATTTCAATTAATAGCTGAAATATATAAAAATTATTTAAAATAATTTTTTTTAAAATTATCTACTAAAATCAATTACTTTACAAAACAAAATACAACATTTTTACCAAATTTTCAACTAATAATTTAATCAAATTTTTAACTAGATAAAATATCTTATCAAAACACATTCTTAATCTAAATCTAAATTTATGCAAATTATCTTCCTATATCTCTAAGTATATGTCAATGCAAGCCCTTTTAGCTAGCAATCCGTCCCAATTTTGTAAAAAAATTAATATATTTTTACTCCTTTCAAGGACCTTTAAATATGAAAAAAAAAACTTGAAAACATTTTTTAAAGAAAAAGTTTGACATTTACTTTAGAGAAAACTAAAAACATATTATTTTAATAACAAATTAAAGCAATAAATTATAAGCAATTTATAATATTTAATATGTTTATATATTTTATTTTACTGATAGTTAGTTTTTCTAAGATAAAACTTGCTGTGTAGTGAAAGAAAAAAAATTGAGACAAACATGCAAAAAAAATAAAATAAAAATGGAAACAGAAGAACTGAGGCAGGAATTTTGGTAGCCCTGAAATGATAATGCGTGAACGGGCCCGCAAATTTGAGAATGCGCACAAATCATTGAGCTATGTTGAGGGAGAACAACAAATCATTCTTTGTTTCACCTTAAAGAGGTTATGGCAAAGAAGGGTGACAGCTAGAACCTTCGCTCAACTTCTTTTCCAAACAACACCATCACCTCCCATTATTTTTCTTCTATTCTTTCTCCAAAATATTTACTAATTGAATCACTTTTTTATTTTGGTCCTAAATTTATTTGTTTCTAATGGGATCCATTTATCAGTAATGATTATTTTATATGTTTATATTTTTTATTTAGCGGTTGGTAATTTTTTAAAATTAAAAATTAAAAATTAAAACAGATCCAATAATTTACACAAAATATAAATAAATGATATATGCTATTTATATATATATATATATATATATATATATAAAATTTCATCTAATTATGGAATACTTCTTGGTCATATCTTCCCATGTCCGTACGAATCCATAAAAATTAGGCCATTTTGCCAAATTATTTGGCAACCCAAGAAATTATTGTAGATTTTAGGCATGGTATAAATGGACGGAGCTTAGAGTTGAGTGTGCACTCAGCATCACAATTAGTAGATGCACCAACTCTCAAACAATTCTAACACAAATCATCATTTTCTTCCAAAGCCATCTCTTCCATCTCTCTCTCTCACACACACAATTTCTCATTAGCCTTATACCATCCATAATAATAATTATAAAAGACACTAGCTAGCTCCTTTGTGCTTTAATATACAAGAGAAGAGTTAGCTAGCCTTTCAAGAGATGGATCAAAATCAAAGTGAGGATCAGGTTCTGAAGAGCTTCAATAAGAAACAGTTTTTGAAAAGAAGTTTAAAGTTTATTTTCTCAGTGTTTGTGTTCTCTGTTTTTGTTTGGTACTCTTCTGGCTTTTCCGTATACCCCCAGTCCTTCAATGCCTACTTCTCCACGTGCCTTTTCTCCATGTTCACTCACAGTCTTGAAAGTAAATACATGTTTCTCATTTGCAATGGAATCCTTGCATTTATAGCCAAAACCTCACTCACTTCCTCATCAGATTCTCACATTGATAACCTTCTCCAACCTTCCAATCTGTCAGAGACAAATGCACCACTAGTTTCTGACATGGTTGTTGTCCCTCTGTCCCAAGACTATGTTTATGTTTCTCTTGTGGTTGAAGAACAAGTGAAATGGCATGAGGAGGAATACAATGAAGGAATTAAACAAGTTGAAGAACAAGAAGAAAGCACCTTGTGTAACAAAAATGAAGGGAGGGAAAGTGAAACTTATATGGAAGAAAAAGCTGAAGAAGGAGAAACAGAAAGTGGGGTTGAGGTGGCACAAGATGATGAACAAGCAGAAACAATAATAACAACAAATGAAGAATCAGTAAATACAGATGAATTGAACAGAAAGTTTGAAGAGTTCATAAGGAAAATGAAAGAAGAGATCAGAATTGAAGCTCGGAGCCAACTCATTGCAGTTTAAGAAGTCTAAGTAAAAAGAGGAAAATAAATAAAATGTTTTTAGTGCTTCTCTTTACTTCTAATTTAGTAGTCCCTTTTGTTTGCATATTCCACCTTCTTTCCTTTTCAGTCTGCTAAATTCTGTCATGTCGTTTTTAAGTTATTCTAGCATTGCATCTTCGCCTTGTAAACTGTAAACTATTGTCGTTTCTTTCAATAAGCATGCGGATCCATGGAATTAATTAAATTAAATTAAATATAATATAATATAAATGACCTTAAATAAAAATATGGTTCACTGTCTCAACCTGCATTTGCACCAAAGTGGGGAAATGGTGAGATATATTCCAAAGATCACCTCCGCTATTTAAGAATTTGAATCTGATTTTTTAAAAGAAATTAAAAAATTTGTTTATGCCAAGGAAATACAGGAAAGGACACTAAAAAATTTATCTACTAAGAATTTGTCATTAGACTTATTCTTGTCAGTATAAATTTTGCTTATAAAAAAATAATTGTTAATAAGTTAATATAAATATTTTGATTTTATATTAGTAATATAATATATTATCAAATAATTGTGTTAACATAGAAAATTAATATATATTATTACTACATGATATGCATATTAGTTTAATATATCTTATTGTTAGTAGAATTTTATAATATTTATATATATAGTTTAATTTCTGTAAAAAAAAATTGTACTAATTACTAACGGAAACTAACCAAATGACAAATAATTAATAAATGATTTTTTAATATGACGTAAAAAAAGTACAATGGACGTGGGAATAAATATTAACAATTATCTGAATATTATATCATCAAGAAAAGTAGTGCAATGGTAGATCGATTGTTGATACCTCAAAAGAAAAAGATAAAAGGTCGATCCTAGAAATTCTGATAAATTTTACTTGAACTAACTAAAATGATCAAAATGTCTTTATGGAAAAATATTTTAAGGTGGTTAACCCTAGTTCCGAATCGAAATTACAAATGATAAACAGCAAAAAGTAATCCAGAACTAAAATGTAATTGAATTTGATTTAAATTATTTAATTTTTTTTATTAAATTAACATGTTGAAGTAACGTTTTTTAAAATTGAAAATAATGTCAGCTATATGCCACCATGATGCTATGGCCATGGTTTGATTTGATTATTTTTTTTATGCATAATAATATTTAAATAATTTATCAAAATTTTAAATTAAATCTAATTGAAATTGTCACCATTAGATGTTCCAGCAATTAATCCAATCCATATATTTTGTTGCTACGCATTATGTAAATTGATATGAATTTTATTTGTATGCTGTTGTCAGATTCTACATTCATGTAATACGACTCAATCAATATAAGTTTTTTTATTTTTTAAAAAAACTCAATCAACATATGTGAAACTTTTTTTGTTATTCTCTAATTTGTCGGAATGACAACCATTTTTGTCATAGAGGTGTTATTGTCGTTTGGTCGTTTATGGTCAGAAAAAAGTTTGGTTTGATGGAAAATTTTTTATAGTAGAATATACGCTCAAGATATGTGGTATCTATGTTGGTTGTTGGAGGAATACAGAAAGAAAACACTTTGTCACTCAGTGCAAGATCTTCAAGTGGCCATAACCTGATGACTTTCATCCACATCATAATATATTGAGTATCTACATTATATAATGTTTCCGTGAAATAATATATATATTCCATTATCTATAGCAAGTAAAAAAGATTAATTTTTTGTAAATAAAATCGCGAGTTTGAAAGTTTTGTGAATAGAGTGATCTTAAGGTTATAGAATGATCTTAATTATATTTCCAAAATACCCTTACATGTAAAATTCCATGTATTATTTTAGTTAAAAAAGTTAAATAATAAAACTTTATTACAAAAAGAAAATTTATTATGCCAACTGTCAACGATATAAAACAATTTAACACTTAATTTTTGAAGTAATTCAAACCATTTAATAAGTTTCTTAATCAATGTTTATCAAATACTTATCAATAAGACTCAAAATCTATTGATTATTTGTGTTACATTAATTATGAAAAGCATGAATTGTAATTGTTTTATCCTAAAATAAAGTTAAATTTAAATGCTATAATTGGTATTTTTAAGTACTAATAAAATTAAAAAATTTGATTATAAAAGAATTATTAAAATTATATGAAAATGGTGTTCCTTTCTTTTAAATAATGATTAAAAGATTTAATAAGATGTATCTAATGCTACTTAGTCAATATCATTAATAATTAAAATACTTGTTAACAATATCTAAATTTAAAAATTTATTCCTTAAATTTCTACTTTTTTTTAGTATAAGTAGGAGAACATTAGGATTCGAATTTAAAATTTAATATAAAGTATTGTAATATTTAATTTTTCATGACTTAATAATTTAAATTTCTATTTTAACAAAGCATCATGAAATACATGGAGGCATATTTGTGTATATGATAATTGAATATGTAATTATTGAAATAATTGTGGGATCCTATGGTATATGCTACATAAAAACTTTTGGCTGCACTGTATTGTTTAGTGTTATCAAAATTGGTTGCATTACAGTGTGCTGCCTGGTTTATTTCACGTTTCTTTTATGTAGTCAGTTAGTTTTGGGATTGAGTGTTGGAATAGAAAAGCTGCTCAGAGCTGTACTAACAGACACATGTATGGCTTTGGTTTCAGTTGGGTGCTGTTTTCTTGCCGTTACTTTTAGGCTTGTATTTTGGGTAATATAACAGCAACTAAATTGTATTTCTTTTTCGAAATTGTAGAAACTCCTTTTCTTCTCATTTTCTTCTATCTAAATACTATAATTTCTTTGTTCACCTTACTACAATAATAATAATATATAAATGAAAGATTTATTTTTGGGTTCTCTTTTTGGTCCCTTGTTTATATCCTTAGGAAGCCTTCCTTTACTAATAGTTTTTTTTAAAACTTTATTTTATTTTAATAATACATATGTTTTTTTTTTGTTTCAATAAGTCTTCTTATAAGCGTTACATTATATAGTATTATTACTAGTTTAATATATTTTCTAACACGAACTTTTACTAATTTTTAATATTTTAAAAAATATATTAAATATAAATTTCTTAATAACTAATTATGTTAATATTTTTGAAACATAAAAAATTCAGTATCTTTTTGGATAATTATGAGAAATAAACTTTTATTATCTTAAGAATCTAATTGAAAAATAAATCCTAAAAATGGATTATAAATAAAATATAAACTATTTAATTATTTTTTATGTAATTTAAAATAGGTATAGATACACTTAATTTGTATCCTTAGAATACTTGTAGTGAAATACTTATAAAATTTGAAAATAATAATGTTATATTTTGCTAGAATATTTTTTGAATAAGTATTAAATAAAAATTAAATATATAATATTTAAAATATAAAAAAAATTCAGTAATAACCTTGAATATTGTTAAAAGAATGTTGCTGGAGAGTTTATAGTTTTTAATAACAGTATTTTTTTAATAGGATACATAATAATAAATAATATTTATATTATCAATATATTGAATCATATAATTTTCAACAAATAATTATTACATACAAATTTTTATTATATATCTTTAAACATACATTATAAAAGTATTCTAATAATTCCAAGTTTTCTTTGTGCACATTTCTATACAATAAAAAATTGCGAGAGAAGACAATTTATGTAATAAAGAATAACAAATAAAATAATATCACAGAAATTATTATATAAATAACATATCTCTTTCTACTAATATCTTCAGAGGCATTTTATAATTTTGCTAATTGTAATTTCAAAATTAAATTATAATTTTATTATATCTTTTATATATCATTATATTATTTTTTATTAACTTATAAAATAAGTATTAAATAAAAATATTCATTTATTTATTATTTTAAAAATTCAAAAAAATTAATAATTTTATTTAATAATTAAAAAATCAAAATAAAAACTAAAAAAATTTAAATTTATTTTTTATTCTTATTATGTTTTGTTAAACTGGGTGTAACGGCACATACAGCAACAGCAATGGCACTGAGGGTGTGCAATTTTAAAAATCTGTGTCGTATGTCCACTTAGAGATTTGATTAGAAAAAAAAAAGATATTGTTATCATAAAAGTCAATATCAATTCCCACACCCTCTTACGTTTAACATCTAAATCATCTTTATTAATCTATGATTTAATGAATTCATTGTAGAATTACACCCCCTTCCCCCCCAACTCAAACTTTCGGCGTAGTTCCATTTCTATGCAGCCAAAGCTCCATGATAAACATAAAAAAGAAGAATAAGGAAGAAAAAGAAAGCAACCAAGTAAAACGTTGAACACCAAAAACATTAGTGTTAGTACTAATTTACTAAAGGTAGATATTTATTTGATGGTTGAAAGACTTATTGATCAATTATAATAATTAATTAACATTATTTTTCCCCTTTAGTCATTTACTAAATTAAACAATAAAATCAATATTCACCCATTAATCAAAGATTTAATTAAAACGCTCGAGGCCAAGAAAGTAGACAGTATTCTTTATCAACCTTTTTCCACTGTGACCAAATATCATGGACAGGGTCTCTCTACTCCCTAGATCAGGGAGGGACCCTCTTCTAAGTGAATATGAGGATTTGATGAATTGAGCTAATCACATCAAAATATCACCCCTAAACATCTTTCTATTCAGCCTTAAAAGGAGAAATCTAGAAAGGTACTTAAAATAAAATTATTAAATTAATATAAATTTAATAATTAATTTAAAAATAAAAATATTTGTTTTTTTTTTTTTTAAATCTAACTCTTAAACATACCATGAACAAATATATTTTTGTTTGCATGTTCAGACAAATAGAAGCGTGTTCCATAATTGCCAATAGCATGGATCAGTAGTACAACAATGATCTTTAACGAAATAAGAACTTGGTTGAAAAAAAATGACATTTGATTCTAAAGAGACAAGTGTACAACTCGCCGCCCTATGTTCATTCATCAATCAGTCGCATGGGTCCAAATATTCAGCTAAAAGATGGGAGAAAAAAAATAATAATTGAAGAGAATGTGGCCACTGCTTCAGATCACATTGCATTATTTCAATTAGCAAAAGAAAAGATATGAAAAATACAAAATATTGTATATTTTAATTAATTAAATTGCAAGACATAAATTATCAGCATGTAAATTTAATTTTTTATAAATTATTAGAATTGATATAGTAATAAAAAATTAAATATTAAAATAATTTATATAAGATTCTGAATTTAAATTATATTTTTCTATATTTTTTGTTATTAAAAAATTAATTATTTGTAACATATTTGTTCCTTTTCCATTTTCTTATGTATATATTCTTTTTATCCTTGCAAGATCTATTATAAGTCTTTCCCTTAAACAAAAAAAGAAAATACAAATATTAGTGACTAAGACTTTGATTATCATAGAATTGCTTTAGCAAATTAAACAAATGATGATATGATCGCGGTAGCTTGTCCAGAATTGCTTTATTAAGGGACATTGAGAGTACAAGGTAGGAATTAGAAGTCTTCAATTAATATTTAATTTCCTAAAATTGAGTCGGAATAGATGGGTCAATTTCACTAAGTATTCAAATTCTAACATGTTTTATATCTGAATGTGTGGCGCAGTTCATCGGCTGAAGCTTTGCTTGAGGTGGGTTTTAGGCGAATTGGCGACGGAACAGAAGAAAAAGAGAAAAAGATAAGTTAGGTATGTTAGAAGTGAAAATGTTTTTATACATGGAATTAATTCCATATACGTGGCTTCTATCGTTGGTAAGGCATTTAATTAAGACTTGTGAAATTTGTATGATAAATTTATATAATAATTTATAAAATATTTTATTTTTATATTATATTATATTTTTAATTCCATTTCTCTCTATCACTGTATTTAGTTTAAATTTGTGCAATGATTATTTATTTAACGATTAATATTTTTTAAATATTTTGTTGTATCAAAATATTATATACTTAATAATTTCTTTAATTAAACTAAATGTGCCAACTTAAGTAAGAGGGCTTTTTTCACATAAGTCTCACTAGTTTATATGTGTGAGATTATCTAATATTAAAATAAAATAGATCATGGTGTAATAATTATTTTTAAATTATAATTGTTTATAAAAAATTATTAAATATATTATTTTATCAAATTTGACACTTATCTAATCCTAATCTTATATATATATATATATATATATAAATGATAAGAATAGTTAGTTTTAATTATATAATCATGTATAGATACTTAAGATGAAAAGTTATTTAATGATCATATAATTATTTTAAAATTATTTATGATTAGATCTAATAGTTAATTTTCATTATATTTACTCTCATACATGTACATACGTAGTGAAAATTAACTTTATTAAAAAGTAACTATTGTCAAAATTATTTCACCAAACAATTGGTGCATAGAGTGAAGGAAGGTTGATCCAGTTTAATAGATAGTTTTGAATTCAAATTCTCAATATGCAACTATGTTAAATATTTTGAGGGAAATTTTTGTTCGCTACACTGATTTTGTTTGACTAAACAGGTTTTAACTGGAAGATACTTGTCATCTAAACAAAATACTTCATTCAATAATTTTTTTAAATAAATATTAGATTTCACTAATTCAACCATAGTAAATTTTTACTATGCATATCAATTTTATAAAATCTTATAAAATTTAAAAGTTACTTGATATTGCATCAATTTACTTAAATTGTATAATATTTTTTAATATATAAGTAAATATTAATTATAAAACTGTATATCTGTAAATATAATTTTTATAAATTTAATGTGTATAATTATCATATTAATGTTATAAAAAAATTATTAAATAGAGTAAATTTAACACAAATTACTCTTAAAGTAAACTAATCTTCAAACTCACACATTAAATGAAAATTAAATCATTTCAAAAGTAATTTTTATCAAAATTATTTTTTTAATATTTTTTTATAAACACTGAATTTTATCAATTTTTTTAGTACAATAAAAAAAATGACAAGATTTGAATAGGATATCATGTAAAACTATTTTAATTTCATTCCTCACTACTAGTCAAATGATTTAAATTTCATCAATTTAATCATAGAAAAATCTTATTATGTAAATTAAATTTATAACTTTTTATAAAATTTTAAAAATTTGATACTTTATTAAATAAATTCAACTATAAATAAACTAAAAAAATTACATATAAATTTTTAATTTATCTCAAATTTATTGTGTATAATTATTATATTAATACCATATTATTCAATAGTAATTTGTTAAATTTTGCATCCTAAAAATTATTAACTAAAATAACTTTAATGTAACTGGATCCTATCTGTGTGTACTTATGACAGCAACACAAGGTCAAGTTCGAAACTTTTTACTGAACATTTCTCTCCAGTTCTTATGTTCAATCCATTGGATCAATAATTCAACTTGTTTATCCATTAGATCTAATATTTAAGATAAAAAGGAAGAAGGAAGAACAGACTACAGAAGGAAAGGTCCAGGAGAGAATCCAATTCCCAGAAGGTCAGCTGCCAAAAGTGATAAACATAAACAATCTTCACTTTGGCCTTTTGTCTAACCAAACAAATTGCACATGGCATTGTAGCAAACTTGAATAATTTGTTGATTTGCTCAATGAATATGAAAGTAATATCATGCATTTTCTTCAATTCTATAGATTAAAAAAGACGGTGAGGTATATAAAGGTTATACATGAAAATAAATAACAATAATAATAGAGCAAGGTGGTGAGTAAAAAATCCTTGGGCATTATAAACTTTCTTTGTAGCCTGATCAGTAATTCCAGGAGAAAAAACAAAGCTGCTGGCGCTAAAGCAACAAATCATATCTCAATGTACATGTAAAATAGGCCATTTCCAAATAAGCTGAAACCTACTCACTTCCTGTGCTTGCATGCATGCATGCTTTACTCAGTCACTTCTTGCCATTGTATTATCATGAGCTCAATGGTTGCAAACTTACATGCCATCGCATTTATATACAAACTCAACACTTCCAAACTAGCTGGCTGGTTAAACAGTCATGTTCATGCAGACTCCATCAGTCTCAGGCAGATTTCTAACCTCATTAAGAATCCTAGTAAGTTCTTTACGAGCGTAGTCAGATCGCACCTTTGTAACTGATGCTTCAGAAAATAAAGTTTCGGCTAGGGACTGATATTCTTGAAACCATTCCCCACCAACACCTTGATTATCGTGATCATCACCTATAAGTATTGAGCATTCGCGTCTCCATCTACTTAAATAGTATTTGTCAGGCAGCTGAAAGTAATTCTTTATAACAAATACACGAAGGGCGTGTCTGCATAGTATTCCTGAGGACTCAAATTCCTTGCAAGAGCAGTGTATCTGTTCATCTTCAGCCAACCATATTACAAGTCGTCCTCCATCCATCCTTTTGAAGTGCCGTACAATATATGATCCATTGGCCATTTCAGATGTAGCATATTGCATTGCCAGCAACAACTCTTGCTGCAAAGCATTAAAAGCAAAAGGTGTGAGAATACTCCGTGCATGCTCCTCGATGGGTATGCAAGTTTTGAGGTGAATGTATTGAGTCTCTGGATGTGCTTGATGTTGAAAACTTGCAGAAATGCCAACCTGCAACAACATCCACCAGAGGGGAGAAAATCATTAGAAGACAGCTGAGCAAATAGACCAGCGCAAGCATACGAGGCAAACCAACGTACCTGCTCAAAAAAGCTACGCAAACATGTATGTGCAGTGAAAATCCCTTTCAAAAATACATCTATAGACTTTGAATAAGCTATTGTCACCATTTGAGCCAAAAAGTAGCCTCTTACATAGGATTGTGCCCAGGATGCTCGAACAGAATACAATAAATCAGTATGTTTATCCGAACCAAGTCCAAACACAGAAATCATTTGGTTCCACT
Organism: Canavalia gladiata; assembly: GCA_037954105.1. NCBI lineage: Eukaryota > Viridiplantae > Streptophyta > Magnoliopsida > Fabales > Fabaceae > Canavalia > Canavalia gladiata. The sequence goes on from CM075662.1 coordinate 51,872,529, forward strand.
GAAGTTCAAATTCATCTGTACTCTCAATGTGAAATAAGGCATCAAACTCGGATTTAAATTCTGCATAGCGAGATCCAAGTGGAAGAGAAAACCAACTGGGTATCTTGTGTAGAATATTCCACTGAGGAATGACATGTTTAGTTCCTGGAAATTCGCTTCTAATGGCATCCCTGAGCCCTGGGTCTAGATCAGTTAGTATAGTTTGTGGACATCTTCCTCTCATGAACCGGACAAAAGTCTGTATTGAGTAATAATCATCATAAGAGGAATGTTTATGAAGGCACAAGTAAAATCTTATACACAGGATGCAAGTATTAAACCTGTAATGCCCACGAGAAGGATTGTGGTGTTTCATCCTGCAATAAAACACAACCAAAAAAAATGGTTCTACCATAGCTATCAATACCAAACCATACTCCAAAAAGCAATCCATAAGTGATTGATCGATAAGTAGTGTCAAAATAAACTACATCACCAAACATAGCATTAGCATTAATAGAGTCGGCATATGACCAAGCTACATTTTCAACCTTATCATTCCCATCCACGGTAAAATCATAACCAAAGTCATCATCTGTTTCTTTCACAGCTTTGCATGCCTCAAGAAGTTCCAATATATCGTTCTCTCTTTTCTCGCTGAGCAATGCCTCATTCTCCTGAACAACCTTCTTGCGGTTTTGAACAAAGTTCCTCACATCCCTTTCCAAGAAAGGCAGTTGGCCCCCTTGGATCCCCTTTTCCAACTCAAGCATTTTCACTATCCTATGTATTGGAAACCCGGCTTTGGAAAGCAAGAGTATACGCTCTTGATCAGCCTCATGAATTTTCCGGTACGCAGGCAGAAGACGCACCTGATCATCTTCCAAAAGTTCATGATTATGCACATTACTAAACTGCACAACAAACCATTGGGAAACACTATCCACAACCTCCTTGGACAGATACATTTTTGCATCACATCCACACCTCACCGATTTCCTATCTCTATGGTGTTCTCCATTAGGCTTCTTCTTCACCGGGGCGAACCCGGAGCGATAACAAACAAAGTCACGTTTGTAAATGCCCAACTGAGGGCTAATTCTAGATCTTTCTTTCCTAATAGAGAACCCATTCTTCCTAGCAAAATTCCCATAATACTCAAAAGCATCATCATCACTCTTAAACACCATTCCAACATAGGGAGTAACAATGGCTCCAGATGATGCTTTCTCTGCCTTCACCAATTCTGGTGCTGCAGAACCCTCCTCAGCATCACCTTCATATGTAATATAACACTTCCAATCTCCACAAGGGCATTGTTGCCTCCGAATCCAAAGGGTTTTCGAAGGCATGGACGTCATTTTCCCACTTGAATAGAGTATTGAAATTACTCAAAGTTTCAAACTTTAAGTGACCCAGAAACAGCCAGTGTTAAAAAGCAAAACCAAAAACCTTAACATGAACAGAAAATTAAACAAAACCGATGAATTGGCAAACTAAATAATAACAAATATTTTCTTTAATACCCAGAGAATTCCAAAACAGATATTGAAATTGCTACGAGAAACAGGTTTTGAGCTGCCAAAAACCGAAGCTTGAGACTTTTGGTCTCAAGGAAAATAACGTGATGGAACACAAAGACATAGAGTTTCGGGAAAATTAATGAAAAGTGTGCAAGTAGCATACCAGAGAAGAGGAGGACAAAGACGTTAAACCCTTGTTCTCTGGTTCATCTTCTTCCTAAACTCAGTTCTGCTCTACTTCATATTCTGTTTTTTTTTTTTTGGTTTTTTGGTCATATATTCTGTGAATTCCACGAAAAAAAAAGTCCAACTTGGATTTTCATTTTGGGCTAATCTGTTTACTGGGCCACATGAAATTTAGTTGCTTGCAATGTAATGGGTCTACACCCTACCCCATCCTTGGTAAGGAGGATTTGTAGTGAGACGCCACAACTCACATTGCATTTTGAGGTGTTAGGAGTTGGGATAAAACTTTCGACCATAAGAAAAGGAGTTAGGACAGAATTTGGATATTATCGTTGATTTCATTAAATAAAGTTTTAATTATATTTTTTTTCCTTTAATTTAGACAAAAATTGTTGATATTATTCTATAATTAGAATTAGCATTTTATGTCGATACATGTTACTTTCATCTTGGTAATTAAAATTGGCAGCAACTATTGAAATGAAATGATTTTAATTGAAAAATAATAACATCAACAACACTTATGTTCTCGTATTTAAGTTTTGTCTAGTGTTATATTGATTTGGCAGCCAAGACAATTGTTTGATACTGCTAATGAATTTTCAGTTTAGAACTTTTTTCTCCAAAAAGGAGGAAAAAAGGTTGTTCTCTTTGGATAATGTAACAGATGTGCAAATTGGAAATCAAGTTCTTGTTTTTCTGGATAAGTTGATGTTACAAGAAGCAACTTTCTCAGGTTCTTATTCCTGTGCCCATTGGTTGCAATGTCCTTTCTTCATGTGTACCCTTTAAGACATTAATGATATTCTTGCTGTTGTTCGTATGGGCCCAAAGAGATAGTATAGTATAAAGTTTCACATACATTGTAAAGTAATTTTACTTAAAGGAAAGAGGAAAAGTCAGATTAGTGTGGGGCTCAAAATTACTAGGGATTGGTTATACGAGTGATGCCACTGCTTGTAGTAGATTGAAGAACAGTGTTCCTTATGTATGTTTTCCTAGTCAGTTCAAATAAATTTATTGGTTGATACATCTTTTTTTAGATTTTTATTAGGCTACCAAAGCCAAAGTATTAGTTTCTTCAATGAATTGTTTGAGAATCTGTTCTATTAATTCTAGCTCAAGAGTTTGTAGTTACATGGAATAACTTCCCAGAACATTATGATTTCCTAAATTTTTACCAATAACTAGAGCAAGGACATATCTCAGCAGGAAAGGATGTAAACTGCTTTAGGCAATCACTTTGAATAACCACATATTCAAAGACTTGAGAAAGATAACTCCTTGCTGTTAGTTTATCAGCAGTGTTGTCTTCGGAAGTAACTCTACTACTACTACTAGTTTCACAGTTGATGCAAAGGAAGCTTCATTTTAGTCATCATAACCTCAACTTTTCTGGTGGCTTACTAACATAGGAAGCTTTGTTTAGCAAGTTGATAGCTTGAAATGAAGGTCAACAACCATTACTTTCAGAGTCAAGAGAACATTCTCATCTCATTGAGAAGAGTGAGGTGCAGAGAAGAATAGTCCAATGTCACAGTGGTTAAGTTCAGAGACAGAGATCACCAATCACCAAAAATAAAATGTTGTCACAATCCTTTACACCCTCCATCTATAGCTGCAAAAAACAGTATTTTAGTTTCAATAATGATTCTTTTACATACAAACCGGATCATACGCCTCTTATCCAATGACTTAACCAACGATTGACAGATTAAAAAAAACAGAAAAATTCTAGATGTAAATAGATGTATGCCCAACGTTTGATTTGTAAATGTGAGAAGTTTTTAGCAGGTGTTAGTTAGTTGACTTATTGTTATTAGAAGGTACGCATGTCTTTCTCACCAGGTATCAGATCAATGTCCTTAGGATAAAAGCTTCACAACTGCTGAGGGTCATACTTTTTCAGTTTTCTGGATATTGAGTGGTACCATTTCCTTAGCTCAGTTCTTTCTCTATCTTGTTGAATTATACACTCAAGGTAGACAAAGATCACTGGCAAAAACGGTCGCTCTCGGATCTTGAGACAGCAGATCTTGATCTAGACAAAGTTGGTAGGTAAGACAATAACCTCAAAGAGAGAAAAAAAAATATCTAGCCCTCAATGGAGTTTACACCCTTATTTACATTCATACATCAAAAAATCAATTTTTTTTATTTCTCTTTTTACTAGATGATGTGACATTATGTAAACCAAAAGTGTAAAATAAAAAATACTGACGTGGAAAAATCACAACCCAAAGAGAAATTAGAATCTCTAGTCTGCTACTTTCCTGTCATTTGTGTCATGGGTGGACAGTTTATCTGAATAGCATGTGGGCGCTTGTTGGCTCACCCAAGAAGAACAAGCCAAGGCAACCCTCAATTCAGCCAATAAAGGCAAGGAGAATAAAGGAACTAGGCATAACATGCAGCACATGAACAAAGTAGATAGCAAGTACCATTAATATATATCCTATACTTGTTAAGATATAAAACACTAACTTAATTTCATTTAATAACTTAGAATTTTAGTGATGTTGATCCTCAACATACCCATGTTTCATGTACCCTCAGCTAACTAAGTTTTTAGGAAACTTACTCCTCAACAATCTAATTAGAAACAAAAAAAATCCTTTAATGTTACAAGGCAACGGGTTTGCGGCTAGTAAGCAATCCTTTGCCCACCCCACATGCTTGGTGGCAAGGCACATGTTCCAGGTTATGACATCGATATGTTGTATATATTTGCATTGGACTATTCATGCCATCACATGAGAATGTATATATTTACATATATATCATGGGATTAACATTGTCTACTATAATAATTTTTTTGGTTTATAATAAACAAGGCCTAGGCCCAAGAAGTCAACTTGGAGATCAAGAGGGAAGAGTAAATCTTTTTTGTACAGCGTGTTTATTTTTAGTGAATCAATGTAATACTATCATAATATGTAATAATTTCTCGAATACATATCACACTTTTATGATCTTAACTCTACTTGGAAGTTGGAACACATGGATATAGATACAAAATCCAAAATTGTAAATGATAACTCAACAGTTTATTAGCAAGAGTAGCGCCAATTGATAAGGTAGATGCTGCCATAAATATTTTCATAAAGGAAAAAGAAAATGAACAAATTCAAGATGGTGTTCGCAAGCTTAAGGCCACTTGATAGGTTATGCTTTCTTAGGTATTTTCTCAAAATGAAAAAAATAAAGTTTTGTAACAGTGAAAAATTATCTAAAAACTAGAACCATGAGATTAAACATCTCAAATAAGCTACATTTTATAGCTCTTTAATTAATTTTTGTGACCATTCTAAAGGCTCTAATTTAGTTTTCCTTGCAGTGGTGCAACCTCATACCAAATTCATAGCTTACGTTTGTCTACCCAAACTCAAAAACTTAAAAACTTATTATTAGAATAGATTTTTCTATCTAATACACTTAATGCACCAAGTGCATAAATTAATAAGTCAAAAATAAAAATCTTTTGTTAAAAGACAGAACTTAAACACCGAAGTCATTTATTTACATAAAAAAAATTTCTATTTTTGATTTATTACCTATACACATAATACATAGGATAGGAAAAGTGTTTTGGAATATAGCTGTGATCATTCAAAGCCTCCCATCTTAACTACATTCGGGAAAGGAGATTAAAATTGACAATTTTTAAAATCCTAATCCATTGTTTAACTTTCTGTTTTCTTCTTTCTGCAAAACCTTGTCCCATAAAAAACATGCTATATTCCTCAATTGTACTAATTTGTGACTTAAAAGTGGACAAAAAAACGAAAAAAGATATAAATCCAAGGCTTGTGACTAACATAACCAGGGAAGGTCCAAAAGGAAGATTTTGTAGTCCTTAAAAAAGTGAAGACAGATTTTACCCAAAACAAAAGGTTAATGCCAAAACTAGTACGTTTCAGCCAAAGAAGGCGCGAGACAAGGAGACAAAAGAGATTAAACTTGATAAATTTTTACACTCATCATTTCCAGAAGTTTACACCTGTTCATTTTCTTTCATTTTGCTATGATAATTGTTGTGCACATTGAACAGATACAATTGGCTTTTGAGCAGCAATCTGGTCAAAGAGAACATTATATCATTGAACATGGATTTTGAACTTTAAAAAGGTTCTGAGCCCATCTAAACTAAGCCTGAAATTGTAACACCCTTCATTCACTTAAAAGTTTTGAGCCTCCTGAATATGTTCTGGTCTTCCTGCTACATAATCCAAGAGTCCTTCACCAGCCTTTTCACCATGATCTTCAGTTGAGAGTTTTGAAACACCTCCAAAGGCTATTATTGTGACCAAGAAGACAGTAGTGGAAGCAAACAAAGGCCAAAAATAGGCCAAAATGGTCAGAAACCGAGGAGCTGCATACAACAGCAAGGAAAATGATAGTGAAACAACTATTGCTATGGTTATGTGGTATCTATACTGTAGAAGCTTTTCTGATACATCCATGGCCACTTGTATAGTACTTTCTTTCACTCTAAAGAGAGAGGAGGAGGAGGAGGAGGAGGAGGAAGAAGAATAGGAAAAAGGGGTGAAGAGAGAGAGAGGGTGATGGAGAAGGAGAGAAGAGTATGGTTATTTCTCCTTCAAAAGAGTCTGGTGTTGGCAAGTATTATATATCTAAAGAGATTCTCTGTTGGAAATGATGGTCTCAATGATTTTCAAAGCTTGCTTGGCCCATCTGCTACAGTTTTTGTAAAAAGGCATATGTGTTTCCCAAACTCTCCTTCCATTAATAGGTGGACTTAAAAAGAGTTTTGCTATATCATATGGAAACTCTTGATACCAAATCACTATGAAGCAACTTCATTGCATGTTATTGGATGAACAATACATTAAGAAATAGAAAAATAGTACAAATTTGACCATTATCACAAGGGTAGTGGTACTAAACAGTTTTTGTCACCACAAATTAATTCCCTCTAGCCTTTTTGGAACTTATATAATAAATAGGGAGTGAAAAATTCAAAACATATATATTATATTGTAAAATTCGTATGCATAAAAAATGTCTCTTCTTGCTATGACCATAATAGATGAATCCCATTCCCATCACAAGGCTCATTTTCAAATGGGATAAGGAAGATGACATTATTCTTACATCAAATCCATTTGCATTAGTGTAGTGACTCTAAAGGTTCTCATGGACGGCCAGGATAGGGGAAGGGATAAGCTTTTCAATAATTGTTTTCAGGACCAATTTGTGAAGGGTATATTAGTCATTAAAACATTGTGATGGAATGTTTTTGGTGTAGATTCTTTGTCAAATTCCTGATTGGTCGGTTTGCGGTGTCCTTTTTGGAAGTGGATGCTTTTTAATTAAAAATTTGGAATGAAGATTAGCCTACCCTTCAGGAAAGGCATAGCTTCTTATTCTTCTTTATGTTTGATGTGTATCAAGAACTCATAAATTAATCAATCAACAATTGATAGTCATTTGAGCCAAGTTTTGTTCTTTCTTTGGATTTAAGGTTTCTTTAAATCCAACCACACTCTGTCATCACCACCCAAACTCTCTCACGTGGAAAGTCCAGGCCTTAATCATTATTTACTGAAAAAATGTTACAGAAAATTATTTTTCCACCGATGAAGTTAAAGGAAAAGCAAAGCTCTAAAATCAACCTCAATTAAGTTGAAATTACCATGCCCTCTTCCTTTTTAAGAAGGGTGAGATTCAAATTTCTATGAAAATGCAATGGTATTTGTGTAGTTGTTGAAATGAGATTTCTACATAAAAAAATAATTAATGAATTAATTTTTCTTTAACAAAATAAAATCTATGTTAACGACTTCTGATTCCAAAGATATGCATCTCACTCTTTGAGGTAAGGGGTAACCTTCAATTTCATAGAGAAGTTGAAATTTCTAATTTGTGACTCAGTTTGAGGTAGGAAGTAATCTTCAATTGATGAAAGAGATAATGACAAGAGATAAAGTCAATCAACAACAAAATACAAGTCAAAATTTTCTTTCCCCTTGAGGCTCTGACATTAAGCACTAATCTCAAAATCCTGTGGGTCCATGAGCCTTGGTTATGAATGGTTTTGGACTGAGATTTTGTTATATAGGAACTCTAAGCCCACTAAGATTTTTCTTTTGCTTTTGTTCCACTCATGCTCTTTGAGTCCATTCAAGAAACTTGGATTTAATATCATTATCCGTTGCATCACGCAGAAATGGACAAAAATGGATACTTTATAAAATGAGACTGGGCTGAATTTTTTCAACCTGTAAAATCAACAATAGCCCAATTTTTAATGAATTCTCTCATTTTCCACTGCTGGCTGTTTCCAGATTGAAATCATTTGTTTGTTTCTCTTTTTTTATTTATTTATAAATAATATATTATTACAAAATTATCTTTTAAAGAGTAAATTTTTTTCTTTCTTAATTGTTAGCTTCTTTTTTTAATACCTGGTTAATTTAAGTAGTATATATTTGATTCTCTTTAAGTAGGGTTTCAAGTCTGAATCTTATGTATGGAAAAAAAAAATTCACTAAAAGAGCTAATCATACCATGATGTAGATATTTTTGACCTGAGTAAAATTATCTGCAATGGAGAATGTTTATGATTTAGGGAAAAATTAAAATTAAGATACTATTTTTTAATTAAAAAGAGAAAAAAAAAGACATGGGATATTTGCATAGTTTAAGCAGTTAGAAAAAGCATGGAGTAAGGCCTTGTTTGTCCAGCGATTAAAAAAATATTTAAGGAACTTAATTATATGTGCAAATTAAATACTTTACATAATTCATAAAACGATACAAATCGTCCAAATTAATAATGGCCATATTAAAAGTATTATTATCATCCATATAATTTATAGAACTATATCAAAATTTTATGCAAACAACACCTCTCTGTAGGTCAACTTTGATTAGAAAAATATTAAACGTTGTATTTTTTTTTCCTTTTTTGATTTTTCACTTCGCAAAATATACAAGCATCTTTATAATTGCCATCAAGGATTAGGACTAAAGGGCAGTTATGAACATTTTTCTTCTTGTTTGTTTTTCATGCTTTCACATTACAATTGAGGATAAAGATAAAAACATCCCTTTCTACAACTACCATTATGCGTAGAGGCTTCTATTAAGTATTGTCTTAAAAGAATCCTAATTAATCAATTATGTTCAAATAATCAGTATTAATATTATATATAAGTGATTATTATTACTTATGAGAGCCTGTTTACAATAATATATAATTAATCGCTACAAGTTTAACAGATGTTGAATACATGAATAGACACATGTGAATGAAAATACATCTAGACTAGATTATTAAAACTAATAAAAATAAATGAAACAAAACTTTTAGGTTGTATTGGATTCATCCTAAGTAGATAGGCTTGAATATGAATATATGTTTGAGTTTTCTATAAATTATTTTTCAATAATGTTATACGCGTCCATCCAACCATCCTCTTGAACAACACCTAGCAAAGGACACTACCCCACGCCACCATCTATATATACTGTTAAACAAAATATATAATTTAAATTCAACTCCTTTTGTTCCTGCTTATAATAAGGGACATTATATATATATATTATATATATAAACCTACCAACTCAAACCAATATAAAATATATGCCACCAAAGGAACGACTAGAAGTATAGCATACCTCTTTCATCACATCACTATCCAACCATTCTTAGTAACAGGCAAATTCAATTGATAAATCATTGAGTTCAATTGTATTAATTTCATCAAAAACCCTTTTGAATGGTATTTATCACGAGGCTTTGTATGTGGCTCTCTTCTCCATTTTAAAGTGAACCTTGGTTGTTGGTAAAGCCCTCCGTTTGTTGTCACCATCCAAATTACAAAGTAAAAAGAAAAAAAGAAAAACTTATATTCGGCATTGGTTTTGTGTGCAGTAACCGTAATTTTTTTCTTTTTTACTTTATTTAATTATTATACTTTTAAGCTAAGATGAGAACTTTTCCGAATATTGATCAAAATTTATTTGTTCTTTGAAGCCACTTTAATTAGTTGGTCGCTTTCAAAATTTGAGTCCTGATGCCTCATTTCTTTTGTTATAATCGCAGTCTTTTCTGAGTGACTTTCACCAAGCAAAATAAAAATGATCTCAGAACGTTTTTAGCGCTTAAGCAATACAATAGTCCAAAGTGATATCCTTCCATTGAAACAGATAGAATACGACACAAGTTAGGAGAGTTGAATTTGAAACAATTTAGTGAGTTTGCCAAAGAAAGATATCCTTCCATTCATAAAGAATGAATATGACAACCAGTTAGGAGAGTTAAATTTGAAATGAATTACTGACTTTACCAAAATAATAATAATAATAATAATAAGTTATCTACCATTTCTGGTGGTTTTTTCCAGCAAGTAAAGAACTTAAAAGATAGTCTTATATTTATAACCCTATGAGTTATACAATACCAACTTCAATCACATTGATTTTTAATGTTATGAACCCATTTAAAATTTTTAATTATACCTACTTTACATTCCGCAAGCTCTTTTTTTGTATTATTTGTGATGACACTTCATATCTCCTACTCTTATTAACTCTAATAATTTAGATTTGAGACTGAAGCAAAATGTGTCAGCAGAAAAACAAATATGAAAAGAAAAACTGCAACCAACTAATGCACTATTTTGTTATTCTGCAATATGATTGAAGCTGAATTTTATTGATCTCATATAAATTTAGGTTAATAAAAAGAAATTTATTTTTAGAAGCCGACAGTAACTAGGCTCAATTGGCTCTGGCTCAGACCAAATCTTTAATGTTCTCTTTCCCTACCAGAAGTTTTACACATCCAATGTACCCAACAAAAAAAAAACCAAGCAAACTAAGTTAAAACTAACTTAATTAACCTTGCTTTTAAGTTTAATCAAGCACATATACTTTGTCCATAGAGAGGGAGCAGGGGGGATTAAGGACTTAACTACCTCATTAAGTCATCATGACTTTAAGAATGGAAATTAAAACTTTTGTATAGTTTATCATTTTTTTAATCTAGGATCACATATATTTTCACAAAACACAGGTTTGTTTAAGTTGAGAATATCATTTGTTTTCACATATAACACTCTAATTCTAAAACATTGTTTAAAGAAATCACATTATTTAAAATTAACATAAAACAAAAAGTTTCAATGACAAGAAAAAATTCTTGTTTTTAAAAATGAGTACGAGTTAATATAGATTAAAAAATGCTTAAATTATTCAATTATTATGGTATTTCAATTAGTATTAGTATAAAAGTTTTAAAATTAAAATACAAAATTACAAAAATACATCTAGAAGTATCTGAGGTGTCAATGGGTCATGCAATAGATATGACAGGACCACAGTTCAGAAGTGTCCATACATGGTAGTATGTGAATCACATATGTACTATATGAACCAATGACATGTTATTAGCAGTATAGTTTATCATTATGGACTTAAATTTTGAAATAAACCTCAAGAAAGGAGTAAAAGTTTGTGAAGTATAGAAGTGGTAAAAAAAAATATATATTAAAGAGTAGAAATAGAAGGAAAGTAAGGGTAACTGTCAAAGACAGAATTTAGGAGGAGCTAATGAGCTAAAGTAGAAGCCGGCTTAAGTGGCCAGTTATGCTTTTGATTTGTTAAGTTTGCTTCACTGCAGGGGAAGGTCATTGAGTCATTCCTCTCTTTGCGGTCAATTCCTTATAAGAATGGACTTTCTTATTTTCTGCCATAAACCTCTCTCTCATTATTATTATTATTATTAATATTATTATTATTACCCTTTTAGAGTCATCTTTTGTAGTTGGTGTTTTAAGATTCATTCTTACAAGTACACTTGGCAGTAGCAGGAAAGGAAACCAAAGAAAAAATAGTATATATACCCACTCACCAAGCCCCATTTATTGTTCAACTCAGCTTATCTATCTGTGTGAACATTTGGTAGCACCACAAAGCAGAAAATGGTGACATGTGAAGAGCTATATGTTGGAGAAGAGTTCCCACTTGTCCAACCAGACCCTGTCATGTTGCAGATTGATCGTTTGCAAAACCAACTTGCAGGTTCATATCTCTGTTATATACTCTTTTCTTTGCTTCACCATTGTTCCTTTTCTTATTCTGATCTGGTTCCTGCATTTGCCACACCAATGGGATTCACTCAGAAGCATCTATGTTCCACAGTTAGAATATGCAATTTTTATTTTAGATAAACTCTTATGTTTGGAAACATTTATTTAAAAGGTTTTTCTTGGCATGGTAAATGTTGTTTAGAGGTTTTAATAAAAATTAGTTTGATTTATAATTACTAACGTCATGTTTCTTATTTGATATTAAATTTAAATATATTTTTACTTATCATAAATATAACTAAATTTGATTTTAATTCTTTAAAAAATTGATTTTAATTTTTTCAAATTCTATATTTTTAAAAAATGGGTTTATATTACTATTTTATGATAATGTATTTACTTAGAAAAATACTTCTTTATTAGGTGTGATGGAAGAAAGAAAAGAAAAAAATAAATAAAAAATATGCAATATGACACAAGAAAGGGATAGAAAAGTATATAAAAATCAAAATATTGTATAGATATATAATTATTATTATTATTTATTTAGTTATGATATATTCAATGGTACATATGTAACATGTTTAAATGTTCCTTATATTATTAGTAACTGCTAATAGAAATTATTTTTAAATCAAGTTAATAAAAAAATTAAAAATTAAATTTAACTATATTTATAAGAACAAGAATCATGTCTTATCTTCAATATTATTAACATAATAATGTTAAGTTAAAAATATATTTTTATTAATATATATATATATATATATATATATATATATATGAGATTTTATTCAATGCAAAAACAAAAAAAAAATATTACTTTTACATTGAGAGGAAGGGAGCATTAAAACTAAATTTAAGTCAACTTTGATTTTACTACAAAATTGTCAAACATTACGTGCACTACACTAAAGACAAAATACATTTTATATCTTAAAATTTAGAGTACATTATGTTTGAACTTGTATATTTATTTTCTACTTTATTAATAATTATAAAGATGATACATTATTTTTACTTGATCTCTTTCTGAAACCTCATACTAGAAACGATAAAAATAATGTCGCATCATTATTTTCTAGATAAATCTTCAAAAATTGAGAATAAGGTTAGGATCATATGATATTTTTAATTCTTAATAAAAATAAAAATAAATATTTTGCAAAACTAAACCTACCCTTAATTTTCATAAACTAAATTTTTTTATGTTTAGTTTCAATTTGTAGTCTCATATTAATATTAATTGCTTAAAGAATAGGTTCTAGTTTAATATTATTATTTTGTTATAGAGTTGGGAATAATTTTAAGTCAACTCTTTTCTCTAAATTTATATCTTTTTTTCTATCTATCTAACAAAAGAAGAAATACAAATGTTAAAAATTACAATTAATATTGTTAATTTTTTTAAAATTTATTTATTTTTTAATTTATCTTTTATTTTTATCTTTCTTCATTTATTATAATCGATAATAATTAAATAGATATAAATAATATATATATATAATTAATATTCTCTTAAAATCTAAAATAAACATATAAATAAAATAATATTTTTTCTATACATATAAAAAGAAACAGAAAGAGTACTATTTAAAGTAAGAAAAGAAATTTTGTATTTCTCGATCCTCTAGTGATAGAAAACTCCAAATAAAGATGAAGTATATAACAGAATAGAGATTACTCAATAGATGTGGGTTCTTAAAGGTAAAAGGATATTTATTTGTCATCATGGTTATTAATGTGCTGAAGAAAAGAGAATTGATGGCTTATATTGTTAAGTAATTTTCACACATCTTGGCTAATAAGCGATAGTTGGGACTGGAGACAGTTGAAAAAATATGGACCAACCAAACAAAGTATATATCTAAATAAATTAAAAAAAAAAAGAAGGAAAAACTGAAGATTGGTAGCCACTTGTCTACAGGTATATTCGCCCGTTAGATTTCGTTATCATTGTTTGAAACGCATTAAGTTTAATATTGATATGCTTTCTAACTTTATGTTTCATTAATTGCCTATAATATCTCATACATTCGTGTTTCATTGATACGCTCTATGTGTATATCTCATACATTCATTGCCTGTAGTAAGGTTTATTATTAATATTTCATTTTTTTGTTAAACTTGTCTGTGTATTTCCCTCTCATAGCTACATGAAAAAAATTTAATTTAGTTTTCTTTTTGTTTACTCCAAAATGAAAACGAAAAATATAGCGTGAAATGTTCTTTCGTATTATACTTAAATCAATGTTTCATCTATAAAATTATGACTAATTTTAACCCCCTTACAGAAAAGGTTAAGGAACTGGCTACTTGCCAGAGTGAAGTCAAGGCTTTAAGGTCAACTGAAGCTCAGAAGGATAAGGCCATAGAAGAGGTATTTCTTTTAAGAGTAAACTTTGATCATTGATATTTAGTTTAATTTTTTTTATAATATTAGTAGATTAGAATCATTTTTTTTAGATTCAGTTTAATCTCACTCTCCTTAGTACTCATTCAATTACACTACACCTTTGTAAATAACAAAATATATAAATTTCTCAGTGACTAATTAATAATTGTAATTATCTTTCTCCAATTCTAGCTGAGAAATGAAGTCAGTAAGATGGACGAGAGACTTGGACTTGCTGAGGATCATCTTAAACAAAAGGTACACCAAAGTTGTACTAGTATACCTTGGAAAATGGATCCATGAAACAATGCTAAGTTCTAAAATGCATGTTGTTCAAAATATGTTCATATGCAGAATTTAGAAATCAAGAAACTAACAAAGGAAAAGAAAGATGCAATGACCGCGCAATATGCTGCTGAAGCAGCTCTTAGAAGGGTACACGTTGATCAAAAGGAAGATGATTTTGTTCCTCTTGAGAGTGTGATTACTCCTCTTGAAGCTGAGATTAAGATGTATAGGAATGAGGTACTAATGGTGCAATTTCCACAGAAGATGCTTTTTACAAGGAGAGAATTGTGCATAATGACAATACTAACATCCATTCTGTCTTCAGATTGCAGCACTACAAGAAGATAAGAAAGCTTTGGAACGACTCACAAAATCAAAAGAGTCAGCGTTGCTTGAAGCGGAGAGGATTTTAAGAAGTGCCCTTGAGAGAGCATTAATAGTTGAAGAAGTTCAGAATGAAAACTTTGACTTGAAGAGACAGATTGAGATCTGCCAGGCATATTCTTTTATGTTTCTATTTTCAGATTTAGTTTATATAGTGAACTGTAAGTAGCTCAGCCAATTTAGAACTTTCATGAACAGGAGGAGAACAAAATCTTGGAGAAAACGCATCGCCAGAAGATTTTGGAAGTTGAAAAACTTAGCCAAACCATACATGAACTTGAGGAGGTCATCTTATCTAGTGGAGCCAATGCTAATGCCATTCGTGATTATCAGCGACAGACTTCTGAATTGCTAGTAGGCATATCTTATGGCCGCTGGCATTTTGAACTTAATTTTGGATATCTTGATTTTCTGTCTTCTAGTTGATCTATGTAGTAACATAATTTAGCACAAATTTTTCAGGAGGAGAAGAGGACACTGGAGAGGGAGTTAGCAAGGGTAAAAGTTTCAGCCAACAGAATTGCTAGTGTTGTGGCTAATGAGTGGAAGGACGAGAATGATAAGGTCATGCCTGTTAAGCAATGGCTGGAAGAGAGGAGGATTATGCAGGCATGAAAATCTTCTTTGGAACTCATACCGTCTTGCCTTCTCAATCCAAAAACACTACTATTTCCATTAGTGACATAGATTTTCCTTTAATAAATCCAAGACCAATACATATAGGAAAAAATAAATTAATTAATTGAAAGGTCCAAAGTCCAATCAAGAAAAGCAAATTTCAAGTTCTAACTATACTTTAAAATGATGGAGAAGGAAATTCAAAAGAAATTTTTATCCTATATTTTGGTCATTTGATTATGAGCAAGACAAGTTTCTTATCAAGTTTGTTCATGCATAAGTAGGCAGAAATTCAACGATTGAAAGAAAAGCTAGCTATATCAGAGAGAACAGCAAAGGCAGAGTCACAATTGAAGGTAAATTATTTGTGTTCCTTCCATGTAAGCATGTAAATAAATGTTTTAGTAATGACAAAAATGTTATCTTGTCTGTTTCTCAGGATAAACTAAAGCTGAGGTTAAAAACACTAGAAGAAGGCTTAAAGAATTTCTCTAGTTACCAAGTCAGTTCAAATTCTGGATCAGCAAAAGCAGAAAAGTCTAACATCTTAGGTTTCCTAACAACCAATGGAGGATTGAGAAACAGATCTACATCACAGCCAAGAGGATCTAGTGTTGGAAGCTCTTTTTTCCAAAAGCCAAAAATAAAGAGCAACACAGACAATGTAGCTGGGAACCTAAAACAGGACAAAAAGAAACATGGTTCAAGAAATAAAGTTGCTGATAGTGGTGAAAAAGAAAATGAGATGCAGGGGAACACAGGAATGAATTCAAATAAATACAATGATGAAAGAGAAGCAGCAGAAATTAAAATCAGTGTTCATGTTGACGAGGACTCTAAAAGTAATAGCTGTAATGATTTCGGCAGCAATGATGTGGTCTCAGGTTTTCTATATGACAGGCTTCAAAAAGAGGTCATCAATTTGAGAAAGTCTTGTGAAATCAAGGACAGTAGTTTGCACACTAAAGATGATGAAATAAAGGTACTGGTCACAGTTATGCCCCCAATCCCACCCCTCCTCCCCCTTTTATCACTTTGGGTCTTAAGATAAGCGATATGCTTTTCAGATGCTCATGAAGAAAATAGATGCACTGACAAAGGCTATGGAAGTAGAGTGGAAGAAAATGAAAAGAGAAGCAGCTGCTAGGGAGAAGGAGGCTACATCAACAAAATCGGAAGATAAAAGGAAAAACAGAAGCTCAAACTCCTCTAAAAGGTTCTGCTACTTCTCTTTTTGAATGACTGATACTTGTTACTGTTAATTGTCAAATTTGACTAATTCTAGATCTTAACCTTTTATAGAATTACTGCAGGATGATGAAAGATCACTGAAGATTCAAGTTGAGAGAAAATTGAAGGCAAATTGTTAATCAATGGTATCTTGCGATTTTTCTTTGTAAAGACAAAACAAAATTCAGTGAGGTAGTGTGTGGAAATAAAGTTCTGCTGGGGTAAGGGAGTCTGGGATCTGACTGTGTACATATTCTATATTTATTTAAACGATATCCTGTGTTCTGTGTTGTGTAAGTAATACATACTAGCCAAGTTTGCCAAATCGATCAACAGAGAGACGAAACGTGAAGTAAACTTGAAAATCAATTGAATTACGTGTCTGCATTATGTGTATCAAAGACTATTCCTGAGTGATATTTTGAGAATCATTCTAGAGAATAGAAATGCTTAATGGTATGAGTGTATAAATTTATTTATAATTGACCATTAAGGATACCAACCTGCAGCAATCATGAATTATTACAAGTCTTCTGAGAAGGAAAATTTCCCTGCCCTGTGGTACCCCCCCCCCCCCCCCTTTCTCAGAAAAACTAGGCAAATGATTGCCCCCCTTCTCCCCTATCTTTCCCCTCCATTTTATCTTTGCCTCTAATTGATTCCCCTACCTTCCCACCCTCCTCATCAGATAGGCAAAAATCCCTTTTCTTCCCCTTACTCTTATTTTTCCCATGCAGTCCCGCATATGAGTGCCTAACATCAGTTAAGCAACAAAATTTGACAAATATCACATTCTCAATGTTCATCCAAGAACATGAACAGCCGTCAGCATTCACTACTCCTAAAGTAACTACGAAAAATTCTTAAACCTGAAGAAAACTAAAGTGGATGTACATTGAGAAGCTTTTCTTTTCTTTTTCTTCCTCCTGCTGTTACATTTAAAAAATTGAGCAGGTAAACATCCTTAATTTCCTGAACAAAAACAGCCTAATATCTTTCAGGAAAATTTGCAAAAACTATAATAAAATTCGTTGCACAACTGATGATAAAAATGCTTAAATAGCAACTCCCCGTTTAATAGTTCTGCACCTCTAGAATAGTTGGTAAAGAAGGCAGCCATTTTTGGCACCCTCTCATCCGGAAACTTTGCCTGACCCAGCCAACTCTGCCTTTGTTTTGGAACTTCTTTGATCCACTTAACAGCAATTGAAATTCTTGTGCTGTCACCACAATCTTCACAATCCTTGTCTTTACCTTTCTGTTGTCAGTTGTCCTGCAAGGTGCCAAAGGCATTCCAGATTGCATCATGAATGGTGCAAGCTGGTAAACCTCCCCATGCTGCATCCTCCTACGCAACAGCGTGTAACGTTTACTAGAAGTAGAGTCCATCCCTTCAACTGACACGGAGGCATCAACCTCCATTTCTCTTCCTTCAATCAGAGGACCTCTGGTTTGCTTCTTTGGTTGAGAGTGGCAAGCCATACAGTTTCCCATTGTGCACCTGATCACTCAAACAAGGACTCGCCATTATATATAGAGGGTTGGTCAATTTAAATTGGATAAAATATTAACGTGCAAACCATCACTGATCACACACCTTTCGTGCTAAGCTTGACTTTTTTAAAACAGAGGAGTTTCGTGAAATGGGGTGTGACTGGAGCAGCACTTGAGGTCCAGGTAGGACTTGGGAGTTCCAAGTGCATTACTTCCATAATATAGTAGTTCTTAACAAAAGTCAAAGGCCCTCTCTTCCTTCATTTTACCATCCTTTGTTCAAATAATAATAATAATAATGATAACACTAGTTCAAACCATTAACTCAAAGACAAAGTCAAAGTCAATTCCTTATAATTAAAAAATGAATAAATGAGGTCCAAGATCGTATTCAATATAAAGGTCAACCTCAAACGTGCCGACATCTTTTTTTTTTCTTAACTATTTTTTTTTAAGATTTTTTGTAAAAAAAGAAAAAAAAAAAGCCAGATATTTCGCCGTCCTCTTAGTTGTTTACCGCACTCTGGGAAATTAGAACATTTGAAATCGAATATGACACTATTCATAACATAGAACTAAGCCATGTCTATGCTTTTTGTATCTAAATCCCCATAATAGAAAACATACTAACGTTGTAGCATAACAAATATTGCATCATGATGCTAGGTCGCTCTCCTCACTTTGTAGATCTCTACCATCACCTAAACTTGCGGTCTCAATTTGTGAACCTGTTCTTCACCCACATGATGGGAACATGTGCCACATCAACCTAGCAATAAAGTATGGAACACTTGCAAACAGACTACAAGAACAAGAAGCCCAACTTCCACCTGTGTACTTGTCCTGGCAAACTATAAATTTTAGAATACTGGATTATTCTTGCATTTTGCACTACATATGACCATTAAAGCAATTTTCCCACATGGTGCAGCCCCAGGTGGTTTCCATCAGACCACAAGGGAACAAAAAAATGTCGGGCTTGCGCACAGAATATAATTTGGAAGAAATTTACAGCTTCCTAGATCACTGAACAACTGCAAAGAAATGCAGCCACTACATAGATATTAGTATCAGCCCTTCATTCACAATGCAAGACATCCAAAATAAAACAAATATTATTTTCTGAATCTACTTGTACCAAAATTTTCTCCCAAGGTAAAGGAAAATGCATGAAGTCTACATGGCACAATATTGCCTAAAAAGTAAAATAACATTATCAATGGGGAAGAGCCACTGCTGGAACACCTATAGCCTCGGAGTTCAAGCAGCAACTATTTCAGTTGAACCCCTAGACTGCAGCCATCTTTTGGCTGCTTCCCTAGTAGTCAAAAACCAGCCATCCTTATCACTAGCCTTATAGAATGGAGCTTTAAGTTCCTTCAGATATGATTCAAATACAGTAGGCAAAACTTTATCTGAAAACTTGTGCTTCCCTTGCTCAAAATTAATTCCAAGTAGTGGTGGAAGCTCCTCCCCTAATTCCAAAGCCTTTGACAAGTCATTTATCCAAACATGTAATGCAGTCATAGCAGCTCCAACTGAGAGTCTATTTAGATGCAGAGACCACTTAGCTTGAGACCTAGATTGTATATCTGTATATATATTAAGAGTCAGCCCCAGGTCCAGAAGGTCACGTGCTCTCTTTGGCACATCCAGGTTAACACAAAGATCAATCAGGCAATTGCACATTGACCTCTTTACATCATCAACAACTGAATTAAAAAGTTCTGTTGCTTCCTTTCTAAAATCTCCGTCACCCTCCTGCTTTTCCATCAAATATCTTATCACAGACCCAAGCTTTGGATTAGCCTTCTCAATGTAACCTGTTAGCTTACCAAGTTCTTTTATTGGTATTTGGGTCATTGCATACAGAAGACAATCACAGAAGCGATCATCAGGACTGATGCCTAAATCCAAGAGTTGATTTAATATCTTCACAACACCATCAGTTTGCTTGGCTTTCCCATAGCAATGGACAAGTGATGTCAGAACAAAAATATTAGGCTCAAATCCAGATTCCATCATTTCATTCAACATGGCTTCTGTCTCAGGAATTTTCCCAATGCGGGAGTACATGTTGATCAAAGATGTATATGTAAAACTGTTTGGCTGGCAAGTGCCAGAACTTTTCATGTCTTCAAAAATTTCAACCGCTTCATCCATGCAACCAACATCTGCACACATGTCAAAAAGCACGTTATAAAGAATTGTATCCAGAACCATTCCCTTTTCCTTCATTTCCTTATAAACATTCAGAGCGCCTCTGCTAAACCGTGCTCTACAATAGCCTTGTAAGAGAGAAGCATAGGTTTCCCAATTTGGTGAAAATCCATTTTTTATCATCTCCTCATATATAGCTTTGGCCTCCCAGGACCTCTTAGCTCTCCCCATGGCATGCAAAAGAGTGTTATAAGTTACCAAGTTAGGCTTGGCACCAAGAACCTTCATATCATTATAAAGACTCAAGCATCCATCATAATTCCCTGAAATCCCATACATCTTAATCAACGTCGAGAACACCATCTTATCAATGTGCCACTTCTCTGCTTTTGCACGATCATACAGTTTCAAAGCCACATCAGCATTACCAGTTCGTGCAAAAGCATATATTATAGGCGAGGATACAGTACCATCCAGTTCACACCCAAAAGAGCGCATCTTCTCAAACCACTCCACAGCCTTGTGTGGCAAAGAACACAAGCAAGCACATCTAATGATAGTAGAAAACGTAATGAGATTAGGCATGACCCCTCTCTGAAGCATTTCACCAAGCAGCTTCTCTGCTCCTTCAAAATCCCTAACATCCCTAAACAGCTTGAGGGTAACGTTGTAGAGAACAACATGCTTAACAGGTTTAATCCTTTGCTGGAAGTACTTAACAGCGACGAGTGCAGTATAGGGATTCACCATGGAATCGAGGATAAACACAGCATAACGTTCTAAAAATTTTTCCTCTAAATCCTTCAAGATTTCAGAGACATGCTCTTCGGTGGGATTGCACGAGTCCAGTGACTGGGAAAGTTTAGCGAGATAGGGAGACCTGGCATTTTGGGAATTCTTCCGAAGGCGTTTGGCTGTGGGGCTTTTGGGATTAACCCAGATGGAACTTTTGGACAAAGATGAAGAATTTGCATCAGGGTCGTCGAGTTTTGCGTCTTGAAGAGTGTTGACGGGTTTTAAGGATAAGCGGGGTGTGTGAAGGGTTTTGAAATGAGGGGCGAGAGGAGAGAAGTTATGGGAGGAAGGAAAGTTGGGAAGTTTGAGATTGCAGAAGGAATAAGAGAAGGATATAGAAGCGGTAGCGGTAGTGATGGTGATGGGTTTGCGATAAAGGAATGTAGAAGACGAAGAAGAAGAAGAAGGGGAAGAACTGAGAGGGTGAGACACAGACATTTTCCCTCTCTCTCACACTGGGCAGTGCACAACACTCAATAATCCTTATTACCATATTCAGTAATCAGTGGTCTTCATTTTTTTTAAGCTAAAAATTATTATTTTAATTTTAAAAGATAAATAATTATTTATTTTAAATTTATAAAATAAAAAATGATTATTTTAATCTCAGTAAAAATATTAAAACTATTGGTGTTTTATCTTTTAACTATAATGATAATTTTTAGAAATTATTTGATTTTAATAGTACTGATAATTTCAAATAGATATATGTATTCTTTCCAAAATTGATATATTTTGGCTTTTTTTTATTTCTTTCATTTGAATTATTCGTAATGTTAGAAATTATTTG
This sequence comes from Canavalia gladiata, assembly GCA_037954105.1. Taxonomy (NCBI): domain Eukaryota; kingdom Viridiplantae; phylum Streptophyta; class Magnoliopsida; order Fabales; family Fabaceae; genus Canavalia; species Canavalia gladiata. Next base: position 51,894,429 of record CM075662.1, read on the forward strand.
ATTTTAAAATTAATTTTATTTTAATTTTTTTAAAATTACTTCATATTTTTAAAATTAGAAAATATGTTTATTTTAGTGTATTATTTTAAATTCTTCAAAATAAAAAATTTTAAAGTGTTTGTTTTATTTATTTTTTGAAAAATAAATTTATAAAAATATTATATGAAGTTTAAAAGCAAATTTTTCATTTACTATTATATTTTCTGTATTTTTCTTATCAGTAAGCAATTTTTTGATTACTTCTTATACTTTCTTATCATTAAATTAAATTTCTTCATCATCTCCTATTTTTTATTATTAAATTAAAACTTTATTATTGTATTCTATGTTATTTATCACCAAGCTAAAAATTTCTTATCATCTTTTTTTAATTATTAAGTCAATATTATTCTATTTTCAAATTTTCGTTTATGTTTCCATTTTCTTAAAATAAAACACAATTTTTTTTAAAATTCTTTTGACATATTTTCGAAGATACTTTCTTAAAAATTATCTTCAAAAATTGAAGCAAAATATGTTTTTAATTATATATTTTTTAGTTTTTGATGAAAATAAAAACAAAAATAGATAAATCAAACACATCTCTAGTTTTTCCTTTTTTTGGAAGAATAAAAAAATTACTTTTAAAATTTATTAAAGTCGTTTATTCTAAAAGAATTCTAATTAAAAATCTTAAATTCTTAATTTTAGTCAAAATAAAATTTACCAGTCAATTTTTTATTAAAAAATATTTAAATTTTATCTAAAATTCACTTATGAAGACATTAAATTTTACCAAAAAATATAAAAAATATTAAATTTTTTCTTTTCAAATATTAATCTCACATTTTATAAAAAAAAAAGTTATCAAGTTTTACTAATTTTTTAAAATTATTTCATGTTTCATATCTATTCGAAGTCTTTCAAGGAATTGAATAAAAAAAAATTAATTTTATATAAAAATTAATAGAGTTAGATTTATTAGATTTTTAAAATAAAAAAATTATTTTTAAAAAATTGAGCAACAAAAATTGAATAATGATTCAAATTATATATACTAAAACATACCATCAAATCATGTATTTTTAATCTCCATATTATTTATTTTTATTTTATTAATTCATATAAATTAATAATATATTATATTTTTTATTTTTTTTAATATTGGATGAAGTTTTAGGATGAACGACTTAATTTGAACAATTAAAAAATTATGAATAATAAATATGAAAAAATAAAATTAGAAAGATCAAAATCGTATCTAAACTTCGATACAAGGACTAAAATTACAATTTTGTTTTTGGATTGAGAGATCTACAAACATCCATTTTGTGTTTCTTTCACTGTTCACAGTCTCCTTTTATTTTGTATTATATAATATTCTTTTATCGTTCTTGTGTTTTTTTTTTTTTATAAACTAAAAATATATTAAAAAATCAGAAACAGTTAGTCAGTGTAGGAGTACATCCAATGTCTACCAATACAAAAGAAAATTCTAAACAACACATTAAACCAGATATCAAGCAAAATCATCAATAACATAAGATACAATCTATAGAATTATTTAACCAACATTGGAAAGAATAAAAGAAGCTATTATCCTTTACCTTAATCCACAACTACCTTAGAGAGTTGAAGATTAGATGGTTAGTTTCAAACCATAAGTATCAAATTACCGTCCCTGTCTGTCATACCAATGAAAGAGCGAGAGAATTGAAGTAAGAACTTAAGCAAACCCAAGCTGCGTGTGGATATCCTCCTCCGTTTTAAATGCAATTTCTCTTTCTAGTTCGTCAATGATTTTCTCTTGTTTTTGGACCACTTTGGTTTTTTTGCATCACATAAGGTGGCAATTCAAGACCTCTTAGTCCCTCCATGTTTTTCACTCGTTATGGGAGTGGTAGTATATGCTGCCAGTAGCCGCTTTATCTCGTTTGTCTTATTTTATTTAAGTTTTTCATCAATGTTTAACCACTTTGCCAAACTTGTTTATGCGGCACAAGGTATGGCTGCATTTCATTATGTGGACATGATGCAACAAGAGAAGTTTCCAATAGGATATATATATATATATAATTTCCACAAAAGGAATAGCAAAAATGCATAAAAATAGCATGGCCTATCGTTCCTAAAGCAGCATTATCTATACTGAATGGCCATTGTTGGAACACCCAAAACCAGAGAGTTCAAATCAGCAATTGATTTGGTTGAATCCCTAGAGTCCAGCCATGATTTGGCCGCTGCCTTTGTAACCAAAACTCATCAGCCTTATCATGGAATGGAGCATTAAGATCCTTTACATTTTTATTCAAATACACTAGTCAAACTTCTGTCCGAATACCTGTGTTTTCCCTGACCAGTATTAATTCCAAGCAGTGGTGAAAAGGTCCTTCCCTTATTCCAATGCCTTAGACAACTGAGAGTTCCTTTAGATGCAAAGACCACTGCGTTTGAGATCTGGATTGTATATTTGTATACATCTCAAGCACTAGTCCTAGGTCAAGAAGGTCATGTGCTGTATTTGACACATTTAGGTTGACACAGATCAATTAGATAATTGCATAAGGGCTTCTTTACTTCAGCATCATTTGAATTAACAAGCTCTAATGTTCCCTTACTAAAATTTCCATCACCCTCCTTCTCTTCCACCAAATATCTTACCATAGATCCAAGCTTTGTATTATCCTTCTCAATGCAATTTGTGAGCTTACTAAGCTCTTCTTTTGGTGTTTGAGCCATAACATTTGAAGAAGACATCAGCAGAAGCGAACATCTGGAACAACAGCCAAATCCAAGTTTTGCTTAAATATCTTCACAACATCACAAGTCTGCTTTGCTTTTCCATTGCACTTGAGAAGTGATGACATAACAAAAATGGTAGGCTGAAATCCAGATTGAATCATTTCATTCAACATTCCTTCTGCTTCCAAAACCTTTTGACTGCAGGAATACTGTATTAAGGATGAAAAAGTCCAGCTGTTGGGCTGGCAAGTCCCCAGAGCTTTTCATGTCTTCAAAAACTTCATCAGCTTTATCTATGCAAACAGCATCAGCATACATAGCTAAGAGTATGTTATAAAGATCTACACTCATCCATTCCACTGAGAGCATCTTCCCTAAATGTGCTCTAGCATGGACTCAGAAAAGATTCTTAGATTGTAAAATCTAGTGAGACTTCATTTCTTTTCATCTCTTTGTATATAGTTTTGGTCTACCAGGGCCTCTTAGCTCTCAACATGACACCCAACATAGTGTTATATGTCGCCATGGTAGGGTTCACACCAAGAACCTACACTTCTTGGTAGATTTTCAAGCACTCATCATAGTTTCCTAACATGCCATACATCTTAATCAATGCTGAGAATGTTACTGCATCAAGGCACCATCTTAAGTGTCGTGAAGTCATCTCTACGATCTTAATGGGCAAAGCAGACATCCTAGCACAGTTAATCATAGATGAAAATGTAATGTTATCATCAGGTTTGACCCTTCTTTGAAGCATTTCATCAAACAGCTTCTTTGCTCCTTCAAAATACTTGGACTTCTTAAACACCTTATGCTTTGGTTGTTTGAACGAAATTAAGAAGAAGAAATAGAAAAAAATTAAATAAAAATAAAGGTGATGGAGAATATTTTTGTATCTCTTGCCTATGAAAATGGAAAAAAAGAAATTGTTTTTCTGTGAGGCCGACCAAATTTTAATCTTCTCAAATAAACAAAAATTGAGGGTTAAAGTGTTTTTTTAATTTTTAATGTTTAAATTATTAATATTTTAAAAAATAAAAATAACTATATTAATAAAGAATAATATAATAAAAATTTTGAATTTTAAAAACTTTATTATTAATATTTTTTATTTATCTAAATAATAAAAATTTTCTTTTTTCTTATAATTTATACATCCAAATAACTTACCTTTTTAAATTTTATTTTTACTATATTTCTTACCTCGTATTGTTAACTTGGTGTCTTTCTATCCAAATAAAAAATAAAAGTCAGTGTAAAGAATCACCTGTATCTCTAGTGGGTTTAATCTTGTGCTGTAATCACCTCTAAGAACAAAGGGTGCAGTTTGAAAGGTATGATACTCTGCACTTGATTTTTTTCCGCAGTAAAAAGCCACACAAAGTCATTATAGATAAGCAGCCGTTAGATTTAGGACTGTAACCCATGAAGTTAGAAATGAAATGTAGGGAATCCAATTCCGTCAAAGAGTGTATCTTTGTTCTTTCTCTGCGACCGAGTGAATAGACGCAGTTAAGAACTTCAGCGAAAAATGATTGAGGTATCTTCCTCAGAAGAAGTCCCACATTGACCAATACAATGAAAATGTGAAAAAATATATAGCAGAAGTCTCGAACAGAGAACGTCCCTTCGGGGACATCCGATAAAATTGGAACGATACAGAGAAGATTAGCATGGCCCCTGCGCAAGGATGACACGCACAAATCGAGAAATGGTCCAAATTTTTTTTCTCATCCATGCTTTGTAGCAATCGCAATGTAGAAAGATGGTGATAGAAGAGTGTATAGATTATGACTCCCCTACTCTCCCTTTTCTGTCATCTCTAGAATTAGGGGTTGGCATTACAGGATAAAACTTTTGGTTCTGATTTTGAATTCACGTTCTGCTTGCTGAACAGTGTGTTTGGTTCAAACATAATCTTCCCTCCCAGAGTACAAGGAGTGGGAAGTCCTTATTGAAATATACAGATGTTCCCTAACTATTTGGTATTAGAAAATTTGTTCTTTTGAAGTAACGGACTTCGAGACATGCTAAAGTAATTCAATTCAAATTTCAAATTATCATTTATCCCATCTATCAGAGAAAGAGTCAAGGAAGAATCTACTCCAAATCCTTGATGTCCAAAGCATTTAAGAAAGTAAGGATATGCTGTTTTTGAAAGCTGTGTACCATTTTTTCCTTTCTTATTATTTGGTGTTCTAAATTCATACTTCACTCATGCTGTTTGAATTTGTTAATGTCTTAAATGATCTACACTGTAGACTCTTCTCATTCTCCGGATTCATGGATATGGATGATTATAGAAGGCCTTACATCCTCATGGAAGTGAAACTGATTTTGTATGTGAAAGATTTCATGAATTGGAATCGTGGATAGTTCATATTCATGAATGTGGTATTTATATTGTGCCATTCACCATTTGATGCAGCGCCTATTGCTCCTTCAGTCCTGAAGTGTTACAATGACGACTATCAAATGAATTTGGTTTTGCTAAAAGAGACAATAGTATCAAAGATTTCAAGTATGTCATGCAGTTCATGGAATCATGGATATATTAACATGGATGCTGAAGATGATGGCTGGGTTGAAGAATTCAGGTTTTGGTTGGCAGGGCCATAGCAATATGAAATAATGTAGCATACTGCATGAATTTCATGTGCAAAACAAAGGGAATTAAGATGAAGGTTGAGATATAAACAAACAGGATGGTTTTCTTATGATATCAGTACTTTCACTCTCGAATTGAATCTGTTTAGCTTTCCATCCCTGTAAATAACATGTCGATTTGAAAAACTTTGACCCTTTTTGGATTGGATCAGTCTAACCAAATCTTGCAAATTGAATTGGATCGGTTGAAAAACTTTGACCCCTTTTGGATTTTTCCATTTAAAAATTGCTTTTACATTTGTTTATGCTTTAAATTAAGGTATTTTTTCTTCTTCACTTTATCAAGTTTGACAGGAAATCTGATAAATTACTTGCAATTAGACTTAAGACACCTGCAGAATTACGGGATTTCTCAATGTGGTATTAAATTCTTAGTTGCTTGTGTTGTTATGGTATTCATCACCTGATTACCATACTGATTCTCAACATATATTTCACTTAGTGTCATAATAGGATTGTTTATAACAGTGGCATACTTGCATTGTGCGTCGGACTTGACCATAAATTGAAGTCTATGGAATAACAGGACATCATATATACAATTTTCAGAGTTTCCGAATTGACCTTGCATTAGGACCATGGAGATTTGAATAATGTCTGATGAAGGAATTTACAAAACAAATGTAACCTTCATTCATTTGGATTGGGTATTTTGCTGTGCCCTTTGTATTTCCAGGACAATAGAAGCTTGAATTTGATAAATCATTTTGGGTTTGTTCACCTATGTTTTTAGTGCTCACTTTGTTTTGTAATGGAAATCAGCATGAGGAAACTCATCTGGGTGACGCTTAAATAGTTTAGAAAGAGAGCATTCCCAGCTGCTCCAACCCAAATAATGCCAAGTTGCACGAATAATTAGCTTTTGAGGATTGAGACTTTCAATTTTGCTTTAATTTCATCAAGTCATTTTTTATTTGATGTAAAATTTTATGAAGTCTATCAAAACAACACTCCAAGAATTACATCGCCTCTCAATTTTCCTTACAATGTTTCCTGTTTTTTCGGGTAGTTAGAGCTGATTTTAGTAACCATTGTTAGTAATGAATTACCATGTCCATTATAAAGGAACACCTAATATAGGTCCTTTGTTCAGTTCAAATGTTCAATTGCTTTACATACAACTAACTACAGCTAATCAAATACCCTTCTTCATTGCAACATTTTCTATCGTTTTGCTGCTCCACTTTTAGCATTTCTGCTTTATTAATTGAATTATCTAATGGATGGATACTAACCAAACTTGATAACTAGCTCGATATCTAAAATAAAACTTGCAAATATTATATGTGATATTTTTGTTTTCTTTTATCATATTTGGAATACTTGGTATGAGAAATTACTATGGTCTAATTAATTCAAATCAAGTCAAATGAACTGATTGAATAAGACAAAGCTTTTCAAGAATTCAACTCTTTTATTCACAAGAATTAAAAGAGATCTTATATAATGAAAGGAAAAATCAGTATTTTGATTTTTTTCATTGTATTTTTTTGAGTTAATTTTACTTTTCGTCTTTCTAGTTTAAATTATATGTAATTTTAAATTTTTTTTCAAATTAATTAAGTTCTACTAAATCTAGAATTTGATGAATTTATTTTATCATAAATTTACTTCAGCCTAAAATTTTCAAATTTTTTACTTATTTATAAATTAAATTAATTAAGTTAGATTTTGTAAAATATTTTTTAATAAAAATATTAAGCTTTATCTAAAATATAAAAAAAAATCTTTAAAAAATTTCTGTTCAAATCCTAATCTCATATTTTATAGTCAAATTTCTTCAATCAAGATAATAAGAAATTTATAACAATATTATTTAATTAATTAAATTAATTCTAAACTTAAAATTTCTAGATATTTATATTTTTATTAAATTTATTTATTATTAATAAACTGATTTTTATCAATAAAAGTACTATATATATATATATATATATATATATATATATATATATATATATATATATATATATATATATATATATAATACACATACTTGTTAGTACTTGCCCAATTTACAAGATAATTACTTGTTATGTTAACAACGTGACGGTGCCGACACGATTCTTAGCTCTCTAAGTAGACTTGAGATAATTAGGGATCACATGCTGTTAATAATGCAGAACACAAGTATTTTACTAGTTTCCTTAAATACTAGCTATTTTATTCAACATATCTGTCCAAAACATGTGATGATGCAGGCAGAAGAAGGTGACAAATTTTTGGTGTCATCGTAACTTCGAAAGAATTTAGAAATGATGATGCTTAAGGATTGAGAAGACCCTATAATTGAGTTTTGATTCTTTATGGTGGCTGTACGTATTATTTATTACTTATAGATGATTAATATATGACCTCACCATCATATGATTAATTAAGGGACCCCCTTTTCTTCAGCTGATTGCTACTATTCCTTTGTTCTGTGTATACTATTACTATTCCATCTCTTGCTTATATTTTTAACTCCACGTTACGTCTATGACAATTCTACTTTAATTTATTTTTATTTTGTCAAAAAGCTATCCTTTTGCGGGGTTGAAACATATTCTAACATCAACAACAATATATAAAAAGCTATTTCTAATTAGGGAACGAGAATATAGATAAAATAAACTATATGAACTTTTGCACAACAAGCTAAGAAATGTTGACTATGACAAAAAAAACTATTGAACAATTGAATTGTTGATTAAATTTTGTGAAATAATTAATAACATAAACTAGATATTATATTTAGATTAAAGCAACTTTTATCTCTCTTGATGCAGATTGTCAAGGCCCTTTTCTAATTTCTCTTCTGCCTTGAAAAACTTTTTCAAGAGGTAAAACTAAAATTATTGTCGGCAGGATCAGCCCTTGGTAGCGATGATTTATTTTAACTTCACTATGAAGGATCCTTAATTCTATTTTAATACCTTAATTTTTTATTTTTATTTTTGTGTAAAGTTTTGTATCATCTGGAGGTTGTACTGGTTCAGATTCTGCGTCGGTTCAAGGATCTAATCAAGTGGGAAAAGCCGAAGCTGTGGGTATGGAAAAAAGATGATCTAAGGTTGTCAATTTGTCATTGTCTTCTGAGGTCATCAATCTATAACAACAAAAGCATGAGTAGGGAAAGCTGATTCAAATTTACCTACCGATGCGATAAGGTCATTTAGCTGGCAGCGTCCTAAATAAAAATTCTCATAGCAAAAGCATACAATCTAAACAATTCTAACAAGTAACAACCCATCTAGGTATATGTGCTTGTTTATGTCTATCCAATTATATATGCCTAAATAAGTAAATGACGTATTAAATGCCAAAACTTCTTTTATAAAAAAAATGAAAGGAATACATATTAACTTTGGATCTTAAGAGATAAATGGTCATTAGTAAAATATTCAAATTGCATATTTTTTTAAAAGTTATATGACTTTTTAAATTGATTATCTGAAAATTTTAATTTTCAATATCTATATATTATTGCATAATTTAAATTTATTTTTCTTATTTTTATTAAAAAGAAATCTACAACGTATGAATAAATATAATCCTTTTGATATAAATAGTTTATCAACTTAAACATGGGTGTTCTTGTTTGAAAATTTTATTTCTGCTACTAAATTTATGTTTTTAATGTTTTATATTGAAACTTCAACATAAACTCATAAACACACATACTTAGCTAATTTATTTCTCTATATTGACATTATGTATGTGATTGGATCAATTGATATCAGGTTGTGTGTGATAGGATCTATTTATACTAGAGATTAAATTTATAAACTTACATTAGCTAATTTTTATAGCATAAAAATTTGAATAATTTAATTATTAAATTATATAATATTTTTAATCATTATATAAATTTTATATAATTTTTTAAGTTACAAGTGAAAAACAAAAAGGTTCTAATTCAGGATTTTCAGGTAAAATTACTATAGTCTTCATCATCTCATCATTAAACTAGTTCTTATGTAAATTTTATATAATTTAAGTTGTAGATATATTATTTAATAGTAAATATATACTTATATTTTAAAATAATAAAATAAAATATCAATAAATTTAAGTTACTTTTAAGAATTTAATTTAAATATTAAATAATATAAATAAATTTGATATCTAATATTAATTGATTATGTGCGCGATTGTGTAATTCTAAAACATACAGTGCCATAGAAAGTAAGTTGGTGAGATTATGATCTTACCTCCTAAAAAAGTATTGGAGGGTGACAGTGGTTAGAAAGTTGATAACTTCAACAAAATCAATTTGGAAAGCCGAATCCATTGGGGAAGTTAGATTGCTGGTTGTAAAGAAACTTTATTAATTTATGAAAAGTAGAACGAAACATCATAGCAGTATATACCCATTTAACGCTTTAAATAACCTTTATTTTTCTCCCCCTCAATTCATATATATATATATTTTCTTTCCTAACACCAATGAATTTTAAATAAGAAGAACAAAGAAATAGATCATAGGAGGTGATTAAAGATGATGATGATGATGAGCTTGAGAAAACTTGGCAATGGTCCCCATTTAGAGGACCAATAATGGAATGGCGTGGACGTTATTATCACATAATTATGCTTATCACATAACTGTGCACCCAGTCGCGTTCTCTTCGCTGAAATATTGATCGCACCGGCTCACATAATAGGGTCTACCTCCACCGTAGCTATCATAAACGGGCCTTGCATAATATCCATCGTAACAAAGCATGGGCCCACCACCACCATACTCGTAGCATGGCCCAACTGGCCTACCGTCATAGCATGGAATGCACATCCCGACCGGAACCGCCATCGGGGGTGGCGCCTGCGGCTGCACGGGTATGGGAATCGGAGCAGGTGTGGGCTTGTCTTTGGGCTTGTCAGCTTCCTTCTTGGGAGGCTCCGCTTTAGGCTTATCTGCCTCTTTCTTTTTTTCGGGCTCAGCCTTGGGCTTGTCGGCCTCCTTCTTCTTCTCAGGCTCAGGCTTGGGCTTGGGAGCAGCAGCAGGGTCCGCCTTAGGCTTATCTGCCTCTTTCTTTTTCTCAGGTTCAGGCTTGGGCTTGTCGGCCTCCTTCTTCTTCTCAGGCTCCGGTGGTTTGGGCTTGGGCGGTTCCACTATTTCAATGCTCTTGATGGAGCCCCCACCTTTGCAACATAGCTTGTCCCTGATTTTCTCAGGGCTACAACACACCACCGTGATGAACACAATGTTCGCCTTCTCGTCGAACTTCTGGTCTCGAATTTCTCTTGTTCACAAAATTTCAACACCAAAAGATTAACTCAATTTGACACCCTCTTTAATTTCATCTTTTTATAATTCCAAATAAATGCATCAAAATTGAAAAACAAGCGATGATGAACTCACGAGGATACTTGCTGAGAAGTTTCTTAACCTTCTTGTAGCATTTGGTACACTCAAGGTCAACCTTGAGTTTCATGAAGGTCACCTGAGTTAATATTTTCAACAAGACCAAACTTAAGAGACTGTGATATAGAATAGATTACTAGCCATCAACAAATTGGAAATTAAACCACATTATACATAATAAGTTTATAAAGTAAACAAGGACTAGAAAAATTAAACAGTAATTTAACTAAAAGGGAATGCATATGTTTGTTTAGGAGATGAGAAAGAGTGATGATTGAGATGAGAATCGAAAGGCGTTTACCTTTTCAGCCATGGCTATGGATGGATGAGAGATGAGATCTGTGAGGCTGAGATGAAAATGATAGAGAATGCAGAGAGGAAAGGGACAGAAAAGCAAAGCAAAGCAAACTTAAGAAGGTATAAGCTGAACACGCTAACCAATCAAACACTAACACGTAGTTCTACAAGGTTGAATTTCATGCTGAGGTAGAGACTGAAGCTGGAGGGTGGAACTGGAGGGTGTTTCTGGTGTTAAAACTTAGCAATTCATTCACCACGCACCTTCAATTCACATGCCATGTGCTGTCTTTGACTGCCACGCCCAACCTTGTTGACTCAATGTATCTTCATGACTCCCTATAAGTACATATTTATTTTATACTAAATTTTGTGTTACAAAATGTTAACCATGATTATTTATGAGTTTTGTTATGTGCAATAATGATCATGCACTACCACATGCCGACCGTACACGTGTCTTTATGCCTACTGCCTAACACGCATCGATAATGTCAGCATTCTAAAAAATTTGTAGTACATGAGAAATCGTGTTCCATTCACTAGGCAGTAATGAATGTACACCAAACTACAGGTGTTTTTAATTGTTTAGAGGGTGGAATTAGTAACGCCACCACTACCTAATTAATTCATTGAAGATGCAATGGCTGTTGAGTGGGGTCCAAATTTGTGGCCAAAGCTAAGCAATCATAGCCCTTAACCGAATGTGACGGTTGCTTCTTGCAACTTGGGTTAACGCGGTTCCATTGTGAAGAAATGTGATTTTTTAGCTGGAGGTTACATTCATAATTGGACACTTTCTCTAACATGTTCACCTTTTATTCCGCTTCTCTTTATTTTTATTTTGGTTTTTGCATATGTATTTTCATTTCTTTTGTTTGTATCTGCTCGATGAAAACCACCGTCTAGAAATTCTCACGAAGCATGATGTTTTCGTTACAACCTCTCAAATTAGGACAATATGAAACATGATGCGCGAACGCTTCATTTTAACGTTTTCTAAAATATACAGTGAAAATTTATATATAAAAATTTTAATATCTAATATATTAGTCAATTAAATATATAATTTTTAATAAAAAATATTATTTATAATTTTTTATTATATATATTTAAATATATTAAAAAAATTATTACTTCAAATACTTGTGTTATTAAAGATTGATCATATATATTTATTATATATTCCATATGCATAAATATAAGTATATGATTAGATGTGAATTTTTAATTTTTTAAAAGTTATTAAAAAAAATTTGTAGTATATAATTTTTTAAAAAAAAAATTTGATGTTTAAGTATTAATTGATTGTTGTGATAAATATTTAAAACGATTATCATAGATTTAAGTGAGTAAACTTAAAATCATAACTATTTAAACAATATATTTTTAGAATTATTTATGATTATTTTTAAGATTAAATTAATCAAATCGTGAATACAACAAGTAGTAGCGTTTAAGGTCGAATATATCATATTAGCATATTTTTTTTCTTATATTGATTATGGAAGTCAATCAAATCATTCGTCTAAAAGAACAACCATAGATCTAGATGAAAAAAAATAAGAGAGGAGAACTTCAAGAGAATAAGAGAAGAGAATAACCTTATATTCAACAACTCACTTTGGAGTAGCGTTCTTTCAACAACTTCATTTAGAACAATCTTCTCATCTTCAACAATTTTATTTAGAGCAACTTTCTATGTTCCAACAACGTCATTTGGAGCTGCATTATATGCTTTCATAAATTGGTCATATATATTTATCATATATTCAATATTCATAAATATAAGAATATGATTAGATGTGAATTTTTAATTTTTAAAAATTATTGAAAATTTTATTTAGTATGCTCTTTAAGATTTTAGATGTTCAAGTAGTAATTGATTAACTGTAATAATTAGTTAAGATGATTATTAGATAGGTTTATGTAAGTAAACTCAAAATCATAATTATTCAAACAACATATTTCTTAACCATTTCTACCAATTTTTAAGATTGAATTAATCAAATCTCAAATAAAATAAACAGTAGATTTTAAGGTTGGATATATCTCATTAAAATCCTTTTTTTTTTCATATCGATACGTACCTAAACAAAATAACCATAAAATTAAATAAAAAAAAATAAAAAATAAAAAGCAAAACAACATAATTCAAAAAAATGAAAAAAAAAAGAACAATCTCGTCTTTAATAACTCAATTTGGGTAACATCCTTATTTTCAATGTTATTTAGAATAACCTTCTCATCTTCTGCAATTTTATTTGGAATAACCTTTTATGTTTTGACAATGTCATTTGGAGCAGCGTTATTTGCTTCGATATATGCTTCCACCACTATGTTTGATGAAACGTTTTGTACATCCATGCTGTTTAAAATACATTGTCTTCAACGACCTCATTTGACTGCTATAAATTATACTTTTTGTGATACATATTAAATGCAATATTTTTTAAAAATGTTACTAAAATTAATAGGTAACATTTTTTTTATATTTTTATAACATTTTTCAAATATTACTAATAATATTTTGTGACATAAATCAAATGCAACATTTTTAAAAATGTTACTAAAATTAATAAGTAACATTTTTTTTATATTTTTTAACATTTTTTTAAATATTGCAAAAAGTGTAATATGACATAGTGTGCAACGATTGTATTTGGTGGATCTTCTTTTGATGCATCATTATTTACTGGATCTTCTTCAAACATAGATAAAATAAAATACAGATAAAAATGGTGTAAGAAAACATGTGAGTAAGATAAAAGAGATTAAAATTTTCATTTTAATTTAAAGAAAAATTAGACCGGACCTACATACTATTTATTTTATTATATTAATATTATTATCGATTTATATCAATAATAATACATCTAATTGAATCCGACCGATTATACTATTAATTTTTGTTTTTCTTATCTAACTTACTTGTTTTTAATCTGAACCGATACCCTTTAAACCTTAAATTTTTAGATTTGTCAAGATTGAATGATTCAAAATTTTTTACCCACGCCTGATAGGAAAGACAAAGTAAGGATTTTGGCTTCGAGGGAACCAAAATGAGGGGACAAAATTATCCTGGGCATTTAAAAGCCTCATGTTCTTTTTTTAATAAAAATTAATTGTTGTGGTGATTTTAATTTTGATTTTTTCAGACAAAAGGGACAGAACTTTAAGCTTCGTTAATAGTGGTACCTCATCCTCAAGTCAACCAAAGGAGTGGGTGAGGGGTGGCACTTTAATAACTTGTTTAAGCTAGTACAACTACATTTATATACATACTCGTAAAGGAGTTAGAGTTTTAAGTTGCTTTTCAATAATGCACTAAGCATATGAAAAACGACATATTAAATGATCTAACTCAATTTGGCGTAATAACAAGAAAAAATAAAAAAGATACATAACGCAAGAGAAGAGAATGAAGCAAACAACAAAACTCACCGCACAGAGATCTTTGTATAAGTCAGTTCAGTAATTTCAAAACCAAGACACAAATTAAGTATGTAAAAGCAGACAACAGGGAGAGAAAAACAACCCGGGATTGGATGAATGAGACAAGCAAGTTGTTTTCTCTTTAGATAGATAAGTGAGAATGACAAGGCTGAATTTTAATTGAGTGGAGGGGCCACAATTTTTTTTATTGATAAAAATATAGTAATGATATACAAAATTTTAAATATTTGGAGGTGGCCATAGCATATGTGGACATCCCCATTTCCTTCGCCCCTGAAAATTGCTTATGAATTAGTCTTGTATACTAATTTTTTTAATTTCAATAAACACATCATATTTTCTATTGAATAACTATTTGGATACTCTGATTGCCCATATTTCCCCTAAAAGTTCATTGATATATTCATGCTTAAAAAAAATGAATATAGAGCTTTAATTTTGATGCTTAAAATGTGTACTCCCCACTTGTTGCTCCTAGGCCCTAGCATTACAAGCACCAAGAGAACCATAGCCGCCAATTTCAACAGATCTCCCTTCAAGAAGTATTGTACCCCCCCCCCCCCCCTTTTCAATTTTATAACCCATTTGTTGGGCCGTGTTTATGAAATTTAAGGCCCAAGATAAAATTATTGGAAGGGAATTTAAATTTTTAAAATTTTTATTAAAATTTTATAATCAAGTAATTATAACATTTTGTTCTAAATAGATAAAGTGATTAATCTATTTAATTTATCTTGTAACATGGTTGATATCAAATAATATTATATAAAAAATGCGTGCATTTGAAAATAATATATTCTTTTGATATAATTTAATATTTTAATTAAAATATTAATTTATTCAATTATCATTTCTTTTAACATCTTTCATTTTGAAAATAAATTTGAATCATCAATACCAAAATGTTTACTAAAACTTAAAATCTTGAAAAGTGTTAACATGATGCTCTAATACCTTCTCTTAAGACTTTTAGTGAATAGTAATAAATTTATTAATAGTATAAAATTTACATTGAATTAATTTTGTTTTAATTTCATTTTTTATTCAATTTTAAAAATCAAACTCATCTTTCTACTTTACATTTTTTATTGCATATTATTACGAAATATAAAAATAAAACAAAAGACAAGAATAAAGAAAAAAATAAAATAAAATATATTTATATTTATTTTCTTTTTTATTCAATTTTCAAAATCAAACTCAATTTTCTACTTTACATTTTTTATTGTATATTATTACAAAATATAAAAATAAAACAAAAGACAAGAATAAAGAGACAAATAAAATTATTCTGTTTGTCAATTTTAAGAAGAGAGCTTTTTCATTATAAGAAGACAAAAAATAATAATAATTAAGATAGTTTGAAAAAAATTTAAAAATATAATATATAAATTGTTTTAAAATTATGATTAATAAAACATTAGAAAATATCAATTAGTGATTTATAGTAGTTAATTACAATAACTGATAGTTTATTTGTTAAGAAATATTATGACTATCAAATTAAAAAATAATAGTTTTCAATTTTAAATTAATAAAGATTAATTATTAACATACTAAATAGTTAATATTGAAAAAAAGGTTAAAATCTAAAGCGATTATCTCATTAGCCTTATCCAAAACACAAACCTGCCATTCGTATATAATCACATTAAACTATACTTTTTCTTGTTTAAGTCATTGACTACAAAATTAGTACCAATAACTCTTCCATTCAATTTCTATTAAATTGCTAATGATTGTAATAGTCAAGTAATAAGTGCAATGCAAGTCCATATACGATTGCATACATAGTCGAGCATTTTGTTTGGCTCTTTAATTTTTTGGTCGGTGCTCCTTTGCCAGTAAAATATATCGTGATAATAAGTAATAACCATAGGCAATGATTTATGAAAAATCGCGTAAAGGCTTTAACATAAATCAATCGAATCCAACCCAGTTGCATTGGATTAGCCGAATCTGCTATCCGGAAAGATGGGCTTTAATGGATAACTAGGCCCAGAACATATGTCTGGTAAAACCCTATCAACGTCTTTCAGATTGACCCATTACTATGTGGGCCAACCACTCAAAAATGGCCCAAGATCGGGGTAAAAAAACTTTCCCTCCGAGCATGTTTAACAGGGCGATATTGACCAAAATGGACGACAATGTAGAGCCCAAAAAAAGAAAATGGAGAACAGGAGGCAATAGAAAGTTAACTCAACCTGTGACAAAAAGAAAAACGAAGATAGTTAATTGAACCAATAAAAAAAATTGAAGGATTTAAGTAAAATGATATTTTCTTTGAAAGTTTTATAAATTAAAAATTATTTTTCTCATCTCTTTTTGCTCACATTCTTTAGTTTCTCTTTTTCTTCTTCTTCTTTTTTTTTTTTTTTTTTCAAAAGCTGGGGGAATTTTTTCAAATATCAAAATAGATTTGAGACTTGGAAAAGCTTGTAGCATTGAACCTATTTTAACCCTCCCTACTTTTAGTCTAAAACGATTTAACCATATCGACAAATTATATTATTTTACAAAGAAGTTTCATGAATATTATTATTATTATGTGCTACCGTTAACTTTAGATAGCATACGCTCAATTTTCTATAGAGATGTCAAAAATTGGTCTTTGGTCTATGGTCCTTCACAGTAAAAAATTTTCTATTCATAATAATTCTATCATGTTTGATCAATATTGTTTTTAATAAAAAAAATATTGATTTAAATAAAAAATATATTAATAATTTTATTCTATTTTTCTCTTTTTTTTATTTGTCTTTTTAGTTATATAAAAAATTGTACATATTAATTGTATCAATACAATTTTCAACTTTTAAACACGAGGATATTGCATTTGATTTGTTGATCCATGTTTTTCAAAGGTCCGACGAAGGTTCAAACTTTCAACTTATGATTGATTTCATATGAAGTATCACTCTTTTAATACAAATAAAAATAGACACATGCATACATATATACATGGCTGAGCTAAATTCTGCATCTGGTTTGTGAGTTTGTCTAATAGCTGGAATTAGTATATAGGAAGCACACTATCTATTGCTGTAGAATCCTTATAGTCACTATCATCCTAACGCATGAAGTCCCACATGAAAGATCTGCTCAAGAAGCTATATCCAAAGTGGGATCACCAATCATATCAGAATAATGTTCTTTTTTCTCAAAGAACTGGCTCACATGAATCTTTCATTCATAAAAGGTATTCTAATTCTAATACTTAAGTTAGAAGTGTTTCCAAACAAGAGATTATCTTGTATAGAATTGTATTTCTTCACAATAAAGACCTCTCTTTATTATTTTTTACATAATTATATAAATTAAGGTAAGTTAACGTAATGTAGATAAAAAGGAGAAAATACTAAGTGAAATTTTGTTAAATTTTGAAAAATGTGAATGTAGTTTTTTTTTATTTTTTTATGTGATGTTGTCTATAAATTGAAGTGTCATTTCTTCTAATTAAACTGAAAGTTCAATTTTAATATATTATTAATCTAATTTTTTTTATATTATTAAGAAATTAAAAATCATGTAAATATAATTTTAAAATAATTATTATAAAAATTAATTTAAATTTAAAAATATAGCAGATAAATGTATAAATTTATCAAATAATTTCAAATATATTTTTAAACCAATTTCCGTTTTGCTTTCGTTGTTAACTATTTTGAAATTGTAAAATAGAAAACAGCAACTATAATCTTGGCCCTTCTGTAATTTTTATAACCTGTATCTATCGTAATCTTATGTTCATTATTCTTTATTTTTTTTATCTGTTATTATTTAAATTTTTTATCTATCATTTATTATTTTAAAATTTAAAATAATAATATTATTATTTTATTATTATATCCTTATCATCCATTAGAATATTAATTAATTAATAAAAAATTTAACTAATAAGAGAAAGTTGGAAATCTAATTAAAAACTATATAACAATTTTTATATTAATAAATACTAATTATTTTTAAAATTATTTAATTAATTTTAAACAACAGATAAAAAGTCAAGAAAATATTTATTTTCATAATCCCAAGTATGATTACTGTAAATCTTTTTCTATTTTTTCGTCTGTTTTATTTTTTCATGCCTTTAAAGCCAAGAATTTGAAGTGCTTAACTATGAGTGTCTAAGAATTGAAACTAAATAGTTATTTTAGGATATTCAATAATTTCTTTGACATGTTTCTGAATGTATTAAATGCTTTACATATCTAACACTCTACAGGTAAAAGCAATAGGAAGATTAAGTCATCCAGCGGTACAAATCCAATCTAGCACATCAGGCTTAGCTGCTTATGATGTTGATAACAACACCTTATAAAGGATCAAGCCTATCATAGCAAGCATCATAAACCTTTTAAGGATTCCTTTAGTTCCCTAAATCTAGCAGGCAAAAAACACTGTCCCTTTCTACATAGCAAAGGGAAGAAGTTGAAACCAAGTTGCAGAGTAAAAAGAAAAATCATGGCAAGAAAGAATTTTATGAACCAACTGTCCCATCCTTTACAACACCAATTATACTTATAAGTTCTAAGAATAAAGGGTTTTGTTTTTTGTCTTTTCATTTAATTCCGTTAAAATTAACTGATAAATTGGGTGAAAAAACTACTGTAAATTATATTAAATAAAATTCATTATGTTTAATTTTGTATATAAGAGAGTGTGATTAGAGCTTACTTAATTAAAGATATATAATTTAAAATTTTGTAGTTAAATCACACGTGTAACATTTTCACGTAAGCATGACGTGTTGAATATTCTAATTCACTAACTTGAGTTTGTCTGTTTCCTCAGATAGGGTGTTGGGATTTCTCTAGCACATTCCAGCAGTGTCATGACTCATGCGTGATTCACTTGGTCTATGCAGAATGCACATAGCGAACTTTTATGATCAATGTTTCCCAGTACAAACAGAAAAAAGGCTATTACGTATTTTTTACTGTTAATTTTTTAAAAATATTTTGCTAAAATGCAATTTCTCTATATACAATAGAAAAAGCCTAGTACGTATTTTATGAAATTTTTTAAATTATAATCTTGTTATTAAAAAACAGTGACTCTAATATAACGTTAACTTTCATTAAATAGCCAGAATATTAGGAGCTAGAGTATCTGTTCTACTGCTTAAAGTTATTAGTCATTAAGACAGAAAATGAAGTTTGAAACTTATTAATTTAAGTGACAAAGGGTTTGATTCATATAGGGTTTTGCATTTCAATTTCATAAATTAAAAAAGTAATAATAATGCGAAAGTTTCCACCTCCTAGGTCGGTCCACCCACTACACAGTCAGTTTGAAAATAACTTGGGATTCCAAAGTTTATGACAAAAATGTAGAAAATTATGAGTGAATATTTATTTAAGGTATATTAAGATGAAAAAAAAAAGAAATTATTATTAAAAAATATAATAACGAAAATTGCAATAAAAGATGAATGTACTAAACTTGTGAGGTGCTGAGTCAGCCATATGGCGCCAGTATATGTATTGTGCATTAAACTGTCGACCTCAGATTTTGAGAATCCCCATGTGAATTAAATTTTGTTCACCCCCACCTCCTATCTCCTAACATAAAACTTTCACAGACAAATTAAAAGGGCAAGGAAAGAGAAAGAAGAGACACAAAGTTCAGAAAGCAGAAGCATCAATTGCTAGCTCCAATATTTTACACCATCTGCTGTTGCCAGCAACATTTCTGAAGCACGCCATTGTCTATTATCACTGAAATGGGTGAAGTAAGTCTTCTCTTACACTATTTCTTGTCTATATTTATTCTTAATCATCAATCTGTCTCTTTCCTTTTATCTGCTACTTTTGCTTTCAAAACTAACCACACTACCACTAGGATCATATCTCTAACTTTTATGATCTTTCCATTGTCTGCTCTATGATTGTGTCTATCATTCATTACATGAAATGCAGATTTTTTATAATTTTAATTCATCCTTACTATGTATGCTTAATTAAAGTTCTGTTTATTGTTGAAGGAGAACAAGGAAGAAGGAAAGAAAGAAGAAACCGCTGAGGAAAAGAAGGAAGAAGAGAAAAAGGATGAAGAGCCTCCCGAGATAGTACTCAAGGTTGACATGCATTGTGAAGCCTGTGCAAGGAAAGTTGCAAAAGCATTGAAAGGATTTGAAGGTCATTTTAATTCAATTTCATGCTCTAAGCTTTTCTCTGACATGAATTCTAACTAAGTCATTTAATCTAATTAATATAAATTAATCTATGAATGCAATCGGAGGAGAATTAATCAAAAGGAACTTCTGTTGTAATGTATTGAATATACCATTTAGGCAACAATCATATTCAGCTTGTACTTTTATTCTCTGCTTTTTCCCTCCTTTTTTTCCTTGTTTGAGGGATCTGTTATCCATGATTGATTTTGAATTTTACAACATACATCATGAAATAATTTGTCAGGTATATATTATTCCCAACTTTTACAGGTAATTTTACACATTCATTCAAATAAGAGACAAAAGTTCATTATTGCATTCATATGTTTACCAAAGATAAAGGTATAGGTGGTGGAAAAAAAGATCAATAATAAAGTAGTATTAACTAAAATTTCACTTCTAATCTTTTTGGGAGACAGGAGTGGAGGAGGTGACTGCAGATAGCAAGGCAAGCAAAGTGGTAGTGAAAGGAAAGGCAGCAGACCCCATAAAGGTGTGTGAGAGACTACAAAAGAAAAGTGGTAAGAAAGTGGAGCTCATTTCACCTTTGCCAAAACCCCCAGAGGAGAAAAAAGAAGAAATCAAAGAACCGCAGCCTGAGGAGAAAAAAGAGGAGGTAATAAATAAATCATTCTTCCTTTGCTTATCTTAGTTAATTAGTCCAAATTTCACATAATAATTCTCTGTTTGTTTGTTATCTCTGTACAACATACCGATAGAGATTAATTAAGCATGACAAAATGTTGCACCAAAACATTAATTCTCCTAGGGAAACCTTCTAGCTAATCTCTTGTGCCCATTATTAGATAAAAAAAATTAAATATTAAATAATTTTTATGTTAAGATAATAATAGTAGTAGGAAGATTAATAAGGAGATATAACTGAAGAACAATTTTTTTTACCTTGGAGATTAAGATGAAAGGAGATTGTAGAGGATCAATATATGACCAAGATGGTTGGAAAGTGAAAATGTGAAAAACTTTGACTAGAGCTGAGTTCCATAGTGTTTTACTCTTTTGGTTTCTTGTTTCTGTTGTTTCCACGATGGATGGATGCTATGGTAGCATGAAAGTAACAAAACAAAGTCAGC
Organism: Canavalia gladiata; assembly: GCA_037954105.1. NCBI lineage: Eukaryota > Viridiplantae > Streptophyta > Magnoliopsida > Fabales > Fabaceae > Canavalia > Canavalia gladiata. Next base: position 51,916,192 of record CM075662.1, read on the forward strand.
AAAATGATGGCAGTATCCCACGAGGCACATGTAACGAGGGCAACGGTGGTGACAATTAAGAGGGATTGACCCCACTCCCTTTTGCAACTTGACATTTAGCTTGCAGCAAAATGGGGTCACGCTCAGTTGGTCACGGACTCATTGTTCTTACCGTGTTCACCCTGTAAAATTGGGAGTGTTGATAACACTATGTGCCACACATTTCAGAATATTGAGGTACATAAGGTACAAACATAACCATGTGAAGTGGGTATGTGTGGAGGTTGAGGTCATGAAATGGAGAGACTAATTTTTGGAAAACCCTTCATGGTCCATATCTCTCAATTCACAAAATACAAATTAGTGGGAGCACTTAGAGGCCTATCTTTTTTAGCCACTTGGTTTTTGGGGTCCAAGCTTTCACAACTAATTCAAAATGAAATATAAATAAAGGTGAAATTATTTTAACTCATGAAAAAGAATTCCTTTTTAATTTTTAAATAGTGTTATTCATTATTATTTTTTGGCACATTATTGGGAAATGTTAAATGCGTAACGAAGGGTAAAGTAATGTTGAATGAATGTTGCATTTCTGATGGTTCTTTCAATTGTTTGTCAGCCCCCTCCTGTGGTAACAGTTGTTCTCAAAGTTCGTATGCATTGCGAAGCATGCGCTCAAGTTATACAAAAGCGAATCCGCAAGATTCAAGGTACAAAGATTCAATCTCTCTCTCTCTCTCTCTCTCAACATTGATTGTTCCTGCGAACTGTCTCTCCCTCCATCATGTACTCAGTACAAACACGTTTAGATCATTCGCTATCTTTGACCCTACATCTATTTAAAAGAATTTTTTTTACTTTTCTTCGGATCTACTTACTCTGATTTTCTTCTGAGTGATAATGTAATTTTTTTTATTTAATTATGAATCATCATATTATTAAAAATAAAGTTTTTTATAATAATAATAATTTTTAAAATTTATTATTTTTTAAATTTTTAACTGATTAATGGTTGAAAAATATTTTTATTAACAATATATTAAAATTAAATATGTATAGTTATTATTTTGATGTTTAGCAATGAATTTCATACCACGAATTATAATTATTTTGTTAGAAGAATGTTATTAAATAAATAAAGTACTAATGTTTTTCATGGTTTATTTTAAGATATTAAGTTGTATATTTATTTTTTATTCAACGCTTTTTTTATAAAATATAAAAGAAATATTGTAAAAATATATTACACAAAATAAAGATATATTTTTATAAATCTAATTGAAATACATTAATAATGTAAAAAAATTTGTACAAAATTGTTATTGAATGAAAATATTTAATTTTTTAATAATTAATTTAAAAAATTATATATAAAATGATTTTTAATTAATTGATAGTACAAAAAATTTATACTAACGATATATAAAAATTAAACTCATTCTTTATACCTTTGTCTTGTGGTCTTTAAATCAAGTGAGATGTGGATAAATTTTGTAGGACTTCCATGTTAAGGGCAACATTTCTATCACACTTTTTTGAGACATTATTTCTTTCTTTGTTGGTGGATAAATTTTATGCAGATCTCAGTAAAAAGATCAAAGTGTGTTCAGGTTGTGAGTAATTCAAATGAAATTCTCTTAATAATCGATAGTGTGTTAAAAAAGGGGTGTCGTTAGTATTTCTCTTCGTATTAAAACTAGGTTCAGTAGCATATAATTTTGTGATTTTTCTTAATGATGGCGTAATAATCATAATCTGTGGAGCTAATTCCGTTCCTTTTAAAAGCGTGTAAGCTTTCATGGTTTCTCATGGAACCTTTTGACCGAAATAGTTGTGATTTTATCTTTGATTTCAATCGGATCTCGAGGATTATATATTAATCACGGTGCCAATGTCATGCACCTTAACAACGCAAAATTGATTTTGTATTTGGATGTTTGAATATTTTTTTGGGGGGAGGGGGTGGTTTGCATGAATATGTAGTCCGTTTTCTAAAAAAGAAAATCACTTTTAAATGTTTAAACCATTGGACCCATAATCCATCCATGGTTTAAATTTTATTTTATTTTTCACATCTTGAATAAATTAAAAAAATATGCGGCATAAAGCACGTGCTTTTATAAATTTACAAACATAATCAAAGTTTGATTTAATTAATCTCTAAATATTTTATCTTTACATTGCGATCCTTTATTGTACGTCCCATAGTAAAGGCTTATAAATAATATAATCATTGATGAGCAATTTATGACATGACATGCAAATATGTGTTAATTAATAATAATATGTGCAGGAGTAGAATCGGTGGAGACAAACTTGGGAAATGATCAAGTCATAGTAAAAGGTGTGATTGACCCAGAAAAACTTGTGGATTATGTGTACAAGAGGACGAAAAAGCAAGCTGCTATTGTGAAGGAAGAAGAAAAGGAAAAGAAGGAAGAAGAAAAGAAAGAAGAGGAGAAAAAGGAAGAGAAAGAAGAGAAAATTGAAGGTGAAGAAAACAAGGGAGATGATGGTGATGAAGAAAATAAAACAGATATCAAACGGAGCGAATACTGGCCATCAAGAAACTACATTGACTACGTTTATGCTCCTCAGATTCAGATGTTCAGCGATGAGAACCCAAATGCTTGCACTGTAATGTAGATCAGTTATTGGTACTAACTCAGTATTTTAGTAGCTGATCAGCTGAAGCAATTTTCTGTGCTGTGTTGGAGCTTGGAATAAAATGCATAGTGGTGAATACTATAAGGGTTTATGCTATGGATCCAACTGGATGCCTTATTTCTTGTACTTATGACCTTTCAACGCAATTTCTTGCTAAAGGATGGCCAGAATCACTTATGTGTGTGTACTGAATTTTAGCCTACAACTTCTGTACCTATAATGTTGACATTAATAATTTCATGTTATTATAAAATTTACTGCAATAATGCCGCTTCAAGCGAAATTTAACAAAAAGTATTACTTGCAATCAACAGAATTCACAACCTATTATAGCCTTTAAGCAATGTATTAGCTTCTCAGTTTTTTTAAAGAACAAATATATAATTTAAAAATTCATTGGTTGAATTCAACGTAAAATGCAGATCATGATTTGAAGTTGAGGGGAACTGAGTTGGACCATTGCCCTTCGGCTTCTTGCCCAACTGCACAAGGAACTAAGGTTGAAGGTTGTCCTTTGTACGAATAGTATCTCGGTAAGGTAGGTATCAATTATTGACTAAAAGTAAAAAAAAAAAAAAAAAGTTGGGACCAATTGCTTAGCCATTATGTATTATTGAAAAATTGAGGTTGTATAATTTGCTTTTACAACAAATAAAGAAATGAGAAAAGAGGAAAGTATAAAATAAAATGATTGATGTGATAGAAAAAGATAGCAAGAAAAAAGTAATACCATAAAAAGTATAGTAGGTGTTGTATCTGTGTTTACCAAAAATGTATAGAAAAAGTATTGTAGAGTGTTGTATCGTGCTTGCTGGTCGGATGAAAGATGTAAATAAAAGAAAAATTATTTATACGTAAAAATGTTGGAATTGAAAAATATATATTTCAGATAATATAACTTTGGTATTGGGATTTTTTTACAATTCTTCAATGCCCAAGAACAGATATGCAGTTATGACTGAAAACGGAACAAAATATAACTTCTAATTATGAAACATTTCGATGGTAGTTGCGGCGCTCGTGGTCTTGTACCTCAAAGGACATGGATTTTTAATTTAAATAATTTTAAATCTTTACAGTACCCCACTAATCCTTCAATATACTTAAAAAAACAATTGAATTTTTTTCTTGTTTTTAATTTTTTATGACATTAATTGTACATTTTCATATACTTTTTTTTTATCAATTTTTTTTATAAAGTAATAGGAGAATTACTAATACTAGAATGATCTCGACTCGTAACTCATTTTAATATAAATGAGAATAACATTTTTGTTATCTATCAGTTTTCAATAAAGAGAATCATGCAAAGCAGAGCCGCGGAATCTAATTCCAAAAGGAATAGGATGCATGCAATCTGCCAATCTCAGAAGTAATGGGACGTCTGAGATAGCGAAGTGACATCTAAATAGATGCATAAACTTAAAAAGGCGAATCAGGAACACTTTATTCTTGCAAAGCTGGGCTGAACTACTTTTTTGAGGTGGCAAAGTAAGAAACAAAAACACTACGACATAGACTTACAAGATTTATTTAATTATTTTATTTGGTGGAGGTCTGTCATAGACTTAGTTTTTCTAATTGTGTAATTTAATCTATCATTTTAACCGGAATAGAATTCAACTTACACAACACGTTGGATCAAACAGTGTCTACAGCTGACAGCTACTACGCCTGTTCTAGAACGCGGCAGGACCATTCAGCGATTTGAATGCACTACGGAACAATTTTGATGTTACTCTTAGTAAAATGATAATCTTGCCCCTGCGCAATTGAATTTATCATTTTATAATTTAAGTGTTATATTAAGCTAGTCTTATAATGATAATGGTGGGATGTGTGTGTGACAGATGAAGAGAGTGAGGGTTTAATCTGAAGTTACCAAATTTCATATAAATTTTTTAAAATTTTCAGCAGTGACAGATTTTAGGGTATTAATCACGAAATTGAATCACAACAAAACACATCCTAAAACCCAGAAAATTGAAGATTTCGGAAAAATAATTGTTGATATAATGGGATCCGCATATTTTAGCCTTTTAGGTGCATCCGAACACACTATTCAATAATTTTCTTTTTTAAATATTAAAGTTTATTAATCAAAATGTTAAACTAAAATTCCCGCAATAAATCAACTATATATATACACACACAAGTGAGAGTGTGAGAGAGAGAGAATGTGGTATGAACAGTAAAAGAGATTACCCCAACAAATATCATAAAATTATCTTTTTCTTTTCTCCCTTTTATTTTAGTGTGGCTTAATCAAAATTCCTAGAGAATTGCATCACCAAATGATGTAAGAATGGAAACTGAATTGCATGATGAATGGCCATCAAGCAATTGCATTATATGTACCACAATCTTGACTTTCACGAAATGATCCTTATGGAGCTTAAAATTTCTCACTTATAACCATACTGCTTGATGCTATATTAACTAATAAAAGGCTTTAATTTAAAGGCTACACAGTCCATGTAATTTATCTTTACCTCTGCAAAGACTTGTACAGCACCACAGTCACATATTTGGCTAGAAACCGATGAGTTGTACCAAGTGCAACCACGGAAGGGCTGCTTTTTCCTTTTTGCATGTAAAGATGATTGAGCATTACATGCTGAGGTCTGGATGTAAGAGGTTGGATTTCCATATTTGTTGAAGGAACATTAAGAAGTGTCATTTGCAAGAATGGAGGAACCAATGGTGGCTCCTTCGCATAATCTTCAGAACTAAGTTGTAAGTTGTTATAACTAGAGTCTGGTGATTTAGGAGGTTCAAAACTGGAAATGCTTCCAATGTCTTCAGGAACATAATCCTGTATATATAATAATATAAGATCGCTAATCTCAATGTAGATGTCAATGCCTTCTAGGAGTAAAGCATAATGCAGACATTATTTTTAGTCCTACAAGATACGCAATAAAATCATTTTACCATCGTTCACCCCCCCCCTTTAGGAATTTGTTATACTGATCACCATTGTAAATTTGACTACATTGACAAGAGAAAATTTCTGAAGTATGAAGCTACAAAAGACTTAGATAAACTGTTCTATTAACAACTATTACAAAAATCAAACTCATGCACGTTAAGGATGATTATCTAAGAAGCAAAGTGATATTGAAATGAGTTCAGGATCATTGAAACTTGGCCACAAAGTGATATTGAAATGAGTTCAGGATCATATGTGATGAAAACAAAGTTCTTGCAAGAAGATAAGAGAATTAGACCAAAGAGCATGACATAGAAAGCAAGGGGTATAATATACTAAAAACGAGTTTCATCCTCAAAGGGGGAAAAATGGATATCTAAAAGGAGAAAGGTGAAATCTATCCCAAGCTGATGCAAAATAATCAGATCCTTAACAATTCACTCATACAGGGTTCATTTTATGCATAAGTCCCTGATCATGATACAAAACTGAAACTCCTACAAGTAAGTTAGCTACTGAGAGCATCATCCTTTTTTATCAACTTGAAAAATTAATATCAGATAAGTATGTATAAAAATAACCATCACATGTCAATTTTTATGACAAGCTAAACATGTCAACAAAATGGTACCTGTAAGTCCAGAATGTTGTAAGCATTTCCCGCATCATCTTGAGACCATAGCAGGTCAGGTGAATACCTCCACTGCCCATCCACAATAAATCTAAATTGGTATACACCAGAAGGCAGTACCTTCATTATTGTGAAGTCCTTCCCCGATCTCTGCAAGGGCATTCTGACAAACACGGAATATTAGAATCTAAGCAACAGTTATAGCAATCTTTCAAGAAAAAAAAAGCATTAAGATAGCATTTGAATTTTTTTGTTATCATTTTCAGTTGATATGTTTTCACCAACAATTACAAAATTGTCACATTGCTTTTACTTTGGTTTCAACAATTTGAAAAAGAAATGGTGAAAACAAAATAAAGTAACAACTTTGTAATTATTAGTGAAAATATATCAACAGAAAATTAAAAAATAAAAAATAAACTAAACACATCCAAAATTTTACATACCTTGTTTTCCAATTATCCCATGATCCTTCCACAGCTACTTCTTTCCCATCATAACTCCAAGTAATCATTGTTGGAATTCCCAGTTCACCATACATATCCTCATACCCTGATGTGGCTTGCATCCAGGAAGGACTTGGAGCATGCATCTGATCAGGTCTTTGTAGTGGAACCACCGGGACCTAAACATAGGGACAAAGGAATGATTGGCAACCGATGAAAACGGAGAATCCACAAAAGCAATACTAAAAACAGATAACAGCAGTGAAGAACATATATCCAAAACAACAAAACTTCAGAAGCAAGCTTAATAGTGACCATATAGCACATGTAACAAGATTTACAGCAAAACAAAATATTGTTAAGCTTCAGATGTCCATTTAGTACTCTCCAGTGTCCACAATCAATTTGGGAGGGGAAAGGGTAGGACATTTGATTCCTGAACAGGACAAAAATCTAGAAGATGCGAATATGGTTCCTTTAAAGTAATCCCAATACTGTAAACAAATTGCTTCCCAGTCACAGCAACACTGAATCAGGTCAGCATGTGACGAACCCGCTCCGTATCTCGGTGATCCGGTTACCAAAATCCACGAGGTGAAAGCATGGAACTGCAGAGTAGCAGATGAAGAAAATAAAGGGAAAATAAACGCAATCTACCTTACGGAATTGCATCAAACAACTAGTGTGCCCAAAAATATCTCAAGAAACTAAAAGAGAGCCCACTAATTCACCTTGGAAAAGGAATGCACTCTGAGCTCATGAGTCATGGCTGACACAATAAAATTGAATCAAAACAAAACCTAAGTGAATCGCACGTTCGACCTCTGTTAACGATTTAGACACTTCGGTTGCGAAGAAGAGAGAGAGAGGCAAAAATGAAAAAGAAAAGAATTAGCGATGAATTGAGAAAAGGAGAGGACTCACTTGAGGGGTGAACATGAAGGGAGATTGGGTAGTTCTAGGGCTAGCAGGGGGGGAATGAGGCATCAACTGAGAAGGCGCACGATAGCGAGGGTTTCCACCAGACATGCAATCGCTGACACTATCACAAACTCCATCTCTTTCTTCTTCTTCTTCTTCTTCTTCTTCTTCTTCATCTTCTTCTTCTTCAGTCCCTGATGGAGTACCGTTGACATCATCTCTCCCATTAACATTCCCCATAGGTTATAGACAGAAGGGAGAGAGATGAAGATTTAAAAATAAAATATATAAAAAAAAAGGGAAAAGAGAAAGCGAGGTGAGTGAGGAAATGGGGTTTTGAGAGTGAAGGGTGGGGTAAGGAGTGTGATGGTCACGTTATCATATTCTTGGAAGAGTTTGAATTTCAAAGACTTAGTTCTTCCCGTGGCAGTACGCCACCACTGAGACTCAGACTCAGAGGCCACCCCTTATCATCGCTCCCTCCTCTTTCTGATTCCCACTATTTTCTCCACTTATCATCAATTAACTCATTTTCCTTCTTCTTCAATCTTAATTATTCCTCCTTCCATAAATCATCCTCTATCCTCTGCATTTATACCCATACATTCATAATCAACCTCCTCTATTATATATCTTTTTTATTATCACCTTTTCTAAGCAATCATTCTCTACGCTTCCAATGGTGTCTTCACCTGTGGACTTAGCCCAAAATTACTTTTCATATACAATTTTTTTTTTAAAAAAATGTTTTTTTTTTTTGAAGAAAGATAGAATATTATACATTTTAATTTATTCTAATATAATGATTATCTTACATGATATTTTAAAAGTTATGATAATATTTATTATTGCGTTTTGTTATATCATTTTATAAATTTTTCTTACATCTTAAAGTATGCATTGAATAAAAAAATATGCATTTATATTTTAAAATATAAAAAATATTTATTATTTTGATTTAATAATTCAAATGATTTATAGAAATACAAGATAGAATGATTTAAAACTATTTTGAGTATTTTTTATTATATTTTTCTTTCATAAAATGATCATAAATAAAAATATTTGAAAGGAGTAATAAATAATTACAAACCAACATTTTAAAAGTATTTTTCCATCTTCAGAATTTGTATTATAATGAAAAAATAATATGAAAATATTTTTATTCATTTCAAGATTTGAAATAAATTATATTCTAATTTTAGGATTATGTCTATTATATTATCCGTATAAAATTTTGTATATTGTATTATATTTTGGATTTAATTTTTAAAATAATTATTATAAAAATAATTTTAAATAATATATATATATTAATATATATTATATTTTAAATTTAACATTTATACCAATTTAAAAATTTTATATAAATATAAAATTTATTAATCTAATCTTTAATTTAAAAAGTATAAATTATATTTATAAAATTTAATATAAAAAATTAATAAATATTTTATTATATAACTTCATTTTAATATTTAATAATATTATATATATATATTAATAGTTGGATAATATATATACAAATATCTAAATTATTTAAAATTTATATATATATAATCATAAAAATATTATTAAATAATTAATAATTAAATTAATAAATCTTATATTTATAAAAATTATTAAATTAATATAATATTAAATTTAATATATAATATCAATAAATCTTTACTATATATATTACAGACTTTGTAACTTTTATTTAAATTTTTAAATTTAAAAATTTAAAATTAGTTATTGATAATTCACAAAATAGCAAGAAAAAAAATTTAAGAATTTTATGCTCGACATAATAAATAAAAATTTAACCCATGCTAAATTTAAAATAGGGACGGAAACTATTTAAAATAGAAAAATTATAATGTAATTTAAACATTTATTAAACGAAGAGAATATAATTTTTCATTTATATATATTTAAAATTTATAGAATATAAATTAAAAAATATTTAAGGAATAATTATAGATAGGTAAAATCCAAAACATATATTTAAAAAAAAGTATAATTATCATTTTAAATTAAATTAATATTTTTAATTGGTTAATAAATAAATTAAATTTTTATTTGTTCTTAAAAATAACACTCTCATCCTTTTTTATATATTGTTTTTTTACATTACATAGATTAAAAAAGGTTATTAATCTCATTATTTGCATTAAAAATATTTATAATTTCTTAGTATGTTTTGTATCTCTTATATTTATTACGTTGACATATTTCATGGACTATTGTTATATTTCTTTAAGGATGTTGTAAATGAATTTAGTAGTGTATTATTCAAAACTAATTTAAAAATAAATTGTTTCAAACGTTTGTATCTTATTTTTATTATTTATAAAAATTAATATTTAAAAAATATTATATTTTTATTTCTCATGTATTTATCAATTATCATGCAACTTATGATGCAAATATAAAAATATAAAAAATATAATAATATATTAATAAAAAATATAATAAAAAATTATAAAAAATTATACATTTATAAATTGTTAAACATAATAAACAAACAAGACGAAGAAAAAGTTTTTATTGTTAAAATTATTATATATTTATAAAATTATAAAAATTAAATTTTTTTAAATTAAATTTTATATTATTAATTTTTTTTCATACATTTAAACAATAAAAATTCTTTTTTTTATTTCATAACATCCAAATAATTTTTTTTAATTTTTTTTTCATTCTCTTTATTTCATTCCTGTTTCCACCTTATCCATCATAAGCTTAGCATCTTTTAAAACGTGCAAGGACCTGAGCGAAACAAACTGTAGTCAATATGGTGTTAAAAAAACAAAAGAAGATTTGAATCTTTATAAGTATCCTTATTTATTGTCTAGTTTATAACTTATTTATGAGTTTAGTTAAAATACGCTACTAAAGTGTAAAAGTTTGTGAACAATATTACCTAATTATAAATTATTATGTAATTAAAATAGTTGAATTTATGATAATTATTTTAAATTTTTATTTAATATGATTTTTAAGTAATAGTTGAAGTAAAAAAATTTATATTAATAATATATTAAAATTAAACCATTTAATTACTGTACAAATTAATTTGTGTGTAAAATTGTTAAATTTATGAATTTAGTTAAAATGCATTGATAAAAGTTACTGGATTGTGTAATAATTATTTTCAATATTATATCCATAATAATTTATTATTGTTGATAATATAAAATTTTATATGTTAATAATATATTAAAATTTAAATTATATCGTTGATAAATTATAAATTTTTACGTTTCAACTACAGTAAATATATTATTCAATAAAGAGCTTTCACTTAAAATATTAATTTTTACAAAACAAGTAAATACCTATTTTATCTAGATTAATAAAAACAGTTTAATAAATTAATATATTATAAATTTAAATTTTATTTAAAATATTTATAATATTAAATAATTAAATTAATAATATAAAAATTTCAGAATAAATTAACGGTGTAAAAAATTTAATAATTAATACTTTAAAAACCTATATTTCTTATGATTAAAATCAAAATAATAATTTCTTTCTTTCAAAATATTTCTTGAAAAAAAAAGTAATAATAATTATTGTGCCTTTATTTTTTTACAATTTTTTTATTTTTTCATGACATTTCTAAGTTTATTATTATTATTTATTAATGTTTCTATTCAAATCACACTTTTTCTTAATATCATTTCCTAATCTTGTTTTTACTGCAATATATCTCACATTATATTTTTTTTTTCTAATGCATCCCAAAAATATGATGTACAATCATTTAAAAAAAAAAAAGTGGCAAGAAAACGAGCGACGATGATAGAGTATAGGAGGCGTAGTAGGAGTGTGAGTGTGAGGTGGAGAAAACAGAGTGGCTCTGAAGCATTTGAGTTTTGTCTCTCTCTCTCTGAGGCATTGTATCAAACACCCACCCGACCACTTAATTTATCAGTATATCTGACCAAATCCCAGCCCACTGCGCTGAATCTCGTGAGTGCCCACTTCTGTCTCTTCCTCTTTCTTTATATTTCCTTACTTTCAACCTTGATTGCTATTTATTTCATGAATGCTACAAGTAGCTTTAGCCAATCCTACTCTGTTATATGGAAACATGATGGATATCACATTCCAGATGTAAGTGTAAAATTGTTTGTAATCTCTCTCTTTCAATACAGTTTAATTAATGGAAACGTGTTGATGTAACTATGACATGCTGGTTACAATTACCTTGTCCTTACCTCTGAAATGAACATAGAGTTTCCTATCCTCCTTGACCTTGATGGAATGTAATACAGTTCCTGATTCCTGATGCCAAGGAAATAGAGACAAGCACCTTTCTTTGTGTAAATCTTGTATTGGTTCTTACTAGTGAGTGATATCTACTTTGACAAGAGACCTACCTAGTGGTGTTGGCATCTAAGAGTTGAGACCTTTCTAGACTTATGTCCAGTCGTGTTTAGCTAGGATCCTTATTGCTCATAGATTTTATTTTTTTTCAAACAGTAAGCTGTGTTTCTGTGAAATTTATTTTACCTTGTATTTACGTTTTGACTGATTTTGATGGATCATTCGATTTTGTTTTAGGCAATGCTTATACTGTTATGCACTTTGGTGTTTTCTTAGCTTCAACTAATTATTTTAATTTGTGGGCACTGTTTTAAATGAGAGAAAAAGGAGGAAAAGTCCTTTATTATCCTCACTTTCACAGTTTCACTCTTTGATAATGCCTCTTCTACTTCTGAAACTTACCCATGTTGGGTAACTCTAAAGTAGTGCTTAGATCATTTGCAGACTTGAATATGCAAAGCATAAGGAAATCTATCTTGACTCGTGTGAATTTGAGGAGGTCAACCGAAACAGGGTTTTTGGCTGGGGATGAGAGTCTGCTTGTGCAATTGAGATGTTGGTGCTCTTCAACAGCTGCCAGCTCTGATCCAATACTGAACCGAGTCATTGCATTGACCAAGAAGTATGATAAAATCGATGCCTCAAAGGTATTAGTGCTGGACAATGTCTCTGTTTTTACTATTGATATATGAAAGACTTCAAAATATTGCTGAGTTATCTTTATGCTATGGGATAACATTGTGGAAAGCTTGTCATTATTTCTATGACTGTAACTGATGGTTTTGTAGGTTACTGAAGCCGCCGATTTTCAAAAAGACTTGAACCTGGATAGCTTGGACCGGGTGGAACTCATTATGGCCCTTGAAGAAGAATTTTCGGTTGAAATTCCTGATGAGAAGGCAGATAAGCTTACTTGCTGCGGTGATGTTGCAAAATACATAGCCTCTGAAACTGATCAGAAAAATTTGCAAAAGCCCTGACTTCTCACTGTTATTTTTAGGAATTGGCTTCAAGTTTATGCGGCTGTGCGACATGGATCTCTGTTAAGTCAGCTTAGCTGCAAATATGCATGTTACATGATCTATAATTTGCTTCATTGAGGAAATTATTGGTACAATGCATAAAAAAACCCCAGGTCTCCATATTGAATTTTGCATGTCGAAATGCTCTGATTTAAAGAATATGAAGTAATTAATCCCTCCCAAATTCTTATATTCGTATGTTGATAATATTCATTGAACATTTTCGGATCAGCCTTAGCTTTCTAGTTGAACAAATGCTAGCCATATTTACACAGAAAACCACACCTATGTCCTGCAACCGTGCAATTTCACCTACATATTTTTACAAACTGTTAATAGTTGTGTATTTTTCGGAGGGAATTGTTTAAGACTCATACAACTCAATGCTGTGACTGAAAAGCCATCCAAATTACCCATGATTCACATACTATATAAATAATTATGAAATCCTATGCTTATGGTTATGGACATGGTGTCCAATCTCTTTTTCCCTACCCTTCTCCCTTCTTGCCAAGGATGAATGCTGGAACCTTATGTTTCCAGCATAGTAAGTGCGGATGCCATTCCCAAAAGATAGCAGCTTGAGTTCTTTTTGTCTTTTGACATGAGCTGGCCGGCAGGGCGATCCCTTTGGAATCCGACGAATTTTCACTCTGCATATGTTTTCCAAGTTGGGGATAGCATGAAGGTAGGAAGGGAGGTCAACAATGAAATCTCCAAATTCATCAGTTACTCCTCGTGCTACCTTTCTTTTGCCTTTTCTCTTGATGGCATCACTCTTGCAGTTCACAGAAACCGAAACTCCTGTATGAATATTAGAATTAACCAAATTTGCAGGCAAAGGGAATTTCATGAATTTTGGAAATTCAAGATGTAGTACATTGCTTGCAATTGCCCTCAAGTTTCACGAACTATAATCAGTTATTCACCTTTTGCTCGCTTTTTTCTATATTGTAAGTGGAGCCCTGGCGTAAGCTATTATACCTCAATCAATCGCCATGCTGGGGACCTACCTTGGTTGTCAACTTATGCAGGTGTTTGATAAGAACGGCCTTTCAAGTTTCTCAAAAATCCTAAGTTGAAAATAATAGGGTTTTGGTTGGTTTTTATTTCTATTTGCATTTTTAATTAGAAAATATCATTATATTTTTATATTATTTTCTATTTTTAATTTTTTTACTGTGATTAATGAAAATGATAAAAAGTTTTTTTTATTTTTCATACAAACTTTTAAAAATTAAAAATTAAATAATAATAAACATAATATTTTTATAATTAAACCTGAAATAGAATGGAAACAAGAAACAAACAAAAATCACATAGGTTTTTAGATTTCCATGCTTGATATGATTTTTTCAAAAAAAACTGTTTAGAAATTTTTTATCTATGTTTTCTAAAAATACATTCCTGTAGGATGGGTATGAATCTTATGACTTGTTTGTTTCCGGTTTTTGAAAGTTTATTTTTTGTTTGAAAAAAATACTTGTTAAATGTAGTTTTTGAAAATTATTTTTAAAAACAATATCTTTTTTACAATTTTTAAAATTAAAAAATAAGAGTACTTTAGATTATTTTTAGTTTTTTGTTGCTACCTCATATTCTTCCCTCACTCTTTTCAACTTCCTTCTAAAAAAATAGCTTCTGAAATCATTTTACAGACTAACTTTAAAAAAAAAAAAAAAGTACAATCAAATATATTTTAAGATTTCCGTGAAGGTAAAAAAATATTTAGTTATACTTGTGGTAACATTTTAAAAAAGTTTTTGAACATATTAAATACCTTTACAACATTATCATGAATCATGATTCTTAAAATAATGTAATTTTTATAAATGAAAAAAAATTACTCATCAAACATCACTAAATATTATAGGAGTTCATGTATTTTACTGGTTAATTATAAATCTCATTTGTTATTGCAGGGGGGGTGGGGGAAGGGAGAAAGAATAGGAAAGGAAGGGAAAAAGAATGGGGTAGATGCAACGGGTGGGGGGAGAAAGAATACAAAAGGAAGGGAAAAAGAATGTGATAGATGTAATGGAAAATTGAAAGAGACGTAAAGAGAGTGCAAAATTTATTGTTATTTTACGTGTGGTAATTGATATTATAGTTCTCAAGCATGTGTGTAGAGACCCATTTTGTCGGTACAGACTCCGCATGCCATTTGAATCAGTAATCACTAATCACTAGTAGAAGCATTAGAAAGTTCAATGCAAATTTCATTAGAGTTTTGTTATATCTTCTTTCAAATTTTGTTAATTTATAATTCTATTATGTTATAAAATAAATATTAAATCAAAGTTATATATTTATTGTCTTACAAATATAAAAAATATTCAATATTATTTTAATTAGTAATTAAAAAATTGTAAAGGTAAGAAGTACAAAGATTTATAATAGTTGATTCCACTATCATTGTGACAGCACATAAAACGATTGCGTTCCTATATATATATATATTTTGTTTGTATTTGTAAGATATATTTTTCTCTTGCTCTATCTATCATTATCATTATATAATTGACGTATAATTTAGCAGGAGATTTGGAATCATTTTTACTGTATTTTCTTTCCACGTCTCTCCTTCTCAGTGTACATTCAATATTTAATAATGTCATTCATTAAATTTGAAACAATGTTTTCTTCTCCAAACTAGAAATTTTTCCAAAACGTGGAAGCCAGGTTTTTGTGTCACCCTATTAACCAATGGAGCACCAGTACACCAAAAGTTGTAAATCTTGAGTTTAATTTGGCAGCAGATGCTTTGGTTAACTTAACTAATTGAGTTTGCATTTACTTAATTTGATTTACCCAACAAAACTTGCTTGGTACTTGATGAACATGTATAGCATATATAAAAGGAACAAAGTATATATAGTACTATTAATTGGTAATATTTTTTTATATACCTGGTATTGGCCATTCACAAAGTTGATCTTCTCCGCTATGAAAACTAGCCTCACAATAAACTGAGCCAGTCACGAGAACTGTAGATAGCTTCTCCTCTCCATAACCAGCCATTTGAACTATTTCATCTCTGCTTGATAACTCCAATAGCGGGTTGTCCTGTCCAAGTGCAAGAGATGCAAACAAAAACAACATCACAAGGGAATGCCAGTTGCGAAAGTAGCTCATTTTTGCGATTGTGTTTTGCGTTTGTTTATCAACTTTGGCTTTACATAAGATGTATATTAAAGCGCACCAACACAGGAATAACGCACTTTATAAATACTTATAAGGCAATCCATCCTTCACTTCAAGTTACATATATATATATATATATATATATATGCCTTTAATTCCATAGTTTTTTGAGTCTGGTTTGATTTTAGTCTATGCTATTAATTAATCAAATACCTATGACGAAAGTTAATATAATTTTCCCGCTAGCTCGTATGATATCCTAGTGAAGACTTTTAACAAACTATGATAAGGCAACTTAATCAACTATACAGTAGCTATTAATTGCATTAGACAGTTTTGAAACCCGGGCTGGGGGACAAAAAAGATGATGTGAATTGAAGACTTTATTGCTTATGTTCACTTAAACAAGCATGACTATGAGCATGTTACACTTAATAGTAATAACTGAAGGAAGGGCAAGTTGGAAATTTGAGCGTTACGCTCAAAAAATTCAAGCAACAGATAGAAGTAGTTAGAAGGGTATAAAGGTTGGTACATACCCTACTTTTATTTTATTTTTCTATTGGATAAATCCTTTTTAACTAGCTAGTGTCAATTTAAAAGCAGCAAGACAAAGTGTTCACAAAGCTTTAAGCAGGGACACGTCTCACATTTTTCATATAACAACTACGTAACCTAGCGGCTAAACTTCAGTCATTGAAACTCTACCACAGCAAATCTTGCTCAACAACTATATTCTTCTCTAGATTGATTTCCACCATACCTGATGTAATCCCTCCCTTCTTTAACTTTTCTTTTCTAAAGGAACCAAAGTTTGGAGACTTTTCTCTCACACATCTAAACATATTATCATGATGACATGAAATGTATGATATTTTTAATAACTTTCTAAAAAAAAGATTTCATGATTTGGATTCTTGAAGTTTTTTTTATAAAAATTATTAAAAATATATTTTATTTTATTAAATTTGATATATTTACCATTATTTAATATTGAGCGAGTCATTTAATCATGACTCATTTAATTTGAGTTAATATGCATGGTGTAAAATAATATATTAGACTATAATAACAAAAATTTATTAAATTAGTATCTAAATAAGGATTAATTTATTTGAAAAATTTAAAATTATAAGAATTACATGATACTTCTTTTCATATGTTTAACATTATAACTATTATGCTATTTTTTTCCCTACAAACTCATATGACGGATCAAATAAATGTAAGGGATAAAAATAATAGTTATTCTTTCCATTGAAATTAGATTTTAAATATATAAACATATATACTTAATAACTTTTTCTTAGTATACAAATTTAAATAATTCAACTGTGAATTAAAAGTTTTTTAAAAAAAGACAAGTTTATAAAATCTTATACAAATAAAAATTCAAATTAATATTTTATCATACTATTTTATTTTAATAAATAATATATTATTTAAAATATAAGTAAATATCCACTATTAAATAATAGTGATGGACGTGTTTGGCTGAAAAATTATCCCACCATAAGAAATAAAGCTCAAAGACAACAAAGTCCGATTTCATCCATGTATGAACTTGGGTTAATCGGATGGTTTTATTGGATGGTGAATGATAATTTAAGGCAAAGGAGCTTGATGGAGGTTGTGACTGAACTTTGCAGGTTAAGCAACAACAATGACAGAGGAAGACGACATGAATTGAGCAACAACAATAATGGAGGAAGATAATGTAGATCAAGCATCAGCAAGTTTGATGTTGGTACTGATGATGGCAGCAATGAAATCCAATGAGAGAACTTAAAAATTAGCAGAAAAAAGATAAAGATCATCATCGATTGAATTCAGCTTTTATCAAAAATCTACATCCAATCGATTATTCTACAGTTAATCATTAACCAGAAATCGTCATACCCCAATCTCCTTCCTGTAGATTTTCAGTTAAGGACAATAACTTACCACTCCTGTTAATTAACATATAATATACAAATATTTAAATTATATATATATATTAATAATATATTATTTGATTAAATATTTTTTAACACACATCATGTGATTGGTCATTGTTTTAAAAATTCAAGTACTTATAATCAATTTTTAAAAATTGTTTTGATTTATTAAAAAAAATTAATCAATCGCATGAAACATGTTAAAAAATATGTTTTTCCAATATATATTAAAATAAAGTAATATAATAAAATATTAAATCTCTTTTAAATTTTATAAATATAATTTATATAATAAAATCTATTAATTTAATGGTTAAAATGATAAAATATAACCGTTAAGAAAATTAAACGGAGTGAATTATAATACATTTTGTGATAGTAAGTAGATTATCCCTTCCCCTCTCTCAATATATGTTAATTTATACTTTTAAAACTCATTTTTTATATTTAAAATGAACGACTCCCTCTGTGTGTACATACATTACATAGGTGTGTATATATGTGTTATTTTCTTCGTTTTTCTAGGCCTGTTCCGGCAATCTCTTCATCCGTAACTAACAATTATTCTGTGGCAACTTTTCCCGAGTCAGTGCCCATCATACTAGAAAATGGAATTTTCATTGGTTTGTTTGTTTTCCCGTAAACTTCGGAGAGGACAAATTAATATTTAAAACACATTCAACAACTCCTAATACCTATGCCGTATTAACATATGGTCTAAGGTCAGAATTTATAGCAGGCAAGATGAGACTAAGAAACTCCACCATTGAATTTTGCTTCCATAAACAATGGCTCTGAGTGAAATTGTAGAAAGTTCATGGGGGAAACACACTTGTCTTTTGTTACGGTGACAGGACAAAGGCTAGTACGGCAAATCCATTACTAACCACCACTCTAAATGAGTAAATTAGAAACATAGTTTAGGTAATACTACTATTGAAATTCTTTTTTCTAATTATTTAATATTCCTGCTACTGACCGGAAGAGAAAAGAGTATTATACTGTTGGTAAGTCAAAGGAAGAATAAATTGTATGCGGTAGAGTTTCACTACCAGTAAGGTAAGAACAATCCAATTCTCATGTGCTTGTTTTGGGGTTAAGTTAGGTTGAAATCTAATGTCTAACATTATGATTCAAGAAACTGAATTCACTAATGCAAACTAAGGACATGTCTCTGTATATATAGTAACCAACTGAACTGTAACAGACTCTCTGCTGCTGGTGGATCCTTTAACACACCCCTCAAACTCAAGGATGCTACAGGAGCAACATGAGTTTGGTTCTAAACTACGAGAATGATGTCTCAGAAAGGGGTTTTGTGGCTGAGAAGGTGAATCAATGACTTTGATTTTATTATGAACAACCTCTTCCTGAACAAAACAGGATTCGCAAAAGACTTAACTTAGTGAGTAAGGACTGAATCCATCACTAATCAATGACTTAGTGTCGGTAATAGGAATATCATCCACACAGATGAGAATGGTCGGTGATTGGAATGAGAAATGAATTTTAAGAAAGACGTAGTGTCGGTAATAGGAATATCATCCACATAGATGAGCACCATGAGCATGGATGAAGGAGTAAAGATGAGTAATAGAGAAAAGTCACACTTTTGGTTACTGCAAAACCAAGAGGAATAAGTGCGTGAGTCAGTTTTTGAAACCAAGATCGAGGGGCTTGCTTAAGGCCATAAATGTCCTTGCTTAGTTTGCAAACAAGAGAGGGAGGGCTAGAAATGAAACCAGGTGGAGGGAGATGGAAAAAAATGATTGGTAGGTGGTTTTAAAGGAAAGAATTTTTCATCAAAGAGAACATGTTACATGATGTATGTGTTGCCGTTTGGAGGGAGACAATGATAACTTTTATGTTCAGAGTTGTATCCGAGAAACAAACATTGGGTAGATTTGAATTGGAGTTTATGACAAGCTTAAAGGAGAGGATAACAAGAACAACCACAGACCTTGAGAAACTTATAGCCAGGAGATTTATAGAATAATCTTTGATAGGAACTGAGATGTTTTAGAACTGGTGTAGGGAGTAGATTAAAGAGAGTTATGGCAGTGAGGAATGCTTTTCCCCAAAACTGCAAGGAAAGTGAAGCTTCAGCAAGAAGGGTGACTAGTCCAACCTCAATGATATGCTTGTCTTTGCGTTCAAGATTCTCATTCTGGTCATGAGTGTATGGACAAGATACTCTAAATAATTCCATGATCAGTGAGATACGTAGTAAATTTCTAGTATACTCAGCTAAGGGTTTAAATTGAAGAAAGGCTGAGAAGCTTGTGATTTTGATTGTAACAGATAGACCCAATAATATCTTGAAAAAGCATCCATAAATATAATGTAATAAGACGAGCAATTGGAAGATTTAATAGGGATTGGACCCAAAATATAAGTATATACTAATTCCAACGAAGATTAGTGCACAAAATGGGTCTTTAGAAAAGGCAACTGATGAAATTTGCACATACTACATGAGTTACACAAGGAATGATCATGATTTACAGTATGAAATATTACAATGAGCAAGTACACATTGTACAATTTTGAATGCAAGATGTCCTAGTCTAAGATTCCAAGGCTCTATTGTATCTTTTGATGTAGAGGACCGGTGAGTGCACTTGCTGTAGGATGAGCCGAAGTGGGTTGGCTTAAAATTTTGAAAACATGTAGACCATCTTTAAGAGTCCCTTGGAGAAGTGTCTCCGCATCTTGAGTTTTAACAACACAAAGGTTAGGATGGAACTCAAAAAGTATACCATTATCTTTGGCAAATGTAGATACACTTGATAAATTTTTGGTAATATGTGGATTATGCAATAAGTTATTAAGAATAAATGGTTTGGAACAAACAGAAGAGGAAAACAAGGAAAGTCTAAATGTTCTATGCACAAACTCGAGCCATTGCCTATCCTTTACTCGATTTGGACCAACATATTCAGACTTGAGAGTCAAGTTCGACAGTTCATGTGTGAGGTGATGAGTGGCTCCAAAATCCAGAAACCACAAAGGATCACACACGGTTGTTTGAGATGCAATAAACTTGAGTGGAATGGAGAGGTCCATTAAACCCAATGTTACGGGCTTAAGCATGACATGTGAAATTTTGATCAGTTCTGTGCCAACAATCAACATTGACATGACCAAATTTACCACATAACTAGCGTTGTGGTTTGGTATGACTCAAATTTACCATTATTTGCAATCCAAGATTATATTTCTGAACCTCTTCCCTTCCACCATGGAATTTGCCTCTTTCACGAAAATTTCCCCTTCTTCCTTTATTGTTGAAAGAGGTGAAACTTCCTCTATTATTTTAATAGTAACCTCTACCTTGACCAAATTGATTCCCACCAACTGGTTGAGGCGCAAAAGCAACATTGGCTTGGATTAATGCATTATCATTTTTCTTATGTTTTTTAAACCGTTCTTATTGTGCTAATTGCAAGTCCTCAATTTCTTCAACAGTATAAGGATCAAGTGTAGAAGTGATTGATGTAATAAAAGGA
The DNA here is from genome assembly GCA_037954105.1 of Canavalia gladiata. Classification (NCBI taxonomy): domain Eukaryota; kingdom Viridiplantae; phylum Streptophyta; class Magnoliopsida; order Fabales; family Fabaceae; genus Canavalia; species Canavalia gladiata. The sequence continues at coordinate 51,937,700 of CM075662.1, forward strand.
TCATAATCCTCATGTAGTCCATGTAAAATTGCATCTATACGGTCAGACTCAAAAATTGGTGAACCTACTGAAGCAAGTGAATTACTGCCTTCTTGATCTCCGCAAAATAATCACTAATTGATCCTTCTTTCTTTCTAGATCTAAGGAGCAGTTTCAACTTCTTAAACTTAGTATACATTTGATAGGCAAAATATACCTCAAATTTCTTCCAAATCCACCGGGATGAACTTAACCCAACCATCTTTGTAAGAATGAATCGCCACATGAACGCAAGAAACAAATCTTGCTTCACCGATTTCATCTCTTCATGTTCTTGCGACAAATATTTCTGAGGAATTGAATCTCCATTAATGAACTTGCTGAACTTCAATCCTCGAATCGTTCGTTGCTAAGACTTGTTGTCGCCAAATCATAAAATTTCATTCATCAAGTTTGAATGGATACATTATTTCTCCACATATCTAACTTCCTACATAAAGAAATATATGTTATGTTCTAATAGTTTAGTATTAAATTGACCTCTATTGGCATAATTTTTATTTAATAAAAAATTATTAAACTGGACCTCTAGGTTATAATAGTGCACAATGTATCTATTTTTCTATTTGATTGGAAACTAAGAGAAAAGATGATTTAATTTGTTGACGAATAGCAATTAAGGTCCCGTGAAAGTGGGATCCTTACATTGCTTCCAACATTAAAACACCTCCAATTAGCATCTAACTTCATATTATATTTTATTTCAATTTTAAATATATATATATATATATATATATATATATATAAATATATATATTTATTAAAAATTGAAAACATGGAGCCCACAGAGATGATGATAGAAGTGCCAGGTGGTTGTGGCGAGCTTCATAATTAGTGGCAATGAATTGAAAGTGGTAATGGATTTGTCTGATACATCCCCACACACACTCACATACTGTCAAGTGGCCCTCATCAATCGTAACGCTGACGAAAGTCAAAGCTCACTGGCTGCCGCCGCCGCATGGTTCCTAAGCCGGCCCTTTACAAATATACACAGTTTTTTTTTTTTATTAAATTACTCCTTCCATTTTATTTTATTTTGTTTTATCAGATAAAAAAGTAAAAAAAAAATTATTTTATTAAATTATACTTCAAGATGATTAAGTTTAATTTTCTATTTTATTTGGGAATATCTAATTATACATCAGCAGGACAGACGGTTGGAATTTTATATTTTAAATTTATACTTAGATTTTTAATAATATTATTTGATGTTGTGATGAGGATATTTTGATGAAACTAATTTAAGCTTGTATTGGAAAATAATTATTCATCTGAAAATATTAAGAAGTTTAAAAATATATTGTGTATTTAAGAAGTTTATGATATATATGAAAAATTTTAAATAAAATCTTATTAAAATTCAATCGGATTTAAACAAAATCGATCAAATGATATATTTTAAGAAAAATGATTAGATTAAATCGGTTGAGTTTTTACCTCAAAACTGAAGCTATGGTTGAAGAAGCACTCATAAACATTGCTTGCGATCTCTTCAATATTATATGTGAATGTTTGATAGGCCTAACTCTTTTTGCATACAATGATTCCCCACTCTTCAATATTTTACCATGCACCAATTATGTTCTTTGCACCATTTAATTAGTTTGCTGCAAGCTTTATACGCACTATTATACTACATTAAAACTACTCGTGATCGTTTATGTAGATAATAATTTAAACTTCTGTAAATCAGGATTTTAAAATACTGAAGAAGAGATTGAAAGTATAATATTTAAAAAATATATTAATTGCATTAAAATTTATAAGAATAGATATATACCAATAATATTTTCAATAAAAAATTCATTTGTAATTATTAAATCAAAATATTGGTTAACATTTTTCATACTTTATTTATGATGTGATATTAAACTTTTGACGCAAAATAACATGGATCTATGTATTATCTCAACTTCAATGTCATAGATTTCATGACACTCACTTGGGACCCAACAGCACCTATATATGTGCAGGATGCATGGAATGATTCGAGGCTAAAGCTGGGGATTGCCATGGCCAATGGATTTTTCCCATAAATATTCAGCATTTTCCAAATCCCATCCCCGTATGTGAGAACCGTGGAATTAATTCAAAATGTTGAGCAAGCATGGGCTTTCAAATAATAGATGTGCTATTGTTTCTTCATGGTGATGACAAAGACGTCCAATAATCCAGAAATGTTTGTTATGATTGTTCTATGTTATTCATTTATTTATATTTTTTTATTGTATAGTTGATAATTTTTAAAATAAAAAATAAAATAAATTTAATAACTTACATCTAAATATAAATAAATGTATAGTATTTTTTATTTGTGTAAAATTTTTCCATAAAATAACCCATCCAACATCATCCCTCACACTAGAAGCCGCCATCCAATTGAAAGAATATAATGAATATTACCAACTAGCATGTCCAGCAAACATGTTACACCTAGCCATAGGCATTAAGTCTGAATTGATAGATATTAGTTTGATTCAATTTTTGATAAAAAAAACATTTAACAAAATTTAAAAAGAATCTAAATTTAATTTTTAAATATAAGATTATATTTGAAAATATAAATATTTCATTTATTATTGTTTTAAATTTATTTGAATACTGTAATAATATTTAAATAATAATCTTAACTTTTTATTTTGTTAAAAATATAATTTTATTATTAATTTATTTTAAATTTACGTCTATTTTATATATAAGTTTAAATTAAAATATATTGATATACTTTTTATTTAAAATATACATAAAGAAATAAAGTATAATTTTTTTTTAAAATAAAGTATAAATTTCTTGCAAGTTTACCTAAATTTAATTTTTTATCCTATTTTTTTCCCGCACTTTTCCAAGGCCATAATACATCAACCATTTTTTTTAACTTACGCAACATTACATAGAGTTATAATAATACGTAAGCTTAATTACACTTTTATTTCCTTTAATTTGATTTAGATATAATTTTGGTCTTCTAATTTTTATTTTTTAAATTAAAACTTTTAAATTATTATTTCTTATACAAATTTTTGGAGAGGTTTATAATGATATTAATACATGAAATAATTTTAAAAATTTAAAGTAAGAAACTGTATAAAAATTTAATAAATTTAAAAGATTTGTGAGACTAGGACTTGAAGATGGAAAATTTTAGATGTAATTTAATATTTTAGTTGATAAATTTTGAATATGAATTCAATCAATTTAATTTGTATAAAATTTAAGTAAAATGGAAATTATAATATTTTGTGTTAAAAATGATAGAAAACTAAATTTGTTAAATTTTAAAAAAATTATATAAATCAAAATAGAATAATGTAAAGAAAAAAGAAATAAGAAAAAGAAGTTGTAAAAGAAAATAAATATATGATTATTTATCCTATTCGAATAGTGGTGTGGTTACGCATAAAAAAGTAGTCCGTAAAAGTAATTTAAAAAAATCTTCAAAATTTAGAGAAGTTATGAAAAAAAAGACATTGTGACTATAGAAATTTTTTCCTTGAATATATTTTGGGACTTACACTGAATTTTAAGCAAACTCCCTTTTTGGCAATTTTAAATTCGGTTTCACCGGCATGAATGAGGAGGTGGCTAACTTGATTCAAGCATGCATTTCAATGTCGTCTATGGAGGTCAATTGGAACGAGTCACTATCTGAAACCCTTAAACCCTTGTAGTATCCATGAGGGTAATCCTTGGACTCCCTATTTTTTTGTTGTCTACATTATAGAGAATGCAAACAAGGAAGGTAAATTGAACCCTTGGACGTTTGGCATGAGAAGCCTTGAGGTCTCTTATTTAACTTCACGGATGATATTCATGTTAAAAGAAGTGATCAACTATGACAAGTCCTGTGTTTGTTTTTTTTATTTTTTTCTTTTTTCTGAGAATGCCCCATCTAATGCTGATGAAGATGTGTTTGGAGCTACTCAGATATCTGTAGGCCATGATTCTTTCTTACTTGATATCAGGGCCTTAAATAATCAATTGACCATAGATATCCCTACTTTTGGCAATTTATTGAAAAATGTTTGTTATATAAACCAATTGAGCACATCTTTTTATCTTTGGCCTATCTTGGTGGATGAATACTTACCCTCTTCTCAACTTAGGCAATAGATTTACTCTCGCTTTTCATCAGTTTAATTCATGTCCCTCCTTTTTGTATCCCCTTATGAGGAATGACTTCTACAATTTCATCACCCAAGCTTCACTTGGCCTTTCTCCCCGTTCAACATAAAATAAAAATAATATTTTTTTTCCCATTTGAATCAGTTAAGCCCATGACAATAGTTAAATGACCTAGCTTTTTTGTTGTTCCGTATAAAAAGATATCTTTTAACTTAAATTTCTCGAATTTTTATTAATGTAGTGTCCAAATGGTAAAATATTGTCATCCACTCAGTTAGAATGGATCTGCTCCAAAAAAATAATAGATAATATGATCATATATACCAAAAAATAGTCCATAAAAATACTTAAAACAACTTTTCAAAATTCAAAAAAGTTTTGAAAAAGACATTATTGCTTTAAAAATTATGCCTTATTTATTTTTTCGGACTTACGTTAAATTTAAAATAAACTCCCTCTTTAGTACTTTTGAATTTGATTTTATTAATATATTTAAAATATATAATAAATGTTAATATTAAGATTTTTATAAATTATAACATTGAATATTATTAATAAATTAGATTCCATAATTTTAATAAAAACTTTTTATATATAAATTTTTATTATATATCCTTAAATAGACTTGTAAAATAAATTTTGAAATTAAAAATATTGAGAATGGCATACAATGGTTGAATTTTCATGCTTTCTCTCTCTCTCTCTCTCTCTCTCTGACTCGATGAGCCGAGCCGTACTACAGAGACAGCTTAGGCAGAATTGAATGGGCACGTGGATGTTTCGTTTTTAGTCTGAATCGAACGCTAACGATGAAGGATACGCGTCAGTTAACAAGACGTGGCGTAGAGGAACGGCCAGAAATGATCCACGTCTCATAAGAAGAGGCCATAATAATTAAACCATTAATTATTGATCTCCAAACAACTTAAATTAAGATTCTTAATTATTAATTAATCCAATTCTCCTATCCAACTGATACATAACCCAAACCCCACTTACCCACCCACCTCTCCCACTCCCAAGTCCCCAACCCGCCATTTTGCAACCTTGTTAGTTTGTTTAATTATTTGTATCCGCGTTCAAACCCTAACTTCCTCTAATTCAATCTCAATCATTCACTATTAAACTTGTTCATCATCTAGATGAATCCAAGGAAACCCACCACAATCAAATCTTAATCATTATATTCTACACATCATGGACTTTTTCACACTGCCTAGCTACCTAGTGAAAATTATTAATACTTTATAAATAGAATAAATAAGGTTGTGTTTGGTTGGTGGCATTTGTTAAGAGTTTTAGGCTATGGCTGAATCTGACAACGAGTCAGGGGGTCAAACAGGTAACACAAGTGGAAACAACGAGTTTTCAGGGTGCAGAGAGCAAGATAGGTTCCTTCCAATAGCGAACGTGAGCAGAATCATGAAGAAAGCGTTGCCAGCGAACGCGAAGATCTCAAAGGAAGCGAAAGAGACCGTGCAAGAGTGTGTATCAGAGTTTATAAGCTTCATAACAGGGGAAGCATCAGATAAGTGTCAGAAGGAGAAGAGAAAGACGATCAACGGTGATGATCTTCTGTGGGCGATGACCACACTAGGATTTGAGGAGTATGTGGAGCCTCTCAAGATTTACCTTCACAAGTATAGAGAGATGGAAGGGGAAAAAACTGCCATGATGGGAAGGCCACAGAGTGATCTGAGGGATGGGAATGTTGCTGACGGTTATTCTCATCCTGGTTCTATGATCATCATGATGGGACATCAGCATCAGCATCAGCATCAACCTCATGTCTATGGATCTGGAACTGGATCACCCTCTTCTGCAAGAACTAGATAGCAGGTTAATTTTATTTTATGCTTTAAATTTCATTGTTGAACATTATGGACGGTGATGTGGAAGATACAAAATTTTTGCATATGTTTTTATGCAGGGAACATCATGTAAGGGGAGGGCTGTGGCTTTGTTTGCTGATACTAGTATGGACTATGGTGGTGTCTTGCTTCAGAATTTTTTTAATATCAGGATAAAAGGAGGAAATATTCTCAACTTACTTTGAAAATATTCTTCTTCAGAACAGATAAATGTTGTACATTTTTGTCTTATAGTTTTTCCAATTTTAGTAGTTCAATATGATGCATCTAATCTATGTTACAATCATATCATTCCTTATTTGGCAACTGCTGGTTTATGACTATACCAAAGAGGCCAAAGAACATTAGTTAAAATGTAACCAAAAGAATGTATACAATTTTCAGATAATTAAGTCCCCTCAGTATATTCATCAACCTTTCAATTGTTACTGCTGTTTCAACCAACGAGTCAGCACTGCATCTGATGAGCTTTTCGTCACAGTTGACCTCAAATCGTTTACTGCCTCAAGGGTGTTGGGTTTTTAACCTTTTTTTTTTTTTTTTTTTATCTAAAAAGGCAAGCGTAATAATTTAATTTTCATAAGATAACAATATCTGCATAAGTTTTCTATTTTAAAATCTATTTTTGTAAAAAAAATATATTTATTATATAGGAAACATAAAATTATTTAATATTTATTGCACTTTAAAATAATTTAAAACTTGTAAGAAGATGCATTTAATGCCTCTTATATGAGTTGATTCACTTAGAATTGTGTAAACGCTTGTTAAAACTTACCAGACTATATTTTGTGTTTATGGCGTTGTGTGAGGTGAGTTGCCTTAACTTAAATAAACGTGATACCAAACACATATTTAATCTTTACACTGAGTGTATAAGATAAAAACAAATAAAAACATAACATATTGGTTCTAAATGAAATAGAAGTAAAAAATATTTAACAAAAATAAAGACAATGATCATTATATTAAACTTATATAAAATATTTAATGTTTTTTTTAATTAATTAAAATATTTAATAGGTTTTATTAAATATACTCAACCCATACTCTTAAATATTCTTCAACATGACCCTTCTATTTTACTTTCTCTATTTTTTATATCTTTTAATTAAAGTTGTTTTTACACATATTAAGAAAATTAATGTTCTTATTTATATTCAAATTATTATGTAATTTTTATTATGCTCATAATCTTTCTTATTAACTTATCCTATTAATTAATGTAATTGTGAAGGATAAAAATATAATAGAGAAAAATTAATAAATACTATCTTAAATTTTTAAAATAACAGATAAAAAATTTCTAAACTGATAATATAGTTAAAAGGAATAAAGAAGTATATCACTAAGATTATTTATAATGAAAAAAAGTAAAATTTTGTTATTGAATGCCTTAAGATTAAGATGTTGGTTAATATGCAAGTTTTATTATTATGTGTATATAATAAAGATGATGAGATTTAAATTTAAAACTTCATACAAATTATTTAAACCATTTATCGTCAGATTGGTTTTGATGGCTTGATGCATTTTATTATATTTACAAAATTGCGCTGTATTTGTCACGTTTGATTTTTTCAATTACTTTACAAAATTATTTTTTAATATATTTTTAATATCATAATATTTTTTTATATATTAAACACCTTGCATTTATTTATTTAATGGTATGCTTTTCAATGTCTGGAACCCTTAATATTCAGAAGACACTTTGAATTTTAATTGATTTGAGTAGAGTTTGAGTGAACATAGCTAAAGGGGCGCAAATCTCCTAATCTATGTTTTTTATTTATCAATCTTAAAACTTTAGTTAGAGAAAACTTGTAAAATTTCTAGCCATTTAGACCAATAGCCTTAATGCTTGACTAATGTTTTAATTAATGACATTTTGGCTATCCCAAAATGGTAATAAATAAAGAGGTTTACTTAAGAGTACTAAAAATTAAAGGAAATTAGTAACATGAATTCATACGATTAATTTTAAGTATTTAAATAAATAATAAGCTTTTATAAAAAATATTGTTAATTTTTTATATTTTTAATATAATAAATATTTTAATCAAAAAATTTTATTTTAAAATATTTAAAATCAATGCTGATACTATCAATACCAAAATTAATTTAAATAATAGTTTTATTTATGTAGTTATAGATTACTTACTATTATGAATAGTTTGCGGTTTTCATGGTGTATTTATTTTACGAATCCGTTAAATAATTATACAATAATAGAAAAAGGACTAATTACATAATGGTGATACAAAAATCTTCATATTATTTTATAGAATAAAATATTACGATGGAAAAAGATGCTGTCTTACTAAAAAGTTAAGATTTTAATTTTAAATTATTAAATTGAATTACAAACATGTTTGATAATAAGAGACAAAGTTTTAAAAAAATTGTAAAATTTTAATTAAATGATTTTATGTCAAATGAATTTTTTTAAAATAATATATATTTTTTTAACATTATTCACATTTTTTAATAATTTAATTTTGCATCATTATTCATTAATAATTTTAACGGTTAATTTTTTTAAAAAATTTTGCATGAAACACATGATCAAGTTATAAGAATAGGTATTGTTTATTCGTTCGAATTTCCACAGCCTGATCTGATTTGAATGATTATCTGCACGAGTGTCTTCCATAAATTGATAAGCACGTTTTATATGCTAATCATCCAAATGTTTTACTAATTTATGTCAAGTCTTGTAAACTTTGAGGCGTAATGTAGAATTGTGTAAGATAAAATATTCATTCTAATTTCTATATGTACAAAAATCTATGTGTGTTGCCTCTCTCTACTATGTCCATATTCTTGATATATACAAATAAAGATGTAAAGATACCAAGAGGAGAGAGAAAAAGACAACGACATTAGGATCACAATTTAATTGCTCAAACTCAAACATAAACCATTTTGACATTAAAAAAACAAAAAATAAAAAATGAATCATCTCATATTCATAATAGTGATGAGTTGTCTTTGGTGAAGAGGATTGAATATATGGTCCCCAAAGGTTTTGGCAATTGACCATTATCTTTGGCTAGATTCTTTTGTAAGTTAATAGGACCTAGGGAGTAACTAAAGTAAAAATGTTATTAGAATGCCCCTTCGGGGTTGTCATTAGTTTTCTTCTCTCTGAAGAAGGCTAAGACTTCATTTTCTATTGACGCTTCAACTCAACGTGAAGGCAGGGCCACATATAAAAGTCTTGAATGGAGTCTAATCTCGACGCATTATTGATTCTTGTTATTTAGTCAAGATAATGGGCAATTGGTTTTGAAAATTATTAGAATATAGGTGAAGAGGTGAAGAATATTTCTTAACTTCTCCTATTTATGGTCCATATGTGGGTCTACCAGAATCATAAACTATTCTCCTTTTGCTCTTCAAACTTTTTAGTAGGAAAAGTAAAAAAGTGATTTGGTAATATATATATATTATAAACTAATGAGAAAGAAAGACAAAAAAGAAAAAGAAAATATGAAACCTCTTGCATAGATGATCCCATCCAACGCTTGTTGAAATCAGATAAGTTTCACGTTCCTTTCACATATTTGATAACAGGTGCCTGAAGCAGATTGAAAATAATTCCCAGGTGCCTGACAAGAGTACTCTATCAATATATATATATATATATATATATAATTAAAGTAGGATTGGTATAAGACAAAAAGATTAATTATCTTAATGGAGTTTACCTTCAAAGTTAAAGGAACAAAAAGAAGAAAGAAAATTCTCTATTTTATTTATAGTATAACTTTTAATAGTGGACAAACCTTCAGTTGATATTGTTGTCTTAAGAAAAGTATAAGTGAATTGAACTGTTTATAAACTATTTAACCAGATTAAATTCATTTATTTATCTTTGTAGCAAAATTAAATTAATCAGAACAAAGGAATATAACATTAGTGTTATAAAAGGAATAAAAATAAATTCTCATTTTTTTAAAAGTTGCAATAAATATTTATAAAAATTTTAATTTTTTGAGTTTTTATTCATTAAAAATTAATCTAAGATGTATTTTTAAAAAATATACTTAGACCGACTTCTTTTTCAAGTAATAAAAAAATTTGTTGATAATATTTTAAAAAGGATAAGTCTCACGTTGCTTGAAAAAGGAGATATAGACCTACAAACAAATAAAAAAGAGACGCACTCTTCTACATATGAATTTGAGTCTCCTATATATGAATTTGAGCTAACTCAATTCAAAAGTTATTGATTATTTATTTTTCTAATTCTATTCGTGGTTCTTTAGCAGATAAATATGTTGAATCTTAAAATATCACAACTAAACACAAAAACCACTACATTAGCTAACAGAATTAATTATCATGGTTTAAAATCAGTTTCTAAATATAACCGTCACAAATTTAGTTACAATGTATGTTTAACTTGACAGATTATTTTATACGTGAAATAATCCCTCTGTAACAAAATAACGACAAAAACTTAATTGTATACAAAGGTAATGTTGTAAAGAACTGGTATGATAAATCATAATAGCAGTAACGAGGATGGCAAAATTGGGAGGTGATTGGTCTACTCCACTCACTTTGCTTTTGAGCACTGTGAAACTAATAAAATAAAATGTTGTATACTGCAGTGCACCAAATGTGCGCGCATGACAATCAGCACTAACAAGCCACGCTGCCAAAGTTGTGGATGATGTCAACAATAACATTCATGCAAGTTCCTTTATGATGTCTGCATGACTTCAAATAACTTACATAGTACACTCATCATCATAGGCACGGTCACACACACGGTTGTTTGTGTCTATGGACTTTGCTTATGCCAAAATTTTCTGTATTTTTTCTTTTATTTAAATAACGGTCCTGATACATTTTCATACAAAGAGTACATTCAACCCTTACAATCACTGTGATTTAAAACAAAATATACAATCACTGTGATTTAAAACAAAATATATCGAACCGTTTACATTCGGTTAATCGGATGTAAGTTACATTACTATAGTAAATTTATCAATTCCAATTTAAATAATCATGCATTACCCTAAGAAAGAAAAAAAAAAGACAACGTCTAAGGACCAATTTAACTTTTGTTTCTAATTTCTATTTTTATTCAGTATTAAATAAAAAAAGTCAGCATATTTTTATTTTATTTTTATTTTTAAAATTTTAAACCCTAAACAACATAAAAATAAATTGATATTTTTATTATTAAAATTGAAAAAAATATAAAAACAAAAATCAATAGGTCCTAACTTTTTCCTAACCATCCTTGGAAACTAAATTTAATTATCACTGAAACTACTTTTAAATGACAAAGCCTAGTTATGATAAATTAATTACACCACTTTTTATGATGAAGACCATCATTGTTCACATAATGAATCAAATAATATATAGTAATTGAATGTACTTTTCAATTGTGTAACCTTTGATGATACTTAGAAAGAATTGGGCTTCTTCAAGGTCCCAACATTCAAATACAAATAACTCTTTTGATCAGAGAAGTTTGACGATGTAGATACAGGACAAAATCCAGAGGATGTTCCATCAGTCTTTGCCAAACATACATCATTTATGTACTTCAAAAGCTCACTCTTTTGTATAAATGGCTGAGCTGCATATTCCTCAAATGACATCCACTGCAGCAAAAGAATAATATGAAGAACTGATACCTACCTTTGGCTATAATGATTTAAATTTTCTCATGATCCTTTTCAAAACTACAATTTATTGCCACAATGGAATGAACTAAATCAAAGATGTTAAATTACACCAATTTCGGTAATAAAGCTTTAACGCACAGGCAAAGATGTTAAATGATAGCTTAACAACAGAAGGAGTAAGAAAAATGAAGATAATTCTATGATCTGTTAGCATTGAACATTTTAAAAGACACATGAAAAACAAACCATAATTACTGCTTAGCTTCAACTAAAATTTATATACCTGGGCACCCTCTATCTCTAATCTCTGGATTTGGATGTCAGAAGACAGGGGTCGCAACATGCATACGAAGAATAAATCTGACTTCTCAAAGAATGAATTATGACTTTGTCTGTTGGTCAGATATTTAGATCAAATAAGAAAAGAGTGCTCGTCATTTATACTGTAAACTCACAGGAATCCAAGAAACTTCAAAAGGAGAAAAAAGTTCCTAATTTATTAACATGTAACAAAAAATTGGCCATGTAGGTTTAAATAAGTTATTGATTTGTGAAAATATCATGATTTTTTATTTTAGTCCTTATAAAAATTTTATTCAATTTTAATCCCAAAAATATATATAAAAAAACATGGTTTTAGTCCTAGGTGACCAAGGGACTAAAACCACATCATTTTTATTAAATGTAAGGACTAAAACTGAATAAAAATTTTAAAGGAATTTAAGTAAAAAATTGTGATACTTTCAAGATCAATGAGTTAGTTAAGCCTTTTATTTCAAGCACCTATTCTTCCACTAACAACGATATTGCTAAAAATGAACATGTCAACATAGACAAGCTTTAATACTTTTGCTTGATACCACAAGACCTAAATTCAAGCTTTAATACTTTTGCTTGATACCACAAGACCTAAATTGAACCTGCAGCGAGTGTATAAACAGTTAAGAATTCCTTCATCTGTAGGATTATGGCCTACATGACTTGCCAGGACATGTTCCTTCCATTAATCCCTATTCCCTAATCCAATATCAACAAAGTTCGAACCTTCTATCTCCAATTTGAAGTCTCCATATTCAATCAGTGGAACTTCCCATCAAGTATATCAATTGATATATATATATATGCATACAGCATGCTACCTGAATGCTAATACTTCCACAAATTCTGAGTCAACCTGAAAATTGATAGAATCTAAAATTATTAGGCTCAGAAGGTAAACTTTATTGAAACCCGATCATATAAACTAATTTTAGGACTAGCCCACAATTAAATGGTACAGGAAGATTCACTTACTCCCGTTTCTTCTTTGACCTCTCTTACTGCTGCAACACAAATATCTTCTCCCTGTATAGGTTGAACAAGTGGATTATACACACACTATAGATTCTTATTCTATAATGAGAAAGATATCCAATGCATTTACCTGATCAACAACTCCAGTAGGGAATTTCCAGACACCAGTTCCCTGAAAATGTCCACTATTTTCTTGAACAACCAGGACCTAATATCAATGAATAAGTAGAAAATGAGATGTTAACTGCCAATAGAGAACTAAATTCGTAAGAATTTTATTAGTGACTGACATGTTACTCTTTTTCCAATGAAAATTCAGATAATGAACTAGACAGAAACTGACAGGAATTAAAAATAATGGGAGCAATGGATGAGAAAATGCAGAGAAGAACTAAAATAATCTGAATATACTAGTTCCTCCCTAGAATGAAATCCAACACCTGTTAAGTTCCTTTTCACCCTAATCTATGATGTTATCCTTTGATCAAGATCCAGGACCCCAATAGCTGTATTTGTCAAAGATACAGTGCTCAAACAATAAGAAAATCCTTCCATTCAAGTGCAAGCCTGATTATGAAGTTGCAATACTTCATGATTGATAGAGGGGGAAATACCTCTTTTTTTTCATTCATGACAAATGAACCAATGCCCACCCTATGAGTGGCATTTGCAGGAATAGTGCTTGGACTTTCAGGAATCCAATAAACAAGCATTAAATATTTTGGTTCAGCATGATGATACCCAAAACCCTCCTGCATAGTGTCACGGAAATAATAGTTAATACATAGAAATGGTAGAATAGATAAATGATGACATTAATGTAACTCAATTTCATTAACCAAACTTCTCAAGAATAACTGTTATGGTAAGTAAAAAAGTTACTCACCTTAACTAAAGCTTCAACAAGATTAACTAGATGAATAGGTACTTTTATCCAAAGGCCCTTCTTTCCCTGTAAGACAATGCTGATTCATTAACTCAAACAAACGAAGATAGTGACAGAATTCTAGATTCGCACTACATGTAGTAAGGATAAAAATACCCTAGTTTTGTTGCATATAAATGAGAGGCTCATTAGCCTGTTTTAAACTTTTATTTTTTAATTCTCAGATGGTCCAGATTCATCTCAAACACAATTGCTTTTACAACCAAAAAAAAAAAAATAGACAGGAAACTAAGCATATAACAATCATTAAATCAAAATGCTTAATGCAAATTCAAAATGAAAATGAAAATTGTTCCAATAGATCATAATTGCTTAACTAGGATTATGAGGGTCAGCTAATATAATGACATTTTTTATTGAGTAAAATTTTCATATTATAAAACCAAATGAGAATTTATGTTTTATATGCTGAAAGACAGGTCAATGACAAAAGAAGGAAACCAACTTACTTAATGATAAAACTTCAATGCATTGATGAAGGATAAATTTTATTACCATACAACACGAGGAAACAAAAAAAAAGGATGGCCAGCAGATATACATGGAAATAATCTATAACCTGATTTGTGCACTCATATTATTTGTCAGACCAAATGCATAAACTTTACATGAACAAGCCTTATGTTTCTGATCTGAAGTTACACCATTTTGTATCCGTCAAATTGGTAAACCTATGATCAGAAATTAACTACATGACAAGAAAACAAAAGAGAAGATACTGTCAAATGCCAATATCTATAGACTATATATGCTATAATTACCCAGAGCATAATCTGTGTTTGTTTTATGGCTCTCTGAGAGCCCTTGCAATAAGCATATATAATACCTATCTAATTATGCAGGAAAAGATCTAAGAGGAAAATGTGCATATATATCCTCTGGTCACATATGGTATATAGGTGGGGCCTCATCAAAGTTAGTGAAACTCTATGAAGAGAGATATACAATATTAGCACACGATATGGTCATGTAAAAATTTGACATGAGTCAATCCCTTTCTCTAATCATGCATAGCTTTAAATGGAAAAGCCATACATTTTGTTTATCATTTTGTCAGTATTCTTCCATCAATGAATGAGATCAAATAGGATGATATAAATCACAAGCAGCAACTTCTTATAAAAAATAAAATAAAATAAAATGAGGAGAAGCAACTAATATGAAAGAGTACCAGCTGCTTCCAATGTGAGATTGAAGCTCTAAGGATTGTGACAAATGTTGCAGAATCCATAGACTGATCCAGATCCACAATAACACCACCGTAAGCATCATCCCTTGATGTTAGTAGTTTAATCTGTTGAAGTTGATCTTCTGCAACCATTTCTGGGGCACTTATTGATGCAATGGTTGAGGTTGACATGGATTGAATATGAACAGGGATTGTTACTCCAATCTTGACTATAAAGGAAACATAAGAAAAAGAGAAAAAGTAATATTAGAGTCTATACAAAAGATAGGTTATTTTTAGTATTTATAGACAAACCTGAACAGGATCCTTCAACATTTCTTATAAAAATGGTAACAGTATCAACTGCCAAGTGTATGCAAAGACTAGCAGTCCTCATAGCCCAGTTTTCCCAACGGATTAGGAAAGAGGAAGAACCGAACTTTTAAGGTACCATATGGATGCATGAAGAATTTCTCATTTTAAACTGAACATTACAAGACTTCAGAACCACTATGCAGCAAAAAAAGGGCGAGTTTATCATTTAAATAGTAAATTAGTTCAGTCTCCACATTATTTCTTGAATTTTAGCTTACCTTCACTAGGCACTGGCTTTAAAAAATCAACCAACAATGGCCTTAGAAAAGGGGAATTTTGGGAAAAGCCGGAAAATGAAGGTTAAAATAATTCTCTGTTTCTATAACTTCCAATGGATGTTGCAAATTGTGAAAAAAAAAAAAAAAACTCACTAACAGGGAACAATCTCAGAAGCACAGACAGCCATTTTTTGACAACAGAATTGTAGGGTGAATTGTGCCACGAAACGATGAAGTGAATGGCTCTGTAAGCTAAAAAAGGCCTATACATATACACTCCTCATGATGAAGACCCAAATCAAAACCATCAATATTTGCGTGTGTTCGGATTAGCCTATTTAATATTCAAAACAGGATCAGAATATAATAATAATAATAAATAAATAAAAACGATTTGTCACCAAAGATAATGAAAACCAGACATGCACGTTACAAGCAATAAAAAAAAAGGCTGAAAATTGACAGTCATAAAGAATACCCAAAAAGAAAAAAAACAGAGAATTTGAAACGGGGTCACTGTGAATCCAACAGGAAAACAAGGTTGGGTTCAGCACCTACCTCTTGAAGCTGCTCGTTTAATTGTTGTCCCTGTATATAAGAAACGCTGCGCTCTTGCAACATAATGGGGACTCCTTGTTGAGGAAAAAAGGAGTGAGAGTTTTGGCAGCGATCTAAGCATGTTGTTAATGTGCATCAAGGTGAATCCAAACCAACAAGCCTAATAAGTTATGGTAACATTTCTGTGTCTCTTTTTCTTCTTTAGTGAATCAAAATTGAATGAATGAGATTGGCGTGTTATTTGTGTGATGAAAATTAATTCCAACTAGTAGAAGGAAGGGAAGCGGTGGAACAGAGGACACGGCAGCGTAGGCATAGTCTCGTCATTATGCCCCAACAAACGGCAACACCGGTAATTCAATTCCGGACCCTTTTCTTTTTCCTTTTTCTGTTTTTCACAACTTATTTCTATATGCATACTCATAATATATTAAAATTTTAATTTAAGTATCAGTAAGAAAATTACAACAATAATTAGGTCTTTTGTACTACACCAATCAAACAACGTCATCATGCTTTAATGTGAATTATATTTATGAATAAATTATTAGTTCTAAATTAATTTTATTTCAACTTAGAATACTATGATATTATGTTTTGGAAAAAAGCTTTTCCTAAGTAAAAAAAATAAAAAAATAACTTACATTAAATTATATTTAGGTATAAATTATTACAAGTATTATTGTTTTATATTTTTAATATATTTAAAGTATAAGGAATTGTAAATTACTTGAAGTGTAAATTCAAAGAAATTTAATAGTTGTACAAAAATATATAAGAAAATAAAGTTAAATGATGATATTTGGAGAATAAGTATTTTTTCAATATAGTGTTGTATAAATAAGAAAAATAAGATGTTATTTAATTTTAAAACTTATTTTTATTTTTATTTAAAAAACATTATCTTATCTTTATTCTGTTTTCTATTTTTAAAATTATATATTAAAAAATAAAAAATAAAAAATAAAAATAGATAATATTTTTTAAATCAAACACCGCTTAACACTGTAATACTAAAAGTATTATGTTTATAGATAAAATTATAAATAAAATTTTCTATTTCAAATTTTTGTAATGATTTTAATAGAATGGTTCTAATTTCTTCTCGACTCTGGTGGTAGAAGTATTTTATATTTAATCTTTTAAATTAATTAACTAATTTTTAAATTAATTAAGATGTTGATTTAAAATTTAATAATTTAAATGGGTATTGAACAGATATTAATTAATATTTATAATATATTAAAAATAAAAAATAATATCATAATTTTATATCATTAAAAATTTTAAAAAATTAAATTCAAATCATATATTAAACTAAATCAAATATAACATAAGGAAATAATATTCATTAGTAATTATTTGCCTCATGCCCCTATTCATGTGTAGGAATGAGAAAAAAAATTCTTTAACACTAAAAAATCATTCTTTCATTTCCTTTGTTTATGTGCAAGAGCAAAAAAAGAAAAGAAAAGAAAATGAGAAACAATATCAATCTCTCAATTAAAGTGAATGTTTATACATCTTGAACATACTTGAGGAGTAACAAAGATTTATGCATTACTTTAAATTTGGGGATTAATTATTGAGTGTTATGTCTATTGTTTTGGTTTGGTTTTATAAATATTATTTTACTTGGACATATATTACACATCTTAAATAAGAAACTTTAGTCATGAGTCGAAGGTAACAAGTTAGAACAACAATCAACGAGCTATGACAATGGTGGTTATGGGAATGATATTCTACATACAGTCTACGACCAATACTTCATTGTATGGCAGTTTGGTGATCGCCAATAATCCCATAGTAGTTAACATATGGTCGATTCAACTTATGGGTGTTTCAATTATCATTATTTTTCAATTTTTTATTTTAAAAACCCGTAAAAATATGAGGTTGGTTTATATTGTCTAGCATGACTTTTTCTTAAAGAGTTACCAAATTTTAACCACTTCAAATAATTTTGAAACAATTTTTAGCTTAATTTGTTATACGGTTTGAGTGAATCAAATTAGTAACTAATTCTTAATACTGATCGGTTGTTCACATTTACAATCATGTTTATATCTAAATTACGTTTCTTTTTGAAATTTGTTGAAACTTTCTCACACATATTCCAACAACTTAAGCTAAGGTTTTACATTCTTTTCCCTTCAACAGATATTGCCCAAACCTTTGGTCCAATGCATCATATAGTGTTATTTTATTTAATACATCCACATATTCAATGCAATATTCTCGTATCTATCACATTAAATTTGTTTTCTTATTAGTTTTTATTACCTAACAGTTAATTCTATATAACGTCGCAGGTCTTATAATTGAGAATAAAATTTGATGATACCTTTATGATGCATACGTTTTACATCACTTATTTCTTCTACTTTTAAAATCCACAATTTACCTTATTTATTTTTTCATTATTTGACTTATAATTAAATATACTATTTTTGTTTTATTTGTGACAAAGTTATGATGCTTAATAAAAAGTTATTAAAAACATAATAAATTCATGAAAGTACATTTAAGACATTTATTATAAAATAAAAAATATTTAATAAAACTAAAAATTTTACTTTTTATTTAATACTCAATATTTTAATTTTTAATAATCTTAAAATACTTATTAACAAATTTTTATTAGAAAAATAGTCACATTTAATACTCAACCATATTATAAAAAGAATTAATTTTTATAAAAAATATTGATTAATGAATAATTTGATTGGGTAATAAATAAAGGAGCTCACGTTTTAAAAATATTTTCTTATTCCACGAGAGAGGAACTAATTTCTTGAATTAAAAATAAAAGTCTTTCCTAATAATAATATTTTCATACACATAAATATTGAAATCCAACTCAAGACTTTAGTAAAAGAGCTCAAAGGTATTCCCTTTCTTAAGTCTCAATTTGATAATATATTTTAAAATAATATTATTTTAATAATTTAATATTAAAAATGTATTTTATTGTCAATCACTCTTAAATATTGTGTGGCAATAATGGAAGAATTAATTAGTAAACCAAATATTTAAGAATATATATATATATAGCGACGTAAAGTTTAAATTAAGAAAAACAAGAATTACATCACCAAATACCAAAAAATGTGCAATAGATTTTGGGTAGATTATAATACTAATAGAACATGAGGTTGTGATTCTAATTTACCAAGGTTTAACGCAGTAGTCATTTTACTTACCAACCAGTAACCCCATTTCCCTCTATTTTCACCTCTCACCAAAACCCTCGCGCCGCTAATTTTTTTACCTTCTTATGGACCTCTTCGCCGACGACCACTTCCCCGTCCCCGACCATGTCGCTCCATTTCCCGATTCCGGCGACCTTCTTTACGCCACTGACCTCCTCCCTCACCGTCACAACCCCCAGAAGCTCCGCCCCATCAGGTCCATCCCCTGCGCCCTCAATGCTCACGCGCCTCCTCAACCTACGCAGGATCCGATACCTTCCGGGTCGGGTCATGCCCTGGGTCCCCAATCTGAGTGAGTTTCAGTTCGTCCCTCCATTTTTTTTATCCAAAGTTAATTACTTTTCATTATTCAAAAAATTGATTATTATAAAATTCAAAAATTGGCTTTTTTCTCTGTCATTTTAATATTCAATTTAAATTTGTACGCCGTTCCGTGCCCTCATCTTTTATCTTTACGTATTTATCTTTGCGGAACATTTGGGGGCTGGGGGCAGAACAATCAATAAAGTGATCTCTTTTTTTTTAAAAAAATAATTTAATAGAAAAATATTGTGATTTGTGGTGATGAGTGATGACAGATTGTGTAGTTTTTTGATGGGTGCATGCGATTAGGCGTTGAGCACAAATTTGTGTCAAGCAGATGTTGCAGTGCAGAACAATTTTGTCCATTTGATGCTCGTTATGATAGGATTTGCATCTTTTTATGAGAGAGAGAGAGGGAGAGAGAGAGCCCACAACTTTGCATCTCTTTCTGATTCCAAATGCTTTGTTTTATGGTTTTGTGTTGGTTAAAATAACACATGGTACGATGTATTATTATAGTTGGGTCGACATTTATGTTTTATTTGCACAAGTATTTGTAGCATATGGAATGTATGTTGTGTATGATAATTGGCCAACAAACTTTAGGGGGAAGGCATATGAAATGGAACCTTTATCCCAAAGATTCAGTAACCTAACTACTCTAAGGGAATTATTGCCTTTTACCAAAGTCCATCATGACAATTTGACACCAATTTGAGCTGTTCTTTTGATCTGTTCTTCATTATTTCAGCTCCTCTTTGGGTGATGAGGATGAGGATGAAGAGGATGACAATTCAATAACAAGTACTAAAGAACTTGGCTCTAGAAAGAGAAGGAGAAAGACAGTGAAAAAGCTTGAAGATTTTGTGAAGGATTTGGTGACAAAGGTGATGGAAAAGCAAGAACAGATGCACAATCAGTTAGTGGAAATGATAGAGAACAAAGAAAGGGAAAGAATAAAGAGAGAAGAAGCTTGGAAGCAAGAGGAGATGGAAAGAATTAAAAAGGATGAAGAAGCTAGAGCCCAAGAAAAAACTCGCAATTTAGCCCTCATATCCTTCATTCAGAACCTTTTGGGCCAAGAAATTCAAATCCCCCAACCAGTTCAAGCACGCAGCAATAGAGAACAGGATGAAGTTGAGGTGAGCGTTGGAAAAGATTTCAACAATGATCCAAGTAACAGCAGATGGCCAGATGTTGAAGTACAAGCACTCATAACTGTGAGAACTTCATTGGATCACAAGTTTCGTGTGATGGGATGCAAAGGGTCAATATGGGAGGAGATATCTGAAGCAATGCATGGCATGGGCTACAACCGCTCTGCAAAGAAGTGTAAGGAGAAGTGGGAAAACATCAACAAGTACTATAAAAGGACAATAGGGAGTGGCAAGAAAAGGCGTCAAAATAGTAAAACTTGTCCTTACTTTGATGAATTGGACATTCTCTATAGAAATGGACTCCTCATTCTTGGAAATGCCTTGAACAATACCAACGATGTTCCCAAGACTGAAGAGAAGGAGTAGATGAATCTTAGGACTAAAATATGGATTGTGTAAAATCTCATGCTCTTCCCTTTTTACTTACTCATTCTTCTGCTGAATTTCCTCACTAATGAACTTTAGTGGACAATATACCAGCTTTTAACTCTGCATTTAAATATCAAGTTCATTGGGTTCGTGATTTACATTAAGATACCATGTGACCTACCGATTGCAATCCTAATTAAAAAAGAGGACAGATTCATTCTTATGATGGGAGTAATTTTTTTTTTTATATTAAAAGTAATTTGTGTTTAAGAGAGCAGTTGAAAGAGTTTTTTTATGGAACTTCAATAGGCCTGTCTTATCAAATAAATACTTCAATAAGTTTTTGCCTAAATCTATCATAGTGGTTTATGATTTTTTTATAAGTTAGTTTTAACTTATTTTAAAAACACTTTAAAGTAAAGTTCATATATATAAGTTCAAGTGATAAATTCTCGTTGATTAAATAAGTTTTTCATCCAAATGTTACCTAACTTTCATAGTCTAATTCTAAAAAATAATGAACTTTGATCAGATTCAATAGTCAATACCACGAGGTCAAGAGTATGCACATTACATTTCACTTGTTCTTGTACCGGAAATTAGTTAATTTTACCTTGTCGCAAAATATACTTTTCTTTTTTAGCTTTACTTTTAGTCAAATATTTCAAAGTTTAATTAATTAATTGTTTAATTTAATAAATAAATATTATCCTAATGTTTGAAATTGTAAGTATTGATCACTTAAATTTTTGAATTTACAGAATTCTCAATTCAGTCTTTGATTTACAAAGTGTTATTTACTTTAATCCTTTAGAATAAAGGTTTTTATAATGTCATGAATTTCGGTAAATGAAAGTAATTATTTCTGTTTTTTTTTTCAAAATCTAATCAATTGGTCTCTTTGAACGCAAGCAAATAGATGATATTTGGTTTGAAAATTTGTTTTCAAACCAAAGTAATCAATTAGGAATATCCCGTTAAAAATATTGACAAAAGACACCAATCAATTAGGCTAATTGATTAGTTATTTACTGGTTCTCAAATTTTAGCTTTTACCTCGAACTAATCAATTTGTTGATCTCTGCATTTCATGTTTTTAATCCAACAAGGAGATAATTGATTAGTTTGGGCATCAATTTCAAGACGTTCAAATTTTTTATTGTATGAAACTTGTGTTTTTATTCCAAATCATTTTGACTCGTACGCGATTATATTATCTCTAGACCTTTAATTTGTAAAAATCTACTCTTTTTTTAATAGTTTTCTTTTCAAGAGGAGTTTTCCTTTTAGATGAAGTATCCAAATGTTGTATAGATGTTAAATTGATCTTTCTAAAATAAAATTAAAAAAAAAAACTCAAGCTTTGCTTGAGAACCGAATCAATATATATATATATATATATATATAGGTTGTACCTCTCTATCGTTAAATTCTTCCAATTTTTTTGCATTTTATTTATTAGTATTTGGTTTGAGTTTTGGTGTTTTGGTAACTAAATGGGCTACAGCAAAGAAGTTACATCTTTACCTTATATCCTCTAATGCGTAGCCACTGCACTCTCAACGCCGTTGTTAAATGTCCAGTCACTTTTCAAAGCTCGTCACAAATTCTCCATCCTTTCCCCACCCATCATCACTTCTCTACTTTTTTTTTGTCTTCAATTCTTTGCTATAAATTTATTGGAAGCCATTGCAGATCAAAAATCTCGGATTATGAAGAAGACGAAATTTCTGTTCTTTGATTTTCAAATTATATTTTTAATTTTAATTTTTTCTTATTATTACCATCAAATAATTTTTAATTTTTTTTTAAAATCTTGATCCAAATTGACTTATTTACTACTTTATGGATTTTTATTAAAAATCCTAAGACTGAATCATACCTAACACATCTTATCTACTATATTATATAATTGATTTAATTCATTTTCTGTTCAACCAACTCAGTGAATTTGTTATTTGAGTCTTATAACATTTACTCCAAATAATTATATGATAGAGTAAGTAAACCTTAAGATCATTTGGTGATTTACTCGATACTTCCGAAGAAAATTACAAATTGAAGCCTTCTGAAATTAATAATGTTGCTCACGTTTCAACCTTTTCATTTGTAGAGATAGATGATACACAACAACGTTTTCATCTGTGGCAACCGAAGCATTACCGTTTTCTATGTAAAAGTATTTCTAACAAGGGTCATGATTACTGATTAGACTCTTTCTAACACTTCAATCAGATACCCCATGGATAACTGTAACACGCTTGTCAGAATTTGATTCAAGAACTTAGATGCATTGTGACATTTTATTCCTAATTAAATACAACAAAATGAACAGAGAGAGGGGAAAAAGGGACCAACAAGCATGATAATATATAGCTAAAATTATGTAGTGGTGAATTAAGCCAAGCATTAAGGATGTTTGTATTATTGATGTTATTATTATTGTTATTGAATATTGTACTTACATGGTTATGAAGATAAAATAGGTTATATTTAATAAAATCAAAAAAATAAATTAGTAGAACGTTAAAAGATAAATATTAAGAATTTAAAAACTGATGAGATAATATGTTGAATTAAAAATATTTGATAAAAATAATTGTTCAACTAATTAATATATATAAAAGGATTGAAGGATATGACTAATTAATATAAAAAATGTGATAAATGTGACATATTTTTTTAAATATTAACATTTGTTAACATATTTGATTGATTATATTTCAAATTAATACAAGATTATTGTTAATTTTGGTAAAAATATAATACATGCGGAAAAAGAAATCAAGAATGTTAAGCCTGTTGTCAAGCAAAAACAATTAATTTGTGCACAAACTAGGAGATGAGTAACAAGCTGGATGAATTATTGTATCTGAATGGAGCATTCTTGGTTTTTTGTCTGTATGATCTCAATTTCTCTTGGATGTCATAGAGAGCAAGAACAGGCCAGTCACGTAACCACTTGCTTGTTATTAATTCGACGAAGTTCTTATATTAATAAAGAATCTTTAACATCCTCTGCATTTTCAATCTTTATGTCAATTTTATCTTACTATTTAGAAATTAAAGAGAAAAACCAACGATGCAAATTTGGTGACACAATTACTGTATTATATATAACAAAAATCCACCAACTATATCATATGACCCCTCGTGTGGCATCTCTATTAATATAATCCCAAAAGAGTTCACGGGTTTTCCTAACTAGTAATTTAAAAACGAAGACACTGCAAACCACAAAAATACTTACTTATAAAACACCCTTAACACTTCTCCAACTTTCATGGCTCAAATTCACAAACTAAACACAGACGTGAAATTAATGGCTTCAAAGGGTGCAATTGCACATGCTTCTTCTGTTGCTATACTCCTCTGTCTCAATTTGCTTTCCTTCACGATGGTAAATTCAACCTACATACCTGTAGTCCCAGTTCCAGCAGAACCTTATCAGAAGGACACGTGTCCTATTGATGCCCTTAAGTTAGGTGTGTGTGCCAAAGTGTTGAACTTGGTTAATGTTAAAATAGGGTCACCACCAACCCTCCCTTGTTGCACACTGATTCAGGGTCTGGTTGATCTTGATGCCGCTGCTTGCCTTTGCATTGCCCTCAAAGCTAACCTCCTTGGCATCAACCTTAATGTTCCTGTTTCCTTGAGCATCATTCTAGAAAACTGTGGAAAGAAAAACAATGGTTTTCAATGCCCTTAAATTGTGCACATGTTGGTCTCACTCGTATTTCAGTGTTTTTTTTATATGTTAGTTCCTGCTTGTTTTCTCTTTAATTTCAATTCATGCTGTGACCATGTATTATTTGGCGCTTGCCATCCTAATTTTATACTTTTTCAACATTGTTCCACTGTTGGACCAAAGATTATTCATCTTCCTCCTCACCTTCTTAACTTGACTGCCTGTGCAAAAGCTGTGGCACCAATAAAATTAGAATTTAATTGAAATCATTAAAAGTGTAAAAGATTTTATATTTTTTATCAAATTATAAGTTGTCATATTATTAAAATTTATTAATTTTATAACAATTATATTAAAATTCATACCTGCTATAAATTTTAATTAATTAACAATGTTACATTAATAGTATATTAAAATTATATGATTCTTATTTTTAAAATATATTTTCCATTTTTTAAAAGAAAAATTATGGGTACATATTCCGTTCTTTTTTTTTTTTTTAATTTGTCTTAGCATGCAACATACTTTAAAGAATAACATAAAACACTTTACTTAAAAACTATTTGTATTGCAAAATATCAAGTGATTAATTTAAATATGGATAATTTATTTTGAAAAATAAGGAATCAAAATCAATCATTTTACAAATTAAAATTTTAAAATTTTAAAAGAAATCAAAATATATTTAACTTTTTATAAGTACTATGTACTTCATTTTTTAAGTAAAGTTTTCGGTATGAATTTTATGAATGAAAAAATATTCCACCATACTACAAATCTAACCTATGATTTAATTAGGTCAAAAAGTTTTATTACAAAATTAAACTTATTATATAAAAAAATTATTTGAAAAAAACATCACAAATGATGTGTAAATTATATTTTACTCCATTAAATTTACTACATGCAGATATAAATTAATTTTTAACTTTCAGTCAAGAGATATTTTTAGTGCGAAAATTCAAAAAAAAAAAAAAAGAAAAAGAAAAAGCTCATCTACTAACAAAAGCAAAAGTTCCTAACCTTGTGAAAGCCTAAAATGCTTTATAGTTAGAAGCTCAACTAGGAACCCTTATCTGGATAGGTTGCATAACACTACCAAATCCAAATTCATTAGACATACTCAAGGCACCTCTAACTACGTTATTAGATGACCCCACCAAATCCATTTTCTTCAAGCTAAGGTTACTCTTCTATAACTCCCATTCGCATTAAACTTTTCATCATTTGGTGAAGGGGGTTCTCACCAGTTAATGTGATGCCACGTTAAGCTATGGTGAATGTTATTAATCACGGCTCATGAACGAAAGCAATGAAGCACGTTTTCAATTTGACTAAAACAAACCTAGGACAATAGTGTGCGAGAAATATTTAATTCTCCAAATTTCTTTCTGAATTAAATGTTTTAGACCCAGTTTAATAAAATGGATAGAAAGGGAATGTTTGACTTTGTTGCTAGAAGAAAATGGATGAAACACTATAGACTTTTGGAAAAACAAATTGGAGTACCTTTATCCCACACAACTTAGGAGATCCTTAACCACTCCATGTAGAATGAAAACCCAAGTGTTTTTGGATAAAATCCTGGTGGTTCTCCAGATCATTCACGATTGACATAAAGGAAAATAGCAAGTTTTAAAGAGAAGTGAGATGGAGGATTTCAGAAGTGAAGAAACATGAAGGAAGATTGCTTTATTCAACTCGTTCTTCTCAAAGCAAACTTATTCTACTTTCTTAACCCAAACACACTAATTTTCTTATTCTTTTATTCTTGCGTGTCCTATTTTTCATGTGTTCAGGGTATGACTATATAGTTTTTTTCGTTTTGTTTGTTAAAAGTAGGTCAAAAGATGTGATTGAATAGTTACAAGTCATATCTTGGGATTAGGTAAATGTAAATTTGCTTTATATGGTGACTTGTCACCTTGTGTAGGATTTTAGATGTTCAAAGTGAATAATAGGTGATAAATAAAGAAAAACGCTAATTAGAGAGCAAATCAATCTTATTAGAGCGAGCTAGTAAGCAAGCAAATCAGATCTCAAAGCAATATATGTCCTAAAGTGTCCTTTTCCCATGTTTATCATGAAGGTGTTTTTCAAAGTACATACAACTTTTACACTTCATTTAAAGCCTTTTATATGTCACATAGTCTATTTGGTTGCCAATCCTTCATGGTGTTATTAAGGGCCATCCTACAAAGAAATAGGTCATTAAGAATATGTAATAAATTTTAAAAATATTATCTACCTGTGGTTTTTTAAAAGACATGATAATAAAGATATAAATCATTTAAAATTTAATCATGAAGTACAAGTTGAAGTCGTAATACAAGAGGAGAATAACTATATAAATTATGACTTATGAAGATATATAAAATATTTAAAAAATATTTATTTAATTCAATTCTGATGCATTTTATTTCTTTATCTTTTTATAATTTTTAAAACTAGAAATTATGTATAATTATTTTAAGATAACAAGTGTATATTTTTATTATTAAAACAATTAACAAACATAAAACAGTATTTTTATCCATCTACATTTATAAATTTTGTTTTTAATAATTGATTATAATTTTTTATAATTAATTACTATAAAAAAAATATGTTTAATTATATAAAAATTATAATTAATTTAATAATATATATAATTATTTAAAATAAATTATAATTGATTATCAAAATAAGTAATATATATGGTAATAAGTTTGATTTCGTATATGAGGGATAATCAATTTTAATTGATTATTATATTGTTGATTATATAAAAATATTAAAAAATAATTAAACGATTAATAATATATTATTAATGAATTAATTGAATTTGGAGGAATATAATAAAAAATTAAAATGTATCCTATGACGGTAAACCAATAAATAAGGTAGCTGAAAGTTGAAAAAATAACTAAAAATAAAATTAAAAATTAATAAGTTATCGATTAAATAAAAAATGTTTGGTAAACTAACTATTAAACTAGTTGATACATATAAAAATGATAACACTAGTGGAAAATAAACTTTTTACATCGGTTGTTAAGCACATTTTACATCGGTTATTCAGGCGGTGTTGAAGCGGGCGATATAGAAAATAAGACTTTTTACATCGGTTCTGCAACCGACGTAAAAAGTATGACTTTCTACATCGGTTGGGCAAAGAACCGATGTAGAAAGTACACTTTTTACATCGGTTTCGGGCAGAACCGATGTAAAAAGTATACTTTCTACATCGGCTATAGCTTTAACCGATGTAAAAAGTCATACTTTTTACATCGGTTCTGCCCGCAACCGATGTAAAAAATGTACTTTCTACATCGGTTATGGTCGTAACCGAGGTAGAAAGTCCTTTTTTTTTTAATATTCATTTTGTTTAGGTATACTACCGTATTATTTATTCACATACCTGCATATACACACAAAATGCAGGCAGACAATAGAGAAGCACCAGACAGCCAATACAGAATTCACATAATCTATATATTTAAACTAAATACATCATTATTTATTATCAAACTTTAATTTACAAATGAAATAACTTAAAATTACATCAAACAAGTATTGAAAGTTGAAAAGAAATGTAATAATCAGCCATGTACCTGTTGAAAGCAAAGAGAAAAGATGTTAGAAACTCTACTAAACATAAAAAACGTAATAAACATTTTAAAATAAGTTAAAAATAAACATACAATGATGAAATAATTAAATAAATAACTAACTTGTATCGTGTAGTAACATTTTCCCATATTCCTTCATGATGATCATCTCGAATAGCATGTACATCATCTATTTCAGTTTCTTCATTGATACTAGATATCCTTGATGATAAGGGAGTTTGAGAAATATCAATATTTGAAAGATCATTGGTGTCATCACTAGCGATTGTTGTCTTTCCTTGAAGAACAACTGACCATCTTTTGGAGCAAGGATCTTGGACATAAAACACTTGTTTTGCTTGGTGGGCCATGAGAAAAGGGTCATCCTTGTAAGCTACTTTTTGAAGGTCAACCAATGTAAATCCCAATTCATCGACTTGCACACCACTGTTACTATCAACCCATCTGCATTTCAAAACAAGCACTCTAAATTTGGTGTAATCAATCTCCCAAATCTCTTCAATCACTCCAAAGTAAGATATGGAAGCCTTTACAGGATTTTTATCTTTAGAACTTGCAAAATGCATCGACTCTGCCACCACCATAACCCCACTATTTTGCATGGTACTTTTAGCATCCTGAGACTTTGTATAAAATGAAAAATGATTAATATCGTACCCAGTCCAACATATGACATCAAAGTTTGGGCCATTTGCTAGCCACTTCAATGTATTAGAGGCACCATCATCCTTCTTAATTGTTTCACCAAACCAGTTTAAGAACGTTTTGTTATGCTCATTCAACAACCATTTCTCGTTCATTCGAACATTCTCCTCCCTTATCATAGTTTTGTGAGTAGATAAGTAAGGTTGAACCTCATCGGTATTATTCAAAATATACAAATGTGCTTGAAGGACTTCTGCACGACCCATGCTTTTCACAGTTATGCCTCGTGTACCTTTACCTCCGTGTCTTCCCTCATGACGAGACTTAGAAACTCCTATGGGTTCCACCTCTGACAAATACTCTGTACAAAACTCAATGGCCTCTTCTGCAATGTATCTTTCAATCATAGATGCCTCGGGACGGTGTGGATTCTTCACATACCCTTTTAATATTTTCATGTATCGTTCTATTGGATACATCCACCTCAAATAAACTGGACCACATCATCTGATCTCTCTCACTATATGAACAACCAAGTGAACCATAATGTCAAAAAATGATGGAGGAAAATACATCTCCAATTGGCATAAGATAGTGAAAGCTTCATTTTCCAACTCATCCAATTTTAGAAGGTCAATGGCTTTGCTACATATTTTATTGAAAAATAAGCATAACCTACTTATTGTATGTCTAACTTTTTTAGGTAAAATGTCACGAATAACCACTGGAAGTAGTTGTTGCATCAACACATGACAATCATGAGACTTTAACCCAACTAACTTTAAATCTTTCATCGAGACAAGTCTTTTAAAATTTGAAGAATACCCTTGTGGCACTTTAACCCCACGTAGGCACTCACAAAAAGAAATTTTCTCTTTTTTTGACAACGTATGACATGCCGGGGGCAAATATGTTCGCTTTCCTACAGACTGTGGAGCTAACTGATGTCGTATACCCATGTGAACCAAATCCAGTCGAGAATTGACTCCATCTTTAGTCTTGCCCTGTATATTGAGAAGTGTTCCAATGATGCTATCACACACATTTTTTTCCACATGCATCACATCAATACAATGTCTAACATCAAGTTTGCACCAATATGGAAGATCAAAAAATATTGATCTTTTCTTCCATATCCTTGTCTCCATGACCTTTTTTTGAGTCTTTCCAAAAACAGTTTTGATGTTTTTAACCCGGTCGTAGACTTGTTGTCCAGTTAAGGCTTTTGGAGCAACATCATTTTCTGGCAACCCATTAAAAGCTTTCCTTAATCTACGATAAGGGTGATTAGTCCTGAGAAATTTTCGATGACCAAGATACACTGTCTTCCTTCCATGATGCAGTTGATGGTAACTTGTGCCTTCTTCACATATGGGACATGCTTTGTGCCCCTTAACGCTGTATCCACATAAATTTCCATATGCTGGAAAGTCATTAATAGTGAAAAAAGCATTGCCCGCATCTTGAAATTTTCATTACCATATGCATCAAACACCTCCACACCTTCTTCCCATAGATTTTGCAAGTATTCAATTAAAGGAGCAAGATAAACGTCTATGTCATTTCCAGGTTGTTGTGGACCTGAAATCATCATGGACAACATGATGTATTTACGTTTCATGCACAACTCCGGAGAAAGGTTGTAAATTGTCAAAAGTACAGGCCACGAACTATGTTTACTACTTAAATTACCGTAGGGATTCATTCCATCTGTTGCAAGTCCAAGCCTTAGGTTTCTTGGCTCATTCCCAAAATTGGGATATAGTTGATCAACCATCTTCCATTGCAAACCATCAGCTGGGTGACGAAGTTTTCCATCAATCAGTCTTTCATCTACATGCCATCTAAGGTTCTTTGCTTCATCTTTATTACAAAACAATCGTTTGAACCTTGGAATTATTGGAAGATACCATAACACTTTGGCTGGAGGCCGTTTTGTGCTGTCATTGCAAATAGAATCACCATCCTTCAGTTTATAACGTGAAACTTGACACACAGGACATTCATGTAATCCTTCAAACTCATTTCTGTATAGTACGCAATCATTGGGGCAGACATGTATTTTCTTATACTGCATACCCATCGGACACAACACCTTCTTCGCCTCATAATTACGCTTTGGTAATGTGTTACCTTCCGGAAGCATCTCTACCAACAGTTCAAGTAATTCGGTGAAACTTTTATCACTCCACCCATTCCTTGCCTTCAGAGTGAATAATCTTAACACTGCTGACAATCGTGTAAAGGTAGTACATCTCGGATACAAAGGTTTCTCTGAATCAGTAGATAAGTTACCATACATATTTGCCCGCTCAAATGACGCATGCCCTACATCACGAATCATATCCTCTACCCAATCTTCCATATTTATATCAACCTCCACCGTCTGTGACACATTTGGCATGCCTAATAACTCACCATGCCATGTCCATTTTGTATAACTTTTGCAAAATCTATCACAAAGAATATGCTCTCTAATTTGACCAACACCCAAACGTCTCTCATTTAGACAATTAACACACGGACAGTAAAATTGTCCATTACTCTCAGGTAGATTTGTCTGCGCAAAATTCAAAAACTTTTCGACCCCATTCTCGTACTCATTGCTCGTTCGTTTAGCATTTATCCAACTACGATCCATACTATACAAGAATCATCAACACAAGATTTAGGATTAACCTTGTCACTCATTGTTGTTAATTTATTATCCTCACTATTGGTAAGACCCTATCCCATTCGAGAAAAAAAAATTTCATTGATTAACATACTTCTAAAATTTTGAATATCATACTTGGTGAAATTTCGGCAGCATTTCGCATCAGTCTCCAAGTACATAACTTCATTATGGTTTTATTTACCATAATGAAGCATGTACCCAGAGACAATGCAAAATGAACTAAACCAAAATTTAATCAAGTACAATTTACAAGATTTATGAAGAAATTGTTAACCACTGAATAAAAAACTTTAGTCCCAAACTGTCCAACTTGGACAATTCAAGATTTAATATAATGAATGATTTACTTATTTAGTAATAAACTCATTATATTCAACCTTGAACGGGAAACTAAGGGTATGCTCATATTTAAACTCAAGAAAACAAACCAACATATTTAAACTCAAAATCAAGACTATAACATACATAAACCCTAAACAAACTTTCACATCTGCAATCACAAAGTAGAGGTACATAGAACATACCTCATAGTCAACACAAAATGGTTGAGCGGTGGCCAAACGGTGTCCAAATGGAGGCACAACGGTGGTTGAACGACGACACAACACGGTATAGCCAAATAAGAAGCTTAAAAATTAAAGAATACAACCAAAATAAATGTATATTTCAACCATAATAATAGAATGAGATGCATAAATAACAACAAAGACGACTTCGAACCTTACGGTGCGCGACAACGACTTTGAACGAACGAAATCGTTCCAACGGCGACAACGACCACGAACGTAAGCACGGAATGAAACCACGAACAATAAAGATGTCGACAATGGCTAAGACTTAAACGAAAATAGAGAGAACAAACCGAAACGAGAAACTGAGGTTTTGAAAAATGAGGTTAAACACGAACAGCGTCGAAAAATAAGTGACAGGGGAAGACATTCTACATTGGTTGTTTCTCAGAACCGATGTAGAAAGTACTTTCTACATCGGTTGAGAAAATAACCGATGTAGAAAGTTTTAAAAAAATTCACTTTCTACATTGGTTTCAGAAAAACCGATGTAGAAAGTACTTTTTACATCGCTTGTTTCGTAACCGATGTAGAAAGTTTGAAAAAAAACTCACTTTCTACATCGGTTGGTAAAAGAACCGATGTAGAAAGTACTTTCTACATCGGTTACATAACAACCGATGTAAAAAGTACTTTCTACATCGGTTATTTTTCCAACCGATGTAGAAAGTTTACATTTATTTACAAAAATGCCACCGCGTTTTTATTTACATCGGTTTTTAAAAAACCGATGTAAAATCCTGTTATAATATCGTATTTTTTCACTAGTGTAAATAAAAATATAGTTTATAATAAATTAAAATATAATAAGTATGTTATATTTTTAAAAATATATGTTAAAATTTAATTAAATAAAATTTTATTTTTTAAAATAAAAGTATTTATTTTTATTTTTTTATATAAACAAATTTTAAATAATTTTTTTAAAGTAATATTTTATAATTTTAACTTTTTCTCAAATAGTTTAATATTTTTAATACAATAAAATAAATAGTATATATTAAAAAATTAATTTAAAATATAATATTTTATAATAATATAAAAATAAATTTATCAAAATTAGTAATCTTATTATAAAAATTAAATTATTATAAGCTTATAAAAATAAATAGATAAATAAAAAATTAAATTATAAAATTACATTAAACACAAAAATAACAACATATTTTAGATAGAAATTGAAAATATAAAAATTATTTAAAGTAATTTTTTTTAAAACTAGTAACCATCTAAAAATATTAGTAACTATTGAAATAAACTACTTTATCAAATATAACTGAAATGTTTAATAAACTTTTTAATTATTAATTTAAGCTTTGAGCTAATTGAATTATTTGATTAAATATATTTTAATATAAATACTATGCTTATTTAAATTAAAATCTCTTTTATTATAATTTAACCCTAGACTAAAATAACACATGTCATAAGTTCGGATGTTTTCTAAAATTTTTTTATATTTTGTTAGAATATTTTTTTATTAATAATAATTTTCTTCACTTACAGTAAATTGAGATAGAAAAAAAATTTTAAAATAAGAGATATGATAAATAATATAATAAAAATAATCATATATTTATTGGATATATATATATATATATTTAATAATAGACAAATAAAAAAAGTAAAATATGTACAATATAAAATAAATAATATGATGAAAACATAGAAAAAGAAATAAATATGTTGTACGGTTTGTGCATTTTTTGTTGAATGGCACTGTAGGGATGCATGAATATTATTATTAATATGATAAAATATAAGGATAAAGAGTAAAAATTAAGTATAAATGAGATATGAAAAACAAAAAATGAGAATTATTTCTTAGTTCATGATAGATATCTAGTAAGATTTCTAAAGATAAAAAAAAAAGTAAGCATTGGTGATGATTCATCGGTCTAAAGATGGCTTTCTGTATATGTATTTTTGCCAATTAATTAAGTTCGTGTTGAAATTTAATGAATTGTTTAGGCAAGCTACTTTGTGATACTTGACTTTGTTATGTGTAGTAATTGGGGGAAAGTTTGGAAGACTTTCTACCTAACTGATTTGATTTCATGAAATTTTTTTTTTAAGAATTTTAGGTCTCTTTTTAGGTTTATTTCTATAAAATTTGAAAAGTTTATTAAAATAATTTTAATTAATTTTTATAAATTTTTATTAACAAATTTATAAAAAAATTATGTAAATTTTTTTATAATGTAAATATTTAATTATATTATTTACCCAAACATTATTAACTAGAAATGCTTGAATTTATTTGCATAATTGACTTACTTGTTTTTAAGCTTTTTTTTTTCAATTTGAATCATGAGTAATTATACTACTCTAAGTCCTTTTTTTAGTTGACTAGGTTATTTTTATAATTAAGTAAATTTTTTATGATGATTTTTTTTCTATCAAAAACCCTCTCAAGGTTTTTTTTTCTACTCAAAAACTGTCAAAAATTAAAATTAAATTGTTTTAAATCTTCTTCTATTATGGAAAAAAAATTATACTAAAAACTAATAAACTAAAATATTAAATTTTATTCAATTAAAAAATCTTAAAATTTTTATCTTTTCAAATCCTAATTTTATATCTTATATAATTTTTTAAATTATTTTATCAAATTCCAACTAAATTTATGAAACCCAAACTTTTAAAAATTACTTGATATTACAAATCCATCATAAACATCCAATATAGAAAATAACAATATAAGGGTTTATAGGTAAAATAAAATTGATGGTGGAAATAAATGGATTGAATTAATCGGTTAGAAAAATAAAATAAACCCAAAGTACATGCAATTTGAACTAAATTAATTAAAAGTATAATGATTTTATTAATGGATTTACTTGAAATACATATTTAAAAGTTTTTTATATTATCATCCAATTATAAATTATTATATCATTAAAAATTATTGATTTATAATAATTACTTAAAAAAATTTACACTAACAATGTATCAAAATTTAACTTTATTAAGATAAATTCTTGAACCAAAATTTAAGCAACTAAAAATAGTAAAACTCTATTAGGATTTTTTTATTATACTTTTGTATTTGGATGTAATAAATACTTTATTTTATGATCATAATTGTTTTTAAATACTTAAAATCAATCAAATTAATATAATAAAATTAACACCTGAAATTGACATTAATATGTTTCAAAATATAATTAATTCTTCATAAATTATGGAAGGTCAATGTAATAATTTTATCGCATTTTAATTTAATATTCTTGCATTGCATAATTCAACATAGTTTGAACTTTATTTTTGTGATTTTGTTAATGTTGAGTATTTTTCAAAATTTCAGTTTTCTACTTTTCTTGATAGAAAAAATGATCAGATTTAAAAGGAGTGATGCATATTGAACAAAATCAGTTCCTAGATTCAAATATTAATATAATCAGACATTATTTTACATCTGATATATCTTGTACTTTATTATTTAATATATTTCAGTTTATTCTTAATTTTACTTCTTGAAATACATTCTGTTGGTTCTTTGATAAGTGTTGTTGTTTTGACATTTTGGAAAGCTAAATAAATACGAAAAATTTTGTCAATTTTTTTTTTCAAAATTTAGTTTTTGTTATTCATTTGAATAATAATTGCTCTATACAGATGTTTGAAAATTACAAAAAAAAAATCAAGGAAATAGAGAAAATTCTGCCAATTTTTTTTAATTTTTTTAATTAATTACATAATTTTTAAATATCTTATTTGGTATTATAAAATTATTAAAATATTAAAAATATAAATAAAAAGAATTAGAAAAAGAAATGGGAAAGGCTCGTAGGATTTGGAGCTGCATAAAACAACTAAGAATCTGAATTGGGGTTGAAAAAGCACCCCATCAAAGGCCAAAAAATAATAATAAAAAGAAAACACTTTAGAAAGCTTTAGTCTATATTCCTTCTCTAAAATGTCGCTTCTTAAAACATGCAACAACTCTCTAAAGTGCCATTTCTTATGGATGTTCCACATGATAACTGCTTTCTAGAGTCCACTTTTAAAACCCCCTTCCAAAGACTTCTTAAAGTGTCCTTTCCTATTTAGATTAGTTTTAGATTGATAGAACGGATGAAATCATTGGAAACCATTGCTTGTTCAACATACTTAAATTGCTTGCTTCCCTCTATTGGTTCAACTACTAATAAATTTGAAATTACCATTTCTATCTGTTGTAAAAAATGCACATGCCCACTTATAGGCTTTTGTCTCGATCCTGGATCTAATCCATTTGCGCATGGGCATTTTAAGGTCTTCGGCCTTTTAAAGAACAATATGTGATTTTTTTTAAATATCGAGGATTTGAAGTCACTATGGGATTTTGAATATAAAAGGAGATTTGAAGTAAAGTCTTTTAACACATTATGTGAATAGGGGAAGCATCTCAAAATCATTGAAGCCAGGTAGGTGGCTAGTTTGAACTTAGTGGAGCCCTTCTCGAAACCTTGCATCAGACTTGTGCTGAAGTTCATTTGCATCTCTATCGAGTTAGTTATGCATACTTGTAATGAGATGCATCAAGTAAAATCTATTGATATGCTGTTAGAGAAAGAAATTTGCATTTTTTTACACAATCATCTTTTCTACAAATTATGTATCCATAGTACAATTATTGTCATTTAAAGTATCTTTGTATGTTGTGGCATAATAGATAGTTAAATTTTAGTGTTAGTTAATTGTGTTTGATGTTTCTATTATCTGATGGGTTACCTTATTTTTTTTCATATCTATTATTATTTTCTTATACTTATATTTATAGGTTAAAGTTGTTACTATGGAAATGGGAATTGGATTTTGGAGAATTGGTTTCCAGCTCAAGCGGGGAATCAAAGACGTACCTATGATGCACAGGTAGTTTTTTCTTTCTTCCCGTCTTTCAAGTTCTTTACATGTACAAATTTCTCAACTTTCTGTAGAAATAAAACCTGCTTTGGAGTTGTTTTTCTTGACTTTGAATCTTTTAGGATCACATTATAATATTGATCACCCTTTTTCTGTAATTATGCTTTTATTGATTTTTTTTGGGTGATGGCAAAACTTATTCTTGTTTAATGTGATAAGAATTAGAAGAGCGATGGATGATTTCCGTGCACAGAATCAGCTATAAATTATTTATATTCTCACTTTAAATTACAATCCTGTCTACAATGATTAGCTTCTGTGTGCTGACAAGTTACCTCCGGTATCTATTCTCCAAAACATAATATGAAGGCATTGAAATAGACCAAGTAACTTAAAAAAAAACTAATTAAGGTCTTTGACTTTAGCATAGCCTATTTAGTAAATAATAGCTAAAGCTTGGAAGTTGGAACCAAAAGGAGGCAACTACGGCTGAAATGACATTCTTAGCTGCTCTTATGATCCAATCGACACTGGCTTGGCCATGTCCTTCACTGGTTAATATTAAGCCACTACTAATGGGTTGAAATATTGCTTATAGTCAGCTGACAAAATTTGAATTAATCATGCATATTGCAAATGCCACGAGCTTATTCCACACAATAACTAAAAGATGGACAAGGCATTTTTTGTTAAAGGTACATTCAATTGAGATGACTTAATTTTTAATTTTTGTGTTATTACTTGTTGTGGCAGTTAAAGTTATAAGTTCTGGTGGCAGTTAAAATTACAGGTTCTAGCAGTGAAAAACCGTCACAAATTTTTTTTTTGCACTTAAAAAAGTGCTAGTTCCAGGTAGGCCAGAAAGTGCTTCTGGCGATTTTATCTAAATGCGGGCAGGAATGCCAAAAATTGATTAAATTATGATCGGGGGGCTTTAACCGCTGGAACTCAATTTTGCATTATGAATTAAAATCACCACAATATTTTCTGTTGACTTTTAAAAAATAAAATATGACATTATTTCTTCAATTTTTAACCTCGAGAAACTTTTCTATAATTTATTTATACGCAATTCCAGAAGCCTAGATTATTTGGTTGATTTATTTGGCCGAAGATAGAGGCGTAAAGCAAACATGTTAAGACAGTCATCCCTATCCTAAAAGCTTAAAAGCTCTGTTTTGGCCCATCCAGACTTTACTAAGATTTTTGAAATCAAATCAGATGCTTTCGGAAAAGGACACGGAGAGAGAGAGAGAGAGAGAGATCGCGCTTGTATTAGCCCTTCCAGACTTTACTAAGAATTTTGAAATCAAATGTGATGCTTTCAGAAAAGGACACACACACATACAGAGCTCCTGTGTTAGCCCTTTCAGACTTCACTAAGATTTTTGAAATCAAATTTGATGCTTTCGGAAAAGGAGTGGGAGTTGTTTTGATGCAAGAAAAGAGGCCAATTGCAATTTTTAGCAAAGCTTTGTCAGACAGAACACTATCAAGATCTGCTTATGACAAGGAAATCATGGGACTGGCTCTTGCATTTCAGCACTGGCAGCCCTATCTTTTGGGGAGGCAATTTAGAGTGTATAGTGATCAAAGGTGTTTGAAGTTCTTCACAGCAGAGGATAACAAAAGATCAACACAATTAGGTTGCCAAATTGATGGGTTATCATTGGAAATTTTGTACAAACCTTAGAAAGAGAACGGGGTGGATGAAGCTCTATCTAGGGTCCGTGAAGGAGAATTTGCAGTTTTAGCTTCATACCCAATTTAGGAGGAGGGTTGAACCTGGCTCAAGGAGTGCAGGAGGGTCCTAAATTAGCTCAGATTATCTAGGACTTACAAGGCAACTCGCTGTGTGGGCTAGGTTTTTACTTCACAAGAGGGATACTCTACTACCAAGGTAGGTTGGTTATCTCTTCTCAAGAGGGATATTCTATTACTGCTGGAAGAGCATCACACTTCTCCTCAAGGATGGCATTCGGATTTTTATAGAACATATAGGAGGTTTGCTACAAATCTCTATTGGATTGGTATGAAACGGAGAGTCCAAGAAGTTTTACAGGCCTGTGATGTTTGCCAATGACAAAAGTATTCTACTTTGGCATGAGGTGGATTGTGGCAGGCCCTAGAAATACCCAAAGTGGTTTGGGAAGATCTCTCTATTGATTTTATTACAAGGCCACCAAAATCCAAAAATTACAAAAGCAATTTTGGTGGTGGTGGACCACCTGTCTAAATACAGCCACTTTATTCCTTTGAAACACCCCTAAACTGCAAAAAAACAATAGCTGATGTGTTTGTTAGAGAAGTGTTAAGGCTGCATGGAGTACCAAAATCCATAATGAGTGATAGGGATCCGTTGTTCATGAGTCATTTTTGGAGGGAATTGTTGAAACTCCAAGGAACTAGGTTCAAAATGAGCACATCCTATAATCCAGATACCGATGGCCAAACAAAAGTGATTAATAGGTGCTTGAGACATATCTTCGTTTCTTTGCATTAGAACAGCCACAACAGTGGATATTTGGTTTCCTTGGGCAGAATTGTGGTACAATACAAACCTATCATGTCTCCATCAACACTACTCCTTTCGAAGTAGTTTATGATTGCAAACCTCCAACTGTTTTGAGGTCTATTCCAGGGGAAATAAGGTGGAAGCAGTGGCAAGAGGGTTGCTGTACAGAGCTGAGGGGCCATGACAATTGAATTATCAACTAGTTTGAACATGGGATCGGATGCAAAAACACGCAAACAAGGACTGCAAGCAGGTGAATTATGAGATAGGTGATACGGTCTTTGTGAAATTAAGCCTCAGAAACAATGGTCAGTTATGAAGAGGGTTAACCAAAAGTTAGCCCCAAGGTATTTTGGTCCTTTTCCTATCACTCAGAGTTGGCAAGGTAGCTAGCATACCTGCAACTCCTGGCAACTTCCAAAATTTATCCAGTGTTCCATGTACCCCAACTTAAGTGGCCAGTGGGAAATCAACCAGTGGAGACTTCCTTGCCTAAAGGGATGGAGGTGGAATTGGGTGCGCAAACTGCTCCTGAGACAGTGTTAGCTAGAAGAAGGATGGTCCAACAAGGAGAAGTTATTACTCAACTGTTGGTCCAATGGCATGGGGAAGACGGCTGAGTAAGCAACTTGGGAAGACGAGTTCACTATAAGGAGTCAATTTCCTTATTTCAGTCTTGACTCTTGAGGAAAAGATTGTTTCAGAAGGAAGGAGTAGTGATAGGGACTGAAGTGAGAAAATGGGTCCATTGTTAGATCAAAGGAGTCATTGACCTAAAATATGCAGAGTATATTCTGGGAAGAAAAAGAGGCACGTGTAGGAAGAAGAGGAGGGGAGTTGATTGCTGATTTGGAAGAGAGAGAGAGAGAGAGATGGTAGAGCAGGAGAGAAGTTTATTATAGAGAGAGGGAATCAAGGAAAAGGGGTAGGTAAGGAGACTTTTGGGATGAATTATGGCCTTGTGGGCTCTCAGTTATTGAGAGATAACTGTCATTCATCTTTTCTCTATTCTATTAGTTGTATTTGCATCTATGTGTCTAAGGGAACTCATTGTTACTAATAAGCCTTTTTCCGCATACATAAATAAAGAAGCATTTCAATAGAGGGTGGGTTCAGTTTTTATCACACTATAATTTATAGAATTAGAAATCCTCTTTAGTAGTTTGACACTTCCAAAATGGTTTTTCTATACATTAACCAGATACACTAATATTTTCACAATCAATTCATACAATAGAAAATCATCAAATTATTGACACATTTCTAAAAATATTTGCAAAATTTAATATATTAACTATAAAATTGAAGCATATATTTTTCATCAACTACATTAAAAAATTCCTGGAAAATAACCTAAGCATTGTTGGAGTAGTGTATGGAAAAATGGAGAAGATCACAGCAAGGCAGCATTTATTGAAGAAAAAAACAATAAACCTTACTACTATTATAGTCATCCCTCTCGTCCACCTGCTTCAACAGATGTTGGTTTCTGTCTGCCTATCTTCATATGTTTGACCAATAGTCTCCACGAGAGCAATCAATTATTTTCCAAGAAAATAATGTTAGAGTATACCTGTCTGATAAGCATAAATTTCATAAATAATTATCTCTCACTTTTATTTCATTAAGACTTCTTATATGTTCAATTAAGTGGTCTTTGTCATATTTTATGAGTTTGGGTTCATATGAAGTTTAATTTAATTTCTTTGCTTACCTGATTAAAATGACACTATTATAGTATTTTGAGCATAATATGAGTTTTAGACATCCAAAAATCATGAAATCTGTCTTGAATGAAAGCTTAAAGAAGTGTCCACAGTTACAAAGTAAGAGCAGACTCTAAATGGGATGTTTAGGACTCTGAAATTATCTCAAAAGATGAGATAGTGTTGCTGAGGTGGAATTTGAACAGTGTGCAAAGATCTGGCCATATCTTGAGATACAGAAGTCATATTGCGATGAAATAAAATCTGTTGGAAAGCTAAGATCTGGGGCTACACCTTTTGTTCAGACGTGAAGCTCTAATTCGGACACGTGAATATCCGAAATTGCGCTACAAGAAAGTCAAAATTGTTGTGCTCATTGGTGACAAAAATTCAAAAGTGTTCTGCATTTTCAACAAAGCCCATGTGAAAGCAATAAAAGGGTGGAAAAGTAATATCCTAGTTGGTAACTTTCTGAATATGATGCCTCAAAAATCCTCTATAAATAGAAGGGTTTACAAGAGGAGAAAAAAACAACACCATTTTTGGAGATTAACTCCAATACCATTTTCTTTCTTTCTTTCTTTCTTTCTTGTTAGTTTTGCCTCCTTCATGGAAGGCTTAGGTTTTCTTTCTTGTTAGTTTGCCTCCTACATGGAAGGCTTAGTTTTTATTTATTATTAGTTGCCTCCTACATGGAAGGCTTAGGATTTATTTGTTGTTAGTTGCCTCCTACATGGAAGGCTTAGGATTTATTTGTTGTTAGTTTGCCTCTTTCTTTGTTGTTAGTTTGCCTCCTTCATGGAAGACTAGGTTTGTAGTTTCAATTCAAGGATTCAAGCTATTTTCATTTTAACTTTGAGGTCTTGATCTTTATTTACATGCTTATTA
Organism: Canavalia gladiata; assembly: GCA_037954105.1. Lineage (NCBI taxonomy): Eukaryota > Viridiplantae > Streptophyta > Magnoliopsida > Fabales > Fabaceae > Canavalia > Canavalia gladiata. The sequence continues at coordinate 51,980,141 of CM075662.1, forward strand.
AGTGGTTTCTACTCTACTTCACTATATTCTTCAATTTTATTCTTTAATCAAAGTTTGATCGGTTGACGTATTTTGATTAATGCATAATTGATTTATAATTGGTTTTTGATTGGTAAATCATTTTCCAAAAGTTTGAAGAGTAGAAATTAAGTAATTTAATTGAAGGTTTTCATTTTATTACTTACTTCAACTGAATTCTGATTATAAAATTGGTTTAGATGAAAGATTAAGTGGTTACTAAATCTTGTTGATCATAATCAATTGAATTCTGAGAGGTTTCTCAGTAGAGAATTCAAGGATCATTGTAGGGGTTCCAGATGATCCTAGGTTGATAAACACAATGCATGATTTTAGTGATCAATGATTAGTTATGAAAATAGCCTCTGAATTCCTTGAGTTGATAATTGTTAAGTGAAATTAATTTCATTATGTATTTTGCATTTAGAACTCAATATCAATCTTTACAAAATCTCCCTGTTCTAATTTTCTCCTAATTTGCTTAAGAATATGAAATGGTCTTTGGAAGATGACCTAGGTTGCACCTTATACTATACCAATAGTTTGGGAAAAATCTAGAAATTATTTTTGCGCGTTTGCGATAAGCGTGTCACTGTCACTAGCTAATTGTTGTTCATCTAGTATGAAGGGGAAGCAAAAGTCAGATAGAATACCTCAATTTTAGGTATATATGCCTCTTCCTCAACATCATTAGCACTAACAGCCTCAAATGTTCTACTCAAATGTTATTTTTAAGTTTTGACAGAGGAATAGATTTCTTAGCATAGCTTATAACATAGCAATCATAATCAGAGGCTTACTTAAAGGTGTTTCTACACAAATTTCAATTGGTACCAATCATAGTCATCATTTCAAACACAGAACAATGATTAAGCAAAGACACGGCAAGATTCTTGTAATAATTAAATTTATAATAATAGGAAAACCAAGAGAATCAAATGCTAAATCAAGAATGACAAATAATTCAAAGCCTATAAGAACAACAATGGTGCTATTCAGACATTGTAAGCAACCTTGGCTAAGCGAAGAGGAAGGAATTTGTCACCTGTAAAAGGATTGAGACGAGTTTAATTGAAGAAGCAATTACAACCTTTGTGGATTTGTAGGACTCAGTCAGCTCTTTCGGCCCTCTTCCAAAATTTCAACTGTGACTACAACTGAGTAATTTTAATCAATTGTGTAATGAATTCAGTCAGGAAAATGCTAATTGCTAGATGGCCAACATTTTGTTGCCAGAATTTTTAATGTAATGAATTAGGGATGCTTATTTAATGTTGCTAGATATGCATATATTACACTTTGAGTTGTGGCAGTTAAACTGTCATATATTGACTGCTCACCTGATATTCTACATATTAAATGCATAAATTTAAGGGCAATTGCATAATCTTTCAAGAAATTCAAATGGATGATTGTTTTGCTTGGCTCACCTTTAAGCTTGATTCCTTTTAGGGTTGAGAGGAGTGGAGATATCATTGTAGTAATAGCCAAAGAGCCCTTTGTGCAGGGCCAATACCAGGCACACGACAACTCATAGGGGAACTAAAAAAGTTCATGCCATGATAATTTAGAATAATATAACTTGAAACACTTTGGACTCATTAAAACTTAAAACTGTCATCAAAAGGGAAACAAAGGGTCTAAGCTTAATCATTGAGAGAGGACCAAGACTAATTGTGATTAATAAGTCTCTTAAATAATAATGACAGACGGATAGGATGCAGTTAAAACACATGAAAACCATGTGAAAGACAAATCATCCTTTCCTCTTTACGTCAAAATGCAATTGCAATCTCTAACACAAATCTGTTGCTGTCCTTTCCTCTCTACATTAACTAACAATTCCCTTCAAATTCCAATTCTCAACCAAAGCATAATTAGGAAGAAATATAAAGACTACTATTAAAAAATGAAAGCGAAAAATCAATCAGAAGGTGACAAGCAAAAAGTGATTTAACCTAATGAGATTTTTGGAAGTGATTCGAAGAGACTTGATTGCAGCATCAATCAAGCTACTAGCCGTGATGTAAACCCCTCTATGCGTTGTTACTGAAGCAATTTAGAACGTGAGAGTAATGAAATCGTAATGCATACAAGGCAGCACCGAGAACTCCAAAACGATAGAGCGATTGCGATGACGATTCCAATGGCGGGGATTGCGACGAGTGTCCAGAACTCAAGCCATGCATCTTCTACCAGTGGTTTTATTTGACCGCCAGAAAATAACTGTGCATACAATTTTATTTATTTTTGTTGTGATTTCTTTTGATATGTACTGCTGTATAGTTTTTGAGTGTAATGTGTAAAACTATCAGTCTGGAATATTTTTTTATGCAATTATTTTTTCAAAATTTTGTTTTTATTATTCATTCTTATAATAGTTTATCATATTTTTTATTTGATAAAATGAACTTTAAAATAATTTATATGATATTATAAAATTATTAAGATATGATAAATAATAATATAATTAAAAAATAAATGGATTGCATAAAGCAACTGCAAAACTCAATAGGGGCTGCACAAAGCAACCCACTTAAAGCCAATAAAAACCACTTTAAAGCTTAGCTGGTTATAATCATATTCTAAAGTGTCATTTTTTATAGGAATGATTAATTCATGTACGTATAATAGCTTCCACTCGTCAAAATACGTGATCAGACGGTTGAAATATTAATTTTAACAAATAAAAAAAATAAAAAAATTAAATAATTTATACCTGAATAATGACCGGTGTAAACATGGGATGTAATGTGTATGTAACTCAATTGTTTCATCATTTGGCTCAATCATTCCATCACTTGTGCATGTAACCGATTTCTAAAGACATGTTACACTGATTTCACAATCTTATAGGGCATCCTTTTCTTAGAGCAGGGTAACCACTATTACAACAAAGTAAAACGTGAAACTATTCCTACAAAAGGAAAAAAAAAAGTGTAGTCTTTTAGCCGGGGTAGCCATGCCCATATACTCTTATTCGTTTGGATTTTGAATCATTTGATATCTTTAGTTAAATTGATTTTTAGTTTGAGGATGATTTATTTATTCTAAATTTTGGTTTTATTTTATATAATTTATTTAAAAGTAGGATTTTTTAAGCTAATGTATATAGTTTCTAATTTAAGTGGATCTAGTGTAGGTTAGTCTTAAGGTAAGTTATGATATGAATTAAGATATCATCTTACATGATCAAGTTACAGTAAAGAGAAACTTAATTCCAAGAGAAGGTTCATTTAGAAAAGAAAATATAAAAACAATACAAAATATTATTGGAGCCAACGTAAATACATTTTTAAGAAAAATAAAGAAAATAAAATCATAATTTTTATTTATACAAATCAAGAAGATCTTTTAAAAAAAACTACAAAATTTATGAAGATATGCTATTTATTTTAATAGATTTAGTTTCAATTGTTAGGATTTGTTTAATTATTTGATTAAGATTTGTTAAGATTATGTTGAAGATATATTTTAATAGATTTAGTTTCAATTGTTAGGATTTGTTTAATTATTTGATTAAGATTTGTTAAGATTATGTTGAAGATTTGAATATAGATTTTGTTAGGATTAATCATAATTTCCCCATACTAAATATTGAGAAATTCTACTAGGATTTAGTTCTCGTTTCCTTATATTAGTAATTGTACAAGTATAGATAGCTCATTTACGAGCAACGAATGATTGGAGATCAGAATTTCTATTCATCTGAATACAGGTTTTTCTCTACTAAGAGAATCTTGTATTTTCTTTATTCTTGTGAAACCTTATTTTTTCGATCTTTATCATAAGGTTGGTGATTCAAGTTCATAAAAGCTCCTAGTTTGTTTCAACTTAGATGTGTTGTTGTGTGGATCAATTATATCATGTTCGTAGTTAGGTAAGAAGTCTAATTAACAGGTCATATTTCGTACAACGTTAGTTGACTATTGGCTCCTATCATGTTATTGAACCATTTATCTTTATCGTTTTGTATTTTCTTGTAATTTTTTATTTAACTTACGCTGTGAAGATCAGATCATCCTATCGATTCATGTCAAGTTGTAACCCTATTTTTTATTTATCTTTATTTTGTAATTTATCTTAAAGTATAATTTTTAAATATGAATTTATGTAACCTCCAAACTACGTGGGACGAGTTTGAGTTAATCTTTTATCTTGTAACTTTTTATTTTGTAACCCATTTAAGAGTAAGATCTTTTATATCTTAATTTACGTAATCATCAATTTCAATTTAAATAAGGTAAATATAAGTTAACTCATTTGACTCTATCTTATAACTTTATGTTTTGTAGTTAATTTAGAAGTAGAACTTTTTAAATCCTAACCCACATGACTTTTAGATTAAATGGAATAAGTGTGGGCTATCTCATCCATTCTTATTTTATAAGCATTTATTTTGTAATTTGTCTAAAATTGGGATTTTTTAAACTCTAATCTATATAATTATTAAAATAAGTAGGATAAATATAGACTAACTCGTGTAATCATAGTTTATATTTTAATTCTCTTTATGTAAAATTTCATCCTTTTTTCTTAATTTTTTTCTCTAATTTTTTTATTTCTCTCTCTAAATATTCTCTTTGGTATTTTTATTATATTAAAATATTCCTTAATGTATTTATTTTTCTTTTTATATTTTTTATTTTTTTCTAAATATTTTTTTATTTGTCTCTAGAATTTTCTCCCACTCTAATTTTTTCTCTTTCTTTCTCAAAATTTTCTCAAATTTTTATACTTTTATCTTTTCTTTATTTATTTTTTCTAATATATTTATCTCCCTATCTCTAAAATTATCTTTTCTCCATATATTTTCTTCCTACTCTCTCTAAATTTTTTATTCATTTTATTTTTCATTACTATTTTATTTTAAAAAAAGGAAAATAAACTAGAGAGTAAAAAAAAATATACAAAAAAAATTAAAAAAATTAAAAAAAAAATTGAAGAAAAAAAATGAAGCTTATGAGTTAGTCATAACCCATAGCATTTAAGAGGCTTTTAGCCTTGTGAGTTTTATAGTATGGGCTTTTGTGGGTTTATGAATCATTTTGACCTTGACCCACGTAAGTTAAAGTTAGGTTAGATTGGTTAGGTCAATTTGACACTTGTAGAACAATTATCATGAGAGTAGTAAAGAAAAAATAACTTTAAGCTGAAATTAGAGTTGTCAAACTAGATCATAACTCTAGGATCAACTCATTTAGTCATAAGTTTTAACCCTACATTATATAGTTCACTTAAAAGGATTTTTTAAAGCCCTAATCTATATAGTTCTTAATTTAATAGGACTTAGCGTGGACTAGCCATTGGATTGCCCTAGTCCTATTTTACTTTTTTTATTTTGTAATTTGTCGTAAAGTATAGTTTTTTATATGATCCTATTTTATAACCCTTTATTTTACAACTCCTTTAAAAATAAAATTTTTTATATCTTAATTCACGTAACCTTTAACTTAAGTAGGATGAATATGAGCTAACTCATCTAACTCTATCTTATAATTTTTTTTGTTTTGTAACTCATCTAAAAGTAGAATATTTTAAACTCTAATATATATAATTATCAAAATAAATGGGATAAATGTATACTAACTCATGTAATCCTAATTTATATTTAACTATTTTTCTATAAAATTTCATCCTTTCACTTACTTTTTTTCTCTTATTTCTTTATTTCTCTCTTTAAATATTTTTTATTATCCTAAAATATTATTTAATTTATTTATCTTTTTTTTTAATTTTATATTTTTATAAATATTTTTTTATTTGTCTCTAGAATTTTCTTTCTCTCTAATTTTTTTTTCTTAAATTTTTCTCAACTTTTTTATACTTTTATCTTTTTTTCATTTCTTTTTTCTAAAATATGTATCTCTTTATTTTTAAAATTATCTTTTCTTCATATTTTTCCTCCCTCCTCTCTCTAAATTTTCTTATTCAATTTAATTATTTATTACTATTTTATTTTAAAAGAGAAAAATAAACTAGAGGGGGGAAAATTTATAAAAAAAAAATTAAGAAAATAATTAAAGAGAAAGAATGAAATCCATGAGCTAGCCCTAACCCATACGATTTAATGGGCTTTTAGTCCCATGAGTTTTATAACGTGGACTTGTTAACCATTTTGACCTTAGTCCACTTGGGTTAGAGTTGGGTTAGATTGGGTTAAATTAAATGAGCCAAATTGATATCTCTATTAGCATGAATAGTTCTCGTCATAATAGTAAAGAAAAAACAATTTCAAACTGAAGCAATCTTTAGTCAAAACTTTCAAAGGCCAAAAGTTTCTAAATGATACGAAGATAGAGTAGGCAATATAAACATACTTTTCTCGTGACAAACTTGTTTTGATCCTTTACATGCAATTATGTCAGTAACGCTCTTTTGAAATTATAAATTTTTTTGAACTTATTGTACATTACTTATTATTTGTAGTTTTTTGAAGTTTACTTAATGAATATTCTTTTATTTTACTTGAAATGTTTTCATTGTTAGAATTAAGATTTTTAAAATCAAACCGATTATTGAACCGGTTAAACTAGCGATTTAAGGTTAAATGGTTTAATCGTGGTTAAATCGATATTAATTAAATATTAATTTTAAAATATATAATATATATTCTATTAAAATATATACAATAATAATAAAATATATCAAAATTATAATTTTATATAATTAAAAATTATATACATTTTAATTTTCAAATTAAAATTACACAAATAAAACAAAATAAAATTTTAATATTTTTTAAAAAGAATTATTTTATATAGAATCATTTTTTTATCGATTCGGCTGGTTTACCACCGGTTTATCGGTTTTTGACCGATTCATCCGGTTCACTACTAGTTTTTTGCTAAAATAATTTTGTGGTTTAATTAACCCAGAGAGGAAACTGGTTCTCGGTCCAACTAGTCTGGTTTTTACAAAATATTGGTTAGAACTATCTTGAAAAGTACAAACGTTCATGATTTCATCTTATAACCTTTTTATTTCTAAAGTAAATTTTGCACTTAATAATTTGGGATAATAATGTTTTTTATATAAGGGCTAACCTATGGACTAGTCCTGATCCACTTGGTCTTAAAAGCTTTTTATATTTAGAATTTTTTGGTCCCATGAACTTTTTTAACCCTAACCTAGGTTAGGGTCAAATAGGTTAGGATTGACTCATTTGATAGCTTTGGCCAAAACAATCTTTGGTAAAAAATTTGAAGGATCCAAATTTCTAAATGGACCGAAGATAGAATAGGTAGTATAATCACGTAAGTTTATAAAGTTAAACAAACTTTATTTAAATTTGCTGATATAGCAAAACTTGTTTTTAGAAAGAATTTAAGTTAGTGTCCACCTATATTAGATATAACATTTTGGTTAGAGAAAATGGTTCAGAATGAATTAATCTTGTAATATTAGTCATTTTTCACCTAGAACAAACTTGTTTTAATTCTTCAGATATACTTACGTGAGTAACGTTTTTTTAATACTTACGTGAGTAACGTTTTTTTAATATTGTAAATTGTTTGAATGTGTTGTACATTTTTTTAATCTTCCACTTAATACAAATTCTTTTGTCTTGTTTGAACTGTTTTTATTATTAGAATCATCTTCAAAATCATAAACATTTACGATTCTATTTAGTAATTTTTTTATTTTTGAATCAAAATTTCTATTTAGTGATTTGAGATAATAATAATTTTTTGTGTAAGGTTTGATCCATAAAATTAAGATCAACTAACTCATCTCACGACTTTGTTAATTTTTCTTTAACTGTTTTAGATAAATAAAATATTGTTTTTTCAGTACTCTTTTCTTTTTTGATATAATTTTAAATTGTTTGAAATGATTAAAATATATTTTTAGTTTTGGTTTCATTGATATAGTTTTTAACGCTATGAGGTGATAAAAATATATTTTTGCGTTTGGTCATATTCTTCTTTTCCTAATACTATTTTTAACTTGTTGTTGGAAGAACTTTTCACTTAGTATTTGTAATATTAATTTAGTAAAAGTTTTGTAAAATTTTGATTTTACTTTGAATATGATAAATAATATTTATTTAATCTATTTTTATTTTTTCTTTGTTGAAATTATTTTTTAAAAGCTTTTTATATTTAATTTTTGTAATATTGGTTTAATAAATTTTTGTAAATTTTTTATTTTTTTTCAATATACTTAATAATATTTATTTAATTTTATTTTTAAATATATTTTCATGAATTTATTTACTGTATTTTTTGGCAAAAAGTTAGTCTGTTTTGAATTAATTAGCATTTGAAAAGGTAAAACTATCCTATGCAATATGTTAGTTTACAATTATTTTTTTATAAATATTATTAATAATATTTTTTTACAATATAAAAAATATGAAATTATTATTTTATATAAAATTATTTTAATCCCTAATCATTTATTATTAAAAAAATTTTAATAATTTTATTAAAAATATCTTTTGATAACATTATTAAAAATTAATAATAGTTTAAAATATTCTAAAAATATATTTAACAATATTTTTATTATTTTATATAAATATTATTAAAACAATATATTATAATATTTATTAAATATTATTAAAGATTTCAAAAAATATTACTAATATTTTGTAATAGAATTTAGATATAATATTTTATTAAAATATAAATATTACTAAAATTAATAATATAATATTTTTTAATTTAACTTTTATATGAGTAATGTAAAAAATTTTATGCTGTCAACTAATTAAAAATTTAGTATGCATAATTTTTAAAATAATTATAAAATTAATAATTTTTAATAACATAATAATTTATAATTATAAATAATATATATTTTATAATATTAATTCATTCTAATTAAATTTATATTTTAAAGTTTTATAATATTTTTAAATATTGTTAAACTAATATATAATATATGTTATATTATGTTAAAGAAATGGAATGTTAAAAAAATAAATATATCGTAGAAGTGTATGATTATTTTTTTATACAATAATATTGTATAAATATATCAATATTATTATTAGTAAGGTTAAGTATGTTTATGATTCTTTTAATAAATTTTGAAATTTTGAAATTTTAATTTTTCATTTTTAAATACTTAATTTTAATCTTTTATATTTTAAAATAGATTAATTTTAATTTTTAAAATAACTTATATTTAACATATAACAATGCTATGTTTGATATGTCAATGATAAAAAATTAAAATTACTATATTTTTAAAAAATTAAAATTAAACATTTTAAAAATAAAAAATTAAAATTAAAATTTAATAATTTTAAAAAAATAAAAAATATACTTAACCCTTCTAAATATTATAAAAGTAAAAAATAAGAATAGCTAGATATATCGACAAAATAGAAATTGAGAATTAATGATATTAATTTCTCACTCCATGAGAAATATCTAGTTAGTATTTTGAAGATATAAAAAGAAAAGTAAAAATTGAGTTGAATCATTGTTCTAGAAGCTGACTTTTCATATATTCCTGTCAATTAATTAAGCTCGTGCTAAAACTTCATGAATTGTTTAGGCAGGCTACTTGGTCCTATTTCACTTTGTTGTGTGGAGTAACCAGTAATTAAGGGGAAGTTTGAAAGACATTCTACCAAACCTTGTTTTATTTTTTTGATATTACAAATTATATATTTTTTTTAAGTTTATTTCGATAAAGTTTAAAAAGTTGATTAAAATAATTATTTTAATTATCTATACTTATTTATTTTGTTTATATATAAATTCTTTAAAATTTATTAAAATTATATTAAAAATTATTTTTAATATTAAAATATATAATAAACACCAGATATTTAGATATAAAATAACAATGAGAATTTTATAGGTAATACGTAAAAAAATATTGACAATTGAATCAAATTTATCAAATTTTAAAAATAAACTAACTTAATTAGTTAATTTTAAAAACTTATGAAATCAAAGTTACATGTAATTTACATAAATATATAATGATTTTATTAACATTAGTTCTTATAACTAATTTAAACAACTAAAATAGTAAGGTTTTATTTAAAAATGTATTTATTATATTTTTTTATAAAATTTTACCATTTTAAAATACTGATTTTATTAACATTAGTTCTTATAACTAATTTAAACAACTCAAATAGTAAAATTTTATTTTAAGATGTATTTGTTATATTATTTTTAATATAATAAATTTATTTTTTTATGAGATTTTACCATTTTATAATACTTAAAAACTAATCTTATACTTGTGCTAATGTTTCTTAAAATATAATTAATTCTATCATAAATTCTTGGCCTAAAAAAACGGCTATCATAAATTATGGAAGGTCAAGGTGACCTAACTTCAAATGATTTCTACAAAACGCCGTAGAAGAGTTTCAAATGTACGATTTTTAGTCTTTTATGAAGATCCTAAACCTATCACAGAAAACCTTAAGCTTTTCCATTAAATATTGTGAGGAAAGCACATAATTATTATTTTTATTGTATATGCAACAACCAGGTATTTAAATTTAATTTTGTAATATTTTAAACTATATTTGATTGAAAAAATATACTTTACTAATTTTTAATTTTATGCATAATTTTTATACATCAATACTCATAATTCTTTTTAAAAAAAATTATACATTTTCTTTAGTTTTAATATAAAAGGCATATATAGTATCCTTAATAGAAATAACAAAGTATAAAAATTACAAGAAAGATATGCCTAATCTTAAAACCAAGAAAGGTGTAAATGCAATAAAATTTAATTGTATCAAAGAAAATTAGTGTAGTTATTCTTAATTAAAAAATTTATAAATTATAATTTTTCTGATCAAATAAATACTTTCTTTTAATAGTATTTATTTTGAATTTTTTTCATGAATCTAAAAATGCAAGTGTTTTCAATATTTGAAAAATAAATTAACAAAAACATTTTACTAACTACATTCACTCTACATTTCCTGTTACCCAGTAACCCAACTATAAAGTAGCCTAAGTAACTGTTTTTATACCTATGGAAATAGGAAAGGTCGAAATTGGGTTTTGTCATTCCCATCCTCATCCTACCAAGAATAATAACGGTTAGAACGTTGATGCAGAAACAAACAAAGATGAAATATTAAAATTTAACTTCAATTTCTTCGGATTTGAATAAATCTGGGAAGAACTTATATCTTATTTGTCTTTTTTTTCATTAGTATTATTCATTTATATATATATATACATAAATTATATATTAAATATCTTTTAATTTAAATAATATATAAAATAAATATAAAAATATTAAAAAAATGAAAAGCACAATAATAAACTCATATTTTAATAAAATATAAGTTCAATATTTTTATTTTTAAATATTATTATGATTACTAAAATGAATTTAAGATTAAAACAAGATAAGTATTTACATCTCCAAATTTGACATTATCTGTACAAATCATATTAATTTTTCTTAAATCTAATTAAAACGATTTTTTTTCCGTGAAAATCATTGGAACAAAAGCAAATGGACTGCCATATATTCAAGTTTGTAACCCTACTTTAAACGTCCAAATTTTTTATTTATTATTAATATTTTTGTATAGTTGATAATAATATTAATAGTAATTAAATATAATTTTCACAAAATTAAACCTCATTTCATCCAATTCATTTTTTATCAATATTAATTAGTTATTAATACCTATCAAATATTTTTTTTCCAAACCATTTTTAATACCATAAAATTAGATCAATTACTATGACACTGATTATATATATATATATATATATATATATATATTATGATATTTTTATTCATTATTTTAATGCTTATTAAATGAAAAGTTATATTATAAATTATTAGAATTGATCTAATAATAAAAAATTTAAAAATAAAATAGTTTATATAAAATTTTTATTTTGAATTTTATTATTTTTTATTGTATATTAAAAATTAAAAGACTATATTATAAATTTATTTCATATCTAAAATTATGTTAAATCAACATAATTATTCTAATATTTTTTTGGATAAATAAAAAAGAAAAATAAAAAAATAAATGTAAATAAAAAATAAAAAATAAATTAAGATGAAAAAGAATTCTTTGAATAAATAGAAATGAGATGAAAAAAAATCTGTTTTTTATTGTTTGAACGTTGAAAAAGAGAATGAAAAAAATATTAATAGAATAAATTTTAATTTATATAAATTTAATTTTAAAAAATTAATTTTATTATTATTATATTTATTTTTTATTTTTATAAAAAAATTTAATAATTTTAAAATTTTAAAATAAATAAAAAACAAAAACTCTGAACTCTCTCATTTCACTGCAAGTAAAAAAAATATTTTCATAAATCTTACAAAATTTAATTTCATCATTTTATATAACATAAATATAAAATATACATATATAAAAATAAAATTCATTTAACTTAAAAAAAATCATATTTTTTTTCTAACCAAACAAAAGATAAAAATATAATAAAGAATTGAAATCTCCACGGTGACAAATTATTTTTCTATTCTTGATTCATGCTTTCTTTTCAAAAAGAAAAAATTTCTTATTATAATATAGTTATAAATTTCCAACATTCATAATAAAAAGAATATTTTGTATGTGCATATCAAATAAGATGTATAGAATGGAAAAAAAAGTTAAAAATAATATATAATAAAAAATAAAAATATTATTAAACTATATAATAATTAATTTTAAAATATATTTTAAACATTTAATTTAATTTAATTTAAATAGGTAGCTACTCATGGACCGAACAAAACAAATAACTTTCTTAAAATAAAATTTTCATCACTTAATGTAAAACAAATTTTGCTTTGTCATAAGTCATAATCTTGTGCAATAGCTTTTAAAATTTATTTTAATATATCTGCATTTATATTATATTTTTAATTAAATTTTGTAAAACAATAAAAATAAAAACGGCGACAAAAAGCATGTACTTTTAGAAAGAAACTTAAAAATTTATTTTATAAAAAAATTATTTATAGTAATAAAAGGCACTTTTAGCCATTTATAAATAAAGGTATCATGTCAGGATTTAAATTGACATCTAAAAATATATTGAGGAACTAAATCAATAGTTGTTTTAATCACAAATATCTTGTATATTGTAGGAGTATTTATAAAAGCAAGTGTAATGTACAAAACTAAAAAATATTTCAAAAATTAAACTTAATTGATAAATAAATATTTTATTGATAAAAATATAAATTATTTAAAATTTTAAACTTCTGGTTTGATAAAAAAAATTAATTATTATTTTAATCAGCATGATTTTATCTTAAAGGTGAAAATATTTTATTATGATTTGAAAAAAATAAAAAAATATTTTTAATTGAATAACTAATTAATAAACTATCAATTTGATTTAATATACAAGTTTAAAAGATAAATATTATAAAATAAAGAACAAAAACAAATATATAAAAAATTATCTCACTTTTAATAAAGATAATTGAAATATATGTATAAATTAATATTGTAAATTTTTAAAGTTCAATTTAATAACTTTAATTCATATAAAATATGATTATCATATAATTTTATTTTTTTATTTTATGCATTGTTAATTGCTTTTGTAATGCAAATATAATTTTTCAAAGTAAAATCCCATAATTCCTTCGCCTATAAATAATACACTAATGTCATAGATGTTCCATAGGCAAAGTATTTCCCTATGACAAATTAAGCATTCAGAGAAATTAAGTACTCGTACCTATCAATTTGTTTTCAAAATGGTTTTGAAGGCTTCAACATGCAATGCTTTTTTTCTTTTCTTCAATTTTGTTTTATTGTTAATGGCTAATTTCATTAATGCTGCCCCAACCCCAACCCCTTTTTTACCACCATCACCCACTCCAAATTCTCATCCTATTCTTCCACCACTTTCTCCTCCTAATCCAACTCCTAAAACTGTCTCACCGCCGCCACCCCCTCGTCCTCCTCCTAATCCAACTCCTAAAACTGTCTCACCGCCGCCACCCCCTCCTCCTAGTCCAGCACCAAATCCTGTTTCACCACCACTATCCCCTTCTCCCGGTCCAACGCCAAATCCTATCTCACCGCCACCACCCCCTCCTCCTGGCCCAACTCCTAATCCTGTCTCATCGCCACCACCCCCTCCTCCCGGTCCAACGCCAAATCCTATCTCACCGCCACCACCCCCTCCTCCTGGCCCAACTCCTAATCCCGTCTCACCGCCACCACCTCCTCCTCCCAGTCCAATGCCAAATCCTATCTCACCGCCACCACCCCCTCCTCCTGGCCCAACTCCTAATCCCGTCTCACCGCCACCACCCCCTCCTCCCAGTCCAACGCCAAATCCTATCTCACCGCCACCACCCCCTCCTCCTGGCCCAACTCCTAATCCCGTCTCACCGCCACCACCCCCTCCTCCCGGTCCAACGCCAAATCCTATCTCACCGCCACCACCCCCTCCTCCTGGCCCAACTCCTAATCCCGTCTCACCGCCACCACCTCCTCCTCCCAGTCCAACGCCAAATCCTATCTCACCGCCACCACCCCCTCCTCCTGGCCCAACTCCTAATCCCGTCTCACCGCCACCACCCCCTCCTCCCGGTCCAACACCAAATCCTATCTCACCGCCACCACCCCCTCCTCCTGGCCCAACTCCTAATCCTGTCTCACCGCCACCACCTCCTCCTCCCGGTCCAACGCCAAATCCTATCTCACCGCCACCACCCCCTCCTCCTGGCCCAACTCCTAATCCCGTCTCACCGCCACCACCTCCTCCTCCCGGTCCAACGCCAAATCCTATCTCACCGCCACCACCCCCTCCTCCTGGCCCAACTCCTAATCCCGTCTCACCGCCACCACCTCCTCCTCCCGGTCCAACGCCAAATCCTATCTCACCGCCACCACCCCCTCCTCCTGGCCCAACTCCTAATCCCGTCTCACCGCCACCACCCCCTCCTCCTGGCCCAACTCCTAATCCCGTCTCACCGCCACCACCTCCTCCTCCCAGTCCAACGCCAAATCCTATCTCACCGCCACCACCCCCTCCTCCTGGCCCAACTCCTAATCCCGTCTCACCGCCACCACCCCCTCCTCCCGGTCCAACACCAAATCCTATCTCACCGCCACCACCCCCTCCTCCTGGCCCAACTCCTAATCCCGTCTCACCGCCACCACCTCCTCCTCCCAGTCCAATGCCAAATCCTATCTCACCGCCACCACCCCCTCCTCCCGATCCAACACCAAATCCTATCTCACCGCCACCACCCCCTCCTCCTAGCCCAACTCCTAATCCTATCTCACCACCACCACCACCATTCAATTGCCCCACTAACTTGAACTCTTGCATTGGAATTTTGCCTATACCCCCTACAGGAACTTCAAATTGTTGTCCCCTCATTAACGGTATTACTGATTTTCAAGCTGCTGTGTGTCTTTGCATCCGTCTCAGGATCATACCCGGTCTCAATCTTAATATATCCTTAAGATCAATTTTGAACGCCTGTGGCCGCAGCCCACCAACTGGTTACACATGCACTTATGCATGATATCCTTGTCACATTCTATCATGTAACTTCATCATATTGTATCTTTGTGTGTGTGCGTGCTTTGAGAGCCAAGGATGTCATATACCATTGCTACATGCGTAATTTTAGTGGACACTATAATATATCAATAAAAGTCCATTACATAATAATAAAGACCACTATTACCATACAAATATATTTGTACTCTTGTTCTCAAGGATGGAATATTCCTCCTTGCTGTCTTAGTTTACCATGTTGTTGAATATTAATTGTTGATTTTGTTCGTAAAATAATTTGAAGTACTTAATCTTTCTTTAGTACATATTTTTAATTAAGTACATATTCTTAATATGGGAAGGATAGATAGGAGCATTGATGTTATTATTAATAAATTATAACCAGTTTGTTGATTTTCTAGTAAAAGAAATGGATAGAAGAAAGGTTAAAATAATTAGCAAAAAGAATAGTATAGAAACTATAAGAAATGATATATGATTTGAAATAAAGTAAAAAAAAAAAGACTATAATTGTCTAGTGCATTATTTTATGATATCAAATATGAAATAAAGATATTTAGAATAATATTATAGTCTTATTTCATACTTGATAGATACCAACAACATAAACATGCCTAAATATTTAACCTCAATTAATTTAATTGAAAACTATAGTTGTACATCCTATTTAGAATATATAGAGATGAAGGAAGAGAGAAATAAAAATAAAAATAAAGAAAGATATGATGCAATAGGAAAAAGAATAAAAATTTTATGCATACCAAAAATTTCAACATTTATGAGATGAGATAATTGAGTTTAGTACATATCGATGAAACAAACGATATTTTAAATTAATTTTAAAATCAGTAGAAAGCGTGAGAATTTAATAATGTTACAAAATCATAATAAATTTTTTTGAGAAGTTAGATAACTTAAAATTATAGTCTTAAGAATCCTCTATAATGTTGAAATGTAACAAAAAAATACATACATGATCTTATTGTATAATATAAGTTTGAAAATACGAAATGAGTGAATATTACAAGTTTATTATAAAAATATTTTTATTATGTGTGTGATACTCATTAAATATTGGAGGGATGTCATAAACTATGATATTAACGAATTTTCTACTATATTAGAATAATATAGTAATGATCAATAAATTTGATTTGTATAAGAATAAATTACAAATAGATTTATTTTAATCTTAAAAGAGATGTCGTAATTTTAAAATAGATAATAAAAATACATTATAAAGACTAAGTTATTAATATTTACTTGGAAGAGAATTTGAAGAAGAGTACTAAGAAAATTTTTTTAGTAAATATATTATATAAATATATTATGATTTCTAATAAGTAATAGTGAAAAACAATTAACAAATTAAATCGAGATATGTACATATACATCAAAATATTTTGACCGATTACTAAATTATTGTGGATCCTGGTTAATGTGAAGTAAAAAATTAATTTGATTGTATTTCTCAAAGCTCAAATGTTTAGTGAATGATATTGAGGGGAATGGAGTTTTAATCAAAATAAAATCAACAATAATGGAAATTCAATCTTTGTGATTGGAGATCCCATGAAAAAGGTTTATATGGATAATAAAAAGTTATTGTTGATCCTTCTAGTCATTCTTATAGCGTGAAAAGTGCTAGGTTGCATTGAACGAGATGTTAAACTTAGTATTTTGAATGACTATCATATCCCTTATGAGTGATGCATAAAATGGAAGATACATTTGATGAAATCAACTATATGAATACAAGTGAGACCATTTGTATAATATTGAATTACAATTTCTAAAACACTCATGAATTACCAGACAGTGCATGACTTATTTGCGCAAAATCCGCAAAAATAACAAGAATTACACGGATGTAATGTGATAGGTGAGTTTCTAACTTACACCAAAGCCATTTTGATTCATAAAAGCTCTACTTCACCAAAATATTTTAAGTTAAGTTTATCTGTCCAAGATCTGGTTCATAATCCAAAAGATACAAGATTTGATGCATTTACATTCATGATCTAAATTTAACAAAAATTTGTTTTTTATATTCTATTCTTTTAAAACCTAAAAACTTTTAGAATATGTTGGGATTGTTATAAAAATTGAATATTTTAAATTTTAAAACAAATTATTATTTTAAATATAATTATGATTTATTACCTATATAAATTATGATAATTAACTTCTAATAATTATTTTAAACAACTCTTTTATTACTAAAATAAAGCTGATTTATTATTATTATTATTAGATTAAATCGTGATGTATTACCATAAAAAAATATGATAAATAAACATTTAATTACAGGTTTTATAATTATCCTTTTATTATCAATTTTAATTCTGATTCTTTTTTTAAACATGACTACATACGTTGAATGTTTTTAAATATGACTACGCACATTATATCTAATTAATTACAATTTAAATTAAATTAAATTACTTAAATACAAATTTAAACCTATAATTATTTTAATTAGCAACCAATTTAATTTTTAGAGAATCATATTTCTGTATAAAGAATTTATAAATAATTGAGCGTAATTCATAAATAATTAATGAATTTTTGATGTTTTAAGCAATTCTTAGTAGTAAAATGTTTTCTAGAGTTTTATGATTAATTTTTTTTTAATTTTTAGAGTTTTATTCATTGTTTAAATTGATCATTTTTTCAAGAAAATAAAGAAATAAAATGGTTAGAGTATTTTTCTACTTTACAATATTTTACGTTTTCTGGCGTGAAATTCTTAAGAAAATGGAGCATTATGTTACTTTTGCCTCACCTGATGCCAAATTTTGTGTTAGCTAATGCAATTTACTGGATAACATTATAAAAGGTTGTTTCTCTGATTCCTTGGTAGTTTTGACAATTAAAAACAAAAGTTTTCTCCTAAATTCTCTCTTGTACGACTCTTGGAGTGAAGAATCTACAAATTTGAGAAATCAAAGTGCAAGATTCATCGAGCTTCGTAGAGTTGTACATAATCTTTTTTTCTTCTTCTCTTGTTTTTGTCATTTTTACTATGTGTAACTAGGTTTTTTGTTAGGAAAAAAGAGATCCTAATCCTAACCTCTTTGTAATCTAAATTGTTGTTGTTAATTCAAGTTTATTTTCTTTAAATTGATTTTTCTTCTCTGTTTTTAATACCTCTATGAATTGGTCACTTATAGTTGATTTTAAATTTTTATTCACAATTAAAAAATTGGAGTAGAAGTTGAAATTGAGATGAACAACATAATTGTGGATACTCTAGGAATAGATATTAACAATTATGAGATCTTATGAGTTCTGAAACCTAATGTTTGCTCTAATTAAGAATTTCTAAGGAATTAGAGTTTCTAATTTAGGGGAAAGGTTTGTTAAGTCAAGAAATTGAACTTCAACTATTTTAGTGAATTCGATCTTCAATTACACTTTTAAAACTTGAATTGGAGTGACAATTTAGGTTTCTTAAGTGAAGGTTAGGTGAACTCTAACCTTAACATTTTAATAGATTGATTCTTTTTCTCTTATTGTGTTGATTGAATTTTAGTTGTTGTAAATTGAATTGTAGTATTATTAGAAAATAGTTAAGAAATAGTTGTTATATGAATATCGTTCTTTGTACTCTAATTCATTGTTGAGTCTTATCAATAATTAAACCAAATCCCTATGTAATGATACTTTCTCATCCTTTACTCTTGAAACGATAAGGTACACTTGCCATATTTTTACCAAGTTTTTGGTCCCATTGCAAGTGAATTGTGTTTCAATATTGATAAGTACGTTGAATGTTTTCGACATTTTTCTAAATTTCTATATTTTTCTCTATTTTTATATTAATTACTTTGAGTTCTTAACCTTCTTTGACTTTGTGTAAGCGAGATACAATGGATAAGGATCTCATTTTTTAATATAAAATTAAAAAAACTTTTAAAGAGAAATAGAAAAAAGAAAGAAAATGCAACAAAGCAACTTTAGAAGAGCGCAAAAATTACAAGAATCAATAAAGGAAGAATATAATCAAAACTGGATATTTAATTTGGGAGAATATATTATTCCCAACTTTGTTGGATGTATCTCAAGCATTGTGAGACCACCAATTGTAGCATATAGCTTTGAAATAAAATGACTCTCATTCATCTAGTTCAACAAGATGAATTTAGGGATCCTAATCTCCACATTGTGAGTTTTCTCCAATTGTGTGATACTATCAAAATGAATAGAGTCTTAGAACATGCTGTAAGATTGAGATTATTTCCTTTCTCTTTAAAAGATCGTGCCAAGTGTTGGCTCCAAGCTCAACCAAGGGAAAGCATAACTACTTGGGAAGAATTGGTATATAAATTTCTAATGAAATATTTTCCCCATCCAAGTATAACAAGTTGAGAGGAGACATTTCTTATTTTGCTCAAACAGAAAAAGAAGAATTATTTCATGAGGCTCAGGATCAATGTAAAGAACTTTTAAAAAAGTGTCCTAAAAAAAGCAACCGTTTTCATGATTTTATTACTTAGAATTCAAGTAAATAAATATATAAAAGAATGAGCACCAGTGGGAAAAAAGCTTTTTGAAATTGGTTAAAATTGACTTTTTACATCAATTATTTAGATGGTATAGAAATAGACGCTATAAAAAGTTAAACTTTCTACATTGGGTGTATAATCGATGTAGAAAGTAGACTTTCTGCATCGGTTATGCTTAAAAATGATGTAAAAAAAATCACACTTTCTACATCGATTTTGACCATAACTAATATGGAAAGTTGGAATTTTTTTAAATAAGATTTAAAGTTGGTACAACCAAGTAATCAAAACCTTTATAAAAACATTTCGTATATATATATATATATATATATATATATATATATATTTCTAGGCAATCAAATTCGAGAATTACAGTTTTAAAAAGACAAAAAAATCTAATATCTAACTACTTCTACTTTTGTACACATGTAAGTCTCATCTTTAAATAGTCGAGTTAGGTCATTGAATATTTGTATAGGTTAATTTAATAATTAATATTATTGTAACAATTAAAGAGGAACATATATATGATCTTACTGAGATATGAAAATTAGAATTACTTGTGTTTATGATTAGCTATGAGATCCGTTTTTGTGAAGGAGGGTTCCTAGATGGATTAATCATGTCCCTATTTAAATATGTAAAAATTATAAGTTAAGAATTTCATAAATAAAATGTTTGCAATTAGCGATGAAATATAATAAAATAAATTACTAACATGTAGCAATATTCTCTCATATTCCTTCATGATGGTTATCTCGAATAACATGTATATCATCAATTTCATCTTCATAATAGGATTATTTGATGAGGAAGGCCAAGTGAACTATCAACACTTGTCATATCAATGGTGTTGTCATTTCCCAATGTTGTATTTCCTTAAAGAACAATTGATCACCTTTTTTCATAAGGATCTTAAATATAAAACACTTACTTTGTTTGGTAAGTCATGATAAAAATGTCATCCTTATAAGTTACTTTATCAAGATTCACCAATGTAAATCTCAATTCATCAACTTTCAAGTCACTATTACTATCAACTCACTTGTATTTAAAAATAGGCACTTTGAACTTAGTGTGATTAATCTCTCAAAATCTCTTCAATAACTTTAAAGTAAGATATGAAATTCCTCACAGGATTTTGATCTTTCAAACTAGAAAAATGCATTGATCCAACCACTACCATTATCCCACGGTTTTAATGGTACTTTTTCCATCCTGAAATTTTTTATAAAAGAAAAATTTATTAATATCATATCCGCTTCAACATATAATATCAAAGTTAGGATCATATACTAACCATTTTAAAGTATTAAAAATAGCATCATTATTCTTAATGGTATCATTAAACTAAAGTAAAAAAAAATACATTGATACTCATTTAACAACCACTTTTTATTTATTCAAAGATATTTTTTTCCAATAATAATTTGATGAGCACTTAAATAAAGCTAAATCTCTTTGATAGTATTCAAAATATACAAATTATTATAAAATTTATTAACAATTCTCTTTTAAAAAGGAAGATTTTTTTTGATTTAGAATAACAAAGAAAGATTGGTATGTTAATTTTTATCTAATGGTGAAACTCATTCCAAATCCTTTTCGAAGATATATTAAATGTATAGTTTCTTATGAATGTGTCAACTTATGTGTTTGCCCTTGTCAATGGCACACCCTTTTCTTAAGTCTTAACACTTGCCTCTTCGCACAAACCCAAAAAGAGCAAAAAAAAAAAATGTTCTTCAACCAAGTAGTATAGTGTAAATTCAGTCATCAACAATTGCAGTAAGAAAATAAACTATACAACATACCAACTCTTCTCATAAAAAAAGGTAGGCTTTGAAATTTAGTTTGAACTCCGTCGTTGAACCATCAAATTCATAACACTATGGCAAGTGGGAACAAAAAGGAAACCTCACTAAACTTCTCTCGGTGATCTTAAAAACTTCAAAGTCGTCAAGAATAAATCCAGTGTTGTGATTAATGTCATTTTGTACAACTCCATAAACATGAGATTGCTTATCTTACTAATTGTCCTTTAAATATTTAAAGACTTAAAAAAGCTTCAAATCCCAACTACTTAAAATTTAAAATCTTTTTAAAATATA
The DNA here is from genome assembly GCA_037954105.1 of Canavalia gladiata. NCBI lineage: Eukaryota > Viridiplantae > Streptophyta > Magnoliopsida > Fabales > Fabaceae > Canavalia > Canavalia gladiata. The sequence goes on from CM075662.1 coordinate 52,002,257, forward strand.
TGTTTTATAATAATATTTACTTGTTTACAGATATGTTTTTTTCGCAAATTATAAATCTTTTAAAATATATAAATTTTTCAATAATATTTATGTCTTATCTTCAACAGTTAAAACTTTTTGGCAAATGTCTTTTCTAATCTTATATATTCTTCGTATACGTCAACACTAGTTATTTTAAACTATTACACGTACTTTCTTTATTTGTGTATAAAAATACATTGAAATTTGAACTAAGACATCGTAGTTATGACATTATCATGATTTATTTAAAAAATAAATCTTTATATGCTAGCTTAAATATTAAAATCCTTAAGTTGTACACTGTATTGTCTGACTTGGGAAAAAAATATAATAAAATAATTTAGTATATTTTATTTATTTTTATTTTTTACTAAAAAATGTATTATTTCAATTTTAATTTTATGGTTAATTTTATATCTAACGAATTATGGTAAATATAACATGGAACTCATAGATGTTATGTTTCGTTTCGTTTTAATCCAATCTCCCAAAGCTAATTTTTAATCTAGTAAGAATGGACAATTATTTTACTTAACTATTAAATTATTTAAAATTGTTTTTAGAAATTATATTTAAATTTTAAAATTCATACCTTGTATTAAATTTTAAATTCAACGACATTGAATAATAATCTTAAAATTATAATGTGACTTCCATTTTTTCCTACTCAAACAATCTATCTTATTTCAAAAACTTAATCAAAATCTTGCTTCATTATTGTACGCATATAAGAAAATTTAATTAGTTAATTTGTCAAAGCATTACACCGATGGACTTATTATTAGCTGTGTCTTTTTTATACAAGTTATTATTAGTTGTCAATACACTATAAGATAATATCACGTTCTTTCACATTAATAGTTTAATATAAACCCATAAATATAAGTAACTATAAACTCATATCAATACAGATTGCATTACTATATATTATTTGCTACACATCCGTTTTAATTATTTTAACTAAAATGAAATAAATAAATAAATTACATATTATTGGAAGGATTTTTTATAATTGAATAATGATTCTCTCACATTCAGTACAACATAACATAAGCATAAAACAAACTAAATAAAAATAATATAATAAAATATAAATATATTTAATTAGGAACATATACTTAAAATGAGGAAAAATAGAAAAATAAATTATATAATATAAAAGAAAAGAAATGAGGAAAAAATGTGAAATATAAATGTGTATTTTTTTCAACAGCAGCTTACCACTGTATGAATAGTATTATTCTTATCATACAATAAAAAAATTAGAACAAGTATAAATAAGATATAAAAAATAAATAAATAAAATTATTTCTCTTTAAAGGCACTTAAGAGTTTGTTTAATAATCAGAATAAGAAGTAAAATAGAATAACTTATTTTATTTTTTATTTTTATTTTTGTTGTGATGAGATAACAATCTTATTTTGAGCAGAAATTCGGGTTAGAAACTATTAATCTAGGATAATCATTTTTTTTTTATTTTACCTTTTTTATGCATTATTTCCCCAATATTTTCCTTTTTTATTAAAAATTAATTTAGTATTTTTATAAAATAAAAAACTTGTAAATTATTAATTTTATGAATAGTAATATTAATTTTAATGTTTCTATAATTTTTACTAAAAAATTATATTTTTACTAAAAAATTATATTTTTAAATCACATTAAATTAAATATTCTGAAATTAAAGTTTTATTAATTTTTTAAAATTTTTTTTGAAGTATTTTATAAAAACTTATTTAAAAAATTATTTTGATATTATTTTATACAAACTAATTTTTAATAATTTTTAGTATTTTTTAGAAATATTTTACTTATTTTATAAAATAAATTCTAATATTTTAGTAATTTTAATATAGGTAACTTTCTTTAAAAGTTAAAAAATTAAATAAATAATTTGAAAAAATATATTTATAATAGGAGAATAATTTTTTATTTAAATTTAATTTATATCTTATCTTATCATTATTTTATTTTAAACTTAAAATAAAATAAAAATAATATTATTTAACTTGTTATCTAATGTACATCAATATAAAATAAAATAATTATGTTTATATTTTTATCTAATTTTTGTTCATTTCTATTATATCTTGAATAAAAATTTAAGTTGAGTTCGATAAGACATGCTTTGAATTACTTCGAAATAATTATGATCGTGATGAAATTTTCCGATATGTTTAGGCTACTTCCTAGGATTAGTTAATAACTTTGACTTTAGAAAAAAAATATTTATAATAAAAAATAATTTTATTACTTAAATTTTATTTATATTTTATCTTATTATCATATTATTTTATTTAAAATATAAAATAATATAATATAATATTATCTAATTTATTATCTATGTCAAATATGAAATAGAATAAAAAAAATTTATACTTTTATCCTATTAGATTCTTATTTTATTTTCATATTTTATATATTTCTATTATACCTTGGTCATTAAATGTAATCTCAAACAAGTAAATAATATTTAAGTTGAGTTTGATAATATATTTTTAAAATTTTTTAAAATATTTATGATCGTGTTTAAATTTAATATGTTTATCCAAGCTACTTCTTAGGATTAGTCCATAAACTTGACTTTTTTTTGTGATTAGTAACTTAGAGTTAAGGGCTGTCTATTACTCATTTAATGTTGAAAATTAAATTTAACTTATTTTTAAAAGCTAGCTTATTGATAAAATTTATTTTTATTTTATATATTTATAATTAGTCATATCTTTAAACAAAATAAGAATTTTATATTCTATCCCACTAGTTTGATTTTATGAAAATAATTGATAATTTTATAAGTTTGTTAAGTTTATTTTTATAAAATTTAAAAATTTTATTAAATATTTTTAAATTTATTTTAATAAATTTTATTATCAATTTTATAAATATGTTCTTGGAATTTTTTCTTAGCACTTTGAAGTTAATTATTAGGATCATTTAGAGGTTTCCTTTAACACCAGTTGAGGTTTGAGGTTTCCTTTTTGTGCCCACTTGCCATAGAGCTATGGTTTTGACGGTTGAATGATAAAGTTTAAACTTATTTTCAAAGCTTGCCGTGCTGCTGTGGAAAGTGTTGGATATGTTATATATAGTTGATATTTTGCTGCAATTTTTGTTTGCAAAAAAATTTATATTAAATATTTATAAAGAAAAAAAATATAAATTTAATATAATTTTATATCATTTATTTATATTTATAAAAATATATTAAAAATAATTTTATTATCATTTATAATTTTTTACAATTATTACAAATATTTTTTATAATTTTTAATTAATAAATTTATAAATCTTTTCGTAACATATAACTATTCAAATTATAAATATACCTAAACTAGTATACCATTGTAATTGTAAAACATATAAAAATATTTATGTTATAAAAATTTCTATTTATTAAAATTATTTAATGTAAAATTTAAATGAGTAATATATCTCCATCTTAATCCAATTTGTCGATAAGTGAATTTACCATATACTACTCAACGGTGGAATTTTATTTTTATATTTTTTTCATTTTGATTTGTGAGAAACAAATAAGTTTTACTTTTTCGATTGTTGTTCTCTTATATTTTTGAAAATTAAATTTAAATTCAAAATATATATATATATATATATATATATATATATATAATATTTGTTCAAAATTTACAATAGATTACTTAAAATCTAAATATGTAAAAGAATCTCATCTAAACTGCTTTATAAAAATAAAATGATCGACGAATAAAAGTCTACATTAAAATAAAATATTCTAACAAATTATCCTTCCAACGTGAGATGTTGGTTTCAATCTAAATGATCTTGATTCTTGAAGCAGCCGTGAGGGAATTGGCCGCTTGAGTTACATTCCATGAATTTCTTTCAATTAATTATCCTCATTTTCAAATTCAAAAAATTTATTTCTACCTATAAAAATTTGTTTATATTTAAATATAAATGGTTGGATCTTCTATTTTTTATTTTTTAAAAATTATCTAATCGTTATATTAAGAATAGAGAGAACTGTAAAATTCTTTTATAAATAAAAGTATCATTGTTCTTTGAAATTTAATAAATTTTTCAAGCAAATTATCCCAAAGGAAAGTTAGAAAGACTTTTTAATCAACCTATTTTTTTTTTAACAGTACGAAAAATTAAGGTTCGAATGACAACCGTCATTTAAAACTATTTCAATTTTAAATTTTTTTATCATTAAATCAATTCTAGTAATTTATTTGCAATTTATTTGAATTAATAAAAATAATTAATAATTTTATAAATTTATAAAATATAAGAAATTTATTAAAAGATTTTTATTTTAATAAATTTATATATAATTATTTATAAAATAAATATTTAACTAAATTATTTATCTAAATAATATTAAGTATAATGCTTCAGCTTATTGCCATAATATAACCTACTCTTTTAGTTTTCTTGTAAATTAGAATTATGAGTGGCTCAAAAAAAATTAAAATTGAATTATTAGTAAAATTTTACTAACAAAAACTATTCATTATAAACTTTTAAAGCTTTTATGTGATAAACTTTTTTTCAATAAAATTTTATTATTTTCAAATGTTTAAAATCAACTTTTAATTTGACTGATGTTAATATTTTTAAAATATAATTAATTTTATCATAAATAATCTGTGAGAGAGAGAGAGAGAAATTACCATAAATTATGCAAAGTCAAAGTAGCCCAACATTAAATTTTGTGTGTGTAGTATAGTACAGTTGAATTTAGCAAGTATTATATTTAAATTTGCAATATTCTTTAATATATATATATATATATATATATATATATATATATATTACAGTAAATAGTTATCAACCGAAAGAGATTTATATATTCACCTTTACAAAAGTTAGTGTTACACTTATAGTATATCTAATTGTAAAATTATACTTACTTTACTAATTTTATATATTAATACGTCAACATTCGTTATTTTTTTTTAAAAGAAATACACATTTTCGTTATTTGTATGTATGAAACCCATGTATAATATTCTCTAAAATAATGGAAAAGATTCTTTTAGCTGACAGAATATTCACTTTAATTATCTTTAAATTTTGAAAGAATTAATTTTCAATTTTTAATTGAAAAATATATTTGATACATATTAAACAAATAACAAAGTATAAAAAGATAAGAAATATGCCTAATTAAATGGTTTAATTGGCCGGTCCAAACCGGTTTTTATAACATTGGGTGTAAGCACAAATAGAATTAAACACATAAAAGCAATTTGTTAACGCATTACTGAATTCCATTTTTATACTGAAACAATCTTATTTCATGCATGCACATAAACAAATTTTACATATATTAATTAATTAATTTGTCAGCGCATTAAACCCATCCGCTTTTTATTACACAGTTAAAAAATAACCTTTATAACAAATTTTTCTACTAGTTATATGTAAATTGAGTTAGAAAAAAATGTGGTGACAATTTTGTAAATAAAATTGATACTTTTTACATTGATTATTCTATAACGATGTAAAAAATCAATGTAAAAATAGACGGTAATATTTTTATAAATAAAATTCAAACTTTTTATATCGATTGCTTCATAATCGATGTAAAAAGTCACTTTTTATATTGATTATAAAACGATCAACGTAGAAAGTGGTATATTTTAAAACTATTTTACATCGGCTAAGTAGAGTAATCGATGTATTAAATTCTTTCTACGTCGATTTTTTGTAACAACCAACATAAAATCTCGTTTCCCTCATCTAAACCTAATGCAACTGTTGTCTCTAAGCATAATGCTAAAAACACCATCCATCATCCTCCTCCCTACTAACCCTATCCTGTCATTGCCGAACGTCATTGTTACACCGTCATTGCTATTGTCCAAACATCATTGCGAAGCATGCCATTATTCGAAGCTCGTCGTCGTCTGAAACAAGAGAGAAGCACACCATTGTCTATCCTCCATCGCCCTCCGTCGCTAAGGTAGGTAGCACCCTTCTTCAATGACTAGCATGGAGAGGCTTTTAGTTTTAGGAATTGAGATTTATTTTTTTGTTTTCCTCATATACATATAGCATATGTGATAAGCATAAATTTCATAAATAATTATCTCTCACTTTTATCTCATTAAGACTTCTTATATGTTCAATTAAGTGGTCTTTGTCATATTTTATGAGTTTGGGTTCATATGAAGTTTAATTGAATTTCTTTGCTTACCCGATTAAAATGACACTATTATAGTATTTTGAGCATAATAGGAGTTGTAGACATCCAAAAATCATGAAATCTGTCTTGAATGAAAGCTTAAAGAAGTGTCCATAGTTACAAAGCAAAAGAAGACTCTAAATGGGATGTTTAGGACTCCGAAATTATCTCAAAAGATGAGATAGTGTTGCTAACGTGGAATTTGAACAGTGTGCAAAGATCCGGCCATATCTTGAGATACAGAAGTCATATTGAGATGAAATCAACTTTGTTGGACAGCTAAGATCCGGGGCTACAACTTTTGTTCCGAAATCAAGCTCTAATTCGGACATGTGAACATCCGAAATTGCGGTGCAAGAAAGTCAAATATGTTGTGCTCATTGGTGACAAAAATTCAAAAGTGTTTTGCATTTTCAACAAAGCCCATGTGAAAGCAATAAAAGGGTAGAAAAATAATATCCTAGTTGGTGACTTTCTGAAGATGATGCCTCAAAAATCCTCTATAAATAGAAGGGTTTACAAGAGGAGAAACACACCATTTTGGATATTAACTCCAATACCATTTTCTTTCTTTCTTTCTTTCTTTCTTTCTTTCTTGTTAGTTTTGCCTCCTTCATGGAAGGCTTATGTTTTCTTTATTGTTAGTTTGCCTCATACATGGAAGGCTTAGTTTTTCTTTATTGTTAGTTTCCTCCTACATGGAAGGCTTAGGATTTATTTGTTGTTAGTTGTCTCCTACATGGAAGGCTTAAGATTTATTTGTTGTTAGTTTGCCTCCTTCATGGAAGGCTAGGTTTGTAGTTTCAATTCAAGGATTCAAGCTATTTTCATTTTAACTTTGAGGTCTTGATCTTTATTTACATGCTTATTAAGTGGTTTCTACTCTACTTCACTATATTCTTCAATTTTATTCTTTAATCAAAGTTTGATCGGTTGACGTATTTTGATTAATGCATAATTGATTTATAATTGGTTTTTGATTGGTAAATCATTTTCCAAAAGTTTGAAGAGTAGAAATTAAGTAATTTAATTGAAGGTTTTCATTTTATTACTTACTTCAACTGAATTCTGATTATAAAATTGGTTTAGATGAAAGATTAAGTGGTTACTAAATCTTGTTGATCATAATCAATTGAATTCTGAGAGGTTTCTCAGTAGAGAATTCAAGGATCATTGTAGGGGTTCCAGATGATCCTAGGTTGATAAACACAATGCATGATTTTAGTGATCAATGATTAGTTATGAAAATAGCCTCTGAATTCCTTGAGTTGATAATTGTTAAGTCAAATTAATTTCATTCTGTATTTTGTATTTAGCACTTAATATCATATATTTACAAAACCCCCTTTTTTTCTAATTTTCTCCTAATTTGCTTAAGAATATGAAATGGTCTTTGGGAGATGACCTAGGTTGCACCTTATACTATAACAATAGTTTGGGGGAAATCTAGAAATTATTTTTGCGCGTTTGCGACGAGCATGTCAAAATTTGGCGCCGTTGCCGGGGACCATTTTAATTTCCTAGGCTTATTTAGGAGTTTGTATAAAATTTTTAACCTTTCTAACAATTTTTTGAGTTTGTATAAAATTTTTAACCTTTCTAACAATTTTTTTTTAGGTATACTATTCTTGATTTGTTTGAACTATTCCGTAAGGAAAAAGCACGTTATAGTCTTGGGAATCTGACTTTAAAAGACCCTGTTGTCAGTTTACAAGAAAACTGAATGGGAAGCACATCCTCGACTCTTTGAAGGCGTTTCAGCCGTTACTGGACGTAAAACCAGAGGAAGATGTGAGCCACAATCACAACTACTGTTCATTCTCATGCGTGTATGTTTGTCATTTACATTGTATTTTCAATTTATTTGAAATTTTCACAATTTTTAGAATATAAGTAATGCAGCTGGTGAACCAACCAAATCAGGATGACAAAGACAAAAGAGAACCAGATACCACTCTTCGGTTATAACTTTTCCTTACTTTGGTGGTTTTCTTACATTTCTTTTCCTGTTATATGAAATTCCATCTAAGACATTGGGGACAATGTCTTGGATAGGTTGGGGGGAGGATGGTCCGATATAAAAGAAAAATTTTAAGAAAAAAAAACCCAAAAAAAAAATTAGGTTAGAATCATAAACTTACTTTGAGTAAGATGACTGAGTAAGATGACTGAGTAAGGAGTTACACTTTACTCTTGATACGCATCTTATGATTAAAAAAAATATATATATATTTTGAATGTGGAAGTATGTTTTTCTTTAGATTTCATAAAATAATTGAAGCAAAATGATTTACATTTCGAGATTAATTAGTTTGGCAACACATATTTTCTTTACAATATTTTACGTTTTCTGGCGTGAAATTCTTAAGAAAATGGAGCATTATGTTACTTTTGCCTCACCTGATGCCAAATTTTGTGTTAGCTAATGCAATTTACTGGATAACATTATAAAAGGTTGTTTCTCTGATTCCTTGGTAGTTTTGACAATTAAAAACAAAAGTTTTCTCCTAAATTCTCTCTTGTACGACTCTTGGAGTGAAGAATCTACAAATTTGAGAAATCAAAGTGCAAGATTCATCGAGCTTCGTAGAGTTGTACATAATCTTTTTTTCTTCTTCTCTTGTTTTTGTCATTTTTACTATGTGTAACTAGGTTTTTTGTTAGGAGAAAAGAGATCCTAATCCTAACCTCTTTGTAATCTAAATTGTTGTTGTTAATTCAAGTTTATTTTCTTTAAATTGATTTTTCTTCTCTGTTTTTAATACCTCTATGAATTGGCCACTTATAGTTGATTTTAAATTTTTATTCACAATTAAAAAATTGGAGTAGAAGTTGAAATTGAGATGAACAACATAATTGTGGATACTCTAGGAATAGATATTAACAATTATGAGATCTTATGAGTTCTGAAACCTAATGTTTGCTCTAATTAAGAATTTCTAAGGAATTAGAGTTTCTAATTTAGGGGAAAGGTTTGTTAAGTCAAGAAATTGAACTTCAACTATTTTAGTGAATTCGATCTTCAATTACACTTTTAAAACTTGAATTGGAGTGACAATTTAGGTTTCTTAAGTGAAGGTTAGGTGAACTCTAACCTTAACATTTTAATAGATTGATTCTTTTTCTCTTATTGTGTTGATTGAATTTTAGTTGTTGTAAATTGAATTGTAGTATTATTAGAAAATAGTTAAGAAATAGTTGTTATATGAATATCGTTCTTTGTACTCTAATTCATTGTTGAGTCTTATCAATAATTAAACCAAATCCCTATGTAATGATACTTTCTCATCCTTTACTCTTGAAACGATAAGGTACACTTGCCATATTTTTACCAAGTTTTTGGTCCCATTGCAAGTGAATTGTGTTTCAATATTGATAAGTACGTTGAATGTTTTCGACATTTTTCTAAATTTCTATATTTTTCTCTATTTTTATATTAATTACTTTGAGTTCTTAACCTTCTTTGACTTTGTGTAAGCGAGATACAATGGATAAGGATCTCATTTTTTAATATAAAATTAAAAAAACTTTTAAAGAGAAATAGAAAAAAGAAAGAAAATGCAACAAAGCAACTTTAGAAGAGCGCAAAAATTACAAGAATCAATAAAGGAAGAATATAATCAAAACTGGATATTTAATTTGGGAGAATATATTATTCCCAACTTTGTTGGATGTATCTCAAGCATTGTGAGACCACCAATTGTAGCATATAGCTTTGAAATAAAATGACTCTCATTCATCTAGTTCAACAAGATGAATTTAGGGATCCTAATCTCCACATTGTGAGTTTTCTCCAATTGTGTGATACTATCAAAATGAATAGAGTCTTAGAACATGCTGTAAGATTGAGATTATTTCCTTTCTCTTTAAAAGATCGTGCCAAGTGTTGGCTCCAAGCTCAACCAAGGGAAAGCATAACTACTTGGGAAGAATTGGTATATAAATTTCTAATGAAATATTTTCCCCATCCAAGTATAACAAGTTGAGAGGAGACATTTCTTATTTTGCTCAAACAGAAAAAGAAGAATTATTTCATGAGGCTCAGGATCAATGTAAAGAACTTTTAAAAAAGTGTCCTAAAAAAAGCAACCGTTTTCATGATTTTATTACTTAGAATTCAAGTAAATAAATATATAAAAGAATGAGCACCAGTGGGAAAAAAGCTTTTTGAAATTGGTTAAAATTGACTTTTTACATCAATTATTTAGATGGTATAGAAATAGACGCTATAAAAAGTTAAACTTTCTACATTGGGTGTATAATCGATGTAGAAAGTAGACTTTCTGCATCGGTTATGCTTAAAAATGATGTAAAAAAAATCACACTTTCTACATCGATTTTGACCATAACTAATATGGAAAGTTGGAATTTTTTTAAATAAGATTTAAAGTTGGTACAACCAAGTAATCAAAACCTTTATAAAAACATTTCGTATATATATATATATATATATATATATATATATATATATATATATTTCTAGGCAATCAAATTCGAGAATTACAGTTTTAAAAAGACAAAAAAATCTAATATCTAACTACTTCTACTTTTGTACACATGTAAGTCTCATCTTTAAATAGTCGAGTTAGGTCATTGAATATTTGTATAGGTTAATTTAATAATTAATATTATTGTAACAATTAAAGAGGAACATATATATGATCTTACTGAGATATGAAAATTAGAATTACTTGTGTTTATGATTAGCTATGAGATCCGTTTTTGTGAAGGAGGGTTCCTAGATGGATTAATCATGTCCCTATTTAAATATGTAAAAATTATAAGTTAAGAATTTCATAAATAAAATGTTTGCAATTAGCGATGAAATATAATAAAATAAATTACTAACATGTAGCAATATTCTCTCATATTCCTTCATGATGGTTATCTCGAATAACATGTATATCATCAATTTCATCTTCATAATAGGATTATTTGATGAGGAAGGCCAAGTGAACTATCAACACTTGTCATATCAATGGTGTTGTCATTTCCCAATGTTGTATTTCCTTAAAGAACAATTGATCACCTTTTTTCATAAGGATCTTAAATATAAAACACTTACTTTGTTTGGTAAGTCATGATAAAAATGTCATCCTTATAAGTTACTTTATCAAGATTCACCAATGTAAATCTCAATTCATCAACTTTCAAGTCACTATTACTATCAACTCACTTGTATTTAAAAATAGGCACTTTGAACTTAGTGTGATTAATCTCTCAAAATCTCTTCAATAACTTTAAAGTAAGATATGAAATTCCTCACAGGATTTTGATCTTTCAAACTAGAAAAATGCATTGATCCAACCACTACCATTATCCCACGGTTTTAATGGTACTTTTTCCATCCTGAAATTTTTTATAAAAGAAAAATTTATTAATATCATATCCGCTTCAACATATAATATCAAAGTTAGGATCATATACTAACCATTTTAAAGTATTAAAAATAGCATCATTATTCTTAATGGTATCATTAAACTAAAGTAAAAAAAAATACATTGATACTCATTTAACAACCACTTTTTATTTATTCAAAGATATTTTTTTCCAATAATAATTTGATGAGCACTTAAATAAAGCTAAATCTCTTTGATAATATTCAAAATATACAAATTATTATAAAATTTATTAACAATTCTCTTTTAAAAAGGAAGATTTTTTTTGATTTAGAATAACAAAGAAAGATTGGTATGTTAATTTTTATCTAATGGTGAAACTCATTCCAAATCCTTTTCGAAGATATATTAAATGTATAGTTTCTTATGAATGTGTCAACTTATGTGTTTGCCCTTGTCAATGGCACACCCTTTTCTTAAGTCTTAACACTTGCCTCTTCGCACAAACCCAAAAAGAGCAAAAAAAAAAAATGTTCTTCAACCAAGTAGTATAGTGTAAATTCAGTCATCAACAATTGCAGTAAGAAAATAAACTATACAACATACCAACTCTTCTCATAAAAAAAGGTAGGCTTTGAAATTTAGTTTGAACTCCGTCGTTGAACCATCAAATTCATAACACTATGGCAAGTGGGAACAAAAAGGAAACCTCACTAAACTTCTCTCGGTGATCTTAAAAACTTCAAAGTCGTCAAGAATAAATCCAGTGTTGTGATTAATGTCATTTTGTACAACTCCATAAACATGAGATTGCTTATCTTACTAATTGTCCTTTAAATATTTAAAGACTTAAAAAAGCTTCAAATCCCAACTACTTAAAATTTAAAATCTTTTTAAAATATATGTTTTATAATAATATTTACTTGTTTACAGATATGTTTTTTTCGCAAATTATAAATCTTTTAAAATATATAAATTTTTCAATAATATTTATGTCTTATCTTCAACAGTTAAAACTTTTTGGCAAATGTCTTTTCTAATCTTATATATTCTTCGTATACGTCAACACTAGTTATTTTAAACTATTACACGTACTTTCTTTATTTGTGTATAAAAATACATTGAAATTTGAACTAAGACATCGTAGTTATGACATTATCATGATTTATTTAAAAAATAAATCTTTATATGCTAGCTTAAATATTAAAATCCTTAAGTTGTACACTGTATTGTCTGACTTGGGAAAAAAATATAATAAAATAATTTAGTATATTTTATTTATTTTTATTTTTTACTAAAAAATGTATTATTTCAATTTTAATTTTATGGTTAATTTTATATCTAACGAATTATGGTAAATATAACATGGAACTCATAGATGTTATGTTTCGTTTCGTTTTAATCCAATCTCCCAAAGCTAATTTTTAATCTAGTAAGAATGGACAATTATTTTACTTAACTATTAAATTATTTAAAATTGTTTTTAGAAATTATATTTAAATTTTAAAATTCATACCTTGTATTAAATTTTAAATTCAACGACATTGAATAATAATCTTAAAATTATAATGTGACTTCCATTTTTTCCTACTCAAACAATCTATCTTATTTCAAAAACTTAATCAAAATCTTGCTTCATTATTGTACGCATATAAGAAAATTTAATTAGTTAATTTGTCAAAGCATTACACCGATGGACTTATTATTAGCTGTGTCTTTTTTATACAAGTTATTATTAGTTGTCAATACACTATAAGATAATATCACGTTCTTTCACATTAATAGTTTAATATAAACCCATAAATATAAGTAACTATAAACTCATATCAATACAGATTGCATTACTATATATTATTTGCTACACATCCGTTTTAATTATTTTAACTAAAATGAAATAAATAAATAAATTACATATTATTGGAAGGATTTTTTATAATTGAATAATGATTCTCTCACATTCAGTACAACATAACATAAGCATAAAACAAACTAAATAAAAATAATATAATAAAATATAAATATATTTAATTAGGAACATATACTTAAAATGAGGAAAAATAGAAAAATAAATTATATAATATAAAAGAAAAGAAATGAGGAAAAAATGTGAAATATAAATGTGTATTTTTTTCAACAGCAGCTTACCACTGTATGAATAGTATTATTCTTATCATACAATAAAAAAATTAGAACAAGTATAAATAAGATATAAAAAATAAATAAATAAAATTATTTCTCTTTAAAGGCACTTAAGAGTTTGTTTAATAATCAGAATAAGAAGTAAAATAGAATAACTTATTTTATTTTTTATTTTTATTTTTGTTGTGATGAGATAACAATCTTATTTTGAGCAGAAATTCGGGTTAGAAACTATTAATCTAGGATAATCATTTTTTTTTTATTTTACCTTTTTTATGCATTATTTCCCCAATATTTTCCTTTTTTATTAAAAATTAATTTAGTATTTTTATAAAATAAAAAACTTGTAAATTATTAATTTTATGAATAGTAATATTAATTTTAATGTTTCTATAATTTTTACTAAAAAATTATATTTTTACTAAAAAATTATATTTTTAAATCACATTAAATTAAATATTCTGAAATTAAAGTTTTATTAATTTTTTAAAATTTTTTTTGAAGTATTTTATAAAAACTTATTTAAAAAATTATTTTGATATTATTTTATACAAACTAATTTTTAATAATTTTTAGTATTTTTTAGAAATATTTTACTTATTTTATAAAATAAATTCTAATATTTTAGTAATTTTAATATAGGTAACTTTCTTTAAAAGTTAAAAAATTAAATAAATAATTTGAAAAAATATATTTATAATAGGAGAATAATTTTTTATTTAAATTTAATTTATATCTTATCTTATCATTATTTTATTTTAAACTTAAAATAAAATAAAAATAATATTATTTAACTTGTTATCTAATGTACATCAATATAAAATAAAATAATTATGTTTATATTTTTATCTAATTTTTGTTCATTTCTATTATATCTTGAATAAAAATTTAAGTTGAGTTCGATAAGACATGCTTTGAATTACTTCGAAATAATTATGATCGTGATGAAATTTTCCGATATGTTTAGGCTACTTCCTAGGATTAGTTAATAACTTTGACTTTAGAAAAAAAATATTTATAATAAAAAATAATTTTATTACTTAAATTTTATTTATATTTTATCTTATTATCATATTATTTTATTTAAAATATAAAATAATATAATATAATATTATCTAATTTATTATCTATGTCAAATATGAAATAGAATAAAAAAAATTTATACTTTTATCCTATTAGATTCTTATTTTATTTTCATATTTTATATATTTCTATTATACCTTGGTCATTAAATGTAATCTCAAACAAGTAAATAATATTTAAGTTGAGTTTGATAATATATTTTTAAAATTTTTTAAAATATTTATGATCGTGTTTAAATTTAATATGTTTATCCAAGCTACTTCTTAGGATTAGTCCATAAACTTGACTTTTTTTTGTGATTAGTAACTTAGAGTTAAGGGCTGTCTATTACTCATTTAATGTTGAAAATTAAATTTAACTTATTTTTAAAAGCTAGCTTATTGATAAAATTTATTTTTATTTTATATATTTATAATTAGTCATATCTTTAAA
This sequence comes from Canavalia gladiata, assembly GCA_037954105.1. Taxonomy (NCBI): domain Eukaryota; kingdom Viridiplantae; phylum Streptophyta; class Magnoliopsida; order Fabales; family Fabaceae; genus Canavalia; species Canavalia gladiata. The sequence goes on from CM075662.1 coordinate 52,017,444, forward strand.
CAAAATAAGAATTTTATATTCTATCCCACTAGTTTGATTTTATGAAAATAATTGATAATTTTATAAGTTTGTTAAGTTTATTTTTATAAAATTTAAAAATTTTATTAAATATTTTTAAATTTATTTTAATAAATTTTATTATCAATTTTATAAATATGTTCTTGGAATTTTTTCTTAGCACTTTGAAGTTAATTATTAGGATCATTTAGAGGTTTCCTTTAACACCAGTTGAGGTTTGAGGTTTCCTTTTTGTGCCCACTTGCCATAGAGCTATGGTTTTGACGGTTGAATGATAAAGTTTAAACTTATTTTCAAAGCTTGCCGTGCTGCTGTGGAAAGTGTTGGATATGTTATATATAGTTGATATTTTGCTGCAATTTTTGTTTGCAAAAAAATTTATATTAAATATTTATAAAGAAAAAAAATATAAATTTAATATAATTTTATATCATTTATTTATATTTATAAAAATATATTAAAAATAATTTTATTATCATTTATAATTTTTTACAATTATTACAAATATTTTTTATAATTTTTAATTAATAAATTTATAAATCTTTTCGTAACATATAACTATTCAAATTATAAATATACCTAAACTAGTATACCATTGTAATTGTAAAACATATAAAAATATTTATGTTATAAAAATTTCTATTTATTAAAATTATTTAATGTAAAATTTAAATGAGTAATATATCTCCATCTTAATCCAATTTGTCGATAAGTGAATTTACCATATACTACTCAACGGTGGAATTTTATTTTTATATTTTTTTCATTTTGATTTGTGAGAAACAAATAAGTTTTACTTTTTCGATTGTTGTTCTCTTATATTTTTGAAAATTAAATTTAAATTCAAAATATATATATATATATATATATATATATATATATAATATTTGTTCAAAATTTACAATAGATTACTTAAAATCTAAATATGTAAAAGAATCTCATCTAAACTGCTTTATAAAAATAAAATGATCGACGAATAAAAGTCTACATTAAAATAAAATATTCTAACAAATTATCCTTCCAACGTGAGATGTTGGTTTCAATCTAAATGATCTTGATTCTTGAAGCAGCCGTGAGGGAATTGGCCGCTTGAGTTACATTCCATGAATTTCTTTCAATTAATTATCCTCATTTTCAAATTCAAAAAATTTATTTCTACCTATAAAAATTTGTTTATATTTAAATATAAATGGTTGGATCTTCTATTTTTTATTTTTTAAAAATTATCTAATCGTTATATTAAGAATAGAGAGAACTGTAAAATTCTTTTATAAATAAAAGTATCATTGTTCTTTGAAATTTAATAAATTTTTCAAGCAAATTATCCCAAAGGAAAGTTAGAAAGACTTTTTAATCAACCTATTTTTTTTTTAACAGTACGAAAAATTAAGGTTCGAATGACAACCGTCATTTAAAACTATTTCAATTTTAAATTTTTTTATCATTAAATCAATTCTAGTAATTTATTTGCAATTTATTTGAATTAATAAAAATAATTAATAATTTTATAAATTTATAAAATATAAGAAATTTATTAAAAGATTTTTATTTTAATAAATTTATATATAATTATTTATAAAATAAATATTTAACTAAATTATTTATCTAAATAATATTAAGTATAATGCTTCAGCTTATTGCCATAATATAACCTACTCTTTTAGTTTTCTTGTAAATTAGAATTATGAGTGGCTCAAAAAAAATTAAAATTGAATTATTAGTAAAATTTTACTAACAAAAACTATTCATTATAAACTTTTAAAGCTTTTATGTGATAAACTTTTTTTCAATAAAATTTTATTATTTTCAAATGTTTAAAATCAACTTTTAATTTGACTGATGTTAATATTTTTAAAATATAATTAATTTTATCATAAATAATCTGTGAGAGAGAGAGAGAGAAATTACCATAAATTATGCAAAGTCAAAGTAGCCCAACATTAAATTTTGTGTGTGTAGTATAGTACAGTTGAATTTAGCAAGTATTATATTTAAATTTGCAATATTCTTTAATATATATATATATATATATATATATATATATATTACAGTAAATAGTTATCAACCGAAAGAGATTTATATATTCACCTTTACAAAAGTTAGTGTTACACTTATAGTATATCTAATTGTAAAATTATACTTACTTTACTAATTTTATATATTAATACGTCAACATTCGTTATTTTTTTTTAAAAGAAATACACATTTTCGTTATTTGTATGTATGAAACCCATGTATAATATTCTCTAAAATAATGGAAAAGATTCTTTTAGCTGACAGAATATTCACTTTAATTATCTTTAAATTTTGAAAGAATTAATTTTCAATTTTTAATTGAAAAATATATTTGATACATATTAAACAAATAACAAAGTATAAAAAGATAAGAAATATGCCTAATTAAATGGTTTAATTGGCCGGTCCAAACCGGTTTTTATAACATTGGGTGTAAGCACAAATAGAATTAAACACATAAAAGCAATTTGTTAACGCATTACTGAATTCCATTTTTATACTGAAACAATCTTATTTCATGCATGCACATAAACAAATTTTACATATATTAATTAATTAATTTGTCAGCGCATTAAACCCATCCGCTTTTTATTACACAGTTAAAAAATAACCTTTATAACAAATTTTTCTACTAGTTATATGTAAATTGAGTTAGAAAAAAATGTGGTGACAATTTTGTAAATAAAATTGATACTTTTTACATTGATTATTCTATAACGATGTAAAAAATCAATGTAAAAATAGACGGTAATATTTTTATAAATAAAATTCAAACTTTTTATATCGATTGCTTCATAATCGATGTAAAAAGTCACTTTTTATATTGATTATAAAACGATCAACGTAGAAAGTGGTATATTTTAAAACTATTTTACATCGGCTAAGTAGAGTAATCGATGTATTAAATTCTTTCTACGTCGATTTTTTGTAACAACCAACATAAAATCTCGTTTCCCTCATCTAAACCTAATGCAACTGTTGTCTCTAAGCATAATGCTAAAAACACCATCCATCATCCTCCTCCCTACTAACCCTATCCTGTCATTGCCGAACGTCATTGTTACACCGTCATTGCTATTGTCCAAACATCATTGCGAAGCATGCCATTATTCGAAGCTCGTCGTCGTCTGAAACAAGAGAGAAGCACACCATTGTCTATCCTCCATCGCCCTCCGTCGCTAAGGTAGGTAGCACCCTTCTTCAATGACTAGCATGGAGAGGCTTTTAGTTTTAGGAATTGAGATTTATTTTTTTGTTTTCCTCATATACATATAGCATATGTGATAAGCATAAATTTCATAAATAATTATCTCTCACTTTTATCTCATTAAGACTTCTTATATGTTCAATTAAGTGGTCTTTGTCATATTTTATGAGTTTGGGTTCATATGAAGTTTAATTGAATTTCTTTGCTTACCCGATTAAAATGACACTATTATAGTATTTTGAGCATAATAGGAGTTGTAGACATCCAAAAATCATGAAATCTGTCTTGAATGAAAGCTTAAAGAAGTGTCCATAGTTACAAAGCAAAAGAAGACTCTAAATGGGATGTTTAGGACTCCGAAATTATCTCAAAAGATGAGATAGTGTTGCTAACGTGGAATTTGAACAGTGTGCAAAGATCCGGCCATATCTTGAGATACAGAAGTCATATTGAGATGAAATCAACTTTGTTGGACAGCTAAGATCCGGGGCTACAACTTTTGTTCCGAAATCAAGCTCTAATTCGGACATGTGAACATCCGAAATTGCGGTGCAAGAAAGTCAAATATGTTGTGCTCATTGGTGACAAAAATTCAAAAGTGTTTTGCATTTTCAACAAAGCCCATGTGAAAGCAATAAAAGGGTAGAAAAATAATATCCTAGTTGGTGACTTTCTGAAGATGATGCCTCAAAAATCCTCTATAAATAGAAGGGTTTACAAGAGGAGAAACACACCATTTTGGATATTAACTCCAATACCATTTTCTTTCTTTCTTTCTTTCTTTCTTTCTTTCTTGTTAGTTTTGCCTCCTTCATGGAAGGCTTATGTTTTCTTTATTGTTAGTTTGCCTCATACATGGAAGGCTTAGTTTTTCTTTATTGTTAGTTTCCTCCTACATGGAAGGCTTAGGATTTATTTGTTGTTAGTTGTCTCCTACATGGAAGGCTTAAGATTTATTTGTTGTTAGTTTGCCTCCTTCATGGAAGGCTAGGTTTGTAGTTTCAATTCAAGGATTCAAGCTATTTTCATTTTAACTTTGAGGTCTTGATCTTTATTTACATGCTTATTAAGTGGTTTCTACTCTACTTCACTATATTCTTCAATTTTATTCTTTAATCAAAGTTTGATCGGTTGACGTATTTTGATTAATGCATAATTGATTTATAATTGGTTTTTGATTGGTAAATCATTTTCCAAAAGTTTGAAGAGTAGAAATTAAGTAATTTAATTGAAGGTTTTCATTTTATTACTTACTTCAACTGAATTCTGATTATAAAATTGGTTTAGATGAAAGATTAAGTGGTTACTAAATCTTGTTGATCATAATCAATTGAATTCTGAGAGGTTTCTCAGTAGAGAATTCAAGGATCATTGTAGGGGTTCCAGATGATCCTAGGTTGATAAACACAATGCATGATTTTAGTGATCAATGATTAGTTATGAAAATAGCCTCTGAATTCCTTGAGTTGATAATTGTTAAGTCAAATTAATTTCATTCTGTATTTTGTATTTAGCACTTAATATCATATATTTACAAAACCCCCTTTTTTTCTAATTTTCTCCTAATTTGCTTAAGAATATGAAATGGTCTTTGGGAGATGACCTAGGTTGCACCTTATACTATAACAATAGTTTGGGGGAAATCTAGAAATTATTTTTGCGCGTTTGCGACGAGCATGTCAAAATTTGGCGCCGTTGCCGGGGACCATTTTAATTTCCTAGGCTTATTTAGGAGTTTGTATAAAATTTTTAACCTTTCTAACAATTTTTTGAGTTTGTATAAAATTTTTAACCTTTCTAACAATTTTTTTTTAGGTATACTATTCTTGATTTGTTTGAACTATTCCGTAAGGAAAAAGCACGTTATAGTCTTGGGAATCTGACTTTGAAAGACCCTGTTGTCAGTTTACAAGAAAACTGAATGGGAAGCACATCCTCGACTCTTTGAAGGCGTTTCAGCCGTTACTGGACGTAAAACCAGAGGAAGATGTGAGCCACAATCACAACTACTGTTCATTCTCATGCGTGTATGTTTGTCATTTACATTGTATTTTCAATTTATTTGAAATTTTCACAATTTTTAGAATATAAGTAATGCAGCTGGTGAACCAACCAAATCAGGATGGCAGAGACAAAAGAGAACCAGATACCACTCTTCGGTTATAACTTTTCCTTACTTTGGTGGTTTTCTTACATTTCTTTTCCTTTTATATGAAATTCCATCTAAGACATTGGGGACAATGTCTTGGATAGGTTGGGGGGAGGATGGTCCGATATAAAAGAAAAAATTTTAAGAAAAAAAAAACCCAAAAAAAAAACCAAAAAAAAAAATTAGGTTAGAATCATAAACTTGCTTTGAGTAAGATGGCTGAATAAGGAGTTACACTTTACTCTTGATACGCATCTTATGATTAAAAAATATATATATATATTTTGAATGTGGAAGTATGTTTTTCTTTAGATTTCATAAAATAATTGAAGCAAAATGATTTACATTTCGAGATTAATTAGTTTGGCAACACATATTTGAACTGGATAGATTATATTTGATAAATATATTACCTGTGAGATTTTGAGCCTTATTATTATTATTTTCTTTCTTGTGTGATTTTCATCCATGGAATAAGTTACTTCAGAACTTGCATTGATTCTTTTTGAAGCTACATTTTCATATGAATTGTACAAAAATGATTGAGGCACTGTTTTTCTTGAACAAACCACTTGGTCAAATAACCAAACCAGATAATTTTATCCTTTGATCAGCCCTTTGAGCCGATTAACCTTTTCTTCTTTTTAGCTCACCACAAAAAAAAATAACTTTGTCTGACCATAGAAGGTGAGGAATACTGGATTTATCATACCATAAGTGTTTCAATAAGTGTGGGGGGAGATTATTGTTGTGTTCATTGATATCATGGTTGAAAAAAAAACTGAAGCAAAAAATTAATAAATAAACTATTATATTGAAAAAAAAAAGAATGAAGAAGTGATATCTGTTTCTCACACTTGCACTTAGACTCAGTTCTCAATCCTCACCATTTTCCTTGGTCTAACATTGTATCTCTTCAATATATCATTTCATCTTTCTAATCTCGTTATAACCAAAATAAAGACCTCTTGATTTGTGCATTGCATGTGTACATAGTAGTACAGAAGTAGAAGATATGCAAGCTTATTATAGTTCATCTTTCATGGATTGAATTTGAGAGAAACACTTATCAAATCAAACACTTGAGAGATTCAGAGTATATCATGTGACGTTTTATCTTTCTCAATCTATGTTTTTCAAATTAAAGTTGCCTTTCTAAGTAATTTCAAAAATGTGATGAAAGAATGCTTCATGAAATTTTGTGAATTCTTGAGAAATCAACTCAAAACTTTGATGTTCTTTCAAAAAATAAAAATAAAAAAAAATAGTCACCAATCCTTAACTTAAGTTTGCCCGAGACGTGCAAAAGATAAGTGTGGGGGAATTTGATAAGCATAAATTTCATAAATAATTATCTCTCACTTTTATCTCATTAAGACTTCTTATATGTTCAATTAAGTGGTCTTTGTCATATTTTATGAGTTTGGGTTCATATGAACTTTAATTGAATTTCTTTGCTTACCCGATTAAAATGACACTATTATAGTATTTTAAGCATAATAGGAGTTGTAGACATCCAAAAATCATGAAATCTGTCTTGAATGAAAGCTTAAAGAAGTGTCTATAGTTACAAAGCAAAAGAAGACTCTAAATGGGATGTTTAGGACTCCGAAATTATCTCAAAAGATGAGATAGTGTTGCTAACGTGGAATTTGAACAGTGTGCAAAGATCCGGCCATATCTTGAGATACAGAAGTCATATTGAGATGAAATCAACTTTGTTGGACAGCTAAGATCCGGGGCTACAACTTTTGTTCCGAAATCAAGCTCTAATTCGGACATGTGAACATCCGAAATTACGGTACAAGAAAGTCAAAATTGTTGTGCTCATTGGTGACAAAAATTCAAAAGTGTTTTGCATTTTCAACAAAGCCCATGTTAAAGCAATAAAAGGGTAGAAAAATAATATCCTAGTTGGTGACTTTCTGAAGATGATGTCTCAAAAATCCTCTATAAATAGAAGGGTTTACAAGAGGAGAAACACACCATTTTGGATATTAACTCCAATACCATTTTCTTTCTTTCTTTCTTTCTTTCTTTCTTTCTTGTTAGTTTTGCCTCCTTCATGGAAGGCTTAGGTTTTCTTTATTGTTAGTTTGCCTCATACATGGAAGGCTTAGTTTTTCTTTATTGTTAGTTTCCTCCTACATGGAAGGCTTAGGATTTATTTGTTGTTAGTTGTCTCCTACATGGAAGGCTTAAGATTTATTTGTTGTTAGTTTGCCTCCTTCATGGAAGGCTAGGTTTGTAGTTTCAATTCAAGGATTCAAGCTATTTTCATTTTAACTTTGAGGTCTTGATCTTTACTTACATGCTTATTAAGTGGTTTCTACTCTACTTCACTATATTCTTCAATTTTATTCTTTAATCAAAGTTTGATCGGTTGACGTATTTTGATTAATGCATAATTGATTTATAATTGGTTTTTGATTGGTAAATCATTTTCCAAAAGTTTGAAGAGTAGAAATTAAGTAATTTAATTGAAGGTTTTCATTTTATTACTTACTTCAATTGAATTCTGATTATAAAATTGGTTTAGATGAAAGATTAAGTGGTTACTAAATCTTGTTGATCATAATCAATTGAATTCTGAGAGGTTTCTCAGTAGAGAATTCAAGGATCATTGTAGGGGTTCCAGATGATCCTAGGTTGATAAACACAATGCATGATTTTAGTGATCAATGATTAGTTATGAAAATAGCCTCTGAATTCCTTGAGTTGATAATTGTTAAGTCAAATTAATTTCATTCTGTATTTTGTATTTAGCACTTAATATCATATATTTACAAAACCCCATTTTTCTAACTTTCTCCTAATTTGCTTAAGAATATGAAATGGTCTTTGGGAGATGACCTAGGTTGCACCTTATACTATAACAATAGTTTGGGGGAAATCTAGAAATTATTTTTGCGCGTTTGCGACGAGCGTGTCAATATGCAGTTACTATGTTCCTCATTAATAACATATACTTTTGCTACATTTCTATAATTAGTATCTTATGCACTTTAAATCCACTCTGGGTTGTTTTTTTGACTTCTAGGATATCAAAGAATTACCAAGGAGCCCAATATGTCCTAGTGTTGATTTCAAATACTAACGTAGATGATGTACAACATGAAAATATGTTCTAGGCTTGGTCATGAATTTTTGCATTGTTAATTAATAGCAAATGTGATGCTTGGTCAAGAACTGATGAGGTATGTATGCCTCCAATCATCCTCCTATACATTAAAACATAAGGGTTCTCCATCTGTATCATTGAGATGAAGGTTTGGAACCATAGGCAAGGATAAAGGTTTTAAGTGTTACATTGTATATTTTTGTTGACATAAAAATCTTTTATAGATTTAGTAATCTCTGAACCTAAGACTTAAGAAAAGAATATAAGTAATTGTGTCTATGTAAATTGTCTATTATATAGATGTTATACAATCTATATATAGGCTATTTCTTATCTATTTATGGTAATTGCAAGAAAATTATATCTGATAAAATTCCTCACAAATCATGGCTAATCAAATTTGTCTTAAATAAAAACAAAATGGGCTCAACAACATACATAAACCTCAAGGCCAAACAAGAAAAGTACATAATGCTTAAACTTTATCTACTACTGCCTGAAATTAGTTTCAACAGTGTTTTTCAATTTTGAATAACATCATCCATTTGTGTCCATCCTATAAGTTCCATGCTAATTGAGTGAATTCTAAAATGGCACGGATGCTTATTTTCTATGATCTTATTTCTCACTGGTAATCAAGTTTCAACACACATTAACACTAAGTATATCATTTTATGATATTCATCTCAATATTTATCAATTTTCTTTTTTAGGTTGTACACACGTATCATTTTTTTTAACAAGTACATGACTGAACTGTTTGAGAACCTTCCTTCCCAAAGTGGGTCTGAGAACCCTTCTTCTCGACAGAAGAAAGGAAGACGAGCCACACGGTTAAGGGAGTTAACCCTTAGTCGGAGTGGCGAGCGAAGGATTCCCATATAGTTTGATCAGGTCATTAGAAATCCATTAGGGCCAAACAAGACAAATTTTAAGAGTTATGTGGCCCTCTTTAGACGAAGCAAAGCTAGTATTTTGAAGAAGAATTGGGATGATGTCAAGATGCGAGTGAAGGATCAAATTTGGGAGACTATCATGTATTTAACTTTAAAGCTTTAAGTTTCTCCATATATTTATCATTTACTAACTAATTACATCTTTTTTTATGTAGCTTACCTATGATGTACCAAACACTAACTTCCTGAAGAGGAAGTAGCTTTCATTTGCTGGTGAGTGCTAGAGGGGCTTCAAGACATATCTCACCAGCAAATATATATATATAAGTCACTCAAGGATGTGTCTCCTTGTGAGGAGTACCAGTTCCTTGATGATGACACTTGACAAAGATTTGTTGAGTCTCGAATGGATCTTCCATTCGTTGTATGTATCTTTCTAAATTTATGTTTTTTAATTGACTAATATAAACAATATTATGATTAGTTGATTTGATTTCTTATAATAAGATAAAAGAAAGAAGACTCAACAAATTTCTGTCAAGAACTATTATCCCACAAATTATCTCGTAGGGGTTATGAGTTGCTTCAAAAGAGGTTGATGGAGCAAAAATTAAAAGAACATCAGCAGTCGTCTAAGGCAAACTTCTCTACACTTCTCTCTCCACCCTCTCCACCTTCATGCCATGAGAAATGGAAGAGGGCACGCCAAAAAGCATCTGGAGAGTACACATCCAAGCCTTCTTGCATGGTTGCTTAAAAGATTAAAAGTAATTACATAATTTAATATTTTATTTATTTATCTTCAAACATATAGATTACTGATAACAGTTATTTTTTATTTTGTAGGATTCTTTAATTGAACAAAGCTCACCAAAAATCTTTGTTCCAGCCGGTTGAAATGACATCTTGAATATTATTATTGAACAACCAAAACATCCAAATCGTGTTCATACAGCTGATCAAGATGTTAATACTCTACAAATATAATTTATGCTGCTGTGGTTGTTCTCATGAATGGAAGGCTCTTAAATTCCTTCTCGCTGTCTTAGTTTTATCGTAAAATTGAGTCGTTAAATTAATATAAAATGAATATAAAAATAAATTTGTTCATGATATAAATTAGATTATGAATACATGAAAGTTCCTCTAAATTTGATATATTAATGGTTATATAAATCACAATAAAAATTAAAAAATAACGTTGTTTTGATATGTTTCTAATTTTTTAATATTAAATTTTAACTTTGTATCTTTTTATTATTTATATCAAATAAATAATAAAAATAAATTAAATTAATAATTAATTACTAAAGTTAGATTAACCATCAAATAGAATATACTAATTATTTTATATTGATATTTTTTTAATAATTTCATAAATATATATTAAAATTAAAATTAAATAAAATATGTATAACTATTTATTTATAAAATTATTAAAAAGCATAAAAATAAAATAATAATATATTTTGCTTATTTTTTTATCAAATTTTATCACTAGATTGATTTAACTTAATTTTATGATAAATTTAATTTATTTTTATCTAATTTTATTATTAATTTGATACAATAATAAATAAATATAAAGTAAAAATTATAAAATTTATAAGATTAAAATTTAATTAAAAATAACCATATATATATATATATATATATATATATATATATTACTTCATATAATTTAAAATATAGATAGATATATATATAAATATTTATTTCTGAAATTATTAAAATGTTGTATAAATAAATATTTATTATATTTTATTTAATTTTATCAATTAATTATTAACTTAACTTAACTTTATATTAAAAATTATTAATTTAATTTTTTTTTATTTTTTTTTTATTTGATAAAAATAATAAAAGAATAAAAATTAAAAATTTATAAAATTAAAATTTCAATATTAGAAAGATTAAAAATTACTTAAACTTAATTAAATATATATTATATAAATATTGAATTAAACTAATTATACAATAAATTGTTTATTTTTATAGAATAAAAATTAAAAAATAAGATGAAATAATTAATATTTATATTATAGAAAAAATAATAATATTATAAAAGTTGATGTGGTATACATGCATAAATAAATTTAAATTATAGATGAACTATTTTGTAAAAATAAAAATTATTATGTAATAATTAAGTTTTATTAATTTTAATAAATGAAAAATTATAATGATATATTTGGTAGAAATAAATTTTAAAAAATTTAATTTTTCATTCATATGCTGCAGGTATATAACCATTTAGACATGAGCACTGAAATCTTCATTAAAATTTATCATGTTTATATTCTATTCAGTTCTATCTTTATCATCAAACATAGCTTAAAAGTAAAAAATTAGGTTGAGCCATTACCTAGGAGAAGACATTCCATATGGAGTTCTTTCAATTAATTATCCTCGCTTTCAAATTTAATGGTTTGTTTAGGCAAAGCTACTCCCTAGTATTTAAAGGGAAGTTTGAAGGGCTTTCTACGCAACATATTTGAAAGAATAATCATAAATAAAAAAAGACATTATAAAAAATAAAGTAATAAAAATAGATAAAAATATCAATTAAAAGATAAGTAAAATTTATTCTTCAAAACTTTTATTTTTAAATATTTTTTAATATTTTATTATTGTTTCTTATTTAATATATATAATTAAATTAAATTAAGTAAATAAAAATATGAAAGATTTACCACTCCATTAAACATTAAAAAAGATGATAATAAAGTCATTAAAATTGATCTTAATAAAATGTTAAAAATTAAAATAATTTTACATAAAAAATTTAAATTCAAATTTCATCCTTTTTTACATTATGAAAAATAGAATATTTTTTAAATTATAAAAAAATATGATACTAACAATTATAAATACAAGAATCAAATTATTATAAATAAATTAATTTAATTAAATAAATAAAAATAAAATATGGTATATATATATGGAAGTTAGTATTTTAATTTACTTTTTCATTTATTTTTTTATATTTTAAAGATTTTAATTTTTATTGTCTCTTGATAAGTCAAAATAACATTAAAAAAAGTAAAACAAAATAAGAATAAAAAAATAAAATGATAAAAGTAATGGCAATTAAAGTAACACAAATAAACAAATAAATAGTCAGCTGAAAAAACATTTAAAAGATAAAGTATGATCCTAAATCTTGAGAGAAATTTTTTTAATATTTTGAAAACATGACAAATAAATATGAAGAAGTGTTTAAAAATGAATAACGAAAATAGAAAATAAAATCAGTTTAAATAAATAAAATAAATCTGTATAGATTGAGAATAAAAGAGAAATTGATGATAAAATATGATAGACAAAATTTTATGCTTAAATTTCTTCCATTCTTATATTAATTTTTTAAATTATAATTTTTCTATTTGCATAATATTTCAGTATAAAAATTAAAATTAAAATTAAAAAAAGAGAGAATAATAATAAATAAAAGGAAAAATAGATTAAAAAATATAAATAAAATAAATCAATTTAAATAAATATTTTATAATATAAAATAAAAAAGAAGAGAGAAAAAAAAAAGAGATGGCAAAAATGTAGTGTTGACACGTATTTTTTACTCTTTCGTCATTTTGTATTATACCAGTACATAACTATTTCAGCAAGCGCCCAATTCTGAATGATAGACATGAGCACTGAAACCTTCATAAGAATCTATCATATTATGTTTATTTTTATCCATTTCTGTTATATCTTTATTATCAAACATAGCTTAAAAGTAAATAATAGCAAAGTAAAAAATTAGGTTGAGCCATTATCTAGGAGAAGACATTCCATATGAATTTAATTAATCATAAAAAATATGTTAAAAAGTATCTTTAATATTTTCTTATTTTTTTGTGAAAAGTACCCCTAAATCTATTGTAGCAGGAATTGTACTTTTACATTAAAATATTAATATTGAAATGCATATAATTATCATTTGCATTGTATCTTAATGTAGAAAGTATTATATTTAATTTTTTAATATTCTTTAAACTATATGATACTTTATACGGTAAATAATAATCAATTAAAATAGATTCATAAAATCACCTTTCTAAAAGTGAGTGTTAACTACAAAGTATATGGAAAATATTTTTTTAGGTGAGAGAATACTCAGTTTAATTATCTTTACATTTTGAAAGAATTAATCTTCAATTATTTATTAAAAAATATATTTGATACGTGTTAAACAAATAACATAATATAAAAAAGAAAAGAGAAATATTTCTAATTTTATAATATTTTAAGGACAAATAGAATTAATCACATAGAAGAAAATTAGTGTAATTATTCTTAATTAAGATAAACAATTTCCTTTTAATATTATTTATTTTATTTAATTTTTAATAAATTTAAAAAAAATCAAGCGTTTTGAATATTTTAAAAAAAGTATTTATTTAAAAAAAAAAACATTTTAGTGACTACATCTTATAAGATGTCGAGGAGAATTGAAATCTCCATAGACCATGGTGTCTTTTTGTTTTTGTACTGCGGTTCTTATTAGAATGGGAAAGCTCGGCACTGTATCATCGATGTGAAATTTTCAACTTATAAAAAAATAAATAAAAAAGAAGCCTTTCAACTATTAAATTTAATTTAAATAGGGCAGCTGCATACATGCATAATAAAAAAGTGGCTTTCTCAAAATCCCATTCCTCATGAGGGTAAAATAATTTCTGTGTTTACTTTGCCACAAACTTATGCAATTATTTTTAATTTTATTTTTATGCATCTGCATATATTTTAAATTTTTAAGCAAATTTATAAAACACAAAATATAAAACCATGATAAAAAGGAATGATCTTTTTGAAAATTCTTAAAATTTTATCCATTACATAACATGGATAAAAATCACTTTTAGGCATATATATATATATATAAGGAATCATGCAAATCAAAAATTAAATTTTTATATAAAAATACATTGAAGAACTCAATCAATATTTTTTAATCACAAGTAAATATCTCATATATTACATGAGTATTTATAAATACAACTATAATGTAAAAATTAAAAATAATTTAAAAATTAAATTTATTTGATAGAATTATTTTATTGATAAAAAAATAATTTGAAATATAAAATTTTAAATGATTAAAATTAAAATATTGTTTTATAAAATTTAATTATAAGTTTAATCAGTATGATATTATTTTAATGGTGACTTGAAATATTTCATTATGTCTAATTTTGATAAAAATAAATAAATATTTTTAAGGAAATTGAAAATTCTCGTTAATTTACGATTTATCTCCTTCGTTATTCTTTAATCTAATAAATATTTTTAAATTTTTTTTATATAATTTCACTGTATTTAACTTGATTTTTCACCTAATTTTATTAATCTATTAATTATTTGATGAAAAATTAATGAAAAAACCAAAGTTAAAAATCTTAAAATTTTAAAAATTAAATTTGTCAAAAATAAATTAGGAAAATCAAAATTATCAAATTTTAAAATTAATAAATTAAAAATACTATTAAATAAAAAATGAAATCTTTAAATGTTAGCTAAAAGTTGAAAATATTTAAGTTAATTTCTTCACTTCGTTAGTTAAACGTTGACATGTAAAAAATATAACAAAATAGTTTATTTTATTTTGTTTTATTTTTAATAAAATCAATTATATTATTTATTTAAATTTTATGTTTAATTCAAATTTCTCACTAAATTACCCTAAATATGACAAGGAACTGGTATGCTATATTTCATCTCGTTCTAATTTATGTGTCGAAATTAATTTTTATTCTAATTTTAAACTATCGGCATTAGTTACAAATTAAAATTTCATTTTAAATCCATTTCTTATGTTAAATTTTAAATTTAATGACTAAAATTGAATTATAGTCCTGAATTATATATTTAAATTCTAATTTTTTTACCGAAACAATTTTTTTTCCATGTACATAAATTTTTTTGAACATAATTCATATTAATTAATTAATTTGTTAACATATTATATTTATACGTATAATCACAAAATTAAATAAGATTATTCTTTATGATTTCATTTGTTTAAAACTTAATTTATTCTGATTTTTTTAATAAATAGATAAACTTAAATTTATTAAAAAATTTATTTAAACTTATAAAACAGCTTAATTGATTGATTTAAAGGTTTATTTATCTTCATATATTATATATTTATATTTATTATAATATTATATTTATATAATATTTATTTTAATACATTTATTTATATAATATATATATATATATTTAAATTTATTTAATAATTTTTTTATTTTGTAAATTTTAAATTTATAAGTATTTGTAGTCAATCATTTTAAAGGAACAATAATATATATATATATATATATATATATATATCTTCAATTAATTTAAATTAGAATATTTTATAACTATAATTAATTTGAAATATATATATATTTTTAAAAGAATAAAAATTAAAATAATATATATTTTATATTAAGTTTCCTTCGTCTATTTTAAAAAATAAATATTAATTTATGATTCCATTAATAATATTAAAAATTTAATACTTAATAAAAACATTAAAATCTAAATTTAAAGTAAATAAATGTATAAAATAAAAGAACAATGATATATATCTATTATTAATTTCAATTAGACTATCTTATAACTATAATTAATTAATTATATATATATGTGTGTGAAATCTTGGTTTTTCATGTATTTTTGCCAGTTAAACATATGTATTTAATGTGTTGAAAATTGATATAACTGGTAATTATATAATGGTAGTAGAAGTTTTAAAGACTTTCTACAATCTTATTTGTTGTTATGAAATAATTTACAATTTTTATATTTTTTTAATTTAATTTTTATAAAATTTGAAAAGTTTATTAGAGCTCAAATTTCCACTTATTTTATATAATTTTTGGTATAAAGTTTATAAATAAAATCTTATATTATAAATTTCCATTGATTTAATATTTGGTTAAATTATTTATCAAAATATTATTAAGTTGAAATGTTTGATAAATTTTTTTTTGCATTTCAAGAATATTTTTTATTGAATATCTAAATATTAATTCTTTCATAATGTAAAGATTGTTGAAATAAAATTTTATTTTTTAATAAAAAATTCATATAATTTAAACATATATCATTATATTTAATAAATATAACTATCTATCAAATATGTCAAACTTTGTTAATTGATAATGATAATGATAAATGCTTAAGTTTGTTGACATAAACTTATTTTCTTTATTAATATATTTAATTTAAATTATTTACAATTACCTAATCCCAAATTTTCTTTTAGTCGATTAAGTTTCTATTTTGAAAACAAATTGAAGTTTATCCTGCCATTGATTTTGTTTTTACCAAAATTTCTCAGGTATTTATTTTTTACTCAAAATTATACAAATTAAAATGAAAATATTTTATATTTTTTTTCTCAAACTTATATTACTCAAAATACAAAGTTCAATCAATTTAAAATTCTCAAAATTTATCTTCTCTAAAGTCTAATCTCAAATAAAATATTTTAAGTTTTTGCTAAATGTTTAGTATCTGAATTTTAAAATTATTTAATAGTAAATAAATCATAAAATCTCAATATTTAGATAGAAATTAATAATTTAAGAGTTTGTAGAAAAATATGAATAATTGAATTAAATTTACTTAATTTTAAAAATAAATGTACTTATTATTGATTAAGAAATACAGAATCAAAGTTGGATATAATTCAGTGGAAAGAAATTAAAAAATATAATTCTTTATATATAAAGTATAAATTAACACATGTACAAAAGCATTAAATTTTCTTAAAGGAAAAACGGCTATCATAAATTATGAAAAGTCAACGGTTCTTAGGAAGGTCGAAGATCCATTCCACCTTGATAATAATTTTTACTACTTACCATCGATCTGTGAACATCTTTTATTTAATAATTTATTTTTAAAATAGAATAGATATAATAATTTATATCTAAATATAAATAAATATATGCTATTATTTATACATATAAAAAAATTCTAAATATACAAGTAGCAAGTATTTAATTTTAATTTTATTTTATAATATTCTTTAAATTATATTTATATTTTAAAGTTATACTAACACTATATTTAATTTGAAAAATGTACTAATTTTATATATTATTATTATACGTCAATACCTGTTAATTATTTTTAAAAAATTACACATTTTTTAAACACATACAAGAATATCCTTAGAACGAACGAAGTATAAAACGTACAAGAAAACTATGCATAATTTTGGAATCGAGATAAAAAATAAAGTTTGAGTTAATCACATAAAATAAAATTAGGGTAAGTATTTTTAATTAAAAAAATCGTTTATAGGTGTGAATTCTTCAAATAAAATAAATACTTTCCATTTAATATAATTTATTTTAAATTTTTTTTAAGAAACTTTAAAAATACAAGTGTTTCCAATATTTAAAAAAAGTACTAATTTTTTTTTAAAAAAAACACTGTCGGAACAGGAACCAACATTTTCCGGAAGACGCAAAAAAGAATTGAAATATATATATATATATATATATGTATATAACGATGAATGTACTTTCTTATCAAAAGGGGGAATGTTAGGCCATTGCGCCGCCATGAAATTCCCAACCCAAAAGAAGGAAATCACTTTCAACCACCTAATTTAATTTAAACACGTTAGCTACATATAACAACCTGAATGAAATAAATGAATTTCTTAAATTTATGTTTAGAAGTTAAATTTCAGAAAAAAAAAAAAAGGGTGATAGAACAAAATTTTCATCAATATGAAATATTTTTTAATTTTTTAAATTAAAAAATATTATAATTATAAAAATCGAACCAAAACTGATTAATTGGTTAAACTAAAAATTATTATTTTTTAAATTAATTAAAACAAAATTATTTTAATAAAATATCGATAACATAAATTAATAAATTAACAACAAACTGATATAATTGATAAAAATTTATTTATATACAAAATAATATTATTTTTATTTTTAAAAATATATATAAATAAATTATATTTTATTTAATTATATTTAATTTAAATTTTAAAAAATAAATTATAAATAATTTTTAATTTTTAATTAAATAAAATTATAATATTAATATATTTTAAAAATAAAATTTAATTAGTATCGGTCGAATCATAATTCAATCATTAAATTTTAAAAAAATATTTTAATAATTTGATTTTAAATTTTATACAATTTTTAATATATTTTTATATTTATAAAAATTATATAATTATCTTAATTTAAAATAAAATATTTATTATTTTCTCCCACTTGCTTCAAAACTTTCAAACCTTCCCTAAAATGACCTCTCATTGTTCAAGCGTAAACAAATTTCGTGTTTACTTTTAATAACCCTATGTGATTTTTTTTAATTTTCTTTTTGTTAAAGCATCTACATGTATATATTTTCTGTTTTAATTTTATATATAATTAAATAAATACCGTGACAAAAGCATTTATTAAAAAAACACTATAAATTTTTTCATACTAATAAATTCCCCTGTAGACATTAAAAAAAGGAAGGTTTAAATACGTTTCATTTGGTTTCATCTTTATAATAAAATATATCATTTTTTTATGTTTAATTATAAATTCGTATTAAATTATGCTGAATATAATATGGCATATAATGTTTATTTCATTCTGATCATCTATCAAAGTTTATTTCTAATCTAGACTAAAAATTGAAAATAATTTTACTTAATTTTAAAATTATTAATTCACCATTATCTTCAGGAATTAAATTTTAATTGTAAAAGCCATTCCTTATATTAAATTTTAAATTAAATGACTAAATTTGAACTATAGTCCTGAATTAGGTGAATCCATTTTTTACACAAACAACTTGTATATTTTTTATTTTAAAAGATTAATTAAAATATAATCTCTTAATTTTACACATATAAGAAAAGTGTGAACATCGTTTATGAATTTATTAACGCAGTACAGTCATGGGGTTATTATTACTTAATGAATTTAAAAGATTGATGAATTTCTCTATTATTACTTAATGAAATTCTAAACTCAGCCTCCATTAATTTAAAAAAAAAAAAAAGGAACACGAATACTTGGCCTATAAATAGCATGTCTAAGTTGATGAATCCAGCAGAAGCAAGAGTTAAGTATTGAAAAGAAATTGAGTAAGTAGGTATCTATCTGTTGTGTGTTTGTTTGGAAAATGGGTTGGAAGAGTGTAACATCCACTGCCCTTTTCCTCTCTCTCAACCTTCTTTTCTTCTCCATGGTTAGCTCACAATCTGCCCCACCACCACAACCTAGCTGTCCCAATCTCGATGTTTGCATCGGGGTTTTGCCTCTTCCCACAACTCCACCAAACGAACGTTGTTGTGAACTCATTCAGGATCTTGTTGATTTAGACGCTGTGATTTGCCTTTGCATCGCAATCAGGGTCAATATCTTGAATATTAGTCTCCCCATTGATCTTGCAGTAGACGCAGTGCTCAATAACTGTGGACGCACCACGCCGACCAACTTCACTTGCCCTCCGTAATTTGGTGGGTGTTTCTCTCTGTGTTTTGAGTCAAGGACGTCGTCGTATTCCATTGCTGCATCTATAATGCCAATGGACACTATTATGTTATCAATAAACGTCCATAAATAATAATAAATAATATAGCTTCTTGTTGTTCTCATGCATGGAAGACCTCTTATTCTTCCTAGCTCGCTGTCTTAGTTTATCGTGTTTTTGTGTCAAAGTTATTGAATAAAACTCCTTTTTCAGGAACTTACTCATTCTTATTCCTTATCCTTTATCCTTTCTTTTCAATGATGATAGCTAGAACACTGATATATATCTTGTAATAGAAAAGTAAACTCGGTTTCCTTATCTTTTTCTCCAAACAATCCGCCATGAAAGTATGGTTAAGATAATTAGCGAAAAATATTTATCATTAAAAAACATGACGAAGAAAAGGAGAAACATGATTTAGAGTATAGTTAACTACTTGACATAGTAACAAAGGGAAAGGCTGCTAGCCGAGGAAAATGTGGGAACTTCATCCCTCATCTCCAAAATCCATGTGTAAATTTTTTGTTCAATAATCTGAAATTTTTATATTGTTAGTCTAAAATTAATTCTTAACTAACGTGTACGAAATTTTAGGAAAAGGAGGGCTTTGAACCAGACAATAATTATTATCTTAAAAGTACAATTTCAATAAACTTATTGCACAACTTGATTCTAGGTTTAATTTTAAACCTAGATTAACACACTAATATGTTAGGCAAAAAGTGTAATATTATTATATTGTATTATAATATTTTCTATATATTATCAATCGGATCGAATATTAACAAAAATCAAAATCTTCAACCTAAAATGATAGCATTAAATTATTGCAAATTGATGTAACAAATTCAAATTTAACAGTTGATCCATCATGTTTGTTTTGCTCAAAACATTACATTTACACGGATGTAAAAATTAAAAGGAAGAAATTTATTTTTATAGATCTCACCTGAAATTTATTATCCTCCAAATAACTGTCAAAATGGAGGAAAGATACTTTTTTTTATTTTTAATTGTTAAAGTTATTAAATATTTTTTTGATAAATTTTATTTTTTAAAATTAATATAAAATAAAATATATTGTTACTATATTTTTATATTCATTTAAATAAAGAAAAAGAATTTTCAAGTTAAATTTAATTTTTTTAAAATTATAAATCAAATTTATATTATTGATATTTTTTTTCATTCATTTAAATAAAATAAAACATCATGTAAAATTACAAAGAATATACAATGCTAATGACTCAAGCATTAATTTTACGGTAAAGATGTGTAGTGGTTCATCTTTAAAAATGTATGGTATGAGATTTTATTCAGTCAAAATGTCACAAAGGAATAAACCTAATATGCTATAGTTTTGCGTTGCACGTAATAATATGATAGCAAGTTGTAAAATAAAGAATTCAAACCAAAAAGAAAAATCTGTATATCTATATATTCAAAAATGAAAAGTTTAGTGCATCCCCCAATAAGCTAACTAATATGAGATATCCTGGGCTGCATCTCCATGTATATCCTAGTATTTCCTCAATAAATGTATATTTGTTGTATAATGTGTCATACCATGAATTTCTACATACATCAGTGGATACACGCACGCATACGCAAATAAAAAGTGTACAAAGACAACACTGGGTCCTTATTATGTGGTCAAATAAATATGAACACATTGGTTTTTTTTTTAAATCATAAAAAGATATTATTAAAGCTATGGAAAGCCAATGTAGGACGATAATTTATGATACGACGAGAAAATAATAATGTAATGATAAAAGTAAAATATATGATAAATATAGTAAAAATAATTTTTCTTAATTTATAAAATATTAAAAACTAATAATAAATATAGAGTAATAATTATAACAGAACAAATAAATAATATATATTAAAATTATTAATTAATATAAAAAATTTCATCGTTCTAGACTAAAAAAATATTAATAATTTTATAAAATTATATGATTTTTTTATCTAAATAAAATAGGTTTTCTATAAAAAAGATTTGGTTGAACTTGTTCGATTCAATTCAGGTATATATGAGAAGAATTTAATTTATTTTTTTAAAATAAAAAAATTATAACCAAGTCAAGATGATAGAACCGATCTCTTCTTTTGTGTTGATTAAATAAGAAGTATAAAATAATTTTAAATAAATACATAAATCATGCATTTGTTTAAAAATAAAAAAAATAAAATTACCTTTTTTTTATCTCTTTCAAGATGATTTATTTCTTTTTTATATTTTTCCTCTCTTTTCATTTTTAACTTTCCTCCCATTAAATAAATAAGATATAAACTAAAATAACATATTTGCACTTATATTCACATGGAAAGGTCCAGTACCCAACATTACATATAACTACATTATAAAATATTATTCTTACAAAAATGTAAGACACCAACCATATGCATAAAAATAAAGTTTTTGCATGGATATTTAATAATCAACCTTGTGGTATTTATTTTGTGCTTCATAAAGAATAATCATCAGGACATAACGCAAAATACATTCAATTGCTTTCCCCCAACCATTTTAATAATAAAAAAAAAAGATCAAAATATTATTATTCAACAAAACAGAACCCAATAAAAACATCATATAACTACTAGTACTAGGAGTATTTAATAATCAATGACCATGGATGAAGGAGCGTGCCGATGCAGTGGTTAATTGGAGCATACCACAAGAAAGATCAGAACGGCTACAAGAACCACTGGAAACAACAAAAGTAAAGGAATTCCTGGTAGTGAAACAGGACCCATGAAGAGTGGACCAAACACAAGTATGGCTGAAATAATCAAAAATATCGTAATGGAACCTTGGCCCCATACTTCAGGTTGCCTCATTTTGTACTGAAAAAAAGAGTAATCCTCTGCAAACTATATTATCAAAGAATTAAAATTTGATGAAATAGAAAGATATGTAATTACAGTGGTGGATGCACTGTGTCTTGGCCCTTTTTATAGAGTTTGAAAGGTGAAATTGTGTTGGTTAACAAAGATGAGAGCAACCGGTGTCAATTGCAACGATTGGTGTTGACGATCAAGCGATACAACTTGAAGGAAGGAACAGTTCTGCATTTTCACAAATAGATACGTAAGAACTTGAAAAGGATAGATAATGATTTCATGTCTACAAAACAAAATAAATAAATGTTGAGGGTAAAAACTATTAAAAATTAAAATTTATAATTTCATTGTCAAATTCAAAAATTTTATTTTTTATTTCATTAATTTCTTAAAAACTATGTATTCAAACTATTTATTTTAAATGAAAACTTATCTAACTTCCTATTTTAATTTAAAAGTCATTAAAACCCAGTTCGAATATTTCTATACATGCTAAACTATATACGGAAGAACAACTTGAAAATTAGAAAGAGATGTAAAACTACATTTCTCTGTCTAGGAATATTTGGTAGAGAAATTCTCTTAAATTTTACAAGATTTAAATTTAAAAATATTATTTTTTATATTTAATATAAATGTTTTAAGAAATGCATTTTTAAAAACTAACGGTCTATTTATATTTTTAGTTTTGAAAGCAATATTTTGTTTTCAAAAATTAAAAAATTCATTTGACAAGTGTATCTTTTAAAACTTATTTTAAAATATATTTCTTTAAAAAATTAAAGAACTAAGAAGCTTTAGTTTGTTTTGAATTTATTATCCATATTTTTTCTCTTTGAATTATTTTGGTTTTTATTATTCATATTCTTTTTATGATATCTCATTCTCTTTTCTTTCTTTCTCTCTTTTATATTTTATTAAATTATTTTATAATTTTTTTAAAAAATAAAAAATATAATCAAACGCACCATAACATTTAAATAATATTTTTTAACTGTGCTTCTTAATAAAATGAAAGAGTAGAAATTTAATATTTTTATAAAAAAAAAGTTTAATTATATTTATAATAATATTTTAATAAATATTTTAAATATACCACACGGTTATAACATTATCAACAATTATAATTTAAAAATAATACGATTCATAAACATAAAAAAAAAAAAAAGTGTCTGCAAAAATCTTCTAGAAATAATTTCTGTAAGAGGAAAATTTTGCTTAAAATACAATCCTTACTAAAATGAAGTAAAAATTTAAAATTTTCATAAAGAAATAAAAGTTTAACTAGTCATAATATTTTCATAAACAACAAACAAGGCTCCAAGGCTCGCTTGCCTTCACTCTTTTACCACTTTATTTTCCTTCCTCTTTTTGGACTAATAATGCAACTCATATATTGTGTTCATTCTTGATTTAGAATTAACTCCAACAATGAATGATAAGCATCATGTCAGTGACTCATTTTCTCTTTTCTCATGACAACCATCATCACTTACACCATGTCATCTTACTTCTACATCACACTTTGATATATATATATATATATATATATATATATATATATATATATATATATATATATATATATATATATATATATATATATATATAATTACATTGTATAAATATTAATTTATCTTTAAATTTTTTTTAAATATATAACCATAATTATAAAATAACTAACTTGAACTAAAAGTTCAAACTAACAAAATAATAAATAAAGAAAAAAAAATGTGGGTAACATTTTCGATAAATAAAAAATGAGAGTTGTTTTTTATTTTTTTTTATTTTTACATCTTCTTTTATTTTTTGGTAAAATTAAATATTAAAATTATCTTTTATTTCTATTATTTAAAATTAATTTAATAAATTTTTAAAAATAATTTTTCGAAATGGATTCAACTTCCTGAATAGATTTAATAAATTTTTAAAACTTAATTAAATCTATTTTAAAAAAGATCTAATCCGTATTTTTATAAATTTATCCACTATGTTGTAGAAATATTTTTTTGAAATATATATTTACGGTATAACATTCTAAAACAACAAATCCAGATTTTACAATTCTTTTAAAAAATAAACATTCAAAAATTTATATTCTTATTTTGGATACATATTTTTCAGATCTAACGAAGACGGTACACGCTACGGTTAACTTTCTGAATATATCTTTTCGAAAACAAATCTAAATCTTTTAAATATATATTTTTAAAATTTAAATCCGTAAAAATAATTTTATCTTTTTATATAAAAAAGATGTGTCAAAAACAAAATCAGAAAAAGCAACTTCCATAAAAAATACACTTGATGGTCTTAGGGTAGCTGGCCCAAAAATGAGAAAAATAAAAAAAGAATGCAGAAATAAACCCCTGCAGCAAAAGCAAGGAAACATTACTTTTGCAGTGACGTTAGAGGTTAGTTGCAAATTTGTTAGTCAGTTACAATGCAATTAAGGTTGGGTTAATTGACAGTATAGTTAAGTAAAAGCTATCAAAGTTAAATTAATTACTTTAAAAAATATAAATTATATTCAAATAATAAAAAATGCACTTTTCGGACATTTTCAAAAAATTCTCAGAGAAAATACCAAACCAAACCCTTCCTTGCAAATACTCTCCCTCGCTCTCTCTCGGACATCAAAAAGGAACTTCGTTCCTCACTTTTGGTTTTCTCCCTCGTTTGTGGAAGGATCCTTTGGTGAAAAGTTTCTTGCGATTAATTCTTTGGATTCTCAAAGAACAACGTTCCCATTTTATCCGATTCCAGGTACACGCAACACAATTATTTCTTCTATTGTTATATACTTTGCAATTGTTATTTTAAAAATCATAATGAAATTCATCAAATGTTCTTTGAGATCATAATTTGATAAGGTGTTAATCTTAGTGCTTTGGTTAATTCTTTTAATTAAAACCGTATGTGTTCATTGCCGAACCTAGAGCTAGTTATGAATTTTTCAAATTTTATTTTAAAAATAAGATTTGATAATAATTCTATATTTTTATTAATTTAAACCAAAATTATTTTAAGGATTCGTTATTTTATTTTAATTTAAATTGCAATAATAATATAATGATATTTTAGATTCACATGTATTTACATTTTATAAAAATAACTAATTCTAAATTAACAAAAATTATTCTAATATGAAAGATAATAGATTATAGTGTGATCAAATACAATAATAAAATAAATACATACATATTGAAAGTTTTCAGTTGTTACAAGTGGAGTAAGAACCAATACCCCTGTTATATTATGCTGATGAAAGAATCATTATTGGTGAAGCTAGTATGGAGGAATTTGTGGATTGTTAAAGGTCTTCTGGGTGCTTTGAGCTTTTGAGCTAGCATGGGGGCTTCAGGTGAACTTCATGAAAAATATCTACAAGGTCACTATCAGTGAGGAGTTCATGGAACAAAGTGAGGTGTTCCTCAACTGTAAAGCAGGCCAGGCCACCTACCTGTTCACTACCTGGCTTGCTATTATGTTACCAATAAATAGCTTCTTGTTGTTCTCATGCATGGAAGGCCTCTTATTCTTCCTAGCTCGCTGTCTTAGTTTATTGTGTTTCTCTGTCAAAGTTATTCAATAAAACTCCTTTTTCAGGAACTTACTCATTCTTATTCCTTATCCTTTATCCTTTTTTTTCAATGATGATAGCTAGAACACTGATATATATATCTTGTAATAGAAAAGTAAACTCGGTTTCCTTATTTTTTTTCTCCAAACAATCAGCCATGAAAGCGTGGTTAAGATAATTAGCGAAAAATATTTATCATTAAAAAACATGACGAAGAAAAGGAGAAATATGATTAGAGTATAGTTAACTACTTGACATAGTAACAAAGGGAAATGCTGCTAGCCGACGAAAATGTGGGAACTTTGAAAAGGAGGGCTTTGAAACATAGAATAATTATTGTCTTAAAAGTACAATTTCAATACACTGATATGTTAGGCATAAAGTATAATGTTTTCTATATATTATCAATCGGATCGAATATTAATAAAAATCAAAACTTCAACCTAAAATGATTGCATTAAATTATCAAATTGATGTAACAAATTCAAATTTAACAGAAATTGATCCCTCATTTTGTTTTGCTCAAAACATTACATTTAGACGGATGTAAAAATAAAAAGAAAGAAAGTTATTTTTTAATCTCACCTGAAGTTCATTATCCTCCAAATAGCTGTCAAAATGGAGGAAAGATACTTTTTATTTTTAATTCTTAACATTATTAAATATTTTCTGATAAATTTTATTTTTTAAAATTAATATAAAATAAAATATATTGTTGCTATATTTTTTATATTCATTTAAATAAAGAAAAAAAAATTTAAGTTAAATTGTATTTTTCAAAATTATAAATAAAATTTATATTATTAATATATTTCTTTTCATTCATTTAAATAAAATAATTTTTTTATTTATATCTATCAAAACAATCAATATTTCCTTCTTATTTCTACATTATTTTTATCTTTTTATTTTTTTTCTTTTCTTTTATATATCACCAAACAAAATATTATATGACATATATACACTGTAATAAGATTCAGAGAAATATTTTTTCTCCTCGAGAAAAAGAAAACAAGGAGACCAATTTTTTTGTTTTTTATTTATTTTAAATTATTAATAATTTAAGAAATAAATAAAATTATATTAATAAAAAATATAGTAAAAATTAAACTTTATATTTTAAATATATATAAATTAAAATTTATATTATTAATATTTTTTTATTCTATATAAACAATGTAATTAATTTTTTATTTTATTTTTACTTTAATTTTTATCCATTTTTTTTTAATCTTTTTGTTTCTAAATCATCCCAACAAAGTATAAAGAAAACAATTTGTACATATATGATTTCTCTTTTGGTTTTTTTTAAGAATGAATTACACAAAGCCGTAATCCCTCTATATATATATATATATATTTAATTTGTTTAAATAAAATAAAACATCATGTAAAATTATACAAGATATACAATGCTAATGACTCAAGCATTAATTTTACCGTAAAGACGTGTAATGGTTCATCTTTAATAAAAATGTATAGTATGAGATTTTATACAGTCAAAATGTCACAAAGGAATAAACCTAATATGCTATAGTTTTGCGTTGCACGTAATAATATGATAGCAAGTTGTAAAATAAAGAATTCAAACCAAAAAGAAAAATCTGTATATCTATATATTCAAAAACGAAAAGTTTATTGCATCCGCCAATAAGCTAACTAATATGAGATATCCATCTTAAACAGAAACAGCGAGGATTGCTTCTGACAAGTTAATTACGTATATGATGGGCTGCATCTCCATGTATATCCTAGTATTTCCTGAATATATATATATATATATATTTGTTGTATAATGTGTGATACCATGGATTTCTACCTACATCAGTGGATACACGTATATGCAAATAAAAAGTGTACAAAGACAACACTGGGTTCTTATTATGTGGTTGAATAAATATGAACACATTGGTGTTTTTTTCTCAAAATCATAAAAAGATATTATTAAAGCTATAGAAAAGGAATGTAGGACGATAATATATGATACGACGAGAAAATAATGATGTACTGATAAAAGCATAATATATAATAAATGTAGTGAAAATAATTATTTTTAAACTTGTATGAACATTGAAGATTAATAATAAATATAAAGTAACATCTATAACACGATAATAAATAATATATATTAACATTATTTATCAACGTGAAAAAAAAAATTGATATGAGAAACAAAAATTAGAGATCTTTTTAAATTAAAATAATCATAATAATTTCATAAAATTATATAAATTTTTCTATCTAAATAAAATAGATTTTTCATAAAAAGTTTTGGTTGAAGATTTTCAATTCAGTACATATATGAGAAGAATCTGATTTAAGTTTTTTAAAGAAATAGAAAAATCAGAATTAAATCAAAATGATACAAATGAACCTCTCCTTTTGTGTTGACAAAATAAAAAATATAAGAAAGTCTAAACAAATGCACAAATTATGCATTTGTTTAAAAACCAAGAAGATAAAAGTACCTCTCTCTTTATGTTTAAGATGATCTATTCTCTATTTATATATTTTTTTTAATTTTTTTTAATTAAATAAATAAGATATAAAGTAGAATGATATATTTGGACTTATCTTTACATGAGATGAGAAGGTCCAATATCCAACATGATATATAACTACATTGTTAAATATAATTTTTACAAAAATGTTAGACAATAACTTATACATAAAACATTTTTTTCTATCATGTTATACATTTTTTTATTTTTTTATTTAAAAAAATCTTTTGTATGAAATATTTTTAAGATTAACATTTCTTTCTAACAAATAAATTAAATATAATGAATGTTACTATAATTTTATTAATATAATCTTTTAATAAAAAATAAACTGAGTACAGACTTTCAATAATGATTTTTGATGGAGTATGGTGAGTGCATCATTGGTGGAGTGTATTTTAGTAATGCGAATCACCTCATACATTCCTTGTTTAGGTGAGCGTATCCTTACTACATTGGCTGTTATCCCATGTATAAAACAATTGTTTTTTCACCTTCTGTTTTGGTTTTTGTTTTTATTTTTATTTTTTAATTTTATTTTCTGTAAATATGCTTTATAAATTAATTTACAAAATATATATATATATATGAATATAATGAAAAATAATTTAAATATATTGTGTACTAATTTATTAAATGAATATGAAAAGAAAAATGATAAAATAGAAATCTTTCTGGTGATTGTTTCCTCATGAAATGAGAGAGATGGGGCACTGTGAATCTTTGCAACCGTAAGCAAATTAAAAGAACATTGGATAAAAGGATTTTTTTTCACATATAGGTAATAGCATTAAGGAATTACAAGGGATACTCAACCATATACATAAAAATAAAGTTTTTGCATGGATATTTAATAATCAACCTTGTGGTATTTATTATGTGCTTGACAAAATAATCTTCAGGATATAACACAAAATACATACAATTGCTTTCCCCAACCATTTTAAAAAAAAAAAGGAAAAAGATCTGAATATTATTATTCAACAAAACAGAACCCAATAAAAACATCATATAACTACTAGTACTAGGAGTATTTAATAATCAATGACCATGGATGAAGGAGTGTGCGGATGCAGTGGTCAATTTGAACATACTACAAGAAAGATCAGAAGGGCTACAAGAACCACTGGAAACAGCAAAAGTAAAGGAATTCCTGGTGGTGAAACAGGACCCATTAAGAGTGGACCAAACACAAGTATGGCTACAATAACCAAAAATATTGCAATGGTACCCTTGCCCCATACTTCAGGTTGCCCCATTTTACATCAGAAAAAAAAAAAAAAAAAAAAAGATATGCAATAACAGTGTTGTATGCATCATGGCTTGGCCCTTATATAGAGTTTGAAGGGTAAACACTGTGTTGGTTGACGAAGATGAAAGCAGCGGTGGGCGATTAGATGTGTAAGAATTTTTGAAGGATAGATAATAATTTCGTATCTACAAAACAAAATGGAAAAGAATAAATTTTTTTCTAAAACATGGATATCCTTCATTTCAACAATTCTGCTCCATTTAGGTAGAATATCAATTTTTTTAAAATATTTAGAAATAAATTAATGTTGGGGGTAAACAATATTAAAAAGGAATTTTTATAATTTCATTGTCAAACTCAAAAATATTGTTTTCTATTTCATTAATTACTTAAAACATTACGCATTCAAATTATACATTTTAAACAGAAAACTATCTTACTGCCTATTTTAATTTAAAATTCATTAAAACGCAGTTCGAATCTTTTTATACATGCTAAACTATATATGGAATAATAACTTTAAAATTAAAAAGACATATGAAGTATAGAAAATATTATTTAAAATTTTTCAAGATTTTAATTTCAAAATGTTTATTTTTATATTTAATATGAATGTTTTAAAAAAATTAGAAAATAAGGGTCTGTTTATTATTTTAGTATTGAAAATAATATTTTTCTTTTAAAAATTTAAAAATTCATTTGATAGGTGTAGCTTTTGAAATTTGTTTTCAAAATATTTTTTAAAAAAAAAATAATTACAACAGTTTTAGATTTTTTGAATTTTTATTATCCATATTCTTTTCTCTTTAGATTGTTTTGGTTTTTTATTATTGGTATTTTCTTTTTGTGATATGTCATCTTCTTTTCCTTCTTTTTCTCTCCTCCATTTTAAAAAATTATTTTATAAAATAATTTTTAAAAATAAAAAATAAATCAAACACTTATAATAAGAAAGTATAAATTCAATATTTTCATAGAAAAAGATCAACTATATTTATAAAAATTTTAAATATATCCCTCATTTATAATATTACCAACAATTATAATTTTAAAAAAATACTATTCATAAACATAAAAAAGAATGTCTACGAAAAGAGAACAATTTTCCTTAAAATACAATAAGATTCTAAAATATGAACACTTCTTCTAATAAAAATTCAAACTAAGGTTTTCCATTTTGTAAGATAGATACATTTTTTTCTTATAACCATTTGTAAGATACATACTCATTGACATACATAACATTTTGTAATAATTTTGAATACAACATTATTTTTTTCTTTACATATAATTTTTAAAAAAGTATCTTTCTCAAATAATTTTAAAAAATTATCCGTTAATTTTAGAAAAATTTATTTGGATATACGGATATTATTTTTCACAAAAATAATTTAGGATCACTTAATTTCAGTCCATTCCATTAAACTTTCGCCTTATGTAATTATATAGAAATAGAGGTACAGTTAATTAACAAATTAAAGGAAAATCCAAAATGTAATACTGTACGGAAAAAGTCAAGGTGTAATTAATTAAACAAAGGATATTTTTCACATTTTAAAGCCTAATTTGACAGTATGTACAGAAATTTAATTTTCTCTTATTTTACTATAATTAATGCATGATTCATAAGCACACGATAATAAAATTAATATTAATTGAATTATAGTAGGATTAGATAAAATTCATTTTAAAGTAGTTGTTTCAATATGTATATTTTCGATATCAATAGCAGAAAGAATTACATCGATACCTTTTATACTTCGTAAAAAAATATCTAACTTTTTTATATTGTATTATATATTTTTATTAATTATACAATATTACATAATTTTTTAATTTTTTATAACATCATATATATATATATATATATTTATAATTTAAAATAAAATAAAAAAATATCATATACATATCTTAAAAAATATCAATATTTTTTTTAAAGTATAGGATCATACTTAATTACATTACAACTATTTGATATTTTATATTTAAAAATATATTTTATTTTAAATCATTTAAATAAACTAAATTATATACGTCCAAACACGTAGGTTAATGAATTATAGATAACAATACAGAGTTAACCATCCATAAAACTATTAGATTGTTGCATAAAATCGTAATTAAGATAGTCCCAATTAAGAGGTTCAATATAACTGTTCTCAAATTAAAATTTATTCTTAAAAATTAGTACTTGACGCATCATTCTTGAAAAAAAAAATATATATGAGAAGGTAAGATTATGATTCTGTAGAATATTCATTTTGGATAGATATAAAAATGATGCATCTTACACCTGTTTCACAATAGGATTTAAATTTCAATTGATGTTAGTCAAGTTAAATCTTTGAAAGACCTCTAATACCATCTAAGTAAAAAAAGAAAAAAAAATATAAAAGAGGAAAAAGACATACTTTATTATCTTATTTCGGATGAAAATAGATATACAATAAATGTTTATATACAAGACTATATACGTTGTGTCAATGACGGTTGGTTCTTAGTTTTTAGAATGATTAATTGGTTGTCTTAGTGGTGGAATTTCTTATATGGTTAGATGTTGTAGTTGAGTATGTTTAAAAAAAAATATTACAAAATAATTACTGGATTAGAAAAAAAACAATTTATCAAATAAAAATGTCAATATTTAATAAAAAATTAATGATGCTAACTATTAAAATTTTAAGAATAAAATTTTAAAATTATAAGAATTAAACTAAAAGTTTAGTAAAATAATGCAGATCAATTAACAGACTAATTTCAGCTAAAAAAATTTATTACCTATTATATATTCAATTAGAATCTTTATTTTTAAATCAAAATACTTTTAATAGTTAATTTCCTTCACATTATATTTATATATCCCATGCTTCAATATACGTGCAACATTATTACTTGGCAATTAAAAACACATAGTTATTTTATAAACAAAATTACATCATACAATATTTTACAAAATTAAATGAACAATTTGATAGTACTTGTTCATAAAAAATTCTACTCATAGATCCACTTTCTCTTTTAAATTATGTTTTCTTAATATCTTTTAATCTTGATTAATGCAACTAAAGGTAACCGATCAGAAGATTTTAGCAGAGGTAGAGGCTCACAGAAAATATGTAGTTATTGTATAAAATTAAGTGCATAATTGATAATTATTATAAGAAGGATGGTTATCCATAAATGTATAAGACGAGAGAACCCTTGTTGATGGGAAGCATTCAAATTTATTTCCCCTTTTCATGGTTATCCTTTTTGATGACCATATATTTTCCTTTCACAATATTTTTCTATGATAGAGTTTATTCGTTTCGTCATTACCTCTCCCAGCTTCGCCCCATCATGTCGATCCACCAATAGACATTGACTGTGATATCGTTTTATGAGAAATTTCAATCTGGATTTCTTCATCTTCTTCCCATTTCACACTCTAATCATCAAGCTTGCGGGGAGGGGGTAACTGATTCAACTACCACACTCCACCAATGAGACAACCAATTAACCACCCTAACAAACTCAGAACCAACACTCATTATATACATATTTTCATCATAAACAAACCAATTATTTACTTTAACTATGGCAAACGATAATGTGATTCCATCATCACTGGTGACAAATTCTCCTTGAACCTCACGCTCACTTTTTAACGAAGAAAATATTATAAAAATGATATTGGAAATTGATAATTGATAATTATTGATTGAAAAAAAAGTTAAGTTAAAAAATAAAAAATGGTATACTATTTATACTTAGCACATATTTAATAGCGTTAATTATGGTGAATTTAATTACAAAAATTTAAAATTATAAGAATTTAATTAAAATAAATAAATTATTACAATAAAGTTAAAATTCTAACTAAACTATAGATGCTAACAAGTTAATTTAACCAAAATTTTATTATTTTTTATTTTTATGTCTGAATTTAAAAATTCCTGTCATTGAACAGGAAACATGTAAATTAGTAAAACTTTAATTAATCTCAATTAAAATTTTAAATTTTAACATATCATATAAATAAAAATGAGATGTTTGAGTTTTAATTATTTGTTCCTCAATTTTAATATTTTTTTATTTAATTTATTTATATTTAATATAATAAAGTATTCTTTTTGTAAAATTTTATTATTTTATTTATATTTATTATTTTCTTTCAATTTTTAAAATGCCTGTATAGTATATAAACAACTTGTTAGATAACATAAAAATATTTAAAATATGAGAAAAATATTTTTTAAAATTGAACATGGGTCATTGAAAATATAATAAAATACAACAAATATTTCTTTATTATAAGTACTAAACAAAAAAAAGTTAATATCAATTTAATTTGAATTAACTTAACATAGAAACTTATGACACATGTCAAAACATAAGAAATGTGCCTTAATATGATTTTATGAGAATTGGGGACGAGATCTTTAAATTTAGACAATGGTATTTTTACAAGTTGTTTTTAATTATTTTTTTATTTATTTTATAATATAATTCTTAAATTTATTTTTAATTGGGAAGTAATATCAAATTTAAAATTTATTTATTTTAAAATTATATAAAATTCAAGATATCCTTTTATTTTGAGACACTCTTAATTTTAAGATTGTAGTAACTTTAATCAATTCTAACCTCAATTTGATATTAATTTTTTTTATGAACGTTATATTAATAAATATGGTTTATAAATTCAAATAATTTATTTATAAATATATATATATATATATATTTCTAATTTTCAAATAAAAGATTCATTGAATACAATATAAAAGTTATATAAATTATTCAAAAATATTTTTTAATATATAGAATCTATATATATATATATATATATATATTTGAATTCATAAAATTAGTTATTGTCTATTTGAAAAAAATATACTTCTAGAATATATTGAAAAATTTCTATTTTAATAATATTTTATCATAAAAATAAAAAGATAAATATTTTTTAAGTATAAGAAATATTAGTGAAAAATTATTGTTATTAAATTTATTTTTCATCTTTTTTTTACTTATTCAAACAATTAGAAAAAAAATTATTTTAACTGTTTTCTATTTTT
This sequence comes from Canavalia gladiata, assembly GCA_037954105.1. Lineage (NCBI taxonomy): Eukaryota > Viridiplantae > Streptophyta > Magnoliopsida > Fabales > Fabaceae > Canavalia > Canavalia gladiata. The sequence goes on from CM075662.1 coordinate 52,052,603, forward strand.
ATCCATTCAAATAATTCATATATTTTTATTTTTATTTTTTTCAATTCATTAAATTTATTTATTTCCATTAATTATTCTTATCTTTTAATATAATTAAGTGTTGTCATATAATATACTTTCTTATTGTTAGTATGTAAACATTCAATGTATTTTAAAAGAAATAAATCATAAGTTTATATAAGTTTAATCTTTAATTTTATAAATATTTTTTAAAAACGTTTAAAAGAGTAAAAAATTATTTTTGTAAGAATAATTTTTTAATATGGATGGAAATTTTTTTTGTGGAGGCAAAATTTTTCTCCTTCAAATTTGGGCATGAATTCTCTCCATACGGAAGAGTTTCAGTTGAAAAAAATAAAAAAATAAAAAATTTGTGTGGATTCTACTATAGATATTAAATAAATATAAAAAGATTAAAAAAAATAAAGAGAAGTTTTTTCAAAATTTAGGGGCACAGTTTTCCCGCTTTGATGAACTAATTTCCTGTTGAGTGAACTACCACTTTAGTCCTTGAATTTGTTATGAAAGTTCATTTTAGTCCCTGAGAGACGTAAATTAACTCGTTAGTCCCTAACTTTGTTAATCGTGTTTCACGTTAGTCCAAGGAGGCAATTTCCATTAACGACGTACTGACGTGTGACGTTAAATGACACGCTGGAAGGTCAAATGCTGATGTGTGGCGTTAAATGCCACGTTGAAATGCCAGATGTCATAAAACGACGTCGTTTGAAAAAATAAATAATAGACCATGTACACGTCATCGTCGTCATCTTCATCACTCTTGCCTCCTTCCAGATACTCGAAAATACAATGTGGCAAAGATAAAAGCGAACCTTGGAAGATTGAAACCCAGTGAGTAAGGTTCGAAATTTGTAAGCAATTCGTTAACTTTGCGAAGGTCAGAGTTCAATCAATGGGGGTCAAAGTTTGAAGCTTAAGAATTTGGTGAAACAATGAGGGTTTAAATTGGTGTAGTGATATAATGTTCATTTCGTGCTATTTAAAACAGCCATGGTGTTTTGAACCCAGGTTTGGTGATTCAAACTTAGAGTTTTGATATGTCATTCAATTCAATTAATTTCAGTTTGATTTGCGGAATTTTGCGCTCAGAATTGGGGAGTTCCATTGCAATTCGATCTTTAGGGTTTTGGTGTTGGGAATACGGGATTAAGTTTTGCATTGCATGTTCTATTCATTGCTGAATTTGGTGTTTTTTGGGCGTAAGGGTAACCCCTGTTTTTGTTCAGAATTGCAAGTGTTTTTCTGGATTACTCTGTCATTAGTCTAATTCATGCATCTGGTTGTTGACATATGCGCAAATTGTAGTTAGTTGATTTATAATAAGCAAATATGGAGAGAGAGTTTCGTGTTCTTTGGAAACGGAAATAACTGCAATTTGGCTTAATTTGAGAGCATTGATGGGTGGGTATTTTTCTGATTTGTTGGATGCTTGTTGTTGCTGTATGAATCTGTCCAATGAAAAGCGTAACCCTAACAGGTTTTGGTGTTGGGAAGACGGGATTAAGCTTTGCATTGCATGTTCTATTCATGGTTGAATTTGGTGTTTTCTGGGCGCAAGGGTAACCCCTGTTTTTGTTCAGAGTTGCAAATGTTTCTCTTAATTTGAGAGTATTGATGGGTGGGTCTTTTTCTGATTTGTTGGGTGCTTGCTGTTGTTGTATGAATCTGTCCAATGAGAAACGTAACCCCAACAGAGCTCAAGAATTGATTTGGATGAATTGAGAGCACTTGAGAGAAAGAAGACTTGAGAAGAAGAAGACTTGAGAGGAAGAAGAAGACTTGAGAGGAAGAAGACTGAGTCAAAAGTCCAAGTGGCATTCCAACGTGGCATTTAACGCCACACATCAGCATTTGACCTTCCAACGTGGCATTTAACGCCACACGTCAGCCCGAGTTAATTTACGTCTCCCAGTGATTAAAATGAACTTTCATAACAAGTTTAAGTACTAAAGATGTAATTCACTCATTTTCTATTATACTTGGCATTCTCACTTCATTTCCTATAAGGATAGTAGTTTTTTTATTATAATTTGCACCTTATAAACACTTGGCATTTTATACCTATATCTTTCTTTTTAATAAGTTGTTTCTCTATCCTAGATGCAATTATATATGTTATAAAAATAATGAAAGATATAAAATATTTTTTTACATGATAAAAATTATCTAAATTTAATTAATTTTTTTTTCAATTTTTTTTAAATTAGTTCAAATGTGTATGATTTGTACATTGAATATTAAAATTGTTAAGATAAAGATGACTTGTCTTTGGATAAGTTGTAATTTATCTTTTTTAATTTTTAAAATTAAATTTTTCATTAAATCAGTTTGTAATAAAATTAATATGAATTAAATATTAATTTAAATTATTTATATTATATGATATATTAAAAATATTTCAGTATAATATTATAATTTTACATTATTAAAAAATAAAAATTATACATCATTTTAGATTTATAAATTAAAAATTATATGTATAAAATTAAGTAAAATATAATATAATTTTACTTTTTATTAAAATAAGATCATTTTATACAAATTAAATTTTTATTAATTTATCCTAACTTACTATTTTTTTATCGATTCTGTTATTTATTATTCATCTTTTGTTTGACCGACGTTTTTGTCAAATAATTTGAAAAGATAATAAATTTTTTATCCAACTAATCTTTCGGTTGAGTACAATGTTCAAAATACTAATCTTTCTAATAAATAAAAATAAAACCAAAATACATTAAATAAAAAAATTAATATTCAATGCAAAAAATAATAAACTTCAAACAAAGAATTTTATAAAAAAAAATTCTAATATTAAATTTTTCACTACTAAATTAATCCACTTAATAACAACTAAATTAGGCAAGAACAAACGGAATAACATTAACAATTGTATCATTGTATGTCTTTAAAAATTGTTAAAATAAGATGAATATTGATATTGACATTTGTGAATCAATTTACATTTTTATACATTTTAAATATCATAATTTTTTTAAAGAAGGATTGCTAGAGAATTAAATGGGTGTTTCTAAATACAAAGTCATTAACATAAACATTTTGGAAAGAAAATTATTTCATTTTCTATTGCTTCACCCTCTTTTTTCCCTCTATGATTATCCAGATATTGGACAAGAACTTAAACAATAAAATTCTCCGTATTATGCGCAAATTGCTTGATTCCTTAAAAAAAGTGCATTATTTGTTCCTATGAAAATCCAGATCACTAGGTGTAGTGACACGCTCGTCGCAAACGCGCAAAAATAATTTCCAGATTTCCCCCAAACTATTGGTATAGTATAAGGTGCAACCTAGGTCATCTCCCAAAGACCATTTCAGATTCTTAAGCAAATAAGGAGAAAATTAGAACAAGGGGGTTTTTGTAAAGATGTGATATCAAATGCTAAACACAAAATACAGACTGAAATTAATTTCACTTAACAATTATCAACTCAAGGAATTCAGAGGCTATTTTCATAACTAATCATTGATCACTAAAATCATGCATTGTGTTTATCAACCTAGGATCATCTGGAACCCCTACAATGATCCTTGAATTCTCTACTGAGAAACCTCTCAGAATTTAATTGATTATGATCAACAAGATTTAGTAACCACTTAATCTTTTATCTAAACCAATTTTACAATCAGAATTCAGTTGAAGTAAGTAATAAAATGAAAACCTTCAATTCAATTACTTAATTTCTACTCTTCAAACTTTTGGAAAATGATTTACCAATCAAAAACCAATTATAAATCAATTATACATTAACCAAAATACGTCAACCGATCAAACTTTGATTAAAGAATAAAATTGAAGAATATAGTGAAGCAGAGTAGAAACCACTTAATATGCACGTAAATAAAGATCAAGACCTCAAAGTTAAAATGAAAATAGCTTGAATCCTTGAATTGAAACTACAAACCTAGCCTTCCATAAAGGAGGCAAACTAACAACAAAGAAAGAGGCAAACTAACAACAAATAAATCCTAAGCCTTCCATGTAGGAGGCAACTAACAACAAATAAATCCTAAGCCTTCCATGTAGGAGGCAACTAACAATAAAGAAAAGCTAAGCCTTCCATGTAGGAGGCAAACTAACAAGAAAGAAAAACTAAGCCTTCCATGAAGGAGGCAAAACTAACAAGAAAGAAAGAAAGGAAGAAAGAAAGAAAGAAAGAAAGAAAGAAAGTGGTATTGGAGTTGATCTCCAAAATTGGTGTATGTCTCCTCTTGCAAACCCTTCTATTTATAGAGGATTTTTGAGGCATCATCTTCAGAAAGTCACCAACTAGGATATTACTTTTCTACCCTTTTCTTGCTTTCACATGGGCTTTGTTGAAATTGCAAAACACTTTTGAATTTTTGCCACCAATGAGCACAACAATTTTGACTTTCTTGCACCGCCATTTCGGATGTTCACATGTCCGAATTAGAGCTTGACTTCTGAACAAAAGTTGTAGCCCTGGATCTTAGCTGTCCAAAAAAGTTGATTTCATCTCAATATGACTTCTATATCTCAAGATATGGCCGGATCTTTGCACACTGTTCAAATTCCACGTCAGCAACACTATCTCATCTTTTGAGATAATTTCGGAGTCCTAAACATCCCATTTAGAATCTGATCTTGCTTTGTAACTATGGACACTTCTTTAAGCTTTCATTCAAGATAGATTTCATGATTTTTGGATGTCTACAACTCCTATTATGCTCAAAATACTATAATAGTGTCATTTTAATCGGGTAAGCAAAGAAATTCAATTAAACTTCATATGAACCCAAACTCATAAAATATGACAAAGATCACTTAATTGAACATATAAGAAGTCTTAATGAGATAAAAGTGAGAGATAATTATTTATGAAATCTATGCTTATCAAATTCCCCCACACTTATCTTTTGCACGTCTCGGGCAAACTTAAGTTATGGATTGGTGACTATTTTTTTTTTTTTTTTTTTTTTTTTTTGAAAGAACATCAAAGTTTTGAGTTGATTTCTCAAGAATTCACAAAATTTCATGAAGCATCCTTTTATCACATTTTTGAAATTACTTAGAAAGGCAACTTTAATTTGAAAAACATAGATTGAGAAAGATAAAACCTCACATGATATACTCTGAATCTCTCAAGTGTTTGATTTGGTAAGTGTTTCTCTCAAATTCAATCCATGAAAGATGAACTATCATAGGCTTGCATATCTTCTACTTCTCTACTACTATGTACACATGCAATGCACAAATCAAGAGGTCTTTATTTTGGTTCTAACGGGATTAGAAAGATGAAATGATATATTGAAGAGATACAATGTTAGACCAAGGAAAATGGTGAGGATTGAGAATTGATTGTAAGTGCAAGTGTGAGAAACAGATATCACTTCTTCAATTTTTTTTTTTATTATTATTTTTTTTTTCAATATAATAGTTTATTTATTAATTTATTGCTTCAGTTTTTTTTTTTTTTTTTTTTTTTTTTCAACCATGATATTGATGAACACAACAATAATCTCTCCCACACTTATTGAAACACTTATGGTATGATAAATCCAGTATTCCTCACCTTCTATGGTCAGACAAAGTTATTATTTTATTTTTTTTTTTTTATTTATTTTTTTTTATTTGTGGTGAGCTAAAAAGAAGAAAAGGCTAATCGGCTCAAAGGGCTGATCAAAGGATAAAATTATATGGTTTAGTTATTTGGCCAAGTGGTTTGTTCAAGAAAAACAGTGCCTCAATCATTTTTGTACAAATCATGTGAAAATGTAGCTTCAAAAAGAATCAATGCAAGTTCTGAAGTAACATATTCCATGGATGAAAATCACACAAGAAAGAAAATAATAATAAGGCTCAAAATCTCACAGGTAATATATTTATCAAATCTAATCTATCCAGTTCAAATATGTATTGCCAAACTAATTAATCTCGAAATGTAAATCATTTTGCTTCAATTATTTTATGAAATCTAAAGAAAAACATACTTCCACATTCAAATTTTTTTTTTTTTTTTTTTAAATCATAAGATGCGTATCAAGAGTCAAGTGTAACTCCTTACTCAGCCATCTTACTCAAAGCAAGTTTATGAATCTAACCTAATTTTTTTTTTGTTTTTTTTTTGTTTTTTTTTTGTTTTTTTTTTTTTTTTTTTTTTTTTTTGGGTTTTGTTTTGTTTTGTTTTTTTTTTTTAATTTTAGATATCGGACCATCTTCCCCCCAACCTATCCAAGACATTGTCCCCAATGTCTTAGATGAAATTTCATATAACAGGAAAAGAAATGTAAGAAAACCATCAAAGTAAGGAAAAGTTATAACCGAAGAGTGGTATCTGGTTCTCTTTTATCTCTGCCATCCTGATTTGGTTGGTTCACCAGCTGCATTGCTTGACTGAGCTCAGATGTAGGATTTTGCAAAATCTCAAGTAGCTGTTCAACAGTTGAAGCAGATACTATGATGTTGCGCATGGATTGTGGCATGAACTCCTGCTCTACTGCATGATCTAAAAAGGATATCAAACCATTATAAAAGCCATTAATATTCAATAAGCCCAAAGGTTTTTTATGAAAATTCCGATAGGCCCAAAATATAATGGTAAAAATTTCTTCCATTGTTCCAAGACCACCAGGTAATGCAATAAATGCATTAGAATTAACCAACATGTGTCTCATACGGTCATGCATGGTTGCAACCTTCAATTCAGTACCCAGGGTGAAGTAGGAGGTGCTCCCATTTTTTAAGCCAACACCTAAGACGTTACACCCCTTTGTGAGTGCAGATCCTGCAACACATCCTTTTAAACCCTGAATCCCTCCCCCATAAACAAGATTGATTTTTCTTGCAGCTAATGCCTTACCAAGGGTAGAAGCTGCATGTTGAAATTCTCCATCCTTTCCAAGGTTAGACCCACCAAAAACACAGATAGTATTGATCTTATCCATATACGGTGTTTGTCTTTTTTTTTTTTTTTTTTTTTTGAAAAAATATGTCATAGAGGTGGATAATTTATAGGGACTCAATATCAGACAAGGAGATCGCTTGAATAGTGCGGGATCAGGATTTGGTAGCAAAAGTTTGAATTTTTGCTGCAAAAGTTTGAATTTTTGTTGCAAAAGTTTGAATTTTGGTTGCAAAAGTTTGAATTTTGGGTTCAAGGAAAAGGTGAATGTCAGAGGGGAAAGACTTTAAGCAGGGGTGAAAATTTCAAAAAAAACGGTGGCCCAATAAATTGAAAAGACAATGTAAATGACAAACATACACGCATGAGAATGAACAGTAGTTGTGATTGTGGCTCACATCTTCCTCTGGTTTTACGTCCAGTAACGGCTGAAACGCCTTCTAAGAGTCGAGGATGTGCTTCCTATTCAGTTTTCTTGTAAACTGACAACAGGGTCTTTTAAAGTCAGATTCCCAAGACTATAACGTGCTTTTTCCTTACGGAACAGTTCAAACAAATCAAGAAGGACTCCTTGTACATGCCCACTAGGATGCGTCTCAAGAGTCTGAATGATATCATCCAATGACTCCTTACTCAATCCATCCTTTATGAATTGAATTTTGTCCTCTCGATTTCTTGAAACCATTCCAGGGTTCTTGCATCTTGTGTTACAGGTCCATCTTGCACACCTGTAGCAAACTCCAATTCTTTTTGCCCTTCTCTTCTTTGCATAGGAACTTCGTCCCATACCTGGCATATTTTTAACAAATGATTCTTGAAATTCACCTGCTAAACGTACCTTAGCTTCAATGATCCAACGGACATCTTCTGGAAGGCCTAAGAGTGTTAATGCTCTCAATCGTTCAAGTCTGCAATTGTAAATGTCTTTAAGAAAATTTCTGGGGAGAGTAGGGAACAAAATTTTGATCCTGGTGAGAGCTTTCTCCATTTTTTTTCTTAAAACACTCAAGTTATTATTCCTGCAAGCTCAATGTGGTGTAATAGTTGGGATGATTTAAGAGGTGAAGAAGGAAGTTGAGAGATTAGTTGAAACTTATAAGCGAGGAATGTGAGAGAGGGAGAGGGAGAAAGAGAGAGAGAGAGAAAGAGAGAAAGAGAGAGAGAGAGAGAAAGAGAGAAAGAGAGAGAGAGAGAGAGGGAGAGAGAGAGACTTCTCTTGAATTTATTGCAGGTATGTGGCATTGTGCAAATGCACTTCTTCTACCGTGTGCTTTTGAAAACCTTCGAAAAATGGTTTAAGACGATGTCCATTCACCTTGAAGATTTTTTCAGTTAGCTCATTTTTTATTTCCACTGCACCATAAGGAAAAACATTAGTAACTACAAATGGTCCTAACCATCTAGAGCGTAGCTTACCAGGCATAAGCTTTAGCCGAGAATTGAAAAGGAGAACTTTTTGTCCAACGGAAAACTCCTTTCTTGCCAACTTTTTGTCATGAAGAGCTTTGACCTTTTCTTTGTAAATTTTGGAGTTTTCGTATGCTTCTAATCGAATTTCTTCAAGTTCCTGCAATTGAAGCTTCCTATGGATTCCTGCTTGGTCTAGATCCATGTTGCATTTCTTTACTGCCCAAAATGCTCTATGCTCTAATTCAACTGGAAGATGACATGCTTTACCAAAGACAATCCTGTAGGGAGACATGCCAATGGGTGACTTGTAAGCTGTCCTATATGCCCATAATGCATCAACAAGGCGCAAGCTCCAATCCTTCCTGTTAGGCTGAACTGTTTTCTCTAAGATTTTCTTGATCTCTCGATTAGAAACTTCAGCTTGACCATTTGTTTGAGGATGATATGGGGTGGAGACTTTATGCATGACTCCATATTTGCGGAGTAGGGCTTCCATTGTGCGGTTGCAAAAATGAGTACCTTGGTCGCTAATTAGAGCTCTAGGAATGCCAAACCTGCTAAAAATGTTAGATCTGATAAAATCTGCAACAACTCGAGCATCATCAGTACGGGTGGCTTTTGCCTCCACCCATTTTGAAACATAATCAACAGCTAGCAGAATGTAAACAAAGCCAAAAGAGACAGGGAATGGACCCATAAAGTCTATACCCCATACATCAAATACCTCACAAAAGAGAAGTGGTTGTTGGGGCATCTCATTTCTGCGCGAAATACTCCCTATTCTTTGGCACTGCTCACAAGTTATGCATAATCTGTGTGCATCACGAAATATTGTAGGCCAATAAAAGCCTGAGTCTAGTACTTTTCTAGCTGTCCGTTGTGGCCCAAAGTGTCCACCACAAGCTAAGGAATGGCAAAAGGTAAGTACAGACTGAACTTCATGATCTGGAACACATCTTCTAATGATTTGATCACTGCATGTCTTCCAAAGGTATGGTTCATCCCATATGTAGTGTTTGGCATCACTTTTCAACTTGGCAAGTTGCGATTTGGTGAAGTGTTTGGGTATTTCTTTAGCAACCAGATAGTTTACCAAATCTGCATACCAAGGATCTTTCCCGTGCAAATGATAGAGATGCTCTTCTGGGAATGAATCTGCAATTGAATTTTCTTCACAAGGTTGCTGGATCCGACTTAAATGATCTGCTACAAGGTTCTCTGCACCACTCTTATCTTTAATCTCTAAATCAAATTCTTGTAACAGAAGCATCCAACGAATCAGTCTTGGCTTAGCATCTGTCTTCTTCAGCAAGTATTTCAAAGCTGCATGGTCAGAGAAAACAATAACTTTAGATCCAAGCAAATAGGAGCGAAATTTATCTAATGCAAACACAATTGCCAAAAGCTCCTTCTCAGTAGTTGTGTAATTTGATTGGGTTGCATCAAGTGTGCGAGAGGCATATGCAATGACATGAGATCTCTTGCTAACTCTTTGAGACAATACAGCACCAAGGGCATAATTAGATGCATCACACATTAATTCAAATGGAAGCGTCCAATTAGGTGGTTGAATGATGGGAGTGGTTGTCAACCGCTTCTTTAGTTCATCAAATGAATCCTTGCATGCTTGATCAAACACAAATTTGGTATCTTTTTGTAGTAGTTTAGAAAGAGGTTGTGCAATCTTGCTAAAATCCTTGATGAATCTTCTGTAAAAACCTGCATGACCAAGTAAAGAACGTACTTCTCGCACAGAAATGGGGTAAGGTAGAGAAGTAATAATGTCTATCTTGGCCTTATCAACCTCTAAACCTTTGCTAGATACCAAGTGTCCTAAGACTATACCTTCTGTTACCATGAAATGACATTTTTCAAAATTCAAAACCAGGTTAGTCTCAATGCATCTGTCCAAAACTTTAGAAAGGCTTTCTAAGCATGCATCAAAAGAAGAACCATATACAGTGAAGTCATCCATAAACACTTCCATGCAACTTTCTAAGAGATCAGAGAAAATGCTTACCATGCATCTTTGAAAGGTTCCAGGGGCATTGCATAGACCAAAGGGCATCCTTCGATAGGCAAAAGTACCAAAAGGACAAGTGAAGGTGGTCTTATGCTGGTCTTCTGGGGCTATATGTATTTGAAAATAACCTGAAAAACCATCTAGAAAGCAATAGTGAGATTTTCCTGCTAATCTTTCCAAAATTTGGTCTATGAAGGGCAAAGGGAAGTGATCCTTGCGAGTAGCTTGGTTAAGCTTCCTATAATCTATGCACACTCTCCAACTGTTTTGTATTCTGGTAGGGATTAGTTCATCATTGTGATTTTTGACTACAGTCATGCCAGTTTTCTTAGGAACTACTTGCACCGGGCTTACCCAATCACTGTCTGAGATGGGATAGATGATACCAGCTGCCAAAAGCTTACCTACTTCCTTCTTTACCACATCTAGGATGGTTGGATTCAAACGCCTTTGTGGTTGTCTAACAGGTCTGGTGTTTTCCTCTAGCAGTATCCTATGCATACAAGTAGATGGGCTAATACCTGGAATATCAGCCAAAGTCCATCCAATTGCTTGTTTATGGCTTTTTAAGGTTTGCAGTAACCTTTCTTCCTGTTGTGGTAGAAGGTTCTTTGCTACAATGACAGGAAGCTTCTCATTTTCCCCCAAATAAGCATACTTTAGATGTTCAGGCAAAGGCTTCAACTCTAAAGGAGGTGGTTGTATTATGGAAGGAAGAGATCTATCTGAGATTGAAATGTCTGCAACACTTGCATCTAACATGTCATCTTTCAACGAAGGTTGGTCTGCAGCCTTAATCCTGGAACACACAATACATGAATCAAATTCATCACATGTGCAAGTAAAATTATCTAAGTAATCTAAATCAAAATCAAAAAATTTAAAAAGTAGATTGTCAATAGAATAATCATCCGCAAGAAGGTCTATGGCATCAAGTTGAAAGAGTGAATGATTCTCTATGGGATGCTTCATGGCTTCAAATATGTTGAATTGGATGATATCATCTCCAAATTCCATAGAGAGAGTCCCCGTATGCACATCTATCTTTGTTTTTGCAGTTTTGAGGAAAGGTCTCCCTAGGATCAAGGTTGCTCTATTGATGGATGACTCATCTTCCATATCCAAAATGTAGAAGTCAGCTGGAAAGATCAGCTTATTCACTTGAACTAGCACATCTTCAAGTACTCCGGCTGGATGTGCTGTACTTCTGTTGGCTAATTGAATCACCACACCAGTTGGCTTCAGTTCTCCCAGATTCAAAGATTTATAAACTGATGAGGGCATAACATTAATGGAAGCACCTAGATCCAGCAATGCATCACCAAATGTAGAGTTTCCTATTGTGCAAGGAATGGTGAAAGTTCCTGGATCTTTACATTTCTGAGGGAGGCTGGGTTGAATTAAGGCAGAAACATTGCGTCCCACACTGATCTTCTCATCCCCTTTGAGTCTTCTCTTATGCGTACACAGGTCCTTTAGAAATTTGGCATATTTGGGAATTTGCTTGATAGCATCTAGAAGTGGTATGTTGATTTCCACTTTCCTGAAAGTATCTAGAAGCTCCTTATCCAATTCTGCATGAACATTGGGCTTGGATTGAACCATTCTATTTGGAAAAGGTAAAGATACCTTCTGATCAGCACAATTTGGGGTTTTCTTCTCATCAGATGCTTCAAGTGCAGATCGTTTATGGAAAGCTTCTTTTTGTTGATCATTCGATGTCTTATCGAAGGCTGGTGTATTTTTTTCATCAGACTTTCCCTCTGATTCAGATGGCTTATCAGAGATGTCTCCAGGTGTGGAGATAAATGCTTCTTTTTGGTGTGGATTAGTCTGATTGAAGCTTTGTTGCTTTAAAATTGTAGGGTCTGTCTGCACTTTCTTCCCACTTCTCAAGGTCATGGCATTCACACTTTTGGGATGTATGACAGGTTGAGAAGGTAGTTGACCAGAACCTTGAGATTTCAATTGGTTGACAGTGGTAGCCAACTGCCCAATTTGAGTTTGTAAATCCTGAATGGTAGAACTTACATTTTGTTGAAATTGAAGATTGTTGGTTGCTAATTGCTTCATCAAATCATCAAGAGAGGGTTCAGAAGCATTAGAGGGTACAGATTGCTGCATATGCTGTTGTTGTTGTCTGAATGGCGGTGGTTGGTATTTATTTTGGGAGTCAGATGTTTGAATCCTTTGTTGTTGTGGAGGGCCATATCTCAAGTTAGGATGGTTTCTCCAACTAGGATTGTATGTTCCAGAAGGTGGTTCAAACTTCTGTTGCTGATAATGTTGAGGAGGCCTGTATTGTTGTCCTGTGCCAAAAATACCATTTACTGCAGCCTCAGGTGTCTCACTTTCTTGCAATGTTGGGCATGCATCAGTAGGATGATCTGCAGAAGTGCAGATGCCACATGTTTTGGTTTTGTCAATAACATTAAGTTGCTGTTGTTGTCCGATGGCCAACTGTCTTACGATGGAGGTTAGTTCTTCAATTCTGTTCTCCAATCGTGTATGGTCTGTCTTGGTGGTCATTTCATGGACTCCTTTAGACAAGGAATTAGTTCGAGAATTGAATTGCTGAGAATTCTCTGCCATGTTGGCAATCAAATCTCGAGCTGCTGTAGGAGTTTTGTCCATAAGTGCTCCACCACTAGCTGCATCAACCATGCTTCTGTCCATTGGCATGAGTCCTTCATAGAAATACTGAATCAGTAATTGATCACTGATTTGATGGTGTGGACAAGTGGCGCATAGTTTCTTGAATCTCTCCCAATACTCATAGAGAGTTTCTTGGGAGTTCTGTCTGATGCCGCAAATCTCTTTTCTGGTAGCTGCTGTTCTGGATGCAGGGAAGAATTTCTCCAAGAATAATCTTTTCATATCATTCCAGCTTGTAACAGATGTTGGATGTAGATAGTACAACCAGTCCTTAGCTCCATCATTTAAGGAGAAAGGAAATGCCTTCAACTTGATATGATCTTCTGGAATTCCTTGTGGCCGCATTGTGGAACACACAATGTGAAATTCCTTCAAATGTTTATGAGGGTCCTCACCTGCAAGGCCATGAAACTTAGGTAGCAAATGTATTAGTCCAGACTTCAGTTCAAATGGTGCATCAACATCAGGGTATTGAATGCACAATGGTTGATAAGCAACATCAGGTGCAGCTAATTCTTTTAAGGTTCTATCAGCCATGTTCTTAGCAAAATATTTAAAACTATCAAAATTTAAAGATGAAAAATCACTACTGTTACTTTCTTGGTTATTACTGGATGAATGCCTTCTATGTGCTCTTTTCAAATGGTGGAATGTTCTATCAATCTCAGGATCATATGCATATAAATTTTCAGGATTGGATCGGGTCATACACAAAAAGGTGAATTCATACAGAAAATCCAAGAATGATATACCTAAAGTAAAAACAATTGTTAGAAAGATTAAAATTTTTATACAAACTCCTAAATGAGCCTAGGAAATTAAAATGGTCCCCGGCAACGACGCCAAATTTTGACACGCTCGTCGCAAACGCGCAAAAATAATTTCCAGATTTCCCCCAAACTATTGGTATAGTATAAGGTGCAACCTAGGTCATCTCCCAAAGACCATTTCAGATTCTTAAGCAAATAAGGAGAAAATTAGAACAAGGGGGTTTTTGTAAAGATGTGATATCAAATGCTAAACACAAAATACAGACTGAAATTAATTTCACTTAACAATTATCAACTCAAGGAATTCAGAGGCTATTTTCATAACTAATCATTGATCACTAAAATCATGCATTGTGTTTATCAACCTAGGATCATCTGGAACCCCTACAATGATCCTTGAATTCTCTACTGAGAAACCTCTCAGAATTTAATTGATTATGATCAACAAGATTTAGTAACCACTTAATCTTTTATCTAAACCAATTTTACAATCAGAATTCAGTTGAAGTAAGTAATAAAATGAAAACCTTCAATTCAATTACTTAATTTCTACTCTTCAAACTTTTGGAAAATGATTTACCAATCAAAAACCAATTATAAATCAATTATACATTAACCAAAATACGTCAACCGATCAAACTTTGATTAAAGAATAAAATTGAAGAATATAGTGAAGCAGAGTAGAAACCACTTAATATGCACGTAAATAAAGATCAAGACCTCAAAGTTAAAATGAAAATAGCTTGAATCCTTGAATTGAAACTACAAACCTAGCCTTCCATAAAGGAGGCAAACTAACAACAAATAAATCCTAAGCCTTCCATGTAGGAGGCAACTAACAACAAATAAATCCTAAGCCTTCCATGTAGGAGGCAACTAACAATAAAGAAAAGCTAAGCCTTCCATGTAGGAGGCAAACTAACAAGAAAGAAAAACTAAGCCTTCCATGAAGGAGGCAAAACTAACAAGAAAGAAAGAAAGGAAGAAAGAAAGAAAGAAAGAAAGAAAGAAAGTGGTATTGGAGTTGATCTCCAAAATTGGTGTATGTCTCCTCTTGCAAACCCTTCTATTTATAGAGGATTTTTGAGGCATCATCTTCAGAAAGTCACCAACTAGGATATTACTTTTCTACCCTTTTCTTGCTTTCACATGGGCTTTGTTGAAATTGCAAAACACTTTTGAATTTTTGCCACCAATGAGCACAACAATTTTGACTTTCTTGCACCGCCATTTCGGATGTTCACATGTCCGAATTAGAGCTTGACTTCTGAACAAAAGTTGTAGCCCTGGATCTTAGCTGTCCAAAAAAGTTGATTTCATCTCAATATGACTTCTATATCTCAAGATATGGCCGGATCTTTGCACACTGTTCAAATTCCACGTCAGCAACACTATCTCATCTTTTGAGATAATTTCGGAGTCCTAAACATCCCATTTAGAATCTGATCTTGCTTTGTAACTATGGACACTTCTTTAAGCTTTCATTCAAGATAGATTTCATGATTTTTGGATGTCTACAACTCCTATTATGCTCAAAATACTATAATAGTGTCATTTTAATCGGGTAAGCAAAGAAATTCAATTAAACTTCATATGAACCCAAACTCATAAAATATGACAAAGATCACTTAATTGAACATATAAGAAGTCTTAATGAGATAAAAGTGAGAGATAATTATTTATGAAATCTATGCTTATCATGTAGTATCCTCCACACTCCTCTGTCTTTGCGATCGAATCACCAAACAAAAAATACAAGGAAAATGATGTAAAATAGGACAAAAATAGGGATAAAACATAACCATAGAAGTAAGAAAACGGGTGTTTCTGGGGCCATAAAATAAGGAAATATCCCTATAGAGGACATTAAAAGCAAAACCATTAACACTGTTGCCAAAGCTCTGTTATTATCTCCGAATCTGCTGTAATTGCTCATCTTATCTGATACAAAACTGTTCTCGTTGTTCTGTATCTGTTTTATGGGACAGTGTGACTCATTCATAAACAATATTTTATATGGAATTTGAAGAGGTTATACCCAATCAGAGTCTTATTTGAGGTACCCCTACCCCCTTCTCCCCCTTTTGTCCTGCGATCGTGAATAAGGTAATACAATAAATAAAATAAAAAAGTGTATGTATTTATCTTCAATTAAAATAATATGTGAATTTGAATTTTGATTCATTCTTAGAATGCTAAGAATCTAGAAGCACTTTTCAAAAATTGATCTCGGGACAGTATTAATTAGATGGATGTTCGCAGCACAGAATTTTATTATTTATTTTCTTATAGTATAGATGTTTATGTTAATTAATAATTATCATTCATCGGTGTAAAATTTACCATTTTTAAAGCTGTATAATTAAATGAAATAGAAAATTTGTATATTTTTTACAATAATAACAGTTAGTCATTTTCAACTAAGTGAGGCCTGTAATATTTTCTCAAAATCATATCAATAAAATATTTACTTCTAAATTTGTTTTACTTACAATTTTTATATTTAGTAATAATTAATAAATTCACATTATAATTTAACATAAAAAGGAAAATTCGTTATACGTACAATTAATACCATAAAACAAATTTACCCGAAACGTATAATATGATTAACACAATTTTGAACTAAAGTAATATCAGTACGCAAAGTTGAGTTATTTTGAGAGTCAAACACTATTTTTATAAGGTTAAAAAAATTAGTGTTATATATAGTCAGAAAATTTTGACATAATCCGGTCAAAATGATAAAAAATAATTTTTCATTTAATAGTTAATATCAGTGTCAACTCTTTATTTTTTTTATTATTCATAATGTCAAATCATTTAGCATAAAAGTCATAATAATAGTTATCTATTATTGTACAATATAATTAATTAAAATAAAAAATTTAAGAAAAAAATATATATATTTCATTATCAAGTTATTTAGATATTTAAGTAAGGGAATTGAGGGAACACTTTTCTTGATTTAAACTTAACATTAAGGTATAATGCATGAAAATATTTTTTTATTAATTTATAATTTTAATATTTAATTTAAAGATATTATGATGAAAATTATAATAATAAAAGATAAAAAAAATTATTTTTAATCTAATTTAATTTTGGTAACTGAATTATAAAATGAATATTAAATAAATAAATATATAATAAAAAATTTATTGAATAAATATTAATAAATCTCATTAACAAATAAAGATATGGTTATTGAACTAATTTAATTAAAAATTTTAATATTATAATTATGCTTAAATTATTAACAGAATATTTTCATGTTATTTTTATTATTAGAATTTTTTTAAACTTTAGAGTGTTATATTAATTCATAAAATTGTTTATTATACTTTAATCCTTGATATCTTACAACATCTCTATCTCAATAATTTTTTAAAAAATGATGATAAATTTTAATAATTTTAAATTAATCCTACAAATATATATTATCTTCTCTCGTTTTTTATAATTTGAGAAACTTTCTGTAGCAACTCAATAATAACTTTTAAATAAACCTTAAAATTCAATATTTATAATATTATTAATCTTAAACTTTATTTTATTATTCTTTAAAATTATTAAATATCTACAAAACATATAATAATTTTAAATATTATTTATATTTATTTTTAAAAATTAAAAATAAATAATTTTTTAGATATTTAAAAATAACTAAAATATTTAAAATGAAATAAAATAATTTATAATTATTAAATAAAATATTTGAAATAATTATAACCCTCACACTCTTGTACTCACCTACCCCTACTCCCCTTCTAGAATGCACCCCATCCCCTCGTAATTTTTAATCTAATTTGTTTCTTATCATTAAATTATAAAAATAAACATTAATAATTTGAATAAATTAATATATATATATAATAATTTTTATTAAATAAAAATTAATATATTTTATTTATTAAATTATATATCTAAATGGTACAAATAAAGTTATAGTTATTAAATTAACTCAATTAAAAAAATTTAATGTTATTATTAAATTGTTAATGGAATATTCTTGAAAAAATATAGTATTAGAATGTTTTTAATTTTATATTATCATAATAATTGATAAAATTATTTATTATATTTTAATTTTAAACATTTAAAAATATTTTCATTTCACCAATATTTTAAAGTTCTTTAAAAAATATTTTAATAACTTTTAAGTGAATCCTATAAATATACATCATATCCTCTTACCTTTTACAATTTAAGAAGTAAAACAAAACAACTCAATAAAAACTCTCAAATAAATCTTATATGTTACCTTATATATGATATTTATAATATACTTAATCTTAAAATTGATTTTATTATTATTTAAAATCAATAAATATTTAAAAAATATAATAATTTTAAATTTTAAAAAATTATTTATATTTATTTTTAAAATAATTTATTATATTTAAAAAATATTTTTATTTATTTTAAAGATTAGTTAAAAATAAATAAATTATTTTTAAGTATTTAAAAATAAAATAAAAAATTTATAATTATTAAATAAAATTTTTAAATAATTATAACATCCATACTCCTTTCTAAAACTCATATATCTCTTACTTTCTCTTTGCATCTTACTTTTTCAACTCTTCTTCCTACTCATCCACTTCCAATTATCTTTTAGAATGTTTCCCCTCCCTCTCGTTTAGTTTTTCCTTCTTCCAACACCTTTTTCCACCTTCACACTTGTCATATTCATCTACTTTTTTTTTATGTGAGACAAGTTTTACATTGATTAGTTTAATCAATAAGCGAAAATATCTTCTTATACTAACTTTTAAATAAAAATAATTATTCAAAAAGAATTTAATCAATCTATGCACTAGGTAGAGTGTAGTTAATTTATTAGATAATATGTTGTAATCAAATATTTTTAATAAAATTATTTTTATTTTTTTTAATTATAAAAATAGGTTAAAGTGATTGAACTACATTAAACCTATGTTCTTTATCTGTACTTTATTTATTTTTCTATTGTGTGCTTTAAGTGGATTCCTTCTACTACATACTTCTTCCTCATCCTTCCACCTCTTTAATCATAGATTTAATGAAAAAAAAAATTAAGATTTTAAAAATAGGTTGAAGTGACTCAATTACATTAAATCTATGTTATTTATTTATTTTATTTAATTTTCTATTATGTGTTTTAGGCAGATTTCTTTTGCTGCATACCTCTTCCTCATCCTTCCACCTCTTCAATCATCCCTCTTCCCTTCTCCATTCTCCACCATTTTTCTATTCATCCACCCTCACCTTTATTTTTTTCCAATTTGGCTACCTCTACACTTCTCAATGAATAACATCCACACTTCTTACTTCAATAGTTGTGTTAGGTTATGTATATCTTATCTTTCATCTATGATCTGTTGATCTTCCATCTCAATATTGTATATATATTTTTTATACTTTTGTAATGATAATTTAAATAAGCATTTGTGTTTATTTAAAATTTTCCACTACTCTTTTTTCATGTTATCTTCCTCCTATGCACCCGTTGTTTAACTTTAAGATTCTATTAAGCATTTCCACTGGAAATGCTCTAATATCTTAGAATACTAGATATTAGATATAATTGAATTCATGCTAAAAATGAATTTATCACTTCTTGATAATAAATTTAAACTCTACAATTATAATAATTAAATTAATTAAATTAAGATCTTGGACAAAGAAATTAAATGAGTAACATTTAAGGTAATTGCAAATTTTTGAAAATTTTTAAAATAATTTTAAAAGTAAAACATGTTCGGCAAAAATGATTGAATTAGTGTTTATGTACACAGATTAGCGTTAGCTACCCTGACATGTTTACCGTGAAATCTTTTCGATTTGAAGCAGTGCCAATTCTTACAGTTTTTGTAGCGGTAATGAATTGCTGATTCATGATTCATATGATAAAAGTTTACAAAGTGCTGAATCAAATACAACTATTTCCCCAAAAATGATTCCATCACAACATAACTGCAAATGAATCCAAAAGCCGAAGAGCAACATTCCAAAATAGTTATTCCATCCCACGATCATCGGGGAGGTACTGAGGTACTTGTATTCCCGAAGAAGTACAGCAGAGCAACACCTTATGAAAAATCCCGTTACAGATTGTTAAAAAGCATAAAAGAATAATTGTTAATTCCCTGTGTCAGTATGAAGGGTACTTGTGAAGGTCTAACTAGAAACCTGTCTTGATGTGCTTGCTTTCCAATTTTACACTCCATGCTATAGCCAGCAGAAGATCAACAGGTTTGTAGGAATAACTTGACTCAGCGAGAATTCTAACTGTTAGAAGGGACCTCCTCAACACATTTCTTTTTACTTGCCGTTAAATCATCATTTTGTTCATATTCGTTCTCTATTGTATCTTCTGCATTTCCTTCTGAATCGGCTTGAAATCTTTTCCGTTGAGGGATAACAGCAAAGAAAGATGTTTTCCAATCCCTTGTCTCCAAGAACTTGAGTAGTATTTCTACCACTTGATTCACGGTAAGAACCTGAAAGCTCATATAAGAAATAACATGAGTTATGACACAAGGAAATTAAGGATATGTTAAGTTTGTAAATGCATTTTCTGTTTTTATTTCTTATTTTTATTTTCAAAAATTCCAACTTATTTTCATTTTAATTCCTATTTTCAAGATTTTGTATAAAAAAACATTTAGAAACAGAATAAATAAAATAATGTAATATTTTTGTAATTAAATTTAAAAACAAGAAATGAAAACAAAAAACTTTTTACAAACCATGCACGCCCATTTCCCCAACCAAGGGGAACACCATAGAACATAGTGTCGTCTCTTGTAAGAAACCAGAAGAGACTGCAGAGTAAAAGGGCCCACCCAAAGAACCAAGTTCTCTGTTGGCATGTAAGTTATCAGATAGAAAAGTTCAACCATTATACATTGTACAAATTTTGTGGCACCCAAGGCTAAAATTGACTAGTGACTACAATGAGCAACGCAATAACACCAAACTATCACTTGCAGATAGATGACAGGATCAATTCAACAAAAGAAGAAAAGGGTAGGAAAAACAAAGTTCAGTGGCACAAGATGCGCAATGATTTAATTTTAGAACTGCCCCTTCTATAATATATGTGTAGTAATAGAGGGACAATTGAATGTAAAATTCAACTTGAGAGGTAACAAAAGAAATAAGAGTACTTAAAGATGAAGAGTTAGCATACAACTTTTGTTGGATTGTTCCTAAAGATGAAGATCTATACAAGTTAGTTCTATAAGGGTCAACTTTGTAACAAGTTTACCCTATCAAGTTATCAACTAGTAATTGTGTAAACAATTTCATCCCTCAAAGATTAACTTGACTAAATAAAAACTTCATATCAAATCAGCAGAAGTTGTCACTTTAATATGATAAATACCTGAGAACTAGACATCTTCATGAAATTTCCTATAGGGAGTTTAGCTGTTTGGATTCCTTGCTCTTGTGCTTTCTTTAAGGTTATCCCCTTCCACCGGTTCCTATCCACTAATCCACCAATAACATATATCTTGTTCAAATCAAGTTCTTCAAGAACAGTGTCCGAATCCGCCGTGAGATAAACCAAATTCTCCTTACGATCCTGCAATGCTTCAATGTAAGATCTATTTTCCTTCTCAATTATCCACTTATCAAACCCTGGAATCCTCTTCAATTCCTTCTCCATTTCTCCCCCGCAACCAGTGAGCCAAAGATGCGCAGGGGAATCGCACCTTCCATTCACCGCGTAACAATACATTATCTGCAGATCCAATCACAACGAACAATGATTCCACATTTACCATTAGTTAGCAATAGTAATGACACGACCGAATCGACTAAGTGAGTTGAAGAAGAAACCTGCTGAACGAGACTGTGAATTTCGTTAGGGTTCATGAGATGAGAGAACTGAAGATCCACGACGACGTTTTGGCCTTGTTCTCTGGCTAGGGTGAGTCTCTCTCTCTTACTCTCTTTCTCCTGTGACCTCTTTTCCATTCTCTCCTTGCGGAGGATCCTTCGGGATTCTACCAGCTTCTCTCGCTCCTCTTCGGGAACGCTAGCGAGGCTCTCTTCCCACTCCTTCCGCTTTCTCTCTGTGTCTCTTCGCTTCTGCTCCTTTTCCGCCGCTTTCTTCTCTGCCTTCTTCGCCTCGAACCTCTGTTGCTTCGCAAGCTTCTTCTGCGCGTTCTTCGACAGAACCGGGAGAGCCGCGTCAGGCTTGTCCAAGGTGTTTTGGTCGTTTTGGGACTTCTCCGTTTCCGTCATCTCCGGTGGAACTCCGGCCTCTCCGCCGTCCTGTGGTCCCAGTTCCGGCATTGTTGGGTTTAGGGATTTGTTGGAAACTCTAAGCAAAACTGCGCTCTTTAATTTTTGTGCATTTCTAATTTTCTATCTCCTCATATGTATTTTTTTCTTTTTTCGAAAAAATTATAAACTGCTCCGGTTTAGATGACCTGTTTGTTTTATTTTAGATTCAGATGACCGTTTGCAGCAAGCAAACTTCGTTCAAATACTAAATCATGTTTGAGAAATTTGAATTGCAATTTTTTCTATTTTAAAATTTATCTTGCAAGATGTGAAAATTTTATGTAAATATAACTAAATTTAGTTTTAATTTTTATAAAAAAATTTAAAAATAAATATAGTATTCTATTTATTATTTTAAAATAATTGTTAGTGTGACATAATAAGATATTTATCATATTATTATAAAATAAGAGTAATAAAGATCAATTTTAAAATTTTACAATCTTCAAAAATATTAAAAATTTAAATTATATTTAACCATTCTTAGTTATCAAAAACATATTTATTATAAAAAAACCAAAAATTTAACTTTTGGATGAACATAAATATTTTTAACTTTTAAAATCAATAAATTTTTTAATTTTTTAAAAATTATATTTGATCAATTTTAAAAATATATTTCAGAAGTAATTATTTTTGTTTAAATAAAGAAATTTTTAAAATCTATTTTTAAATATAAATTTTTTTAATAGTAATTTTTCAAAATTAAATTTATAACTTAATGCAAATCACATCCTAATATTACGGTTCAATAATAGCTCTTACTTTTGTTAAAAATAATATTTTTAAGATCATAAAAAAAATTTAAAATGATAATTTTGATAGAATTGAAAGTATCCATAATATAATTTTGGATTAAATTTTTATTAGGAACTTTGGTACAAATAAAATTTTAAGTTAAAACACTTTTAAAATAAATTAAACACGTACTATTACTTTAGACAAAAAAAAAAACTATGTCAAATTATGTCACTTTTAAAAAAGATTTAGAGGTTAAGCCAAAACTAAATGACGAATCCTATATTGTAGTATTAGGATAGTATTGCATTTGAAGTTTTCCGCTGTATGAAAGAAAAATAAAAAAGGGATTATGACTTTAAAGTATATGTTTGGCTGAAATAGTTTAAAATTTATTTTATAAGTTCTTAATTTTCTTCATAATTTAGTTTGAACTAATATAGTGAGGTGTTATACGATTTTGATTAATGAAAAATCAAATGATTAGTTCAATCTTTAAAGAGGACTGAGACAGGGGGAGAATTTTTTCAGTACTCATACAAAGGATTGATTACGAAAAATAGTACGGAGATCAACTCCTGTAATATCTAGTCTTTTTTTTTGGTAGATGTTAGTTTACTTTTTATTTAAGCATCTTTGGAGGAAGAAAGTCCAGCGTATTCCTTCTTACGGGTCTGCTTCTTGTCTCAGAGAGTCAATTTAGGAAAATTTAAAATCTCTTTAGTCAAAATGTGCGAGTTAATGTTTTACAAATGATCCGATAAATAATGCATCCTAAGGTTGTTGATTATCATGCAAACTATCTTGGTCTCCCTCCTATAGTAAAAACATCAAAGAGTTATTTTGCAAGTGTTCAAGGGCGGGGTTGGAAGAAACTTTTTCACTATGATGCAAGGAATAAGGATGTAAGAGATTGCTCAAATGATCTAAAACTTGGTTGGAAGCCATGAATTCTTAGAGATTGATATATAGAGAAAATATTGAAAGCTCTTGATATTATTTCACAAATGTAAATGTGCGCAAGATAAAGAGAAGAATGGTAATTAAAATTTGTATTCTACTTGACTAGAGAGAGTTGATGATAGGTTATTTAATTATACATATTAGATGCCGCTGAATCAAACTAACTCCAACAATGCTTCATTTGGTAAAAGAAGTTAAAGAGTGGGAAGAGAAATCTTGATCAAAGGCTGACGAGGAAGTTCTAATTATGAATTGCTTTAAAGTTTCTAATAGAACCTACGATAGTATGGAGAAATTAGTGACAAAATTTTATGGCTCAAAAAGACAAGAAGTCAAAGATCCATCACATAAATTGGGGTATTTTATATAAGCTTAAGTTTTCAAGGAGTTAAGAAATTTATAAGTGGATTAGGTTTATTATATAAGATTATTAAAAATTAATTAAATCTTAATAAACTTTAAATTCTAAATTTTAAAATATATCAAAAGATAATTTTTTAAATTTAATTAGTTAAAATATTTAGACCCTGTTGAGAATGGCAATAAATTTTCAGTTTTTAGTTTTTAAATTAATTTAAAAATAAAATCTCATAGGTAAAAATAATTTTGAAATACTTTTTAAACATTTTAAAAACAGAATTAACTCAAATCTTAAAATAAACAAAAATTATTTAATGTTACTTTTATTTTTAAAATATTTTTATTTTTAAATCTATCCCACCTATTAACATTAAATCATCATCCTATAATAATAATATATCTTTTATTATTTAAAAAATAATAATTTTTTAATTTTTATATAATAAAAATAAAATTAATAATAATATTTAATATATTTAATTTATAATATTATAATATAATTGATATTATATAATTATTTATATAATATTATAATATATATTATTTTTATATAAAATAAATATTAAATAATATTAAAATATTAAAATAATATATAAAATTATTTATCTCAAATATTGATAATCAATATAAAATAAAAATTTGTATAATTATATAATATTTTTATTTTATAATTATTATACTATTATTATTATCTCATAATAATATTTTTATTTTTATTACTATTATTACTATAATAATAATAAATTTTATTTTTAAATTTTTTATTATTTTAAAAAAATTAATTATTTATATATTTTTATAAATTTATAAATAAATTATATTATTTGATATATTAAAATTTTATAGTATTATAATATAATTTTATGTTATATAATTTTTTATAATATAATATATACTATTTTAAATAATATAAAAATTATAATAATGATATATAAAAATATTTATTTTCTATAATAATTATCAAATAATATATAAAATATAAAAATTTATGATTATATAATATTTTTATATTATAACCATCATTACTATCATAACTAATATTATCAATTTGATTCTTATAATAATAATAATAATAATAATAATAATATATTTTATTATTTTAAAATAAAATATTTTTAAATTTTTTGTTTATCTAATTTTTATATATTAAAAAATAAATAATATTATTTGGTATATAAATTATTAACCTTATATATATTTTTATATAAAATAAATATTGAATAATATAAAAATATTATAATAATAACATATATAAAATTATTTATTTTAAAATTAATAATTAAATAATATATAAAATTTAAATTTATAATTATATAATATTTTTATATTATAACCATCATACCATTAGCATTCTTTTATAAATATTATTTTTATTTTTATTGCTATCATTATTACTATTGCTATTATAATTATTATAATAATAATAATATTTAATTTTATTATTTTTAAAATTTTAAATTTATATTATTTTAATATATTTTAATTTTTAAATTAATATTTTTATTTATATATTTTTAAATTCATAACAAAATGATATAATAGAATGTTTTGATATTTTTAATAATTTTTAAAAACTAAAAATTAAAAATAAAAATTAATTTTAATTTTAATTTTTAAAATTTTTGAAACTAAAACCCACCTCAAATAGCATCTTAGTTGTCAAAATATAAATGGATAGTTCATTTTACATAATAAATTTAATTTTACTTAAAAATCTCTTAAAAATTTTAGATTTTAAAATTCTAAAACATAAAATAAGATATTAAAATATAATAAAAATATGTTAAAATAAAATAAAATAAAATATAGTTTATTCTATCTTATATTTATTGTACATAGAATCTCATAGGATATGACATATTATAAAAATATATATTAAAATTATATATTATTATTATTATTAAAATTATATATTGATACATTAATATCATATTAAAATAATAATATATTATAATAATTAATATCAATATTATTAAAATTATTAATATTAATATTATGATCTAATTTATTAAGATTCGATATTGTTATTAATAATTTTATTATTATAAGAAATAAATATGTTATCCTATTCAGTTATTCTTTATCTAATTTTATCCAAAAATAACAATCACACTAAAATAATATGATAAAGTTACCTTTATTAAATAAAATATTAAAAATAAGATAGAATTATCGTATCTTACTAGTTATTTTATTCTCGAAACAACCTTAATAGTTAAATGCAAATGATGGCTGGTCTGGACCTCATGGCAGCGGATTTAGGGTTCTTGTTAGAAATAATGTTGCAAAAACTTCAAGTGGTTGTGAGTGATTGTTTTTCTTGATTCGTTATCAGATCCCATAATGTTATGCAATGAACTGGGTTACAGAAGACATTCATCGGGAGATAGTTCACTCATCATTTCCAAAACTCTCAAAGATCATCTGGTCATCCATCTTTATTGCACATTATCAAGAATTATCTATATTTATTTTCTTTTTTTTTCGATCTTTTCACATTTGTGGAAAGGCAAATGTCATGCTCCATACTTTAGCTAATGAATTTGGTTGTAAGGTTTGGTGAAATGATTTTCCATCCCTGATTTAATCTCTTCATAACATTATATTTCATTCACTTTAGTGAAAGTTGAGTATTTCAATTAAAAGGGGTAATGCTTTGTATTCTTTTTTTTTTTTCCAGTAACAATATTTAGTAGATAGAAGGGGATAAACTTGAATGTATAACTTTTAATTTATATTTGATTTATTTTTAAGTTTTAAAAATAAATATAAAAAAATATGTTTAAAAAATGAAACAAGATATCAGCTTTAATTAAAATGTATAATTAATTTTATTTGTGCTCTAAAATTTATAGTTAAGATTTTTTTCCTACATGCATCCTCTCAATAAATATTTTTAAATATTTATAAATGTATAAAAAATAAAAATATCTTAAACTTGATGATACATATCAGATCATTTAATCCATTAGAATCAATAGTTTTGATTAACTTATTTTAATTCAAAAATTTTAAATTATCGACATTAACGGGACATCAATCCTTTCATTTTATTAAATTATATATTTTTTCTTAATTAGGTTATATTTTTATCATTTAATATTTATTGTAAATTATCTCCATAAATTGGTAATAATTAAAACTAAAATTAATTTATAATGAGAATTGATTAATAGTACTATATTTATAACCCATGTCATTAATAAATTATTTGTTTATTAAAAAAATCTACTTTAATATTGTTTGTTGAATTTCTCGTGATTATATTATTCTTAGCTAACGCTGATTTTTTCTTGGTTAAATTATCGATTCTATTTTGTTATTACTATTTTCTTGTTATATACGCATGTAAGTTAGATTGTTGTCATAGAAAGTCAAAATATCTCTAATCTAGAGATGAAAACTTGATTAAAAAAACCGTAACTTTATGTGTTTTATAATAGTTGATTGTATAAAAAATATCTAATAAAGTTTAATAAGGAACATTATTTGTTATTAAAAATAATTTATTGAAAAAACTAATAAAATGTGTATTTTACTAAAGGACAACACAAATAATATATATATATATATATATATATATATATTAATTATGTTATCCGATGGTATATGCAGTATAAATAATTTTCAGGGAGAGAATAGAAAAAAAATAAAAAATAAAAGTGAAAAGGTCAACTTTGAATAGATCAAGTCTAAAAACATGTCAAAATATGACGATGTAGCCAAAACAAAAAATGTTTTCGGGAGTTTCTATAATAGACCATTAGTTTTGTTACCATTAAATGGTCCTGAAATTTGATCTTTAATAGCAAGATAACCCCTGATTTTTTCCTTATGCAATAAACAATTAATTTTGTTATGTGTTAAAACTTTTAATTTGCAGAAATTTAAAAATTAGTTAATTAAAAATTTTAAAAATATTTCAATTTTTTATATATTTAAAAATATCCCATATAAGAAGAGGGAATGATAAAGTTTCCTCCGTCTTTTCTTTTCATAAAACCATTTTCTAAAAAAACCAAAAACTCTAGCTCTTGAAGTATTTATATATCAATAATAAATTTAAGATGATAAATAAGTTTCCATGATAGATTGACTTGTCCGCACCTGAGAACTGGGCTCGTGGTTCAAATTGTTGGATTTGCCCCTTCACTTGAATCATTATTTGGGCCTTTTTGCTCCTTTAACTTTTCACCGTTGTTGTACATCACAACGAAATAATAAACAGTAAACATAATCAATCAATAAATGGGTATTGCTTTTTGCATCCCCCAGAATTTCTTTTTGCACCCCCTGTTGGTGAAAAGTTAAAATTGCCCCTGGGACTATATGTTATCAGTAGAACCTCCTTCGTTTTTCAATCTCATTTTCCTCTTCATTGCATTTGTTGAATTGATAAAACTTCAACGAAAATTTGTTAATTGAGTGTAAGTTGAGCTGCTGTTCTTTGTTGGACGAGGAAGTGAGCTGAAATCCGTCGGAGAAGTCCGGAGAAGCGTCGGAGAAGACGAGGTAAGCTGCTGCAGTTTACGTTCCGCAAATTAGTTTGCGGAATGTTAAATACCTTCCGTAAATTAGTTTGCGGAATATATAAATGTATTCCGCAAATTAATTTGCGGAATGTAAATTTTGTTCTCCGCAAATTAATTTACGAAAGACAAAACATTACATTCCGCAAATTAATTTGCGGAATGTAATTTTTTGTCTTCCGTAAACTAATTTGCGGAATAGTACAAAATTACATTCCGCAAATTAATTTGCGGAATACATTTATGTATTCCGCAAACTAATTTCCGGAATATAATTTTTTGGTTCCACAAACTAATTTTGCGGAATAATAAAAAAATTACATTCCGCAAACTAATTTGCGGAATACAAAAGTGTATTCCGTAAATTAATTTGTGGAATGTAATTTTTATGTTCCGCAAACTAATTTGCGGAAGGTTAATTAAATTAACTAAATAAAAAGGTTGAAAAATTAAATGCTTATGGTATGTGATATGTGATATTTTTGTTCCTTTTTTTTATGCAGAGATAATTATGCAAGATTCGGTGAGGTCGACGAACCATGTTTCAGATGAAGTGGACATGCCAATTTCTCTAGAGGAGGATGATGTAGTAATATTAGTTTGGAGAAATTGTTTTTTATTTTTTTATTTATATAAAAGTGTGTAACGTGATTTAATTTTGGGTTGTGTTATCTCAGAATAAGTTAAGTGTTGAAGAAAATAAGTTGGCTCTGATAGAGAACAATGGTGATTATACGAACGCATTCTTGACTGATATGGTAAATGCTTTTTAGATTGAAAAGTTTAATTGTTATGTTGTTTATGATTTAGTAATATTTGGTTGTTTGTATGTTATAATTAGGTTTTTCCTTCACGTGATGATTTAATAAATTGGACTAGAGCAGTGGGTAAAGCTCATGGATTTGTTGTGGTTATTATTAGATCTGACAGTGGTGGAATTGGACGGAAAACAATGTTAATATTAGGTTGTGAAAGAAGTGGAAAATATAGACAATACAAGAATGAATTAGCGCGGAAGGTGAGTGGAACAAGAAAATGCGAGTGTCCCTTTAGATTAAGAGGAAGACCATTAAAAAGTGGTGAAAGGGTGGAAGCTTAATGTTGTATGTGGGTTTCACAACCATGATGTAGCCGAAACATTAGAAGGTCATGCATATGCTGGTAGACTAAGTGGTGAAGAGAAGTCTTTACTAGATGATATGACAAAGAATATGGTTAAGCCGAAGAATATTTTGTTGACATTAAGAGGTCATGATGATCATAATGTGACTAACATCAAGCAGATCTATAATGCTCGCCATAAATATCGAAAATCAGAAAGGGGTCCTCGAACGGAACTCCAGCACTTGATGAAATTAATGGAACGTGACAAATATGTGTATTGGTATAGAACGACTGAAACGTCTAATGTTGTTCGAGATATTTTTTGGACACATCCAGATGGCATTAAATTGTTGAATGCATTCCATATTGTATTGATCATTGACACCACATATAAAACAAACAAATATCGGTTGCCATTACTTGAGATTGTTGGAGTAACCTCGACAGAGTTGACATTTTCTATGGGTTTTGCTTATTTGGAATCTGAACGAGAAGATAATTTCACCTGGGCATTAGAAAAAGTTAGAGGTTTGTTTCTCAGAGATGAATTAGTACCCCAAGTGATTGTGACAGATAGAGATATCGCCTTAATGAATGCTGTTGAAACAGTATTTCCATCTGCAACATACTTGTTTTGTCAATTTCATGTTTCTAAAAATGTGAAGTCAAAGTGCAAGTTACTAGTATCTCCAGTGGATGAATGAGATTGTGTAATGGATGCATGGGTTATTCTAATGGATTCGTCAACTGAAATTGAATATGAAGAGCGTTTTCTTAAATTCGAAACTAAGTGTTCAAAATTCCCTATTTTTTTGGATTATGTGAACAGAACTTGGTTAAATCCTTACAAGGAAAGATTTGTGAGTTGCTGGATTGATAGGGTGATGCATCTTGGAAATACAACCACAAACAGGTATCTTTATTATTAAAATTGCTTTTCAAAACGATTTTTGTATGATATAAAAGGCTCATGACTTGTATCTTATTCCTTTTCAGGGTTGAAAGTGCACATGCAAGGTTAAAGAGGTTGCTTCAAGATAGTAGAGGAGACTTGTGTTCATGCTGGGATGCAATGAATAATATGATAATACTGCAACATAGTGACATAAAGGCGTCATTTGAAAGAAGCATGATCATTGTTGAGCATAGATTCAGCAAAGGGTTTTATGCCAAGCTACGGGGCTTTGTATCAAATAATGTTTTAGCCCACATTGCTAACGAATATGAGCGGGTAAAAATTGTAGGTATTGACAGTATAACTTGTGGGTGCAGTCTTAGAAGTACACATGGATTACCTTGTGCATGCGAGTTAGCAAGGTATAGTGTGATGAGTAATTTTGTACCATTGGAGTCAGTTCATCGTCATTGGAAGATATTGACATTTGCTGATCAAGGAATGACAGAGCAATGGGGTGATTTGTCGTTGCAACCAGAATTTGAAGCCTTGCAGAAACGATTCTCAGAGCTTGATGTTTGTGGAAAGATAACACTAAAGAATAAACTTCATGAGTTAGCATTCCCCGATACAACTTCAATGTGTCCACCTCCTGATAAGGTAAGAACAAAGGGTGCAATCAAAGGTAAGGCATTGCAGATGGAACGATCAACCAAACGTGAGCCATCCTTCTTTGAATATGTTGATGGTTTGTATTCTGTCCATGATAGTTCATCACCTCGTTTGTCATCTGATGTTAAACGTCGCAACAACAAGAAGAAAAAGGTTATGCCTATGCTAGACTTGTTTCCTGTTCAGTTACAGACCTATATTGAACGCATTGTTGATGTTGAAGCTGATGGAAACTGTGGATATCGTGCAATTGCTGCATTGCTGGGAAAGGGTGAAGAGTCTTGGGCTCAAGTTCGACTTGATTTAATTCGGGAGCTTGGTCAGTATCGTCATGTGTATGTGAATCTGTTTGGTAGTGAAGAAAGATACATACAGTTAAGGACTTCTTTGTTTGTTGGAAATGAAAAAATGGTTTCACCTGATAAATGGATGACGATTCCTGATATGGGTTATGTAATTGCGTCTAGGTATAATGTCATACTTATTCATATTTCCTTTCACGGATCAATGACATTTTTCCCACTCAGAGGTGAACCACCACAATTGATGAACCATCGTATTATTTGCATCGGATTTGTTAATGGTTGTCATTTTGTACAGGTATTCATCCACCTATCTATTATTATTTAACTGAAAGTTATTTATATTTACATTGATCTAATGTATATTATCATTGCAGGTTTTTATGGTAGATGGAGCTCCAGTCCCTCCAACTGCTTTGCAATGGCATAAATATTGTGATGACAATGCTCGGATGTGAGAGTGGCCATATATTAGTCGGATGGATTTATTTAGTTCATTATTTAAAAACAATGTTGATAATGTAACAGACATCACAGCCGATTAGTTGTAATATCTTTTCTAATGTTGATTCTTGACATTATTTGATATGAACAGACCCTGCTTATCAGTTCAAAATTTGGTTGAAATCAAAATCATACAAATCACATGGATAGTAACCTGCTTATCATTTCCCTGTTTTTCGTCAATTCAAAATCATACAAGTCTAAAAATGAACAGTAACCTGCTAATCATTTCCCTGTTTTTCATCAGTTCAAAAGCTATATACAAAAGCAATATACAATATAAAAATCATCATTTATCAAATACATATAGTGTTCAAAAATATGATATATACAAAGATCAATCATAAATGATATCAACTGCTTGGATGACTCCTCTTCCTCCGCTGGTAGGTAAGAACATCACCACGACCTCCAACACGTGCTATGTTCAAAGCCTAGCGTGCCATATCTGCTTCAGATGAATCATCCGGGAGTCTTCCTGAAGCAATGATGTCTTCTAGTAGTTCAACTATTCTATCAAAACGATCCTGAAAAATAAATTATATTAGTAACAATATCATCTACAACAAGATATTTCAAATAAACAAATGGATTACCTGGGTAGAAAGTGAAACTTCTTCCACTGCATGAGATTGGCTAGCCTCTGTGACCACAACAGGAGGTTCAGGTTCACCCTCACCCACACAACTACTGGGTAAAAGGTATGGGTGAGAGATCCTGCGAAACCACTCCATGTACGCAACAACACATTGCCCAGGAGTGGTAGCAACAGAACCTCTAACCTCGTCTGCCACCAATGATAGTTCATAGTTTAAAAAACTATCATCAATGGACTGAGGACTTCTAACCATACCCAAGCTATCAACAGTAGGCATGGGGATCCCCTGAACATGCCCAAACTGACGCAGCACTCTATCAGGTGAATGAGGGTAGACCAAATCACCACATCTAATCAAACCTCTGTACCAGCAAGCGTCGACGAAGGGTCGATGACCTCTGAACTCATCATATGGTGTCCAAATGATGTCATCCACATGTATGCGATCAAGAGCCGCCCTATATGGTCTCACATCCCCAGAACCGCGTAGCATCTTCAACCGCATCGCCACAGGCATATCTGGGGTAAAGTCATCCCTCAACTCACGTCCCCCAATCCGTGGGAAATGCTCAACAATCCATGCCTACACTTATATTATAAACAAACAAGTAACAGTTTATCTGGGAAAAAACCCTTAAATGATGTACAATAAGTGACATTTACCTGTAACAAAGTCAAATAACCACCGAGGCACTTAGTGTTGCGAAAACTCGCATCAGTAAGCTGATCGTAGAGGTATGCCAGTGCAATAGCACCCCAAGCATACCTCCCGATGATGTGAACATCCCTGAACAGCTCCAAATATGACACACTCACAAGGGTGCCATTCTTGTCAGCAAAAATAGTGCACCCAACCAATCGCAGCAGGTAAGCACGAGCAGCTGCATCCAACTGACCCTCTCGAATCACAAATCACAAACATCCTGCAGCCAACTGAACCTAACATACGCACCTCGAGTGTGATCTGTCTCTGTGTTTGCCTCCGAAGCAGAAACACCAAGAAGATCTGTCAGCAAGTCGCAAGCGGAATCTCGTGACATGGACTGAACAAAACATAGCTCCCCTGTGATCGGTAGATGCAGCAATGATGACACATCATCCAATGTGATGGTCATCTCTCCTATCGGCAGGTGGAAAGTGCATGTGTCTCTATGCCATCTCTCCACAAAAGCAGACAATAAGCCCTTGTCTGCTATTGAATGACTGCACCGTACTAAGTCGGCCAATCCACCTTCTTGTACGATGCTCTGGATGTAAGGGACATCTATAGGAGTGACCTTTCGTCCATGGGTCAACACCTTGAGAGCAGGACGATCCTAAAATAACATTCAGACAAACCAAAACAATAAATTAAATAACAAATTATTTCTTATAATGTCATATACATATACAGTGATGACACTCACCTGTCCTGTCCATATGTAATATGCTACATGCTCCCTGTATGATCTAAGTACAGAGACATCCGTTGGACCACCTGGGAATGTCTCTTCTACATCATGCATATCACCTCCAGCATCAACATGCTCCTCATCAATGGCTTGCCGAACACGTCGACTGCGAGCAGAGGCAGTTGGTCGAACGCGTACATCCTCAGTATGCGAAATACCACCTCTGCTATGTGAACCTCTAGTCCTAGCCATGTCTAAAATTCACCAAATAAAATACAGTTCATTAATTACTTAACCACACTTTCTCACTGTAACTTAAATTATAAACTTAAATGAAATTAACATAATGAACAAATTAACATAAAACATGTTTTTTGTAAACCCTAAACCTTTTAATTAAACTTAAATAATGAATACTTAAACCCTAAAAAACATAAATTAACTTAAAAGGTAAATATACAAAATTAATTTCAAAACTGATGCATTCCGTAAACTAGTTTACGGAACGCAACCGATGCATTCCGCAAACTAGATTACGGAATGTATCGGGTCGTCTTCTTCGCAGCAGCCTAAAATCCTACATTTACCCTATCCAATGGAGAATAGCAAACGAGTTTAAGGTTCAGAGGTGCTAACCTGAATGTAGAAGTTTTGATCTTGGGTTGTTTCGTTTAGCTTTGCACAACTGAAGCAGTACCAGGAAAGCAGCAAGGAGTTCAGAGATGCTGAGTTCAACAGTTTGCGGAAGATGAATTTTTTTTTGCGGAAGAAGTTACAAGGTAAGGGAGGGGGGTGGTAAGGGTAAAGTAGGAATAAAAATGTTACAAAAAATTTAGGGGGGGTGTAAAAAGAAAAAAGGGGGGTGCAGAAAGTAAGGCCCTCAATAAATTATTCTTGTTAATTGTAAGCCTTCTCCAAAAGGGGAGTTGCTTTTTACACCCCTCAAATTGTTTTTCGCACCCCCTCTCAGGTAAAAAGACGAAATTATCCTTATAAATTTAGCTTTCGGAAATGTAAATCTGGAAGATTTGAACTTCTTTCCGGAAACATGTATCCGGAAGGTAAATTGTACAGTGTTCATTATATTCGGAAAGACGTATCCGGAATGAAAATATGAATTTTTAAAATGTTGCGTGAAAGAAGTGTGAATATATGTTCCGGAAATACGTTTCCCTAACGCAATGAATAAATTTTCGGATGTTCCGGAAACACGTTTCCGTAATGCAATGAATAAAATTTCGGATATTCCGGAAACACGTTTTCTTAATGCAATGACCGTAACCCGGAAGTTCAATTCATTCCGAAAAATTATTTCCGGAAACTTATTAAATTCAGTTCGAATAATAAAAATGAAGGACAATTTTGGTATTTAATTTTACCAAAAATGAAAGGGGGTGTGAAAAGTAAAAATGGGGTGCAAAAAGCAACTCCCCTCCAAAAGTTGAAGATATTTTTTTCCTTGAAGTTTTCCAGATAATAAGTATCTACATAAAACATACAAAAATAGTTCCAAGATAAAAAAATGAACAAATTCGTGAGTATACAATACGTGAAAAAAAAAAAGATAGAATAGAGAAACATTGAAAAAACTTGTAGCTATTTGTTTGAGAAATTTTTTATTTGTTATTTTACTTAATTACAATAAATTTATCTTATTTTTACTTATTTTCTATCTCTAAAATATTGTAAAAATATTTTTTATTATTTCTTATATAAATATTTAAAATAGAAAATAAAATGATATTTTTATACTTAAAATAAAAAAATCTCAAACCAACCAGATCCTTAATTTTTCCAAACAGCATATCAAAACATAAATAAATAAATAACTTAATAATGAATATTTATTTTAAAAAATATTATTTTTCTTTGTCATTAACTAATATGTAGTGGAAGCAATGCATATAAAACCTTAATATCAAATTATAAATTAATATATTAAATTTTATTGATGATAAAACTAAAATTATATTTTTATTGTAATTATTAGAAAAGACTAAAAAGTTTTTATTATATATATATATATATATATATATATATATATATATATATATATATATATAAGGATAACTTTAGTATTTGCTATATCTGGTAATTCTGCGAGACAAAAGGTATAATTCGCATTCCTAAATTTATGTGTTTTTCCCATCTTCATCTTTAAGCAAAAGTTCTCCAAACACAAGACTCAACTAGGCAATTCCTGCAAAATAAGAAAGGGATCATTTCCATTCTAAACGCAGATATCAATCTTGAGAACTTTGTTGCATCACTTTACATATTTTCTTAATATTTTTCATATTATTTTTTAAAGATAAACAAGTACATGTGTTTATTATTTAAAAATATAAAAATATTTATTAATTCGAAAAATTTGTAAAAGTAAAAATGTATGAAAATTTAATGGAATTAAGAATACTCTCATTGTTGTATATGATAGGGACGTTTTCATGTAAAAACTCCAGTTTGGAATTTGAATTACAACTTCAGAATAAACTTATTTCAATGAATAATTTTAGTGTTAAGTCAGTTTAGGGTTCATGAAATACAGAGGATTTAAGGTCAACAATTAATGGTTTATATAATATAATTGCGGTTGAGTAGGTATCTGAGCTTAACACTAAAAATATTCCAATAAGTATTTGTTATTATTTTTTCTATTTTTGAAAATATATTTTTTTTATCAAAAATACATTCAACATGTTTAATATTAATTGATTGTATAATTAATAAATTTTACTTTTTAGATATAGTTGGAATAAAATTAGATTTTATGAAATTTTAGTTTAGAAACACTTTAATGCTTACCAAAGTTGTTTTTTTATTTTGAAAACAATATATATATAAATCTGGGGAGATAAAGATTTATTTAATATTTAAAATCTTAATAATTAAAATTATAATATACTATAAATTAGTAAATAACACATACATTATTATTGATTTATTTTATAAAAAAGGCGGATTGAAATCAAAAGTATATATTTAGTTTATTGTTAGGTTAATTAGAACCTAATTCACCGTTTTATCAAAATTAATTAATTAGTACCTTTCCATTTATATATTTGGATTTCGTATTAATATACAGAAACACGCACACTATATATTATTAGCGTTTATTTCAGAGCTTCATTAAAAAATTGACTCTGAAAAATATAAATCAGTAATTGATATATTTTAAGGAATAGTCAATATAAATATCGATTCAAACTTTTTGTTGATTGTATTTTTAGTGTTAAATAAAACAAAAGGGGATGCATTAGTGAGAATGGAAAAAATAAAAATTAATTAGGATGAATAGTTAATAATTACTAGGAATATTAAAAATCTGAAAAAGAGAAAGAAAATTTTAATATACATTTAGAATCCGTTGATAATTTTTTTTATTTTTTTTATAATATAAACACTTTTTTTAAGTTTTTATATAATTTTTGAATAAATATTTATGATCTTTTAAGAAGTATTTTAAACTTATTTGTACAAGCTGTCAAGAGAAATTTATTGAAAATATTTTTATAGAACTTATCTTGAGTGTCTCATCTTTGAATCCATCTATGCTTTTTTTAATTTTTATGTTTTTTATTTTTAAATTTTTCACAAGCTCATTTTCAATAAGTAAACATATTTCTCTTTCTCATTTTATATTCCTTTTAAAATAATAACTTAAAT
The DNA here is from genome assembly GCA_037954105.1 of Canavalia gladiata. Taxonomy (NCBI): domain Eukaryota; kingdom Viridiplantae; phylum Streptophyta; class Magnoliopsida; order Fabales; family Fabaceae; genus Canavalia; species Canavalia gladiata. The sequence goes on from CM075662.1 coordinate 52,090,368, forward strand.
TCTCTTTTTTTTTATTGTTGATTTTTTATTGAGTTTTCTTTTTTTTCCTTTATCGTTCATTCTTCTTACACATATAAAATTGGATATATTTAAATTTTATTTATTCATTTTATATTAACATGTTATTATAAATTATGAACTATTGATTTAATTTATAAATTATATTAATTAATTATTTAAACTATATAAAATTTATGTAAATTATTAATATTAATTATAAACTTATTTTTTTAATTATGTATATAATTATTTGATAAAATATATTATTATATCTTTAATATAAATAATTTTTGATGTATTTTTGCATGTAAAAATAATTATTCACTACATATATTAGTATAATTTGTTAAAAAGAGAATAATTCGCTCTTTTCTTTCTTTTTTATCTTCATAAGAATAGAAGGTACTTACATTCTAACTACATCTTTTATTAGTTTGTAACTTATATATTTGAATGATGATTATTATTAATATCAAAGTCATGATAGAAACATCTTATAGTGTAGTGCTAAATTTAGAAAGAAAAATACATGAGTTTGGGATCTAAATATTTTATGTATAATTCTTAAAATTGATTTGAAAATTTGTTTCTCTTGAATTTTCCATCAACATATTGTATTTTGATGTAATTTTGTTGAGCAAAATCGAACTTTCTTTTTCTTTTGTTGTGCGTAGGACATAAAACCCTAATTTTTTTTTATTTGAAATTTCTAAATTTTGGATACACAGTTTGAGAAATTGCTTTGGGGTTTTTCTTCATCCTTGTCTAGTGAATTGCTCCTTTAGAATCAATATATTTCTGGATTGAGAGAATCAGACGAATCTTTCTGAAATCCACTCTGTATGCTAAGCTGTGTTTCGATGTGAAATTTCTCTCAAAGCATATAGTAAGTCTCATCATTCATACGAAATCTTTGATTGTGCCACCCTTCAGATTGAATACCATGGCCCATTTCTTCAAATTTTTCCATAATTATTTATTTGATATTATATTACGTAAACATTTTATATTAATTAATCAAATATATATATATATATATATATATATATATATATATGTATTACTCTTGAATTTTTAGGCTTGATTTTTTTTTTACATATTCCATGTATTACTTTTTATGTTTTGATATATTGAACTTTCTTTCATGAGCATAAAATTAATTTTAGACTTTAAATATATTGAGTGTTGTCTATTTTTTTCAATATTGCATTAATTGATGTGCTTTGTGTATATTATTAATATATTTTATATTCTAGATAATTATTGTAATTAATTTATGTCTTTTGTGCATATTATTAATATTTTTATATTTTAGATAATTATTGTAATTGTGTATAATTATAAACTTATATATATATCATAAATATAATTGCATTGGATGTGTATTTTTGATATAATATAAAAAATGATAAGAATTAAATTTTGAATCTTCATGTTAATTAATAATTCTTGTATTTTAAATATTATGTATTTTAATATATTATATTGTTATAATTTTAGAATTAAATTTAATTTTCTATGTGAATTAATTTATTTATATTTTATGTTAATATGTATTTATGTATATTAAGAAATTTATAATATTCTCTTAAAAATGATTTATAGTTTTGTACAATTGTAGTTAATCTAATATAAATCTAACCATTAAAAATTTTGTGTAAACTAAATAATTTATTTTCTTCTTAACTATGATGATATTATGTTTTTACTAGTTTAATCTTAAAATCTATACCAATTTTTTTTAATATATTATTCTTAATTTTGTGATGAATATTTTAGATATTCTCATAAAAATATATTTAATCACTTACATATGTATATTAAGAAATTTATAATATTATCTTAAAAATAATTTATAATTTTGTATAATTGTAGTTAATCTAATATAAATATAACCATTAGAAATGTTGTGTAAAATAAATAATTTAATTTATTTTTAATTATAATTGTATTGTGTTTGTACTGGTTTAATCTTAAAATCAATATAAAAGTTTCTAGTATATTATTCTTAATTTTGTGATAAATATATGTTAAATATTCTCATGAAAATATATTTAATCACAAAATTGAAACAAAATTTGAATTTGAATATAAAAAAAAACTCTATTCATTAAATCAATATAAATAATGAATTATGTAATTATATATATTATTTTATATCATAACATGAGATTAAAATTTATGTTGACTTGTTTAGATTTTTTTTTTATGTGACCTGTTCATGATCATGTTGTTAAAATAATTTATTAATCAATCATTAAGATATAAATAGTATCATTCTTATGATTTATAATATATATTATAATGTTGGTTGAAAATTAGACTCCATTTAATTTATAGATTTAGAATGATAGTTTAGTGATGTTTATGAATTATTTTAAAAACTATATATTATAAATTTTTGTGATGATTTTATTAAACTATTAAACTTGGTATATGCAAAAATAACAACACATTTTCTTGGATTAGTTACAAATTTTTTTTATTATATAATTGCTTATATGAAAATATTAGTTTATTAAATATTTTCCTTCTCTGCCATGTTTAGATCTATTTTAACAAATAAAATTATATATAAAAACAAGATAATTTTTTTAAATTTTATTTATAAAATTTTATAATCAACTTATTAATTAATTACTATAATATTTTTAATGATTATATATCATTTTATAATGAAAATAAATTATAAAGATATAATTAATATATTTTTATATTGTTTTTAAATTCTATTATGGAAAAATTTATTTAATTAATCAAAGAATAAATCATTATTTTATTACTATATATTTTAGTTTTAGTATTTAAAATTTTGTGAAAGCTTTTATCATTTGTGTCTATAAATATATTTTCTTTAATGACATATTTCAGTATGGAATTAAATTCATAGATTCTTATAAAAACAAAATCTCTAATTTTTTTTTGTTTTATAATATATATAAATTTCTATTATAATATATTCAACATCATATTCTTATAATTATGTAATATTTTATGAAAGTTAAAAAATTTAATTTTTTTATAAATTTGTATATATAATTTGTATTAATAATAATTATATCTTATCAATATGTTATTATTAATATAATTTGTAGTTAATATAATATAATATTTTATGTAAACTTGTGTTAATTATAGTCTAAATTATTTTATTAATATTAAAATTTATTTATGATATAAAATATTATACATTTTGTTCATATAAATTTATTTTGGAAAATTTAACAAATTAGTTGGACATATTTTTATAACTTAATAGTTTTTTTTGTTAAATAAAACTCTTTTATTTGAATAGATTGTAATAAATATTAGATTATGTATATAATAAATATATTTTATCAACATATTATTTGGCATGATTCTTTATAGTTAAATAAATTTTTCATTGAAATAAAATATCATTAGATTGTGTAAGTGATACAAAATAATTTAGATATTAATTTAAAATTTAAAATATTTTTAAAATTTTGTATTTATTTTTTATCAAGTGAGAGAAACTTATATATGTTTTTAGATTCTTAAAAGAAATTTTAATAATGCAAAAATTTACAACTTAATTACTCGCATATTTTTGTTTTGAAATTCTTAAAATAAATTTTAATGATGCATAAATATAACTTAATTAATTGTTCACTTAATTGAATAGAAAAAAATAAAATTATTATATAAATATTTTTTTAATATTATAATTTTTTTATATCTTACTTATTATTATTAATTGTCAGGATCTATATTTAGAATGTTATTATATTTTTACAATTTAAATTTTTTATTTTATTGAAAATTAATAACGTTTTTAAAAAGTTTAAATTAACTTATGTAAGTTTGAAGAAGATAATTTTTTATTCTATTTTACATTTTATTATATTGTTAATAGTATATCCATATTCAAGCCATACTAAAAATAAATAATAATAACTTAAAACGTGTATTTAATAATATTATTTTTTTTCTATATTCAATAACTTTTTTTGTTATTATAAAGAGATAATGAAAATATTTAATATTTTATTATTTATGTATAATATAATATAATTTTATAATTATTTAATTTATAAATTTAATAATAATAGAAATTAGAGATTATATATTGTTATATCATCAATAATAACTATAATATAGGTTATATGAACTTTTGTTATTGGTAACTAATTAATGCTAAAGTGTATTTTGTTGTTATTTATATTATAGCACTTGATTTTTATAAATGAATTATAAAATTTTTATAAATGATCTATTTTATATTTAATATATTATAAATTATAATTTTATTTATATAATGGCAAGTAACTATGATAATTTATAAAATATTGGATTACAATTTTTATTAAATTATTTTAAAAATTTTGTATTTAAAAATGTTAAATAAACATTTATAATTTCTTTAATTTTATATAAAAAATATGTGGTTAATTATAAAATTTCATTTTTTAAAATCCTTGTTAAAATTTTGTATTGTGTTTCATATTTTTATTTTATAATTATTTTTTAAAACTTTATTTTAATATATTCTCTCTAACATATAATTATTAAATAGAAAAATATTATGAATTTTAGACTTATAATAAATATTTTTGGTAAAAGTAATAATTTATTATTAAATATTGTTAAAGTATTTTAATTTTAATTACTTATAATAAAAAATTTAACAATATCATAATAACTAATTTAGTGGAATGTATACACAATAACTGTTTGTTTCAAAATTTATTAATATTATTATATATTGTTGTGTATCTTTTATATTAAAATAATATTTTTGAATTTTTTTGTTTTATATTATTATTCTAATTTGATCACATGATATATTCTTAGAAGTTTTCGTAGTTATTTTCATTCTATTATATTAAGATACATTTTTATACATATTTTATTATTATATGCACTTTTGATAAATCTTATTAAGACACTTTAAATAAATGTTAATATTATTTTGTTGATATTGTACGTTTGACATATAATTTTATTGAATTTTTTCTTTGATCAATTTATTTTACAGATTATGAGATAATTACTTATAAGTATTTTATGATTTTATTAATTCAAGATGTTAATTATTTAAACTAAGACATCTGCAATATATAATTATGTATTGAAATTTTATCATATATGGAGTAATGTAACTCCATGTTTAATAAATTTTGAATTATTAAAATGTTAAGAATTATGAAATATTTATTGATTTAGACTATTTTATAATTATTTTTATTATTTATTTTTTGGATTGTAATAATTACTTAAACTCATTGGATTATACTTCTAACTTTGCTATTGAAAATATATCTATGATACTTATGTAGAATATTTCTCACAAAATAGATTTTATACATTTAAAATATTTGATTATTTAAGAGAAAATTTTAAAAATTGTATGCTGGAATTGATTGTCTTGTTAATATTAATAGATCTACTAATCAGAGATTTATTGAAGTTTTCCAAAACATATAAACCATATAAATCTAGTCAAGTCTTTTGATATGCTAAGTTAGTGAAAATATGAAATATACTCATCCTATATTTTTTGAAGTTATGTATAAGATGATGTCATTTTTATTTTTATATCTCTTAACCATTTTAAGATGTTTGAATTATTTTTTAAAATTGTATTTTTATTTTAATATTATTGTTTTTTAATCATTATTCACTCTATAAAAATATAAATTTTATTATATATAATTTATATTTTTATCAAATATTTATTTTATAATATTAATCTTGTATTTCTTAGATTGTCGATTGATAAATGCTTTATCTTAATTGATATTATATTTTTAATAATTCATACATATTTAACAATCAACTAATACTATCCAAATAAAAAAAAATACTGTATTATTATTATATTTACTTTATCAATTAATATTAATCAATTATTTAGACTATATATTTTATGTGAGTTACTAATAATTATAAAATTAATTATTTCATAATACACATGATGAATTGATGAATATAACATCAAACTTTTAATATAAGTTGTTTATGATAGGTTGACCTATTTTAATTTGATGTTTATAAAATGAGATCTATGTTATTTATTGGTATATTAAGTTCTCCTCCCGATAAGAAGTCACATATCTATTTTAACTGAACTTATCATATGTTATTTATTCTTTTTATAATTCTCATAAAGTAAAAAAAAATACATAAATTTTAACGTGACAATAGATATACACATTTCAACTACATCCTTTATTATTTTAAGATAAAAATATATTATAACTTATATCTCTAAATAATTATCATATTATTATTCTCATTAATTAAATCTAAGCATTAAGATGCCACTTCACATGAATTCGGATGATTTACAAATGTTTGTTTATTTTGTACCTATAGAGGAGATGTTGCTCATTATGTATTTCTATGTTTGACTTTGTCATTTTTTCATTTAAATGTTTGTTCCTTTTCTTGGTTTTTTAGTTTGCCATAAGCTAGAGAACATTTAACCGGTCCGTGGTTGACCAACCCACTTTAATGGTTCAACAACATCCTTTTGTTTCTTTAACATATATGAATACGTAGAAAACATTCTTATAGATATGATTAAGGATATATCATTATCCTTTTTTGTTTTGTTATTGGTATAATGCTTGTTCAAACTTCTTTCTATAGATTTGTATTAAAATTTATTGTTAGAATAGTTTATAAAATGACATCAAAACAAGAATAAAAAAAATATATAAAAATGGTAGTTGAATAAGATGAAGTATGATGAAAAAATTATAATATATTTATGAAGACAACAAATAAGTAATTGATGAAAATAGATCAAAATATTTTTTAATAAATAATGTAACTTAAAAAAAATAGATAAACTTAATTTAAAAATATCGATTATCTAATTAGTAAAAATAAAAAATAAAAAATAAATGAGATCTTTTAAAGAAATAAAAAATTATAGATAAATTTTATTAGATTAAAATTGATTTTAAATAAAATTACGATAAACAAATTATTGTAATAATAATAATTTTATTATTAATATTTTAAATATAAATAGTTTATGATTTTTGTAATTACAATTTTATGATATATACGATGTTAAAATTTAATTATGATTTGATTTTTAAATTTTTTTAAAATATAAGCATGTGCATGATAATTAATGATATTTTTAATAATATTTTTATAATATATAATGTTATATTTTGAGTTTTTAATCATTATTTAATATTTAATTGAAAAATTATGACTATAAATGCATAAATATGTAGTGAACATCTCTGAAAATTTGCTATTTTGTTTAAAGGTACTTAGTGCACATATTCAAAATTAAAAAAAAAATTAAATTCATAACAGATTTTTATATAATAAATACTTATTGGATAAATATTTAAATAAATTATTTATTCAAACATAACCTTAATTAACAAGCAATAAATGTTGTGTGAAATTGGATAGTGAAGTAATGACGTGGATTAACCTTGGATTCCTACTGTATTATTTTATTTTCTTAATATCATATATTACGTCTGTATATTAGTATATAATTCTATATATATTATTTTAACGTTTATAATAGTAAAATTTTATGTTAACATAATTAAAATAGAATAAAATAAGCTGTTTAATAAATTCAGTATAATTTTAATAAGAAAAATACTTGCAAAAATATTAATGAACGTGTTGTTATTATTTTTTAACACAAAAAATTCGAATTACTTTTATTAAAAATTGAAAAACCTTATAATAATAAGAAAAAAAATATTCCAGAATTTGGTATTTATCTTGAAGTACAAAGCGTAATGTAACGTCATTTAAGAGATAGATACTTGGGGTCTTCGGAAAAGGGACAATAATTGACAGCAACTGAAAACAGTTTAACCACACACTCTGATGAGTTTCATTTAAAAGGTTAACTTCATTTAAAACTGTCTCTTGTGCTACTTTTTCACAAGAACGGTAATGAGAAGGGTGCAATTGCAAGAAGTTCAATGTACAAACGGGAAGTTTATAATATATGAGTAAAGTCAGAGGGCATGACTGCAAAAGAAGAAACTAAAGGAGAAAAAAGTCAGCGCGTGAAACTTGGCATAGATTTGGATTTGGAGTGGATTTCGCTTCGTTGTTCGAAAATCAAAAGCCCCAACTCAACGACACAACACAACACAACACCAGAACAAGATAGAGAGAGAAAGAGAAACGAAAACCCTTCTCTTATTTCACTCTTTCACTTTCTTCTTCAGCTCAAGTCTCGTTTAAACTCCATGAAAGAGCACGCGCATCACTGAAACGACGTCGTTTTCTTTGTTTAGACACGGGAACATGGCTCAAGAGCCCCATCTTCAGCTCAAGGAACTGGGATCCAAGTTCGACCCTCTTCCCTCCTCTAAAGACACTCTCATCAAGCTCTTGAAGGTGCACCTTTGAATTTCTCGTTGCTTTGCTTCCCAATTAGGTTTCACCCAGTTCGAAAATTTTGTGATTGTGAAAGGAAATTTTGAATTCTTTTTTGGTTTGGGGGAGTTAGTTATATCCGTTACTTTCTGTTAGGAAGCTAAGGTGAAGAAAACGGTTACGATTTTTCTGGATTTTTGTCTCTATGAAAAAGTGAATTCAGCTCAAGTGTGTCGATTAGTTTGAATATTTGTAATTGAGGATTTGGGATGTGTTAGCGAACCTTTTTGCGATTGAGAAGAATAATTGGCAGATTTATTGTGCTTGATGTGAGGTTCTGGTTAATTAGAAGCATCTTTTGAGTTAGGTTAATTCGTGAATGGTCATGAAGAGCTTTAGGTCTATGTACTGTGTTAAGTTCGTGCTATCTTGTGCTCTGGTTGAGTTTAATGAACTGTCTATGTTTTGGATATTAGAAAGCTGAAAGGGTAAAGCTACTGGGTACTGCAACTTTGCATGAGGATGGAGGGAAAGAAGTTGAATTCGAAGTGAAAAAGAAGAAATTAGCAGCTGCAACCACCTAATTTGATGCATCGTTTGAGTTAGGTTAATTTGTGAATGGTCATGAAATTTTTTTTAGGTCTATGTACTGTGTTAAGTTGGTACTATCTTGTGCTCTAGTTTAAGTTCAATGAACTATATTTTGGATATCTGAAAGCTGAGCAGGAAAAGGATGTTGCTACTGAGAATTGCAATTTTGCAAGAGAATGGTGTGAAAAAAGTGGAATTAGAAGTGAAGAGGAAGAAATTAGCAGATGCAGCCACCTGTTTCTTATTGTCTAGCTTTTGAATGAATGAATCGCTGACTTTAATGAACCCACAGAATTTGTCAAATTGATGCGGATAGTATTAGTGAAAGTGCATGTCTGGATGAATTAGGGACCACTTTCCTTTTTCAGATGTATTTGAGGTTGAAAGTGAGGTTTACTAGAATTGGTTTAAGAGAGGTGTAGCAACATACTTGCTGAATGATTGGTCAACTTATTAGTATTACTCCTAAAATCTAGTTGATGCATACTTACCAAGCATACCTACTTACAGTGCAATATTGTATGTGTGTGGTACTAAATTCTGTTTGCTCCTTATGAAGGCTTTATTGTCTCTAATTCCTTCGGTGTTATCCTCTTTGAGGATCCTTTAAGGGAGTGCATGGCTGATGTGGCTCAATACATGTGAGCTGTTCCTGTAAGTCTGTAACCAAATGGGAAGTAAATAGTAAAAGTGGTTAGTCTCAAAGTCCTAGGTCCTTGTTGATTAAGCAATCAATAGTATGAGATTTGTTCCTGTAAGTCTGTAACCTGATGGGTAGTAACTAGTAAAAGTGGTTAGTCTCAAAGTCCTAGGTCCTTGTTGATTAAGCAATCAATAGCATGAAGACAGAAAACCAGTATGCATAATAAGGTTTCACTTAATGTTTATATACTACTATTTAAGTTGGTCATTTGGATGTACAACATATTACTATAATAGTTGTTTGGTACGTAGCCATGAGATCTTTTAATTATGGCTGAAATTCTAATCATAACAACAATACTAATTTTGTTTAAGCTTTTGGAAAAAATATTTCTTTTTGCTCAACATTACTAATAGGTGTTTATAAGAATGGACATTTCAGTAGTGCATAGCATTTCCATGTTATGGGTTTGGCATCTTCTTACTGCAAAATGAATGCACTATCAGCAAAAACAAAAAACCATGTTTACAGTCAACAATTAAAAACCAATCTATAAGTGTATAAATGCTTGAGTTAAATTGTGTACTAGAATGTTTAAAGAATATATAACTTGTGTTACTGTTGTACAGTGTTAAATTTTCTTTTTAAGTGCAAGTAATTTTTGATTGGCAGCAGCTAATCTCCCCTTACTCTTCCTTTTCCTTTCCTTCCCTCTCAACATGATGTTTTCCCATCTGCAGCAAGCAGTAGCATGCCTTAATGACTTGGATCAATCACCGTCAGCTTCAACATTGGAGTCAATGAAGCCCTTTTTTAATGCCATTGTTATGCCTGAATTACTGAAGCACCTGGATGGGGATGTTAAGCTTCTAGTTGCAACATGTGTTTGTGAGATAACTCGGATAACTGCACCCGAAGCTCCTTACAGTGATGATGTTCTAAAGGTGCCTTTCGTTTACTCTAGTTATCAGATGATATAAATTAGGTTGTCTTATTATTTATAACTTAAAAGTATAATCGTTATCCTTTTACTTTCAGCCAAACATGGAGAGAAATTTAGTTATGAATGCAGTCTCCTTCATCCTAATCTTTGTAAGATGACTTTGCAGGACATCTTTCGGTTGATTGTGGATACTTTTAGTGGTCTGAGTGATACAAGTGGTCCATCCTTTGGCCAGAGAGTTGCTATGTTGGAGACTCTTGCAAAATATAGATCATGTGTTGTAATGTTGGATCTTGAATGTGATGATCTGGTTAATGAAATGTTCAGTACTTTCTTTGCAGTTGCCAGGTTAGTTTATCACAAGGTTTCTTACTTAGTTAATTGTTGGTGTGAGTTCATGTTAAAGGGTTATATTGTTTCCCTGAAAGCTTTTGCTATTTGACTCCAAGATTGCAAACTTGATATTTTGTTGGTGTTCTTAGTATTGGAGTCTGTGTTCTTTTTTTTCATGTCATAAGATATGACAAAATGAATTAAGGATAATTAGACAAATAGAAACTATACTTCTTTGTATACTTGGAATATGATGTTTTGGAATGGAAAGGGAAATGTTATAATTCTGAAATAGTGAAACTGCTATCTCTCATTCTATTGTTCTTTGTCTTGCTTATCTTGTCTTTCATTTTTTTTAATTATATTGGGATATTGCATGTGTGATGCTTGGTTTATTATTGTACCTGGAACTATGCTATGTATAACTATTAGAATTTATGTGTGAGCTATGTTGTAGGATAGTGAGTTAATGAGCTGTCAGCTTGAGTAACATGTTTGCTAAAAAATGTGGTGGCACTTTGGACTCATGGCCCTCTTACTTATATATACCCTTATACCTATTTCTAACCCACTGATGTGGGAGTGGGACTTGTGCTCAAATATTCTCCCTCAAGTCCTACTGGCTTGACTCAATTGTGACTTGTCTTCACAAGTCTGTCTTCATTCATTGAACTTTTTTTTTTGAGACCTTTGTGTTTTTTTAGTAGTCCTTGTTTTTATTTGGGCTTTAGGCCTTCTCTTGAATGTGGGCTCTAATATTATATTAGAATTTATGTGTAGGCTTCAAGAGTGTGGGATAATGAATTAATGGTCTTCCAGCTTGAGTGGCCTATTTGTCCAAAAATGCCTTGAGACGCTAAACGCATGACCCTCTTTTATTTATTTTTAACCCTGCCATACAGGACTTGTTCTCTAATAAAAACTTTGAGGGAACTACATCACAAAAGCTAATTGTTGTAGTTGGAGAGCCTAAGGGTTTATAAACCCCACACTAGAATCCCATACTTCCAATATATGACTCAAGTCCTATACCTTGCTGTTGGATCCTAACATTCTCCAACAACAACACAAGTTTTTGTGTACTCAGATTGATTGCTTCCTGAAATGTTGGCTGTTTTTTAATTATTTCCTCATTATTCTACCAGTTCCTTATATTGTCTAATTTTGGTTTATCGGTCATATGTATTGAGTCTTATTTCTTTGTGAATTGTGATATTTGTTTTGAAGCATTAATCATAAGTAGTACTTCTTGAATGTCAAATTTTCAATTGTTCTTTTTTTTTTGATTAAAAAACTCTTTGGAATTAATGACTGGTACTTGTATATTATGTTTCATACTCAGAGATGATCTTCCAGAAAGTGTTCTGTCATCCATGCAAACTATAATGGTTGTTCTCTTGGAAGAGAGTGAGGATGTTCGTGAGGATCTTTTATCTATTCTACTGTCAACATTAGGCCATAACAAAAGAGTAAGTAGTTGAGTACTTATTCTATAATTTCCCCCCTGTTATAGGCAGATAGCTGATGCTCTTGGATGACAAATTGTCTTTTGTATTATCCCTATTATTATATAAGAAACTTGATTGTCTGGACTTTCTTAATTCCAGGATGTTACTGCAGCTGCAAGGAAGCTTTCCATGAATGCCATAAAGCAATGCATAGGAAAACTTGAACCTAGCATTAAACAATTCTTGCTATTGTTAGTGTCAAGAGACAGCAAGCCAGTGAACAGTCAAGTTCAATACCATGAAGTTATCTATGATCTCTATTGCTGTGCTCCTCAAATCCTATCTGGAGTTCTTCCTTACATCACAGAAGAGCTACTGGTAAATACTGATTTATTGGTGTTTCTGATGCTCTATGTGGTTTCTGTTTTATCATTTACTTCTGTTACACTGACCTTGATGCTATCTTCAAAATATTTCATTGTGTAAATTTTATGTTATGCTTTGGGAATAGCTGGGCTATAGAACTTATGATTTTCTGTTAAGAACCCAGGTAGAATACAGAGAAAGGAAAAGAATGATTTTATTGCTTTAATGAAAATGAACAGAAGAAGGAGAAAAATATCTCCTCCAAGGGCTTGCCCTTCGCAAGGACTTCAGTAATCCTCTCTTACTAACTTTTCTAACTAACCAAACTAATTACTTTGTCTTCTTTTTATTTCTCCAAGTACCTTTGGTTCTCTCCTAACAGTATCACCATTACAGAGGGTCACTTTGGCATTTTTTTATTCCCCATCAAAATTAGTTTATGTCTTAGCGTGCTATATTCTCATCTGTCATTCAAAATTGGACTTTTGCAGACTGACCAGCTGGAAACACGTTTGAAAGCAGTGAATTTGGTTGGCGATATAATTGTTCTTCCTGGATCCTCCATTCCTGAAGTATTTCAACCTATATTTTTAGAGTTTTTAAAGAGATTGACTGACAGAGATTTTGGGGTTCGCATGTCTGTCCTTGAGTATGTGAAGAGCTGTCTGCTGTCAAATCCTTTAAGGGCTGAAGCTCCTCAAATATTCTGTGAGTCCATTAGATGCATGAACTTGATATCCAGTCCCAAATTTTTATATTTTACTATATCTGCTTAATTATTTGGATTCAAATTTTCAGCTGCCCTTTGTGACCGGCTGCTGGATTTTGATGAAAATGTTCGAAAGCAAGTTGTGTCTGTTATCTGTGATGTGGCATGTCATGCCTTAAATGCCGTCCCTCTTGAAACTGTGAAACTTGTTGCAGAGCAGCTTTGTGATAAATCTGTATGTATACCTCTAAAGTATAAATTATTGTTTTTCAATCATTTTCTATTTAACTGTGATGATTTCAACTTATTGTTTCTCTAATCCTTGTTTTGCTTTACATTTCCAGCTACTTGTTAAAATGTACACCATGGAGAGATTGGCAGATATATATAGAGTTTTTTGTGATAATAGTTCCAACATTGTTAATCCCAGTGAATATGACTGGATTCCAGGGAAGATCCTTAGATGTTTTTATGACAAAGATTTCAGGTGAAACACTAATGCTGTATAAGTAGATATTTGGTTATATGTTTGTCATTATTTTTTGTGCATGGCTTTTTTGCTTTTCCATATAGCATTGAAAGCAAAGGAAGCATAAAACATTATTGTTTTGTGACGATAAAATAAGGACTGACTTGTTATTTTCTTAAAATTATTGTTAGTTGTAAATTGAATATATTTGTGTGTCAAATTGCTTCTATGATGACCAAACGAAAAAAATACTAATGAAATATTTCCATAATTCATCTAAAGCTACATACAAGTCAGTTTGACTCCTACATATTTGTTGAGGAAGTAGAGGAGTTTTAAAGCTTGAAATAACACCACTAGTTGTTACATATTATCATATAGGTTGGGGATTTTTTTTTGTATTTTTAATTTTTTAGATGTGACATGTGCCTGAGATATATGTTAATATATGATATTATTTAAGTATTAGTGTGTCAATCCCTTTTTCTTTATGATGGATAACGTTTCGAATTTAATTTTGATGTATTATCAATATAAAAATGTTTCATACTTGCATGATGACATTTTGCCATATCACTTAATCAGTTTGACATCTCAAATAATTCTTAACACAGTCAAGCTCATTAAATAAGGTACTAATACAATATTGGTTTAAACCAACAACTTAAGCCATATCTTACTTGGTGAGGTTAACTACATGGATTACACAATGCAATTGGACTCAGTCAAAAATCAAAATTTCTGAAATATTATGTAACATGAGATCCTTTTTAATAATTTCTTCCCAAGTCCTTTTTGGCCTCCCTCTGCTCCTCTTTACAGACTAAGAATCATTCTAACTGCCAATTAACTGTGGAAAAAGTTTAATGTGCATGGCTAGTTAATAACTCACTGGAACTAGACAAGTTTGGTTTAAAGTGTAAAAGTTTTACAGTGGCAATGCATCAAATTTAAAATTTCTATATTTATTTAGAGAGTACAGAAAGATTAATATAGTTGTAAAATTTTAAATGACCAAACAATAAACTAACCGCTATTTCCTATTTTTATAGGGATGAAGTTTATATTTAATTAATTATCTTGTGAATAGACAAAAACATGTAGTTTAATATTTTCCATAATATAGATTATATGTTGCATATGCATAGATACTATGTTTATTTCGTGGATTTTTTTCTTGGTGAAATATTAATGAAAGAATTTTGGTATATCCTTCTGTTTATTAAGTGACAAAGTTGATGCATCTAATATCTTGAGAATATACGAAACATTTAATACTTTCTTCATTTGGTAATTAGGAAGATTATTAGGAGGATTTAAAATTATTTGTGATTAAAGATAGTGTGAATAATGAAATTCAATTGGCCTCTCCTTATAGAGAACCTGCCATTCTGAAAGGCCCTTGCTGTAGTAGGTGAATGACTTTCAACTTGAAGTCTGTTGCTTTGATCACGTTTTTCTAGTGCTTTTGGTACTTCTTTTCCAATTTCCACATACTTTACTAGTACAAAATGGAAAAGGTGGATGCCTTAGCAGTAAAAGTTGTTGTTTGGTTCTTTCCTTTTTAGTATGCTTTAATTTTCTTGTTTTTGTTTTCTTAGGAATAAATTGTTCTAGTTATTGACATTTCTTCTGTTCACTTTGTTCTCCAGATCAGATATGATTGAATCAATTTTATGTGGGTCCCTATTTCCATCAGACTTTTCAATCAATGATATGGTTAAACGTTGGGTTAAGATTTTCTCTGAATTTGATAAAGTGGAGGTCAAGGCTCTTGAGAAGATACTGGAGCAAAAACAAAGGTAATCATGATTGATTCTGTAATGGCTTATGCTCCTCATGGTGTCTCAAATTTTCAGTTTTCATGGTGTCACTTTGGTAGCAGGTTACAGGAAGAGATGCAGAAATATCTATCTCTGAGGCAGACTAGTCAGGTATGTTATCTTGGAAGTTAGAAAGATGAACTTCAAAAGGAAATTTGATGAAAAAGGGATCAATCTCATTTAAATGCAGGAAAAAGACCTACCTGAGGTCCAGAAAAAGATCGTGTTCTGTTTCCGTGTTATGTCCCGTTCATTTGCTGATCCAACAAAGGCTGAAGAGAGTTTCCAGATTCTTGATCAATTGAAAGACGTTAATATCTGGAAAATTTTGACATATCTTGTTGATCCAAATACTAGCTTGCTTCAAACTCGTGTATACAGGGTAATATAATCTGAAATTGATAGATATGGTTTTGGAGATACTGGTTAGGGAAATCATAGTTAGGAACTAAATCTTCAAAGTTAGTACCAGATTCATGTGGGATATATTTCTGAGCTTCCAAACTTATTGCTATTTCATTTTACATGTGTCGCTAGTATCTGCTTTCCTGTTGCTTATGTGAACCATTTTAAAAAGGTGCCAATAGATCAACCACATAAATGTTAGCATTGTAATTAATTCCAGCGAGCTTTTCAACTTTAGACATCTATTGGGAGAGTAGTAATGATCATCCAAACAATGTACCTTGTTATGTTTCAGACTTATTAATCTTATTTTTCTTTTCTATTAAGGAAAGAAAGGAACTGTAATTTACAGCTTGTTATTTACTGATATTGTTTTTACTTTTTGTCTTCAGGATGAGTTGCTTAAAATACTAGGTGAAAAACATCAGCTCTATGAATTTCTGAATACCTTCTCCATAAAGTGCTCCTATCTGCTTTTCAACAAGGAGCATGTAAAAGCTATTCTTTCAGAAATCCTCACTCATAAATCTGCCGAGAATGATCAGTGTATTCAATCTTGCATGAATATATTAGTGGTAAGGATATTCCATTTGAAGAAGTATTGACTTATTGCACTTGGCTCTTGGATATTTGTATTATGTATTGTATATGCTAAACAATTCCACTTTATTTCATTGCAGAAGAAGGGGTGGGAGTGGGGGTGGGGAGAGTTCCTAGCTTTTCTATGTTGGTACTTGTTCTGATTGCAGAGTCTTGTCTTTGCTAGCTGGCAATTAATTTTGTATCTTTGGGCTTACTACTTCATTCCAAAAACTTAAGCTTTAGGAATGGCTAAGGCCAATGAATTATTCTATTGATATATCTAACACAGCTCCAGAGAACCTCTTTAAGCTTAAAATATGGAGAAAGCACCGTCCCACCAATACCATGTGTTGAATTCATTTAATTGAGGGAATGGGGTCGAAAGAAGTGTGCTTTAGGTTAATGAGGCATTGATACCATGTCATGAAGCCTACATCTCTTATATTTTGAGCTGTTAGGAGAATGCCCAATAATGGCTTATCAATAACTTAAGCGGTGTATTACGAGTTAGGATGCTTGTATTTTTGCTGTACCCCTTTCGTTTTGTTTATATACTTCTATGATTTTGATATCAAGCAGAGATATGTTTTAAGTCATTTTAGACATGAAAATTAAAGATATAGGAATCACCTCTTATAACTTGGTTGTTAACTTTACTTATCTTGAAATGCAGATAATTGCTCGTTTCAGTCCTTATCTTTTTGGTGGCAGTGAGGAGGAGCTGGTGAATTTGCTTAAGGATAACAACGATATGATTAAAGAGGGTGTTTTGAATGTTTTGGCAAAGGCTGGTGGTACTATTCGTGAACAGCTTGCAGTTACATCAAGGTGCCACTGTTAACTTTGATAACCCTTTAGATCCATTTCTTTTTTTAATATTCTTATTACTCCCCGTTTCATGCAGTTCTGTAGACCTTATGTTGGAAAGACTATGTTTAGAAGGCAGTCGGAGACAGGCCAAGTATGCCGTGCATGCTCTGGCTGCAATAACGAAGGATGATGGCCTCAAGTCTCTTTCTGTTCTGTACAAGGTTTCATATTATTAATTCATTTGTTATTGGGATAATTATACTAATCTCCCTTGAGTTAGCGCTAATTACATGTAAAGCCTTCTTGTTTGAAAAATTATTCCCACCTCCCATGCTTTGTTATTTTCAAAGGGATTCTGTGTATGGTCTGTACATAAAAATAGGGGAGGTATGTATAATTTCTTAAAAAATAAAGGTGTTGAAGTCTAAGAAAAATTCATTAAGGGAGGCAGGTTTAATTTTCCAAATAAGAAGGGTGTAAGGGTAATCTGAGCCTCAAAGGAAGTAGGTGTAATTTCCCCTTGTCATAATATTCTGAAAGTTCTGATTCTTCTCACCTTATACACAGAGGCTTGTAGATATGCTGAAGGAGAAAACACATCTACCTGCAGTATTGCAGTCTCTGGGGTGTATAGCACAGACTGCAATGCCTGTATTTGAAACTAGAGAGAGTGAAATTGAAGAATTTATAATAAACAAGATTCTGAAAAGTGATAGTGTAAGCCTTCCAAATTCCTTCTAATGGTATACTTCTTTATAAGAGAAGCATGGAAGTAAGTAACTTGTTTAAAACTTATTTCACGGTTTCAGAAAGAAGATCAGTCCAGAACATCTTGGGATGATAGAAGTGATCTTTGTGTGTTGAAGGTGGGAAGATATTCTATTTTTTCAGATTCTTTGGACAGTGTTGTATTCTATAATTTGACACATTGGATAATGCTTGTAAGTTTTCCATTTTGGCATTTTTTTTATTCTCTCTCTTTTCCCCCTCTTTTTTCTTTTTCTTCACTGCAGATATATGGTGTCAAAACCATAGTGAAAAGCTACTTGCCAGTCAAGGATGCTCATGTCCGTTCTGGTATTGATGGTATTTTGGAAATCCTGAGAAACATGCTATCTTATGGTGAAATATCAAAGGACCTACAGTCAAGGTATATCAGCTTCGGAGAGCTAAATTTTTTAATTACTTGATCTGAAAATTGTCACTTTTTCTCCTTTTCATTTCAAATTGGTTCTGGGGTTCAAATACTATGTACTCATTTATGGCCTCTTGCAGCTCAGTCGATAAGGCCCATTTGAGGCTTGCTTCTGCAAAAGCAGTTCTTCGTTTGTCCCGGCTCTGGGATCACAGGATACCTATTGAGATTTTTCACTTAACTTTAAGAGCAACAGAGGCGAGTTCCTTTGGTTTACTTAATTTCTTCATGAGCATTTATGTTTTGTTCACTACTTTATATCAAGACACAAGTTTATTCTTTTCACATATGTAGGCTGAAATTTGTTTGTTGAAGTTTTCATTTCAATGTGGAAATAACTGCTTCTGTGTCTTCTTTTGGGTCTGATAGATTAGCTTCCCTCAAGCTAAGAAGGTTTTCTTGAACAAAGTTCTTCAATATATAAAAGACTTCCTTTTGGATGCCAAATATGCATGTGCCTTTATATTCAACATATTTGGTTCCATGCCGGAGGACTTTGCGGAGGTAACATTTTGATCAATTCAATCCTTTTGCAATTGCAATTTTTCCTAGATTTGACATCAATTTGTGTCTTCATGATGACTTGTGTCTGTTAATGCAGGACAAGCAAAACCTGGCCGACATTATTCACATGCATCATCAAACAAGGGCTTGGCAGCTTTCTGGACAATCAGATGCAAATTCCTTGCTCACTTACCCTGAATACATTCTTCCACACCTAGTTCATGCCCTTGCTAACATATCTTGCCCCAATATTGAAGAGTGCAAGGATGTTGAAGCATATGATAATATATACAGGTACTATTTTACCCATATAGGAAATCTTCATACTGGATGCGTGTTTACCCCATATTTTGGTCCAACTTAATTTTGAGAAATAATTACTTTTTTTATTTAAAAAACTCTCTAGAATCTGCAAAAATCAAGTGATCATTTCTCTAAAATATGCTAATCCAAACACATTTAGAATTTTTTTTATCAACTGATTCAAAAGAGAGACTTGAAACCCACCCTCTGGCTTGGTATTTCCTAACTGTTAGTGTTTTGTACTGATTTATGATTTACATTAAATGCTTCTCAATAGTTGTATGCAGATTAAGAGATATAAAAGTAAGTCACATATTTCCTTTTAAAGTTTGCCTTTTTGCATACTGGCTGCACAGTATATGAAAAAGCTTATGTAGTCTTAGTTTGGAATAAATTCAAAATCCAGTGCGTGGGTCCAGTAAAGGTTTTTGCATCGAGAGTTCCTGTGTTATTGTGTAGTTTGTGTTTCTTGGTCAAACATTGTTAGGGTCTGTTTGCACAGTTTCTTTTTAGCTGTAACACTTAAATTTATCCATTTATTGATGAGTTAACTAGCAAATTATTCCTCCACTTTATGTATGCATTACAATTTTGTCCTTGATTTTTAAAATAATGCAAATTAAGCCTTCATTTTTAAAAAATCTTGCACATGAGTCCCTCCACTTATTTAAAATAATGCAAATTACTCCTTTGCAAATGGTTCTAAGGACGAATTTAAAAGATGATAAAGAAAGTTGGGGACTAATGGAGGAACATTTTTTAAAAAAGGAACTCATTTGTTAAAATTAAATAAGTCAGGAACTAAAGTGCTAGTAAACTCTTTACTGATTTATTGTACTCCACAAATTGTGTAGATGATGTTTTTGAATATAATTGGGGAATTCACTCTTGGGAATGCTCATTCTTATGGGGTTTTTATTCTGTCCTGAATTTTCAGGCAGCTGCACTTGATACTATCAATGCTAGTGCAAAGAGATGAAGATGTCAAGTCAGAAGTTACTACCAACAAAGAGAAGGAAGTTATCTCTACCATCACTTCTATCTTTCAGAGTATTAAGCAATCTGAAGACGTGGTTGATGCATCAAAATCAAAGGTTGATCATAAATAATTTTATTTGTGGTATAGATAAAAATTGCTAATGTCAAAGTGATGAGACTGTTATCTTACACTTGTGATCAAATGCATGGCCAGAATTCTCATGCCATATGTGACCTTGGGTTAGCAATCACCAAGCGACTAGTGCAGAAGGATGCTGATTTGCAAGGATTGTCTCTAGTTTCTCTACCTCCAATGCTATACAAAGCATGTGAAAAAGAAAACAACCTCATGGTATTCTCTTTTCTTGTCAAATTATATAATTTCCTTCTGGTATACTCTTTTACATACTGGACAAAATGCCTTCCAAATAGTTGCTAATTCTTGAAGATACCTTTTATTCAATGAGGTTGATTTGTAACATTGCTATTGCCTATATGGCTTGCATCATATTACCTTACATTAGTTTTTAATCTTGTTAAAACATTTTGAATGTCTGTGTTTAAGTTTTAGATTTTGTTGTTACTTTGGCTCCACATAAGTTATTCTGTCTTTATTTGATCAAACTTTTTTGTTGCTAGAGATCTGATATAGACATTTGCATAATTCAGTCACAAGAAGACATTTCCTTGTGATTAAATGGTGATAGCATATTCTTTTTGTTTTATGGAATGTGATTGGGGTTGCTTTGTATAAGCTTTATTCTGAGCATAGAACTCAGATGGATTTGTAGTCATTTTCATTGACACTTCAACAGATTTGAACATATGTAAGATCTTTGGTTACCTCTAATTAAAATAAATTGCTTATTAATGCTGTTTGTTTCATTTGGCAGGTAAGTGAAGTGAAATCCTGGTTGGTTGATGAAAGTGTCTTGGCTCACTTTGAATCACTTGAATTAGAAATGGTATGTTTGCTGCAAAGGGTAAATTTTAAAAGGAACTTATTGCATCTTAAGTCTTGAATCATGTGATATTGTTTCTTCCATATGTCAGGTTCCATCTCAATTAGCTGAGGATGATTCTTTGAAGGACAGCGAAAAAGACGGAAATGAAATGCCCCTGGGAAAAATAATAAAGGGCATAAAATCTCAGGGAACCAAGGGCAAAAAAGTGAAGAAGAAGAAGAAAAAGTCTGTGCCAGCCGAAACAAAAAAGGCTGAAAATGACATTGATATCTTAAATATGGTCAGACAAATCAATTTGGATAACTTGGGGATATCCACTAATTTTGAATCAAGTAATGGTCATGAAAAATCATTGAGTAAAAAGTTGCAGAAGGATCCAGATTGTGCAACAATTAAAAAAAGAAAAGTAGGAGAGGTAACACCTGTTACAGTTCCTAAACGTAAGCGGTCATCCTTTACGCATGGAAAATTAAGATCAGGTGGAACTCCTAAGGCTTCTGGAAGAGTTTCAGGCGAAGACTTCTCTAGAGTGAAATTGCTGTGGGGTGCCAAAATTAACCCTGGTACAGATAGCAAAACTACGCCAAGAAAAATGGTCGAAGGCAGTGATCCCTCAATAGAACCAAAAGTTAAGGCCTCTAAGAGTTATCATACCAACGACTCAAACAAATCCGAAGAACACGACATGAAGGTGAAACTTATTGTTTGGCAGATTTATACTACTGTAGAATCTTCAAGGTGAATTTGTCAATACTCTATACTTATGCTTATTTTATGCCTCTTGCAGAGTCCTGATAATTTAAAGCCAACTGATAAGTCTAAAAGTGACAAGTCATCCATAGGATCTGGTAAAAAGCTGAAAAGAAAAAGTATTGGAGGATTGGCTAAGGTAAAATTTCTCTCTTGCTTTTGTAGTCAATGTTGTATTTGTTTTCATGTCAGTAGCTTCTCTATGCCATGTTATAATTTTTTTATTCCCACATGTCTCTTGGATAATAGTTTATTTGATTTGGTTTTTTCTGCCTGTAGTGTACGACAAAGGAAGGGGAAAGTGATACTGAAGATCTAATTGGCTGCAGAATTAAAGTTTGGTGGCCTATGGATAAGCAGTAAGTGCTTATCTTAAAATCTAGAGAGATCTTCTGTATAACCAAAGCCTAGCATGGATGCCACTATTTTTGTTTAATCTAAAAGACAGACAAGAAAAAGACTTATTTTAAGTGATGTTAGAAGCATATTGACCACATTCTCTAAAGATGACTTGTGGGTTTAGCTGCTGCCTTTGATTGCACCTTTCTCAGTTTGCCTATTTTTAAGTTTTTCTTGTTGCATCTGTTCTCTTTAACTGATATTAATTTCTGGCTGGTTCTGGATTAATTATTAATGTATGGCTTTGTACCATCTAATGTGCTTTCTATATGCCTTCTATAAACCCTAGAGACAAATTTATAAAACCCCAATTTCTTCTCTTGTTTTCCTATGGTTTCTAATTAAAGTTCTTGTGTTGTGTATTGATGATCTGCAGATTTTATGAAGGCACTGTTAAGTCATATGACCCTTTAAAGAGGAAGCATGTGGTAAGCTTACACTCTAAATTGGTGCAAAGTTATTCTGCCTTCTAACGGGCAATTCTGATTCAATTGCACTATGGCATGTCATGTGAAAGATATTATATGATGATGGAGATGTAGAAGTACTCCGTTTGGAAAAGGAGCGCTGGGAGCTTATTGACAGAAATCACAAACCTACTAAGGTCTCTCTAATTCTCCATTAATCTTCTTTCTTTCTCTGAAACAGTTCTGCTGTTCTTTTAGTATTTCCACTTAAAGATATCAAATATCATTGAAGCTTGATTCATTTTTCATATTATGATCTTTCCAGAAGTTAAAGCCCTCAAAAACACCCTCTTCCCGTGAAGTGTAAGTATTCCCTTTACAAATTAGAGTTTGTGTAGTTGTATCTGGATCAATATGTTTCACTGTACATCTGAATTTGAAATTTCCTTAATATTTTGGGAAAAGTCGAATGCTGATCTGCTTTAAATGCCATGTTTTATTTCTACTAGCTTAATTGAACATGGTCTTTTACTCTTGTACCCATTTTGAGTGTGCTGTCTTCCTTTTGTGGGTTTTTTTTCTTTATTGTTTTATAGGTCTACTGGGAAGAAGCAGAGAACTTCCAGTGGTTCAACCAATAAAAAGACAAAAAAAATGTTGGTGGAAAAATATGACATCCTATTGTACATTTATGATTTTGTTCCATGTTCTATCATTATAATTTGTATTATTTTGTTGTTTAGAATTAATGGTAAGCAATCTCCTAGCAAGCATGTAAAGCATGGACAAAAGGGTGCTTCAAAAAATAATTTCCATCACAATGATGCCAAAGAAAGTTCTGAGCTATCAAATCCTGAAGATAACATTATATCTAAAGCTGAGATTAACACAGGTAATGTAACTTAAAAGAAATGTGATTACATGTGATAGTGTTTGTGTATTATGCAAATTTGTGTGCTGTGTTTAATGCTTCAGGACCTTTGTAAACCTGGTCATTGTATTGTTCTGTTTTAAATAACTTAGTTTAGATCTCTGAATGAATCCATCCTCAAGCAAAAAGTTTCCTATCTTTTTATTCAGCTCCTTCATTTGGTAACTCATTTTAGCTAGGCAAAAGATGGTGGTTTTTTTTCCTTTTTAAACATCCCCCATTATTCAACTCTTGACTAGTATTAGATAACTAAATATGATGACATACTTTGTTAAATATAAAAAACATTTGTTCAAGATAAAACTTAACTACTGCTTTAGTCATCCCATAGCAGGCTATTTATCTCCAGGCTTAAATGTTTGTTTCCGTAAAATAGGTGCTCATCTTGTTTACATCTACTTTGAGTGTCATTTCTCTGTGTCAATCATTGTACATCTATTGCAGGCATGCTTGCTGTTGACCCCAATGCATATTTGTATACTTTCATAATTTATTTTTAGAATAATATGGGCCAACTATCCAAGTTTAAATGTATCCAGTCATACAAATAGGCAGTCTTCATAAAGCATGTCATATTCCAAATTCCCATCAAATGATGACGGCAATGTTAGTTTCTTTTTTTGTTTTTTTTGCTTGCTCGACAGTGTTAGTTTCAGTTAGGAAAATAAATGTGTTGTCAATACAGTGGGATTTGTTGAAGCTCACACGAATCTGTTAAAATGTCCATTGCCAAGAATATAGTTAGAATTCTCCTTATAATTTAGAGTAGAGTTAAGCTCGATCCATTTCTAATCTGATATCCAAGCCTATTTATTCTTGGTGTTAGGTCTCTCGCAAATGTTTAGTACTTCAAAATTCATACTTCAAATGTTCAGTTCTAGGTGTAAGAGGGGTATGTTTAGATGTTTTACATTGGTTAAAAGTATAGTTAAAATATTCTTTATACGACTTGGACAATCCTTTTTCTTTGAGCTAGTTTTCAGAGTTGAGTTAGACAGAATTATCTTTTATCTTCCATACCCTTAAAAACAGAAACCTGTTGTACAATATGTCCGTCAAAATGAAAACAGCCTTGCCCTGATAAGAGGCTATTCCAGCAAAGTGGGTCAATTCATGTTGATCCGACCCTGCCCTGCCAACAACCAGCCAAAAGATGGGTTGAAAACATCAACCCACCCACTTTAAGGTGAGTTGGTGGGTTAATCCGTTTAAGAATTAATTGTTTTTAGAAATGATATAAATTAAACCAAAAAAGGGCAAATATATATAAATTAAAATCTCACCTTAGTAAATGAACAATTTTTTTAAGATTTAATTTTTGTTGTTTAGTAAATTTGTGTATGTAAGAATTAAGAAATATATAAGAAATTTTAATTTTTTTAATTTGTTATAAAATTTTTAAAAAAGTTATCCTGGTACAGGCAACCCGCCTAACCCATTTTTGAAATACGGGCTAGGTAGGGAAAATTAAATGGGTTGACGGGTTCTAAACCCTTAACCTGCCTTGCCAAAATAGGTTGGTTATATGGGTTAATCCAATGGGTTGAACCCATATTCTGTCTCTACTATTCTGACTAGAACCTATGATCGCCAGGTTACAAGGCAATACCTTAATGATTGGCCAGGGCTTTCCCTCTTATCTGTCACACTTGTAAAAGGAAGACTATGATTAATAAATTAATGTGTTTGTTTTGAAGTTGCTAATATTTGAATAAGCAACTTTATGGTCGAGAGGAGAAAGCATGAAAGATGTTAGCGACCAAATTCTTTATCAATTTTGTTAACATCAACTTCATGAACTGATGTTAAGGATGCAAAAATGGAAAGTGTTTATTAAGCAAGAAAGGAAATGAATGAATTTTGTATTCACAATGTAATAAATGTTTTCTTTCCCCTATAAAAATTTTCCACTCTGGTATTCTTAACTGTAGTTCCAAGGGCTAATGTTAACAAAAACAATCAGTTAGTTACTGTGCTGCAAAATGGGAGATATATTTTTACTTGTGTTATTGAATCTAATATAGGCTTTAACCAAAATATTCTTTCGTTAGTTATAGTGTCAATCTATCTATAACCAATTGATCATGGTCATTAAGAAGTCTTGCTTTTGTGAAATGGTCAATTCTTAGTTTACTAAATAGTTTTGAAAATGAATATTATGCCTGCAGTCTCGTCTACTATAATTAATTATTATGATGCTTCCTCATTATTACGTAAGACTTCTGCTTCTTTTTCAACTTAAATTTTGTTTAATTTTCTATTCTAGGTGGTTCTGAAGAAGAACAGGCTGAAGGGTCTGATGTAATTGTAAACAAGGGGAAGAAATTCAGCAAGAAAGTAAAATCAGTTTCACAGGGAAAGAGAGTTAAGAAAGAGAAGAGGTTGAGTTATAGGAAAGAATCAGATGAAGAGAAGCCGGATTATGGTGAGAGGCTTTCCGAAGGTAGAGAGAGTGTCCCACAAGGAGTTCAAAATAATGATAAAGAAAGTAGTTCAAAAGAGACAGATGTGGCCGAATCAAGAGGAGCTTTGAGGCAAAATGATATCAGGGAAGAATCGGGTTCTGGAGGGAACCAAAGTGACAGTGATAGGGGAAGTACTCCTAGAGAAGTGGAAAGACCACTTATAGAGTCAGCAAGTCCAGATGGTGTCAGAATTGCTGAGGTTTCTGACAATGAACCGCTGGTAAATAACTCATCCTTTGTAGAATTGTGGCACCTACTTTTATTTACATTTTCTTGAAAAATCTAGATACATTTTATTTTCTAAGTTAATCAGTAATCACTAAGGATGGCTGATGCAGAGCAAATGGCGGCGTCCCTCAGGGAAGAAAAGCTCAGGGCGAAAAAGGTGAGCAGTTTGGCAGTTGTAACATAAATCTCTGAAGATTTCAGTGGTAGTGGTGCTGTGGCAGCATTTAGTCTGTTTCAGTGCAAGTGCAGGTATCAGTGTGGATGATGACTGCCATTTATTGACACACTAATAGATGTGCTATGCATGTTTTGTAGCCACCCTGTAGATGTAATATAACAGTTGTCATTCCCACGTTTAGATAAAAGGAAAAAAAGTGGTGCTTTAGGGCTTTTTAGGGTTATGTTATGCTAAATGACCTTTTATTAGTTTAGGTGATAGGTTTAGCATATGATTCATGAGGATGTTTTTCATCCTTCCAACACAATTGATATTTAATTGACTGGGGCAACATGTACAGTTATACGTGGGGATAATTGTATCTGTATCTTTAGCTTATTCATACTTTTGTAGTCTTAGCATCCGTGAAAAAATGACCTAACCATCAGCTCCTTCATGTTGTTTTGTGTCGTGCATGGTTTATGAACCTGGAGTTTTTGATTTTGTGAACTGAAATGTGTTCCACGACTTTCACGACTTAATTTAGTATTGTTGACTTGTCATGCAAGTGTTTCGTTTGTCCCCCAAAAGATGTTGCTAATTACTTTATATATTAATGCAATTGATAAATAATTATTCTTTGGATATAAAATAATTATTGGAACAATACTACTTGCGTATTACTTTCGTACTTATTTCTTTTCTTAATTTATTTTAAGCCTGGGACAACGAAAGCAGTAAGTGTGGCTTATCTAAAGTGAATTGCCTCACGCCTATGAACGATTTACATTTCTTACATATTTCATATAAAAATCTTCGAACTTAAAAAGTGTGGTTTTACATGCCAATAATCTCTTGATCATTGCGGCACTATCACCCACTTTGTAATTCTTTATGAGATTATTATATTACAAATGTTATTTTAGCTTGGTGAACCCAGTAACCCACTAACTATGCACCCCTTGTGTCTTCAATATCAGGCTATTAAAATATTACCATCAAAAGTGAGTATGATAGTATTCCTTTTCACACTTTCTACTCATGTTATTAAAGAAAGTATATAAATACAACTTTTTAGATTATCTGTTAACATATATGTATCATTTAACGAGCAACAATTAGTTCAACAAATTATTTATCATTCGTAAGAAGATTAATGATATCGGCGCATGAGAAATAAAAGCAGACATGAAACTATTAACTTACGGTCCGTTTGATTTATTAACAGAGAATTAATTTTTGTATTTGAATGTAAAATATATGATGCAGACTAATTAATATTTATATTTTGAAAATGTTTAACAGTTTAATTAATTTTATTTAACTTAAAACTAAACAGATATTAAGGAAATTACTTCGAAGTCGGTTTAGGTTACAATCCTACATGTTATTTTTTAAATGGTTTGTTCTGATAGAACTAAAAGAAGATGTGGTTGACAAATTATTTTGAATTTCTCTTACATATATATATATATATATATATATATATATATAAGCTTCTACATTTTTACGTGGAAAACTGAAGAAAAAGAGAACAATGTAATATTATATTTTTCCACATAAAGATTAATTTTAATTTTGTTAATGGACGGGATTCTAAAAACAGCGTTTGACCATGGGAAAAGATAAGATAGGAAGAAAAGAGTAGGAAAAGAAAGGTTTATGGTGGACGCGGTTGAAAGTTTAGAGTTGGTGTGTATTGAAGTAATATGAGAGCGTTGTCAGAGTCAGGAGTGAACCGAGTCAGGAAACGCGCACGCACTGGTGTAGTTTGTTTGATTTGATAATAAGAATAAGAATAAATAAATAAATAGCAGTAAAAAGAAGGAAAGGAATATGAAGGTTTCGGCTGGTCAATCTGTTAATGATATTCTGTGACCGACAGGTGTGAATTGGAGCTTTTCCTCATCTCTTTATAAACACTTGTCATTTCCCATTCTCACCTCTACCTGCCGGTTCTCTTCTTCCTCCTTTCATCCACTTCCCTTTTAACGCTTCCTGCTGAGTGCTGCTCATTCACAACAAATATTCATTAATTAAACACAACTCAAACCCACATATCCATTGGTGAGTTACTACTTTTTCTTTTTTCTTTCTTTCTTTCTTCCTTTTCCTTTTCCTTTTCCT
Organism: Canavalia gladiata; assembly: GCA_037954105.1. Classification (NCBI taxonomy): domain Eukaryota; kingdom Viridiplantae; phylum Streptophyta; class Magnoliopsida; order Fabales; family Fabaceae; genus Canavalia; species Canavalia gladiata. The sequence goes on from CM075662.1 coordinate 52,119,239, forward strand.
TTACTTCCACTTGGATCATTCTTGCCTAATGCCTAACTCACTTCGGATTCGGATCCTACTCCTATCTACGATCCTTTTTCTTTTTCTTTTTCTTTTTATTTAATGTGGATTCAGTGAGGAATACACTCTCCATTCCTCACTCCCTTATTTCTCGTTCGCTTCCATGACCTATGGTTTTTGTTTTCGGTATTTTTTTCCTTCTCTGCTTTATATTACTGTGCGAACTATACTTAGTTACTTGAAAAAAGCTCCATTTTCTAATTATTTTTTTAAGTATTTTACTCCCATGTTTTCCACCGAAAGCTCCTTTCTCCTGTAGAATATGCCTGCTTTTTTCTGTTGTCCTGTCTAGTTCATTTTTCGTTATCCTTGCATTGGATTTCCTGGATAAATCTTGTTATTTGAAGAAAGAAATTGGAAAATTTAAAGTTCAATTTTTTAGCCATTCCTTTTATTTGTTTATTTAATTTGGGTTAAAAAGATTGAAACTTCCATTTTTTTGCTCTCTTGGTCTTGATAACCGGTGATTCTTTAGGGGGGAAGGGGGGAATATTTTCCACAATTCTTCATATCTGCATGAACATTGATTGTTTCAACCATATATTTTGTGTGTTGTGGACTGGACTGGACCCTTGTTGATCAGTAATTTAACTTCTTAGTAGGGGTATAATGAGTGAACAATTGGGCCTGCTAAAAGTCATAGTTGTGCAAGGGAAAAGGTTGGTGATCCGGGATTTCAAGAGTAGTGATCCCTATGTTGTGCTCAAACTAGGGAATCAGGTAAATAGGATTTATATTTCAATTTCATTTTTAGTTTGTTTCTCCTGACATTAACATTACCTCTAAATGCTGAAATGATTCATTAAACTGTACCAGACTGCAAAGACCAAGGTAATTAATAGCTGCTTGAATCCTGTTTGGAATGAAGAGCTGAATTTCAATCTGACAGAACCCTTGGGAGTTCTGAATTTGGTGAGGTTCCTGATATTTAGTGTGCCCCCTTCATTCTTTGTTTTCTTCAGTTTTTGCTAGTTTATTAATCTATTTTTCTCAGAAGGTCAAGGTACTGAAGTCATGTATTTTACTGTGGTTATGAAATATGTTGATAGTTTTCTGGTGAGAGATTTTGTGTTGAGTTCAAGGCACTATTTATGTGGTCTTAATTGTGTTGCTTTTTTGATAGGAAGTGTTTGATAAAGATCTTTTGAAGGCTGATGACAAGATGGGAAATGCATTCCTCAGCCTTCAACCATTAGTTTCTGCAGCTAGATTAAGAGATATTTTAAGAGTCTCCTCTGGTGAGACAACATTAAGGAAGGTTATACCTGATAATGAAAACTGTCTTGTCCGTGAAAGCAGCATCAATTGTGTTAATGGTGAGGTGGTGCAGAATGTTTGGTTAAGGCTTCGTGGAGTTGAGTCTGGGGAGCTAGAATTGACACTCAAGTTGATCACACCCGTTGCTCCCTCAACATAGTGCACAAATTGCATTTGTCCTAAGTATAGATCTCTGACAAGATCATAACTGTAACATTTTATATTTAGTTTGAGGCTTGCTTTTGATTAACTCCTGCATAGATGTTTCTACCCAAAATTAAAAAAGACAAAAAAAAAAGAATCCATAGATGCGTCTTCCGATGAAGTTTAGGAGCAAGTTAGAGATGCCTCATCTCCAATTAGATAAAAGCCACTAGAAGCTGCATTTCCAAATTAATATGTAGTGATTTATGGCTTCTTTGGTCTTTGTGGTGTGTTGTTACGCTTGTGTTAACTTGTATTCCATCGTTAGGATAAAAAGAAAAAGGTAGAAAATTTCCCCTTTATTTGAGCAATGAGCACTCATTGGGTATTGTGTAAGTTTTGATGGTACTGTATTGATTTTTTAATAAGTCAATAAAAGAGTTGTGAAGCTTGTTAATTTATACTTTTAATTCTACCTTGTTTGTAACAAATTTACACATAAAATAGAGATGGTTCTACTAAATATGTATTTGGTTGGTGTGCTAAATTATTCAATAATCGAAAGGAACTGTCTATATGGTCTATTTTTTATTTTTTATTTTTGTCTATATGGCCTACTTTCTTAATGTAAAAAATGATGAAAGAATAATTACTCGGCCATAATGTAGATGTGCACTCGAGGTAACAGTAAAGCTATGTGAATTTTCTTTTAAGCCTTCTAACATGGTGATGTATGAGGGAATTTTCCAGTATCAGATTTCATTACCGTAAAAAAAACTCGAGGATAATTCCGAAGGATGGTTCTTGCTATATTCATTACCATAAGATGCTGAGACAAAGCATGGAAAGGGTTTTTGCTTGCAAATTTGTAATATTATTGATCAAGGAGCATATGATATTGTCTATATTTATTTTTAATCATTAAAAAAGTCATTATTATGTTTTTAATTTTGTTTTTGTTTGGCTAGTTGTTTGAAATAACTCTACTCAACAGATAAAAAAGAAAAAAAATGGGAGAAAGTAGTTAAATGTTGAAAAATAAACTAGCTGTAAAGTGAAATTCTAACTGTTGGAAGGTATTCTTGTTAGTACAACATAGTACTTAGGATCCCCCAGTATTGGTGTTGCAACACGATTGAAAGTGAAAACTTTTTGCTTTAAAAACTCCATTGAAATGTTATGAAATTTGGGAAAGTGCAAATTTAATTTGGTTTTGTATCTAAATAGATCACTTCTTGAAAGTGGAATAAAAGAGAAAATTTATTTAATCTTTGATGGATGTGAATTAAAGGATTTATTTTTTTTAGTTGGTTTTTTTTAGATAAAAAGTTAGGATTATAATAAAAATAAATTATAATTATAATTATAATGAAAATAATAAAAATTAAAATTTTAATAATTAAAAATTAAAATAAATAAAAAATAAAGAATGAAAAAAAGTGTCACACTCTCATGAAGAAAGGAACATGATAATCCGTAGGTATGACAAACATATTTGTCAAATTTAACGAAAAATCGAGTTAATCGGGATCAGGAACGTATAAAGAATGAAGATACTCGTTTCCGAACAACGTGTTACTTTTAAAATTACTAAAATATTTTTATTATTTTAAAATATTATATAAAATTATATAAAAATAATAAATTGTATAAATTTTAAAAAATATATAATAATTTAATAAATTATAAAAAAATACTAAAAACATGTGCAGGGCAGATTTTCATGGTATAAGGAGGATAAAGATGAGGTTTAACGACAGGGTAGAATGGAGATGGGTAATGTGAAATTGTCTCCAACTCGTGGTGTATAATCTATAAAATTTTTTTTTGACAAAATTCGAATGATGGTTTGTTTTAAGGTAATATGAAACTGTCTCCAACTCGTGGTGTATAATCTATAAAAAAAAATTGACAACATTCAAATGATGGTTTTTTTTAAGGTAATGTGAAACTGTCTCCAACTAGTGGTGTATAATCTATAAAAAAAAATTTGACAAAATTCAAATGATGGTTTTTTTAAGGTAATATGAAACTGTCTCCAACTCGTGGGGTATAATCTATAAAATTTTTTTTTGACAAAATTCAAATGATAGTTTTTTTTAATAAACCTACAAGACACACAAGTTTTCTTTAAACAAAGTTATAATAAAATTAAAACTTAAATATTTAATAACCATTAAAATTCAGTCTATTAACACAGTGAAATAAAAATAAATATATTTAAAAAATTTAATAACCATTTCGAACAAATTCATTAACATAATAAATTAAATCTATGTTATTAATTATTAGAATAAATATAAAGTTTAAACCCAACATACAAATATAAATCTTATATTCTTCTATTTTATATATTAGGTTCTCTTAAATATATTTATTACTTTCTTTATTTTTAATATGTTATACAATTTTTAAGTTTTCATTAAAAAAATTTATCTTTATTTTTTTATCCTTATCATTATTATTTTTAATCATATCAATTTTTTTTATTAATTTAATTTTTTTTTATCAAACTAACCTAAATTTTAAAAATTTTATCAAAATAATATAAGTTAAACTTATCCAATTTTTTAATATTTTTTTACATGTAAAAATTATAAATTATAAAAATATTTATGATAACTAATATAGTAAAAACTTATATTAAAAATTATCATAACTTTCATATTTAATATTTTTTCACATATAAAAATTATGAATCATAAAAATATTTGTGATAACTAAAATTATAAAAAATTATATTAAAAATCATCACAACTTTTCATATAAAAAAAGGTAAATCCTATTTTATGGATACAACTGATATTATTTTGATAAATTTTTTAAAATTTATATTAATTTAAAAATGTGATAAACTATTATTCTAAATTGAAAAAAAAAATAAAAATCTTTTATAATTTTTTTATTTAGTTTAAAATTTTAGAAAAAAAATAGGTTATTTTTTTTTATTTAATGTGTACTTTCTCAAATTAAAAAAGAAAAATTTGTATACTGTTGAACCAAATCATTTTGTTTAATAATTTTATTTATTTATATTAACGATACAATAACATATTATTCTCTATAAAAATATTGTTTAAAAACATTTATAGCATTATAAATTTATTTTTCTTAACAAATTTTATATTTATAAAAATAAATATATACCAACAACCACCTATTGGTGGGAAGGGCACTATTTGATTTAACTGTGTTGAATTCAAGATTACATATATAATCATAAAAATTAAAAAATAAAAAAATAAATATTTTTGTTTAAGATAAGTTGATTATATATATATTGTATGATAAGATTATTTTTTTCGCATAAAAGAAAGAAGAGCGTCTTGTCTATAAGCATATTTTGTTTTGTTGTTAGATATCTCCATTTACTATTCACGATGGAAGTTGTTGGATGAAAAAATTTGTAACGTTTTGCGATCACTATCGATGAATGTGCTGAAGCTGAAGGCGGTGTCGGTTGCGAACCCTAACGAAAACGTGAAGAGGGAGACGGTGGATCTCGGAAATGGAAGTGACGTCGTTTACATTCAGAGGTTAATACCCTCCGATAAGTCATGGGAATGGTTCCATTACCTCGACAAACATATTCCATGGACCAGACCCACCATTCGCGTTTTCGGAAAACCTTTCCTCCAGGTTCATCTTTATCTCCCTCTCTTCAATGCTTTCAAATTCAACCCACCCTCAATCGTGTTCTTCCTCCAAAATCTCATCTTTCGTTGATTCGCCTCCCAAATAAGAAATAAAGCCGTTTCTTAACTGTTCATCCAATTTGTAATTTTGAATCCCATTTTTTGCAATTACTATAGCAAATGATCACATTCTTATTAAATGATGTTTTATTGGGTTCAATCTTATTGATCGCATGCATAATTAGATGTCCTTGTCACGTGAAGAGTGAAGAAATTTATTGGCATAACATTACATTTTTACATATAATAACAACAAAAGCCTTATCTTCGCACATTTTTACATAATTAGATGAATTTTAACTTGGAGATTACTCTCTTGCATACAGATAGAATAGCTAAACTGGAAGTTCCTAATGTTATGTAATGTAATGTTTTGCAGCCTCGAGACACATGCTATGTTGCAACTCCAGGATTGACTGAGTTGACTTACAGTGGATATCAGCCACATGCATATTCTTGGGATGATTATCCACCACTTACAGACATCTTGGATGCTGTAAGAATCACTTTTATTCAACATTCTTCCTCATCAATTTTGCTAATGATGATAATGGGTTTTGGACCCATGTTTGTTATATAATGTTACTTAATATTTCCTTCTATTTACTTCTGAAGGTCCATAAAGCTCTCCCTGGGAGTAGTTTTAATAGCTTACTCTTAAATAGGTACAATGGTGGTAATGACTATGTTGGTTGGCATTCTGATGATGAGAAGCTTTATGGACCAACGCCTGAAATTGCTTCTCTATCTTTTGGATGTGAACGTGATTTCACTTTGAAGAAGAAGCCACGTAAAAAATCTTGTGGTATGATGATTCTTCTGTTATTGGTGTTATCACTGCACTTAGAGAGTTTCTCTGTTTTTCTTCTTGTGAACAATACAATGCAAGAGTAATGGACGTTCATGAACATATTATCATTTGGTGTGGACCTTGCAGGTGGAGGTGATGAGCCTGCAAGCAAGCGATTAAAGAAGGATAGCCATGCTGATCAGCATACATTTAGACTTAGGCATGGATCCCTTTTGGTGATGAGAGGTTATACACAACGAGATTGGATTCACTCTGTGCCAAAACGTGCAAAAGTGGAAGCTACACGCATTAATCTTACTTTTAGGCGGGTTTTTTGATGGCCTTCTGAACATGCTCATGAATTGTTGTAAAGGTGTGTTTGGATTCAAATCACATTTAGGATCCACGTTTTTTCCAACACTACTAACTGCATGTTTGGTTTGGCGAACTGTTGTGAATGCACATAATGTAAACATGCCTCTGAGTAACGTTAAGAAAATAAACGTGGGTCTATGCTGTTTTGATGTCGATCCGGACATATATTAAGAGTAGCTTACGAGTTTTGGATCTATATTTGTCAATTTCTAATGTAAAATCAAATATCCAGTAAATCTGCTTGTGGTAGTCTAGGAGGAATATGTGTTTTTTGTGATGGGTTGATATGAAAATTATAATTTTGTAGGATTTGGTCTTGAGTAATATAATTCAATCTTTCAATTTTAAATTCAAAGCTCTTTCTTTACATAATTATATATTGTAACCCCTGCCTATTTGATAGAATTATAAATTCCATATCGTTTCATGCGATACAATCACAGTTGTTAGTGATTGATTATACTGAACTTACACGTATAATATTCTGTATGATTGTCAACAGAAAACTTTTCTACGTTAATCTCCCTCCTTAAACAATATTTTACGCAGTGCTTAAATCGCAATTGTGACGCATCTAGTCAGAGTGCTTTGGTAAGGTAGGTGTTCTGGATTCAAACTTGGACTCCTTGCCCACAACTTAAATTTACGTCAGCCACAGAATATCTCAAACTTAGGATCTTGTATTTAATATAATAGCATATTCCAAACCTAATTATTTATATCAAGGGGAAGATTTTGATTATATATGCTTAGATCACATATTTGACTCGGTTCTGGAAATTTGATACCTATCTTTATTCTTTTTCCCCCAAAGTAATTATGTAACCAAATGTCAAATTACAAGTTATTATTATGCTACTGCTTGCTACAAGAAGGGGGCATCGCTTCTAGATTTGGGAAGCAGGCCATGTACACTCCTCAAATCTTGTAATCCATGGACCAATATGTATCTCCTAGGGTCTAGCTCACTTGAACTAAATGAGTTATTCATGGCACAGTCCTAAAGAAAAAAAAAATCCCTTTGAATATATAACTATTTCTATCATATTGTATTGTGTGGCTACTTGTTTCATCTATTAAATGGAGTTACACATTTTCCAAAGTACATAACATAAAGCAAGAAATGAGATCAATTATACTGGTACTTTCTTAATTTTAGCGAAATTGTGCATGATACTTGTACCTTTTCTGCACAAACATTAAACTCCTAATTGTTTCAGAGTTGCTGTCGTTTATCCTTACCAAAAAAATGTCGTTAACAGAAGTAACAGATGTTTAATCATTTGATCATGTAATTTGTACATAACTTTCAATGATTTTTTTTTTCATAAATATACCCATCTTCAACCTTTGACTCCCCATCTCCTCCCCGTCTTCAAAAAAATCCATATTTAACAGGAGCATGTCTCCCCCTCATGCATTTATTGACCAACATTGATGAAATGATCATGCCATTTGTACCCTATACAAGTTAGACAACTAACTGCATAAGACCATCATGTTTATCCCACTAAATTGCCATTGTCATTAGCATAATAGTTGTTCCTTCCTGTTATGAGGTTTTATTCTTTCATCCTAATTTTTCAAATTGCAACTTCATACATGTGGGGGACTGTCACCTAAGGAAAACAAAGTCAACAAGATCTGCAACAAGTTCACCCTCATTCCCAAAAAGGAGAAATTCAATAATGCTTCATATATTTGAAGGTAAAAGCAAAGTTTATAAAGAATTTAATGGGTGTTTGGTTCCACATAAAAAATAGATAATCATGAGTTTAGGATCCACAAGTTACTTAGAGTTATGTTAAAAAAACGTTGATCCTGCTGAATACTAACGTGATTCCAAACACATTGTTAATCGCATTATGATTACTTAATGTGGAGAGTTGGGGCAAACTTAATATCATAATTTAAAATTTCATGATTGAAGAAGTTCCTCAGTTCCATGAGTTGGAAAGGGGGAAAATGTCATAGTGAAAGTTTTTGCCTGGATTCAAGTAATGAAAATACTAATGTTATTGGACGAGTCATATATACAGATCTGACTGAGGAGGAAGAGGATTGCAATAACAAAGGAAAAGAATATTAATCACGGATAACAATTAACAATTGATGAAGCCTAGAACACATGCTCCTGTTAAATCTGACTTTTTTCAAGACGGGAAGAAGACGAGAAGAGTCAAAGGTTGAATATGAGGATATTTTTTGAAAAAAATCATTGAAAGTTATGTGTAAATCACATGATCAACGTCTATTACTTCTGTTAACAACATTTTTGGTCCATGTAGATGTTATAACAACTCAAACAATTAAAGGTTCAATGTAGGTATAAAAAAGATGGAGATATGGTGCGCAATTTAGACAAAATTTATGGGATACCAGTATAATTTATCCCAAAAAAGTATTATCAACACAAGAGAATAGAGGTTGGAAATCCCAATTCAACCAGAAATTTTGTTGGTGCTTTTATGGTTGATTTAAGTATTAAAATGTCTTTATAGTTTTTTTTTTTTTTTTCTTTTATGTTATGAAAGTAGAATTTATTTTTTACTAGAGATTAACATTTTTCTCAAATCTTGCTATATATTACATTAAGGATATTACTTAATTAAGAAAAAATATAGTATATTATATTTGAACTTTGTTGTTGTTTAGTATTGGTACGAGACATGTAATTGCACTGTTGTCAAAGATGTTTACATTTTGTTGGGTATCTCCAGAATTCAGCGCAGTTTAACGGACCTAAATGGTCTTTTAAAATTGGATAATTAAGAAGGAATAACTCATAATAATGACTTAGTCCCTAATTTATAAGAATTTTAATGGTCCCTGTTCCAATTTATGTGGAACTTATTTATTTTAAAATATTGCTAACAAACTTAAAATAACGGTTTGAGTCATTGTTTGTAAAAGTCATAATTTCAATAAGCAATGATATTTTAAAAAAATTAACACCACTTTTAGCATGTATATCACTTGGACTTTGTCAAAATATATTGTAACAACCAGAAAATGAACAAGTCATGCAAACTGGTTTTAATTAGGGTATCATATAAAAAATATTTTTATATAAATTATGTCTAGAGATGAGTAAATAAACCTGAGTCTAACTAGCTTTTATTATTGATTTAAGCATCACAATTTCTTTATAGGAATTCCCTTCTCTTTAACTTTATGGGATGAAAGCATAGACTAACTTTCTTGATAAATCTTATTACATACTACATTAGAAATATTAGTTAATAAAAAAAAATAATATATTATATTTAAACTTTGAATAACACTTTAAACCATTATTTGTAAATGTAATAAGATGGATAAACAATAATATTTTAGAAAATTTAACACCACTTTTAATATATATATATATATTATTTCAACTTTGTCTTACAACTAGAAAATGAACAAGTGGGCCATGGACATTGCTTTAATTACGGCATCTTTTAAAAGACTTTTTCTATACACTTGAACCTATGGGTTGGCTCCAATAACCTGTGAGGTAAGTGGTTAAGAACTATAATTTAAGCTTGTTTAAATGCAATTTTATAGTTTGACCAGTTAAAAATATGGTTAAAGTTGGGTTTGCAGCAAAATCAACTAGCTCATGGGTCAATTTTTAATATATATATATATATATATATATATATATATATATATATATATATATTATTTAATACATTTTATTGGTTAATAGACTGAATCATTGGCCTCAAATCAAAGTTGGTCGAACCCAGATTAATAATTTCATAACATGTATTTTTTTAAGCCAAATTGATTTGATTTGTTTAATGAAAGTTCGTCGTACATCAAATTTATATGGGTCATATTGATTTGTATACCTAACTTAATTTGTGTCAAATTTAACATTTAAAGTATGTATAAATTTCTGTCATTTCATTGTAATTCAGGTTTTAAGTAAGAAGACATATTTAGATGGATGTGAGTTCATTTGTCATTCTAAAGATCTCCTTCCTCCACCTCTTAGACCTATAAGACCGAGTATGTGTCCTTTCCTAAAAAAAGTTTATCTATATATATAAGAATATCTAATATAAATATATTTTTTAAAAAAATATAATGTACTTTTTTAAGAATAATTTAATAATATAGTTTAACAAATTTCTGTTTGTATTTGTTATGATGAAAGTTTATTATGATCTCAACCATTAATTTCTATTGAAAATCATGTTACATTGGGTTTTATTTTCTAAACAAATGCAATTTATTTTGCATAAAATAAATTTTAATTTGAAAAAAAAATGAATGAACATATATAGGTGAATTTGTAATGAAATTTTATTAAATTTTTTATTAAAAGATTTGAGAGTTTGAATTTTAAAGATAAAAATATATAGGTTAAATTTTAAAGATTCATATCTAATCTATTTAAAATTTTGAAATTTAAATCTGAATATGTTATCTATAAAATTTATTATTATTATTATTATTAAAGCTTATTTAAAATGTATTAGCCCTACAAGCTTATAATATTAAAAAAACCGATAAATAGAATTAAAATTTATATATATATATAATTAATAAATTTAATATATTAAAATAAATATAATATATTTATTTGTATCTTATATATTATATAACTCATATTATATATATATATATATATATATATATATATATATATATCTTATAATTATATATTTTTTATCTTATATCTTATATAGGTTTTTGTTAAACAGGAAGATTCATTTTAATTTCTATCCAATTCTAATAGAATGAGGCAGGCAACAATTAGTAAAGAGAAAAAAGAAGAAATAGAAATCTTGGATGAATAATACCATCAGTCCCATTTAAACATTCTTTGTCTAATATATATGTAAAGTGTTATCCATATTATTGCCGAAGTTATTGAGAAAATGAAAAGATTAAAGCTAGATTGGCTGGATTCTTTCTAAAGCTGCAATGATATTTAACAGATTTTGTTTTCATACAAAGTGGTCTCTCATAAGATTATTTAGAAATAAGTTGATGAGGTGTCATTCTCTTTCTGATGTTATCGATTTAATTAACACTTTCAGGAGCTTTCTTAAAACTTTTGACAATCTCCATACACCCATTAAACTACAACCAACTCAATTTTAAACAACATCATGGAGACGCATTCCCTCTAAAATGTAAAAGAACAAACACATCATATTGGAACTTGGAAAGCACAATCTCATCTTAGTGCTTTAAATCTCTCTCTTTCTTATCAGTTGTGCCTAATCTTAGACAAAAACCGCTTCAACCTTTTTGATGGTTACACGCTTATAGCATTAAATGATTAGTTGTTACAATTAAATGATCAAACTAAATCGAGTATGTTATACTTATATTAATAATGGATCTAGATCTATAAGGTATTTACTCAAATTTGGGACACATCCCAACTTTAGAATCCTAAAGGGAGATGAGTTGCCACCTTTTCATCATGATGTATCATCCTTACCATATAAGGATATAACCAACCATTAGGGACTGAGTTGCACCATGTTGACCCTTTGGTAAAACTGTTAATGTTGATTTTTCCAAGTTATATTACTATGGAATATTCATCATGGTTTGTTTGAATCTTCCTTATTTCCCGCATACAGCTCAATGCTTTTCCCAATTAGAGAGAAGGAAGGGTCATTTTTGTATTTGACAACTCTGTATACGGTTGACATTTACTGTCAGCACCACCACAAACCTCTCTTCCCCTCAAGCTAAAATTAGCATATAGCCAATTCTTCATGCAAGCAAATTTGACCAACCATATTTTAGGATGTTTCTTGTTTTCAACGGTCTCGGAAAGGTAAATAAAAAGTTGGACTTAAAAGAAACCTAGCTTTCATCTTGGTTCTTTTGAGTTTCAACAGCTTTACTTTGCAAATTCATTATCTAGGTTCTACCTGATCAAGCGAAAGGACTACGGAGGAGTCTTCTGGCTCTATATTTGTTCCATTCACATAAGGATATTGTATTCCAGGGGTTTCCTTGTAACACCAAACATTAAGGTAAGAATATGTCCTTTTAAGTTTTGGTTATCTAACATACCATACGTAGAATTTGGAGCAATGATGTTATATATCAAAGCTGGTGATGTTTAAAAGCATATAAAATATGTTGTTTTACAGTTTCATATATATATATATATAGTAAGATTTATCTTCACAATGCTCATTGCTATGTATCATCTTGCAGAAACCATTTGCAGGTAAGAAGAAAAGAATATAATGAGCTTCAGAGTTAGAGATCAACCAAAGGAAGTAGGTTCTCCTTCTCCAAAGGGAGAGGTTGGAGAGATTGACACAAGGGCTCCATTCCAATCTGTTAAAGCTGCTGTTAGTTTATTTGGTGAAGTAGCCGTCTCAAAAGAAAAACGTTCCATCAAAAGAAGATCATCAGAGGTAAACAACAAATATAACTTTTTTCTTTAAAAATTTTCTAGGAACAGGATTCAGGACTTGGAGTGGGAAAATTCCCATTTTTATTCTTGGAAGTTTGAACGCTTGAAGCTGGGTAATTAGACATTTTGAAATAATATACCTCTTTCTCTTTGTAAGGCACACAAAACTAGAGGAGATTTTCAAGTTTGCACAAGTTTTTATATGCATGATCATTTTTCATTGTTAATAGTGTCATTTTTTGTGATGTTATGTTTCAGAATTAGTAACTTGTATGTGATTTGCAGAATGTGCTGGAAAAGGAAACTCAACTTCTCTTGACCCAAAGAGAAGTAAACAAGATAAAGAAACAGCTGGATACTTTTGAGAACACAAAAGCTAAAGCACTTACCGAGCTTGATAAGGCCAATGTGACACTTCTGGAATTGACAAAGAAACTCAACAGTGTGAGAGAATCAAAACAATCAGCAATGGAAGCTGCTGAAGCTGTGAAGAACCAAGCCAAAGAACTTGAACAGGCACTATCCCAAAAAGCTATAGGATATGAAGCTTGGAAACAAGAACTAGAGCATGCAAGAAAGGAGTACACAACAACAGTTAAGGAACTAGATGCTTCCAAGCAAGAACTCAACAAAATCAGGCAAGATTTTGATTCAGCTTTGGAGGCAAAATTAGCTGCATTCCAAACAGCAGGAGAAGCTCAACGTTCCGCAAAACTGAACGCAGAAAAGGTCAATGAACTCTCAAAGGAACTTGCAACCATGAAAGAACAAATTGAACAACTGAAGCTTGCTGCTTTACTAGCCCAAGAGGAACAAGCAAAGGTCATGGGAGAAAGAGAAACACAACTTAATTTCTACGAAACTGCTAGGGTAGAAGTACAGACAAAATTGATGGCCTTAAAGAATGAATATGACCCTGAACTAACCCAAAGTCTAGAGGCCAAACTTGCTGAAACAGATGCTGAGATTCATGAGCTTCAAGAGCAGATGAGACAGGCACGTGCTTCTGAAATGGATACTGTGAAACTAATAACTTTGGAAATTAAAGAAGCCACAAAGACACTTCAGGAAGTAGCTGAAGAAGAAAATTCCCTCAGAAACTTAGTGTCCTCCCTCAGAACTGAAATAGAGCAAGTGAAGAAAGAGCAAGACGAAATGAAGGAGAAGGAACAAGCAGTAGAAGCTCTTGCTGCTAATTTAACCGATCAACTACAAAATAGAACAGAGGAGACAAGTTCTGTGGAGGAAAAAGAACCTGATAATAGTGAAGATATAAATCTGAAAATCAAGCAGCTTTTATTTGAGACTGAAAATGCCAGAAAGGAAGAGGAAGAAATGAAATTAAAAGCTCAGGAGCTAAAGCAAGAAGCTGAAAAATCAAAAACTGTGGCTGAAGAATTAGAGAAGAAGCTAGAGCTTTTCCTGAAACAGGCTGAAGAAGCAAAAGCAGCAGAACAAAAAGCCGTTGAGGAGATGAAGATGTTATCCGATGCTCAAGGTGCAGTTTCAGTTGCAGATGCCAATGGAAAGATTGTTTTAACGGTTGATGAGTTTGCAGCTTTGAGTGGAAAAATCAAGGAATCTGAAGACTTGATTGATAAAACAGAAGCAGCTTCAATGGCTCAGGTGGAAGCAATCAACACAAGGAAAAATGAAGTGGACAGAAAGGTGGAAGCAAATCTGAAAGCAATTGAAGAAATAAAGGCTGCAACAGACATGGCTCTCAGGAATGCTGAAATGGCAGATTCTGCAAAGGTTGCAGTTGAGGGTGAGCTAAAGAGGTGGCGTCTAGATGAACAAAAAGGTGGATCTGACTTGGATTACTCTGACAATTCTTCAAGATCAATCTCTCTTCGTATCTAAAACTGCAAAATCTTTAAGCCTCATCATATATACAAATGGGGTTATAAAAAAAGTAACAAATGAAACTACTTTGGTTGTAGCATTGACTTTATGCCTTTCTCTTGGGAGTTGACAACCTCCTTACTTGCACTGCATGATCATTTATGCATCACAAAAACTCTCCCTATTTGCTTTCAAAGCCATGTCAATGTATCCATCTTCCAGAAAACATAGTGCAAATGAGAATGTTCATTGTCAACCATTGTTTTCTGAGTTCCTATGGCACTTAATAGACAAGTTTCAAGTCTTTCCACATTATATATATGGTATTATGGTTGAAGAAACTTGAAGTACAGGAAATAAAACATGTTTACTTGTTTCCCTATAAGCCATTCAAATTCAAAATGCCTGAGGTTAACTTCTGCTTATTGTGCATGGATAACTGTTTTTTTTAAGTTACTGCTTCACGCTCGTGTATGATGCTGCTGCAATACAATCTTATAGCAATAATCAAATCATGTTTGGCCTCTCAGAATGCACGTAACACCAACTAATGTGTTTATCCATAAATTATATCAAATTGTTCAGCAGTACAGGCATTGACCTGGTTTCCATTGATGAATTTAATTCTTCTTTCATACTCAAAGTTACATTAACATTACACCTCTTTTATTATCATTTTCTTTATCAACTCAACTATCACTTTTATTATTATTATTATTATTATTATTATTATCTCTCTTCCTTGCATGCATCTTTTAAGATGTCTTTAATTTCACTTAATTACATAGCTATTCAATTTATATAAAAAAAAAAACTAAACAAAAGAGAATGTTGAATACTATATAACAGGTTGAAAAGAATATTGTGATCTACATTTCAATTCGACGACAGATAAAATAACTTGGTAAAATTTTTTTAACTGACATAATAACTATTTTAATAAGTACCATTGTTTTTTGAACGCCATATTCATTAATTTTTAAGATTTTGACATAATAGTTATTTTATTCTTGTTGCATTTTGAAAATTATTTATTTGTTATTAAATATTACTTTCTGTATTATTGTTTAATATTATAATATTTAGTTTAATTATTAAATATATTATTCAAATATTTTTAATTTCTAAAAAGAAATATTTATTTATTTAATAATATAATTTTTATTTAAAAATATTATAAATAATAAAATAAATAAAATTATCAAACTTTTTTTTCTAAAAATATATAATTTTTGAAACAACTATAAATTTTTTATATTACCTTATTTTTAGATAAAATATATGTTAATAGAAATAAATTAAAATATATATTATTCTCATTTTCAATATAATAACTTAATTTAAATAAAATATTAAAAATCTATACTTAATAAAAATTATAATATTTAAATTTAAATCCAATCACTATAATTTTATTTCTTAGATTATCTTTATCATTTAGTTGAACAGTTAGTTTAAAAAAAATTATCTTTTCACTTCTTCTTAACTTAATCACTTTTGACTAATTTATCCATGCGTTTTATCAAAAGTATTTAATATCTACTTAATTTCAATTTAATTTTTATACTCTACAATAATAAAAAATAATTCTGCTTCCAATTAGTTTAAATAGAATTTTTTTCCTACAAGAAGTAATTTCATTTATTTATATAAAATTGATTTTATTATACATTTACATCATTCAATATTGGTTATATGAATCTTACGTTTTAAATTTAGAAAATTAAATTACAAAATAGTTTGTAATTAAATGAATATTTTAATTTATTTAAAAATTAGTATTTATCCATTACATGAGTAATTTTAAATAAAATTTATAAAATAATAAATTAATAATAATAAATATTTTATTATATTAATATTAAATTAAAAGTAAAATTAAAGAAATAAATTATTCAAATCATAATAAAAAATTATTATTGATTTTATATTTTAAAATAAATTATAATTATAATTATAATAATAAAAAGACTTAGTTTATAAAAAAGAAATATATTTTCAAATTTATTATAATGAATCTATATCCAAACTTTATGTTCGATTAATTTTTTAAAAGAATAAAATTTTAAAAAACATTATATGACGTAAGAGAAATTAGGTGATTTAACAAAAGAAAAAAAGACTAACTCTTAGAAATACTCTTTTTTATTAAAAATGATAACTCTAATATAACATATATAAATAAATTGATATATCAAAATATAAAACATAAAGGATTAAATTTAAATTAAGATCAATTAACATCTATTTCTATATTGTAACTTTAAATCCTCTTTTTTGAAGGAAGACATTTTTAGGAGATATTCTTCTCAACATTAAACCACTACTTTTCCCTTGATTATTTATATTTTTTATTTACAAATTTGTATTATTTTTAAAAACAATTATTAAAATATGAAAATTTTAAATTTCAAATTTAAGTTATATAATAAAATTTAAACTAATTTTACAAATAAGTTAAAACTGTAAATTATTATAATCTTAATAAACCTTAATTTAATTTTTTTTAATTTTGGCCTAAAAAAGGTGATATATTTTGATTGAAGTAATTTACTTGCATACTTTTAATTGTTTATACAATAAAATATTGATTATTAATATTTAAATATATTTTCAATTTTTATTTATAAACATTAATTAAATTTTAAAAAATCTGCAACACAAAAACTTACTAGTTATAATAAGAATAAATTTTATTTATATTAAAAATAAATATATCAAAAAAATTATTATTAGTATTCATATTCAAATTTTAAAATGAATTAAGTTTTGGAAAGAAAATAAATTTTCAAAAATAATTATTTAATATAAAATAAGTCACGTGATTTAATGAGAAAAAAGTAATTTAAAAAAAAAGCTGAAGACTCTAACTAAAAATATAAAAGTAGATTGATATATCAAAAAAAAAATTTAAAAATAAAATCTACAAAAATTATAATAATTTAGAATTTATTTTATATAAAAATACATATTTAAATTTATTGTTAGTTGACTGGTTGTTACCTATCCCTATGTAAAATTCAAAGTAAGTTAATATTTGAAATAAATGATTTTAAAAAAAAATTAAATGCTTAATATAAGAGAAGATATTTGGTTTAATAAGAATAAGAAGAGAGTAACTTCTAAAAATAGTTTTCTTTTTATTTTTTTATACACGAAAAAAAATTAAATTTACAATTCCATATAAATCACGTCAATTTATCATTACGTAATCAATTCTAGTAATTTTTTAAAATATTTTTATTTCAAAAATAAATAATTTAATTTAATATATAAAAATAAATAGGTAATACATCAATTTTAAGATATTTCAAAAAAAATGTTAAACTAATATATAACCAAATACAAATCTGCGATATGTGAATGTCATAAAATTATAAAATTATTAAAATTTAAATAAATTATTTATAAATGTTTATTGACGATAAAATAATCAACATATAAAATTTAAAACATGAAAAAAAATTGAAAGTAACCTGAATTTTAATTCCTAGGAAGCTAGCCTCATGCTAAGTCTAACCACTCCATTTAAAAGGATGACCTTGTCTATGTTCCAAATCAATAAGGATTGTGGTACTCTTGAAGCCAAACTATGCAAAAATTTAAAGAGCCGAATGAAGACAATATAGAATTAATGAATACGGAAATTCATTGTTAATCATAAAACAAGAAAAATATTCACATATATAAAAGTTTTATGTTTTTGCTATCAATTGAAAAGGAATAAGAAAAGAGTAATTACTAAGGATAAAAAACTGACTATTTTTACTATTTATTGTTAAAGTAAGGAGAAAGATGGGTGTTTTCTGAGTCTGCGCTGGGCTGTGCTTTCTGGGCCCTTACTGTCTCTATAGGATTTCTGGGCCTTATCATAGTGAGAAGAGGTTGAGCCGTTGAGAGCTATTAAAGTGTATTTAATGCTGACGTGAAATTTCTGCTCAAATGGCCCACCTGAAAAGTCACTTCATAAATCAGGATTGTGGAAAAATTATTTATGTGACGTAATACAATGAGACTTAATTTCCTAAAATCACATCTCAGAGCAACGGATTTTATATATTATAGTTCTTATCAAAAAATGTAAGATATTTTTTTATAGATTAATAAAATACATTACTTCTTGAAATTACAACCACTAGTTGATATAAATTATAAAATTATGAAAAATATATTTTAGATATATTTGTTTCCTCCTTTTGAAAATAAATTTTTGTTTTTGAAATTCAAAAAATTATTTGGTGACTGAAATTTATGAAAACTAATTTAAAATAATATCTGTTTTTCAATTTTTAAAGCTAAAAACTTAAAACATCTCTAAACTATTTTTACTTTTTATTTCATTTTTGTTATTTACGTTTTTCTATGCATTATTTTATTTTTAACTTATTTTTTATTTTTCTAAAATTTATTTTATAAAATAATTTTTAAAAACTAAATATCAAAAACAAATCAAACATCTTAATATCTAAAATTGATAATCGTGGATCATTTTAGTATCTTTGACATTAAAGGTTGTAAATTTGGTCCTTTATTTTAGTAATTTTAATCAATTTAATCTCTAATGTTATAGATTAAATTGGTTAATAATTTTTAAAGTTAAAGATTAAATTAACTAATTTGATAACATTAGAAACTGAATTGATCAATACTACAAATTTAGAGTCTGGATTAATTGAGAATTGCTGATTTCAGAAACTTAGATTTCTTTTTCAAAATTTTAAATTCTGTTCCGAGTAATTTTTTATTTTCATTTTTAAAAATTCAAATTATTTTAAATTTTAAATTTTGAAATAATATTAAACCAGTTTTTTATTTTCAAAATTTATTTTAAAAGTGAATCAATTTATTTTATTATAAATAAAAAATAATAAAAATTAAAAAATATATTATTATTATTATAATAATTAAAATGATTATGATAATGATAATAATAAAATTAATATAAAAAATATGATAATATTATATTTATAATAATAGTGACTATAATATAAAAATATTTTTTATATATATATATAATTTAATAATCAATAAATATGATAAAATATATATATTATTATTATAATATTTTTATATTATTTAATATTTATTTTATATAAAATAATACATATTATAATATTTTAAATAATATAATATAAAATTTTATTATAATATTATAAATTAAATATAATTTATATATTAAAAATATTATTTGTTTATTATAATTTATAAAAAATAAATAAATAAATTATTATTATTTAAAAAATAATAAAATTAAATTTTTATAAAATAATAAAACTAATATTTAAAAATAATAAAAATAAATTATTGTTACTATTATTATTATTATTATTGTAATAATAGTTATAATGATGATAATTATAATATTAAAATATAATTTTTTATTTATATATTATTTAATATTTAATATTTAATATATGAGATAAATATTTTTATATGTTATTATTATAATGTTTTTTAGATTATTTGATATTTATTTATTTATAATATATATATATATATATATATATATATATATGATAATATTATATTATGAATAATAATATAATATAAAATTATATTATAATTTTATAAATTAAATGTAATTTATATATTAAAAAATATTATTTTTTAATTATAAATTTATAAAATTATAAATAAAAAATAATTAATTAATTTTTTTTAAAATAATAATAAAATTATCATTATAATAATGATGATGGTATAAATAGTAGTGATTTGGTAGTAGTATTAATAATGATGGTAGTAATTTAATGATGACAAATTAAAAATAAAAATATTTTAAAATAAAAAATAAAAAAATTCTTTTTTATTTTAATTTTTTTTTTAAATGTTAAAAATTAATTAAAATTATTTTTATTGAACAGTTTTATTTAAAAATTAATTTAAAAATAAAAGTCAGAAACTCACCTAAATGGAATTTAGGAATTGAATTGATTGGTAATTATAATTTTAGGAATTAATTTAACGTATTTATTTATTTTAATTGGTATCGATTAATCTAACTGACGTTGGATGCCATCCTCTTCAACAACTATTTCAAATATATATTGACAAAAAATAACGCTACTTTTTTTTAGTCACTTTTAACTAATCCACACTGATATAAAAAGTGTGCTAAAATTAGTGAATAGTCTCAAATTTATATAAAAAAAAATATCTAAATTTTCTAAAATTATTTTTTATTTTTCGTAAAAATCATTTTATTTGAAAATCACCTATTTTTGTTTGGAATTTGTAGCCCGGTTCATTGACAAAAGAGCAAAACCATCAATTCTATTAATTTTTCTCCTTACCTTAGTTACCTTTCTTTATGTTTTTTCTCTAATGATTTACCTTTTCTAGAAAAAAGAAATATACCTTTCTCAGTGCTTTTCCAATTACAAAATATAATGTCAAATTAAAACTTTCAATTTTTGAAAATTTCATTCAAACTCAAGTTTGAAAACTTGGCTCCCATCAATAATAAAGTACTTCGGAGTAGACTACAATAAATGTTAATACAACCCAGTATTACTTGAAAAGTAGAAAAGCTTAATGGAAAGTGTAAAATAAGTAAACACAGTAATTAGATATTAAGGTTTGACTTAAAAATATATTTAATGCTTCATAAATTCTGTAAATTAACTTGTAAAAAAAGCAAAAAACACTCCTAAATGTTTTATAATTATGATAAGGAATGGAGGAAAATAAGTCAACTACATTAAAATTAATTAATTTGGTTGAGCTGGGGTACTATTGTTTTCATTCTTTCAGATTGTTAAGGATAGCATTTAAAGTACAAAACTGACTCTTTCAGCACAAAAGAAAAAGGATGAATCACCCTATATATGAAGTCTTCTAAATTCGAACCCGCATATAAAATTTAAATTTCACTTCTTACCATGTAAGACTCTTGAGTCAAAGGTAATATTATTATTTAAACACGTAAATAAGTAGCGCTTATTTTTTGTTTGCCAAAAAGAGAATAGCATATACATACAAGTCCAGTACTTGGAACATAAACTGTTCTCTATTTGAACTGAGAAAGCAATATGAAGACAAAAGATGCAAAATATATATCAAACTTAAGAGAAGAAACACGATGGTAAAATATCATATTTGACATTTCTGATTGCATTATGGCACAATGCAAAAGCTGGGATCCGCTTTATTCTGACTACTTCCTAAACTTTAACATATCAAGCTAATATAATAAACAAGGCTAACTAGTACTGCGGAATCCTGATAGCAGTATGGAGATGGAACCATTGTACTACACTATTTTGGTTCCAGTGGTTAGTAGTCTTAGACACCATTGGCTGTTTACTCATCAATCTTCAATCACCATTCCCATTCCCATTACTGATCTCAAACTTGTGTAGCTCAGATTCTAAAGTCTTGACAATTTCTGCTTCCTCAGCAGGAGGTTCAGGAAAATCTACATGGAAAGATCCCTGCTTAATGGGTTCAACAGCTTCATGGATTCTGGATTGCTCCTTGATGTAATTGTAGAGCTGCTGATGGAAAGGATGATCCAAGGAATAGCAATTTTCATTTCCATTCTGTGAATGTCTGGATGATCCAGAGCCTTCTTTTTTACAGAAATGCGGCAGAGATGCGTAATCCATAATCTACATGCCAAATTTTATTTGTTAAATTCAAAGGAACAATGTAAAAGCAGACAATAGGTTACCTCAGCTTAGCGGCCATTTTTTCTATTCGCAATAACAAAGGAACTACTCAAGTGTTATTTAATGGGGACTGAATAAAAAAGATTAGAAATTTTCAGAAAAAATACATGCACTTCCAGAAGAATGGCGGCTGCTGCTACTTATAGAAAAAATAAAAAGGTAGGGCTTATTTGATTCCTGTTTTCATTTTCTGTTTCCATTTCCTATTTTTCAGTGTTAATTATAAAAATATCATCTTATGCTCACTTTGTTTTCTATTTTTAAAATTTTGCACCACAAACATTAAAACAATAAAAAGTTGTTTTCACATTACCGTTACCTGTATAAAACTTTAAAAGTAGAAAATAAAGTGGAAACAAGATGGCAATTTTATAACTAAAATTGAAAATAGGACACAAAAATACAAACTAACCAGGCCCCTAAATACGCTAGAGAACAAAAATTACATGAGTGAAGTTCATGATTTTATTTTATTTTTTCTGAAACTCTAGCTAGGGAAGAGCTTAACTGTCCTTGTCTAGATTTGATGGCAAAAATGTAAACCAAGTTCAGTAATCAACGGATGTTTAAACATAAAATAGAAATAATATCAACATTTTAAACAAGATTGCTTGTATTAATATCTCTAAGAAAAGTTATTATGTACAGAAAGGGGTTTATCTTTCCAAGATTTGAAACCTCCACCGCACCACACCAAAGCCCTCTAAAGCCAAAATTATTCCAATTTCCCCCTTCCAATTATGTTAAGAATTTTCTCTTTTATTGAATTGTTTCCATTTTCTGCACAAATACATCCAACATATACATTGAATGGATTGTTAATAATAAGGACAGGAAATTCAATCCACAGACCTAATAAAGCACTCTACTTAAGCTTGTGTGATGTACACTTTGCTAATTTTGAGACAAGTAATCATTTATATCTACGATGTTCTAGATCTTTGTGTTGTAGACAGTTGGCGTTTTAAGTGAGTGTTTGATTTGTTCAGAAAAACGAAACATTTTACAACAACTAGTTTCAAAGGCTTCTTGAGGTATAAGGAGGGCAAGACTTTCCGCCAAACAGACAGTGCATGGCTGCATGCATGTGGTTGAAAGAAATACAAGAAAGATTTTCAAGGGTAAGCATACATACACTACAGCCTCCTGGAGATAAAATTGCCAACTTGGCATCTCTGACCAAAAATCTATCATATATGATCTCTACTGTTGGGAGAATGTACTTTCAGTAGTCCTTCTGTCATTTGTTCAAAAATTTAAAATAAAAAAGCAAACACCTTACCTTCAACAGCTCATCTCGCCCACAACCTGGTAAGACTTGCACTTTTCTTCTGGTCCTCTCTTGTAAAAGTGGCTTCACAACCTGATAATGCAAAGAGTTTATCCTTTAGGTCTCAAAAGGTGCTCAATTTAAACCAGAATATTCAGTAGAAAGATCAAGCTGGATACCACATCATAGCAATTATATTTTCTTACCTTCCAACAAGCTGAAAATATGTATGGGGCATTTACAATGTAATATGTATTAGTCTTCTCAGGGTAGTTCAGATCATCAATGGATGATATTATCGTTAACAACTGCATCAGCATGAAAGGCGACTCTGAGATATAAGGAAAATATTTAAAAACAAAGGGAAAAAAACAGTTGACGAAGAAAAAATGCTCTATGCACTAGTTCACAAAGTAATAACAGTAACAGTCAATCTAAACTCAGTCTTGGAGTGCAATTATGAGTAAGTCTACTACTTTCAGATACATTATAGTTTATTGGTTGTGATATTTAATAGTAAATTCTGCAGCCTATAAGCACAAACTTATTCCTCATACCAAGTCTTAATGGCCAGTCAACTTACCATTTAAACATAAACCTGCATGTTCATTGTCTTAAGATCAAAATGCATTATGAATTGAATACATTCAATCCACAATTATGCTAACCTGCTGGACAAAGTAGCCATATCAATTAAAAAATACCTTAATCTGATTCAGTGCAGACAGCTTCAGACCAGTCATATCCAGAACCTTCACACATGTGGTAATAGGCTGCCCATGCTTCTTTGATGTAGAAGGCTACAGGCATGTATGGGTCAAAACAAACTAAAGGGACAGAAGCTAAACTAACAGGTCAATCAAACAACTAAGAATCTTAGAAGACTCCAAAGAGTAATACCCACCAAGATTACACGATCACGATATTCATTAATTTGAATGTGAGACTGCACATAATAATGGACCTGCAATCATACAAGCACAAAAAATAATGTTAGAAGATATAAGAACACAAGGCTTTTAGATAAAGCAATAGATAGTGCTCCAAACATAGCAATGTTCTTTTTCCCTCTCTAATAAATTTAGCTTACAGATGCTTTGTCAAAGGTGCTAAGCCCAACACCAATTGCAAAGACAGGCAGACCCTGGAAAGGATGGAAGGTAGAGCAAGCATTAAAATTAGAGAGAGGAGATATAACAATAAAGTTATGTAATTTTGATTAATGAAAATATTGCATGTAGAATCGTAAATATAGCATATACGCAATTTTTAACAATCAAGCACAACTGAAATGAAATAGGTTGAGAAAATATAGTGTTTGAACTTTGAAGAGCACCTCTCTTGAGTACCCTGACAATCCTATAAGTTGTGAATCACGAACCGCTCTGTATAAATCAGTAGGGATTATTGGTTTCTGAAAGGAATCAACATCCAGAGTTAACAAGTGAGAACTTATTCTCATTTCATTTGCAATGGATATACATGTTAATAAGATTTTGCCAATAAATATATAAAGGGCTGCAATAAGGACAATCTCACAATTGCATTCAGCCACTTAACCAGAAAAGGAAAAAGTTGCCAAAGAAATGCCTACAGTCTAAACAGTAATATACAAGGATCAGTAGAATATAGACTCACTGATAATATGTTGTCAATCTCATTTTGTACTCTCCAGTTTAAACTATCAACTATCTGAAACATAATAAAAGCATTCAATAAATCAGATATCATAGTCAATTTACGACAATTAAAAACATATTTGGAAAGCATTCAACAAAACATGAAAATAACACTCCCACCATACATGTCTTACCATTTTATGGGCCTTGGAAGCATTCCAATCCCTTGCTTTTAGAAACCGCAGTAAGGTTTCAGTGACGCATCCTTGATGAACATTCTGCAAAGAAGAGCACGTAAATCCCAAAAGGCAAGACAGATAGTCCTTTGTAGTGAAACACCAGGGACTGGTCCTTAAGTAGTTGCACTCAGTAGCTAAGAGATTACCAGATTTCATCAAATCCCTTTAGAATAGTTAGACAATTGCATGCCATTGATTAAATTTGAAGCCATCCAGAAACAGAAAGAACTTATTGCCAATTTCGTTAGTCGGTATATTAATAAATATGATGAGGGGTAAAACATCAAAAGAAAAAAAAAATTATTGTTTCCTTCAAACAAATTAACCAAGAAAGTTGAAGATATACTTAGAAGTGTCACATTGATTAAACTACACGCTTGAAATCAGATCCCATCCCCCTCCCCCCAAAACCCCTCTCATTTGTTGAAATGCCCCCAAACACAAGTGGAAGAATGCACAGGACCAATTAGTCAACAACCATAATGAAGCATTTAGACACTGCTATCATAATAATTTCATGGTTCCAGAGGCCACAGTTAACAAAATCCATCAAAACACGACATGCAATTGACACGGTTCAGAGGGAAGAGAGAGATCAGGATCAGCAGATGTTGAAAAACCCAAATAGCAAAAATAGAAGAAAAATAAATAGTAGAAAAATCTGGAATGTTGAAATGAGATTGGAAGGAATAACAAAAATGAATCACCTGAAACGTTTTCAGCAATGGCTCCTCCACAACTAGCATGATTAGAAAGAAACAGTACAATAAAAAGATAAAAAAGAAAACAGAAAAAGGGTGAGAAAAGCAGAAGAAAAAACAAAATAGAAGAAAATGAAAGAGAGAGAGAGAGAGAGAGAGGATGTGATAAAGGGGAGACCTTGATCCATGAGAGCTTTGAGGTGGTTGAGAGCATCCTGGGAAACGAGTCCCATTGTGTTTGTTGAGAAACTGAGGAAAAAAGCAAAAACAAAAACCCCACCAACACAATTGAGTTTTTGTTTGTTCTGTAGCTTTAGCTTCACTCAACTCAACTCACTCACTCCCTCACCATCATCAAGAGTCTTAAGCTTGCAATTGCATTCCTTTCCTTCACTGTTACAAATACACTGCTGCGCACCAAAGTTTCATATCAGTGCTTATATAGTTGTGAGTGACGCAGAGATTGATAGATACCAAGATTCAATGAAGCAAGTCATTTCACTTCTCTCTCTTCCTGTGCTTAAATTAATTTTTTTTTTCATTTTTTTTAAACCGTTGCCATCGCGTCCTTTTTTTTAGGTCAATTGTCGTTTTATAGTCCAAATATTTTTGAAATTCAAGTAAAATCTAAAATTAAATATAATACTATTTAAAATAAATATGTATAATCAATTTAAAAGAATATGATCAAATGAAAAACTACATTTATTATTTTAAAATTTAAATTAAAAAATTAATCTATCTCTTATGCTAAAGTTGAATCATCATTATTGAATTTTTTGAAAATTTCTCTATCTTCATTAATGACAGTAGTAATTTACAATAATTATGTTGATCAAAATAGTCGTGATAATAAAAAGAAAGGACAAAAATATTAACTTCCTGAAATCAAGTTATAAAGATACCAAACAGTTTCCGAAATTACATGACATTTTTTCTCCTAATTTTAGTTTACTTTTTTTATTAGGGTAATTTTAGTTTACTTTGCCTTCGTTTTTAACGGTTAATTTTATTACTGCAATTGCTGGTATTGGCATCAAGGGGTACCATGCTCCCACTCTGTAGATCTATTTTGGGCCGCCGATTTGAAAATAGCATAATAATAATTTTAATTAAAAAATTAATAGCTAAAATTATGATATTATATATATATATATATATATATATATATTAAAACTATTAATTCTCTTATTTACTTTGTTATGCTCATGCACTTTAAAGAATCAAATCTAGCCGATTCACTTAAATGTTTTCTTTTATGAGAAAATGGAATATACCTCCCACCGTGGTGACCCCAATCCCCAAATCATGAAATTCGCATAACATCTTCACTGTGTAATGTGCGTGTAAATTGGAAATGTATTCTCCATTGGCGGTTCTGTTACTCTTTTTTTTTTATTTTTTAAATTAAAATTTAAATATGGCATTTGTAATTCATGTACCAGAATGATTAATAAGGCTGAGAGCCAAATGCCAAGGATGCTATAAAACCCTAGTCTTCAATTTTTTTTTAAATGCTGGATGTGAAACCGGAAATAGTTCTAAAAAGTAGGGAATAATTTTCTTCTTCTAACCAATGAAATTTGTGGAATTTTAACGAATAACTTTTATTTTTCTCATATCTTATTATCATCTACCAATACCGTTTATATCTTATTATCATCTACCAATACCATTTAGTTTAAATTATAAAAATTTTAGTTCTTTGTTGATGTCTTGATATCAAATTTCACCAAATTTTACTCAAATTACTAATAATATGATTAATCAAAATAAAAACAACTTTTAGGCATTCAAAACTATAAATGACAAATCTTAATATCATCACATGCCTAAACCTCAAAAATTGACTAATAATTATATAAATTAGTATTTATTTAAACGCGAGCCCGTACAAGTTACAAAAGTTAAAAACGTGCATATATTTTCACATGTAATCGGCCGTTCCACCTACCATCTCATAATAAAAATAATTATTATTATATATTTAATAACATTTTTATTTTATTATATATTTTTATATTTATAATTTTTATCTTATTTTATCTATTTCTAAATATATAATAACATTTATTATTTTTTAAATTAACATCACGTGTTCACCTACTTTTGAATATATAATAAAATTAATTATTCTTTTAAGTTAATATCACGTGTAGTTTCACAACTCATACATAAATTGGAATGTGATCAGCGTGACGTAATATTATTCTTTTTATACAACGTCTACGGAGCCTTTAAAAATGTTATTAAAGAAATTGATGTATAAAAATTTATATTAAAAATATCAAATAGTATATATTTTAACATAATTTTATATTTTTTAATTTGAACGTTGATTAATATTCTTCGTTACAAAATTTGTTTCAAGACAGTTAGCAAATTAAATTTTAAATAAATTTAATTTTATAAAATTATTTTAAAATTATAATAAATATATATTTTAGGCTTAAAGTATTATCTTAAAATAATTACATAATAAATTTAATTTAATCTTGAATAAATTCATATTTCAGTTCTGAAGATTTTATTTGATTTAATTTAATTTTTAAAAATTATTAAATAGTAATTTAACTTTATATTTAGATAGAATATTTTAACATTTTAAAATATTTTTAATTTAACTAATTTTATTTTAAATATTTTATTTAGATAAAAAAAATTTAATTTATTATGTTTAAAAAATTTTATTTGAATGATAGAATTTAAATTTGCTAAAATTTAAATTTTTAAATTTTTATTTAGATAAATAATTTAATTTTTACTATATACAAGATATTACGTTTAAATATTCATAAAATTTTTTTAATTTTTTTATTATTTTTTTTATAAACAAATTTAAATATACAAATATTTTATGATAAAATATATTTAATTAGAATAATAACTAAATAAATATATATATATATAATTAAAAATATTATATCTAAATACGAGAGATAAAAAATAAATATATAAAAAAATAATATAAATATAAAATAATTATAAAAATAAATTTTATCTATTTTAAAAAATTTTAAATTTTTTTTATTTTAATTAATTAAAATAATTTTTAAAAATATTTACAAATTAAAATTCTTTACAAATCAATATTAAAATAAGATATTTTAATTGGTAAAATTTTAAATTTAAAAAAAAATAAATATTTTATTTAAATACTAGCATGCTATTTAAACACAAAGTACAATTATAATTATATTTGTTCTATTTACTAAAAGTAAGAATTAAATTATTTTTTATTTTAAAAATTAAATTAAGATGATAAATTTTTCAAAAATTTAAATTATTATATATATATATATATTTAAAGATAAAAGCATCTCAGCATTTAAAAAACAACGTGAATGTTTATCCTTTCACTTTTAGGAAATTGCCTGATGTTATCAAAATAGATGCACGGACTCACGTCATTGATTTTTACGTGAATTCTTCGTTTTTTTTTTTTGGACAGATTTAGTTAAAAAAAAAAATATATATATATATATATATATTAAAATTTGTTAAAATGTATTTAAATTTATGATAAAAAGGTATTAATATTTTTTTGTTTTTATTCTTTAATAATAAATCTCACCACATATATAAAAAAATAATTTTACTAATTGTCACGATAAAATAAATTATTTTATTAAAATATCTTGATAGACTACACTGATTAATTATTTTTATTTTTATACATTTCATATCTATTTGATAGACATTATGCAAAAGATAATTATCATATCCAGTTTAATTTATTATTTGATGAGTCACTTGAAAAGAATCAGTTTAATTTATTATTTGATGAGTCACTTGAAAAAAATTAATTAATCTTTTTATTTATCTTATTTTATTAAATATATATAATTCTTAATTTAAAAAGATAGATTATAACATAGTAATTTTATTCTATCCTTTTAAAGTGTTTGTAGTTTTTATTTAGATAAAAAATTTAATTATAGCATAGAAAGATAGGATAGTAAAATAAATTTATTATTTAATCTTCGATGACGATCAAATAATAATAATAATAATTTATAATAATTATTTTTATGTTAGATTTTTTCTGTATATTTTAAATTTGAATTGAAAAATTATAAAAATTATAAAAATTAAATTTTTGTTTGTGAAAGTCAAGTTTTTATTTCATTTGATTTCCAATCAAATAAATAAAAAAAAATTCCAACACGTCTTCTCACAATCTTTCTGTGCAAAAACTTTCCTGTTAAATAAAATTGCTGATCTTTTCAACCTAATGTAAACATTATATTTTTTTCCACACATTTACGTTTAAAAAATTGTCTGAGTAGCTAAATTGGATGATATATGGAAATAATTTAAATATTTGTGACAGTGAAGTGAACAAATATTCAATAAAAAGTTAACAATAAAAACTAAAAAATAAAATTTCAAAAAATCATATATAAAAACTAAAAACAAATGTCGTTTTACTTTTAAAAATTAAGAGTATATTTAATCTTAATCATAACGCAGTATTTAAATGAGGAATTTTAAAAATTTTAAATAAAACTAAGTAATTATTAAAAAATAATATATAAGAAAAAATATAAAAATAATTTAAAAATAATAAAAATTTTAGAAATTTATTTTAAATAATTATTTAAATTTTTTTATTTAACATGAAAACTACTTAAATAAAAAATACAATATTTATAAAAATTATTATTTAAATATATAAATTCCAATAATTTTAAATTATTCTATTTATAAAATTTGTATATAAAAAAATTCTCCAACATTAATCTAAACATTAAGTAGTTGTTTGCCTCTTCAAAATAAGTTTTTGTCCTTTCTTAAAGCTCATGTTATATTATGTCATGTATAATAAACAAATCATGTTAATATTTTTTAAATTGTATTCGTTAAAAAACATTAAAATTGAATCATTCAAAAATTATTTTAAACTTAACATACAAAAATACATATTAGTAATATTTTTATTATAAAAATACATATTAGTAATATTTTTATTATTATAAATATTTATTATGATATTTTAAAATTATTTATCTCTTATGCTGTGAAAAATAAAATGACGAAGATTAAATTCAGATTCTTATATTAAATTATTTTAATTTTTAATTTTTTATTATTAAACCAAATTTAATAACTTATATTTAATTTTTTATTACGTATAAATAAAAATTATTTATTTATTTAAAAATATATTTTAACGTTAATTCTACATAATAACTTTAACACAGGTTCTTTAACCAAATCAAGGTTGAAAAAAAAAAAAAAGCCAAACCTTTAAAATAAAAATCTATTTCAGCTAAGTACATAAGACTTAGACACTATAGAATTTAACTTAAAATATGCTACCATATAAAAATCTCATATGTAAAATATTTCATTGGAATAATTAATAATAGTAAAATTAAAGTAATTTCTTTTTTAATTAGTAACTCTTATTTTGTTATTAATAATATTATTATTTGATGAGATCTATTGATTATTAACACTCTCGTACTTACTGGAATTCTTTATTAGTCACTCTAGTAGTTGATTATAAAAATAAAAATTTCTTTTACTTTTTTAAGATTCAATTTATGTTTTATAAAATTATACATTCAAATTTTTGAAGAATTTTGATGGTAAATAATTTTGTAAATATTTTTATAAATAATGTTTTAATCTTAAAACATGTATGATTTTGGTTGTGAAAATAGGTTTAAAAATTAAGTTATTTAATTTTATTTTTAGATGAAATATTTCAAATAAAAAAAATTAAAATT
Source organism: Canavalia gladiata (assembly GCA_037954105.1). Classification (NCBI taxonomy): domain Eukaryota; kingdom Viridiplantae; phylum Streptophyta; class Magnoliopsida; order Fabales; family Fabaceae; genus Canavalia; species Canavalia gladiata. Next base: position 52,151,024 of record CM075662.1, read on the forward strand.
TAAATATTAAAATATTTTGTTTAGATATTTTTGTAAATAATTTTAAAATTTATAAATTTTAAAAGAGTATTTTAATTAAATAAAATAAAAAATTTAATTTTTTTAAATAGATAAAATTTTAAAATTTTCAAAAAATTTTAACTTTTAATATCAAATGATATAATTATATTTTTTATTATTTTAATTATGTATATTTGTTGGATTATTATTTTATTTAAATATATTACATGATAAAAATATTTGTATATCTAAATTATTCAATAAAAAAAATTAAAAATAACTTATAAATATTTAAATGTAAAAATATTTATATAATAAAAATTAAATTATTTAATCTAAATAAAAAATTTAAAATACAAAAATTTAAAAATTAATAAATTTAAAATATATCATCTAAATAAAAAAAATTAAATTCTTTTATTTAAATAAAATATTTTTAAAATAAAAATATTTGAATTTCAAAATTTTAAATTTCTTAAAATATTAAAATACTCTATTATTATTTTTCTATCTTTACCTAACTTTATTTACTTTCAATACAAAATAATTTAATTTTATTTAAGAGACATTTTGAATTAATTTAAGAACTCATATATATATATATATATATATATATATATATATATATATATATATAATCTTTTTCTAAACATAATCATCTAATAAAAGATTCTCCTATCTAAATTAATCGAAACATAACATACCCACACAATTGACTTCTCTTTCACATACATCTATTGTAGAGTTGTCATTTAAGAAAAAAAAAAAACAAACTTTATCTTATCATCACTTTTGATCCAAGAGTGAAATGGCTTTTGGTTTAATTTTTCCTTTCTTTCCTTACAAAATCAAAGGAATTATTTTAAAGAACCAAAAAACCCTTTCATTGTAGTTAATTAGGTGAACTTTTATTTTTAAAAGAATTAAAAGCTAAAAATAAATTAAATTAAACCTACTTTAATTTCACAATTATGTTTTATAAGAATACCTTATTAGAAAAAATCAAGATTATATACTGTTGAAAAATAAATTATAGAGAGATAATTTTAAAAATGTGTTTAAGAATTTATACATTTATAACATGATTTGTTTGTAAGAATTTATACATTTATGACATAATAATCTTTTATAATATAACAGTTAATTAAAATAAAAAATATATACATAAGAGAGTTCATAAAAAAAACATAAAGAATTAGTTGTAAATATAAAAGGAAAAAACTAATGTTTAGATTTTTTAAAGTCTTGGACAAAAATATAAAAAAAAATAATTAGATAAAATAATTTTATGTTTAAACGAAAAATAAACAATTGACCATACTTTAAAGTAATTTAAATAAGGATTAATTCAAAAATTGAATTTTAAAGTTAAATAAATTATTAATAATTAGAATAATTATTATTAATTATTTTTAAAAACATGTAAATTAATAAATAATAAATAACGCTTTAAAATAATAGTCAAATAATAAATATATTTAAAATAAATAATAAATATATTTAAAACTGATAATAAATAAATAATAAAAATACTTAAGATCATCAATTAATAAATAATAAACCCATTTAAATTTGATAACCAATAAATCAAAAGTTCAATACTAATAAAATAATTAAGTCAAATTTAAAATATAAAAAATTAGATGTTTTTAAATAAGTCATTAAAACTAAATTTTATTTTTATTTTTAAGTTTAAATATTGTATAATTTAGATAATTACAAGAAAAAAATGGATCTAAACTAAATTAGACTAATCTCATACATATATACAAAGTCATTTTAATTAATAACTTGTTTACAAGTCGAATTCATTTATTTTCTTTGAAGAGTTTCAAATCCAAATATATCTATACATTAAGCTTTTTAAAATATAAGTTTTCACTACATATATATTAAATATAATTGGATTAACTACATATATATTAAATATAATTGGATTAACAATATGCTTAGTTTGCAAAAGTACAATGTACGTATAGTTTTTAAACTTTGATAAATTAATAAAAGCATTTTATAAAAAAACATCCTACAATCTCGTGGTGATTCCTCTTGCGCGAGACAGTCTCGCTTACAACATTTTAAATATGAATTTTTACACAAAATTATAAATTTCGATAGACATTTTTTTCTAAATTTTCCATAATTCAGTTTTTGAAGTATTATTACTCTTTCATCTCATTAAGCGCCGAAAGGAAACGTTTTGGAAAGTTCAACAAATACAGTTGAAAAGTTCAACAAAGACACGTTCTACATGCTTTCCACTGTGAAAGGCTGAAAGGGGATTTTTGCAGTCAAATGAACACCTTTTTTAGAATAATAAAAAATGACTACAAACATCTCGGGAATTAGAAGATCATATAGTAAATGGAAGACATGTAAGTCAAGACATATCTTGCAAATTGAATGCACGCTTGTCCTACACGGAACAAGTGATTGCATGATAACTAGAGGGATAATTCTATATTGTAAGTATAGAAAGTGAAAGGAAGAGTGATAAAAATAAAAATAAGAAAGAATGTGACAAATAAAATGATGAAAAATTAAAAATAAATATTATTTAAAATATATAAATGTTTATATCTTTCAATTGAATTGACTACTAAAATTCATCCACTTTATTATCAAAATAAGAAAAGTGAACAAAAGGAAAGGTATTACATTTCACATCCAAAACAAAGGGTATATGGAGAAAACTCTAGACCATTTAATGAAGTCTTTTCTTTTTCCTTGAAACAGAAAAAAGAGAAAAAAAAAATCTAAAGCGGCTTTTATTTTACGAAAATTTCCATTGTCAAGTTGAGCTATACATGTGTGCATGCTTGTGGATTGATTGGAACAAAGAGTGAAACAATGGAAAAGATAAAAAAAAAATCTATAAAATATAAAATTAGAATAGACTAGAAAATATTTGCTATTTGAATGATTAAAGAAAAAAAATTGCTTAAATTAAATGCGTTAAAGAAAACAATATACAAATAAATAATTTATAAAATTTGTATTAATTTTAAAATCAAATTTTTATTCTATTCATTTTTCTCAACTTAAAATTAATAGTTTGATCCTCAAATTTTAATTTTTTTTTTTCAGTTTGCTTCCTTAATTTTGTTTCCTTTGATATTTTATTTTATTTTGGTTATTTCACTTTGATCTCATTCATTAAATGTAGTGGAAAAAAATTTCATAATTGACTAATCACAAATTTTTGCAGTTAAAACACGATTATTAATAAATTAAACTAGACTAAAATTAAAGTAAAAATAAAAAACAAAAGATCAAATTAAAATAAAAATAAAAATACATAAAAATTATTAATTTTTTCATATGTATAACTTCTTAAAACAAAGAAAAGGAAATGGAGTATAAATACATGCATATTGACTGAGTTACTGTTCATATCTTAATGAACTAGTATTTGTCCCATATAATCCACTAGTAGATTATAGTTTTAAATTTAATATTTTTAATTATAATATATTCATAAATATTATGTATTATATATTGTATAGAAGTCTTTACTTGATTTATCATGTGAAAAACTTTATTTTCTTAAAAAAAACTAACGTATTGCTTCATTTAATTTTTATTAACTTTTTTAATCTAATGTATATATTTATTCACTCTTTGTGTTTTTTTAAACTTTATTTTTATATTAATTTGCTGACATAAAGTTGTCATCACACAAAAAAAACAATAAAAAAATTATATGTAAAAATTTATGAATAATAAGTGACATATAATATTTTTTATAATCTATTTATGATTAATAGATATAATAAAATATTTTTAACTTTTTATTAAAAAATAATGTATTTATTTCATATTATTTATTGAATAATATATTTTATAGTGGGATAAAAATGAACAACCATTTAATAAGAATCTACAATTTTATTTGTTCAAAGTTTAGTTTAACTTATTTTATTTAATAAATAGATAAATTTAGATTTATTAAAAAATATTTTTAGATAAATAAATTAAGTTTAAATTTTTAAAAAATTTATTTAGTCTATTTATCTTTATATATTATATATTTATATTTATGATATTTATATAATATTAATATATTTACATAATTTTTTAAAATTAAATTTTTTAATTTTTAATTTCAAATAAAAGGAATCTTAAATAACTTTCTTTTTATTCTCAAAATAGAACTTTCTTTTATCGTTTTCGTCTACCTTTAAAGATTACGACTCAACATTTAATTTTATCTTGTACACTAATGTATCATATGTAACATAATATCTATTGTAATATTTCAAAATAAATAGTTATAAAATTTTCTAAAATTAGATAATTTTGATTTATGTTTTATACAAACGGTACTAGTAATGGTTGGATTGATAAATTCTAAATCTTAAAAAAATACTAAAATATATTTTTATAAAAGATTTTAAGCATATAAACCTTTTAAATAGTTTATATATACATGTTCAAGCCTATTTAATTATTTTTTATTTTATAAATTTTAAGCTTTCAAACCTTTTTAATCAATCATTTATGTAGATTTTAAGTCTATTTAATAATTTTTTTGAAATATAAACTTTTAACCATACTTATAGATTTCATAAACTTTAAATTAAATCAAATTAAAGAAAACTTTTAACATGTAACAGTTTAAATTAACATCAAACTTTTTAAATAAATATAACTTACAAAATTTAATATGATTCAATCTATTTATATTGTTATTCATTAATATTTAAATTAATAATAATCATTTAACATATAAATAAAAGAATATATATATATATATAATAAAATATATAATAATAAAATTGTCAAAATCATCAAATTAAAATTATGTAATGGATAAATATTAATTAAAAAAATCTGTGGATAATAAATATGTAGATCGATATATTTCATACATTTATCCAAAATTATAGCATGTAGTTAAAGAGTTTGAAATGACAAATAACCTTACTGACATTTTGATAATATTATAAAGAATTAGTAAAGTAACGAGTAAGCACATTAAATGGAAGTAATAATTAGAAGAAATTAAGAATTTTAATTAGATGAAATGGTTTATATATGTGGCACAAAGAAAATGAAATTATAAACAAACATCCATTGGAAAAATACGTGATTGTACTGTATCCATTGCTTTCTTCTTTATTTTGTCATCTATCACGTTGAAGGCTTTTAACATCACTCTATAGCTATGATATTGAGCTTTTGATAAATAATACACGAAAAAGAAATTAAGTCAATGAGTATATGAATATATAAACAAAATTTAATTTATTCAATTTGATATTTAATATATTTTATATAAATCGAATGAAAATATAAATAAAATAATAGAAACTTATCCATAAATCTTGGAAGACTTCTTTGTAAGCCGTATCTTAAATTTTTGTTTGCAAAAGAAGATTTAACATATAGTAGTGCCATGGATGGACATAGTTTTTAATTTAGTTTAAAAATATTTTTAACTTAATTTTTAAAATAAAGAAAATTATTTTAAATTTTAATTTTTTTATTTTTTTAAAAGATTTATATTTACAAATTATTGTTATTATCATTATCATCGTTACTAATTTTTTACAAGTTTATTTTATTATTATTATTATTATTAATTATTGTTATTATTTTAATTATCATTATTTTTATTAATTATTATTATTATTGTTAGATTAATTATTTTTTAATTATTATTATTATCCTAATTTATTATTAATTATTATTATTATTATTATAATTACTAATATTTTTTTATTCTCTTAATTACATGTCATTAATCATGGATGGTTGATATTTTTACTGTTTTTTTCTTTCATCTTTAACCATTATTATTGTTATTATAATTATTATTATTAGTAATTAAAATTTATGTTAATATTACTATCATTATTTTACAAATACATATTATTACTATAATTACTTTGATTATCTAATTTTATCATATTTATTTTCATCACTCAATTATCATTAGTAAAATAAATTTAATTATATAATGAATGATTTATATAATTTAGATTTAAAAATTGATATTAGAATTTTAAACTAAAATTTATAAAAAATTAAAATTAAAATTATTTTAAAATTAAAAACTAAAAAAACCCTAAACAAGCCTTTAATTACTTCTCGTGATCAGCATAAATGATTTAACATTATATATTATAAACGTTCAATTAAAATTTTATTTATTAGTTTTCATTTTATAAATTTTAAAAATAAGTTCTACTAATATTTAGTAGTAATGTGTTTTATATTTAGTTACATTTTAAAATGATATATAGTATGATATTAATATATATATATATATATATATATATATATATATAGATATATATATCATGTTATTAAAAAATAATAATAGTGATTTTTATAATTTTAAATGTATTAAAAATTTAAATTATATTAAACTAAAAATTACATATTTTATTCTATCATTAAATTTGGTCAACACGGTTGAAACTTTGAATGGAACATTTTTTAGAGACATACATTTGACTTTTAATAAGCTGAAGAGTGACATGTGGCCGCATCTTCGCTCAATTATGTCTTATTTATACAACAAATAGGTATAATATTATATATAATACAAAAAAAAAAATAGAAATAAAAAATAAAGATATATAACCAAGAAAGATAAAGAAATATATATTATATAAATTTATTGTATATATTAATACAACCTATTTTATATTTAACTGAAAAGTTTCTTTATTTTATTTTTACGTAAAAAAATTTCCTTTTCCTGACTAATATCCCGGTTGATGCAATGTTACTGTAATATTTGGCCTTACTCATTCGGCGCGTTTGATATTGTCATATTGGATGTATTTAATGGAGAGGTTTGTTTTCTTTAATATTTCGGTGTGCAGAGCAATTTACTACTCCTAACTTTAACCTTCATCTTCGCTTGTATGAGGTTGTGTCTATTTGTATAAAACTTTTTCTGCTGTGAACTGTGATGATGTAAGTCGCTAGCATTTTTTAACTCGCTCTGCAATTTTAAAAAAATTGAATAAGTCGTTAACGCTAAGATGATTTAGCATTATGTACCGTGTCAACAAATACATAACAATTGCATGTAAAAAAAAACTAATAATTTCAATCAACCTTTTAAAAAATTACAATAAATAATCTTATAAATTCAATAGAAAAGAGATTAGTTTATACACAAATGGCCTTAAACAGCAGTTCACTACGACATAAGAAAATAAGATAGTACATAAACATTTATAAAAATATACGCAATATTAGACATTTTATTTGGGTTAATCGAGTGGGTATTTATAAATTCTTAAGATATGATATCACATGAGGTCCCTTTTTCGCCAGGAATATGGTCCATCTCCAATTTGTTCTGCTCTGAGGATTCCCTTGCCTTTGATTGCATGGTTGTTGTGCTTACACCTCTCGCCCACCGCTTCATAACAGCCATATCAATAACATAATCATTTTTGTGTTTAAATTTGGCATATTGATCTTCCTTTAAGGAATTTCAATAATTTCTTGACCTTCTTCATCTATCCAACTTAATTGATGTTAGTAACATCAATCATATTATCAGAGTTATGTTGAGGATGGGCTATTATCCCAATGCCACGTCATTTGATGCATTTCAGTGAACGTTTTGACTTGATAATCCGTAAGTATTGTAAATTGGTAGGGTTGATGTTGCTTACTACCAATCTGTTCAAGAAAATGCCTGTAACTGATTCTTCTCACAGACGACACATCTGTGCCATGAATTCTCAGTTCAGATGATTTTCTTCTCTTCCCCCAATTAGAGGGAATAAATGGTGGAAAATTATACCTAAACAAGAATAAATTTGACAATTAGATTGCTTTAAATTTTTGCTGTTTATATATAAAGGTTAAATATCTACCTAGTACATAAAAATTAGAGAGATAAAAAAGCAAAATATATGATGCAAAATTTGAATATTCTCTTATTTATTCAAAACAAGTTGGATCAACGAAGGACACGTATTGTGAATTATCACCATCCGTTTTGGGATTTTATCCCTATTCGAGTTTAGATATTTTCAATTAAATTATCATTAACATTTAATTACAATAAGTATCGTTTTTTTGTTCGTCATGTCCTCCGAGTTTCTGACTCTGTCACGGTTACAGTTTTTTTTTTCATAAATTATTCTCTTTTGTTTTAGTGTTTTATTATTTTTAAAAAAAGAATGGTTTTCAAATAATCAATATTTTCTAAAAAAATTACAACTAAAAAGTGTCATTATATATAATAAAACTATAGTCTACTAAAATACAATACCCTGTTTCTAGTTTAAAAGTTATATTTTCTTAATTGGGAGATGAATATTGACATATTTTAATTTATTTAACATTAACAGAGCTTTTAGAGATAATATTTTGTAATTCTCAACATCATTCACAATTAATGTTGAATTCTCACTATCAATTTTGGATTTAAGAGAAAATTAACAGATATTTTTTAGGAAATTTAGAATCCCATAACAAGGATATTTTATATTTTAAAATCTTAATATCGATAATAAAGTATTTCAAAATAACTCAACAATACTAAAAATTCTAGACAAAAAATTATTCTAAGAAGACCTATTTATAGCTAGTTATTTACGAAAGTGTATTTATAGTTATTTGTTATTGTTAAAATATAGCATATTTTATTTTTAAAAAATAAAATTGTAAGTTTTAAAATTAAAAAATGGATAATATAATTTAAATATTTATTAAAAATGAGGGGTATTTTTTATTGAACTATATAACAATCATTGCCATTTTATTCTGATTAACATTTTCTTAAAAAAATTATTCTGAAGAATATTAAAAAAAACAACCGATGTTTTTAATAAACACAAGTAAAGTACTGTGACTGATTTGACATTATCATATATATAATACATTCTGGTCTTTGTTTTTTTTTTTTTTTAAATAAATAAATAAGAGGAAGTGTAGAACTGGCCATAAGTTTTATTTATTTTTACATCTAACTGGCCATATGTCATTAAAAATATCTTACGAAACACGTTTGGGCCCTTTCCTAATAAAGACAAAAATGTGAAAGTCAAAGTTGAAATTCAAACTACGAATTTCTGAGTCTATGATGTATATGGCTTTTCACACCCTGGCCTAAACTGGAACACAACTCTACACTCCATAGCTTCTCTCTCTCTTTCTCTCTCTGTCTCTGTCTCTGTCTCTTAGCACAGTTTCTGTTTTGATTTGATTTGCAATTACACCTTCAAGCTTCAAGCACTCAGTCACATACAAGTTGCTCTCTTCTACTTCTACAACCAACTATAACTATTCACCCTTTTTTTCACTGAAACCAAAACACAACACAAGCTCTCACTTTGACTGATATAAATGCCTGAAACGTTGACTGAGACCTTGCAGTGCTTGCACCATTCAGATGAAGGTGTGTCCGTGGAGGACAAGTACGGGTATGGAAGCAGCAGTGTGAGCGAGATCATAGAGGAAGATAACTCCTCACACTTGCACTTAAATCATGCTCCTATGCTCTCCATTCATGAGCATGAAGAGGAACAAGATATTGTTTATGTAGCAGTTGGTAAAGGCCAGAGTAGCGTTGAAGCTCTCTCATGGACCCTCAACAATTTGCCTTCGCCATCTACCTTCCTTTATCTCATACATGTTTTCCCTGAGATCAAGCATGTTCCAAATCCATGTAACTTCTCTTCTAATTTTCTAACTTTTTTTTTTGTTTTTTTTTAAAGATTGTAAATTTTCAGGCACTTTTTTTTTCTTTATTTCTCTGTCTCAATGGTAGATGGGGTGCAAGTTGTTCATACCATGGGCCTATCCGTGAGGTTGAGATCTTAACCACCACGTTGTTTTTAAGACCTCAAAGAATTATTGCCTCTAAGGATCAAGGGATATAGAAATTGGTTTAAGGTTTGGTAATTAAGGTTACAATTTTTGTTTTCCCTTGAGCCCCGGGAATCAATTTTGAGGGCTTTGAAAGTTAAAATAATTCAAGAGTCAATAAATGACTGCTAAAAATGTTGTTCTCAAGTCCCAACTAGTACAATGATTGAAGAAAGAAAGAAAGAAAAAAAGAGATTGTGAGTTTCAAGAACAAAAAGTCAAAACCCATATGTGGAACTCTTTGAGATTAGAATTTTCCTTTCTAAATGCAAATACGGATTTCCTCAAGTTGAAATTTAAATGCCTTTTCCAATTAACCATTGTCCCCAAATCCATCTCCTTGTGTGCGTTTGTGAATATGTCTTGACTCTGGCCATTGTTTTATGTGATGACAGTGGGAGTGGGAATGATTCCAAAGGACCAAGTGAGTCCTGAGCAGGTGGAGAACTATATGGCCCAAGAAAGAGGTAAAAGGAGAGAGCTTCTTTACAAGTTCCTCCAATCATGCACTGCTTCCAAGGTACTTTCTGATTCTATAACTACAATTGAAGTACTTCAAACTGCAAACCCTTTTCTTTTTTTTCTTTCTCAAATTTCAACCAAAATCAAGAGATGAAGTAACAAAGTATCAAACAGGTTAAGGTGGACACCATCCTTATAGAGAGTGACTTGATTGCAAAGGCTATCATTGACCTGATTCCCATTCTTCAAATAAGAAAACTAGTCGTTGGAGCCAACAAGTCCCAATTAAGGTAGAATGATACACTATCAATGTATCCTATATAACTTAACTTTAGGCCTATATAAGCATTTTTATATTTGAGCGACTTGTATTTTGGTTGCACAGAAAATTGAGATCAAGGAAAGGGAATGGCATAGCTGATCAGATACTTCAGAATGTTCCAGAAAGTTGCAATGTGAGTATTGTATGTGAAGGGAAGGAAGTGAATGAACAGATAACTCGTGCCATTGATAATGATACTTCCATTTCCCAAAAACATCTGCAAGATGCTTCGGTTTCTTGTGTTTGTTTTAACTTTTAAGCCCAAGGCTTTACATAGTCACTATGTGACTGTGAATTGCAGCATAGGGGATAGTTCCCTCAATGAATATTGGATTTAGATTTCAACGGTGTAGATGAGAAATGAAATGTCCAAAAACAGAAGAGAATTTTCATACATCACTGATATATTATATGATTATGCAGTGCATGTTTTTAATTGAAAGGGTCCTTATTGTAAGAACTGCAAGCTAAAGTCCATTAGTTATGAAAGATGTATGCTTCTTTCTTCAGATTTTATGTTCTAGCACTACTGAAAAAGAGCAAACTTTGGAACAAAACATGATATATTTTGCTGACTTGCACTCCAGAAGGAGACACTATACCAAAACAGAACAGGTACACAAATATCCAAGTGCTGAAGACTTCCCATGGATTTTAGCTGATAATTTGCTCTCATAAAATTTATATTTGTGAGAGAAAAAAGGTAAAATTTAAAAGTAATTTATAATTTGAGAATATTCAAAAAATATAAAAAAGCTAACTAGTAATTTGAAAGTAAATGTTTTAAAAAATTGAATGAAAGGAGATATCCATATTTGCAAATTTAATAGAATACAGCAGATGTAGCATTTTTCATTATTTACATAGCTTATGAAGTGAGTTTAGAATTAGTTGTCATGAAAAAATTGTATAGAATAATAAAACTCTTCTAAAGAGAGGGTACATCTTTCCTTAATTTTATTTTAAAGTCTGTGTCATTTAAATATAGAAAAAGATTTTTGTTGTTTATAATTGTCTTATCTAGTGTGAATAGGATTATCTTCTATAGAAAATGCTTATGCTATCGTGAAAAACAATTAAAATTTTGCATACTTTTAATGCTAAACAAAATATTTTATAGGTTATTATTGAATGATCTTTTCTTTTTAAATTCTTTATAATATTACATTTAAATTGTACTATTATTTATAAATTTATGTTTATTTATTGATTCAACCCTTCTTTTATTATTTTATCTATCCGTATATACATATGTTCTAAACTCAACCAAGGGTCTAAGCTTAAATTTGCACGCAAGGGTCGAATACATGGTGTTAGGACTTAATTGGTTCGGTGTTAACAAAATTAACTTTAATATTTTTCAATAAAAATACATCTTCCAATAAAAAAATAGATGGTTGAGATTAATTTATACACAAATTTTAATCTTATTTAACGGTTCACCATTAATTTTATTTTATTTAATTTTAAATCAAACAAACACTTAATTTAAATCTGGATGAATGATTCAAACCTCGACTTAAAAGATACAAAGAAAAATTTTCTTGAACATTTCCTACACATCTTTTTATTCATACATTGTTGTGATTCTTGGATAATTACATATGAGATAACTGGTCTAACTTTTATCTCATGACCGGTATTCATTTACGATTGAATTTATATAAAGGAGGCTTTATATGAATTAGGCTATACATTATTTTTACTATTATTTATTTTGCCTAAGTTCTTAATAATTAATTGAATTTGAAGTGATGAAGCGTGTTTGTGAGAGAGTTTCTGATCAAAGTTGAATGAGTAAATTAGTATAGTATATGTTTCAGTTTAACAATTAGTCCAATTTTAAATATTTGACAAAAAATAAATAAATCTGACTTGGTGTAACAATTAGAGATGGCAACCAATTTTCGTAAAGTCCTTAAGGTTTGGAGATTGTGCAATTGTGTCACACTACTATGTTCAGCTAATTGAAAAGAAAGAAAATTTAAGAATCTATATCTTATTTAGTTATCAAAAAATTTAAAATGAATTAATTTAACTTGAAAATTTTGATTTATTTTATTTTTTAAATAAATAGTTACATATTTTTCTTAAGTTATCCACATCTATTAACTTAGATGCCCGTCAAACAATCAAAAGTGAAAAGTGATAATAAAATTATTCAAGGCATGATGCTAAAAATGACACTTACATGAGGTTGGAACCCTTTGTAAATAGGACTAACAATGGGTGAAGTCTACTCCATGCTTGTATTCATCTCAAACAATGGGTGCATTTATTTTGAGTTTTTTAAAAATGAATTCAAAAATTATGTATATTTAGAAGATTTCTGAATAATAAAACATTATATTTTGTTTGTTTATAATATCCAAAATACTTTTGTTTTGAAATACAGTTACGCATGTTTATTTATGTTTTTTTTTAAAAAAATGCATCAAAAGTAATTTATGTTTTAGAGATTTTATAAAAAATAAAAATTGTATTTTGTTTGTTTACAAAATTTAAACATTGTTATTTCAAAACAACTTTTTATTTTTCTTTTTTAAAAAGTATTTTTCTTGTGAAAAAATTGATACAAATGGACCCTATAATTTCAACTTTTGTTAAAAATTATTCAAAACAGTTTTTGAAAGTTGATCTTTTTAAAATTTTAATTTTTAAGAAAGCTTAAACAAATTACGAAAAGATTGAAAAGTTATTTTCCTTAAAAAAAAGTACATTTTTCATGAAAAAATCATTAATTGGATGTGGAATTAAGAATTGGAGTATACCTCAATCTTAATTACAATATTTTGAACTTCTTTTAAAATTATAATCATAATATTAAAAGTCTACTCTTATAATTATAATACAATTTAAATCAAATATTTTCAATTTCTAATTTCTTATCTTTTGAATCATAATTCCTTACTTATTTTTATACTGTCTATCATTTTTATGACAATAGTAATTATCATTCTTTAGTTAGTAACTGCCGTTAATATTTTTTATAGATGTCACTATTATCAAAATTAATTTATCATCATTTTTTATATTACAATCATTATTATTATTATTATTATTTATCAAATTTTTAATAAAAATCACATATAATTTATCTAAAATTACTATTACTTAGAATTATTAAAATAGAATTAAAATTTAACATAAAATTTCTTTTTATATTTAATTCCTCATACAACCTTTTAAATCAATTCTAATCTTGACTTTTAAGTTTATTTTCAACCAAATACATTCTACTAATAAATATATTGTATTTTAATTAATTAACACCAGCGTCCAATATAGTTATCTAATCTCTCCGTGTGAAAGAGACAGCATCATCATTTAGTTTTTGTTAAGTGTATACGTCATTTGACTTAACCCTAAACCTCCCTCACTCGCTCTTCATTTCTCTTCCTGTTTATTATTATTTTTCTATAAACCTCTGTATTTCATATATTGGTATTGGATAAGACTTATCCCAAGAGATGTTAAAGTACCTTATAGTCATTGACTAAAAAACTAACCCTTATATGATTACAATAAAAAAATTAAGTATATACATAAACTTTTAAATTTGGTATAATATGTAATTATTAATGTTTTAATCAAATGTTATCATTTGCACATTTTATTTTTTACTCAAAAAAATTTAATTCATTCAAGTCTTCCATCTAATTAATATAAGGAATACCTTCCGATGTTGAACATTGTAAACTATACTCGGTCGTTTTAGATAGCCAAATCCTACATTCATATCATTTTCTTATAAAAAAAAAAATCATTAATCAGTTTTCCTCTAATCAATTTATTTTTATAAAATAAAATTTGTTCGTACCCTTTTGTACGTGCTCACAAATGCGCGTGCACACATATGCATTCTCAAGTTGCTGAAGTTTCGTTTTAATGACGTTTACATAATGAAACTCTAATATAGTCCAAAAATCAAGTCAATTCATTTATTGTTTTAGTTTTTTTTCTAAATCACAAAGTCTACAAACCCATAGGAACAAACCAAGTTGATGTAAACTTGGACAGAATAGTTACATTACATGTCAATGATGTCAAAGGAAACGGGGCATGAATGTTTGCACTACGATCCTGATGAAGAAACCACAAGTTGCACACGCGGTTTGATTGGATTCAGAAGAAAGAGAGTGTTTGATTGCAACAGCAGCGAGATAAGTGATGTAAATGAAGATTCAGAGGAGCTGTTTGAGATAAATCTGAAGGTGGCATTGGATACAATATCTGAAGACTGCGAAAGCAGTGTGTTCTCTTTTGATATTCACAACCAGAAAGATGTTGTTCATGTGGCAATGGACCATGCTGGGGAATCAAGCATGGAAGCGCTCTTGTGGACTTTGAAACATGCTGTGACACCCTCTACCACTCTCCATCTTATACACGTTTTTCCTGAAATCAGGCTCATTCCAAGTCCATGTCAGTCATGTTCTTATATTTTGTTGTTCTTCTTCTCTGTTACTATGTTTCATGATGATGCTTCAATTAGTATTTTTTATTTGTGTGCTTGATCGTATTGCCTTTCAATTTGATGCTTGATGGCAGTTGGAAAATTTCCAAGAAGTCATATAAATCCAGATTATGTTAACTTTCACTTGGATGAAGAGAAAGACAAGAGGAAAGTGCTTCTTCAAAGATTCATTGACCAGTGCAATGATTCAAAGGTAAAGAAAATAATGAGTTTATTTGAATTCTAGATTTTTGTCAGTATTGATTGTAGATAATGGTAATAACATGCAGGTTAATGTGGAGATGATGCTTATCGAGGGGAACAATGTTGCAAAAGCTATAGTGGACCTTGTTAAGGATCTTAATATAAGGAAATTGATTATTGGAATTACCAAATCTAATTTAAGGTACCATGTCATTCAATATTTGAATTCAAATTAATAATCTGTTATTTTACTAATTTATTATTGGAATAATTAGCAAATCTGTCTCTGGAAGAAGAAATGGCATAGCAGATAAGGTCCTAAAGAATGCACCAGAAATCTGTGATGTTAAAATAATATGCAATGGAAAGGAAGTGATTGATCAAATGATTGGTTGCACTTCTTCATGCTCCGGTGACAGTAGCAGCTCCCAAGTTTCACAAGAAGAAGATGAATCCCCTGGTTTTATTCCTCTTACGCGTTTTATGCCCAATCCTATGTGGTTATTTAGACCCAGATTTTAATATATGAATATGTATAAAAAGTCTTCCTTTTTTGTTGACCCATATTTAAGACTAGGAACATGCTTATTGAACAACTTCTATAGTCTACCCTTTCTTATTTCATTATTTTAAAATGGGATCTTTTCAATTCAAAAGAAGCCACCGAATGTAATAGTAGTGCATTTATATAGAATATATTACACCCGGCTAATAACTCCAAATACACCATTTTTTAACCCCTTATTTCATTATCTATAAGCACATTTTTTTACATTCTAAGTAAGATGATATTCCGGTCAGTTTGTGCGCAACTTGACTACTAATTCATGTTTTAGTCTGCAAAGGCTATTAAATTAATGTCAATGTTTAGAGGTTTGGATTTTAAAACATTTGATCATGTGTCTTCATATATCAGTGTTATCATCACTAAACTAATATCTTATCATTAACTCAGTATGTTTGCTAGAAGGAAATTTTTTTCCCTTTTTCTTTTACTACATCAGGCTGTATTATTTTTGGTGTTTGCACTGTCGTAATGCAGCAGTTAATTTTAGAGTCTCTGTTCTGATTCAGTATTAAGAACAAGGACAGAACCACACTAGACTTTTTATTTAAATAGGTAGAATTATATATATAATATAAAGTGTGGGACATGAGATTGATACTCTATTATATTAGTATTTTTTTCGGTCATTAATAAATTAATTTATGTTTTAGGTTTGGATTAACTGGGCCTAAGTCAAATTCACCCATACATCCTCATATAGGGATCATTACCCTTAGCTCCTACCATCTATGCTATAGCTCCAGACATGCTCATGTATGGTTCTTCTACCTATTTAGGACTACATCAAATCAACTTATATCTCACATTTAGTTTTTTTTTTTTTGGTAATTTAATTTATTTCATTATATATTAAATACACATCATTAGTGGTAATACTTACCAGCATATTACCTTCTCATTAGATTTTAAACTATTTCATATACCATTTTCATTATTGTGGCAACACTAAATTTAAGTTCTATGAAGAATTTTAACTACATATTTTAGAGATAAAGGACCTACAAATTATTAAACAAATAATTGATCAAATGCAACAACTTTAAAGAATTGAAATAAATGAAATAGCTTTAATATAATAAGTATATAGTTTTTAATTGCTAAGAACAGTTAGTGTAAAAGAGTTTTAGAGCAACATTCACAAATTACTATCTTTATAATTATAATAAAAATTATAGATAATGATATGTTAAAACATTGGTATTGTATGCGAATTAAATTCTACCAAAAAAATGTTTGTCTACATTTGATAAAATATTAATTAAGCAAACTGTAAGCTTTTTCATAAGACAAAATTTGTAATTTAAAAAAAATCACAATTTGAAAAAAAAAATCCTAATCGAACATTTTGTAAGTGATTTTTCTATTTTGATTTTGTAATTATGGAATTTGAATAATTATAAAATGGACCATCCTTTTCTTTTCTATTTCGAAAATATGATGTATAAGTATGAACTTATTTATTTTATTTTACTATAATATCTATACAAAAGATATGTATATATTTAAAATTTATAAATAAATTAATTTTTATAACTATTTCATTAACTTTAATCATATACATAACGAAATAAAGTTTAAATAAAATTTCTCTAAAACAAATTTTAAGTATTTTTGTTTAAACTACTAGATACTGGATTTATATATAATTTATTTTAAATAAAGAAAACTGTGTGGATGAATCCACGTTGATGGACCAACTCACCTAGGTTTATATAAGTGCAAGGTTAGATAGATTGATCCACATTTTTAACATTGTGGGTGTATAAAACTTGATTTATGAGTTAGTTAAAATGGTCTAAAAGTTCATCCTTAAAAATATTCTATTTTACTTTATTTTTATAAATTGTAGATTTTTTTTTAGTGAAGACAGTAATGGAATATAATTATTCTAAACAGTAAAATTTTTTGAATAAATTTTTAACATAATTTCTATCACTCAAACTTGAAATTTTTTAGTTATGTTGGATCCATTTTCTATCAATTGATCAATACGTTCAATGGGTTTTATTTTAAGATAATTAAAATTTATATTTTATTTTTATTTTAAAAGATTAAATGGATTGGATGCAAATTTATAAACCAAACTGATTTAACTCAATAATACGTATACATAGGCCCAAAAACTACGAATAGATCATCTTCTTCTAACAAGGGCAATACAGGATAAACATGTTCTGCTGCAAATGTGAAAGTGTCAAAGGTGAATTCTTTGCAATGAGTGAATCCATTAATTAATTTATTGATCTGCAACAAGTTGTTTAAAGTTGGCCTTTATTTCAACTGTCACTTCAATTGTTTGATTTTTGCCTGGTCTATGAGACAAAGAACCTAAACTTAAAAGAATATTCACAAACGACCATTGCTAAAGGATGTGGTCATTGAAGAGAAAAACCATGAAATGAGTAGAGAAGCTTAGCCTAATCTTTGATTGTTGCAACGACTTGGTGCCTCCATGAAGGAAAATATTCTTCATTAATTTTCTAAGATATTGGGTAGAAAAAGTGGGTGAAGGATGGACTTGTGTCTGAGGTATCCATAAGTCAGGAAGCTGTGATACCATAAAATACAATTGAAGAAAGAATATTATGGAATCATATGTAGATGTTATTTATTGACAAATTGAGATTACGTCAATAAAGCTTTGTCCAGGTACAGGATGTTGTTGAACGACTAATTGAATTTTCATGTTGTTGAATGACTAATTGAATTTTAGTTTTCTTTTCTTACATTTTTTCCTATTTAAAAAAAGTTTCCTTTTTAAAAAGAATTTTACCACTTGACAAATTAACCCGCAAACTCGCAAATTCAATCCATTTACCCACACACCAAAATTCATATACCCACCTCCACTTTTAAATTTAATAAAATTAATCTAATACTGCATGTGAAATTGATTTCGCTAATAAACTAAATGGGCACTAAAATGTGTACATTTGACATTGGAGTATCACCTTACATTACATTTATATTTCTTGGAAGAACTTCAGCTTTTTGTGAAGAGGGGATACAAAATGCTCAACAATACGGAACCCTGCATAACGCAGGGACTCTTCACAGTAATGCTTGTCGAAATAGAAATCTTTAACAATCTTTGCCATAATTAAGAAAACACAAATTGATCACTTTGCATTTTAGTTGATTTTGGATTAAGATACTAGGCAGATAAGTGTCTCTTCTTTTCATGACATGGAACTCTGATTATCAAAAGAAAACCAAAATTTTAAAAAATCTGTTGATTGCATTTTGCTTTGATGCCCATGTGGTCCAGTTTCCAGAATTGCATACTTACCATTGGGCGGCTCAAATTCCTAATGCGTTGGCATTCGGTGGAGAAATGTTGTTTTATGCCTTTGAGATGACAGAGAAGCCATGCATTAATTATGCCATACAAATTTGAAACTGTAAATAGCCAACAAAACAAACATACAATTCCTCATCATCAGTTCCTGAAACATTGAAAAACAGTTCCTCCCTTCTTAACAGAAACCATTTGCAATCAATATTGTCTATCTCTAGAAGAAATCGAACTCCAGATAATTATCAGAACCTTTCTGATTAGCTATTGACATATGGTTAACAGCTTTTTCACCAGCTGATGAGGCTGGGGAAGGAATCTTCTCAAACTCTACAGGCTTTGGGATCTCAGGTGGGGTAGCACATCGGATCAATGCCCAATTCACACCTTCAAAAAAGGGATGTTGCTTAATCTCAGTAGCCCCTCTCTTATATGCCAATCTGTGCTGAGGTTCCTTTACAAGCAACCCCCTTATAAGATCTCTTGCAGCAAAACTGACAACAGGCGCTTCTGGAAATCGCAGGGGCTGACCTACAACGTTAAACAGTGTAGCTCGGTTCCCTGACCCCTTGAAGGGAGTTTTACCAAACAACAGTTCGTATAGAAAGATCCCAAAAGTCCACCAATCAACTGCACTCCCATGACCCTCACCCTTAATGATCTCAGGTGCCAAGTATTCATGAGTTCCAACAAATGACATGGATCGAGCCTCGGTAGGCTCTGCAATGAGCTCAGGTAGCGGACTCACTTGGTTGCCAATTTCAGTTTTCGGCTTCCGGTCCTTCTTTGATTTGCTAGAAAAG
The DNA here is from genome assembly GCA_037954105.1 of Canavalia gladiata. Classification (NCBI taxonomy): domain Eukaryota; kingdom Viridiplantae; phylum Streptophyta; class Magnoliopsida; order Fabales; family Fabaceae; genus Canavalia; species Canavalia gladiata. The sequence continues at coordinate 52,170,980 of CM075662.1, forward strand.
AGCCGGGGTGAAAAGCATGTAGTAGGAGCAACACAGGATGGTTGGATGCAGGAAGGTGGCTCAATACATGCAGGTTGGACACAGTAAACAGGATTCTTTCTTAAAGGTTCAGAATCCATGGATGAGGTTTTAACAAGGGTTGGACTAACAGCACAGCGGAGGGAAAGGTCAAAGTCAGAGAGCATAATATGTCCATCATCCCTCACAAGGACATTTTCCGGCTTAAGGTCACGATAGACAATCCCAAGCATGTGGAGGTACTCCAAAGCCAGCAGAACCTCTGCTACATAAAATCTGCAAGGTACAATAAAATTAGTTGTTACAATCAAGTGAAATTAACATAATTGACAAATTGTGCAAAATAACCAAAAAATAAAAACAAGAAAATAAATCACGACTAGGCTTAAGAAGCATCAGACATCTCATTTGTGGAATTTATAAATCATAAGAGGTTAAGGAATCTGAACACAGTCAAAAGCCATCTGCACCAAGTAACTATCCCACTAGCAGGAAACAAGACAGATGACCTAGAGTAGTTTTAACATTAATGACAACTAAGATTTCCACATAAATTATCTTTTCCACAAACAAGCGTTCAAAGATTCATTTTTACTCTGGTTGAGACCATGAATTTGTTTGGACATTCAGAAAAATCAAAGCAGTCGTCAAACTCAACAATTTGATATCTGATATTGTCTGGGATACAATATTTCACTTCATATAGGACATAAATAATGCGACCAAAGGCATCATAAACACATGAAAAGTAAAACATGCACACATGCAAACTCACAAGTATAAGAAACTCGTATCATGATGATACCACCTCTGCCTATACTTTTCATGCATGCATGGGAACAGGAGGATCCTAGGCTCAACATTTAATGTTCTTTACATATTAAATAATTAGTTTTAGATGTTTGTATAATTTAACCAGTCAGCAAACAAGGATAAAGTAATCTAAACATTAGAATTAAGTTGCTTAGATTTAGTGTAGCAATTATAGCAAAAAGGAAATGGAGGTGCACAGATAAGGATGATTCCATTGCAATACATTACAATTCAAGGGATTACCCAGGGAAAATTTTAAAATTAAAAAAGTTGTGGTTGTAAATAAAATACCCTGAAAAGAATCAAACCTAGTTTCCTTCCCTGTAGCTTGCAATAAGCCACTAAAATATTGTACTGAAATTGGATTCAGTTTTCACACAAGTAATACATTACCAGTACACAAATACATGCTCCCAAAACAAAAACACAGTTTATTTCAAATAGAATGTCCAATTTATAAGGTAACTTATACCTTGAGTTCAGATAATTTTACTTTTTAAGTTATAAATCTTGTAAGACATGGCAGACTGCGTGTTTCATGCAAACAAAATTGTAGAATCAAATACTTCCTTGTGGTGAAGAATTAAATTAGAACTGATGTTAAATCAAGGGAGAGGTAACAAAAACTTAAAGAGAAAAGGAGAAAATCAAACAAGAAACACAGTAAGTATTATAAGTGTACAAATGAACCAAAATTGAGTTATAACTTAACATACTTTACTGCCTGCTCAGGAAAATGCTTCCCTGGTTGCTTCTGCCTAAGAGTATGGAGGTCTCCACCTGGGCAGAATTCCATTACCAAGCATGAGAATTTCTCTGTCTCAAAATGGGTGTACAAAGTTGGGAGAAAGGGGTGGTCAAGTGACTGCAGAATTTCTCTTTCAGTCTGAGCACGAAGTAGCTTTTTACGACTTGCTAGGGACCCTTTGTCCATTACCTTCATTGCAAAGTAACACTTAGTTCCACTCAACTCAGAGAGGTATACACTGCCAATATCCCCACAACCCAGCCTCTTCAGCAGTCTAAAGTGACCTAAACCCAATACCCCATCTCTACTTCGAACTGCTTGGATAGCTTCCCATCTCAAGTCATTTGCCTTGTGAGGTTTGTTTATGCTGCTACTAAAGCTACTACAAGTACTCTCATCACTCACATCACTGCTTGTACTTCCTCTGCAAATACTGCTCTTACCGCTCTCAACAAAATCAGCTCGATCACTGATCTTGACACTTCCACTTGTCTTTGCAAGACTGCTGGCCCCATCACTAACTTTGGCAGAAACAGAACTGTTCTTCACACTTCCATATTCCGAAGTCTTCTTGTCTTGATCAATAGAGCTTTCCTGAGAGCCTATGTTCTCATTAACAGCATGATTCACTTCTCCTGATGTTTTGTCTAGAACAGATGAGGAAGCACCAGAACCACTTTTATTACTCAAGGAATCAGCAGACCCCTTTTGGGTTGAAAGTCCAAACTTCTTGCTTTCTGAAACCTCGCCGATACTCTGCTTGGATGTGTTTGCTACAGACTTCGATAAATCCTCGGAAGCAGCCAGCTCAGGTTTGCCTGTCTTCGGAACTGGCAGTGAAGAAGATCTGCCGTCTTTTGCCTCAAGGGTTTGAATCCCGGCGGCTGTCTTCTGAAGGTGTTTCGGGAGAGCTCTAGAACTAGTTTTTGAGTCCATCAGAAATGCTAAAGTATTTCAGTTGAAATCAGATTGACTAAATCCATGGCCTAGCTTCCATTTGAGTCTTCAAAAATAAGAAATAACCTATCAAAGACATCAACATCATGAAGAAGCTGTCAGCCATCTCACCACAGTACGAAAAACATGCTAGCTTTAACAATAACATGTTGACAGAGATTCATCTACCAATCTATTAAAAGAATACTTTAAACATTAATCAAATCAACATACAATTAGCTCATATTCAACAAGAGTCAAATAGATCCATCAACAACGGAAACAGCCCCTCCCACTGATGTAATAACGTAACCAAAGCACAGCAGGATAATTAACCAACCAAAACCTCAGACTCCAGCTGAGTGAACCCACGTGCTATTATATTCATAAACAAACATAGGAAATAACCTAAAAACCCTGTTATCAAATCAAGCATAAATCCCTAAAAGAAGAAAACTTGAGTTGTGGAGCTACATGCAGACCATGATCAAATTAGTAAAGCACAACAGTGAAGAGTGACCAGCAAGACAAGAATCAACCTTAAAAAAAAAAACCATAAAACAAGTATAAAGGGTTGGACTTGGAAGACCAAGAGAAGAGCAAGGTATGAGTCAAAGTTGCGAGCAAAGTGTAGAATGGAGGTTATGGAGTGATGCAAGGGTTTTGTGATGGGAAAAAAATTACCAGAAGCATGAACATGAGAGTGATCGTGAGAGAATTGAATAAAAAAAGGATCTTGATCAAGGAAACATGGTTTATAGAGGAATCTGAAGCAGATCCGAAGCGAGAGAGAGAGATCCAGATGCAAAAAGGGTTAAACTTGAAGGGTTAAGGAAGAGAAGAATTGAAAGAGGGAAAAGGGAAAGTAAGAAGAGCACAAAAAAGTACCTAATTTGAAGGATCAGAACTCAGCTTCGTTGCTTTTGCAGAGGGAGAGAGAAGCGCAGTGGGTAGGGAAGGGAGGGAGCTCTTGGTAGCTTAGAGAGAGAGAGAGAGAGAGAGAGAGAGGGGTCAAAGGTAAAGCAAAGCTTTTTTCTTCATTCAATAATTTCAATGGTTTTTTGTCGCCAAAACCAAGAGAGGTCCAAATCACTAAACAGTTCTGAGGTCTTGCACCTGTCTGTCATGCCTTTGCCCAAATAATTCTTTTATCTTTTTCTTTTTCTTTTATTTCTTCTGCCTTTATTGGACTATTAGTTTTGTTTTATATTTCTTTTCTTAAAATATTTTTTTTCAACAATATTTACTGAATATCAATATCATATATACCATCTTTACATTTTTTTGGTAAATCTTCTTATCACTACTTAAAATTATATGTGTTTAACATTTTAATTTATGAAGTATTAAATTTTTTTGCTAATTTTTTAACTTTATAAAATAATATTTGTTTTAATTCTTTTTAGTTACAAATCATAATAAAATGAATATTTTACATAAAAAAATTTAAAATTTAAGAAATTAAAATATTCAATTCATATGATTTTAAGAGTTTATTTATTTTTAATGATATTTTGTATATATTAATATGAAAATTATGTAATATGTATATGATATGATAGGATTCAAAAACATCTATAAAACAAAATTATAATAAAAAAAAACATTATATTAACATACAGAGAAACGGTATTATATTATGGAATAGTATGACAATTTATAATGAGTGATTCGATACAGAGTGATGGAAAAAAATATGTAAGGATAAGTTATTGTATAATTTTGTAATATAAATATTTAACACACCAAATCTATCTATAAAAATATTTGACAAAATTAATGGATAATTTAAAAAAATACAGTTTAAAAAGTTAGTTAAAAATCAAAAATTAAAAATTGGAATGTTGGAAAGTTAGCTGATAAAATTTAAAGAGTGTTTACCTTTATTTAAAATAAAACTCTTCTACTCTATTTGTTTTATTTATTTAGATAGATGAAAAGATTTCTCTTTACATTTATAAAGTATTAATTTATTTTATATATATATCTTTAATAATAATGAGAAAAAGGTTAAATTTGTAATAAAGAAGAATTTAAAAATAAATAATATTAATTATATTTTTAATACTTGTAATTTTTATCTAAACAGATAAAAGGAAACAGAAAAAGTCTCATATATCAATTGTATCAGTTTAAAATAATTAAAGTTATGAAAAAAATAATAAATTCTTATAATATTTTACAAAACATCTTATATTATCGATCATTAAATTTTTTTGAAAGAAACTTATAAAAAAATTTGATATTTTTAAAAAATTTTAAAGTAATGGATTAGTACAAAAATAATGTAAAAGAAAAATTTAATTATTAATACATAATTTATGTTTTTAAAATTATATTTATTTTTAAATAACTATCCTTTAATTATTTTAATTTTAATTAATTTATCATCTTAAAAATAAAAATATTTTTATGTATTATTTTAAAAATATTTTTATTAAATAAAATAGGACAATATAAATATATTATATTATATTTAATAAATTTATTTTACAGAAAATTAATAAAGATAATTAATTTTTTTAAGTGTATCAGTAATTTTAAAAAGATATTAAAAAATATGATAAAATAAAATTGAATGAAAAATACAATAAATTATAAGTTCAAACACTTTTTCAGATACACGTTACCAAAAATATTAATTACTAACTTAAAATGTCACAAACTTTTAAAATAAATTATATTTACCACGTATATTTAATTTAATCAAATTAATATTTAAGCTAGTTAAATAAATAAATAACTTTAAAAAGAGAAGAAGTGTTATACACAAATAACTAATTTATCATTAAAATAAAAAAAATGGTTTTATTATAAAAAAACAATGGCTTTGTTAAAATTAGTTTTAAAAATATGATTTTAAATAACAATCGTAAGAAATATTTTTATTAAAAAATTTATCACACTTTTATATTTTTAATATAATAAATATTTTTTAAAAAATAATTTATTTGTTGAAGAGGACAAATATTAACAAATTTGTTAAAATAATGGGTTAAATCTTAGTTTGAATTTTTATGAAATATTCCGTTCACATATCAACAAGTTTTGAACAAGAAGGATTAATAATTGGGATTTTCAATATTTGCATTTAAAAATTATGAACTCACATGTTATTGAGGAAGAAATGTGGCAAAGTTGAATAAGACGACAATTTCCCTAGAGTGTGGAGCATCAAATAGGTCGTGACCATGCTATCACCCTATATTTATTTTCCTTTCAAAACCAAAATATAACAAAAAAGAAAAAAAATCAGAAACAAGAGTAAATAGGGAAGAAAGAAAAATAAAATAAAAAGAAAGAAAGAAAGAATGAAGAGAAGAAAATATTTTTCCTATAGACAATAATTGTTATTATGATTATGTTTGCATGAAGGCATTTGATAGAAATACAAATTCCCATCACTTAAGCCGACATCAAGATTTTTGGTTACCTAAAATGGGTGCTACTTTCCATTGCAGTCAATAAAATCACCAAGTAATGGACCAACGGTCGATGGGAATGTTTGGGTGATCCAATGAAAAATAGAAGTGTATTACTGAATCATCCAGGCTATAAGTTTTGGTGGACCATCCATTGCACACTCACTGCAATACCCATTAAAGCTTTTGATTATGTATGTACCAAAAGAAGTGTCTTTAATTTCATTGCAAAATAGTAGCAACTATGTTCATTGGAGGTTGTAAATGACAATACCCCTCCTCATCTTCCACTCCTATCCTACCAATTAAGTTAATTATTCTCAGTGTCTTTGCTATTCTAGCCAAGCAGGGCCCAATCTCTAAATGCTATTGTTGTGATGGGACAAGGGATCACACAAGGATCACTCAACCCCTATGTGTGAGTAAGTGAGAAAGAGAAATTTATAGACTCCATTAATAAATGACCTTTTCATATACCTACAGTTTGGCTCAAATTCAATTCATTAGAGCAAATAGAGCTTTAACAAAGTGGTCTCAATGAGTTTATTTTCTGGAGTTAAGTGGATTTGTACAACTGTATGAGGTCCCAATTGAGTATGAAATCTAATAAATAATAACAATGGAGGTGGTTGAAATTCATTTTCCCATATGAACACCCCCCCCTTCTAAAACAAATAAATAAATAAACCTTGACCTTAATCCTTTTGTGTTTCATGTAATCCAAATATCTCTCTTTCCAAAAAGCATCCAGATATCTATACTCTGGCACATCCACAAACACCTTTTTCATATTTGACAACCAAGATGAGATGTGCAAGCGAGAGGGCCTAGCAAACAAGTACACATTATGTGTCCAAATATGAACAACTAATCTTTTAAAATTTAACCACAAAATAGGATTCAAGGATTAAAATAAAGAATGTAAATTTATTGAGAACTATCACTTTAATTCTTCCCTTTAATATCAACCACAAAATTAAAATTAACACCAGTAAATAATAACACATATAGCATACCCCCTTAATATATAAATTTCATTTAGGATATGACCAAAAATGTCCACTTCAAACATCAACGAAATGTTTCTTTCTTTACTTTTGCTTTAATATCTCCTTTTTAAATTTTTTTTCTAGTGATATTTTTGTAACACTAGTTACGTGCGAGCAATTGCGCACCAAATGGGAAAATTCTGAAAAACGACAATAAATCAACTTTGGACTGTGACTTTAATTTTTACCAATGGTTTGTTTGGTTGCTGATGTCGTGGACAACTTTCTTGGTTGGAGTCATTCAGCAATAGGCACATGGGGCAATAAGGGAAGGTAGTGACCTTCAATTTGGAAGGTTAACATTAGGATTAGTGGGTTTTGGATTTTGACTCCGCAAAATAGTACATAAGTTTGGTCCCAGATTAAAAGCACTTCACGCTTCTCTGGTCCTTTCCCTCTCTCAAACAGACACTTTGTTTTCTCAGTTGCTTTCCTCTTTTTTATAGACCTCACCCCTTCACCCCCCAAAAAAATATATTATTTCTCGGTCAAACAAAACTTTATTTGGGCCAATTTTATCCTTTTATATATACCCTCTTTTTGTTATCAGAAAATGTTGAATGATGATAAGATTTTTCTTTGCCTTTATTTTTTTCTAGGTCTTGAGAGTGAGTGGAAACAAACTAAGGTACCTTTTCTCAAATACAAAAATAGAGTCAGCTTTTTTTATCTTCAGTTTTAGGTTGATTGATAGAAAACATTCGGAATTATTCTTTTTGAAAGTAAAATTGATCTATTTGGACTTTTGTTTTTTCATTTCATGGGTCAAAGTATTCAACTTAAGCTATAGTCATCTAAATTAAGTAACTTAGGCTAATATAACATGTTCAACAAGAACTTCAATAAGGTGAATATTAGTGAATTTGTGATACGAGTCATTTAATTTTAAAAGTTCCACCTTAATAAAAACCCAAAAAAAAATAAAAATCAATTATCTGTCTAATGAGACAGAAAGCATTAAAGTTATGACTAACGACTTTTGAGCCTTGAACTCAAATAGATAAACACCAATGATAACGTTATGTGACAAAGGAGAATTAATAATCAGTCCACGGAACTTGAGAAAATGGATCACGATCTCAAAAACTGACACAGACTTTAAAGTTTCACCACAATTTATGGGAAACATTTTGTTAATTAAAATTTAGTAATACCATTGTGTTAACACTTTTTGACCTTTTAAGGACATTATGGTGGCCTTCAAAACCCATGCAAGTTGAGCAAGTCTTTGCTTATATATGTTTCTACTTAACTTACTTTCAATTTTCACTCCAGGCAATGAAACATTCAAAGATATAGGAATACTAAAAAATGCATAAACAATGCAAAGGGGAAATTAAGAATAAGAGAAAAAACAAAGCAGATCTGAGCTCCATGCATAGAGGTTCGAGCTACTTACCCCATGCCCACATGCAACTCTATCTGTATTTTGAATCAAAACTAGCAGTTTTATGCAGTGGTCCTCTCCCCCTCTTTGATATTAAACTCTTTATTATAGTTACAATGATTAAATATTACTGATACAAACTGATATTATATACATGAGCAGCTACCAATTGGTAGAAGCAGTACAATTAGATTTTGACATGTGGCATGCATGTGAGTCTTGGGCCCCTCAACATAATTTACACATATAGTTTTATTAATATTATTTTTTAAAACTTTGGGTCTCTACAAAGTTTGAATTGTTTTTTGTTTTACTGGTAGAAGGGAATATATTCCTTCAAGCGGGAGACTCTGATGCTTCAGAGTTTGATAACCTCACCTAGCAGAAAAAGCTTTTGAGAAAGCTTTGGAGATGTGGGATTTGGCTTCTAGCTTCACTTTTGGCTTCACTTTTTAGTTTCTTTTGATGTCAAAATCTCTACCACCAAAGGAAGTGTGTAAAATTTTTGGCTTTCGCAATTGGTTGGATAAAATTTTGACTGTGACTGTGAGCCTGTGACCTATTAGCAAGGCATAACACAAGGTTTTGGCATGGCTACACGATCCATGCCTTTTCCTTTGATGTCCTTTTCTTACACTTATCATCATTCCCATCCTATTTGACCTGTAAATTGTCCAGAAAGTGAAAAAAAATTGTGGACCAATTATGATATTGAAACTTCTTTAATGTGGATTATTGAGTTTACAGTTATGCTTATCTTCATTGAGATGATGGAATTTTAACAGCAAGGAAGAGTAATAGATTGAGGAGTCAAGCTGATTTTGCAATCTTGTTAGTTATCAAATATGGACAAGTTAAATATTTTACTAGATATATACAATGTAAAATGTTAAATATAGCTGTACACCATGTGAACTAAGTAATTGTAGAACCGCATCATATCTGTGTGGTTATTGATTGGTGTCATAGCCGAGGGATGCGGGGTAGTAAGAAGTCAGTTATTATTGTGACATAGCACATCATGAGAATATTCCCCAAAATGAGACAAATCACAGGACCCTTCACCCTTCTCTCTCTCTTTTATTGAAAAGATCCTTCTCTATTTGAAAGTATTTATGGCATATCAGCAGAGGCACATGAGAATATCCAGTTGCATATGAAAGGCCAACCCAAACATGGGCCTGTTTTAAATTTGGGTCTAAATATCACACATAAAGCCCAACCCAACGAGGGAAGGTGAGAAATTATATAAGCTTAAGAAATTAGTTGATTATGGACCAGAAAAAAAAGAAATTGGTTGATGAACTAAATGACAAGACAGCAATTGTATTTGTGATACTGAACACAGAAAAATGCAGATATGGTTGCCATTATTTTGGACAAGGAAGGGTGGTGCGTGACCACTTTGCATGGCAGCAAATCACAGGAGAAGAGGGAGATTAGTCTTGAAGGATTTAGGACCAAAAGATATAATGTACTAGTTACAACTTATGTTGCCATTCCTGATGTGGTTGATGTCATAAAGTCAAGTTGTTACAATCTTAACTCTTTAGGACAATGATGTCTGTGAAAGTGGACAATAACCAAGTGAAATTTACCAAATCGTATTGCCATTCTGATAGGACTTCACTTAACCACCATCAAAGACCAAAATAACACATGCTTGTTCAAAGTAATAGTCCTTTTTCCACCTGAAATGGCAAGGTATGGAGCTTCCAAATTCAATCCTGGCACCATCCATGATACAGACCACCCAGAAAAAATGACTTACTGTTTTCTTATAAAAAAACTTCTATAATTTGATGTAGGCACTTCCTAAAAGAGACAAGTCACAGTCAAGTCTTCATGTGGAAAAGATAATATAATTGCCAGTAATGCTAACCAGCATTATCCATTTTTTGTGGATATATAATCTTGTATAAAGTTCAGTTACCTTATCCTTTCTATCCTGCATCATTGTCGTTGACTATATTTTGCTTGGCATGAGTTGTTCTCTTTCTTATTAGATATAAAAGGAATCTTTCATAAATTTTTGTCATCTTATGCTACAATAGCCGTTGTCTTGTCTGAATGTGTTTGTGGCTTTATATAGGTGTGCTTCTATTTTTTACCACTTATTAGATTGTGTTGCTTTAGTTTGAGACTTACAACTTGCTTCTAGATATTTCCTATAATGTCTAAGATCCAATAGGCTATTTAACTACTAGTTTATTTGTGCCAAACATTGTTTCAGTTTTGGTTCGTTTATGTTCTATTCTGGGCTCACTGTTGCCTCAGATTATGCATTATCTTTTCTACTGTGATGAGTTCCACCAGTTTTTAAAGATTTTTGTCACATCATATTAGTTGGGGCCCAAATTACATTAAATATTGGTAAGTCACACTTTAAAAACTTTTAAGTTACCAAAATATTTTTATTTTCCTTTTAATCATTTTTTAAGTGGTGCATATTTTTGGGGAATAAAATGGAGCAAGGAGATAAACTACAATCATCGAAGTAGGATGAACTATGGGTTCTAAAGAACCCCCCCCCCCCCCCCCAAATCAAAATATGAGTAAATTTTTTGACATTTTAGCTATTTTACTGAAATAATGCTATTTTTAAAATTATTTATCTAAATAATATAGATTATCTACTTAGAATTTTTTATATCACCATCATATGTGCTAAGTAGAGTAAGTTAACAACATTGTTGTAAAAATAATTAAATTGATGTCATTGGCTAATCAATCAGATAGATTCTCTATGTTAGACAATGTAGATGGATTTTCTAGTGCAATTTACTCTGAGTTAAGAATACAAGATGATAAGATGATGTAATTGCAACTGAGCTGATAACTTAAGGTTTAATCAACTCAGCTGACATCACCAATCAAATGATGTTACATGACAAAATCTGGTTGGCAGCATAAGCTAATTTGACTCCTTTTATCCTATATATTAACATCTCTCATTCCATCGTCAATGATAATACTATAATCTTTTCTCAAAGTTTCGTCTCAAATATTTTAGTTTTCCATTTTATTTTGATTTTTTCTTAGCATCACATTTGTGTCTCTAAATATTTTTACCAAATTGTTATTGTGTAGAAAAAATAAATCAAATTATTGTTGTTCTTTATTAAAATAGTAGAATGTTTAAAAGAAAAGAGGATCTCATTCTTGAAGATAATAGGAGGCTAATTCAAGTTAAATGTGGCATCTTGTTAGACAAATTTAAAGCTAAAAAAACACGTGAAGTTAAAACTTGTATCAAATCAAAATATTTTGAATTTAACATGTGGATTTTTGGTTGATCGAGATCGCAAGAAATATGACAGTTTTAAAATTTCATAACGATGATGCCAATTGTATGAAAATTCTTATGAACGACAATCCTTAATGAAAATGTTGAAATTGTATGTTGACATTTTTTGTGAAAGAAAAAAAAAACTCAATAAGCTACTATGTTGTTAGAACATTTAAGAAAATTTTAACTAGTACATGTAAGATGCATTTCAAGATGGATTCCAACAAACTACAACCATGATGATTCTTTCCAATTTGAGTCCCTATCATTGGTTACTAAATTTTTCACTATTATAATATAGTCCTTAAAATAATTGTGCTATGATCTCTGGAGATAATACTCAAGCCAAGAAGATATGAAGATACTGACTGTTTTTATTTAGCCTACCAAATAACTATTCCTTCTCCCTTCTTATTTGGGCTACCCTATGGCCATTCCTCATCCCCTAGCGTGTGGTGAAGCTGTCTCCGAACATGGAGGCACACGTAGCGGAAATGCAAAAGCCAATTGCAGAATTGTTTGAGAAATCAAAGGTACACTTTTTCTTCTTTTACGCATGGAAGCTGCACATGAAACGTGAGATGGATACAGTAAAAGCAATCATGCAAAACTGAAGGTAGTCATTGGGTGAAACGATAGTAGAAATATTTGGGAATCCAGAGACAGTTGTTCTCTAGTAGGAAACAATAATTCACCGGACTAAAAAATTTGACTTGTGAGGCCTGAGTAATTATGTTTCTAAGCTCGTGTTGGTCATAGGTACTTGGTTAATGAGATTTAAAGATGTAGGATAGATTGTAAATCCTATTTAATAATTTTTTTTAGAGTTAAACCATTGAAATAAATATATTTTTTTAAATTAAAAAAATTAAGTTATGTCATGGTGAATATCTTATAACAAGTGATTTTGTTAGTGTTTAAAAACGCACAATAAAAATCGATAAGTAATATTTTTTATTAAAAATATAATAGCTAATATTATCAATTAGAAAACTCATTACATAAACTTTTATTGTATACCTTTAGCTACACACCAGAAAATTTCTATATCAATTATTAATTAAAGAGATAAGAAACTTGAGAAAGTATGACCATGGAAGATGGCTCTAACAGCCTCTACAGGAAGGTTTATAAAGCATTCAAGTTACATCCAGTGAACCCCGTCGCTTTGGATGGGTGTAGTGCACCCTACCTGTGCTTGTAAATCAATAAGCCAAAGTGCTTTACAACAGAAGAGCCAAACTGCGAATAAAAAGCTAAATGAATAACTGCAGTTTAAGAAATATCAATAATTGCGTGCAGCTTACAATGCCTTGTTTATGTAATAATAATTGTGTCATACAATTGAAATGGCAGAAAGAATCATTTCAACCTGGTCATGACTGATATTCTACATAAAAAATGAATACAGTATATCATATGGACTAGATGCCATTTATAAACAATACAACATAATGATTCTGATTCACCGGAGGACAACCATTGTAGCGTCTAATAATGCTTGGTGCACATCCTCACACCAGAGTGAGGTATCAGAAATCGAAATAAGCTCAGGTATATTAAATAGTGAAAAAAGAATAGATGTGAAATGAACTACATGTGTATGTAGCGTTATTCTACAGTCTCAATGGGTCATCAGAGAATGTCTAAATCTGGAAGGAATCAATTTATTTTTGCGATAAGTCAAGCATATCAGAAATTGTGCTTGTGTAGTAGTCAGGCTGAATATTATTTGAGGGGTCTTGTAGAGCTGATTGAGTTGTAACACCTGTTTGCACAATGAAAGTAATCGCAATATGTTACAAATGACTTCTGTAGTTACATGATTACATTAATGATACAGAAAAAGAAACATTACATTACCTGAAAGTACTAGAAGTGTTTTGCAACCAGCATTTTGTCCAAACAATATATCAGTATCTAGTCTATCACCCACCATACACATCTTGGAACAACTCACGTTGAATCTGCTTAAAAGAGTGAGCTATATGCTGAAAATTATAAAGTAAAGCACAAAACCATTGAAGAGAAAACCAACAAAATTAAGTTTCTCACTTCTTAAGTAAAAAATCCATCATAAAGGTTGATGGTTTCCCCACCACAACAGGCTCCTTCTGGGTTGATCCACATATGGCAGCAACCATACACCCCGCACCTGAAATCCAACTTTTATCAATTATGAGGCCATACAGTCAAGTGGCATACTAATTCTCCATATCACTTAGGAATAAATTGAAGTTGAATAAAGGACCAGGCCATTCTTGCGAAGCAGTCATATTTCCAGTTGCATCACGGTTGGTGGCAATGAAAAGGCATCCTGGATTTTCACGTATGCAGAGGGTTCCATACCTATCAGATGACATTGAAATATTAAAATATGAAACAACTAAGAGCAAGTAACAACATAAATTGGGATAAAACTCTCAATACAGGACACGGCTGTTAACAGACTAGAATTTAAGAGGATGTTGACTTACATAAATATATGATTTTGACGATTCATAACCACATATTATGTACTAAATCAAACAAACAAAAATCTACTTTTCACCAAAAGCATGCTAAAATTAATATATGCAGAGTTTATTGTTAACTTTCTAGGTCACTCACTTTAAGAAAAATTATTCTGCTTTGGGCCAATTAACAATCCAAAAAGCTATTTTAATATATCATTAATGTTCTCAAAGAACAGCAATTTGTTCATTACATCATTATTATGAACTTGTTAGTCATTACAACAACCCACAAATCTATCTATACAAATCATTAAGATAAACAGCCCTTTCAAAGAAACTTCAAAACTTCCATGTACTGATGAAGACAAACTAGGATCATTAGAAGTTCAGGTTATGTCAGCTTGGTAAAAAAATATGCAATGTGGAGGATACTTCAAGTCATACTAACAACTGGAATACAGTTCTGATAGTGTCAAAATTCTTTAGGGACTCCATATATTTATAAGTCATCAAGGGTTCTGATTTTTGAACTAAAAATTTGGAGACACAAGTCAGAAGCAACATAAACCAGAAGGTAAAGTGCTCAAGCAAAGAGCAAATGGAAAGATTTTCTTACTGAAGCTTGTAATAGTTGATGTTTGGATCTATACCAACCACTACAGCTCCAACCTACAAGAGAGAACCCATCAGTTAACTGCAAACACTGATCTCAATTCAGATAATCCAAGTAACAATGAGAAAGGTGTTACATTACATTTTTATCATGTTCAACAAAGCAGTTCTGCTTCAGGTCTATTGTTTTATTCGCATGTCCCTGCAATCAACGAATGCTTTAGTAAAGATAATTTCAATGACAACTTGTGATTCTCATCCCTCTGTCTTGTTTGAAGCATGATTTTCCATGAAGAAAATGCAGCTTAATAATAACTCCACGACTTGAACATGATCACTTGAGTCAAACAGTTAATGGAAGGGTTTCCTTGCTAACAAGATACACACATGTACATGTTGTTTACCCCCCAATTTTAGTTCCTACTCAATCAAGGTGAATGATCATCCAAACAACAAAACTTACAAGCTAGATCACATGAATGTACAGTGCATACCTCCTAAGTAACTCTTCAGACAACAAGAACCTCAATTTTAATAAGGAAAAAAGAAAAGGAAAGAAACATGTTATAATCTATAAATATGAAGAACTTACAGGACCACCAATAGCTGTGAAGCCAGCAAGCTGCAACTCTTCTATTATACCTTCCCCACCAATTACATAAACCTGAACATTGAGAATGAGAAAATTACCAATTGCAACATCACGTAAGTATATGTAGGTAGGTGACTTATTGTAACACGTCACTTGGACCACTTTTTATACAAATATTTGAATGTAGGAAACAAAATGAAAACAATGTGTCATCTTTGAAAACCAAACAACCCGATAACAGCAGTAGCATTAACATAAATATAACCAAGCCATGGCACTTACGATTCACCATTCATAACTAACTAATAATTAAGTGGCAAGAGAGGAAATAAAACAAGTTATAGCTTAGGAGCAAAAAAGATAGAAAGTGAGGAACCTTGTTTTGTGAAGGGAAATTGTTGACCTTCAAGTACATAGCAGCCGCGAAAGACGAGGAGAATACTTCATCCTGTGAAACACAAAAAGAACAAGATTACAAGTAGAATCAGAGAATTGAAACTGAAAGTGAAACAGAACGCGAGCGAACCAGTGAAACGGGAATTCCTAAGGATCGGAACTTCTCAGCGTATTGAGTCCTGGACTTCCAGGAATTGTTGGTGACGAAGACGAGCTTCTTGCCCTTGGAGCGAAGCATGTCGAGAGTTTGTGAAACACCATCGATGAGCGTATCGCCTTTCCAAATCACACCTAAACAATACCAACGTCACAATCACACATTAAGATCCGTAAAGATATTCAAAGGCGTGAATGTGGATGTAGAGAGTACAAACCATCACAGTCGAAGAGAAAAGCTTCGACGGAATCGAAGAGATCTCTGAAATTGTGAGGAGACAGAAGCTGGGGACTCATCGAAGAAGAAGAAGAAGAATCAAAAGTTGCTTCTTCTGCCTTTGTTTCCGCTTCGCTCGTTACTCTAGTTGTTTATTCTTCCCCCCAAAAGAATAATATTAACAATATTCCTACATCTATAAAGGATGAACAGTATAATAATAATAATAATAGAAGAAGACAGGCAATCAGAGAAAAAAATTATTTTTTATTTTTTAAAAATGTATAATTATTTAATTTATTTTTAAAACATTAATTTAATCTCAAAAATTGAATTGGTGCATGTTTTATTTTGTAAAAACAAGAAATAATATTTCTTACTCAGAAAGAAAATTAAAGTTAACCAATACTAATGTTTGGTTGGAATTTAGAATGGAATGATATTAACAAATAAAGATAAATTTCAAATAAAAGATATAAATAAAAATAGAATTATAAAAATATAATAAAAAGAAGTATTCCTTGAATTAATAGAAAAAAAAAAGGAAAGGATGAAGATTTTTTTATTTGTTTCTTTATTTTGGTAACTTTTGTATTTATTTTATGGATTGGAAAAATTAGATAATTTATAAAAATAAAAATTTATTTTTGTTTAATTAAAAATAATAATAATTCATATTTTAAATTTTTAAATCTTATCCAAAAAATATTTTATTTTTAAGTTGAGAAAATAAAATTTTTTCTTTTTTAATAAAAAATATAAATAATAATATATATTTTTATTTAATTAAAAATCAAATTAAGAGATAAAAGAAAAAGATTAACTTTTAAAAACAAAATCCAAAATTTTCTTCCTTTCCACTTACTCTTAGATTAAAGTTTTAAAAATTTTGTTCCACTTATTTTCTATTCATTAAATCAAACATAACAGAAAAAAGAATTTTAATACATATTCCACTAAAGTTTTTCTTTCCTTTCTATCGATGTCTATTATATATAAATTAAAAATATTTTAAAAAAAATTAATAGTAATAAACTATGATTTATTTATTTTTTATTTTATTTTTTTTCTTCTATTTATAAAGTAAAAGCTCCATTTATAACATGTGATAGTTAGATTTTTTAATTTTTTTAAAAATAATTATTATCTTTATAATTAAAATTTAAATGTTTAACATTTTAAATATTTTAAAAAAATTCATAATAACAAGTGCTTAGTTGTTATAATTTACATAGTATTGCAAAGTTAAAATTTATATATAACAAAATATTCACACTATATATAAAATTTATATTTAATAAAATTATTAATTTTATAGTAATCTTTTATTTTAAAATATATGACTTAACTAGATTCTATGCATCAAATTCATGCAATATTGTATTTTAACTTCATCAACAATATATATATATATATATATATATATATATTATAAATTCACAATACATTAGAAGAAATATTTAAATTTTTTTCAAAAATTTTTTTTTAGTTAATTACAAATTAAAAAAATAAATATCTATATCATACATAATTCTTATATTTCATAAAAATTCTCAACATCATAAAAAAATTACATTAACATAATTAATTAATCAATTTAGTTTTAAAAAAGAAAATATTACTATCTTGGATCATATCTTTTTAGATTTCTAATAATTTCAACCAAACAAAATTAAACGTGAAACTTGATTTTATCTTTAAATTTTATATATACATAAATTAATTCTTCCTCTTTACTTTATTTACAAAATTGAGATGACCTTAAGGTTTGAAAAGGAATTTTTTTAAAAAATCTCATTTCTAAAGGTATTTTTTAAATAATTCATAATAAGAATTATTAGTATAAGTTAGCATATATTAAATAAAAGCAAGTTAGAAAAAATATAAAAAAATCACAAATTTTCTTATACGTGTTGTGTTTATCTTTCTTACAAATAGTACAATGGAGATGAAAATGTTAAGAAGTTCAAAAAAAATATATATCTAACAATATTGTTGATAGAAAGAAGTAAGAAAATATAGAATGAATACATGTGTTTCAACCACAAAGAGGCACATGTATTTATAATAGAGATTAATTAATATAAAAGTTAATTACAGAGATATTCAGTTACCTAATTATCATAATTACAACTATATAATTCCCCTAATTACATCATTACTAGAATTACGACATTATTATAATTATCCTATTTATTAGTTTTCATCTTTATTTGATTACAATATCATTATCCTATTTACATAGGATCTAACGCTCCCTCTCAAGTTGGAGCATATAAATCATATGCACCAAACTTGTTACACATGTAACTATTTCAAGGATTTCTTAAATATTTAGTGAAAACATTTGTTAATTCATCATTGAAGTTAACAAAATTAATAATAATATTTTTTATTATCATAAACAAGTTTCATTTGAATGATTTCACCAAACCTCATATCTTTGAGCAACTACTTAAGTCAAATGAACTCACCAAGTGGTTAAAGTCATGGATCGATACTCTATTTCTGCATTGGATCTTACAATAAAGTTTTATTTTTACTTTTCAAAAAAACTAAATCACAATCAATAAGGATGTAATAGTCAAAGATAGGCCTCCTATTAATGAAAGAGTTTGCCTAATATGCATCTAAATATTCATTATCTTCTTATATGAGACCTTTGTCTGGACTTTCTTTAACATAATTGAGTATATGGATTGCTAAATTCTAATACCTTTCACATAGAGAGTTAAGAAACTGACTTACAACACTAATTATAAAGGAAATATCTCGACGAAAGACTATGTGATAGTTCAACTTACCAACCAATCTTTTATATCTTTCTAGATCTGAAAATGACTTCTCATATCTTGGTAGAATTTTAACGTTAGTATCCATAAAAGTATGAACATGTTTGACAATTATCAATCCAATTTCTTATAGGTTGTCCACTAAAAAACTTCTTATGAAAAATCACAATGCCATTCTTGAATTGTGAAACCTATATCCTTAAAAAGTATCAAAGTTTGCCAAGATCTTTTGTTTGAAAATGGTGACAAAGATATTGTTTTAACTGTGCAATGTCTCGATGATCTTTACTTGTGATAACAATGTCATCTATGTACACCATTAGATAATTACATCTTATGATTGAATGACGAAAGAAAATTGAATGGTCGATTTCACTTCGAGTTAATTCAAACTATTGAACCACAAAATTAAAGTGGCTAAACCAGGCCTAACATTGCATTTGTTGTGGGAATGCTAGGAAGATATCAAAATAATCCAAGTATTGATCACTAGAAAGATGGAAAGAAAGTCATGAGACACCTTTAAGGGATGAGAGACTACATGCTTATGTATGATACTCAGATAATTTGGAGGTGATTGAGTTCTTCGACTTTGACTTTTCTGGCTTCGTTGATTCATGAAAATCAACGTTTGGTTACATTTTTATGTTAGCCGGTGGAGCCATATCTTGGAAAAGTGTCAAACAGACTTTGACTGCTACCTCTACAATGGAGGTTGAGTTTATTTTATATTTTGAGGCTTCCTCACATGAAATATGGTCGAAGAGTTTCATTTTTGAGCTTAGACTTATGAGTTTTATTTCTAGGTCAATAAAGATATATTGTGACAATTCAGCTGCATATGACTAAAAATAATAAAAGTGAAAGTCAAAATAAGCAATCGATATTAAATATTTAACCACTAAGAAGTATGTCAAGGATATAAAAGTAATTATTGAATACATTAACACTGAACTAATGTTAGTCGATCTTTTAACTAAGGGCATGCTATCATACAAATTTAAGAATCATGTGGTCACTCTAAGACTTGATTCCACTTTGTAAATTGTTATAGTTAGAACAAATATTTATAAAACTCTACTGTCATTTCTCAATCTAGCATTTGTGTATACACATTCATTTATTTGAGAAATGTCACTACAGTATGGACCTAGAATAAACATTAAGTTTATTTAGTAAGTAATTTGGGTAAGATTTAGAAATAAGATATATTGTGATACATAGAAGATACTACTTAATTTAAAAGGAAATATTGTCATGATTCATATACTGTGTTTCTAAAGTACATGGTACTTTATTGGTATTTATTGAAGACACGCAGACCAAGTGGAAAATTGTTAGCTATACGTGTAAATTGCACGTTCATAGGAACTCCCTACTAAGGGTCATGAAGAAATTTCCTATTAGAAAGTAGTCTTATCTTAACCTCCCTTATATCCATGAACCCATGATGTGCCCACTAACTTTGATGACGATTTTTTTTATGGGAAGAAACGTCTATAAATAATCACTTAAGTAGAGGTTCCTAAACACAAAATATTTAACATTAAATATTCCATCTAGAGTGAGTTTTGAGTACTTAGAAAATCCCTAAAAGTACTCTAATTTCTGTTTGAAAAGGCTTGAACTTGATCTTCGTAAACAAACAAATCACATGATAATAACAAGAGATATTTAATCCTATTTCACTATTTTTTATGCTTTTTAAATACATAACATGTCTTACTATACCATCTAATGCCTATTAATAATTGATTAAATTTAAATTTTATAAAATTAAATATTAATGATTAATAACTTTTGTTTTACTATATTAATAATAAAATTGTTTAAGTTATAGTATGAGATAAATAACTTTATCTTATGCACATCAATAATATAAAGAAATTATATCTATTATTTATTTATTTTTTAAAAATAAAATTTTATTAATCCACTTAGAATAGAATGTTTATCCATAAAAAATAATATTTAGCATTTTTTGACATATTAAATAGATATTTTTATATTAAAATTATATTAGGTTATTAATTAATGAATAAAATAAATGAATTTTTTTAATAAAAAATTATGTTAAAATTTATTGAAGAAAGGTATAATAATAATTTTTTAAAAAAATTTAATTAAAAATTTCAAAATTTTAATTAATATTTTTATTTAAGTTAAGTTAATTATATTTTAAAAATTAAAAATTGATAAAATTAGCGTAGATCTACATAATAAAAAGGCATGTATGTTTTATTGCTATTACTATTATTTTTTAATAAAATCAGTAAATATCTAGAAAAATATTACATTATAATGTTAATTTATTATATAAATTAAGAAAAATTTATATAAAATAAAAAATATATAAATTAAAATTTTATTAATTGATTTTAAGAAATATGAATATAATTTTTATTTTTAAATTTATTTAATTTTATAAAAAAATAAAAAATATCACCATTATTAAATGACATTAAAATAGCGTATTAAAAAAGTAATAAAATATATCGTTATTGTCAAACTAAAAAATTCTATTTAAAATAAAAAATAAAAATAAAAATCTCAAAATTTAAAAATAAATATGAAAATAAAAATGTGTGAATCAAATCAATTTTTAATTTAATAAAAAATATTAAAATTAAAATTTAAAATATGATTGTTATCAATTAAAGAATTTAATATTAACAAAATTTAAGTGATAATATTTTAAAATTAAAAATATGACACAAAAAATTATATGCTACGGAAGACTAAATTGAAAAAAAAGTATTTTTAATATTGAAAATTAAAATTAATACATAAAAGTTAGTTGACTATTGTTTTATGAATTTCAAAACAAATATATTTTAAACGATCAAAAACTTAAAATGAAAAAAACTCACAACAATGAGTTTAATTTATCTATACATATTACAAAAAAGTTATTTTAAATAAAAACATTTTTAAAAATTATTTCTTATTTTTACGAAGATATGTGTTATTTCTTACATTAAGTGTTTAATTTTATTTTTATTTATAATTTTATATTAAAAAATAAAAAATTCACATTTTATTTAAATCTTCAGTATTAGTATTTTGTAACAAATTTAAAGATATTTTTATTTAAATCAATTTGATTTTAAAATTATTGTAATATTCAATTTTTAAATTTTAATATATTAAGTAAATAATAGTTGTGTGTTATAATTGGAATAATTTATTTTTAATTTTATATGTAAATTAAAAAAATTTATATCCTTTTAATTTTTTAAAATATATTTAACAAGATATTTTATTTAGATGAAAGATAAAATGATTCGTTAAATTTTTTTTAAAATAATTTAATTTTTTTAACATGTTAATTATAACTAAATAAAATAAATAATACTTTTTTAATATTATTTTTTACTAATTTTTTATATTTAAACTATTAACTAAAATTTATTGTTTTTTTTATATATTTGATAATATTTTATTTATTATAAAATATTATTTTTATATAATAATTTAAATTATAATATTTAGTTAGTTATTAAATATTTTATTTAAATTATTTATAATAAAATATTTTATTTTTGTTTTTAAAAATTTTAAAAATAAAAAAATTATTATTTTTATATAGATATGATTTAAAATATGTTTATAAAATTAAAAAAATAATTTAAAAGTAATTTGTGTAAAATATATTTTTACTAAAAATATATCATAAATGATCAAATAAATAAATAAAATAATTAAACTCTATATTTATAATATATAATAATCAAAATAGTCATAAATTTATTTATGTAATATTTCTAATGTAAATTAAAACAATTTAAAAGTATTATCTTTATTTTTAATATAATAATTTAATTTAAATAATAAAATAATTATAATACTCAATCCGTATTTATTATTTCATTTTCATCACCTGATTTAATAGCTAATCAAATATTTTTCTAGCTTTCAACTACTGTCAATCTTCTCAATTCTAAATTCTAATCAGCTTTTCAGTTGTTAACCTAATTTTACCAAACACATTTTTAGGTATAAATCATTGAATGTATATATTTTTTTCGGTAAAATATATAAATCCTGCGTATATTATTTACTAAAGGCGATTTGGCAATATCACGTGAAAGGCACGCTTATAGAATCATAATAACTTTATAACAACAGAGATCCGTTAAAAATTATATCACGCGAACCATGCAGACTTAAATAGTTCAATTAATAAAAAATATATTATTGTTGTTGAAAAAAATAAAAGAAATATGTTGGAAAGAGGCAATATCCTATATAGTTTTTATTATAAATAATTTTATTCAAATAAGATAAAGTCATTATAGGTAATTAAATTTTTTATTTGATTATTTTTAATTTAAAAACATTAAAAATGACAAAAAGTGAATTCTAATCACATCAATAACATCAATTAAAATAAAACATTCTTTTTATTATTTAACTATTTTCTCAAATATCATTTTTATTGTAAAGAATTTAAATTTTAAATAGAACAAAATCTTATTAACCATTATTTTAAAAGCATTAATTAGAAAATAATTTTTATTGTTATATATTTAAATTTTTAATAAAAAAATTTACTTTTAACTTTTAAAATTTTAATTATTATTTTTCAATAAAATATATGCCACGTGAATCACGAACTTTAAGTAGGTTAATTAAAAAAAGCGGCACAGAAGGTTCACGTTGCTATGACCAAGTTAACAATTCAACTGAGAACAGCCTCTCTCTTTCTTCCGTGGTAAACAGACTATAACCACGAGATTCATCTTGACTTCATCAGCACCAATTATTCTCTATTTATCTTCATCAGCACCAATTTTGATTTGATTGGCATATATTTTTCAAATGTTAAATTGGCGATACACTTGATCATAATCTCATACTGCATCCATCCGCAATGTACAGGACCACGCACCATCCTCGTGAGGTATATAATACAAGTAAGGAGAACAACAGATCCAATCACAAGAGAGAGAACAATTCATACACCCAATCCTAAGATGCCACGTTTCATTTTTACAATTGTATAACTAACTACACAGAAGCTGTACTTTTTTTTTTCTCTAGTGATTATAAGAGTATATATTTTTTTAAAATAAAAATATATTATTTTAATCTGATTAGTTTTTTCTTAATTTTAATTTTTTAAATTAAAAAATATACTAAATTTAAATAAACAGTAAAAAAAAAATAGATGCTAAAATATCTACATTTTTTTGCTCATGCATACTTTAATACTCAGAGTTGAGAGCACGTTAAAATAAATGAAAGTACAAAATTTAGGTTGAGTAATAATGTAATATAAATGCTTATGTCTTATTTTAAAAAAAATTAAAAATTATCAATATTTTTAAAATATTAAAGTTATTATATTTAATTTAGTGATGAGGAGTTAAAATAATTTACATGAAATTTTAAGTTTAAAATTTATTATTTTATCATTGTCATAAAAAAAATATTCTAAAAATATTGGTTAAGGAACTTAAAATAAATTTTATTAAAATATATTTTATATAACTTTTAATATACTTTTTAATAAAATTTTTATTTTAATTTCTTAATTAGTATCTTAAGGTTAGTAAGATCCTGATGCTAATTCTTTTTATCATTTACTTTTATTAATTCTTATAATTACCAATTGAAAAAAATTAAATTTTTATACATTTTGAAACAATAAATATATTATTTTTATTTAATAGTTATTTTATAAAATAAAAAAAATAGAAAGATTTATATAAAATATAATAAAATTATGCTGTTTATTTAACATTTTTTTTTTCAATTTTTACATAGGAGTATATAATAATATTTATATTATAAGACAAAATTTATTAAAAATATAAAATATAATGCCTGGATAACACTTTATAATATTATATTTTTAAATAAAATTTACAATTTAATTTTTATTTATCATTATTTTATTTTTTAATTGTTACTTTAAAAATTTAAAGTAGTGTTTATTATTTTTTATCATACTCTTCTTTTTTACAAAAACATTAATTGATAAGAAAAGTAAATTAAAAAAAACTGATGACATACTATAAATTATATAATAATTTTAACACAATCAATGATATTAACTAACTTTCTTAATATCTATAAAATAAATTTACACCACAAATAAAAATAGAGAAAGAATAATTTTTATTATAGCTTGACAAAAAAAAATTAAGCTACATGAAAATAGTACAAAAATTGCTTATAATATTGATCAAGGATTTTTCCATTAAAAATTGTAATATAGGAAGTTAAAAACAATTAAAGGGGATGAATTCAATTTAATTTGGTTATTAAAAAAGGAAAACAACACTCTAAATATTTTAAATTGACTTTAAATATTTTAAAATAATAATTTAGATTTTTAAAAATATTTATTATATAAAATAATAAAAGTATAAAAAAATATTTTTCAGTCAAATTAATTATTTATAGGTTTTTAAAATTAATTTTTTGTTACAGTTTAAAAATCAATTTTAGAAACTCATCAATAAAACTGTTAAAAAATAAATAAATAAAACCACGTGTTTACTTTACTACATTTAGAACAGTACTGGTCCCACCACCTCCCTAATAATTTTCCTTTTGAATATACTTAATTGTTTACAATTAAAACGGGATGAACTAAATTTAAAATTTGCATAAGCCAAGTATTGGGAGCACTTCCTAATTAATAAATGCCTTGAAACAACAAAACATGATATATTAATTTCGCAACAACATTTTTATAAAATATCTTAGTGAAAACCTAAAATATTATTATATTATTTAGAAATTTAAAAAACAGGAAGCACTAAGTTTTTTTATTAATACAAAAAATAATTTAAAAATATAGTAGCATAAACTATAAAAAGAAACAAAGTTGTGGTTGCCTCGTTGGTAACGTGAAAGAGGAATGGCAGCTATGGTAATTTAGGGAAAAAAGTGGTCCTGTAATAAATAACAAATTATTTTATGGCTCTTCTGCGTTTCATCTCACTTCTCTCATCTAGCATAGCATAGCATACACAGTACACATACACATACACTCACAAGGTGAACAACTCCACGCTTGTTCTGTTCCTGAAATCACTCTTCCCTGCTCTCTCTCTCTCTCTCTCTCTCTCTCTCTCTCTCTCTCTCTCTCGTTTCCCTTCTATATATATCACAATCACAATCACAATCACAATTGCAATCTGTAACCTTAATTAATAATTATTTCTTCTCTTTCTCTGATTTGGAGCCATGGCGGATCTCAAGTCCACATTTATGAATGTCTATTCTGTTATCAAATCTGAGCTCCTTAACGACCCCGCTTTTGAGTTCTCCGATGATTCTCGTCAATGGGTCGACCGGGTATATTCACCTTTCTTCTTTTTTCTTCCATTTTATATTTTCGTGTTTTAATATGATGATTTGAGGATGGCTAATAATTGCTGATTAAAATTGCTAATAGAATAAGAGAGAGAGACAGAGAATGACTTTTCAACGTGTTTCGGGAGAGGGTTAAAGTTGAGTGTGTGAAGTTGTTAAGCTTGTGAATGGTTCTGCTGGGAGAAAATGAAGATTTGGTTGAATTACAGTATTGGTGGAAAGTGGAACATTGGATTAGTTGAAGGTTGATGTGATGTTGGAAAGTTCAAGGAAGGAAACTAAATAGCTGAATAATAGTTGTTGTTGTAACAGTACTTGTTTCATGGCAAAGGGGAAAATTGCATAGGATAGTTAGATTAAGATATGCTAGTTGACTGCAGTATTAACCAAGATAAAAGACAGTGAGCTTATTTTGGAACTTTTGTGTGCGTGAAATTTCCTATCTTTACTCTGTAGACACTATTTTTAAATTTACGGTAATTGTCCAAGTATACGGCAAGTTTGTCAGAAAAAAAATGTGCACTCCATTCAGGAAAATTGAAGTTATTACAGTGATCAGAGATTTTTCTTTTTCTTGTGGAATATTTAAGTTATAACATCACTTAGTATTTGGAATATGCTCACAGAATATTTTTTATTTCTTGTGGAAACTTTTGCAGGGTTCTGTACTTTTGATGCTCTTTTATATTTTCATGAGTTACTGATCATAGTCTCCTTTTGTACAAGTACATTATAAAGTTGCATCTGACTGTACATGTGATCTCATGCACATTTGGTTGCCATTTCGTTGAAATTGCATATGAATTTTGTTCTGTTACTTACATGTTGTATACTCACTCTAATTTATTACAGATGCTGGACTACAATGTGCCTGGAGGTGGGGCTTGAGAATTTCTTTTGACTTTGTGCTGAGCAACTTATTAGTTTATTGTAACTATTCCCTGATAGGAAAGGATGGAGGGGGTATTTGGAGAGCATTTTTAAAAGAGATAAAACTTATTATTGACAGAAAGATGGATTATAACTTGCATTGCAGGAAAGCTGAACCGTGGACTGTCAGTTATTGATAGCTACCGATTGTTAAAAGAAGGACAGGCATTAAATGATGATGAAATTTTCCTTGCCAGTGTTCTTGGTTGGTGTATTGAATGGGTATGGCAGTGGAAAGCTTTCACTTTTGTTGGTTGAATGATTATTCTAATCTCTTCAGAAGTTCACTGTGATGGGCTGATGGCATTGTAGATTCTTACAATTATCTGTTGATAAATTTTTCAGCTGCAGGCATATTTTCTTGTTCTTGATGACATTATGGATAACTCTCACACACGTCGTGGTCAGCCATGCTGGTTTAGAGTACCCAAGGTTTGTAGTAAAAGTAAACTTGTGCCATCCTGTTATGTTTCTGCTGCTGTTGTGATAAAGTAATAACCTATAATTACTGTACGGTGAAGGTTGGAATGATAGCAGCAAATGATGGAGTTCTACTACGAAATCATATTCCACGCATCCTTAGGAAACATTTCAGGGAAAAGCCGTATTACGTTGATCTTCTGGATTTGTTTAATGAGGTACAAATGTTGCATCAAGGTTTGAATTGTGGCTTTCATCTTGCTAATATGCTTAAAGTTGACTATGTTGATTTTTTTTAGGTTGAGTTCCAGACTGCTTCTGGACAGATGATAGATCTCATCACCACACTGGAAGGAGAAAAAGACCTGTCCAAATACTCATTGTCACTGTGAGTACAGGAAAAGAGGGGAAAACAATTGGGAGGAAATTATTATTGTAGAACTTCTTTCATGGCAAACATGAAATGCTGGGTCATATTTAAATGTGATTGACTATAATAACTATGCAAAAAGAAAAAAGTTCTACCAGGGAGCAGTATCATATCCTTTCTGTAGTGTCTAATCAACAGTATTTTTGTGTTGTATAGCTTCTTGCCTATTAAATATTTACTTGGCAATCTTAATGATATAAAATGAGAGACCTTGGCAAATTTTTGTGAGTGCTACTTGAAATTTCCAAAAGAATACTGCCAAGTTCTTTATGGTTGGGTATGCTGAAGCATATGATGTGAAATTTGCTTGTTACCGGTTCCTTCTCTTGCTAGCTAGCAATGTGCCAATTCTCAATACAATTTTGTATATTCCATTTCAGTTTCTTGTCCCTTGTTTCTTTCTGTCTTGGAAACCAATACCAATAACTAGCATATGGGCTCTTCTGCAGGCATCGGCATATTGTTCAGTACAAGACTGCCTATTATTCATTTTACCTTCCAGTAAGTATTGTTATTATCTTACATTTTTTGTTGCCTCCCTAATTTAGCTTTCTTCCTTGCCCTTTTTCCTTGAGATACTAATGACAATTGATTCTTTGGTCACACTCTATTTCACACTGCTAGAGTGTAATGTTTTCTGATTAAACAAAAAACAGATAATAAAACACATGTGATGTGTTTTTCAGTTAGAAATTACATCTTTTCCTTCTCTCTCTCTCTAATCACTTTTTAATTGCAATGTATGACATGTTTCTAACGATTCCTCACTTAAAAGTTATTTCTTTTTTATTTTCTATTTGATTCATTTCCAACATTGCTATGACACTGGAATATATTCTGTTATTTACCTTTGTATATGCCTCCTCTCACGCAGGTTGCATGTGCATTGCTCATGGCAGGTGAGAATCTGGATAACCATGTTGAAGTAAAGAACATTCTTGTTGAGATGGGAACGTACTTTCAAGTGCAGGTAATACTTTGTTGGCATAGATTTGACCTCTTCTCTTTCTTTAGACCATTAGCCTCTAGAAGGCTGTATGTCTAGTGTCTACACATTTTCACTATCATCTTGAAACTCTTTTAAAAACTGTGCTGTAACCTATGTTTTCTCATTTTCCCTCTCAATTTAGGATGATTATTTGGATTGTTTTGCTGATCCTCAAACACTTGGAAAGGTGAGCATACTAGATAATGGATATTGGAAACATCGTTTTCTTTATAATCTCATTCTAGTTGTCTACGGGACCAGATAGGTACAGATATTGAAGATTTTAAATGCTCTTGGTTAGTTGTGAAAGCATTGGAACGTAGCAATGAACAACAAAAGAAAGTTTTATATGTAAGTGAGCATCCTTATTATTTTTCGGCCTGCCACTTCTTTCCTTCCGCCATGATTTCACTGCGATAAATCTCTAATTGTGATTTGCAGGAGAACTACGGGAAGTCAGATCCTGCAAATGTTGCTAAAGTGAAGGCCCTTTACAACGAGCTTAATCTTCAGGTCTGAACTTCAGTTATAGTAGCTCTCATTAATAATTTATTGGGAAACACAACCCTTAACATTTGCAATTTCGCCGTACGAGCATTAATTATTAAGACGACCTATCAGCCAAATAACAAGGAACAAAATTAAGCTGTTAAGAGAAAAAGAAGACTTCATCACATTTTGCAAGAAATTCATGCAAACTAAGTTGAAAACGTTTTCTAAGCATCATTATAGATGCTGACTTTCTTTGAATTATTTATTCATAATCCAAATGAATAGGATGTGTTTGCGGAGTATGAGAATGCGAGCTATGAGAAGCTGGTAACCTCCATCGAAGCTCATCCTAGCAAAGCAGTTCAAGCTGTATTGAAGTCCTTTTTGGCTAAAATTTACAAGAGGCAGAAGTAGAGTCACTGTAAGGCGACAACCAAATTTGTTGAAGTTGCAATAGAATCTAGAGTCCTAATTTCTATCTAGAACTTTATCCTGTTTCTTGGCCTGGAATTTTTTAAGAATCGTTCTTCTTGTCTTCATTTTATTTTTGGGGTGATATGATCTTGTTGTATTTTATCTTGTAAACTGTTTTGTGATCCTTGTTTGACTACTGAGTTTCTTTTTCTTCTGAAACTTTTGGGTCATTATTATGATCATTTGCGATTCAGCCAGAGACCATAATTTTGCCAGTGAATAAAAAGTTATAAAAATGGCCAAATAATTAGAATTTGGTTCTTTAACATGCCGAATGATAACTGTTAAATGATATTAACAGATAATATATTAATTATTTTATAATTTATCTATTTTATCATAATTAAACCCGATAGTATAAGAATTCTTTAACAAATCCTAATTACACTGTAAAACGCTGGCCGTTAAATAGTATTAAACAATTGAGAAATGCTATTTCTATTACAAGTTTATACCACAATATACATAAGAAAGAGAGAAAAAATTGATATGTGATATTGTAATTTATCAATTTTATTTTTTTTAATGTTATTTATTTTAATATTATCAACACTTATCCTTATTGTAATAGCTTTAATTTAACTTTTTTTAACAACTTAAATTGTTAAAAGTAACTAAGAAAGAAGATAATAAATGAAAACTTTTAGAAAATGACTTGGAAAAAGGACTATAACATAATGAAATTGTTACAATGAGAGGAAAAGAGGAGAGAAAAAAAAATTAATTATAGAATATAATGAATACTGTGATAAAGAAAAGATAAAGAATGAAGTGTTGTTATATGAATTATTTTCTTTTTTGGGGGTCATTAATGAATTTTTGTATAATAACACAACTCATATCAATTTAGCACCATCAAAAGCTGCATTCCCAACTTCGCACTTCAAAGTTTCAAACAGGACTGACTCAATGGACTTCTTAAGATAATAATTTATTAGAATTATTATGGTTATTATAGTTTTATTTTAAATTTATCTTTCAATTTTTTTAAGGTATAACATTATTTATTAATAATCCTATTTAAATCATCTACTGTTTATTTTTCAAATGATAATAAAAATAACCCATTTAATTTTTCTTAAGATATTGTTCATCTTAAATAAAATTTTATTAATTTTAATTTTGAAATGCTTAATTAATTAATGGTATATAAGACAATTGAGTTAATCATGTTTTCATATGTTTTTCTTCAATTATGGGTTTGAATATTAGTTTTTTCTTCAATTCGCATAAAATATTAAAATTTTCATACTCAGCACTTTTTATTTTATTTTAAGTACATAATAGGACAGACAATTAAAAATATCATCACCATTATTAGTTTAACATATTAGTATATATTGTTGCAAGAGATGTCACCGATACCGATTGAATTTATCGACAATTTCTCGTCTATCAATATTTCTGATTGCTAAGATTAATGATAATGGGATATTCTGATAACAAGTCGAACTTGTGCCAAATTACCAATTGGGTAAGATGTTCATAGATTTTTTAAAAAAAAAAATAAAAAAAATCATCAACATCTTTTATATTGGAACATGATTTTTGGATTTTCGAGAGCATCGTTTTTATTGACAACTAAGCCATTGGTATCTGCGAATAACTGGCACTAGCAGCTGCCAATGACAATAATTTTGGTCGTTCTTGTTGACATGAGATTGTGGATAAGTGTGTATACTTCTCCCCTTTCCCATTTATCACATTTTCTACCTTTTTCTTTTCTCATATTCTTTTTTATCATACAAGGAAGATTTTAGGAAAAAGTTGGTTGAGGTTCCAAACTTTTATTTATAAGTAATTTATCAAAATTTTCATCTTAAATATTCATGAATTTTTAAATATTTTAATGTTATGAATAATATTTAATTATGATGCTTAGGATTATTTTAGAATTTGTATATTTAATAATAATAAGTTTAAAATTAAGGTTTTAATTATATTAGTATAACTAATTTAGACATTTTCTAAAAATTTTGTAACTGTTAAAATTAGATTTTGGGTGTTAAGATTTATATTAAGTTTTAATTAGATTATATTTATTAAGATTTTTTGGTACAATTAAAAAAATATGAGATATTTTATGTAAAATTATTTTAATCTTTCCTTTATCATTTAATTTAAAAATTATACAAACTTTAATTAAATTTTGATTGTTACGATTTATTTTAGATTTGAAAGTTCAAATTTTTATTTAGTTTAATTAGGTTTTATAAAATTAAGTGATGTTCCTATAGTTTGTTGTTTTTATTGTATGTTTGTTTCTTCAATTTTGAGTATGGGTTTTCAATTATTTTCTAATGCTCCAACCTTTTTAATAATTATTTAAAAATTATATCTACCATGATTTTTACTTGATTGACAATATAAATTTTTATATTGACAATGTATTAAAATTAAATTCAATATTTTAAAGGTAACAAATATTGTAATATAATTTCAAAATCTTCTCCCCAATTAATTTACATAAATTTAACATATCACAAAATAATTTTAACTTCATTTTATATTTCACATCTAGTTGATCTACTAAATATCTAACATAAATATCTAACATAGCAACTAAATATAAAAAACGGAGTCTTTTTCATAATATATGTACCCAAATACTAAGACTGTTATATATATAGGTAAGAGTTTACTGAGTCTTTCTTTTGTTTTCTGAAAACACAAGTACGAATATATCCTATTCATTGTGAATTTGTGATCCCTGAACATCTTTTTGATAAGGGTTATAACGTAATTTTGATTATTACTTTTTTTTGAATTAAATATATTTATAATTCTTCTAAAATATTTAAATTTTGGTTTTGATCCTTCAATTTTAAAATTTTTGCTTTAGATTTCTTATTTTTTAAAATATCATGATTATAATTCTAAATGTTAATTTAAGTTATATTAAGTTAAGTTAGATCAATTATTATTAGAGAAAATTTTGATCATTTATAAAATATTTTGATTATAATCCTCAAATCATGATTAATCTATTTTAATTTAATAAAATTTAAGTTAATATAAGAATTATAATAATCTATTTTAAAAAATGAAGAATTTAAACCAAATATTTTAAATTTAAGAGACCAAAATCAAAATTTAAATATTTTAAAAGAATTAAAAACATGTTTAACCCCTTTTTTTTTATTTATTAACTAACAGTCATGCACTTATGCTTCATCTTTCTTCGTTACGATCCTTGTTACTCATCTAAACATCAGAAAACACACACAGATCATTAATGTTAGGAGTTTCATAATTTACTTTAGACTAATAATCAACAAATATAATTTATTTCGGACATCATATTCTAGCGGCATGCACAAGAGATACACATAATTGGCGATCATCGTTGGAGGTTAAGAAAGTGTTCTGGTAACGATTATTTAAAAAGGAAATTTCTTTTAAAGTGTTTTTAAAAATTAAAAAAAAAATTCTCAATACAAATTAAACCAAACATGTAATAATTAGCTAGGCACATTGCATGTGGCCATTGGCGTGTAACTGGAAGAAGTCAAGGAGAAGGAGTCAAGCAAGCAGTAACATGGTGCAATTTTCACTTGCTTCAGTCGTGGTCCAACTTGTATTAATTCTTTCTTTTAATATATACGACGAAGTTAACTCTATACTTTTGAATGTTTATTTTTTATTATTAAATATTTCTTTTTTTTTATCTGTTCAGATAAAAAATACATATATTAAAAATGTAAGCAGTGTTGTTAATTTTTTTAGTTATCATTATCTATTTTCTTAATTTTTATAAAATCCATTCTTATTTTATTTATTTATTTATTATAATTATAACTTTTTTACTTATTATTGAATGTATATAAAAAATTAATCAATATTTTTTCAATATTTAAATAAACAGATAAATGAAAATCATTTTTGTTGTTTATCTGGATAAATAAATAAAAAATTAAAGGAATATAAGTTTTATTTAATTATTTAAAACTAATTTTAAAAAAACTCCATAATATTTCAAATAATAGTAAAAATATTTTTAAAAATTAAAAAAAAAATGTTGATAGTATTTTTGCCATGCACTGTGATCAGAGTGGGACATTCACATTCATAGTAGCCACTGACACAGACCCCTCTTCATAATTTTGTTAGGGTGAATAGAAGTGTCCCATGCAACGTACTTCATGGAATCAAATTAAGAGACCCATGGACAGAAAATTCCATCACATTAATCACTAATCAAGAAAAACCATGTGTCATAACTTTGTTGCAAGAGTTTATGCTTGGATTTTAAAATGTTTTTATTTCAAACGTACCAATTAAATTATTTTCATATACCAACAAGAAAATATTATATTTTTAAATGAAAATTCGTATGATTATAACTCAAGTTATGTTTATTCATTTATTTTTTGATTGAGAAATTCTATTCATAACTTAACCCTTTGCCCAAAGACAGGAGCAAGCAATGAAGGGTGGGTGCCCTCCAAATTGGACCCCATGATGGCATTTGACAAAACGGTAGCTGACTCTTCCACCCAATATTAAATTCATAGCCATTTCAGCACGAAACAGAAAAAAAGTGGAAAGAAAAAATAAAATAAAATCATAAGTATCTATCTTTATCCAATCTTCCGGATTACTGGATCGATTGTTTTATACAAAATATTAGCCTTTTTCGCACAAAGAATTTTTAATATAATTTATTAATGAGTATATAAGAAGGGTGTTCCTCTTTTTGTTTAGTAAATTTTAAATATATATTTTTAAAGTATTACAGGCTCATCACATTAATATTTTAAACAAAATTATAATTAAATTTGTTTATT
Organism: Canavalia gladiata; assembly: GCA_037954105.1. Lineage (NCBI taxonomy): Eukaryota > Viridiplantae > Streptophyta > Magnoliopsida > Fabales > Fabaceae > Canavalia > Canavalia gladiata. The sequence continues at coordinate 52,205,713 of CM075662.1, forward strand.
AATCACGTCTCTTGTTGAAAAGAACTAATAATAACATAAATTAATGGATTTAGTAATTATTGGTATCTAAAAGATTAATTTGATGGTAATTTTTAAAAAATACTAATTAATATATTGATACGCTAATTTTGAAAAGATTAATTTAAGTTTTTAAATATTTTTATTCTTTAATAAATTGTTAAACATACATTAATTAATTTTTATAGTAAATATTTTATGATGTATACGTAACTTAAAAACTTTAATAGTACAGTTTTATATTTTTTATTACATAAATTTTATTTAATAAATATAAAAAATAAGAAAGAAAAAGACAAATGTATATATAACATTTAATATATATATATATATATATATATTAAAAGAAAGAGGAAATTATAAAAAATAAAAAAAAATATTATTTAACTGACACACTTATAAGATTTACAGAGATGTCGAAATGGGTGGGACAAAATACATCACTTACATTTCCTATGTAAGCATAGGCTGTCTCTAACATGGAATTTGTAAACCAAAATAAATATGGAATTTTTTTACCGTGATGTAAATAATAGTTTTTATATAGAAAGTTCTTATATAAAATTAAATAAATTATTATATAAATAATATTAAATATTATAATTTTTTAAGGATAAATATCACTATTATCAATTTTTTAGGATAAATATCAGAAAAGTTAAATAAATATATGGTAAATAGGCAAAAAAAAGAGAATGTTTTAAAGATAGTGATTAAAAATATGAGAATTAATATTAAATATATTAAAAGTTAGGATGGTAATATATTAATAATATTCTTTAATAAAAATTATCGTTTTTAAAATTTTTAATTAATATACATAGGTTTATGGTCGGAATTTTGTAAAAGAAAAGTTACCCTTATAAAAATGATTTAATAACAGCATAGTAGAAAGGTAAACGGTGGGGGCGTATGGATATCATCAATGATCCAACGTCATACGCGCTGGCCTCCTTGAACAGAATGAGAATGGGGTCAATTTAATGAAAGAAAAGTATATTTACTTTAACAAACATAAAATTGATTTTGTTCTTTCTCCCTTTCTTTCCATCATTTCATGTCCAATTTTTCCTTTTATTAAATAATTTTTTTTTAATTTTCCGCTCTCAATCAATCATTCCATTAATTTTGAAAGTTTAGGTTCCATCAATGTCTGCTGATTTTTATCCACTCTATAAATCCTTTTTCACTTTTAATTATGTTTTGTTGCTTGGCTCGTTGACAAAATTTCTCTGCTTCTTTCTTAACTGTTTCAACTGTTCCGATTAATTCGTCATAAAAATTTAATTTTGAATCAATTCTTGCATAGATTCAGCAGTTTCCGCATCATTTCTTTCGGCACAATCTTAGATTCTTCCATATGCTTCTGTCCGGTTTATGGGTCAGTTTTTCTTCTTCTGTACTCTGAAGAATTTGATTCTTAGTTTTCAACTTCAAAGTTCATTCTTTCTACTTCTTAGTCATAAACTACATTACCCTTTTGGAAAGATCTTGCTGGGGTGCTCTAAAATTTCAGGGTGAATAGAGAAGTTGACATTTTTACTTCAAGATTCTGGTTGCCTTTGAATTTTGTTACATAATGAAGCTTGTGGTTCGTGTGATTGAGGCAAAAAACTTGCCACCGATGGATCCTAATGGGTTGAGTGATCCTTACGTGAGATTACAGTTGGGGAAGCAGAGGTTCAGGACAAAGGTGATCAAGAAGAGTTTGAATCCAAAGTGGGATGAAGGGTTTAGCTTTAGGGTGGATGACCTTAATGAAGAACTGGTGATCTCTGTTATGGATGAAGATAAGTTCTTCAATGATGACTTTTTGGGTCAACTCAAAGTGCCAATCTCACTTGTTTTTGAGGAGGAGATCAAGTCCCTTGGCACTGCTTGGTATTCTTTGCAACCCAAAAGCAAGAAGTCCAAGAACAAGGATTCTGGTGTGTTATGCTGCTGAACACTACTTTCACATTCCTTATCCAATAGTATGCTTCTTAGCTAACATTTGAGTGGCCATGTTTGTTCTCTTTCTCTCTCTCTTGACTTCCGACTCATTCTTTCAATCTCTGAAGTTAGATTCCTTGAATTTCTCTTGTGAATTTTGTTGAGATATCACCAAGCTTACGGAGATATGACACTGATTTAGTTTAATCTTTCCTTTTATATCAGATATGTGTGTTTGTGTGGATAGCCTAATTCTAGGAAACTTACCGTATATTATATAATTAGCATTATAACCCAGATTTAGCTTTGATTCTTTCCTTATTCCCGGCTTTTCCTTGTATACCTATAAATTCATGTACGCACTGTATGGTGTAATCAATCAGAACAAGCATATTTTTTCAGCAAGTCTCAAGTAATTTGGCTGTGGTAAACCAGGGTTTAAAAGAGAATTGTGTTTCCAATGAAGAAATCTATGATAAGAAGTTATTGGATTGAGTTATTTAGTTTCACAATTAGAGTGGTTAAGAGGATTGAGGAAATTCAAAGACTGGAGAAAGTTGGAGAATTTTACACATGGGGGGTGTTCGATAAAATTTCAACCCTGAATTTTCTCAAGATACCACGAATTTAAGGAGATACGACACTGATTTAAAGTAATATTTCCTGTTATATCAGATCTGTATATTTGTGTAAATAGCTTATTTTTAAGAAACTTACCGTATATTATGTAATTAGGATTATAATCCAGATCTAGCTCTGATTCTTTGATTCTTTTCTTATTTTGGCTTTTTCTTGTATACCTATAAATTGATGTACCCTTTGTATAGTGTAATCAATCAGAATAAGCATATTTTTCAGTAAGTCTCAAGTAATTTGGCTGTGGTAAAGTAGGATTTAAAAGAGAATTATGTTTCTCATGAAGAAATCTATGATAAAAAGTTATTGGATTGAGTTATTTAGCTTGAGCTACAGGACTTGGTTTTTATTCAAAACAATTTTGTTTACTTCAAAGAGGTATAATTTGAGCTATAAAAATGATTTTTTGAGGCGGAACTTGATTGGAATCTTATACATTATAATTTGATTCTGAAATTTTTTTGGAATTTCTTGTCATCACCATAATTCTCAACAATTTTGTGAAGATGGTCATTTTGTTTTGTACTCTTATATAGACAAATTCACTTTGATCATGTGTAACTTTAGTTAGGAGGATTGTTTTTTAGTGAAACTAGTGGAGTTTGAAAGATAAGTTCTAGTTTTAGTATGTTAAGTTTCAGAAATTTTAACCATGGATATTGCTCTTGGTGCATAAAATGTAGAACATAGCTATACTGATTTCTTTTATAGATAGCCTACTCTGAATGATTATAACTTGGGCAAGGAAACTTCGATTTGTGTAATCTTTAGCTTTTTAGGAAGCTTGGAAAGTCATGTCTCTTATGACAAAATCTCATAAATTAGTTCATTGCAGGTCGATCACAATTGGGGATAAAAGTGGACTAGTTTAGTAAAGTATTCAATTCAACATGCTATAATTTACATATCTTAGGATGTGATGATTCTTTGGTATTTTAAAACATGCATGTTGTAGTGTATGATGTAAAAATCTCAGTTTTTTGCTCAATTTTTTGTGAGAATGGTGCGCTTGCAAAGTTTTGGTGTTATAGTAACAAAGCAAAAAATGTAATGGTATATATGCAATGGTGGGTTCGTTAATGTTTTGGATTTTGCCAAATTTTAATGAGAATTGAAATATTTTACTTTGGTAAAGATTATGAAAGATGAGTGTTATGAGAAAATGATATGAGAGTATATAATGGTTTGAACATTTACGTGTATGTGTATGTATGCTTGGGAGAATCACCCTTTTGTTGTTTATTCTTTTAGTCACCGTAAACGATTGAGTGAAACCAAGTAATGCCTGCAAATGCTTTTGCTGCTGCCAAGATCTTATTTTATTGAAGAAAAGATTGTACTGATCTGAAGAATGTTGTATCATCCAACTTTACCTGCAAATATTATACTAGTTTTGCTAAACCTTTTGTTTTGAACTGCTATTAACTCTGATATGAATGATTTTGATCATGCATCTCAAAAGGGCCATCCACCTTAACTCTGTTTGGGAAAATTATATGCCCACTAACTGTATACATGAAAATATTAATTGTGGTTTTCTGCTGTTATCTTGAGCTTGAATTCTGGCATTTTTTCCTTTTCTTGGCAGGTGAGGTTCGTTTGAGCATATATTTTTCACAAAAGAATGCACCCATGGAGTCAAACGGTAGTGGTGATCTTTTACATCCAAAAAAATTTGCTGATGCGATGACTGAATCACCTTCAAGGTCTTCCACTGGCTGTTCAAACTCATCTTCTCCTGAAAGGGAAGAAATTACATCTGCTAAGGATGAAAAATCAGGTACACAAAAAACAATAACAGGAAGAATTGCTCGAATCTTTAATAAGAGCTCTGACATGTCCTCAACCCCATCCCGTAGAAGCATTGACTCAGACCAATCTGAAATTAGTAAAGTAGAAGGTAGTGAGATCAAGACTGAGGATCAGTCCTCTAATGAGACTTTTGAAGAAGCTATGAGAAAAATTCAGTCTGCAGATCAAGGCAGTGAAATTCCTAGCACTTTACCTGGAGGAGTGTTTATTGATCAACAATATATCACTGCACCAGAAGACTTGAACGAGTTCCTATTCTCATCAGATTCAAATTTTCTCAAGTCACTGGCAGATGTACAGGGTAATACAGAACTTGAAATAGGACCTTGGAAGTTTGAGAATGGTGGGGAGAGCTTCAAAAGATTAATTACATACGTCAAGGCTCCCAGTAAATTAATTAAGGCAGTCAAAGCCTTTGAGGAACACACGTACTTAAAAGCTGATGGGAAGAACTTTGCTGTTTTAGCCAGTGTCAGCACTCCAGATGTGATGTATGGGAGCACCTTTAGGGTAGAAGTACTCTATGTGATCACACCTGGACCAGAGTTGCCATCAGGAGAACAGTGTTCCCGTCTGGTTATATCATGGCGAATGAATTTTTTACAAAGCACTATGATGAAAGGAATGATAGAAAACGGGGCTCGTCAAGGTATGAAGGATAGCTTCGACCAATATGCCAATTTGTTATCTCAGACTGTTAAACCCGTTGATCAGAAGGACCTTAGTTCTGATAAGGAACAAGCTTTGGCATCATTACATGCAGAGCCTGAATCAGCTTGGAGGCTAGCAGTTCAATATTTTGCTAACTTCACAGTAATCTCAACAGTTTTCATGGGGTTGTATGTACTTATCCATATTTGGCTGGCTGCACCAAGCACAATTCAAGGGCTTGAGTTTGGTGGGCTTGACCTGCCTGATTCAATTGGTGAGTTTGTTGTCTGTGCTGTCCTGGTTCTTCAAGGTGAACGCATGCTGGGTTTGATCTCACGCTTCATACAGGCCAGAGCACAAAAGGGTAATCTCACACTGAGTGAATTCTGATACTTCATGTTTCACCAATCTGTCTTTCCCTTTTCTTGCTTTGAACGGAGCAACTGCTAGTTTGTTTCTATCACCTTTTAATTGTCTAATGCCTATTTACTTAATTTAATGTCCATATGTCAGCACTTATATATATATATTTTGGTACTCCATTAATAGGTAGTGATCATGGAATTAAAGCACAAGGAGATGGGTGGTTGCTAACTGTTGCTTTAATCGAAGGAAGCAATTTAGCTTCTGTTGATTCCAATGGGTTCTCTGATCCATATGTGGTGTTTACTTGCAATGGGAAAACAAGAACCAGTTCAATCAAGTTCCAGAAATCTAATCCTTTATGGAATGGTGAATATCATGTCATCATTTATTATTTTCTCTTATAATTTGGACCAAACCTCTAAATCCAGAGATCTAATACATAACTTTTGTTTTCCCTGTATGGGAGGATCTGTATTTTGTATGGTTTTTTTTTTAAATAAAAACATTGTGTATCTTTGTAGAAATATTTGAGTTTGATGCAATGGATGATCCTCCTTCTGTGCTGGATGTGGAAGTTTATGATTTTGATGGACCTTTTGACGAAGCTGCATCTCTAGGACATGCTGAAATTAATTTTCTGAAAGCAAACATATCAGATCTTGCTGATATATGGGTGCCTCTTGAAGGAAAGTTGGCTTTGGCATGTCAGTCTAAGCTGCACCTGAGAATTTTCTTGGACAACACTAAAGGTGCTAATATTGCAAAGGACTATTTAAGTAAAATGGAGAAAGAGGTTGGGAAGAAGGTACGTAAAACACTTTATCTTATCTGTGCTCCACTCCTGTTTTCTAACCCTTCTTTCTGCCTTTTTTTTTTAAAAAAATAATGTAGATTAATTTGCGGTCACCTCAAACAAATTCAGCATTTCAGAAACTGTTTGGGCTTCCACCTGAGGAATTTCTCATCAATGACTTCACCTGTCATTTGAAAAGAAAAATGCCCATGCAGGTGTGTGGTTATTCTGCTATGTAATGTTGAAAGCCATGGTCTATTTTTTCTTCTTTAGTATTATCTCATCAAGTTGCCAATATTTCTATGCAGGGCCGCCTATTTTTGTCTGCAAGAATAATTGGGTTTCATGCAAATTTGTTTGGAAAGAAGACAAACTTCTTTTTTCTTTGGGAGGATATTGAAGACATTCAAGTCGTTCCTCCCACATTTTCATCAATGGGGAGTCCAATAATTGTCATAACTCTTCGGCAAGGTAGAGGTGTGGATGCAAGGCATGGTGCTAAAACACAAGATGAACACGGCAGGCTGAAGTTCCATTTCCAGTCTTTTGTGTCTTTCAACGTTGCACACAGGTAGACTAGGGACTATATATAATATCTTACAAACTTATTTCACATATATACATATCTGCAACTTATATGAAAATCTTTCCTGTTTTGTGTTTAACCTTTTTTTTTGTCCTTTCCCCTGGTAGTTAGGTCTGTAATAACACCAGTATGCATTTCCTTTTTTGATCTATTTTCTTGCGTTTAGAATCTAGTCCCTTGAGGTTGTTCCAAGTTCCAACAAGGCATTGTGTTAAAGATGTCAGCGTTGGCAATTCACAATTGCAACTCTTTTAGTTGATTCATATCTGGATATTATAATGAAAATTGCTGACTTTTATTTGTATCATGACTGTTATTTTACCTAACAATGTGAAAGTATTTTTACCTCATCATGAGGGTTTGTAGCTGACTTGCAAGTCTAATTTCAATTTCATGTAATTGTAATAATAGTATATGTTAAAAACAATTTGCATAATTTGCTATTATGTAATTTTCATTTCTTCAATTACTTGAACATAGAAGATAAAGTTATTCAGTAATGAAATACGATGAAAAGCCTTATCATTTTGATGATTTCTGTAACAGTGATAAAGGCATGGTTCCATAATTGTTCATACAGTGCATGAATCGTGAAAAATGAGCGCTTGTTATATGGAAATGTCTAAAGATGTTTTCTTCCACTTATGTTTGACTATCATTTTTGACAAAATTTAGTTGGCTAGTTGCTTCTCAACTGCCCCTATTCTCCTCATAGATTGGTGTGAAAATTTTCGTTACCACAAAATATTTCCCTAGTTTTGGGAGGCTTTTTTAACTCATCCTACTTCACATAGATGAAATTGATAGTTGGTGATTGCTGACATATAGATGAAACTGTTTGAGAAGGTACAGTGATAGAGAATAGTATAGAAGATATCATATGTTACTAAGAAAGTATTTTGATGGTGATGTAGGACTATCATGGCTCTCTGGAAGGCTAGATCCTTGAGTCCTGAACAGAAGGTCAAGTTTGTTGAAGATGAATCTGATACCAAAAGCCTTATAAGTGAAGAGAGTGGTGGCTCATTCCTTGGCCTGGATGATGTTATCATGTCTGAGATTTATTCTTGTTCCCTTCCAATTCCTGTAATCTCTCCCTCTCTCTCTTAACACATGTGCATGTGTGCACACACGTGTCACATGTATGCATACATGCATGATGCATGTCCTTTTCTTTGATTTATTGCCATAACTGCAAATCATTGTTTCCTTATTCAATTTTTTGTTCAACTTTGCAAATCGCCTGTTTGATTATAGTTATTTTCCTTGATTTATTTAGGCAAGTTACCTCATGGAGATATTTAGTGGGGGTGAGTTGGACCGTCGGATCATGGAAAAGTCTGGTTGTCTTAATTATTCTTATACTCCTTGGGTATCAGAGAACAATGATATATCTGAAAGGGCAGTATATTACAAATTTGAGAAGCGTGTCTCAAGTTATAAAGGTGAAGTGACAAGTACTCAGCAAAGATCTCCCCTTTTGGATGGAAAGGGTTGGCTTGTGGAAGAGGTTATGAACCTTCATGGAGTTCCTCTTGGTGATTATTTCAGTGTGAGTTAGCTTGCTTCAAGACTTTTAGTGCCTAATTGTTATTTCTGTCTTCTAGATTTACCTGTTCTTATTATCCTTCTGTTAGTTTCACCTCATGCATCACTGAGTCGTATCTCATATATGTCACAGATACACCTTCGTTACCAAATTGAGGATTTACCCCCAAAAGCCAAAGGGTGTAGAGTGCAAGTATTATTTGGAGTGGAATGGCTAAAAAGCACAAAGAATCAGAAAAGGATTACAAAGAATATCCATCAAAATCTACAAGAACGTTTAAAGTTGACCTTTAGTCTTGTTGAGAAGGAGCTTTTACCAAAATAGCAAATCTTCCTGGATTTGACTTAAATGAGGATTCGAGCTAGCCAAAATTCTTATAGAAAAAATGTTATTTCCATTCATGAGCTTGGACTGGAATATTTGATGCATCAGATCATAAGGTTCATGTGATTGTGTTGTTTGGGGTTAGTTTGTTTGCTTAACAATCAGAACCCTGCTAGTTATCAGAGCTATGATGATGCTGAAAATTTGTGCTCTTTGGTTGACTTGCTACCAAGTCTGTTCTTTAAACCAGCTTACTGATGGAAGAGAGATTGCCAAATTGTTCCATTGTACATACATAATTCGTTTTGAAGGTACTCAGATTGTTAGCAGTTGCTACCACTTCAAATTTTGGGTTTGTTATGCAGTAAGCATCACAGCTTAAGAGCATAAGTTGACAGCTTATTACAAAGGCTGGCAACAAAATGTTGCCTCATATAGGGAATTTTTTTTTGTCATGTAGGAAGTCTTGTAAACTATTATTTAGGCATGTCGTCATGACATAAAAGCACAGCTCCTTCAACTTCTTGTAGATTGATTTGTTCAAATTTGAAATACATTCTTAACAATATGGCTTTTTGACTTTGTCATGTAGAATTTACGTTCACTGCTGATTTTCCAACATAGAATTCTTTTGTTTTGGTTTGAGACAATTATGTACAGTTTCATTTGAAAAAAACACAAAAAAGAGTAAATTATGACCTTGAGTTGTAGAAATTGTTTGCAAGTATTTAACATGATGCAATAAATTTTAAATCGTTATGTTCATGGAAAATAACTCTTTAATGGTATAAGATTTTTTGGTGTATAATAATAAAATTAATGAAATTTGAATTTAAGATGTGTAAATTATTTTAATCTCTTACCATTAGGTTAATCTTAATAATTTTTTAAATGGATAAGTTGATGTATGAGTTCCTTAAGCTATAAAGGATGAAATCATACAAATGGCATTTGCCATTTTTTTATATTCGGGGAGGCTTCCCTTTCTTTATCTGTACTTCTATAATTTTGTCAAGAGATGTATCATGTGTTCACTGTGTATTTTTTTTTTTTTTACCTTCGTTTAAGTGACTTTATTGTAATTTTATGGTTAAATTAATCTATTAATTCTTATAATTTTATAATTAAACCTTTAAAGAATAAAATATTTTTGTTAACTCAATTTCTTTTATCCAAATAATTATTAGTCATTGTTATGTTTCTATTCTTGTAACAAAACTTTCTTTTTAGAATTCATTTGAAATTTGATCTTCAAAAAATTGTGTAATTTCAATGTTTATTGCGTTTATTTTAATATCCATTTTCAACATACGTTCATCTATTAAAGCTATTGTTGCTTTTTTGTTAATAAACTTTATAATGCATGTGACATAATCATGATTTTAGATTTGTTTAGATAAAGAAATGAAATAAAGAAGAATAAAATTATTAGAAAGATGAAGAATAAAGTAACATACCTTGAAAAGGGTGTATTTAGATGGGTAAAAAAAGGAAAAAAAAAATTCTTTTCATTTAAATGAGTTAAAAATAAAATAAAAAAAGTGACTTAAAAAATTTATTTATAATTATTAAAAATATTTTAATAAATTATTTATTTTTTACTATAATATTTTCCTAATAAAAAATATTTTAAATTTTCATAATATTTTATATTATAAAAAAGGTCATCCCTCAAAATCTCTTTGGTGATGGAAAAATAAAAATATGGAACTCACTTAAAATTAATTAAATCCGTCCAATTTTTTCGATTAAAAATTTAATAAAGCTATTTGAATCAACAAATTAATTTAACCTATTTTGAAAATTGTGTTGATATTTTAAATTGAAATATGTTTCGATTGAATCCTTTATTTTAGTAATATTAAAAAAAATAAATACATTTCTAATATAAAAAGAAATTGATTTTTCTATCTTTTTAATTAATATATTTAAAACCAGTTGCATGAAACTAATTGTTTTAAGCAATGATCTTCTAGGTTTAAGTTCAATTAATCTAAACACTTCACTCTTCGGTTATAGGTGGAAATAATTTGTTCAAATATTAAAAAATAAGAAATAATAATAATAAATATAAAAACAATTAAAAGTTAATAAAAGTTATAAAATATAAAAATTAAAAGATATATTTTTAATAAAAAATTTAAATAAATTAAAATATAAATAAAATAATTTAAAACATAATAGTTTGTAAGTTACAGAATAAAAGTGGGGATAGAAAATCAATGAAAAGACACTTTTTTGGTTAACAGGCAGTGGAAGACTAGTTTTATTTAGTTGAACCAAAAAATGGAAGAAAAGTTTAAATCAATAAAAATAAACAAATAAGAGGAAAGTATTCAAAAACTATAGAAAAATTAAGAAAAAAGATATAGAAGATAATGAAGGAGAATGTATCGCAACAAGAACGAAATAAGTAAAGCTTACAAAATGATCAACAAATCATTAATCATACCTAGTATAGTATAGTAAGAGCATAGAAAGGAAAAAGTAAAGCTTAAAGAACTATCAACAAATCATTAAAAATTACGAAAATATAGAAGCAATCAAATTTATCTTTCTAAACCATATAACTATATAACCTTTTTTTTTTTCTTTCTTTCTTTTATTAATATGATGATGCTTTAAGTGTTTTGAGTTGCCAATACTTGATATAAAATTTGTTCTTTAACATCTTTTCAAAATTAATTAATTTCTATTATACTAATTTTCAATTTTTAATTTCCAATGCTTGATTTGTCAAACATATCTTATAACATCTTTTCTAAGTTAATTAATTTTTAATGTCTCAACTTAATAATATTATACATAAATGATAACCTCTATGTAATTTTTTTTTAATATGTACTAGTATTTATAGGTAAGATAATGTGTGATATTTCTTTATTTATCTAGTAATTTTATTTTTTATTATGGTTCTTAATTCATAACTTTTGTTTTTTTTTTCTTCACTTTTAATAATATAACAAAAAAAAAATAAACTACAGTTTCAAATAAACTATATGAATTTATCCTTTTTAAATTGACGTAATAATATATTATATTTTTAAAATATAAAAATATAATAATTTTTATATGTCTAATATAAAATTAAAATTTTCATTTTACAGTTTCAAATAAGTTGAATCAAATAATTTTTTTTTGAATTCTTTTCATTTATTTCATAAAAAAAATTAAAACATCTTTTAATAATTTATACAAAATTAAAATAAATTAATAAAAATAATTTTTTAGGATGAAATAAATATTTTTTGTTAATAATACTTTTACATAATTATTTAGAAGGTAAGCGATTTTTAATTGACGTTGCAGAAAGATATTAATATTTTTTCATAAATGTTTTTTTAATCCAATTTAATTTTAAAGATCGATTTTTTTTAAAAATTTTTTTTAATAAATTTTGATTATGACTCTTTTATTTTATGAAATATTTTTTTTTTGTCATTCCCTTATTATTTTAATTACAACAATAATGATCAACTAAGTAATTAGATGGATCAACTGTTAAAATTTATATTTACAAAATATTTTAAATACACATAGCATAAAAAATAAATTTTTGATTGTAGAATATTTAACCACAAAAAATCTAATCATATTACTAACGTTGAATATATCGTATGATCACACTTTCTAATCTTAACAATAATTTATCAACATATCCTTTATGATACTAAATCTTTCCAATTCTTTTACAATTAATATGATAACGGAATTAAATTTTGAAATAAAAGTAAACGTAGGATGTTTTCATAATTCTTTTAAAAGACCAAACTGTTGATTACTTTCACCAAGCGTAGGAAAGAGTGTACGATGGTTAAAAAATAATTTTTAAAAAATATAAGATACCAAATTGAGTTAGGATGCAAGATTAGGTATGATAACAGGTTATGTTAAGGACAGTTTTTATCTGTGTTTCCATTCTACAAAAAGATAGGAACAAATTGAACGATTGAAGTGCAAAATTAATTTGGGAAGTAAACAGTTTGAAATATTTATAGAGGTTTTGAATAGAAAAAATTATAAAGTTCTAGATAAAAGAAAATTAATAAAAGATTAAATTTGTTAAACTTTAAAAGTTAAGAGATTGAAACTGCTAAAAAAATTAAGAGACCAAAATTATATATAAATCAAAATAAAAGAATAAAACATAATTAATTTTTTTTAAAAATTACTCTCACCATATATATATATATTAAAATTAGAAAATAAAATTATTATATGAATAACACATTTTTTAAAACTAAAACTAATTAAAAATTAGTTTCAATGGAAATTGAGCGGAATTCACAGGAAGAGAGTGGTGAAGACTGAAATCTGATGGATAAGATTGACATTGCAATAGAGAGGGAGATATTGGTAATAACATAATTAATTACTATTACTATTACTATATTAACCCACAAAATTAAATTTAGCATCTCTTTTTCTTTCTCATTCTCTCTCCACTTCCCAGAGACGCAGCATTCTAAAACCCTAATCGGTATGATTCTCCAACTCTCGTTTCAGCAATCAATCCATGAAACCGAAAAAACCGTATATTTTTCTGAATTTCGATTATACCTTGTAAATATGACTTCAATTTGCTTTTGAATGGTATGATTATTGTTATATCCCGTGTTAGATTTATCCCCAATTTTATGGCAGATTAATACTATATTCTTATTCTAGGGTAGACTAAGTCATGCGTTTTTATTTCCGTTTACCCTTGTCTTCTAATCATCATGTGCTATTTTATTTTTCTTTTGGAACGAATTTCTATGTTGTGATGTCTTGATCCCCTTACTTACAAGGTATCTTTTGGATTTTTTTTTCTCCAACAACCTTTTAGGGTATGTGCAAAGAGAGCTTTGTAGCACGTTGTTAAGGTGTGTTTTGATCACTGTTTGTTTTGTTGGTTCCTTTTGATGTCATGGTGGCATTGGAATGCAACTTGTTTGTGAGCTCATACTGAAAAGGAGCTCATACACTAAGTCGATTTGAAGAGAATGTATGGAAGAGCATCAGGTCTTGATAGGTTTAAGAAAGCTCAGACCTTGGAGCCATTCTCCGTTTCTGTCAACTCATCTTCAAGAAATGGTTCCCAACCCTCTAGTAAAGTAGTTGGTCATTCCTCTGCTTGGTCATCGCAGTCTCAAGCTTTGGTCCCCCAATCCCAACAACATGCTTCTCAGAAGACTGTAGGAGTGGAGGCTGCCCCGTTATTGGGGCAGAATCAGCAGGCAACTCAGGTTGGGGGTGGGCAGTCAACATGGCAGCCGCCGGATTGGGCGATTGAGCCACGGCCAGGTGTTTTTTACCTGGAAGTTTTGAAAGATGGCCAGGTGCTTGACCGGATTAACCTGGAAAGACGTAGGAATATCTTTGGGAGGCAAATCCAGACCTGTGATTTTGTGCTTGATCATCAATCTGTCTCTCGCCAACATGCTGCAGTCATTCCTCACAAGAATGGGAGGTTAGAACATTTGTCTCTCACATTTAATATTACTGGAATGGATTCACTACCTAGTGATGTAGATATTACCGATGTTTTTGTTTGTTATGGTTAAATATTAATCTCTCTCAAAACTGAAGTATTCAAACACGTTAAATTTTGTTAATCCACTATTCAGAAAAATGAAGTACAATCTCAGGAGCCACTTTGTTGTTTAAGATATGAAACTAGAAATATTCTTGTATAAAATTAGGGATGATGGTTCGGTGAACCACGAGGGACTTTGGAAGGAAAATAAACTATTTTTGTGATTGAACAGCAGACACATGCCATATCTTGGAGTGCATAGATTAGTTGTTCTCTTTTAGGGTGTGAATAAGTCCTGCAAAACTTAAAGATCCCTTGCAAATTGTTATTTATTGGTGTTAACCTTTTTTTAATTACAGCGTATATGTAATTGATTTGGGATCTGCACATGGGACATTTGTTGCAAATGAGCGATTGACTAAGGATTCACCTGTTGAGCTTGAAGTGGGACAATCTTTGCGGTTTGCTGCATCAACAAGAATATACATATTAAGAAAGAATGATGCAGCACTTTTCCCTCGTCCTCCACCACCAACTGAGATTAATTTCCCACCACCTCCTGACCCATCTGATGAAGAAGCTGTTGTAGCATATAATACGCTACTGAATCGTTATGGCATCAACAAGGCTGATCTGGTATCCAAATCTGGTGAGTCTGGTAGTTCAGCAAGTGGTAAAAATAAGGATTACCAAGCAGAAAGAGCAGCTAAGAGAATTAGGAAGGCGAGAGTTTCCTTCAGGGATCAAGTTGGGGGAGAGTTAGTCGAGGTTGTTGGAATTTCAGATGGTGCAGATGTAGAAACAGAACCTGGTCCAGTTGGTGTTAAAGAAGGAAGTTTAGTTGGTAAATATGAATCTCTTGTACAGATTACTGTAATACCAAAAGGGAAAGAGCAGTCCTCTGTTAAGGAGGCAGATTCATCCCAAAAAGGTGTGACTGATAAACTACAAGAAGTCTTAAAAAAGATCAAAACCCCAGTTAAAACTGGGGGGATTTATGATGACCTTTATGGAGAATCGTTACCTGTCAAAGTTGGATCTTCCTGGGCATATTCACCTGTTGGTGCTGGTGAACGAGATCCTGATAAAGAGGATGGAGAAGGGATTACATCAAGTGGAAAATCAGACAGTAATCCGAACAATGTTGATGGAGATGATGATGATTTGTTCGGGTGACAATTGAACCAAAGCAGACTGGATTATGGAATAGATTTTGTGGTAGTTCTGTATTTTGACATCATAGGGAGTTGAAAACATGCAAAATATTATGTTGCATGCTTCTTTTGTCGTCCGGAGTTCTTGTTCCAATGCATCCTTAATTATTGATGTTTTCCACTACATGCCCCACTCACTCTTAAAGACTTCTTCAGGTTCATGCTTAAATGGTGTGTTATCCTTGTATGGAACCGTTAAATAGCTCATTTATGCAATGGTTTAAGTCAATATTTTCTAACACGCACGTCCTGATATATCATTACTAATAAGGATTGACCAGAATTCCACATAGTCACGGAGAGGAGGAAATATTGGTTTTTGAGTTTTGCCCTACAGATCGATATGCTGTCAACTTTGAAGCGTGCGTTCGCCCAAAAAAGGGGTGCACATGCACTTGGTGGTATGTACCAAGTATGAATGTATCACGTATTTAATATTTATCCTTTAAAGCAAAATGAAAAGAAAAAATGGGTATGTGGCTTTAGTGCGACTTGAGTGTCTGAGCGTCGCTATGTGGCATGTTCTGTGATTTCATGAATTTTTTGGTGAGCATCCACACCATTTTTTTAGAGAAAATGTCGCAGCAAAAACTCCCAGCTGACAAACTTGATTTAGCTCCAAGGATTTGGATTTTCTCATGTTGACATGATATAGTTAATTGGTTATATTAGAAAGAGAAAAATATAATTTTGATCAAATTTAATTGAGTTTTATAATCAAATACGATGATTTTTGTTTGATAAAAGTTGTTTTTCTCTCTAATCATGTTATTTAACATGGGAAGATCTAAATTCTAGTTCCAACGTCTATGAAGTGTTCCAACATAAACTGGGGTGAGTTGAACACATGCTTCTTGGTCATGTTTTAGGAGGCAATAAAGGAATTTTCTTTTAGAAAAATTTGCCTATCTTTTTATTTTTATATTTGATTTGAGGGCAACAACCTAATTATACTACAACTAGGATTTAGAATGCGTTTAGTTAAATTTAATTTAAACCACCTTGAATGAGTCTAGTCGAATATACCTTAATTTGAACCACCTTAATAAGAATTAATTTGGTTCAAATTTGATATGCACTAATATTTTTAGCTTAAATTAAGTTTGATTTAAGTTTACAAATTGTTTGACTTAATTCATGAGTTTGAATTACATGAAATAAAAGTAGGGAAAAAAAGGACAGCAGTAAATAAATATCAGCAGTCATACTCATTTTTTTATATATATAAAAGTAGAGTAGTAAGAGGACATTTTTTTCTGCCCAAACCTGGATTGATTCTGTAATTTTAATTTTATATATTAAAATAGTAGTTTTATTATGATGGGAAAATATGTGATAGAAACCATAGCTTCTTTCTTTGGAAACCGTAAGCATTCTTTTGTGTTTCTTCTTAAACCTCCTTCTATGTTTCTTCTTAAACCTCCTTCTATGTTTCTTCTTTTTAAGCCTTTTTTGTGAAAATCGTAAAGCATTCAATCTTCTTTTACGTCTCTGCTTTTCCCCCCTCTTTCTATACACAACAACTCTTGTTTCTATGTTTTCTTTTTCTCTTCTCAATATTCAGATTTTATTGTTTCGCGTCCCATCTTCTTATTTCCCTCACTTTTTAAACTTCTTTTTTGCAACATCTTTCCTACATCAACTCTAAAGTGTCCAACATACTACATTTCTTTTTCTTCACACTCGTTCTAGAAACTATAAGCATTCAATCTTCTTATTTTGTACCCACCCCTTTGAAGTTTTATTTAGAAATTGATAGAACCATCTCCTTTTTTCTTCATTTTAAAAAAAGTAATTTAGTGTTTATGTACAATATTTAAAAATCACATTATAGTATGAAACTTTTACAAGAATATATAATAATTCAATTAAAAACTTGCTAATTGTAATTCTTTTTTATGTAAGATATCGATTCAATGCAAGATGATATACAGATGAGAATTTCACATTAAAATAATTTAATATTTAAATTCTATTGGTTAAATATTTACATTATATAGGGTAAATAACTTATATGAAAACATATTAATATTAGTACACCTTCATAATTATACAATTACGGTGTGTGTGTGTGTTTTTTTTTGTTATAAATATCATTTTTGTTCATCTATCCATGAGAATAAGGTATTAAATTGTAACTTTTTTATCTTCTCTTTCTTTCAAAAACAAATGCTTAAAATTACTTATCTTAAAAATACAAAATACAATTATTCTTGTTATAATCCATTTATATTATACTTATAAAAATATATTACTAATATTTTCCAAGCATAGCACGGTTTGATTACCAGTTTTATTTAAAAATTTTATATATGTACATATGAAGCTAGTTTAAAAATTAAATGAATCAAACTTGTAAATAAATTTAATTTTTAATTTAAATTATTAATTTATACACCAAAATCATCAAGCTTATTAATAAATTGAATATCAAATTAATTTTAAGTTTGTTAAATGTATGACCAATCATAATTACATTACACTATAAAAAAATAGAAATATTAAGATTATATATACACAATAATCTTTCTTTCTTTATCTCTTTTATTTAATGATTGTGATTTTTTTTTCAGTTTTTAACCATTGGATAAGAAGGTGAAGAAAGTAAAAGCTACTCTCCATACGTTATTGTATCATCTTTTTAAAAGAAAATACTATAAAAAAATCATAAATTAAAAAATTTATGAATAAATAGAGGAGAAAAAGAATAATTATAATTAACTTTGATATCAGCATAATTATTATTTTTTTAAGTTTTATTTTCAAACATTAATGTTTTTTTTTTGTTTAAATAAAATTTAGAAAAAAACAATTTATTTTTAGAATTTATATGGATTTTATTTTTTTTTCTATATTTATTTATATTTATCTTATATAGAAGGAAGGAATTAAAATTTATAAGATTTGCGGAAATTATTTACTCCTCAACAAGAAAAAAAATAAGAAGAATTAATTTTTTTATTTTTTATTTATTTTAAATTATTAAATAAGTTTTAAAAAATTAAAAAATAAATACTATATCAATAAAAAATATGATAACAAAATTAAATTTTTTAAATTAAAGTTTATTTTTTAAAAATTTATATTACTAATTTTTTTTTAAATTTTTTTTACTCTATCCAAATAACTTAATTTTTTATTTTATTTTCAATTCAATTTTTATTTTTTTATTTTTTTTCTCATAATTTTTTTCTTCCTATTTTCTATATCATCCAAATAAAGCATAAATTAATAAATCCTTTTGTTTACATTTCTCATCAACCGGTTGAGAATATTTTTATAAAACAAAAATCAGACTTGGATATAAGCTACTATGTTGTATGTATGTGAAGGAATATTTTCCTATTATTCTTTCCTTTGAGCCTTTGAAGTGACATGGTTTCTAAGATTCCTAATCATTGAAACAAGAGCAACATAGAGGTGACATGGTTCATGCTCAGAAGTGACATGCACACTTGGAGTCAGTTTCCAACACAACTTTTCCATATTCCAAGTCATAGGCCAGCAATAGTCCACCCCAATTGCCAACCTGCTTCTTTTGTAATGATTTTCTGGCAGAAGTTAATTATACTGAACTTTCCTGTTTGTTTACTGAATCTACTCATCATCACCTTTTTTCACCTTTCATCTACTTCCCATTTTGATCAAACTGCTGATTAAGATCATATTTTCACTTCTAATCTGCTAATGGCATATAAATTTATGAAATTCACTTCTATAATTGTACAAAAACTATCATCTTTTTTTTTTTCCGGCTTTTTAGCTAAAGTACCTTTGGGCCTTTTGTTGGGCTTCTTTTGGTTCTTATCTTCTTTTATAAGGGCCTGACTTTTTCACTCTTTTTTTCTTTTTGCATCCACTTTAATTTTTTGAAATTTTTTTATTACCATTTTACCCTTAACACCTTCTCATCTCTTGCGCAAAAAAAATATCTCTTGCGCAAAAAAAATTTCTCTTCCGCAAATATTCGTCTATTCCGCAGATTAATTTACGGAATGCAAAATGTATTCCGTAAATTAATTTGCAGAATGTAATTTTTTGTTTTCCGTAGATTAATTTACGGAAGGTTACATTTTTACATTCCGTAATCTAATTTGCGGAACAAAAAAATTACATTCCACAAGTTTATTTACGGAATACACTGATGCATTCCGTAAACTAATCTGCGGAAAATGTTTAAAGTTCCGCAAATTAGTTTGCGGAATACAAAATCCGCAAAATCCGTTCGTCTTCTCCGATGCTCTTTCGACTTTTTTCCGATATTTATTTTCTTAGTTTTTTCTCCCACCAAAGCAGAACATATGGATTTAATTAACAAGGAAGAAGATGTAATAATGGGAAACAGAAATGAGAAAGAAAGAAAAAGAAAAAAAAGGAGGAGGAGGAGGAAGACGGGAAGACGAATGAGAAAGGAGGAAGGAGGAAGAAGAAATAAGTTTAATAAACGGGGGTATTTTTGTCTTTTCATACATGAGGGAGTGCAAAAAGAAATTTTGGGGGTGCAAAAAACAGTCCCCTTTTATAAAGTATAACCTTTTTCTTGTGGCGATTTTAATAGGGAAATTTCTTTTTGCATTTTTGTTTATTTTTTTGCTCCCTTTTCTTTTTAACACTTCTAAAAGTATTGTTTTTTTTTTCTTCAGAAATTCAAGTTTAGAAGTGATTTACAAATTATTTCTGAAATTAAATTTATGAAAAAGTGTTTAATACATTTCGAAATTAAATTTTCAAAAATCATAAAAGAAGATAAAATGGTATGACTAGAAAAAAGATGGGTGTAAAAAGAAATAACCTTCTTATAGATGTGTTTGCCGGTGGACCTAGATATATACGAGTGAATACCATGTTGATCTAAGCTAAAGACTAGATCGTAGCTTTTTTCTTTTTAGGGTCAAACCCTAAATCATAATTTGCACCATAAAATGTTAAGGGGATTGCTTTTTGCATCCCCAAAATTTCTTTTTGCATCCCCAAAATTTCTTTTTGCACCCCCAAAATTTCTTTTTGCACCCCCTTCATGTATGAAAAGACAAAAATACCCCCGTTTATTAAACTTCTTTCTTATTCCTCCTTCCTCCTCCGTCTTCCGTATTCCTTCTACTCCTCTTTTTTTCTTTTTCTTTTTCTTTCTTTCTCATTTCTGTTTCCCATTATTACATCTTCTTCCTTGTTAATTGAATTCATATGTTCTGCTTTGGTGGAAAAAAACTAAGAAAATAAACCTCGAAGAAACGTCAAAGGAGCATCGAAGAAGACGAATGAACTCTGTATTCCGCAAACTAATTTGCGGAACGTTAAAGACTTTCCGCAAATTAGTTTACGGAATGCATCAGTATATTCCGTAAATAAACTTGCGGAATGTAATTTTTTTATTCCGCAAATTAGATTACGGAATGTAAAATGTAACCTTCCGTAAATTAATATACGGAAAACAAAAAATTACATTCCGCAAATTAATTTACAGAATACATTTTGCATTCCATAAATTAATTTGCGAGACAGACGAATACTTGCAGAAGAAAAAAAATTTTTGCGAAAAAGATGGGAAAGTGTTAAGGGTAAAATGGTAATAAACAAATTTCAAAAAATAAAAGAGGATGCAAAAAGAAAAAAGGGGTGCGAAAACTCAAGCACAATGTTAAGATACATGAGGCATGGGCTTGGTATAGTTCCTTTATGTTTAACCCAAATATAATAGTTGAATTCAATTTGATCTGGCACAAATCTCAATGACAAAGGATAAGAGAATACTAATTCTCTTAACCTTATTATCAATCCCATGCATCTTTTAGATTTATAGATATTCTGCCTTAATTTAATATATAATCATTTGCTAGGTCTCTTGCTTCTTTGAAATTAGGAGGAAAACAAAAGCACTTGTATGTTAAGGGATTACTGAAAAAGCTTTTACAGAAGTTAAGTCAAATTCAACAGGTGTTTAGATAAGTTTATAAAAGTAATTTATAATTTTTTTTACGCTTTCCTCGATCATTTTTATAAAATTATTCTTACCAAATCATGCATATTTTAAGAAAATATATAATAGTATTAGTTTTTAAAAAATTAGTACAATGTTTAAATTTAATCCTATTTAAAGTAGAACTTTGTCATCATACATTAATTGTATCACTTTAAATTTATGAAAATGATAAAAATTAAATATAAAAAATAATCAATATTTCTAAAATTTTGTAAAAAAATATTATATTAGAAACTAAGTTTATCTTAAAATAATTTTATAAAAATTTTAAATTCATTTTAATAAAATTTATCATTAAACTTATCAAATTGATTAAGTTTACTTTAATACCTCCTCTCAAATCTCAATTATAAAAATTTCACATAATGTCTTACTAGGTTATGACATTAGCTTATTTTAATAGCAAACACCACAATGTAACAAATTCTTATTAAATAAATATTATATATATTTAATTATTTATTTATTTAAATAATTTTAAACTGTTTTAGATTGGAATGTTGAATTTTATTAACTAATTTATTTATCTGTTTCAATCACATAAAAAATCATTAGATTATGAATTTAACTACTTACATATACTCGAATTTCAAAATGTCTTTGTTCTAGTTTAGATTGGTTTGGTTTAAATCTACTTATCTAATATATATTTTTATCATAACAATCAATTAAATTACTGGGTCACTCATTAGTTGATGTTCAAGTCACACTTACAATTACAAAGACATAATTCATACATTCTTATACAAAAATCATAACTCAAGCCTTACGTCATTGGCATCCCTAATTTTAGAATGTTCATAAGCTTTTTAAATTGTCATCGCAAGTAACTCACAATTTTACTCTTAATTTTAATGAAATAGCATTATGGTACCCCATTACAAAAGATTTTAAACTTGATTCATAGCTCTATACAGAGGAACAATTTATAAAGGGGTAATGCTGGGCCCGATCCCTTCTTAAAAGTTATTTTATAAATTTAGATATGTATTATTTTTTAATGTAAAGTATATACAATTATATAATTAATAATATAATTATACATATCAAAAGATAAATAAAACTAATAGATAGTTAGATTTTTTAAATATATTATCTCTGAAATAGGTTATATTTTTTATAATATACCTAATACTCTCTAATAATTAATTGAAGGTATACTTAATGCATACTAAAAAAATATAATAATATATATTAAAGTTATTTATTTTCGATCCTTCTCTCAGATAATTTTTGAATCTGTCGGTGCATGATCAGGGTTACACGAGATGAATCTTATGTTAATGGAATAAAACCATACAATCCTTTACCAGTGATGGTTAATTCTCAATACGGAACTGAATCATTTATATATGTTAAAGAAATCAAATTTCATCATAAATAAATAAAAAACTGCTTTTTATCCATCATTTTTAAAAATATAATTATTTCTATATATATAATTTTTAAAATATAAGATAATGAAAATTATAATTTTCTCAATTATCACACCGTTGTGCTTAACTAATTCTTAAGTAATAAATTATTTCACCACTGAAACATCCAATATATTGAAGGAACTATTAGAGGTACGAATGATGGAAAAAAATAATCAATACAAGAGACAAAAAAGGAGAAATAAGTTTAGAATAGAAAATAGGGTATAATTATATTTTTTAATTTATAAACTATATTAATTTTAAAATATTTATAAAAAAATAACAATGAAATAGTAAAGAATATTAATGGATATCCTTCTTTCTTTTGTATAACAGAAAAAACATGAGATTCAAAAATAAAATTTACATGTAAAACTACTTTAATTTTTAACTTATCATTATTAAACCAATTTTAATAATTTTAATAAATATCCTTCGAGTATTGTATAAGGAAACAAAATAAAATTTAATGTTAAAAACATTTATTATATTTAAAATAAAAAATTTAATATTTAATTTTCATGTAATTGAACGTATTTACTATTTAATAAAGTATATTAAATACGCCTTACCTATTATAACTTGATACACTTATTACTAGAATTATAAATTGTTAAATTATTAAAAAATACACACCCTTTTTTGTACATTATTCTCATATAATGCAAATCCTAACTTGAATGTTTGAGTTACCATCCAACCCCTACTCCCATGATAAAGTAAGAATTCTTACCATTTTACACATTTTTTACTCATTCATTTCGAAAGACCAGACACTAGACAATAAGCGATTACGATTGGAAAAAAAAAATACTATCAATTCCAAGGGATAAAGTGGTTTCTTAATGTGCTATCATTTAATTGATGATGTTAGTATTATTTATCAAAACTTCACTCTAATATTTTACAATTATTTGTTAGCTTATTTAAAATCTTAGATCCGTTATCCTTTTAAAAGTTCTTATATTATTAAGTATGTTTTCAAATAGCTTTCTAGATAAAGCCAAACTTTTAAAAATGATACAGGTTAAGTTTAAGTCTTTTAGGAAATATGTCAAATATATTTACTTTTTTACTCTTACTTTTGATGATGAATTGAAAGGAATAAACCAATCTTCTGTATATACACATTTTAAAAATTAAGGGTAAACTCAACCTTGAAGAACATGAAAATGTTGGAAAAAAAATTGAATAAAGGAATATGTACTCATTTTATTTTGGAGGTGAACTCAATTTTATTTTTATTTCCCCGATATGTACTAAATTTTAAAAATAATTTAATTAATTTTTTTTTATCCCTTCAAACATTCTATCATTCTAAATTTAATTGTCTGCTGAAATGGGATGCAAGAACCTTAATTTGCTTAGAATTTAGAAGTAGTAGGCCCGTTGTGATGAGGTAGTTGACTAAGGCCATCTAGCTAGGGTAGGTTTTCAAATTATACTTGCAACTTATTTATTCTATAGTTAAAGAATAAATTATTATTATTATTTTTATAAAAATACACATACATTTTAATAAAATATATGTAATTCAAATAAATTATATATATATATATAATATTTAATAATTTTAAATTAATTTTATCAACATTAATTATATTCAACTTTAAATCAAACTAAATTTATTAGTTATTTCTCCATACTGTATTCACTAATTGGAGGTTAATTTACAGATATATAATGTCATTGCCATTATTGGTGATGCCTTATGACCATATATCTTGAGAAATTATCAAAAGCATCACATGACATGATTCTATACGTGAAGGCCTACTGTCTTAAATGTCAAGTTTTAGACTCCACTTCACAAGAAATAGACATAATCATCAATTACCAATTGGTATCATAAGAAATTTTAATCGTTACAATTAAAACACGCCTATATCTGCATCATTTTTAAAATTGATAATCATTTATATGAAAATAATAACCTTAGTTGTAAACCAAAAAAAATAACCTTAGTCATTTATTTCCCCACCAGTATACGTCACATTATCTATTATTAATTATTATTATTATTATTGGTGATGGTGGGTTGGTCACTTCCTCTGCACTACTTATATATATAGTACATAGGAGCAGTAGATTTCTCTACCATGGATATATATCCATGACTTTTTGTTCATTTAAAGTACTTGTATATTTACGTAAAATGGAGATATAAATTTACGCAACTTATGTGAAGATATGAAAATGTGTAAACATAAGGCTCATAATAAAAATGTAAAGATATACAGCATTATATGTCATTGATCTGTTATGACATCTCATAATGACAACAGTGTTCAATTGATGTAACAAAAAGTTGTAAGTTTTCCCTTTGTCAAAGACATGATGTGTATATGATAATCAACAAATTAAAAACCAGGTTGTGGAAGATATTTTGGGCATAAATTAATTTAATAAGAGTTTAGATTAATTTATTTGAAGTTTAAAATAATTATAATCAAAATCTTCTCAAGAAATTTTTTGAAAAAGAAGTTCTGAAAATATCAAAGATAAAACAAACATAAAAAAAAATGGAAGATGTGGAAGTAAGACAGCTCAAGCTGTATATATTACCTTACTAATTAAAGAGTACATGGAATATTTTTTCATCTCTTCAAAATTAAAATAAAATTTATTAGTAAGTATTATTGACATTATATGGATATTTATAAATGTAAATAAATTGTAAAAATAAAAACTTTGGAAAAAAATAATTTAAAAGTAATAAAAGACAACAAATTGAAGTATTTAAAATTTTTTATTTTAGAAAATTTAAAATTAATTTAAAGAAATTATTTTAATAAATAATTTATAAATATATATTCCATAATGTCAAATGTTAAATGAAAAAAATTAAATATTAACTAAAAATATAATGATTTGATTTAATATAAAAACTTCAAAAACATGTGTCATAAAATTAAAAAAAATATATGAAAAAAATATATACCGAAATAATATTATTTTCAAGTATAGAGTCAAATTTATCCCATGACTATAGTGATTCTATCTCATTTAAGCAGGATTGCTTCTCGGCAGAATTCATGTTATATATATATATATATATAAAATTATCCCATTACTTAATATATATGATCCTGGATGAAACTTATTTGGAAATATATATATTCCTTATACAACCTTACATCATGATGTTAGATGTAAGGGGAAATATAATTTGAGCAAGGTTAAGAAGAAAAGAAAGGAAAAGCACATCAATTAAAGTGGTGCATGCACAATAAACAAATAGGATGGTACCAAATTTGCAGAAGTATGAGTGACAATCTTCATGAAAAGGCACATGGTCGGTTCATAAATTGGTTTTAACACATTAAAATAATAACAATATCTTATTTAGAAACTGAAAAGAAATTGAAGATAATGATCACTATTATGATGATACATATGTTATTGAGATGATGAAGTTCATCATATGATGGCCATAGACATCAAGGCTTGGTCATAACATCATTTAAGTTGGACTTGGACCAGAAAAAGAAATGAAGGGAAATTGCTTTCAGCTTATGTTTATACATATTCTTCTGCTAGCTAGCTGTTTAAGATTGACACTTGACACCAAAACGGCAAAACCAAACCATTATCTTTATCCACCATGTTGCTGCTTACTGCTAAAGTCTCTTTGTTAATGGTTACCACATCCTCTTTCAGCTGAAGGGATATGTGAGGGGTCCAATTTGTCCTTATCATCCATGACATGAAATAAAATCATCAGGGGACCCCAAAGAGAAGCTAAACACAACAATCCACGCACGAGTGAAGGAACAGGAGCAGAGAGAAGAAGTCTTCACGCATGAATGATTAAGCAAAAATAAAATCATACATAGGGATGAGATAGAGAAGTTTTTGTCTGTGTTTGGCCTTCAAAACCAACCAAGATAGAGAAGTCATAAGGGTTGATGTAACAAACGGCTCAGGGAGTGACACGTGGTCAACATGCACATAAGGGTGGCCCAACTTCATATATTGGGCTAATAGAAGAAGAATATCCCAAAGGTTTAGTGGGGGGAAGCATGATGATGAATGCACAGTGGATCCTTCCCCTATGTTGAGACTTTGGCCCACATAAGCTTCTTTTCAATTAGTAATAGGAGAGCACTCCAATGCCTTAACCCACTTGCATTGCATGCTTTTTGTGACTTAATCATATAGCACCAATTTTCAAGCTGTTGAGGTGAAGACTGAATGAAGACTTCTTTTTCAAATTTTCACCCTCTTTGTGTTGCATTCTATTTCCTATTCAAAGGAGTATATCATAGCATGCTTTTGATACATTACTATGTTGACTAATTCCAACGAACCACTCCTTCTCTCTCTTTTCAATGTTGTACTCTATAGCACTCTTGGTTAGGAGACATTACTTGGAGCCTTCCCTGGTTGTTGTTTCTAAACCAGGCTTTTAAGCTATAGCCTATCCCTCTCTATTTCTTTGTCTCTGAGGATTACTTGCATGAAACTAGCAAAGCATTCACTTTCTTGCTTCACATGTCCATGCATATATGCTTCTTTCTGATTTTAGGCCACCATATCTCAGCCTTTACTTCAAAAACTGATGCTTCTGCTTCATCTACTTTCTTCTTCTATTAGTACACTTACTTCATAACCGCAGCTTTTTCTCTTGTGAATGCTTTTTCTGCTTCCTATCATTCAAGTAACACCAATGATATGTTCACGGGTACGTTTTCTGATTTCTTTACTTTTTTTAAAATTTCTTTTAGACATTTCCAATGCATTTGTTTAGTGATTTGATGAAGGGCCTAATTCTGAAAGCATAGGGAGATATAACTAGTGACTAGCTAGGGAATAATTTGATTAAAGCATTATGTTTGACTTATAACACTTCACAACCAGTTAAAAACCTTTTTCATTCTGTTAAAAAGATGAAGAGCACTTTTGTCAGATATAAATTTGTTTTTTTAAAAAAGAAGCAGCACACTGTAGGTTCTGTTCCCTTAAAAAATTCCAAGAGAAAAAGGACAAAAAGAAAATGGTAAAAACTTCTTGTGAAGGGTGAGAGGAGGGTAACTGGTAGAGAACTTTATCAATTTAAGAAGAGAAAGAGCCACGTAATTGGCTAAATGCCTTGCTGAATGCAATCCAAGAATCATATAGGGATGTCATTGATTCTGTATAGAGCAAAGCTAGCTGACATTAACTACACACTTTCTGAATTTTGGCTATGATCATGGAATTGGGATCTGTGAGAATTACCTCTAAGAAAAAGGTTCCTTGCAAGACTTGATGCCATATTATTTGGAAGAAAAATTATGAAGGGCCCTTTTTTTGTCTTGTTGAAAGCAATGGGTGTTGTGATAAACACAGTGCTTTTTACTTTACCACCACTTGTCTGTGAAAGCACAGACCAAACTGTATGTCAGATTTTAACAAATGAACGGTGGAAAAGGCCTTATAGAAACAGCACTAATATCATATATCCTCAACCTTGAGAACCATTGTATAGGTTCTTCTTTATTTCCCCTATATTATGTGAAACTTGTCTAAAGAGTTACTTTTATGAAATTAATGACGAGCCCTTTCAGCAATTATGTGAATAAAATTTTGAAGAAAAAGAGAAAATAGTGGAAGAAAGATAAAGTTGTCTTCCGTCTTTCCTGGTTCCTATTTACTTAATAAAGGGTCGGATAATTGAAAGGAGTACCATACATTGGATAAGGACCAATGCTGACCAATTATAAGTTTCAATCAAAAAAGTCTATATTAGTTTATGTATATATATTGAAGTTCTTTGGACACACTGAGAAGGTGACTAAGCAATAATCTCACAAATTATGTATGAATGATACTTGTATTATCTTAGGGAGCTATTGGTTACATACTATTTGTTTGCTTGGTGCATCACTTTCTCTCGGATTTCCAATTTATTTTCTTAACATAATCTTGCATCCTGGTATATATGGATTCCAAAATATCTTCTGAGAACATTGCAGTGTGTATTAGTATATATTTGCTTTGGATTTATGTATATACACTTATGATCTAACTGTGAGCTACTGCTAAAGCTATTGTATTTTTCCATTTTTTTGTCTCACCTAGTAGTTAATTTCCAACTTCCAAACACATCATAATTATTCTCTACTGTCTGCTTTCTCTACTCCGGCGCCATTAGTCAAGGTAAATTATGTATGTTTGGTTGAATAATGCATCTTCTTCAATGATGCTGCTTCTTTCTTCGATTATTATTTTTTGGGTAGGTTGGGTGAATATTCTGTACATAAAATTAAGAAAATAGTCAGCTAGAAAAATCTCTGTATATTGTGTGTAAACAGTTCTCACCCATTTATTATTTCTCACAATAGCTTTCTCTTTTACATATATCATTAAATTTGTTATACGTTTTGTTAAAAAGTGTGTAAAAGGGAATAGTGTCATTTCCAAGTTACTAATATTTTAATAATTACTTTTTTAAACAGTAAAGAATAACTATATGATAAATAATTGGACTGAGTACATGTAATTGAAATTACCCAGTCATGTTTGATATCAATGCCACCTAATTTCCTATATAATACCAACAAAGAAAACTCTAGTAACATTAATAATGTAATGAAATGGGTAAGCATCACTTAGGACATTCAATGTGACTCAACTCAAATTAGTCCGGATCCAATGTAGCATACAAAGGTCTAAGATAAACAAATACAAAAAGGAAATGGGTATGTATCAATTAGGAGATTCACCTTGAGGATTTGTCCAATTACAAATCCTAAAGTTGGTTTTGGATGCAAGGATGAATTTCTTCTCCAAAATCCAATTGAGCAGTGGAACCAAATATTGGTGTGGAAATTGCTCTATTAATGTTAGCTTTCTAAGCTATACGTATAATACCACTTTTGCAGTTTGTAGAAATTTTAGAAAGTTATGCTGTTTACTGCATTATACTTTAGGGTAGTTTTTTTTGGCCAATCAGCATTGAAGATAGAAAGATGCTGACGTATGCAATAATTTAAGTCAAGTTCAAATCATGTTGTTGCTTTATCCAAAAATGCATTTCGGAGAAAGATATATATGCAGACATAGTAACGAGAGTTTGTTTCCAATCCGTTTAAGATCATTTGAATTTTTGCCCAAATGGAATACGCAAAGCAAAGGCACTAATAAATAGAGGGTGGATTCTTTCCAGATATCAAGTGACAGAGCTCTTGAAAAACCATGTGCTATAACTATTAAGGTTAGCAACAGGAGAAACTTCACTTTTAATCAAAATCAAATGGAAACTACATTGTGGATAGACACATCTGCAAGTTTATGTAACAAATATATGGTATTATAAGGAATTGATATTAGCATTTCCCGTTATCAGTTTCCTTGTTCTTTTCTTGTTGACTTCTGTTAAATTTGGAACAAAACAATACGTGTGAGCTACATAGTGTTATATGTATCATGCATCATTTCTCGAATTTTCATGTTCTCAGTTTCTTGTTACATGTCAGGAACTGGCACAGTGAGCATAAGGATCTGATACCTGGAGTAACTCTCACATTCACCTAATTTTAATTAGCTTCACCCACTTAATTCAGCTTGAAGTTTGAAGAAACTTCCAAAGGTACTAGAGTAGAGACAAATCTGCATCAATGCATGGCATCTAGCTTAAGTATTTTTCTAAACAGTTGCTGCTCTGTGTACTCTTTCTCAGTGCATGAAGGTAAAAACTGGAGTTTATTGTAATTTTTTTTTCTTTAGTCTGTGGATGAGGAAACCTTCTTCTATAAATTGAAGGGCTTGCAGAGCTATATGCTAATCAATGAGGCTGTCTGGGCCCTTGTTATATGAAAGTTGAGGTAAGGCTTTCTTGCATATATCAGTTGTTTATTTTCTGAAAATTTTCTTATACATAGTGGAATGATGACATGATATCAAGTGAATTCATGTCATGGTCCTGGTCTTCAACCTTCATCCGTAGCTTGCTTGAAATATAAGTTGCTGCTGTCATGTTGGGGTGTTGCATAATCATAAAAACATACTCATGATATAATTCATATAATCATGTTCACCAATGTCTTGCAACTTCTAGTTAACCCTTTTGATTCACACCTGAAAAAGGGTTTCATAGAACTCATGCTGTTTTCTCTCTCCAATTAATTAAGCACAGTATGATAAACTTTGCTTTATGGGATCTGTAGTATCATTGAAGTTGCAGTCTCAGAATTTGTGCAGGCTTTCAAGTAGAGGTTTTTCTTGACCATTGGGTATAGATCTCAATAAATAAGTATGAAGTTCATGAAACTTGGAACAAGGCCAGATACTTTCTACAGTGAACAAGCTACCAGGTATTTATATCAATCTTTGGTCTAACATTGGTATACAACCTATTTTCTCTCTCTGTATATATTCACAAATTAACATATATTCTCATAATCATAAATGCAGGAGCCTGGTTTCAGATATACCTGCTGACCTTGTGATAAAAATCAATGATACTACTTATCTGCTACACAAGGTATTATTAGAATTAGATTGAGTTTGATATGTGTGCAAAAAGAAAACAACTTAATATTGGTTCATCTATAATTCTAATTTTGTTGGCTGCAGTCTTCACTTCTTCCAAAATGTGGCCTTCTACAAAGACTTTGCTCTGACTCTAATGATTCTGAGTGTGTTCCTCTGGAGCTTCATGATATGCCTGGAGGGGCAAATGCTTTGGAACTCTCTGCTAAGTTTTGCTATGGAGTTTCAATCAACATCAGTGCTCATAACTTTGTGCCAGCACTCTGTGCTGCTAAGCTCCTCCAAATGAATGATTCCATTGAAAAGGGAAACTTTGTAGGGAAACTTGAGGCTTTCTTTAGTTCATGCATTCTTGAAGGGTGGAAGGACTCCATTGCAACACTGCAGGCCACTGACAAATTACCAGAATGGTCTGAGAATCTTGGCATAACAAGAAAATGCATTGATTCAATTATTGAGAAAGTTCTTACACCCCCACCACAGGTCAAGAACTCAAGATCATCAAAATTCTTCAAATTTAAGATATATACTGAGGACATTTTTTAGCTTAACAATGATGATTATGTGCAGGTCAAATGGTCCTACACCTACACCAGGCCTGGTTATACCAGAAAACAGCATCATTCTGTGCCAAAGGATTGGTGGACGGAGGATGTGTCTGATCTTAACATAGATCTTTTCAGGTGCATTATAATGGCTATTAGATCAACACATGTGTTCCCACCACAGCTTATTGGTGAAGCTTTGCATGTCTATGCCTGTAAGTGGCTTCCTGGCATCACAAAGCTCAAAAGTTCATGCAGCTCAGCATCACAAACAGAAGAATCTAAAGTGAAAAACCGAAAAATTCTTGAGACAATTGTAAACATGATTCCTGCAGATAGAGGGTCAGTTTCAGCAGGCTTCTTGTTAAGACTATTAAGCATTTCAAGTCATCTTGGTGTCTCCCCAGTGACAAAAACGGAACTAATAAAGAGAGCCAGCATACAGTTTGAGGAGGCAAGAGTCAGCGACTTGCTTTATCCTTCGACATCCTCTTTGGACCAAAACTTTTATGACATTGAGTTAGTTCTAGCCGTGTTGGAAAGTTTCTTGAAGTTTTGGAAAAGAATCTCCCCTGGCGCTGTGGATAACAGGCACTTGTTAAAATCAGTCAGAAATGTTGGGAAGCTCATTGATTCCTACCTTCAAGTGGTTGCAAGGGATGATAGCATGCCAGTGTCAAAGTTTGTCTCTCTGGCTGAAACTGTGCCAGCTATTGGTCGGTTAGAGCATGATGATCTGTACCAGGCAATTAACATCTATCTAAAGGTGAATTTTCCATGCCATACATACATGCAGTGTCTTATAGAATGTCTCTAAACTTAGGTTGATTTTCATAACTTCTTCACTGGATACATAAATGACAAATGCTCATGAAAAACAAGACATTCCAGCTCTTTTTAAGGATCTTGAGATACCAACTGTTTACACTTAACACACATTATTCACATCAAAACATAAAAAAATTACTAAATCAGCATTACACATTTAGACTACTTTATTGTAAGCAATTTAGGGACTATTTGGTTTGAGAAAATATCTTCTATTTTTATTTTTAATTACAAAAATATCATTTTATTTTCATTTCATTTCTATTTTTAAAATTTTATTAGGAGACAATGAAAATAATATCACTGTTCCTTATACAAAATTTTTTAAGAGCTAAAAGCAAATCAAAGTGACATTTTTATAAGTAAAAATATTTTCTCAAACCAAACCAATAGTAGTCAGCTTTTACTTTTTGGTTATTATTATGGTTCATTCATGATGTGACTTATATTCAATGTATAAACACAGGTACATCCTGACCTGAGCAAGGCAGACAAGAAGCGCTTGTGTGGGATTCTGGAGTGCCAAAGACTGACCCCAGAAGTGCGAGCACATGCAGTGAAAAATGAGTTTCTTCCGTTAAGAACAGTGGTGCAGCTCCTCTATTTTGAACAAGAGAAAGATTCTAAGGAAACAACTAGTGCCAAGTTGCAAAAATCACATGAGCTACTTCTAGGAGCAAAAAAGAGACCAGCTACTAGAGATAGTCATGGCAAGCGATCTTTAGGCCTAAACAAAGAAGAATTCAAGAGAGAACAAGTCACAAGAAGGGTCTCTCATGCTGAAAGTAGAGAAAAGAATCAACACAAAACTATGCTATCAGATGGTAAGTTAGCATTGGACTTAGAAAGAAAGATGGTTATGAGAGGAGACACTGAGGATATAAGGTCTGAAAAGTTAAGAGGAGCCAAAGATGAAAGAATGTCTAGCAGCAAGTTGGACTTGGATTCTAAGAAAATCATACAAAGGGCAAGAAGCAATAAATCAGAACATGGCCGTGAAAAGGGAAGATAGAAATAATAATAGTAATTATAAATCTTTGAAAAGTTAAGAACAATTCTCATTCCCCTATATATGCACTTGGTGGCCTCTATTCTTATTATTTCTTTTTACTATTGTCATAAATGTAAGCAAAGTGTTATCCTTTATACTTTCTGTTTCTGTTGAAGAGTTGTATTTTTCAAAGAGGTCAATGCAACAAATGCAGATGACTTCTCTCAGATTGATACTATTTTCATCACATTTCAATTGTGTTAAATTAAAAAGAATAAAACTCATTACTGTGTTTGTGGCAGAGGAATATGAACAAGTTTACCCCTTTAAGAAAACCCTTTTTTATTAATCTCCTTTTCAAATTTCTAAAAAAAGTGGAATTAGAATCTATCTGTAATTAACAAAGATAGACATTTTATAAAATTAAAAACTAGTCCCACTTTCATAGATTCAACTACTCCTACTTGTGAGTCACTAAAATTCGTTTAGATAAAAAATTTAAAATTAGAATAGTTTAACATAAAATCATAAATTCTAACTTCATCCTTTTTTATATTGCATAAAAAAAAACTACTCCAAAGTATCAATATTCCATCCTATAAAAGAAAATTACTCCTAAGTATCAACATTTCACCCTATAAAATATATTGTCTTTACCGTTATTTTTTGAGGAATGTCAATAATACATTGTTTGGCATATTATTTTTAATATTTTTTATAATTAGGTCGATTTTATGTATGCCCTGTTAAGTAGAGTATGAGTTCACATGATTTTTATTCAATAATAAAAACATTAACCCTTCTCTGTTTTGTTTTTGTTAATAATCAAATAATGAGTCTTTCTTTATTAATTTTATATTATATTTTAAAGTCAGTTTTACATTTGATTTATGAATTTCAAAAAACAGTAGATGACAGATGAAATTGAATTTCTCTCTATATATCCACATCGTTGAATAAAAAGAAATGGCATTGTTTTTGGGTAACAAAGGAATTTTTTCTATCTCAGAAAAAAAAATTGTCCATTACCGACCTGCAAATAACGAAACAAAAAATATTATATTTTTATACTTTGCTATGGATTCATACCCAAGTTTTCTCTTTATTCATTCAATTCAATTTTTTTTAACCTAACATAACTAACATAAACAATGCAATTAGAAAAATAACAATGCTCTTTTTAATATATTTTTTTATTATTTATTACATTCACATGAAAACTATTAACTATGTGGTTGTTACTCTTTATTTAGTAAAACTTGCATAAAATTCATTTAATAATAAAGAATACATTAAAAATAATATATTAAGAAATATGTTACTACCAAAGTGGGTTTACACAGATGGTCTGCATTGATGCGAGGTTGAGTCCTCCTAAAGTTATCCAACATCTTGCTTAGTGAATATCCCTCCCTGAGAAGATCACTAACACAATGGTAAGTTAAGGGGTTACAACTGAGTAAAACTATAAGTAGTTTAGACTTGTGCAATAATGTTCTTAATCTAAATTTTATTTTATATTAAATTGATATATATTTTGTACTATGATTTAATAATGTATTTTTAATTTTAAAAAGATTATCCTTTAATTCTTATTAATATAACATAATATTTATTATACTAATTAATAATAAAAATATTTGTCAATAATAGAATTATTTACTATTTTGAATCTCTGTTTATAATATGTTATTTCTAATTTTAAGTATATATATACAATGCATGGCAACATGCTAGTTTTAAATAATTGAGCATATAAGGTATTGGGTTAGGCAGATACTACTATAACTGTATTTGCATTTTTAATAAAATTGAATTAAAAATATCTATAATTGGTTAAATTATAAAATAATCCTATTCAATGTTTTAAAAACTTTTAAGACGTTATATATTTTTAGATTCTCATTTAATATTTATTATTTTTGGTATAATTTAATATTTACTATTTAAGCGATATCAATGCAAGTAAAAAAAATCTAGAAATTAAAATTTTCCACTCTCATTTAATAATTAGTGTTCAAGTAATTAAAAGAATGTGAATATCAAATAAAATGATTAATTACAAGAGGGAAGTTAGTAATAAATTCTTAAATAATTTCTTTTTAACACATTTTTAAATAAAATTTTACTAAAAAGTGAACTTAAAATTCTTCTAATGATAAGTAATATATTTAAAACAGAATATTATAAATATATGAATGACCTTTTTTTAGAATAATAATGATTATCCTTACCATAGAAAATTTATTTACTGTTACCAAATAGTAGAATATTGTCAATACACAGATATTTCTAAAATTAAATAAAAAGTTAGAAATATAGAAAATAATAAACAATTTACTGTTAATATTAAATACTATATTATATAACAAAAATCAAAGAGATAAAATTTAAAATTAAATATATTATTAAAAATTAAAATATTAAAATCATAAATATAATTTTATTAATTTAATATATCAAAATTTAAAATTTTAAAAAATTAAAATTAAAATTGATAATAATATTAATATTTAATTTTTTAAAAGAATATACTAAAAATCATATAATTTATCAATATTCAAAATTTAACTTAAATTAATATTTGAAAAAATAAAAACTATAAATAAAATAATTTATTATTCAATACAAACGAGTAACCAAACTTAATAAAGATAAAAATAATTTTTAAAATAATCTTTTATTCAAGAATAGAAATATATTATAATGTAAAGAGTATGATAAAATTTCCTGGTCGAGATACCCGTAAAAAACTCAAAACCATCGGTTAATTGCCATATGTCATTGACAATGACAAAGCATTGCCAGCCATGCCAATGGAGTTTCTGCCTTCCAAACTTGGCTCTTCTCTCTTCACATCAAAAATGGTATAAAAAAAAAGGTTTATTCCACTCTTTTTATTTTAATCCCCATATTTTTCTTTCCATAATCTTAATTGTTCTATTTTTGTCAATTAATTTAAATCTATATATTTTTTAAGGCTCAATGATAACTGATTGTGCTATTAGTCACCTGCTTATGAATGATATTGAGTAAAACCCTATTTTCCCATGAATAGATAATATTCTTTTTACATAAACACAAATATAAATTTAAATGTAAATAAATACACACAACAAAAACTTTCCTCCTTTTTAGTTTCATGTTAAATTAAATAAACAGAAAATATGTCCACTCCTCCTCCTTTCTCTGGTTTTTCTGAAAGGTAAACCCCACTCCTCCATTTTACTCATTTCTACAGTACTTCGTCTCAATTATTTGCTAGTTTTTTTTTTTTGGTATTTGATTAATTTGGAGATTTGAATTTTAAAAGTCCTGACTTTGTCTGGTGTTTAATCAGTGATCATAGAAGATGAACTGTCCGTGTCACTGTCTTTTTTTTTTTTTTTTTTTTTCTGAAATGCTTCCCAAAAGTGCCATTTCAAAATCTCAGTGGGGGTTCAATTCAGGGCCAGGTGTAGTGTCACAAAGTTGTAGTCTTTCTTGCCTTGATTGTGGCATGTAGAAGTAAAATTCGCATCTTTCTTGTGGAACTGTGTCTGGCTGTTTGAATCTTTTGCAGTGCTGTTGGAACTGTGATTTTCCATTTATTTGGTTTTACAAGTAATTTTTTTTCTTTCTTAATAATTATGAATACCTCTAACTTAATTTTTAACTTAGTTAATTAGGATATTGAATTCGTGCTTTCTTCATGATCATGTTTCTTGTTTCCATGTTGTGGATGTGGAATATTTGTTTTTAAGGGGAAGTGGGCGAATCTGTTCTGGCGGGTCTGGTAGGATTTTTAAGTAACGACACCTACTAGTACTGTTAAACTATTTCTCTTTAGAGTGTGGAAGTGGAACTACCTTCCCACTTACTGCTAGTGTAGGTGCGGTATAAAGTTGTTTACTTGACTTGTTGAGTTCTCAAGTAAGACACTGAGTAGACTGTCGAATTATAACTTTCTGGATGATTAAACTGAGAACTTTTTCTTGCTATGTGCTGCATGGGAATATTAAGCCTGCAAGTGCACATGCTTTGATTTATTGATATATGGAATAACATATTTTCTTCCTTTTTTTCCTGTTGTTGCTTGGAGAATCATTGAATGTACACATAATCGCATATTAAAATCATGTGATGATGAAAGTGGCTGGCTGGCTTGCTTTAGTTGTTGCTGAAATGGAATGTAATTTAGACCATTGAAATTTCTATTGGTTCTGGGTGGTACTTAGGGCAAGCATTTGCTTTTAGTTATGCCAATTATAAATGCTTTTGTCATGTTGCAATATACCCGTTTTGTTCTCAAAGACAGCGGAAAATAAACCCTTGAATTACTTGAATTGAATGAAGTTGTCAATCCTATATCCCTTATTGTTTCCCAGGCATCTTGTTGGGAATCTAAGTGGTGAGGGTGACAAATTGTCATTTCAAACAGAATGAGTAATGAAGTTTCGATACTGGAAACTATGTATGTGGGCTTTAAATCTTCATTTGAAACATTTCTTTTTTGTCCGCTTAGGTACAACATTGAATTTGTCTATTGCTTGTGTTATTGCATGGTGAGTGATATGCCGAATTTAGTATTGTATTGCATTTGCTTATGCTTTGCTTATCTTCAGTGTTATCTAGATTTATCATTGGCATTTGTTTGCTGAGCTTTTTGGTCTGCATCCCTATTGGTAGTGTACGCATGAATATGGTGAATTGGTGGCAGGGTATTGCTTAAGATGTAACTACAAACCCAGGATCAGGAGTGCTGTAGCTCTTTCCTTTTCTGCTTCTGTCTTACCTGCATTGGGAGCATGCCACGATTGTCTTTCAATGATTATGTGCATATTAATTTTTGGATCAATTCTATTTCTTTTATGTAACCTAGTATTTTGGAAGGAATTCCATCTTCATTCCTAATTGTATATAAAATAAGATTACTAAAATACAAGAAAGCAAAACTTTGTATTGTGCCTTTTTCAATTAATCGTAAGCATTTGTCTAAATTATTTGATATTGGAGATGGGAATGTCAAGTTCATGACAGTGGATGCGATCACAATATGGAATTTATATAAATTTTTAAGTATTATTAAAATTGTTAATGATGTTTACCTTATAAATTCAATGCCATTCATAGCATGTCAACTTTATACTTTTATTGGCTTCCTCTCATTTTTGTGTATGATGATAAATCTATTAGGAATGTTATATCCACTAGTAGATTTATGTTCAACTTTCTAGTCCATTGTTTTACATTTAATACGTCATTTTGATTAATCAATTGGAGTTCTCCCTGACCCTCCCTCCCTCCTCCCCCCTCTCTCCTGTCTATCTTTTTCCCACATGTCTGTGAGCATGTGGAGAGACAGCCTAGATTGAGAAACTGTAGAATGATAATGTGAAAAGCTCATCATAAGTTTTTATAAAATTATTCCCTTTCCTCCTGTAAACTTTTTGCATGCTTGGTTTATTCTAGTCAAGAAATTTAATTTGTTTTCTTTATTAAGTACTATGGTTAGATTTTGCTTTCTTTGCACTTGTGCACTTGATTAATGTTACTTTTTTGGGGAAACTATTTCAGGTATGGCGTGTTTTGACATCCGGAAAAGATCATGGTGCAGTGCTTAGATGGATTAAAGCAGTTGTGTGCTGCTGTCATAAAATGGTGTGATGCTGATTTGCCCAAGCAGCCTAGAGGTTTACAAAATCCAGAAGCACTTGCAAGAGAAACAGTGTGTATGTTATTATTGCCCTATATCTTTTCATTTTATGATATTAGGAACTTTTAAAGGTTGAAACAGACAACACAACTCATTCATTCTTATTTCAACTTTGTTGATAGCTGTTTCAAATTAGCATGGATTGGATAATTGGATTTGCTCCAATTTTCATTGTTTTCTTGTGTCTCTTTGTTCTCTTATCGCACCCTTTATCCTTGAATCCCATTGCTCATTTTTCTTTGTTGGTTTTCATGGTATTGTAGAATACATGTGTAAAAAATATTTAGTGCATGTTTCCTT
The DNA here is from genome assembly GCA_037954105.1 of Canavalia gladiata. Classification (NCBI taxonomy): domain Eukaryota; kingdom Viridiplantae; phylum Streptophyta; class Magnoliopsida; order Fabales; family Fabaceae; genus Canavalia; species Canavalia gladiata. The sequence continues at coordinate 52,245,344 of CM075662.1, forward strand.
GTGATTAATTTTGGAGAAATAATTGCTTATTTTAAAAATTCTCTCAAGAAGCTGACCAAAATAAGTGACTATTTTTTCAAAATAAGCTAAAGCAAACACACACTTAAATAATTATATAGCTTTGTCCATTTACCCTAAATGTTGGCCTTACATTTTTTAGGATCAAACCAGATAACAAAAGTGAAGATAAGGTTCTTAGGATGCTGTATGATTTTAGGATTTATAAACTATAATTAAAACCGATGATAAGTAGTTATATAAATAGTTTAGGTGACCTGAATGCCTTTAAAGACTCTGGAAACTGTTAGGCAGGAATGAATTTGTATAACCTTACCGTTTTTCAGTCAGTAAGGCTCTTATTAAGAACATTTGCTTTTCATACAGTTACTGTTAGTGAGATTGAAGCACTGTACGAACTATTCAAGAAGATCAGCAGTGGAATGACCGATGATGGACTAATCACAAAGGTTAGTAATCCGATCTCATGGTCAGTGCTTCTATCAATTGTTTACTCAATATTTGGTTTTTCAACCTTTTTGAACAATGACATTATTTCTACCCAATCTCTATAACCATAAGTGCCTTACTTTACATGACAGGAAGAATTTCAGTTGGCCTTATTCAAGACAAGCAAGAAAGTGAGCTTATTTGCAGATAGGGTATGTAAAAACTTTAACTTCTTCTGGTCTTGTCTACAATTTGTTTTAACCTTTCCACACTATGGAAGAGAGAAAAAATTACAACACTAGTTTGATGCGTTTTTAGGAAAAGTTGACTGCTTCAATGTATTTCTGGTTACAACTTTCATAAGCAGGAGTAAAATTTTTTTTTTATAACCACCTTCTTTTACTTGTGGTTCATTTGACCTATTTCACTGTGTTACTTTGTAGCCTATTATATGTGTGTGGCCTTACAGTTATTGGGTCATCTCCATGATCCAATGACTTTGAAAGTAGTTACATGCCATATACCATTGATATGAACCTTTTTATAACTTTATTTGCCCTATTCATTATTTTATACTATTTAAATTCTGTAGGTGTTCGACTTGTTTGACACAAAGCATCATGGGATACTTGATTTCAAAGAGTTTGCACTTGCTCTCTCTGTCTTTCATCCCATTGCATCAATTGATGATAAGATTGAATGTAAGATTGACATATATTTATTAAGATTTTAGATATCTTCTAGCCAACAAATTTATTAAGAACTTGAAGGAAAGGATATTTACAGTTGTCTGTTATTGCCCATATTTTATTTGTTATTGGTAGTAATTTTTATGCTTGTTGGGGACTCCTAATTTCCCTTCTTGCAGTTTCTTTCCAATTGTATGATCTCAAACAGCAAGGATTTATTGAGAGACAGGAGGTAATTTAATTTATTTTTATATGATGTTGAATAAATGGATTTTGACCACTCACTACGCAGGACTACTTTTCTGAAGTTTTTAGGTTTCCTGTTGATCAATGAATGAAAGAATTATTTATTGATAACCTGACTCATTAACTTGTACAATTTTTATGAAGCCCACTGCTATATGTATTTTCAATTCTTTTGTGGTCCAAGGCCTCAAATTCAAAACCATGCTAGGTCATTAGAGGATTGGTGTTTTCATAGGTAAATTGGATTATCTTTGTCTCAAGTCCTGCACTAAGAAAGATGGATTGAATGTGTTCACAATTAAATGGTTTTCCCTACAACAAAATATCCAATGTTTTTTTTTTCCGGACCCAAGTACTGCAGTCCTTATTTACTTTTACCTTTTTGAAACTCAAGTTTCTTTTTTTTGGGAAAGCTAAAACTTGAGTGTCTACCTAGAACTTAATTGCAAATGAAATTAAAATCAATGTTTTAGAATCATAGTGCAAATATTGTAATAGTTTTGCTGTGTCCTTGGAGTTTGTTTGCTCCAACATGCTTTTGGCATCAGCATGTATCTGATATGCACTGATGATCATTGCTTCTTATGTATAGTTAAAACAAATGGTGGTGGCCACTCTAGCTGAATCTGGCATGAATCTTTCAGATGATGTAGTTGAAAGCATCATTGACAAGGTGATTCATTTATCTGATAACTACAGTTTGTGTGTCAATTATCAAATATCATGCTCTTAATTGTAGGTATATTGAAGCACTGATGAGTTTCTTTTTCACTCATTCTTTTTATTTCATGTTTGGCTTTTTGTTTTTCTATGAAACTCGTTATCTGTTTGGCTCTTGATAGTCTATAGAATAAAAGCAATTTTATCAAGCATGCAAGTTATATTTAATGCATGCATACTTTGAAAATAAGCAGTATCGGTTTTAGGTCTGGCAGGGAGTTCTCCTTTCCCTAATTGAAATGTATATTATTTTCATGGTACATGTCTGTCTTTCATTTTATCTCGTACTTTATAGTTTTCTTTCAGTATAATGGTGACAATGAGATTTGAACCAATAACCTCATGTAAATTATCTAAGGCCTCACCAGTCACAATTAACACAATCCTACTGGATTTTGTATCTCATACTAATACTAATATTGATTAGTGGGACAATTAAATGTTGAGGATATGTTTCCCTCACATATGGACCGAAGTTTCTACTTAATTTATCTTCTAAATAAAATAAACCTTCTTCATTCTTTTTGTGAACCTTGTAAATTATGTATGTTAGCTTGATCGATTATGGCATATGAAGTCATTCTTGTGCTATCATATTCTTCTATACAGAGCTGTCGCTAACAGTATTTAAGTTATTCAGACTTTTGAGGAAGCTGATACTAAACATGATGGCAAGATTGACAAGGAAGAATGGCGAAGCCTTGTCTTGCAGCATCCATCCCTTCTGAAAAACATGACTCTTCAGTATCTTAAGTGAGTTCCTTCTTGTTACTAATAACATTTCAATTTTGGAATTCTATCACCAGGGTTGGAAATTTTGCCTTGTTTGGATGTGTGTGCATTAGTTTGTTAAAGTAAGACATGATATTATTATAACTATTGTGTCTTAATAACATGAATAGGGCAGTAGTTTTCCTTCTGCACCTTTTATAGAAAAAGTTTCAAATTCTTAAACAACTCAATTTGTTAAATAAATTCATAGGTTTATAAAAGAATTATGCCCCCAATTAATCTATCCCCTTTCCTTTTATGTCTGCACTCTTATCCCCAACATTTGTTCTCTTAATTGCTTGCACAGTTGTACATACATATGTGCCTCTTTCTATTTGTTAAAAGTCGAGCATCTTAATCTAATTGTTTGAAATAAAAATGAATGATAAACCCCAGGGTAATGTAGAAATGAAAAGTTGGAAACCAGCCTGATTGGAATTTGATTTTGTCCTGGGTGGCATCTTTAAATTCTGCTTCTTGATTAGAGTGTTTAGTTGAACATTGACTAGAATTTTTTTATCCCGATCTAGCATCTAACATCTCACAAATTGTTTTCTTGGCAGAGATATCACAACTACATTTCCCAGCTTTGTATTTCACTCACAAGTTGATGATGCTTGAGGCAACCCATGATCTATGTTAGTCTCATTGGTCTTGACTGAGAAGGTTCTTTTTGTTCCCTTGAGAATGGTCTGAGTTCTGTGTAAAGGATTCAGTTAAGATGGATAAGGACTCTATATTTTCATTGAATATTGAATAAATGGATTTAATTATTTATTTGCTTCATTAGGAATGAAAAGGGAACAGGATAGATTAGACAGGTGTTTCAGAAATGGCACCAGGATAGGGAGTTTTGGATAGAAATATATTTGCGATTATGGCTTGTAAATGGCTCCACTAAGCTGGAAAGACATCACCCAGCTTATGTGCAGAATTAAGAATTTCTGCTTCAAAATTTAGTATGTGCAATTGTTGTTCCTAAAAAGGATAAAATCAACACTATCATCTATAGCTTTTATATTGGCAATAATAGGCCTTAAAAATGGGAGCTAGTGCTGCATGACTGTCTTGTTTTCCTGTAATTATAATTTTGGCAAATGTGTGGATTAGAGACTTTTTTTGACAACATTATTTCAATAAGTACCTATATGACCAGCGGGAAAAATAGATTTACACTTTTACTATTAAAAAAAAACCATTTTTAAAGTTGCCCGAAGACATTACATTGTTTAACCTTAAAACATGACTACGGTATAATTCTTTAGTTTTTTTCAATTAAGCTTCTAGAAAAATATAAAAGTATTTTAAAAAAAAAATTGATTTATTTATTTTAATCAGGCAGAAAACAAGAAAAATAAGGAGATCTGATTACATCCAAAGCATCAGCTAGCTAAGTAACATTCAGCTGAGGAGGGCAATGTTCCCAATGCTATAGATAGGTATCAGAAGGAGCATCATATTTGGTCAACTAATTAGGAGTTTCCTTCCTGTAACGTATGCTGAAGCATAAAGAGTTCAGTTATAAGTATGCAGCTTGGGAATTTTATTACCAAAGGAGTGATGCTGATGAAAGATCAGAATCCTTGAGGAATAAGTTCAATAGCAATTTTTGAATAAAATTAACAAATGAGTTCCCTGTATCCTGCTTCCCTAGCCATAGATCACATTTAGTTTGACAACATCTCCCATTGGAGGGATCAAAGTTACTAATCTTTCTGGTTTCTGGTAACTTCCAATGCCAATTGTTTGATGATATGCCCTACAAATGAGCATAGGCATTTTAGTAGAATAGACTCCCAAATTTGAACTCCCCCGTATCACTACATCCTCCAAATCATCATCAATGATATTATTCATAATTTGCATTCTAATATTTTGCCAAATAGAACGTGAATCTTCTCCGGTACATGAGAGATTCATTTTGGAAAGAGAAACAAATAAAAATGTGTGAGATTTAGTATATAGGTAAGAAAGAAAAATATATAGAAAAAAAATAAGAAAGTGAAGAGAAAAAAATAGAATGACAAGCTTTACAATGGAAAATATAGATAGTAAGTTGTTTAAAGTGTCACTGCTTATCATAGCAAATGGCATCTTCATCTAACCACTTATCATACCGGATAGAATATCTTTCCTACCCAATCTGAATTTGAACCCCAATTTAAGAGATGAGACAGCTTTCATTATTGAGCACCAAACATAGGAGGCATTGCTATATGATTGCAGCTGAAGACATGAGAGTGCCAAAGATATTTGCATATCATAGCTTAACCTAGAGCTTCTCTTGATTGCATATAATACTCCTGACCTGGTTACTTTGAAGTTAAATAAAATTGAGTTTCAACCACTCAGAATCTATTTGTTTATTATTCATAACTCTGTTTGAAAATTTTTAAGAAATCTCTTTTATGAAAAGCTTCATTATAATGACTTTTTTTTTTTTACCAAGTATGTGAACTTAGTTGCAAAAGATAACTAAATAGGTTGTGAATGCTTTTAAAATACATACATAAATTAACATTATATATTTATTAAAATATGTTTTGTATTAAAAATATGAAAATTAACCATGACTATAAAACAAACAGGTCTTATGCTTACATGCGTTTTGATATTTAAACTTCATCCCTTTTTAAGATAACTTTTAGTTAGAATTCTTTTTACCTTGAAAGTTATAATAGATGTATGGAAATTGTATGGATTTTTTAATTTATTTATAAATTATAAATTGTATAGTATGTTTAATTTATATTTATTTGTGGTGAATTTATAGTTGATTTTGCATGTTTTCTTGGAATTTCTAATATCACTCCACATAGTTTTCAATTGCAAACTCAAACACTTCTTTCTTTCAAATGTTATCATCAATTTTTTTAATAAAATAATTAGAAATGTTAAAAACATATTTTTAATTTTTTTTTTATTTTAAATTTATTATAACTTACAAAATTATAAATAGGAACCCTTTAATAGGGAAAGATTTATAATAAATTTTAACTAATAATAAAATAATTTTTTTTAAAAGAATATGTTAAATATTATGTTACTGACATTTTTCTAATATAAAAAACTGATTTGTTCTAAGTTTACTTATTTTAATTTTTTTTTAAATTACAATTTTTTTCCATGGTTTGATTCAATTTGTGGTTTCTCGTGCAAGGTTAAACCAAATCGCATATAATTATTTATGTATTTTCAATTTTAATAATCAGAGTGCATTCCTGTTTTAAACATTTATTATTTTGTTTGCTATGAACCTTCTTGCTTTTAGTTATGAATAGTGAACTTTATTTGTTATGTATTTGATTTTCGTTATGGTTTTAAATATAACATTTTAAATTCATTTGACAATATTTTTGTTTAAATTTTTAAAATAAAATAAAAAATAAAAATAATCAAATTGAATCAAATCAGGTTAGATTGATTTGGTTTGAATTTTATAATATACTTCAATCAAATTGTAAATAGTTTTTATAATTAGTTTGGATGATTTTTTTTTTCTCTAAAACCAAACCAAAACACATCACAAATACTTTTTAATTTCTCAAGCTTCTAAAATAAGATCATTTTTATTATAAAATTATATTTATTATATTTTAGTAAAATAAATAAATTTTTATTAAAAATTATCAATTTTAGATATTTAAAAGTAACATTTAGGATTTCTATTAACATTTTTTTATAATTAATTCTCTTTGATATAAAATACTCTTACTGTACTCTACCTCCAAAGTAACTATAAAAAGGCTAAAAGCTCTTTTAAACCCAAAATTAGAGCAAAAAAATAATTTATGTTATTTCCTCATAGCTGGATACGAGAAGGAAATAAATCCTTTCCATTTTAATTTTAGTACAGTATCATGTTTAATAAATCACAACTATTGAATAAAAATCAAATAATTTATAATTATTTAAAATTTATATTATTAAAATATTAATTTAAAATCTAAATCATTTAATACAATTCAACAATCATTATTAATTTAATTGAATAATGGAGGACTTTAACCGCATAGTATCCGGTCGATAAGAGAAACGCACAGCATCCTTTAAGGGGTTTACTTTTTCTACCTTCCATTTTTTCTTTTTACATCCTTCTTTTTTTTAAAATTTCTATATTCTTATTTTATTTTTTTAATATATATTTTATAAACTAATAATTTTGTAAATTAATTTATGAAATATAAAAATATACATTTTGTAAACTAATTGCGGAATGTAATTTTTTGTTTTCCATAAATTAATATACTGAAGTTTACATTTTTATGTTCCGTAAATTAATTTGCGGAACAAAAAAATTATATTTCACAGATTAATTTACGGAATATACTGATGCATTCTGTAAATTAATTTGCGGAAAGTGTTTAACGTTCCGCAAATTAGTTTGCGGAATACACTGATACATTGATACATTCTATAAATTAATTTGCGAAAAGTGTTTAACGTTTCGCAAATTAGTTTGCGGAATACAAAGTCTGTTCGTCTTCTCCGATACTCATCCGACGGTTCTCAAGTTTATTTTTTTAGTTTTTTCTCTCACCAAAAGTAGAACATAACATAAATTCAATTAATAAGAAAGAAAATACAACAATGTCAAATAGAAGAAGAAATGAGAAAGAAAAAAAAAAAGACGAAAAGATGGAAGAAAGAAAAATTAATAGACAAGAATATTTTTGTCTTTTCATCAATGAGGAGGTGTAAAAAGAAATTTTGACAGTGCAAAAAACAATCCCCAAGTTGAGGACTTCCACCAAAATGCTAGGGGATTGCTTTTTGCACTCCCAAAATTTCTTTTTGCACCCCATTGTAGGTAAAAAAGAAATATTTCTGTTTATTAACCTTCCTTTCTTTTTTCTCTGTCTTCTCGTTTTTTTTTTCTTTTCCATTTTCTTCTTCTATTTGCCATTGTTGTATTTTCTTTCTTATTAATCGAATCTATGTTAGGTTTTGCTTTTGGTGGGAGGAAAATAACGTCGAAGAAGCGTCGGAGGAGTATCGGAGAAGACAAACGAATTTTATATTCCCTAAACTAATTTGCGGAACGTTAAACACTTTCCGCAAATTAATTTACGGAATGCATCAGTATATTTCATAAATTAATTTGCGGAATGTAATTTTTTTATTTTTGCAAATTAGTTTACGGAACGTAAAAATGTAACCTTCCGTAAATTAGTTTACAGAAAATAAAAAATTACATTCCGCAAATTAATTTACGGAATACACTGATGCATTCTGTAAATTAACTTGCGGAAGAGAAATTTTTTTTGCGGAAAACATGAAGAGGTATTAAAGGTAAAATGATAATAAAAAAATCTAAAAAATTGAAAGGAGTGCAAAAAAGAAAAAAGGGGTGCAAAAAGTAAAGCCCAAGATGTTATTTTGTTGGCCCAAAGGTGCTTACTGGGCCATTACTCCTCGAGCTAGCCCAAATTGATCCATTGGATGGTGGTTGAGTCCTGTGCTGACTCACCTAGTGAAACCACCATCAACTTGCCCGTATCAAGCATCCAATGTAATCAGATTAGATAAACTTCTTCAAGGAGGATAAAATTTACGTGGATTTTACTAAATAATAAAGGAATTTATTAAATAAAGATGAGATTTTGTATTATTTAATGGATTTAATATGAGTTTTACTTAATACTAAAAATATATTAAAAATACACTATTTGTAGCATTTTTTCTAAAAAGCAAAAATGCCTCTAACACATATATATGTTAAAAAATTAAATAAACATATAACACAAACTTCTTATTATTATTATCATTATTATCATCATTTTCATTACTTAAAAACTTAAAAAATACGAAAAAGTTATAACGGATTGATAAATTAAATCAAAACTTTTACTCTAAATCACAATACTGCATTGGCATTCCATTTATTCTTTAAAAAAATTGAAGTGAAATACTATCATAAATTTATTTTTCTCAAAATTTTCTTGTTAGACATATTAATAAAAAATAATAAAATTGTGATATACACTTACAAAGTTCTATTTATGTCACCGTGTCAAGAAAATCCAAATTAAATAATTCATACACACATCAACAAATATTTGATTGGAGTATTTAATAACATAAAAACAAGTATTTGGATATTACTGGATACTGAAAATTTAAAAGACCTTCATACCCCTAGTAAATTAGAGCAATATCACTATTTTTTTACACCAAAAAAAAGTTCACTTTTTCTTCTTCGTGGGGCTTCGTTTTCCCTTCTTCTCTCATTCCGGTGGCCCCTTTCCCTCTGGTAAGTGAAGCTTAACCTCCCTTTGGCGACTAACCAATGTTTCTATTCCTCTTCAAACCCACACATGTTCAACAAAAGTAGTTTCTTTTCAGAATCAGAATTTGAAAACGTTTTCACTGACGCTTGAACCCTCCAATAGCACTAGTCCTTGAGATGATCAAGTTGTTTGTTTTACCTGCATTGCTCTGTACTTGAAATTTTGTAGGTTGAATCAAGTTTTGACGATGTCGGAAAAAGGAGGAAAGGGCGGTTCCTTGTTAAGCAAAGGGGGTATGCCTTGGACATTCCCTCATAATCTGTTTTTCCCTGCATTTAAAGTTTCATTTTTCCCCTTTTTTCCTTTTGGGCATTTGTTTTATGTTATTTGGTGTTGAATTTTCTGTTAGACTGGTTTATTGGGTCACCATGCACATATACAGGGTTGGGTTTTAACTTATGAAATTCTGGGTTTTTCTCTGCAGTCAGATGTGAGATGCTGCACCTGATTTTTTTTTATGTCTTTGATGTATTATCCTTTGATTTTGCATGCAGTGTTTTGTGTCTTTATCTTAGTTTTTTCTATTTGTTTTTTATTACTGATATGAGAATATGTTTTGAGAAGTTAACTTATGTGAGTTCATTTTGCCTTCATAAATCAGTAGCACATGGTGAGTGGCAATGTTTTAAACCAATTTTTCATTTAAGCACTTGATTGTTCATATTCTTTTTTTGTTCTTGGTAGGATCCCTAAAAGGGAAAGATGACAGTGCAGCAAAATCAACTAAGGGAAGGAGGGTTCAGTTTTCTCAAGAAGGTTAGCATCATTATTCTATTGTCTTTGTACTTCTTTGCAGTGGAGTATGCAAGTACTATAACTTATTCAGGATTCAGCTGCCTAAAGCTATTATTGATATCACCTTACTGATATTATTGCTTGGTTGTCTATTCTAGGTCTATTTGAATCAGGAATAAGTAGTTTACCAAAATCTGGTGGAAAAGGTAAGAGTATAGCTCCCAAAGCTATTATTGTCTTCATCTGTTTGGTGACTTCGCATTTAAGCACCTGTTCATTAAAATCTTTAAATTGATTGTTCTAATTTATTTATTTTCTTGCTTTCTAAGTCATGTATCTTTTTACTGGACTGTTTTTTCATTTTCATGGGTGACTTTATTAAAGGAGGAAAAGGAGACAAAGTTGCAAATGGTGGAAAAAGTTCTCTGTCTAAAGACCAGCAGCCATCAGAACCTAGAATTGATCAAAGTTGGTGCTCGCCTTCATTATCTTTTTGTGTTTTTTTTTTGTGAATTTTTGTAAAGCATATATTGTTAATTTGTACTTGTATGTTGACTCACATTGTGAAGTTGTGATTTAGCCATTTAGGTCAAGTCACTATATCATACTTTTGCATTACATGAGACCCAACTTTTTCTCTTATTAATATCAACAATATTAATTTTCTGCCGGTGACATATGCAGAACTCCCAGAAAATATCAAATGTTTGATGGATTGTGAGGCTGCAGATGTTCTACAAGGAATTAATGAGCAGATGGTCATGTTATCTAGAGATCCAAGTATCAAAATCCCTGAGTAAGGAACACACTGCATTTCTTTTTTTATTGAAATGGATGCATGGGTTATTTAAAGGTTTATCATTCGAGTAGAAGATCTATTGGAGTGATCTGATTCCCCCTCCTCTTTTTCTGCTGTAGATGTTTTGACAAGGGACTGCGGTATGCCAAAAACACTAGCAAGTATACAAATTCACTATCTATTAAACGCATTCTTGAGTATCCTTAATTTTTTGTTTTGGTGTTATTTATACGTCTGTTGTTACTTGTTATATATGTGCGGTGTCTGTGTTTGGGTTTGTGACTTTATTCACATGGATAAATGGCATTACCATTTTGCTTTATATTACTCTTTGTCTCTTTTTCTCCACAATGTTCATTTCTTAACTCAAATATCAGGCCTCTTGCAAAATGTGGTTTCACTGATAGTGAGGTATCAATCTTATCCTATTTTCCTTTGTTCTTATGTATCATGTATAGTTTTCTTGACATCATTATCCACTGCAGATATGTGTGATTGGTAATGTGTGCCCAGAAACTGTTGATGAAGTTTTTGCTCTTCTCCCATCATTGAAGGTATAGAGCATTTTGTGACCTCATTTAAATCATTAATGGAAAGAGGTCAAGGTTGTTTTCTTTGTTATGTAATTAAGTTATTTCACTATTCATGAGTAAGTGTCTATTAAGAAATAAGTGGTCTCCCTTGGATAAGTAACTACTGTTGCAGAATTAATATAATATTAGGCCAACAATCTTCAAATAGGGTAGGTGTCATTTTGATTTTGGATATTTGGTGATAATTTAGCTTAATATATGTAGGGCTTAGTATATGCCAAAATATCTTGGAATACATGTCTTAGGGTGGGTACTGGGTAGTTTGACCAAGGTTGTCAAAATTGAGATTCAAGATTGACACCTAAGAGGGTCGTGGATTGTAGGATAGGTGAATCATAACACACATTGTAAGTGTCAACCAGAATGCAAAATTATATTTAAGCACAGACACACACACACACACACACAGATATATATATATATATATATATGCATAAAAATTGCACATATTAGAAAAGTAACCCCTTAAATCATATCCATAGGGTTTTATACAGCCCATAAGTCATAAATCAAGTAAGTTTTTAACAAAGCAAAAGCAACACATAAATCTAAAACATAAAGGAAAACAGTCCAACTCTAAACATCAAGCAAATCTTTCAAGTTTTTATCACAATAGTCATCCTTTTATTTGTCTTCTTCATCCGACCACCATCCATAATATCTTTATCTTCTCCAAGGTCAAGCTCATCTAGATTAGAAATGTTCAAATCATCTAGAGGCTCTAAGCCAACATCCCTACCAGCATCTTTTTCCTTTGGGAGCAAGTGTTCTTCACTTGGAAGCTCCAAATTCAAATCATTATTTGAATTTTCAGTATTGTCCACAATCCAATCACCATCGGAAGAAAAATTCTGCAGTATAATCACTTGCTTTCCTAGCTTGCTTCTTGTCCAATTTAGAATTGGCCATCACAAAGACAACATCATTCATAGTTTTTGGCCATCTCAATTTAGAATTGGCATTTAACTAAAGAATGGGAAAAAAAAAATTAGTTTCTAAATAGTGACTTTACAACTGAACTTGAATCAATTTTAAAACACTAATTTTCCTTTTCTTCACACCATTGAAGGTATTTTCTATCCTTTCTTTAGTTTGGTCCATGTCTTCATAACTGAATCCCATGGTTGGCTTCTCATCTAAATGCATTAAACAAAGCACTTTGATCAAACGATAAGCATCCCTCAAACAAATCACAATTTTTTTCCCAAAGCTCCTTATCAATAACACTTTCAACAAATTTCCCATCCTGGCTCTTTGCTAATTGACTAGGTTGCTATTCCTTAGATGTGAACATCCTTATCAAAGCTCTCTTGCTGCCATTTAAGCAACCCAAAGTCAAGTAAGATGTGCCAAAATGAGTGGTGATAGGTCTAATTGAATTATTTCCTTTAGTAAAATGATGCAAAAAAGAAATAAGATCAGTCCTTGAATAAACATGGGTTGTAATTCTTTTACTATGTGCAATTGTCTTTTTGGATTGAAATCTTCTCAAAATCCTCCAACATGAGATCAATGTAGTGAGCTGCACAAGGTATCCAATACAGCTTCTTCCTTTTCTCCATAAACTTATCTCCTGCTGCCTTGTTTATGACAATTTGGGCAACATTTTCTTCACCAACCTTCTCAACAATGTCATCCATCATCTTGAAAATCTTGTCAGCTGTTTTGGATACATGAAATATGTCAGTAGAGTTAAAAAAACAGTGCCCTTAGGACTATTTACCAAGATGTTTAGAATAGTCCTCCTTCTTTTATTGGTCCATCCATCCGTCATCATGGTGCATCCTGTGTTTTTTTCAATAAGCTTTATGATCCTCCAAAGCATCCATGGTAGCAGCAACTTGTTTGCTTCAAATATTTGACGCTAATATCATGATAAGATGGTGGTTTAGGTCCTTGACCATCTCTAGCTGCCACTTCAATCATCTTAAATTCCTCACACTTTGTCACATTGAAAAAGATTGCATTGTTGTAAAAATGAGGCAATTCCTTGGCAATGGCATGCTTCCTCCCTCAAATTCTTCTTTGAAATGCTATTAATGGTGGTTTGACTGCTCCCTCTCCTTCTCTTGAACAGAGTTGCAGGAGTCTGAGACTCCGTTTGCTTTGTTTTTTCCACCCCCTACTTGATCATCAACACCACGTGCTCCTCCTTCATACTCCTTTAACTTTAATTTTTCTTTGCAGTGAGGATACAGTTGCCCACATTTCCTTCCAAATTTCATTGCTTACAGATGTACAGGTTCCAACATCTTTGAGATGCTTTAACTGGTAAATCCCTCCATTTATCACCTTTTCACAGTATCTGAACTTGTTTGTTCATATACCCCATCCATTGAGACCCCATGCTTCCACCCCACATCAGCCTGTTTCCAGGAGTATTTTTCAGCATTTTTCTACTATCACCAGCCCCATCAAAACCACACTCCGTAGCACTGCTAGCAGTTCCACCAACACCACCACCTTGCCATCTTCCTTAACCAAAAACAGAAAAGAGAAACAAGAGAGCACACAGCAACAATAGAACCGCCTAGAGAGCATGCAGCAAGCAAGAACTGCACAAAAACAAAGTTGCACATGAGAGAGAGAGAGAGTTCAGCGTTTGATGAGAGGGAAGAGAGGAGGTTGTTGAATACCTACTTGGGGAGAGAGGGAAGAGAGCTCTCTTTTAGAGCAAGAGAGAACAGTGAAGATGGAATGAGGGTATCAGGTGTGAGAAAGGGTTAAAATGCTGCTCAAAATGGGGTTCCAATGCAACTGCGTCATGTTTTTGCAAAACTGGGTTGCGCAACCCAACCCGCTGCATGCCGTGGTTTGACGCATTTTTTAAGTAATGGTCCACTCTGTGTCAAGGTGGTTTTTTGGCTCCAGGCCAGAACGTGGCATGCAGAAGGATGAAAAACTTGTTGAATCATGCTGTTCAATGCACCAACACCCAATTTTAAGTGATGATCCACTCTGTGTCAAGGTGTTTTATAAGCCCAGCTAAGATAGAATTTCTCCAGCTAGTTCTCTGACTATTATATCCACAGCTAGATTGGCGACTGATGTTATGTCATCAGAAGTCCTAGTTACTGAGTTGCTGTTTGCCTTAATTTGTTCAGAGGATTTGGTATCCCCTCTTGTGAAGAAAAGAAACTAATAAAAAAAATATGCCAACAGGATGGATACCACCATCTCATAGTATGCATCTATTTCAGGATAAGAAGAGAAGCATTGACAGCCAAGTTCTTAAAGTTTCTTTGAGTGAGCTTGCTAAGCATAGACAGCCTGTGTAAAGCCACATGATGAAAAGGCTCTCTGGTGAGTTTTCTCGTTTATGCTTTAGTGTGCAGTACCTTTATTTTGCATCTGCTTTAATACTCAATAGCCTTTTTTATTAAAGTATTCTGAGTGCAGGTTAGCCGTTTAGGAGACATGTAAATGTAGCACATGCGAAATTGGTTTGTGCTTACTGAGACTGTAGTTCAAAACTTCGTCCATCTTTTTTTTTTTTTTTTTTTTTCATTTTTTAGTTTCTAGTTGTATGATCTTAGGCTGTGCAAAGGTCTTATGTGGATGTCAATTAGATGAATTGTTTTTTTGAGGTCATCAATTAGATAAATTTTGTATGCACAAGATCGTGGATCTTATATATATATATATATATATATATATTCCCTAGTTTAAGACTTTGTAATTACTGGTCCAATCCGAAATCGTAAATGTACCGATATCTTGCCCTTATGGGGAATGGATTTTGCCATGAGTTTTTTACCTAACAGTAGGTACACAGAATCTAAACTAACTACTACAAATTTTGAGGAATGATAAGGGACAATTTCATGTACAGTTTTCACCAAGAAAGTAACAGGAAGAGAAATAATACCTAAAACTTGTGAGATTATATTTATGGTCTGTTTTTATTTATTTATTTCTAACACTACCTTATCATGTGAAACTTTCACACGAAATGATCGGTTTAAATGATTCATTTACCAAAAATTGACAAGACAATGTATTTTAGTAGCTGAAAGTTAAAATTACTAGTTGAAAAATTTATTAAACATTTAAGCTTTATCTGATAAAGCTGAAAAGTTTGTTATTAGCTATTAGCATTTTTTATAAAAGTTGAAAATTGACAAGACACTTCAGTTTTATTTGATAAAAAGTTTTTTATTAGCTATTAGCATTTTTTGAGGTTGTAATTAGTATCCTAAAAAGTTATTTTAAGTAGTTTTTAAGCTTCTAGTTGACATTTTTTCATTTTTATCCTTAATTTTTTTTCATGATCTAATTTTATTTATTCATTTATTTCTATAAGTTTAATTTTATCTAAATTTTCACAATAATATTAATTGATATTTTTTATATTATCATGAAATACCATATCTTGTATTATTGTTTTACTATATATTATCTATGTTAATTATTATATTATTTATTTTATTTTTTTAAAAAAAATATTGAATGTTTTGATAAAAATTAAATTTATAGAAACAATAGTTATTTAATATTTATTTGTGTGAAAATTTTAAAAATATTTTTTATTAAATATTCCAATTTAATATTTAATTTTAGTTAATTTTATTGAATATATATTTATTCTATCATCATGTGATACTCGCTGGAGACCATCGAGAATATGACATTCAAAGGTTTTAATTAATTGGTTCGTCTTATGGGAAATGTCACAAACACTATCAGCTTAAAGCACGCTATTATTAAATTGAAATTTATAAAGACTTATAAAACTGTAAATTTTATATATTTAATGAGTCTTGTACATAGTTTTGTAAATTCTAATGAATTTCAACATGTAACAAAAAAATGTGTTAAAAATGATGTTAAAATATGGTATTGACATTCATTTTATTTAATTGATAGTTTTGAAATTCAATTAAAAAGTTACAAACTTTGATGCATACCAGTTTGAATTCGTTAACTCCAAAATTTTAATATAATTTTTTGTCTTATATTATATATCACTTTAAGTGTTTAGTTTATTTTAAAATATCATTTTAGAAAATTTAAAAAATAATTATTTTTTCAACAATATCATCATTTGTTGGTATTTTATTTAAATAAATGACTTTACAATTATATTTTTGTTCTTTCAGTAAAGGTATTTTGTCAAAAAAGTTATTATAGTAATTTATATGATTAATAATTTTCTTACCCTGTTTTTGCATTACTTGAAATAGGAGATAGAAGGAGTTGAAAATGCAAATTCACTTTACAATTATATTTTTGCATTACTTGAAATGTTGGGTCATGCTGATAAAATAGTTGTGTAAACCTTTTGCATTCATTAATCATTTAGCATCCAATTTGAGTCCTTTTTGTTATGATTTTTCTTAAAATTGACTCCTTTTTGTTAGTTGTTGGCAATAGTATCCAAACTCATATTAAGGATAAAAATAATAAAAATTTTAATTATAATTTACAAATATAATATAAAATTGAGTTAATTTCTTGTTGATAAAATGTCAATTTAATTATTTTTAATACACGTGTGTTGTACGGCTAATCAAGATTGTTACGTGATAAATAACTTAAATATTCACTAAAAGTATAATGTTATCGATTTTTTTAAAAAACAAAGAGCAGAATGTGGCTGAGCATTGCCTTAGTGCACCGGGTGATGCCATGGGTGAATATTAGGATAATGGTTAGAAATATGCACATTTGCCCTTTTAGCTTCATACAAGAGTACCAATAAGTGAAATACGAGTATGATAACAACCATCCTTTGATCACATGTTAGATAATAATAAGTCAAGAATAAATAAAAAAATTATATAGCAAAAAGTATAATGCAAACATGACTTGTAAAAAAACACTATCAGTAAAAATGTGAAAAAATGGTAGACTTATGGGTATTCTACATTTATTTTTAATGTGTGCGCGATTTCTAATGTGTCGCTATATTAACATGAAAAAATAAAAGGTTTGTTATATTTTTACTTTTAAGATTGTGATTTTTTAATTTACAGCATAATATTTTTTTTTCTTGCAATAATAAGACGTCCAAATCAGCTAGGCACAAATCACTCTAAATGCATAAAAACCCACCAATCTGTGAAGAAAAAATAAATCTTATCTCAAGAACAGAAAGAAAATGATCACACTAAAATTTCAATGCTATATAAAATAGTGAATTTTACTTTAATTTTTATCATCCATTGCTATCCACTGTTATTATGACACCTAATTGTAGAAGTTATACATGAAGACAAATATTTAAAACAGGCTTATAGATATCTTATTCCTGTTCAAGATTAAAATAAATATGTATGTAATATTTAATCATTAAAAAAATTACCTTGTCACTACAGAATTTTACAAATTGAGACGTAATGCATGAATGTTAAAGACAATCTTGAGCACGAGAACCACACTACAATATTTTGTAACATAAATAGCATACAATATTTTTTAAAAATATTATTAAAATTAATAGGTAATATTTTTTTATATTTTTAAATATCTTTTAAATGTTATTAATAATATTTTGCAATATAAATTAGATATAATATTTATTAAAATTAATAGATAATATTTTTTTATATTTTTATAATATTTTTTTAAATATTACAAAAAAATGTGATATATTATAGTATTAAGATGGTTCTTTTTTGACCCCACAGCTTCTATACTTAAGTATTATGTTAATACAAATGAATCTATAGATAAAAAAAAAATAATTCATTGTGAATGATCCTTAATTATATTTATAGATAAGTAATTTTTGTATAAATATAATGTTTGCAAACATAATTGATTTAAAAAATTAAGAAAAATGCTTCCTCAAATTACAAGAAATAAAAAATATATTTTTATTAAAAAAATATTAATGCACATATTTTATCATTTTTAATGTATCTCAATATACTTTTTAATTTATTGAAATTAGTTCTCGTAGAATTAAAAACATCTTTAATAAGAGATTTTTAATAAGATCTTAAAGTTAAGTATTTAGAACTTACAAATTTTTGGACTATGAGTTGAATATTAAATAATAGTTACCTATATAAGTAACTATTTTCAAACGAATTTTGTGGGTTTATTTGATATATTAAAAATAATTTAAAATTAAAATAAAATTAGAAATATGAACATGGAATAATATATAAAATTTATTTGATAAATTTTGTTAAGTTATTCTGTTAAAGAGACAAGATACTTAAAATTGTATAAAATAAAAAAGTATTATGTTACGGTAGAATTCATAAAAAGTATATTTAAGTAACTTTTTGAAATTGTTTCATTGTGAATGTTCTAAATATTCTTAATTAACAAGAATAGAAATAAAAATTAATATTATATTCAAGCAAGTATTTTAGCACAAATTTTGTTATTTCGTTGCAATTTCAATTTTTGATTAGTTGTATTTATAGCATTAGGCTTACGAAGAGTTTTTCACCTTTTAGAAGCTATTGTGTGGAACAATTGATTAAAAGCTAAATAAAAATATACACACACTCATTTTAATTAATGAATATAAATACATTTTATTTTAAAATGGATATCCTAATCTAAAGGTTTGTTCAATTTAGTTGTTCATTTAAAGTTTTAAATTTTTAGAAATTAAAACCATTTTTCATATTTTATTTTAAGTTTTTAGTTTTCACATTTTAATTAATGAATATAAACCATTTTATTTTTACTTTAAAAAAAGTTAAAAATGTTTTTAAACTATATTAAAAATAAATTTATCTTCATTTTAATCAAATACAAAACTATAAACTCACACCATCTCAAACATTCTACAAAGGAATCAAACCCAATCTCGGAAATGTCACAATATATGGATCAAAATAATGGAAAATATAATGCCAAAGATTGTACATTCATCACTAGTAAAAATCTCATTTTTTCCCTATAGCAAAGAGCGTGTATATTTTTTAAATAGATAAAATTTTAAAATATAAATTAAAATATTTAAAATTGTAAGAGAAAGAAAGATATTTAAAGAATAAATAAACAAAAAATATAAGTAATTTAGACATAGGATAGAAAACAAAATTGTCTTGCTTTGGAGGGGAATTGGTTATTGCGCACTGCAAAAGGAGAGAAAAAAAAAATTAAGTGTAATACTAGAAATACTCTTAAAATTAGAATTTCATCTTATTAACTTTTTTTTTTATCTTATATGAACTTTTAATGTTAGCCTTTGTTATATATGTATTAAATAAAACTGCAGCTACGTATTTTCAACAGAAAAAGCGCCTTATTAGAGGGACGGTCATAAAGGTGTGGTTCGTAAGTAATTATTGGGGAATGGGGTTGGAAGTGGAAACCTTTTAGACTTCATCATCAATGCTCTCAAAATATTCATAATTTCAAAATGGGTAGAAGAGAAGATAATGATGATGATGGTGTTGACACTGATGAAGAAGAGTTAGAGTTAGAAGAAGAAGAAGAAGAATCAGCAAAAGCAGAGAAATGGAAGAAGCATTACTCATCAAGGCATAGGATACTCCTTGTTGGAGAGGGTGACTTCTCTTTCTCTCTTTCTTTGGCAAGAGCTTTTGGTTCTGCCCACAACCTCGTTGCCACTTCCCTTGATTCCCAAGGTCTGCCCCATCCATTCAACTTCTCAATTTTCTTTTTATTTTCCCAAAAAGAACCAAACTTTGAGTCTTTTCCATCATACCCATTTCTTTATTTTTATTATTATTGTTTGGCAGATAGTATTGGAAAGAAGTACAGTAATGGGTTGAGTAATGTGATGGAGCTTGAAGAAAGGGGTTGCCTTGTTCTTTACGGTGTTGATGCCAAGAACATGAGCCAACACTTCTTTCTCAAGACTCAGAAGTTTGATCGTATTGTCTATAACTTCCCTCATGTTGGCTTTATATACCCAGAGAATAGCTACTCCCAGATCAAGTTATGTTTCTTTTCTTCCATTCCTTTTTTATATTGCCTTTGCCTTTTTTTACTTGAGGTTCTTATCAATAACTGTTACCAGCAATATTACTGCTAAGGAGAGACAAAAGTCTATCTGAGTCAACTTATTCTCATTGCAAGCAACTTATAGCTTTAGAACTGTTTTGGCAGTTGCCTCAAAGCTCAGGCTAGTTGTCACACAGCACAAAATTACTCTTGAAAGAGAAAGATAATTTGTGTTTTTTTTTAACCCATACACAAATACAGAATACAAAGTCCTTTGGGAGATAAATCTTTACTTCTTTAAAATGTAGGAAGTTGCATTTATCTTACTCAATATTTACAAATATCTACATTTAAACTATCAAAAATCTTATCATCTAGGACTTGGAATTTGAAACATCTTTCAACCATTAACATTCTTTGCACTGCATGATTTGATTATCTAAAAATCTTCTACTCATAAATTAAGGCAAATGAGTTTTGTACAATCCTCCTCTACAGTCAGCAAGTAGGAGTGTATCACTCTTAATTTTGCATTTGCTACTTACTAGTTATAACAAAATAAAAATGAAAAATCACTCATTTCCAATATGGACAGTAGCTTTTGTTGAAATTCATTTTCACTTCATCCTTTATATTATACATTCATACTTTACTGTTTACACCTACTCAATCAAGTGAACCCTTATTTTTTCCTTTCAACAATGGAACTTGGGTTTTGGATTTGATGCTTGACCTTGAGTTGATCATCATGAAGTTGAGCTTAATTTTGATATATTTAAGATGACAAATGAGTATGTAGTGATGTATGTATTCTTGTCTGGTAACACTATGGAGACATGTAAACATTTTGGTTTGTTTTAAGTAGAATTTTGTTCTTCATCCGTTGAGCCAGTGCATGGTTACAGATAGACATGAATTTGTGACATCCAAGCAGGTTGAACAAAAGGTTGTTGAAAGGTTTTCTGGGAAATGCCAAAGTTCTGCTGAAGAAAGAGGGAGGGGAGATTCATGTAACACACAAGGAGGGCGATCCATACAACAAATGGGATCTGGTAAAGAAGGCAGAAAAGAGAGGGTTGGCCGTTCAACAAGTTGTGCCATTTTTGAAGGAAGACTATCCTGGTTATGACAACAAGAGAGCCCATGGAAAATTATCTGATGCATCTTTCCCAGTTGGGGAGTCTAATACTTACAAGTTCAAAGTCCAAACGTCTCTCCAACACTCATGATACCTGATGGGAATTCTGAGTCTTGGATTTCATTTTGGAGATCAAAGTCATTTTCAAGAACTCTTTTCCATGTAAGCTTCATGTACCAAAACAAGTAAAAATATGCCAATCTTGGATTTGCATCTTTCTGTGGAGATGGTGACCTTTGGTAAATAAGGATGTGTTGGAGCTTAGTCTCTTATTTTTCAAGGGGTTGTTTCGCTTTAGTTCTTTGTTGCAGAAATTCTACTTGCTTAACTTGTGCTCAACTTCTCTAAATAGGCAAAAGTCTCTTTTATTTTAACTCATGATCCCAGGTAGGAAAAACATTGATTCAAAGGATAGGAAATCTTAGATGGTGTTTGGTTTTAGAATTTTTATTTTATTTTTAATATTTTGTACAGAAAATAGAAAAAATAAAAATAATAATTGTTTTCTGTTTTTACTTTTTAATTTAAAATTTTAAAAACAAAATAAAAGCAATGTCACATTTTTGTAAATAAAAGTAAAAACAAAAAATAAAAAAAAAATTCTCAAATTAAACAACACCTTAGTTGCCTGAAATTCAACCCAATATACCTCACCTTGTGAAAGAAGAAAGATGAAGAAATTGGTTATGATGGTGTTATTATTTTTTTTAATAATGAATAGTAGAAAAATTAAGAACTGAGCAAGAAGTTTTCACTTTTTCTGTATATATGTTTTTCTTTACCTTTTTTTTTCTTTTGGTAAGAACTTGACACGAGTAATGAGTTGTTCGGTATTGGTCTAATTTCTGATCGGGTTACTTGATTAATATTAGTCAAAAGGAGTATTAACGTTAAATTCAAACTAAAGATGTCAAAATTTGTTTCGGAATACCTGCTTCAATGTAGGAAATAATTATAATTAGTGTTGGAAATAGCCTAGAAAAAAAAGAATTTTTTGGTCACGCGAATATCAATTTTAAGAATAAAAATAAAAGTGGTTTAATATAGATATATGATTCGATGCATTTAAAACTTAGTTTGATTTAATTTATTTAATAAATAGATAAGTTTAAATTTGTTAGAAAATATTTTTAAATAAATAAATCATACTCATACTTACAAAAAATTTTTTAATTTATTCATAAATTTATTTATTTTTATATATTATATATATTATATTTGTATAATATTTATTAATATATTTTATTTACATAATATATATATATATATATATATATATGTTTTAGGTGTATTTAATGACGTTTTTGTTCTGTAGGTTTTAAGCTTATATACTTTTTTAATTGATCGTTTGTTTATTTAGAATTTAAGTCTATTTATTAATTTTTTTAAAATATAAGCTTACATCTAGTAAATTTTAAATCAAGTTAAATTTTGACAGAAAAAATAAATTCTTAACAAATAATTTAAACACTCAAAGTTTAACTCAATTTATCTTATTTTCATTCTTAATCAACTTAGAGTAAAATTGAGGAAATACATCATCCTTGTCCACTTTAAAATTTATTTCTTTACTTCTTTAAAATGATAAACGAAATTTACTTATATAACATGATTAGCGGCAAGTCTAAATAAAAAAGAATTCAACTTTAATTTATACGTAATTTTAATTATTTGTATTTATTCCTCATAATAGTTTCTTAATTGTTTTAAAATTTTAGACCATACCTCTTCTTGATTTATATTAGTTGTTTCCCAGCAGAGCAATGTGACATTGAATTATACAATTTAACGATAAAAAAATGTATAAAATTTGAAAAAGGTCTTTTTCCTTTAAATATTTTATTTTTCATTGTTAAGTTATACAAGTCAATGTCATGTCTCAATTTTGTTATATTTCCATTAATTATTAGCCAAAATTTAAAGTGAGAGACTTAATTTTAATAATTAGGAAACTGAACTGCTAATTTCTTTTACAAAAAACTATAAAGACTAAATGTGAGCAATTAAAACTAAAAGCCACAATTACATACGAGAAAATATGGGAATTAAAAGTAATGAAAATAATTGTGCAATGAGACACATTAGTCCAAAGTCCAAATTCTACTTTTATGAAAGTAAAATGTGGCCCATTGGTTGCTCATATTGGATGATGATCAAGTGCTATGCCCCACACCGTCCAATTTAAATTATTAAGGTCGGTGCCAATTGAATTACTACTTCATCAGCTGCTAGCAATTGTGTTTGTGTTGTTTAATCCATGTTACCCTTTTGCTATAACACAACATTCACAGGCATACCTCTTGGTTTCTTTTGATACAAACGGTTCAATGGAGGAAAATCATAGAAATAATTCAGAATGAAATACATTTCATTTTATTATGCCATTATTGCAAGTAATTCTAGATACTGTAGAAAACACAAGCTTCTAGCCTATATTGGACTATTGGGCTACTTGTTCATGGAACAAAGCAGGGATTGTGACGTTACATTAGCCATATCTATACACCGAATAAGTCATACAATACAAGTAAAGATTTGAATCATTAGTGAAGGTTTTTGAGCTAGGAAGCTGTATGAAAATATTGGGATAGTCAAAATTGGCGACCATAAAAGATGAGGATTAATGTGTAACAGACAAAATGGTGCCCATATTTTAAGTAAAAAAAAAATATGTACCACTAGCTAAGATATCATGAAACAAGTTGTAACATTCCACAGCCTTTTGCTCGTAGTGCTGTCCAAAAGAGAACCTGCTATAAATAGGTATGCAAAGAGAGTAAAATAAATAAGCAAGGTGGAGAAGATGATGAGAAAAACAGCTTTGATCATTGCTTTCTCATGGCTTTTACTGGTGGCATTCATAGCCATTTCTGCTAGTGCAGACAACACAAAGGATCATCCACCAACATCTAAGAATATGGTTTATTATCCTCAAGCAGGTAACTAAATCAATGTGATATCTTATGCTTTTATGGTCATTCTTATTGCCAAATTTATAATACCATCCAAGATTCACATAAGCTAAAAGCAACTGTTACGACATTTTTCTTCCATGAAGGTTGTCGATGCTGCTGGTTCATATGGAGACCAATGATCAAATGTGGGAAAGCATGTTGTGGTGATGGATGTTGCTCTTCAAATTAAGTATCAAATGGTTGAAGCATGCCCCCTATAAGTTCTAAGATATATGTTTTTACCACCCAAGATGCATATATAATGTGTTGCTAAATAATTATGCAGGAATCCTAACATTTGAATATGTGCCCTGCATAGAAGTTTGAAGTGTTATTGATATATAACTCAATGTAATCGTTTTTCTTTGAATATGACTGTCTCCAAGAGTTTTCAATTCAAACTTCATTTGCAGATGAGCATATCCTCCATCAAACATCCAAGGAATTTTCAAACAGCACTAATTACCCTTTTCTATGAGTATAGAATTGTTTCATGGAACAAGGTATTCACACTCGTCCACCTTGCACATGAGAGGTGTTGACTTATTTTCGAATGGCTTGTGAAGTCATGGACATAAAGCGCACTTCCTTAAAACTGCAAAAAGATGCATTCGTTGGGTAAATAGATTAACGAAACACTTGTTCAATTACTTTTTCTTACATGAGGAGTTGTAAATTTAAAAAGTATAATTTATTAAAATAAACCCAAATTTTTTTTTGTAAAAATTCATGTTTTTATAAATTCTTCCAAACTACCACTAAGTTGAATACATCTCAAAAGTTAAAAAATTGTGTAAAATAAAAAGTAAAGCATATTATCCTTGATTGAATTAAAATATTTTATAAATATAATATCTTTTTCATATTAATGATGAATATATTCTTACCTTTTCATTTTACACACTTTTTCACCTTTCATAAATTTAACACATTTTAAATTAAGGATTGATATGTCCTTTTTTTCACTCTACACATTCTCGCTTGATAAAAACTAAATCTCAACAAGACATGAATTCAGTGAAAAACTATACTTGAACTAGAAATGCAAAGTATAATGCATCTTCCCCTCCTTCCATCGGAGTTGAGCTAATCAATTATATTCTGATTCATTCAATTAATTAAGTAGCATCCAAGAACAAATATAAAATAAATATGAGTAATATTCAAGACATAGTAACAATATTTATACCGTCTCTTATATGATACAATGACTTAATCACATGCTGGGCTACAAACCATGAATCTTTTGAATATTTCTAGTTCTACCAGTCTCAGAAGAGGGGACCATGAAAAACCCACTTATGAAACCTCTAAGTCAAATTGAAAGCAAAAAAGTCCCATGTAAAATCAGAAGTAACACAACAATCCACCATTGATATGTTGTTTGAGATGTGGATGAATCCGAGCCTTTATCAGTAACTCCTACAAGAAAACGACAATCACCAACTGAAGGGTCTAGGAAAGTAACCATACCAAGCCCATCAAAATCACAGCTTCGAGAATCTTGCATTTGTAGCTGATAGTAACTGTTAAAAGCATATGATATATTGCCCTTTTCACCAATTTCATTACATGAACCTCCAAAGTTAAGTGTGGTGCAGTCTGCAACACTACATGCAAGTCTCATATGGTTTACTACATTAGTCAAATCACCAGAGGGATTTGCTACACACCATCTAGATGGAAGATACTGAACATTCCTTGCATTTTTCAATTCCTTGTTTCCAAGTAAAAGGTTCAATCCATACTTAGCTTGTCCATCAAAAGAGAATATCCCCCAGTGTCTTTCAAAGTTACCTGGAAGTGTGCTTTTAGCTCCTTCATCAAACAGACTGAAAAGATAAACATCCATAGGTGGAGCACCTGGCCTCAAGGGTGTCCCTTTATTACTTGCAATGTGATTGATAAGGCCTTGATTGAAAACCTTTGCAGCAGTGATATTTGCACCAATAGCTCCGTCTGAAGGCCAACCAATTTCCCCAATAACTATAGGCATCTGACCATATCCAAGTTTATTGAGGGCTGCAACCAAAGTGTCATAGTTTCCATCAAATGCATTGGTGTAAACATTGGAACCATCTTGGACAGGATGAGTAGTTCCCTCGAAGAATGCGTACTCTTGAGGGAAATCTCCATTGTCATAAAGGCTAAGGAATGGATAGATATTAACAACAAATGGGGAACCATTTGAGTTGAGGAACTGAACCAGTTGAGTTATAATTTGGGTCAGTTCAGCTCGGAATGCCCCTTGGGAAGGAAGTCCTGAAGAAGACTCATATGCATCTGCATTGCAGGGGACAACTAGCTTTACATAACCAGCAAGATTTACTTTCGCTAAAGATTGTTGAATGTTGAGTAATGCAGGCATGACCAAGTTCTGAAATTGACCATTATAACTTGTCAGGAAGGGCTCATTTCCAACAGCAACATATCTGTAATACAAGGTATAAGGTTGAAAGGTCAAACTTGTAGAAATCAAAATGTTCTGCACTTTTTTTCTTTTAAAAAAAAATCTAGCTACTAGGCACAAATTTAAAAAATATAAATGCAAAAAGGCGTTTAGGCTGAATTTGGATTATCTTCTAGCTTATGGAAGCTTTTTAATTGCAAAACCCTATTATTAAGACTTTTCAAAGGAAAGAATGCTAAGCTATGTTAATTGTTAAGTTTATAGCACTTATGGACAACTTAAATGAGGGAGCTACTAAAAAAGGTGAGGTACATAAGTTGATTATAATTCATTATTTTTTTTTTTCTTTCAACAAGTACTTATTGGAAAATTTATCCAAACTTACTCTTAACATAAGTTTCATCTTCGTTACAGAAAGGAAATAACAATGAAAGTAATGCTACCTACTGTTGTCTACAGTAGTTTTCTGCTATAGATGTTAGCTGTAACCTGTTATTCAATTCTGGTACTTTGACAGCCAGAATTCAGAACTAGATAAAAAACCCATTTAACCATAGTTTTTAATTCAAACTACTTAGGGAATGCATCAGAGAATTGTTCGTATGACACCATCCAAAAAATATTAGTTATTAAAGTTTACTATAATTTTCAAAGTTTCTATCGCACCTTGGATAGATTTCTGCATCATTCATAATTAATAACTCTAACCAACTTAAACTTGAAATTAAGAACCAAAAAATTAAAAATATATATAACAATACAAAACACTCTTGATAAAGTATGTTTAAGAGTTGGATTTTAGGGGGGAAGGAAGAGGAGTACAAATTTTTCATTATAATAAACATTCTCTAATTTCATAATTTTTTAAAATAAAACAAATAAAATAATAAATTACTATAAACTTAATATGTTAATCTTTAATTTACTCACAGGGACATTACATAACTATCTTGGTATAAAAAATAAAGGTTTCCGTTGGTCCATTCCGTTAGCAAGTTGGGTTTTAGAGGAAAAGAGATTTATAAAATGTATATAAATAAACAAAACATTAACTCAGAAATAAAAAAATTGTCCTCCCTTTTCTCCAAAACTCCACTTCCGAGCCTACAGTAATAAATTTACAACCGAATCCAATGAGACATAAGCAGCTGGCATTTGCAGCAACCAGCAACTTTATAGTAAAATAACACCGTTGAAGGCCATGAGCATAGAAGAATTGGATATATCATAAAATCTCTCAATATCACCACTTGAATTAACAGTTCACCAAAGAAATTCCAATGGAAGCACAACCGAAAGAGCTCCTTATAATCCCTAACTATTTTTTTTTTTAAAATAAAGGATGGTGTGAACAAATATAAAAACATATTATAAACTAACTAGTTGATACTTAATACCAACACAATTTCTTTGGAAAATATTAATTAATAGTATAAAATAAAATAAAAAAAAACATTCTTCATTGTTTGTATAAATCAAAATAAATAAAATATTAAATGGTTCCAGTTTGAAGTAAGTTAAAATATTTGAAGGTATTATGAGCTGAAAGTAAATCTAAGGCTTGTGATTTTGAAAAAGGAAAGAAGAAGAAAAAGAAGAACCTGATATCAGCACCCCCTTTAGAGAGATAAGCAGAGACATTTTGGCGAACCCAGAAATCAGCAGCAGAAGGAGAAGAAGCGAAGAGGGATAACATGTCATTGGGAATCCCAACCATGACCTGAATGGCAGTCCCCATGAGAGCCTTAAGCACATCAGAGTCTGCCTCGAAAAGCTTAACCTTTTGGATCTTATTCTCTCTCAACAGATCAACAACCGTTGTTGGCTTCAACCTGTGTGAAGAAATGGTGCCCCAATTCAGCCCTATAGCTGATTCCCCCATGGGAGAAACGAAGGCCCACCACACAATCCACACCAAAATCACAGCGCTAAATCTGGGTGCCAACATATGCCCCTCAAAAATGAAATTGCTCTTCCTATTCCTAAGTCTCAACAGTTCACCAGAGAGAAACAAATAGGGTCTCAGTGTTGCATTGCACAAGAATGCGTAAATGAGTAAAGCTCAAGTTAAGAGTGTTGTTACAACTGACCTCTGCTGTTGCTATTTCCTAACAACACATCCAATTCCAATCTTATTACTAAGCCTCATGCCTCCCAATTTACCATAACGCCCCAACTTTTCTATTTTTTTCTCTTTCTTCACATCAACACTTTTTCCCTCCTGTAATAATCTCTTTTTATTTTTTTTAAAAATTGTTAACTATTAAATAAAAAATGTAAATGAGTTGATGATCTGTTTATATGTAGAAATATTAAAAAAAATTATCATTTTACTAAAAATGTAAATATTCAATTAATAATTTTTTGCATATATTAAAAATTAATATATATTTTTATATTATAAAAAATTATATGATAAAAGAAATAAACATTAAAAATTCTATTAAATTGGTTTAATAATAAAATATTGAATAATTTATCTAAAATTTTAATTTTTTTATTTTTATTATTTAATAAAAAATAGATATCAATAATAATAATAATAATTCAAACCACGTACATGTATATAGCGAAAACATTGAAGTGTTAAACAAAAATATTCTATCATTATAACACAACACTCAATCCTATGTGTTTTTTTGTGGCGGTAAATGAAAGGGATTTTACAGTGAAAAATAAATTTATTTATTAAGTTTATGATAAATTTTTATTAAATTTAAAAGTATATGTATTTTTTGTTTTATTTAAAAAAAATTACACACATTTTCACTTTAAGAATATAAATTGAAAGGAAAATATTCCAACCAGGTCATCATTCATTGGTTGCATCTATAGCCTCAAAGATAATGCAATAGAAATTTGCTAATCTTTTCTTGTATCCCATTATTTTCCTTAAAAAATGGAACTTTAAAGGACGTTTTCAACGTAGCAACGGTTTCGGTTGGGATCAAAGTGAATCCTTGATCGGGAGATTTTCAGATGACTTTTGATATACAAAAAATTTGTTATTTTCATAAAAATAAAATAATAAAAAATTACAAATATTTATATTAAGACAATTTTTTTACCAACATGCTTTTCCGTAAAAGTTGGATATAAGAAGAGAAAAGGTCGAGTTAAAAAATAAAAATAAAAAAGATATGTGATTGTGACACACCAACTAGGGATGTTAATAGCAGGGACATAATTGTAAGTTTAAATGGGAAATGGTTAATATAGTCAATAAAGTGCCTAAAAGATTTAATTAATGTGATGTGTACATCTCAAACTTGTCACTTGGCAAAGGAGAATGTAGCATCACATGAGGACGGTGTCCAAATTCATTGGTCGTTCCTCTAATTAATTGATTAAACACTTGATCAGTGTGCAATGTAATGCATTCATCATACCTTCACAATGACGTTTGTGATAGGATTTATTTATTTATTTCTTCCTTTGATACATTAGAATGAAGAAAAAAAATGCAAGCATGACAAGTGTCAAGATTAGCTAGTGAACTATACGAGAAGCAAAGTTGGGACTATTTAGGAGCACTAGCACCTAAAAAACATGATTGGATTTAATTTTAATAAAATTAAATGCAGGTTTTTTTTTTTGTAATATCATGTTATTTTACATATCAGTGGTGATTTCTTATTGTTAAATATTGCATTTCTCATATCTCACATGTTAACATGTGACAAATTTAATCAGTGTAGCATTTTAGATCGACATCATATCATACATTCATTATATAAATCACAACTCATATGTAGGTAATTTTTTATTGAAAAAATACAAATTAACATTAAAGAGGGTACAAACGGCATAGTAACTCATAGAAAAGATAATAATCAGTTACCAAGAACCACCGCATAGCAAAGGAGAGCATGCATCCAATATTCCAAAGACCTAGATGCGGTAGAAAATGGTCCTTAGAACTACGTGTCATGACACATGAAAAGACTAACCATTTATAATATTTTTGAAAATTTATGATCACATACACTTTCATATTAGAGGAAGATTGTTAGATATATTTTTTATGTTAATATTTTTAAAAATTGTTAAAGAAATATAAATGATGTAAAAATATTTAAATTAATATTTTTGTTAGAAAATATATTCAATATTTTTTTATAATAAAATAAAATAAAATTTCATGTTTTTACTAAAATAATCTTAATGACTTATATTATTTTAACATTTACGTATTATTTCCCTTCTCTGGCTTATTTTCTCTGCTTTATATCTCTCATTTTCACAAGTATCATAGAGGTTGAAGAAGGAATAAACATGATTTCTATACATACGGATTGACACAAGACAATAAATTCTTTTCAATATTACTTAGCATAAAGAGGCGCTGCACATAAAAAATTGATATATGATAGCTTTTAATACGTAGAGAAACTTCAAGAAAATTATCTCCGGTAAAATAATAAAAAAAATAGTTAAATAGTTGGTCAAAATGATAATCTTTTATCAAGGAGCAATAAAATTCAATCGCTTAGCTTTTATTAATGCTAAAAAGATAGGGCATAGTTGTAGGAAAAAACAGTTGCTGCATATGAACATTTTTTTCAAACACTTCACTCACATCCTGTTTAATCAGTTACTCCTTTGGTTTAAAATTAATTATTATTTTATAAATCTCAATTCATTTTAAATTAGTAATTATATTTTGAAAAATCAACTACCATTGATAAAATTAGAGAGGTTTTTAATCATTATACAAAATGTTATACGGTAATTATTATAAATGATAAAATAATTCTTATAATTAACCACAAATTTATCATTAATTTGCCTCTCAAAAATTCATTATTATCAAGTAAATATTCAAATTAGTTCTTGAAGATAAAAAAAAGTACAGGAGATATTAATTTTGATCTTTAGCTAGTCTTAAAATTATAATAAATTTGAGACACTTTAATCATTCCATCCATTTGAGTTAACATATCTTGATATTTTGAGTAACTGATAATTAAGTCAGGAACTAACTATAAACTAAAAATAGAGAGAGAAAAAATCAAAAAAAATCAAAGAGACTATTTTTTTTTTTGTTATCCTTAAAGTGACTATTTGTTGACTCTTTTTTTTTTTCTTTAAGGATAACAAGTATTTATCAATTATCCTTCTATACTAGCATTTAACTATCAGTAATTAAATAGGTAAATCAGTTTAATTATTAATGTTGTCTTTTGTGAGAAAAATGTACTAAAACTCCTAATTGCAAATAACAGGACTCTCATGCTCAATTGAAGGATGATAATGATTCTTAAGGATATTGTTGTATCTTGAATTCTAAGCCATATGAAGCCCATTATTTTACTTTCAATGCTTAGGTTAATAATAAAAATGATAATATGTTGTGGAAAAACTGTATATCCTTACAGACTCGGGGAAACAGATTGCCTTTCCTACATGTGGGGATCAAGGGATGGTTCAGTGTACGTTTTTATTATATTCCAAATCATTTTTACCCCTTTTGTACAACACTTTGCTAGAATTTTGAAGAATTGTAATAGAAACATGTCGTTTTCCAAGGCCAAGGCAAACCTAGATATTGATATTCTAAACCAACCCAAAAAGGCCAAGGAAAAAAAAATGTATTTGCTAGTATTTTGAGAGTTCTTTAATAAAAGTCAGCATGGGAAAGTTAAAATTATAGGAAATTCTTCTTTGAGGATGATATTGGTGATTCCTCATTGAGAGATACCTTATCCTTCCTCTGATCTTTATAGCTTTCTTACCACTTTGAGGGAATATAAAAATCTTATTTAACAGTAGTTATTGAGTAGCTCTGTCTGCCACCATAAAAGGGGGAATAGAAAGAGAGTAAAGCAATAGTGGCACATGCTTATCACTTCCTACCTGCTTTTGCATCAACATTGCACCTACGACTCTGCAATTTTTCATACTTTCAACAATCATGCATATATCTATGGCCCCAGAATCCAATCTCTATCTTCTTTACACAATTATTACCAGAAAGATATGGTTTGCATATCATTCCAAAAGCAAAATTCTTAATTTTTTCAGGATAATCATTCCCTGGTGATTAATTCATCCCGATCGATACATAAAATAGATATCACATTGGATTTTTATATCCCTTATCTAGCTTTAGACCTCATCTTAAATAGAGCAACCACCTGTCCAAGATCCCAACGTTGATCATTAATCGTAATAAAATAGAAATTAATTTCTCCCATTCAAGAGTTTTGTTATTGCCAAGAATGCAACTAGTTTCAACGGTCTTTAAAAACAATGGTGTTTAAATATATAACCATGTAGGATCTTCTGTATCAACTAAGTTATTAACTCATGGAACATATTCATGAGCTATAATTTCAAATTCATAATGTTCTCCTTCTTATATTATCTCATAAGTATGCTATATATAATGATCCACTCATGTCACCCCTATACACAATATATATACACTTTTATTATGATTTACTTATTAATTATCTGTGTGGCTCAAAAACGTATCAACGATTGCTTTCACTTTTGGATCAAAATCAGTGAACCGCTCCAGTTCCTCCCAATTAAGTGTCTCCATGTCTTTTGAATCATCACTGGACGCAGGCTTAGATCCTTTCTGGCTCTTCTTGGAAGCAAAGTCTTTGAGTTGAGGAACCCTGAGATTTGATTCTTTGTTACTCACACATGAAGTCACCTCCCTCTTCAACTTTCGCTTCTTTTCATTCACTTCTGCCATATTCCTACGAGCTACCAACAACACACGCATTCAATTCTTCCTCAAAACA
The DNA here is from genome assembly GCA_037954105.1 of Canavalia gladiata. Lineage (NCBI taxonomy): Eukaryota > Viridiplantae > Streptophyta > Magnoliopsida > Fabales > Fabaceae > Canavalia > Canavalia gladiata. The sequence goes on from CM075662.1 coordinate 52,278,768, forward strand.
AGCAATATTATGGAACCACAACAAATATGTTCATGATATATATATATAATTAAATTTTATTAATCCAATCATTAAATTAATAAATTATATATATAAATAATTTTTATAAAATTTGATACTTAAAAAAATAAATTTAAATTAATAGATATATCTCTTATAATATTTATTAATTTAAATTTATTTAATAAAATATCAATTTTTTTTAAATTTTAATAAAATTTTATAAAAATAATATATATAATATAATTTATTAATTTAATGATTAAATTGATAAAATTTAATAATTTATGAGAGTTATTAGGGAAATAATTTTTGCTAGAATAAGTTGATTCTTCTATTTATTTATATATATAATAATTTTTTATATTATTAATTTATTTATAATTTATTAAAAATAATAATAAATATATATTAATATTATACTATGTACTTATTTTATATTAAATAGAATTTAGGTTAACTTATTTTATATTAAATTATTAAAATTATTCTAATGAATGATATATTTGTAAAATATAAAATTATTAAAAAGGTATGTTATATTTGATATTTATATTTAAAAATATAATCTATATTAAATTGAAATTATTTAAAAAATATATATTTTTAAATTTTATAATATTAATTTATGTAAAAATATTTGATTTTATAATTTAATTAAAAATTTATTAAATAAAATAGCTTTGATTAGAATTATTGAAATTAATTCCATTTTTTATTATATATCAATTTAATTACTTATATAATATCTTATATTTAATATTATATATCTTTTCATATATATATATATATACGATATTTTATAAAAAAGGATTTTAAAAGAATAATGAGAAAAAAAAATTAACCATTAACTTTAATTTTATAAATATGAATGGTCATATTAGAATATAAAAGTCATGTAATTTTTTTTAAATTTTTTATATTTTTTAAATGGTTATGTAATTTAAAAAGAAGGTTTAATCTTGATAGTTTATATATGACTAACAAAATTTAAATGACACTTGTAATATCAACGGTAGAATTTCAATTGAACGGTTCACCACAACATCTAAAATTATGATGTACTAAGGATTAGGTATAAAATTATGATGGTGAACTAAGGATTAGGAACATGTTAAATCTTACCTTGTATCTAGTGCCTAATTGTACTTTTTGTTCGTTACGGTTAATTCATTGTCATAACTCATAACTTAATAAATAACTTTTTTTAAAAAAATATAAAAATAAATTGTTTTAAATTTTTAAAATAATTAAATTTTTAGTTTTTATCTTTTAATATTAGACTTTTTAACTTAGGCAAGTTAATAGGATGTGCAGTGTTATGAGATTGAAAATTTTAATAGTTTTCCGTGAGGGTCGTCATTTGAACCAAGTTATTCTTAACATTGTACCAAAAAAAAAATTATGGTTTATGTTGTTTATTTTTTGAAATACATTAACTATAATTTTGACCGTTAATTTAACTTATATTAAATTAAAGTAGATTTAATTTAATTTATATTAAATTAAAGTAGATTTATCATGATTATATGATTATAATCAAAACATATTAAAAAATATTGAAATTTTTTACAATAATAAATAAGTTAACTTAATTTAATCTAATATAAATTAACATGAAAGATTATAATTAATGTATTTTAAAAAATAATAATTTAAATCAAATATTTTTAAATTAAAAAAATTAAAATTTAATTATTTTAAAAAACTAAAAACACATTTAACTCAAATATATATATATATATATATATAATTATCATTAATATTTATTAAAAATTTAAAAATATGTTCAAAATTAGTTTGAGTTTTGTATTAGCATCCTGCTACCACATTCAAAAATAGTTTTAATTATTTAAAATTAAATTATTTTTAGTTATTTATTTAATTTAAAATAAAACTATTTTATATTTTAAATTAATAAAAACTATTTATAAGAAATTTGACTTTTAGTTTTTTAAATGATGAAATAAAATTAGAAAAATTTATTTTTGTTGGATGAATTTTAGATGCAATGGAAAGTCAAAGTCACGTTTAAAAACTTCTGAATTTTTTTTATGATAGTAAAAAGAATTTTGGAATGATTCGATTTGTTAATATTTTTCATCTATGACAACAATAATTTTTTATTAAAGAGATATTGAGAAAAATAAATTTTAAAATGAAGTTTTGAAAATATTTTAATCTTTTGGAAAGATTAATTTTAATTTTGAAATATTTTCTTATATTTGGAAAGATTAATTTTAAAATTTGAAAAACAAACTATAGGTTTATATTTTTAATATAAATAATTTTTTAATTTTTAAATATTATTTTTAAATTTTAACAATGAATTTTTTTTCATTCTTGAAAGGTTGAATTGAAATTTTATATAAATATTTTTTATTTTTAAATTTAGAAAGAAAATACGCTTTTATTGTTGAAAGATATTCTAAGAAACAATCTAAACTGAAAGCATTTGCTTCAATAACATAAATTAGTTTTTGTTGAATAAGATTTGCAAATTAATTCGTTATTGTTTGACCTATAATAAAAATGGTTGCACAAAAAATGTGTTCAATATCTTTGAATATTATTACTAATACAAAAGATCATAAATTTAATTCATAATTAATATTTCAAGAATATTAAACAAAAATTAATTAATATTAGATACAATAGAATGTTGAATTCTATTGACAATTCCTAAAATGTTAAATTCTGATATAAATTCCTAGGGTTCTTATATTTTCTTTTTTATTAGGTTAAAATTTTAATAACATACAAAGTAGATAGTTTTTTTTTAACAAAATTCTTTTCGTTATATTATTTATTATTATAATTATGAATATTCAATGGCATACCTATTTCCATATTTGTTTTCAAAATTCAATATAAAATTATAAAATAAAATGTTATAATCATTAAAAAAGTAGAAAAACAATAATGTAATTTACAGTCATATAAAATATAAAAACTCATAAAAGCAATAATATTAAATTTAATTCACAGCCGATATTGCGAGGATATTGAACAAAAATTTAATTAATCTTAAATTTTATAAAATGTTGAATTCAAATATGAATCCTTAAATTTAGGAATCTAATTGTAATTTTCTATTACTTTTATATTTATGTTTCTTTTATTTCCTTTTTGTTTAGATCAATTGTTAATAAAAAATGTTAAAAAGTAATTTTCTAATATATCTTTATTTTGAATTTTCTTTAATTAGATAATTTATTATTGTAATTATAGTTCTTTTGACATATTTTCTTTCTAAAACAAAGCTCACTCTACATATATTATTACATTGTTAGAAAATTGAGTCATAGGATAAGGTGTCATAACACCGTTTTTCGAATTTGTACATTTTTTATATATGATCTTTAGAATATAACAGCTTCTGATTAAACTGCAAAAGGGAACTAACAATGAAAGAATGTAATTAGATCCGTAAAAAATGAGAGTAGAAAAGCAGTTATAAAATAGATCTGTTGTGATACATATATAAGATCTGAATATTTTTATCATTTAAATTCTTGAACAGAAATAATAAAATATGACCTGATAAAAAAATAAATTACATGTTTAAATAGAAAAAATTAATTTCACATTTTAAATTAATTTAAGAATTAAATTTAAAATTCAAATAATAATTATTAAAAGATATGCCCATTATTCCATCGTCAAGAATTCCAAAACTCCAACATTTAATTTGTCAAGACAAACTTAATCAAATATCTTCACATTCCCTCAAATGGTTCCATATAACCAAACATCTCACCGAATCTGTATATATAGAATTGTTACCTAAATAACCCAATACGTGCTTAACCGTGAAGGGAAAAAACGAATACATACATATATATATATATATATATATATATATATATATATATATATATATATATATATATATATAAGAAATCAAATTACTTTTAAGATTAATTTTATTTAAAATTATTTTATTTAATAACTTTTATAAATAATTAAAATTTAATTTAATTATTAAATTAACAAATTATATTATATAAATAATATTAAATTTTTTTTATAAAATTTAAAAAAATTTAATATTTTAAAAAATAAATTTAAATTAACAGATAATATATTTTTTATAATATTCATTAACTTAAATTTATTTAATAAAATATATTTTTTTAAAATTTTATAAATTTTTTAGATGATCTATATAATATAATTTATTAATTTAATAGTTAAATTAATAAAATTTAATTATTTACAAAAATTATTAAATAAAATTATTCTAAAAATAATCTTAATTAAAATTATTTCATTTAATAACTCTAATTATTAATAACTAAAATTATTATTATTAATAATCCATTATTAAAAGATCTACCTACTATTCCATCGTCAAGAATTCCAACAACTGCAACATGTAATTTGTCAACACAAACTTCATCAAATATCATCACATTTCCTCAAATGGTTTCATATAACCTGACATCTCACCGAATTTGTATGGATAGAATTGTTACCTAAATAATCCAATACATGCTTAATCGTGAAGGGAATAAACGATCGAGAACATATATATTCTGAGTCAGAATCGATTTTCATAATGACAAAATTTAACATTTACATAGAAAGGAAAATGGGAAACAGGAAGAACTCATATTATGAGCTGATGTTAGAAAACAAGATCAGCAAACACCCTCCAAGTAAGGAAAATAGGGTCCAGTAGTGTGCTTTCAGAAAAAGTGCGGTGATGCAGTGTTTTGCTATTATTAGAAGTAGGAAGAAAAAGGAAATTGTAAAAGATAACCTCTTTATAGCAGTTGATAAATAGCTTACATTAGCACAGGACAAATAATGATGGTTCTGCGTTAGATTGATGATCTAATTAAGCTTTTGAAAGGCTTATCCGAAGATGAGAAAATAAATGGGAGGGGACAAAAGAATTTTGTAAAGATCCTTTATACTACCACTTGTTAATAGAAGATAAAATAGTTTGCATAAGCATAGGGTTAGATATCATTATTTCTGCTTTGGATTGATCCATGCTTTATCCGAAGATGAAGAAATGACACCGCATAATAAAAGAAGACTCCACAAAGAAATAAGAAAAAGGAGAGAAAAAAGGGGCGATGTTTTCATTGTTTTAATAACTGTACCACACCATTGCTTTTCTTTCACCCTGATATTTGTGATCCATCACAGAGATTAACAACTATGTCAAGATTAGAAGGGATATATGAGGCCAAGTCTCGCTTTCAAGATTTTCATTGAATAATAATATTTTTATTAAAAATTTTACCTTGGTAAGATAAGATCAAATATGAATATATAAAGTAAAATAAATTTTATTCTATAAACTAATTTTCAGTTAAATATAAATTTAATTTTTAATATAATATCAAAGTTTACTTTAAATGGATCATAAATATATCTAGTCTTATCAGTTTCACATTTCATATGTTCAGTTTTAGATTTAAGTTAAATTTAAATTTAACTTTTAATATAATATTAGAATTTATTTTAAATTTATTAGTAAATTATTCATAGATTTTAAATTCATTTTAAAAATTGATCAATTTTTTAATCGATCATTAATTTTATTTATATTTAATTATACCTAATATTTATTTAATTATATTCTAAGGTATATGAAATTAAAGTACAAATAACTTTATCAATTATAGTAATAATCTTAGATTCAAGACAATTTTAATATTATATTTTTAATAAAAATATTCTTTTAATAAATTAACAATAATTATTATCATTAAAAAAAATTTAAATAAGTAAATACATTATGATATCTCTTTATATAGTATTAGAATTTTTAACTTAACAAATAAATTTTATTAATTATTCAATGAAACATTCTGTGATCAAGATTATGATAGTTGGATGCTTGCTTTTAGTTGCAGTGGTGAAAGTTTGGGAACTCCACCAAATAGACATTAGCAATGCCTTCTTGCATGGAGATTTGTAGCAGGAAGTATACATGAATACCACTCTAGGATATAAGATTTCACATAAAGGGAGCTCATTTTCTGTTTGCGCAAGTCACATTACAGGCTGAAACAACTTGAAACTGGCATTCAAAACTCTTATAGGCTCTCTACCGCAGTACGGTTTTCAACAGTCCCCTCAAGAAGTACTTTGGACCTCTCAAATACTTCATTGATTTAGAATTCTCTCGCAGTTCCTCAAGGTTGTTCATGGTGATTTGACATTTTAAATGAATGTCGAATATTGGGTTGCAAGCTCAATAACTTTGGCATGGAACAACATCACAAATTGTCCACAGACTTGGGACATTTTTTCTTTGACCTGTCACATTGCAGAAGACTCGTAGGGAGGTTTATCTACCTCATCACCACAATATCCTAGATCATATATACTCATACAATTTCAGAGGCAATTCATGCAGTCTCCCCAGAACATTGACTTGGGACACAACTATGCATGTGTTATGCAATTATGCAGATTGACTTAAGACTGTAGGCATTTTGTGACTAATTCCAACTTAAAGGAAAGTGAATTTTGTTGATAACAAAACTCTGATATGATGTTATATAATAATATTGTTGCAGTTATAATTTCAAATACATAATATTGTTAGCAGTTATCTCATCTCATAAATATAAGAAGTTTAGCCTGATAGACTAGCTATATATATAATGATCAACTCACGTTGCCCTCTATAATACAATACAAACTTCCTTTTCAATTTTATCATTTACTTATTAATTAGCTGTGAAAAGGAATCAACCATTCGTTTTACTTTTGGATCAAAGTCAGTGAACTGTTCGAGTTCCTCCCAATTTAGTGGCTCGATCTCTTTTTCTTGATAACTAATCGATGTTGAATCATTAGTGGAGGCAGACTTGGATCCTTTCTCGGTGCAAATATTTTGCAAACTGGAAGCTGAATCATCACCACCACATTCTTTCAGTAGCTGAACCTTAACACTTTTCTCGGCAATATGTGGTGTCTTCTTTGAAGTGGTGTACATCATAATCTCTTTCACTTCAAGAACCCCGGGATTTGATTCTGTGTTTTTGGCATAAAACGTCGCCACCCTCTTCAACTTTGACTTCTTTTCATTCCCTCTTGCCATACTAATTCGTACAAGCTAGCAAAACACTAGCGCTTTTAATTCTTCCTAAGAACAAGAAAAATATTACGGCACAACAATAAAATGTGTTCAAGTTTATTAGTAGGTGATAGTGATATGGACATGTATATATAAGCATGAAGAAGACAGAATCCTTAATCGCCTAATCAGTTAACTATAATTAGTTTACTAAGTTGACAGTTAACCACCCATTTTGTCAATTAGTTAATTCGTTGGTTCACAATTAATTATAATATACAATATATATAGAGAGAGATTAAATATTTCACAAATCTTATTTCATTTGTATATTTTTCTTTATTAGATGGAGTCCAGATTAACTTATTTCATACTAAATTCTTATTATTAAAATTATTATACTGAATAACTTTTTGTAAAATGCAAACTTAAAAAATTTTAAACTGTTAAGAAAATTTATAGGCATATAATATTATAGTTGATATTTATTTATATTTTAATATATATATATATATATATATATATATATACATACTAAATTAAAATTATTTGATAAAATATTAAATATTTTTAAAATTTCATAAAAATTTACAATCTTGATTTTAAAAAAGAAAAATTTACAGTTTGATGATTGAATTTATAGCGTTCTACAACATTATTTAAAAAAATGGATACTTTTCAATTTATTATGTAAAATTTAATTAAATTTTAAAACATTTCTTCAATCCAAAAAAATTTATTTTTTATTTTTAATTTCATTAATTTTAAATAAATAAAATAAATTATTTATAAGAAATTTTAACTTCTGTTTTTGAGATTATGAAAAAGAAATAAGGAAATTTTATCTCGGTTTTGGGTAAATTGCTAAATGCAATGGAAAATCACAGGCACATTTTCTTCAAACCCTTTGGAAAAATTTTATTGAAGATAATGAAAATAATTTTGAAATGATTTGATTTGTTAATACAAAATTTAAAATTTAACAAAAATAAATACTTTTAAAAAATCTTATGATTACAAAAATAATAAAATTTAAATTCAAAATCTCATATAAACTATTCAATTTCTTATGTTAGAGCAATAATAATGACTTTAACAAAAATCTTAAAAAGAGAATATATAAAAAATAAATTTCCAAATCAAAATTAATCATTTCAATACAACTTTTGTAAATCTTTGTAACAACTTTTAAGAATTTAAAATTAAAAAATAAATTTGTATTTAACTTTTAAAAATTTTAAAAGAAAAAACTAAAAATCACCGTCAACAGCACATACGTTTTTTTAAAAAAATTAAAAATATCTTGTTATTTTGAAAATATTAATTTTAATTTGAAAAGGTATTTTTTATTTTTGAAAAAATCAGTTTTAAAATGTGAAAATAAACTATTTTTATATTTTTAAAATTTAGAAAGAAAATGTTTTTATTTTTTAAAATATTAATTTAAATTTTAAAAACCAAATATTTTATTCATTTTTTGAAATATTGATTTGACATTTATAAAAAATATTTTTTAATGTTTTAATTTAGAAATAAAATATGTTTTTATTTTTAAAATATTAATTCTAAAAATAAATCTAAAAAGAAAACATTTGCTTCAATATCATAAGTTTGTTTTACTTGAAAATATTTGTAAATTAATTCCTTATTGTTTAACCCTATAATAAACGTAGTTAAACCAAAAAAAATTTCAAAATCATTTAAACATTCTTACAAATACAACACTCATCATCAATTTAATTCACAAATAACATTCCTAGAATATTAAACAAAAATTTAATTAATATTAGATATATACAGTAAAATGTTGACTTTTATTAACAATCCCCAAAATGTTGAATTCTGATCTGATATTAATTCCTAGGGTTCTTTTATTTCCTTTCTTATTTGGTTAAACTCTTAATAAACGTATTGAGTATATAGTTTTCTAATATATCTATATTTGATTTTTTTCCCTTTAATTAGGTGATTCATTGTTATAATTATGAAGATTCAGTGGCATGCCTATTGCCATATTTTGTTTTGAAATTCAATATTAAACAATTAGAAAACGTAATAAATCTATACAAGTAAAAACAATCATAATGTAATTTACAATCACTTAAAACATAAAAAATCGTGAAAGTAGTAATCATGAATTTAATTTACAGCTGATATTGTAAGACTATTAAACAAAAATTAATTAATCTTAAATGTTATAAAATGTTGAATTCAAATATCAATCCTTAAAATTTGAGAATTTACATGTAATTTTTTTTATAATTTTCATATTTATGTTTCTTTCATTTCCTCTTTTGTCAGGCTAAATTTTTAATAAAAAATTTAAAAAGTAGCTTCTTTGTATCTCTTTATTTATTTATTTATTTTTCCTCAGTTACATAACTTATTATTTTATTTTTTCCTTAGTTAGATAACTTGTAACTATAAATTTTTTGACATATGTTCTTTCGTAAATAAAGCTTTATACCTGTATGACCAAACTGTTGGAAAATTGAGTTGTAGCTGATTTCTTAGGATACAGGACTCTCTTCAAGTTGAATCAGAAAACAGAGTTATCAAGAGATAAATGTCAGCAAAATTAGCTAAAGAAAAAGAAAAAAAAACACTCAACCAATATTTGTCGTATATAAATAATATATATAAATGTAAAATCGGGTCATCTTTTACTATTTAAATTCTTGGAATGAAATAATACAACCTGACCAAATAATTGCATATTTAAAGCGAAATAATTAATTTCACATTTAAAAGTAATTTAAATGATTAAATTTAAAAATTAAATAATTATATTAATAATCAATTCTAAAAACGTGCAATTAATAATTAACAATCACGTTTTAAAATCAGCAACCGAATAATAACCACTCTTACAGTCGAAAATTAATAAATAATCAATATATTTTTAAAATTGATATTCAATAATCAATAAATAATAAATGTTTGAAAATTATAAAAAAAATTTAAAATCTTCAAAATAAAGAATTTTAATAAGTCATTAAAATTAATTTTAATAAGTCATTAAAATTAATTTTAATATTCAATCTAAAATATTGCATATTTAGAATAATGGTGCATGCGGGGAGGTAATCGCCGAATAATTGTTGTGTTGCCAATAAATTAATTTAAAGACAAAAACAAAAAACAATAAAGAAATATTTTAATAAAAGTTATTATTTAATCGCTTCAATTATCATTAAGTTAAATTTATTAATAATATAATTTTTATGGGTTTATATATATGTGGAAGCCTTAACGATTATTTCGATTACCTAGGGCTTCACACGACTCAATTATATGATTGGATTTAAACTTTGCTACTAAATTGATTATTATTATTATTTATTTGAATTTTTTTTGTTATTTGATTTATTTTATTTTGATCTTATCTTTTTATTTAAGTTTAATTTAGTCCTATTTGTTAATTTTAATGATAAAAAACTATTACAATTGACGAAAAAAAGAATTTAATGTAAAAAACTGTCACAATAAATAAATAAGAAAAAAATGAAAAAAACAAATATAAGAATTAAAGTGAAACAAAAAATAAAAAATTACTAATTTTATCTAAAATTTAAAATCTATAACCTATAAACTAATATTAATTTTTATAAATTTAAAATTTAAAATTCAACCATGCTTAATAAATGCTATATTATTAATTGAATGATAAATTATACTGGTATATTTTATGTTTAATGAAATCTTATTTAATATTCCTATATTTTTTATATTTATAAAAAATTAATTATTTAAATTTTGTTTTTTTGTATTTTTTTATGGGTTTGATAATGTTAACAGAATAAATAAAAATTGATCATATGATATACACATATTTATTAATAAATTATTATTTTAAAAATATTTCTATCTTCAATTTTAAATAATTTAACAAGTTATTCCTATTTTTTTTTCATATGTTGTTATATAGAGAAGCTTTTTAGATGCTTGTTGAAAGCAACATGTTGGTATTAACTAAGTGAAAAAAATGATAAAACAAGTGTTTGAGTTTGAAAAGACTATTAGTAATGACATTTATATATTTTTATCAAAAGTTTATAGTTCATCTAATAGGTGAAATAATGTAAGATTGTTTAAAAAACTAATGGATGATAAAAGTATGACTAGAGAGTAAGTATGATAAGAGTTTAGTTGCAGTTTTATATAGATAAATGGAATGGTTTATGAATTTTTTGGTTAGTAACACCACTCATTCACAACAATCAAAGAAAATAACCACAATGTATTATAATGTATCATAATATTTATATGTGTTGAATTATATATTCATTTATCTTCGAATGATAAATTTAGTTAGTTCTATATATTTTATAAAAAAAATATAAAAGAAGGATAATTTTGTTTTTACAAAATATTTTACCTCTGTAATCAAACAATATAATTTGAGAGAAAATTTTTATAATAATAAAAAGATAAAAATATTGTACATAATATCGATTAAATATAAAAATTATGAAGGTAATTTATCCTTAATTGTATTGTCACTTCATATTAAAAAATAAGAATTTTCAATCTTGCATATGTAAATTAATTAAAAAAAATTGTAAATTTGTTGATTGTGTCTCATATCATTTTTATTTTCTTTTTTATTTTGTTATTTATCTTATCTCAACTAATTTTTTAACTAATGTAATTAATTATATTTTTAATATTCTCATACAAACTAAAATGTGTTTAAAATACTTTTAATTTAGAATGAACAATACATCAAAATATATAAAATTTTAAAATATAAAAAAAATTCTTTCTTCAAAAGAAATTCTTTAAGCCACCAAAATCAATCTCAAAACGAGATAAAAAGCTTAACCATTAAGTATAAGTGATAAGTAGGGATTTAATCCCTTAACAAAAATAACTATGATTAACCATCATAGAAGTCAGAAATAATTAATAACGCTGCTTAACCATCCAACTCAGATACTCTTGTCATCAATGCTTAACCACTAAAAGCAGAAACAAAAATATCAATATCAATACTTAACCCTCAAACATCCATTATAGATAAAAACAAAATAATAATAATAATGTTTAACATACGCAAAAAAATTACAATATTAATACTTAACCAGAATGTGTAGAAGAGAAAAAATCAAGAAAATGGCAATAACGAGATTGAAAGAGGCATACAAATCTCAATCAATTATGAAATAACCATCAACACCATTGACAAAACACATGCTAAACTCCAATTTTGCAATATTTATGCTAATTGGATCTTGTAGCAGAAGAATCAAGAACTAAGCCACGTGCATCGAATTTCAGGACTGAAAATATCGCAAGTTGTAGATGTTGTATTCCAGAGAGTGAAGTCTACCTGATTGGTCTCGTGCACACTTCATAGCATAATTCAATTTTCAACATTACACGACCTTCTCAAATATTGCAAGCCAATCATAGAGCACCACATTATCCCCACTGATGAGCTTCGATGAACTCATCTGCACTTCAATATTTCCCATACCGGTGTTGATGAGAAACACTTTAAATTTTAAAACCACAAAATTCATGAACCTTAAACAAAAGAACCAATATAAAATGAAAACCACAGCACATTGCTCTTTGTTAACGCTATTCTAAAGGAAAAAATATATATGAAGAAAAAATCGCTAAGGTAACCAACTCTTAGACTCTTTGCAGCCGAATAACATTTGATTTTATGGAGATACCAAATTCTAATCTCATGTTAATATGGTTTAAATGGAAAAAATAAAATAGAAAGAAAAGAATAAAATCTGAATTAAAATAAATGATTAATTGTTGTTTTACAAAAAATTATTATATGACTTGTATATTTAATAATAGTAAATAATTTTTCTAACTAATCTAACTAACTATAACTTTGATATATGTTTTTCTTATTTGATAGATAAGCATAACATGTAAAATCATTTATCAAGAAAATTTTAGACTTGATCCACTATTTTTATCATGTTACGTATTTTTTTCACTTTTTGCTATTTCTACGCTAGTCATAAAATTTAGAAGTTTGTGACACCTACTCAACATATGAATTTATATCCAGTTTTGTTTAGTTTTTGTTTTTTATAAAAATAATTGATTTGGTAGCTTTTTCATGTACATTTATAAAATCGAATTAAATAGTCAATGAAATTTTTATTATTTTCCAAATTACTTTTAAAAGTAGAAAAATATTTTAAGATATGCTAAAAGTTTCTCTTTGGCAGAAAGGCATATAGGAGGTTTAACCTAATTAACTAAGAGAGTATAATTGTTCATAATTTTTCAATTATTAATTAATCTAATTTGAATGTAAAGTTTGCGGATTAGATTCCAGAACATCTCAGTAACATATTTAAGATAGATTTTTTATACCAACTAAAAATTGACGTATAAGATGGATGAATGAGTTCTCGGAGCACAAACTAAAATCATATGAAAGACATACCGATCAAAATGGTATGGTTTGAAACACAGACGAATTTGTGAAAATAATTCTGTATATATAAGAACATCATTTGGTATATCCTTTATAGGTCTCTTTAATTTCCAGAAGTTGATTCAAAAGAAGAAAAAATGTAAAGAAGTCTTTGAATATTCCAAGGTATGAAAATGAACAAATTGGCATGGCATGAAGTTGGCGACTAAGACTTAACACACTAGTGTAACCAACTTTTGTTGTTCACTTGATCTTGTGTCTAGAATAAAACTTAACATTGTTCAGAAATTTTGATTTCTCACCCAAATTAACTTCCTTTAGGGGTATGATACCATGTTAATGAAGGCTTTATGATGATTTCATATTAGAATAGAACATGTTCATAAGCAGAATACAATAATGTAATTTAGAAGATGAAACTTGTAAAATACTGGCCATCAATTCCTATAGTTACATGTCAATGATTCCAGCCATTAACACAGAAATAAGATACCCAATATTATGAGATTTAATTCATCTATAATAAGCAATATCCTAAATGGTAGAGTTGGATCCGTTCTTGATGCAAATATCTTTAGTCTAGTCAATTCACACGTAACCGTTCATTTGATCAATTAGTAAGTTCTTTTTATTTTTGTATTATTAGTTTATTCACAATTTATTAAAAATACTAAATATTTTACTAAATTTATATTGTTTATTTATTCTTTTTTCTTCATTAAAGTCTGGATTAACTTATTTTACACTAAATTCTTATCAAAATATTTTACAGAATAACCTTCTGTAAAATGCAAAGCTAAGAAATTTAAAATTATTAAAAAAATTTATGGATATGCAAATTATAGTAGATATTTATTTATATTTTAAAAGGTATAATATATATTAAATTAAAATTATTCAAGAAATTATTAAATATTTTTAAACTTATAAAATTTTATAATCTTGATATTTTTAAGAAAAAATTTCAATTTGACATTTAAATAAATAAAATTTAATATTTATAAAAAATTATCGAATGGAATAGCTTAATTAAAATTACTGAAAGTGATACTTGCCTTTCATTATTACTTATCAATTCAATGAGTACTTATATAATATTTTTTGTAAAATATTATGTATCTTATCAACTTTATGCTTATTATACATATATATATATATATATATTGATGAAAATAAGTTTTAATTATTAATTCTAAATATAAATTATTAAAATTAGAATATAAAATTTATGTTAACTTTTTTAAAAAATGATATACTTTTAAATGATATTATGTAATTTAAAATAAATAAATTTAATCATTGATATATAATTAATAAAAATTAAATGGCACTCGTAATATTAAAATTTAGGATTTCTAATTATGAATAATGCACAACAATATACAAAATTATGGTGGTGAACTAAGGATTGATAACAGGTTAAGTTTTACTTTTATCTAGTCCTTCGGTGGAACTTTTAGCTCACTACCGTTAATCCATTGTCACAATGAAAATTATGATGGGACAATAAACCAAAAATAATAAAAAAATTATCATCAAAATTTATTAAAAATATGTTTAAAATCGATTTATATAAGTTTAGTTTTAACATCCTACAATATCATTTAAAAATATTATTATTTTTAATTAATTATGTAAAATCTAATTAACTTTTAAAAAAAATTGAATCAAAAAATAAAATTATTTATTATTATTTTTTCAGTTTTAAATCAATAAAATAAATTATTTATAAAAAATTTTACTTTTGCTTTTGAAATAATGTGAAAGAAATTAGAAAACTTTATTTCGGTTGGACGTATTTCTAGACGGAATGAAAAATCAAAGTCACGTTTTCTTAAAAGCTTTGAATTTTTTAAAAGTATTGAAAATGATTTTGAAATGATTTTATAGATGATATAAGAAATTTTAAATTTGAAAAAAAAAACAATTTTTAAGAGATCTTGAAAATTTAATATTTTAAAAATAAGTTTTAAAACTTTTTTAAAGTATAATATTAATTTGGAAGGGAAATGTTTTTCTTTTTGGAAAGAATAATCCTAAAATTTGTCAATAAAATATATTTTAATTTTTAAAACTTACAAAAAAAAATATTTTATCTTTAAAAATTTTTATTTTAAATTTTGAAAAAGAAATATTTTTTATTCTTGAAAGATTTATTTTAAATTTAGAAAGAAAATATCTTTTAGGTTTATAAGGAAAATATGTTTTGATCTTTGAAAGATTAATTCCAACAAAAATCTAAAAAAAAACATTTGAAAATTAACATGAGTTTGTTTTACTTTAATAAGATTTTCAAGTTAATATATTAGTGTTTGATCTATGATAAAAATATTTACATAAAAAAATATTAAATAAATCATTTAAAGATTTTTACAAATACAAAAATCATCATCTATTGAATTTACAATTATTATTTCAAGAATATTAAACAAATATTTAATTAATATTAGATACAATAAAATGTTGAATTCAGATATCAATTCCTAAATTTATTTTATTTCCTTTTTTATTAAATCAATCTGTTAATAAATATATTAGGTAGATGGTTTTCTAATATCTCCATTTTAAGGTTTTAAATTTACTTAAGTGCTTTACTCTTAGTATTATGGAGAGTCAATACCATATCTATTACCGTATTTATTTTTGACATTCAATATAAAACAATTAAAATGTAATAATCCTACAAAATATAAAAAAAAATTCAATGTAATTTACATTCATATAAAATAAAAAATTATAAAAGCAAAAATCTTGAGAGTTTAATTCACAGCTGACATTGCAAGGATGCTAAACAAAAATCTTATTAATGGTAGATATTATAATATATTTTTATATATAAGAAAATAATAATATTTAAACCTAAAATTTCATATAATTTTTTTTTTAGCTCCAACTACTAAGCTAATTCTAATGGGCATATGTTATTCCATGTTGAATTCAAATTTCAAATCCTTAAAATTTAGGAATCTAAGTGCAATTTTCTATAATTTTCATACGTATGTTTCTTTTTTATTTCCTTTTTTTTTGTCATATTTATAGTAAAAATATTGCAAAAGTGGTTTCTTAATATCTATCTATTTTAATTTTCCCCTTAATTAGATAATTTATTATTGTAATCATAGATCTATTGACTATTTTTCTTTCTAAAATAAAGCTTTATACCTGTACGCTATATATACATCAATTTAATAATTTATTGGAATTGGAAATAAAGACATGAGAAAAAAAACAAAAAGACAATTAATGTAATTGTAACACTATAATACTCAATTACTATAACGTTTGCTAATGACTATGCGTTATAGAAGTTTATGCGTAATTTTATAAAAAGGAGGAGGGGTATTATAGAAATTTTAAGTTTTAATTATACTCTATATTCTTCTGATTTTATTTAATTTATATGTAATTTTAGTTTCTTAATTTTTTTTCTTAAATTTGATCTTTTTATTTTTAGAAATTAGTAAATTTAATTTGTATAAATTTTTTAAATTATTATTTTTTGTCCCAAATTTTGGATAATTTATAATAGTATTGCCACATGAAATGATTTTATATATCTAAAAATAATTTTTTATTAAAATTAAAAAATTTAATTTTTTTATAAAATTAGATATTAAATTTTGAAAAGGAAATTTTTAATATTTTTTATTTTTAATTAAATTTAATATTTAGTTAAAAATTTTGAGTATAAAAAATTTAGTTATTTTAGTTGAAAAAAATTTAGTTAAAATAAGAATTATAAAGTTTTAAATAAAAATTAAAACTTTAAAAAATAACAATATTTATTAACTAAACCCTAAAAACTCTATCAAGTATTTTATCCAAAAAATAACAATATTTTCTTTATAGAGTAACAAAATGATTATTTTGATGTAATTTTGTGAAATCTACTTGATATCATAAACTTTTTAATAATAAATTTGTAAATACTAAATGAATGATTTAAATCTAAACTATATTATAATAAATTTTCATTAAATATGTATGTGTAAGATAAATAATATATTTAATATTATTAGTAATATATTATAAATACTTAATATTTTGAAAATAAAATCTTTTATAGTTTATAAATCCGTCCATGATAATGAATATGAATCCAAATTATAGCCTCCTTTTAAATCAAGTGGACACTAACGTCTTCTTTTAAATCAAGTTAATATTTATATTTTAAATTAGAATAAAAATATACTACATGTTTTATAAGATAAAAATGACGATTAAATAATTATAATAATTTATATGTAGATATTATATATAAATTCTATTTATATTAAAAATTAAAATAAAAAATTATGTAAAAAATTATTCAACTCAGTTTTCAGCACTAGCTAACGCCTAGTTTTATTAGTTTTTACTCATTCTAACCAATTTTTTACTCTATTGATTTCTGAGATTGTCCAGATCATCAAAACCGATCGAATTAACAGATCCAATATAGTTTTAATAACTATGTAAATAATATTTATTGATTATTTTAATTTATATAATATTTAATAAATTAATATAATATAATTATAGAATCCGAATTCATAAAAAAATAGATTGATAGTTTCCTAGCATGCAAGGCAATTACTAAAATAGTCTCCTTAGAAAGAAAGAAATAGATAGACAGATAATTATTTCCTTCCACTTTTCTTTTAAAAAAGGGATTTTAAAAATTATTTTATAAAATAATTTTAAAAATTAAAATTAAAATCAAATCAAATATCCTCTTATGACCAATTTCATTTTTTAAAAATAGATAGATAGTTACCTTCTTTCACTTTCCTTTTAAAAAATAATTTTAAAAATTAAATCAAATCAAAATCCTCTTATTACCAATTTCACTTTTTAATATGATAACTAAGAAATATATATAATAAATATGAATTTATACTACCAAATCAGAAGCTTACCTGTTATCTCCTGATTTTTTTTATCGTATATGAATGACAATTAATTACATTGAAAATTTATGCTTATAACTGATTCAAAATATTTTGACGTTTTAATTCCCATTAATTTTTTATTTATTACAATTAATTATAATTGATGTCATCCAAAATGGAAATGCAAGAATATCGATTTGATGTATTGAAAAAAAAAAAAGGTAATTCTAATACACTTAATAAGCTCTGACCACTGGATTAAAATTGAATGGTTCAAATTTTAAATTTAAGTATAAAATATAATTTAAAAAATTAAGATCTAAGTCATTAAACTTTCATCGAATGGTCAAAATTTACTGATTCCATGAAAATTATATTTTTTAACTACACCAAATCCAGATTTAAAATGCAACATTCATAACGGTTGGACAGTATATATAAGCCTTTGAGGTATGGTTCAACAAAATTATCTCTTTCTTTTTCTATTTCCTGCACTTGTTTCACTATTTCTTCTTTTTTGTGCAATTGTTTGCGATATTTAATAGTATTCTGTAAATCTTTGAGCACGCGATGAAGAAATCATCAGAGTTTACTTCTGAAGAATGGGAGAAAATGAAAGAATCGATAAACTTTACTTCTGATCAATGGGAGGAAATGAAGAAGTCAACTGACTTTAATTTGGAGGATCTGAAGAACTACATTCACTCTGATCCAACAGTAAAGGATATGGTTCAATCCTTTTTGAAGAACACACCTGACTCCAAAAAATCTGAAGATCGTAACCAGATTGCTTCAGTATCTGATGTTAAGAATACCAAAACGTCTCAACGAAAGAAATGATGGCTGCACATTATTTTTCTTCTTCAGAAATAGTGATAAAAAAAAATGAATGAATGAATAAATAAATAAATAATAAAATTACCAAATAGTAGTATTTTTTTTCGGAGCTTCATGTTGTCTTTTATCTCATTTTTTTAAATTTATTTTGTTTATCCTTGTTCATATTTTTTTATGAATCTTATTTGCATTACTGTTTTTATATAAAAATAATATAAAATGAGAAGATAAAAGAAGTATAATATTAAAACAATGTTGAAAAGAAATATAAATTGTTAACTTTTCTAATCATTTTTTAATTTATTTAATAATTGTTTACTTATTCATGTGTAATAATTTGTTTTCTTTTCAACAATATTATTTATATGTGTGGCGACATTATTTTTTAAGATTAAAAAATTATTTTTATATTATATTATATATATATATAAACTTTTTAATTGTCAACTTTTTTAAATTTATGCAATAACTTATGACATTGATTCCATGAATTCTTAGCCTTTACTGTAAGTTTTGTAAAAGTTTATGGGTAAACTATGCTATCTTAAGTTTGGTATAATAATAATTTATGTAATTATTGTTTAATTTTATTTTTAAAAATTCAATTATTTGATAAATTTGTCACTTTTTTAATAAAACGATAAATTGTTATGTTAATTATATGATTTACCTATGTGGGGAATATATCTAGTTAGTTATACTATTACAAGCGTGTAATGTAAATTTATTTTTCAAAGGTATATTACTTATATTCTTTATTATACATAAATAGATTATTCAAATGAACCAATTTTTTCAAACCTATTTTCTAAAATAAATATTTTTAATTTTTTATATTTAAAATAAAATTAGGCATAACTTTTTCATCTGAAAACATTTTGATGCCAACAACTATCGATCTTTAAGCTTGTATTTTAGTATTGTAATATAGGATCCATTTATGACATTCTTAACATTGGATTTCATCCCCTTCTTATAGTTATTCATCTTTTTATTTTATTTTATTTTAAAAAAAAAGAGATTAAATTGAATTTACACCTATACCATTAACCAATACCAAATTTCACTAGTCACACGTATAGGATATTAGTGTATATGACTAGTATTCATTTCTGTTGGAATATCAGAAAAAAAAAATATTGTGCCATGAGAAAATTAATGTCTTAAAAGTAACAACTTGACACATATTTTTTTCAATTTCTTTTATTTGTGTAGAGAAAGAGAGTATTAATTATTTTTTATCATATATATCTTTAAATTTATAACTATAATAAATAAAAATATAAAAAAATTATATATAAAATATAAATTAAGTTAACAAACTTTTTAAAAAATTAACAATATTAATTATATTTTTACATTTATATAATTAAAAAAAAAAGAAGTATGAAAGAATAGTATATTAGTGTGTATGAAGTATTCAAGTTCTATTGGAATATTAGAAAAAAATTAATATTGTGGTGTGAAAATATTAATGTCTTGAAAGTAACAACCTGACACTTTGGCTGTAAATTGATCTGATAATTGGCCGAATCACAACTAAGAGAGTCCAATTGAACAGAAAAGAAAAAGTGAAAAATAAAGAAGAGTAGAGCCACAGCCGCTGCTCAGACTTGTCACTGCAATGTAGCATTTGCATATTTCATAAAGAATTTTTGTGAATCCCATCTAATTTATTATTTTTAAATTTTTTTTCCGAGAAAAATGAAGTTCATAGAAAACACCAAGACAGAACAAGAGCCATCTTTCACCTTAACCTAATTGAAACAGTAGCCTATTAAAACGTTTGTGTAGTAAATGGGAAGTAAAACAAGTTACTTAATACTAATCAGATAATTGAAATTAAAGCCATTTTATAAGACCAAGATTCTTTATTCCGGTAAAATAAACCCTTTATTTTCAATTTTTATCCGTAGCATTAATCATCTTATACCGTATTTCTCTCTTCTTTTCTTTTATGTATGAAGAAAATGAGATTATTGTAATGTATAAGAGGGGTGAATGAGATGTGACAGCATAAAATTGAAATAAAAGAAAATACATGCAAGGTGATGAAAATGATTTGAATCAAGTTTGAAAGAAGCAAGGATCATATCATTTATTATTATATCCTTCACAATTGAGCTCAAAAACAAAAGAATATCATCTATATGTATCCTTTCCAGGTAGACATGATTCAACAGTTTATTCAAAAAAGAAAAAAAGCTAGGGTATGAGAATGAACAAAATTGGGGACTACGTACGTTACTTTGTTGGACTGAGAAAGTTATCAAGCGCTAGTTTTAGAAAAGGATCAGAGTCAATGAAGTGCTTGAGTCTGTGACGATTAGCTTCAATTAACTTCTTGGTTCCCTCATAGTCCCATTGATAAGACTGTGGGTGAGTTTTGTTGGAGTCATCATCTATTTGGCTGAGAAAGGATTCAACCATTTGTTTTATAATTGGATCAGAGTGAATGAAGTTGTAGAGTTCCTCCATATTAAAGTCGATGGAATTCCTCATTTCCTGCCACTGATCTGGAGTAAAGTTAATCGAGTTCTTCAATTTCTCCCATTCTTCATCACTGAACTCGCTCTTGGATTCTTCGGGAGAGAGTGGTGCCTCCAGTGAACTAAACTTTCGCTTCTCTTTGTTGCCTCCTGACATGTTTGTAACACAATCGCAGAACAAGCAATACTATGGTACGAAAACAAACAACAAATGTGTTCAACTTTATGTCTTGTTCATATGGACATATATATATATATATATATATGTAAATATCATGAAGAGGAGAGGTAGTTTAATCGCAGAATCAGTTAATTGTAATTATTAGTTTAGTCAGTTGAGTTGACAGTTAACTGTCTCCTTCGCCAGTTAGTTAGTTAGTTAGTTCCTTCCTTCACAGTTAGTTATACAGCATATATATATATAAGCTTGTTTTGCGTCTTCACCTCCAATCTCTTCTCTTTCATTAATGCTAGCTTGTAATTATTAACTTTAGTCCCTTGAGTCTCCTTTCCCACTTACTTACTTAGTTACTACCAATAATTTTATATCAAACCCTCTTCTATGTAATATATAACTGACTTAATTAATTTAGACTTGGTGGGTTCTTTTTTTTTTTTTTTATATTATATATGGCTCTTTTTTGTAATCTTTCCTGGGTTTACTTACTTCAGATTTCACACGAAACTGTAGTGTGATTTAAAAATTTATTAAAAGTGATAAAATGTAGTTTATTCTTTTAAAATGGTGTGATTGGATTCGACCTAACTCAAACAAGGAAAACTTCAATTGATTCCATCAAACATTTTGGAATTCATTTGAGCTTTAAATTGTGTTGCCTAAATCATATATTTTATCAGAATTAA
Organism: Canavalia gladiata; assembly: GCA_037954105.1. NCBI lineage: Eukaryota > Viridiplantae > Streptophyta > Magnoliopsida > Fabales > Fabaceae > Canavalia > Canavalia gladiata. Next base: position 52,301,289 of record CM075662.1, read on the forward strand.
TTATCTCCGTATTCAATTCATTAATTAATGAATGAATTTATGTTATGATACAATCTTTACTTTTTAATTTATTTGTATAGTTAATCCATGCAACTTTAGTTTCTCTTTGCGTGGGGAGGAATAAGAGATAAAGAAAAGGAAAAAAATTTTTGGATAGATAAAAAAAATGGAAGAATATTAAATTAATAGTATAAATTTTATTCTATATAAATTAAAAAAGAAATTTAAACAAATTTTTTTAATTTTTTATTATATTATTTTGTTATTAATATTATAATTTTTATTTATTTTTTATTTTTTATTTAAAAAATTAATAATTAAAATAGTTTATATAAAAAGCCAGTGGAATAGAGAAACTTTGCAAATATAAACACATTTTCTCTCTTGTTTACGGCTAGGAAGGGAGGACAACAAAACTATTGGACCCATATATGAAAAGTTAATCCTTCCCCTACTCATGATAAAACAAACCTACCAGAAAAAAAACAGACCAAAACCATAAAAAACTATATTTTCCTCCTAATTTCATCTTTCTTTAATCATTTTTTTTGGTCAAAACATACCATTAAGTTTCGTTTTATGGAGATTTCTTTTCATGAAGATCTCTTGACATATGAGAGCTAGATAAGTAGCTACAAAAACTACTTATGATAATTTGAAGTTATATAGCAATTTATATCTATATAATAAATAATTAATGAAAGTACTAAGACTTTAATTTAAAATCTCATACAAAATATTTAAACTTTCTGTTCTTATCAATTTTAATCATTCTGATATAGTAATTTTTAAAATTTAATCTTTATCAATTTAAACATATTTCCTTGAACTCGCAATGTATGATGTATAAGAGTTGAGTACCCTTGTACTCCCTTAACGGAATTGCATATAAAAAAAATCTTATTGGATATAACATCAATGGTATATGCTTATAATTAAAATTGATAAAGATTAAATTCAAAAAATAAGTATATAAGAATTATTAAATTGACTAGAATACTGCTAGGAGACTTCAGCAGTATACGCTCACTGGACGAAGGACAAGGAAGAAGTAACTCATTAGCTCAGTTAGATATGAATGTCTTCAACGGTTTCAATGCCCATATGCAAATGGAAGAGCCACAAGTTATGGGAAGAAGATTCTCTTGGATGAATTCAGAGGGTTGGACGATGAGTAGGGTGGATCGTGTTGTAGTCTCTGAAGGATGGATTAATCAGTTGAGGGAATGCTTGGTGCTGGTTCAAGGCTAGATACTGCATAGTTAATATGAATTCATTTCCTAATTCATATATTTATCCTCTGAAATGTTTGATTAATAGTAAGTATTAATGTATACAATGATCTAAACAAAACACAATAGGAGTGATCAATCATACAAGTCCCCATCCAAGTCGTAAAGGCTTGATGCTGAAATCATGGATGCGTGTGTAGCTCAGGTTACCATTGGTTTTGTCAAGTGAGAAAAAAAAAATGAATACAGACATATTCATGCGATTAGATTCAACCTAGGAAATTTGAGACCTTCAGTATTCGAACTTGGCTGAATGGTACGCTAATCTAAATATTTTATGTACCCTATGATTCACTAACATTGAGATCCATACAAGATGCTAAGTAATTTGGAAACTCAAAGAACTTAAATTTTGAAAAAAAAGCAATAAACTACTAAAGAATATTTGTAGAACTTTTCAATGTCTTTTATATATTAGTGAACAATTTTCAATATTTTTTAAATGTAACAGTTTTTAAAAAATTATTTAATATTTTTATACTTTAATTAAATAATAAAGATAATATATTTTGAAGATGATATTAGTATACTAATATTATATTATTAATTAAATAATAAAATATTGTGTTAGTTATATATTTAATGATGATATTAATTAGGTAGTTACAAAATTTAAATAATTAGTATTACAATTTATTTTTCTTATGAGTTGTCAACATGACTACAATTTAGTGACATGTATTTGAAATTCCATGAGAGACTGCTAATAGGAATCAAACAAAGGAGTTTGTATCATATGGTTAAGGGAGTTAAAAAAAAAACTTTATTATATATAGAAATTTTAGAACAAAAAATAACTTAGTAAATTAAATTTAATTAATTAAAAAATATAAATTGATAAATAATATTATTTTTATATAAAAAATTTATTCCTAGTTAGGTGAGGTGTGAAATAATAATAAGATAAGATGGATATGGGTATGTCTATGTGAATGTCTTTCATGGAAATCAAGTTCGCATGATTTGGTTATCGTACAACCCGAAGTTCGCATAATTTTCGAGATAAAGAATAAAGTTGGATAGAGGTTCTGTGACGGCTACGTTGGGATGGGAGTTAAAAATAAATAAAAAATATAACGATATATTATATTATTTAATTAAGAATTTTTTTTCAAATGTAAAATTTAAAAAATTCTTTTATTTTTTTATCTTTTTATATTTTTATATTTTATTTTTTATTCAAACAAAATAGGAACAAAATTACTACAAAGCCATTATGTATTCATTTTTAAAAATAAACCAAAATCTTATATTAATGAATTTATAAGATGAGCATACATTTTTACATGGTTAATTATCTTTTAAAATAGAGTTAAATTTAAATTTAATTTATAATATAAATAATATTATTAATAATTTAAAAATAAAATATTATATATTTTATAAATCTATCCATGATATGAATATAAAATCCAATTATAGTTTCCTTTTAAATCAAGTTAATATTTATATTTTAAATTAAAATAAAAAATAGATTAAATATTTTATAAGATGATAATAATAATTTATATATAAATATTATATATGAACTTTTATTTATAAAAAAATTTAGTTAAATCAAATTATTGAAGTAAATATTCATCAATTGATTATTATAATATATAAAATTAGAGTTTTTTATTTTTTATTTTTTATTTTTTAAAATTATTTAATATATAAAATAAATAGTAGTTATTTTGACTCCAACATATCCTTTATCATTTTGATTTAACATCTCTTATTTTTTATTATTATGATTTTTTTTATATAAATTCTACTTGTTACAACCATCTTTTTATTATTTTTAAAATTTTTTGACATAATATAATATTTTTTAAATGAATTTTTTTTTACAAACGGTCGATCCTATATTATTAAAATATTTTTTTAATTTCTTCTCATCATTAAATTAAAACTATCCAAAATCATAAAAAAATACAAAAGATCTTTTATATTATTTTCATGAAGTAATAAAAAAAATACTTAATTTTAAAGTAATTAAGCATCATTTATCTAAATTTTAAAATATTTTAAAAATATTTTTTATTATCATTTATAATTAAAAGGAAAAAATACTTAATTTTAAAATAATTAAGCATCATTTATCTAAATTTAAAAATATTTTTATTATCCTTTATAATTTTTCATAAAAAAAATTGTTAACCATTCTTTACGATTTTTGTATAAAAAATTATTAATTAATTAACAGAAAAAATTATAAACTCTCTCATAATATATAATTACCTAAATCTTAAGTATGGTGTTAAAATTTATATAAAATTTTTATATTAATAAAAAAATTACTTTTTTTTAAATTGCTTGATGTGTAACTTAAATAAATAATATTTATTTTAACTTAACAAATTATATATTCAAATTTTTACTAACTAGTAATATAATTTTAACAATAATTAAATTGATTAAAATAATAATTCAATTCTAAATAAAGAATAAACAATTAATATAAAAAATAATAGCGATATCAGATTTCAAAATAATATAATAATTAATAATAATTAAAAATTTATCAAATATGAAAATGAAATACACGCACGCTTATATCTTATTAAGGGAAAAAATATATATATATTTAACATAAATAATGATATGATATTTCTTAAAAGGAGAATAAATTTAGTATTTATTTCACTTTTAAAAATGATAACTTAAAAATATATAAGAGATATGAACTTATATTACCAAATTAGAAGCATACTTGTTGCCTATTATCGCATATGAATGACAATTGATTACATTCTTTTAAGCTTTTATTTATTAACTATGTCAGTGAAATTTTATGCTCATAATTGCTTAAAAAATATTTTCACTTTTAGTGCCCATTAAATTTTAACTTATTACAATTAGTTATAATTAGTCATTGAAAATTGAAATGTAAGAATATAGTTAATAAACTTGGACTATTAGAAGAAAATTAGACCGCTCAAATTTTAAATTTAAGTTTAAGATACCATTTGTAAAATTTAAATTTAAATTATTCCATCTTCATCCAACGATCTGGAGTTACTAACTGTATCAAAATTATCTTTTTTTAACTATACCAAATCCAAATTTAAAATGCAATGATCACAATGCTTCAACAGTCTATATATAGTTCAGCCTCTGAGGTAAGGTTAAACAAAATCCTCTCTTCTTCTTTTTTCACTTCTTCCACTTGTTTCTCTTTTCTTTTGTTCAATGAAGAAATCAATGGAGTCTACTTCTAAAAACTCAGAGAAAATGCAAAAGTCGATCAATTTTATTTCTGATCAAGGGGAGGATATGAAGAAATCAATTGACTTTAGTTCGGAGCTATTCATAAAGTTCATTGAGTCTGATCCAATCGTAAAGCAAAAGATTGAATCCTTTTTGAAGAACATACAAGAAACTCAAAAAAGTACGGATCATGATTAGAATGATTTGGAACACTTTCAGTTTCTGAAGTTAAGAATACCCAAATGTCTCAACCAACGTAATGGTCGCAATTTTTTTTTTCTTCTTAAACGATATTGTAATAGAAAAATGAATAAAGGAAAAAATAATAAAAATTATCAAATATAATTGAGATTTTGTTTTAGAGCTACCATCATGTTTGCCTTTTATTTTATTTTTGTTCATTAATATTTTACTATGTGTTCTGTTCATTTAATTTGTTTATCCTTGTTTATATAAATTTTTTAAAGAGTATTATTTGTGTAATTGTTTTTAAATAAAAATAATATACAATGAGAAAATAAAAATATAAATTAAGATAAGTTTTAAAAAAATAAAGAATAAAAAATGTTAACTTTTTTTAATTTATTTAATTATTGTATGCTTATTCATGGTAATAATTTGTGTTTTTAACAATTTTACTTGTATATGTTGCAGATGGTATTGTGTTTTGTGGATTAAAAAAATTTAAGAACATATATGTAGTTTCTTAATTGTGATATATTCTAAATTCAAGCAGTAATTTAAGACATTAACTGCCGAATCAGTTAATTGTAATTAGTTTAGTCAATTGACAGTTAACCGTACACTTCGCCCGCTAATTCTATTGCCATTCATTATTCACCCATTTGCTTGCTTCACTATCCCATCCTCTGCAGTTCCATTTGCCTACAAAAGTATTCCAATCTTCTAAGGTTAAATTTTCTGCTTATTTAATTGAAATAATTATAATCGATAAGTTAAATTAACGACTTAGATTTTAGAATCTAAACTCTATACGTCTTAGATTGTAAGTTAATATTTTTAATAATAAAATATTTTAAATAATAATATATTAATCTTTATTTAATAGTTATTATTTATTAATTTAAATAATAAACAAATTTAGAGCGCAATAAATCCCTTTCCTTTACCCATATGTTATATGTTCTATCACATAAATGGAAGATTGGGTTTGTGAACGTTATAAGTTTGTAAACTTGTTTTTTTTTATCCAATAGGATATACTGGTTTATAAAATGAATAATAAATTTTTATGTTGTTAATTTATTAATCATTTTAGATGAAATTTTTGTCAAAATTAGAGTGCAGTTTGTTTGAGGATTCCTTTCCATTATAATTTCCATTACACATAGGCATTAACAAATATTATAGTAATTGACTAATATAGTGGTAAAAGTCAATTAACTGTCGTTTTTTTTCGCTCAATTTATTTTGAATTCTAATAAATTATTAAACTAATTTATAGTCATACAGCTATAAATCTTCCAAAAAGAAAACATGGCCACGGATATGTAGTTACACTAATAAATTGTCTAATTAAGAAAATAAATCAAAATAGATAGATATTACGAAATTATCTTTATAATAGTTTTATTAAAATTTTGAACTAACAAAAATAAATTAGAGAATAAAAATATTAAAAATTACAATTAAATTTTTAAATTTTGAGTAAATTCGGCTACACCTTGAAAACAATACAAATAAGACTTACAAAGCGAGATATTTATCATTTGAAGGGACGATATTCTGTATCAAGTCAATGTTGATACCGATACCATTGTTTGTCTTATCTTTCTTTCAGGCGGTGATGAATGCAATAAACTCAATATTTAGAACTTTCCTACAGGCAGATGCAGATAAAAAAAACAAAGATATACTAGGTTGCATGGACTTCTTTTATAAAAACAAGAAAGAGGGAGGTTTGGATTTGAAAAACATTAAAACATTTAATGTAGCATTATTGGAGAAATGGTGATGACGGATCATGTTAGAGAAGCACACATAGTGGATCAAGATTTTGAACTCAGTGTGTAGAGGTTCATATCATAGAGAAGTGAGGAGAGGTTCATATCATAGAGAAGTGAGGAACCGTAAACCATCACACTAGTAGAGGGATATTCACCAAGTGGATGTAGAGCGGGACTATGGTAGAAGATAGTGAACCTCGAATGTCAAGTGTAAGTTGGGAGATGCTAAGAGCACCGTTGGATCTATGGTGGCAAGATTCGCACCTGTGTGATGTATACTCTCAAATCTTTAGCATAATAATGAAAAATGACATCTCTATTAATGAAGGGATGGAGAGTGGCGCTCAGCAAAATGACAGTGGAGAAAGAACACATTAATAGAAAGTAGAAATGTTCCAAGATTTGGACAGGATAATAAGAGGTGAAATTTATAGATGGGTTTGGCTAGCGAATGATACCAGGAGGTACTCAATAAGGTCAACGTATTATCAACTGATATCAGGTGAAATAAGGGAATCCGCTAATGCGATGTCATGATAGGTGTGAAACTTGGTGGTTCTATTGCTTATAAATATATTCGCTTGAAGGTGCATTCTTGACAAAATTCCAATGAAGAAACAACTTAAGCGTAGAAGATACTTAGCAGAAGAGGCAGGAACATGTGTAATGTATAATAATACTGAAAAGACAATTTTTCATCTGCTACTCAACTATAATAGAAGTTTGGGAAGCATGTAAAAATGGACAAGGATGGCAGCAAATTTGTCAAATAAGATATTGCCATATGAAATTAGGTTTAGAGATTTATTTCCATGCAATAAATAAAAAAGAAAATTGTAGATAGCAATTTGGTTTGCAAGGATACAAAATGTATGGTTGGTAAGAAATAAGAAAATATTTTAGCACAAAAAGGTCACTGTAGATTTAATAATCACAAGCATACAAGTATAATTATATAGGCTTGATTCAATCATAAATCTTCTACACATTTATAAATTGGATGTAAGAACCCTATATTTACTTAAACCATTAGTAAATATTAAAGAAATGTCATAATATATAAATAAATACAAGATATCGATAAATAAATTCCTATTAGGTATAAGTAAGTTTAATGTTATTCATGTATATATGATTTTACTATTTTTTTAAAAAATAAAACAATCATATACCTAAATCTTAAAGATTGATATTTGAATTCACATTTTATAATACGTAAGATTAATTAAATTTTTGTTTAACGTCCTTGCAATATTAGCTGTGAAGTAAATTAAAGATTAATACTTTTATGATTTTTTATATAGTTTATATGATTGTAAATTGTATTGTGATTTTTTTTTCTACCCTTTTTAAGATTATTACATTTTAATTGCTATATATTGAATTTCAGAAAGAAAGGTGACAATAGATTTGCCGCTGAATCTCCATAATTACGACAATAAATTAAATAATTGAGAGAGAACTTAAAATAGAAAGATATTAACAATTGTTTACGTAATCTATTCATTAAAAGTTTGACCTGGCAAAAAACAGGGAGATAAAATAACGCTAGAGATTGATATCAGAACTCAATATATTAGGGATTGTTTAATACAATTTAAAATTTTATAGTAAACAAAATTAAAATATTTTTTAATTTTTTAATTCAAATAAATTAGTGATAATTTTATCCTTTTATTTATTTTTAATAAATTTATTCATTTATCCTTCTTACGCCTTCTGAATATACTATGTTAACAATTGGGAAGTTGATAACCCACCTTGATCCCGACTAATTTTGCTGAGTTTAAAACTTAAAAAATAGATTATATTTAGAGTTGTCGTAACATAATTTGATTTCATGAATTATTTTAAATAATTATATAAAAAAAATTTATTTAATAGATAATATTTTTATATTATATTATATTTATATTATTTATTTTAAAATTTATACTATAAAATATATTTTAATTTTATAGTTTTATACTTCTTTATTTCTTTAATTAAGTTATTTCTAATGTTAAAAATACATATTTTGTCAACAAATTAGATTGATCTAGTCTTATCTCAATATTATCATATCTTTAATAAGATTAAATTTAAATATAAATATTTAATCTTATCAAAATTTTGAACCAAATAAAAATAAATCCATCCCATAAACACCGTATCAATATTCATGGCATTATTGGCATCGGATTTGTCCCCCTCCTGATGCTGATGATCCTGTTAATGTAGTAAATTGTATTAATATTTTATTTATTTACCTTTTAAAGTTTCTATGATGTTTAATAATCTTCGCAAGTTATTACCATTTACCAACAAATTCAGGTTAAAAATGAAGCAAATAAAATCATGAAAACTTTATACCAATAACAAAATTAATTCATTATAATAAAAATATATACTACAATTATATTACAGTGATTTCACACAAAAAAATATTATATATTGCTGAATATATGAATTAACCGATGAAAATAGATCTAATTCAATAATATATTTAAATTTAAATTTTAAATATATAATTATATTAAAAATAGTAATTTCATCCAATTTAAATATTAAAAAAACTTTCTGCACATATGTCTAGTTGTTATACCTACGGCTACGAATACATCTGAATATAAACCCTCCAATTTATTTATTTTTTTTTCAAATTTCAGCAGTTAATTTTCAAATACAATGAAGTGGATGTTACTATCTGGATATGTAGATAGCAAAGCTCATTCAAATATAATCAGCTTCAATAGAAATATTTATCATCTAGACCAAACAACATGAATTTTACTTTTACGAAATAACCACTCTAACATTATGATAGGTATTGTTTTTATGTTACTTACACATTTTTATCTTACTCTTTATTAGGAAAATAATTATATTCATTTATACATACATGCCAATTACTTGGATGTTGAGATCTTGGGATAATCTAAGAAATTGAAACAGAGAGAAAGAAGGAAAACAGTAATTTAAAGAATGAAAGGCTTTCTTTCTATTTAGCCTCTGATACAGTAATAAGATCAGTATATCCAACTTTTTTCCTCATACAGCTTGTCAAATTGGCGGCATCTACACCATCTCCAATCACCACCACTCGATCCTTACTCTCCCCTTCTATACTCACAGAATTTACACCTATACCATTAACAAATCCCAAATTTCACTAATCACATACATAATATATTTTTAGTCTTTTAAGTATTCAAGTTCAACCTTAATTAATTGCTGAGTATAATAATAAATAAATAAAGATTAAAGAACCAAGAAGGTGTGGTGAAGACTCACTAACCGTTTGTTCCAGAAGCAACCTGGAGTGCTTTAGTCCTGCACTTTTGGCAATTCATTTGCACTTTCATCACAATCTTTTGCTGCAAGTTCAAACACATGCAGAAATGGACAAGTATTTTTTATATGCACATGAGCACATGACCAATCACATGTTTCATATAATATCTAAAAAGCAGAAAGTGTAGATATATTTACCTTCATGTTTGCTGAATTAAACCTTGGATGTTGGTTTTTCTGAGAGACAAGAACCACTTTTTTGAACAGAATTTACATCCCCTGCCTTTCTTTTATGCTTGTAGTTAATAAGAGAAGTCAAGTCAAGGAAAATAATTATTACAAATAAAATCCCAGTAGAATAAATGAATGAAATGTTTTTCTTGGTGTGAAATTGTTGACTTACTTACTAATTACTAATTGTGGCAGTGACTTTTGTGACTGCAAGAAAAAGACTAGGATTGAGTGCTGAGGTTGTTAACAAAGTTTGGTGAGGAAGCTAACTAGTTTATATTTTGAATAAAATGGCATGGCATCCTTTATTACTAATAAACAATGAATGGTGTAACTAAAATGTTGCTTAAGTCCACATGTTTGTTGTGGTTAGGGTTAGAAATTAGCATAGTGATATACGGTTGATCAGAAAATGGTTGAATATGTATTTGAAAATTATTTATAATAGTTCCATCCATATACATCCTAATTAATCAACAATTATGCTTTATTTCGTTTATAAAAAGAAAAATAATCACAGTCGTTCATTAACCGAATGTAGATGATTAAAATTATGGTAAATATGCAAATCAATAATTTTTAATACGTATTAGTATATTTATTATATTTTATTTTCTGGGGCATGAGAAGGTGAGGGTTATGACATATTGAGTAGTTTAATTTAGTTGAGTTATAGCTTGGATTAATCATCAAGAAAAGCAAGGAGTTTTAGCTTGAATTATGACTTTCTATAAATATAGTTGTGAATAATTGATTAGTTTGTTGTAATCAAAAACAGAGTTTTGAATTTGGGCACTGGAATTAGGTACAGGTGAGACAAGCTACCTCAACTAAAATGTTATGGTGATCAACAGAAGTGATGCCAGCGAGGACCAGAATTAAGATGCCAGAAGATTAATTTAATTAATAATAGTTTTGATTTTAAATTTTAAATATATAATATATTAAATTTTTTTAAAACTATTATCAATAATAATTCTATCCAATTTTGCATGTAGTTCCATAAAAAAAATCTTAAGAATCTTTTCCTTTTTATTACTTTATTTTTGTCTTAAATTTTCTAATTTTTTATTTTTTTTCTCCAACCAAACAAAACAATATAAACAAGATTTCATAAAAGAAAAAGAAATCATCCCTTAAACGTGCCTCATACATTGCATTCGATAAAGTCTCAGTCATTAATTAAACTTATATCATAAATCGTTTCACATTTTTTGGTAAGTCATATGACATTTATTGATTACCAATTACACGCTTAATCGAGAAGGCAAGAGATCCCTTAGTATGGCTTAGAAAACAAATGTTGTCGGATAAAAAATAAATATTAAACAAATAAGTAAAATTAATTTGTTGAATTTCCTCGTAACTTAATTTAAATTTATTTTTTTAGTTGAATTAAACATTTAGGCATTATTTTATATTAAATATTTTACCTCATAATTTTATTTTTCATATTTTGAAAGTTATATGTGAAAAAAGTCTTAAAATTTTCACGATACTCAACCCTACTATAAGCTGAGCCTTTTGGTAATAAAGTGTGGATAAATTGTTAAACAAATTTCCGTTCGAGGTTTAATTGTATTTTGATGTTATGCAATTAATCTTTCAATTTCTTTTAGTAAATAGATTACGTGTTTTAACCTTTAAAATTTAACAAATTTATTTCTTTATCAACATTTTTTATCTAAAATTTTTAAATTCTTATCTCCAAATCAAAATCTTTTAAATTTGAATTGATTAAATTAACATACTCAAAATTTATCAATCAAAATATTTTATTTTATCTAAAATAAAAGAGAATTCTTAATAAATCTATTTTTAAAATCATAATTTCTTTTCTTAAAATTCTAAATTTTTCATAATTTTTTTAATTTAAATTTTAAAATAGTTATTATCATCAAAATTAAATTTTAAAAAGTATTACTTCATAATTTAAATTTAAATGTCTAATCTTATATAAATTTATTTATTTTAAATTAAAGCCAAGTATTCTCTAATATCTTTGTTCAAATTGAAAGTTTTTATTTTAAATAAATCTTCTTTTAATAAAAAAAGATTTCACTTTGCATATCCAAAAATTGTTAGGGGCTACTACAAATATGACTTTATAGGAAGCATTGAGCTTCTGCTGCGTATTTTGGAGTTCATATGCTACTTTAATCAATTTTAGGTTGCCTGTATTTATATGTACGTTCATTTGTTTGTAGATTTTTGTTCCAAGTATTGATAAAAACATACATTAATTTCTGCTCGTGATTGATATACAACAACTCAACCGTGTCTAGACAAAAATCGATGGAGAAGTGATAACTTTCTAACCCATATATATATATATATATATATATATATATATATATATATATATATATATATATATATATATATATATATATATATATATATTATTTTTTATTTTTTAAATTTATTGTATAAAATCATTAGAAGAATAACATTTTTCAAATTTAAAAAGATGGCAAACCATGGAAAGTGGATGGAAAAATTGGCAAAAATGAAAACATTCTTACTTCAAGTAACGAACAAAAAAGGAAAAAAAAAACAAAAGAGAACGTAGATAATATTTGATTTTAAAAAATATTTTTTATATTTTTAATATTTTATATAAAAATAATTAATTTCTATTTTTATTATTTTTTAATAAAACTTTAAAAATAAAATAAAAATAAGATAATATATGTATAATAAAAAATATTTTTTAAATTCAAACGCTACCTTATGATTTGAACACTAATTACATAAAAAAGAAGTATTGTGGAATTAATATACAATCTAAGTTACAATCTGTTTATTGAAGTACGAAAATGCTCTGCCTCTCTCTGCCGTTAACCCATGATGCTATTGGTAACCATCCTATAATACACTTTATTGTTTATCTGGATAATAAAAATAATAAATTTAAAATTTAAAATTTAATTTAATTTTTGTTATTAGAGTAATTTGAATGATTGGTAACACTCACTTCACTTAACTAATTTTAGAGTTCTAATTGGCTCTAATCTCTGCTAAGCTGATGAGATGAGTTGGGCCAACCTTGTTCCTCAAAGAGTTGGCTAACTTAACTGCATCCAACCCATCTCCAGTCACCACCAACTTGTCTCTCTGGTCTCCCTCTATCCCCACAGAATTTACACCTGCATTCACCCAACTGCCAAATTAATTAATCAATAATTATCATCAACCTACTAAATTAATCTAATAATAAAAATTTAAAATTATTTACACAGATCCTAATCCTAACTTCAAACATAATAATATGATGGTATGAAAAAAAGTTGCATGTAAAATTAAAGAAAGAGAGACTTTAGATTTTGTGACGAACCTTTTGTTCCAGCAGCAACCTTAAGTGCCTTCGTGCGGTGTTTATCGGAATTCATGTGCACCTTCATCACAATCTTTATCTGCAAACACAGCCACATCAACCAGGGAGGGTTAATTGCTTAAGTCACACTAAATTAACCAAAGTGACTCGTATCACTAACAAAAAGAAGAAAAGGAAAAAAAATAAATAATGATAATGTACCTTCATGTTTTTCAAGGTTAATTGAGCTCTTGGTTTCAGGGTTATCTTAGAGCTAAGAGCCAAGTGCATGCTCACATTTTATATTCGTAAAATTTGCGTAAAAAAGCGTAAGTCAAGTCAATGTCATGTACTAGGAAATTAAATGCCAACCTAAAGTCAGATAAGCTTTGATTAAAAACATTATAGTGTGCCAAAAGAATTAACCTAAAGTTGCTTTCCGCGTAAATGATCAAATCAGTTTTAATCGTATTTATGAAAATCGATCCAATTGTTTGGTTTAATTAGTCAGAAATTAGTTTTTTTTTTAAATTAATTAAACCATAAAATTATTCTAGTAAAAAATTGATAGTGAATCAATAAAATCAGTAAATTAGTGGCAAATCAACAAGACTGATAAAATCAGTTCATATATAAAAATGTTGTTTTTAAAAAAATAAATTTGTTATATTTTATTTTATTTTATATGTATATTTTAAATTAAAAAATTAAAATATATATATCATTTTTCTGTTTTTAATTATGTAAAATTATAATATTAATATATTTTATTATATATATTTATATTTTTTAATATAATATATTATAAATATTTTAAAAAATAATATTTAATTAATATCAATTCAATTACAATTAAATTACCGTTAAATCATTAAAATTTGAATTAGTATTTTGATCAATTTAATAATTGGTTCGATTTTAAAAATTATTAAAGTGTTTATTTATTCTTCTATATAAATTTTTTATTATATAAAAAATAGTATATTATTTTTAACGTATGTAGAAATTTATGTTACTATAAATTAATCTGTTTGATTTTTTAAAATTGAATAAATGATTTAATAAATTTTTATATATATTAAAGTTTAACATACTATTTTTTAAATATAAAATTTTATATGTTGCAAGATGACATATTGATCTGATAATTAATTCACTTGTTTTGAAATTTATTGTATGAAGTGGTGCAGCTTGTGACATGTAGCAGTGCGAAATTTCAAGGAGTTCTTAATATGGACACAAGAATCGTGTTGACAAAGGCCTCTTAGACGTGTTCAGAACGCGTAGGAAAACTCATTCTTGTGTCGAAACAATAAATTAGTGTACAATTTTGATTTGTAAACATATTCACAGTACCTATATCTATATACATTTTAAATTTTGAAATGTTAATTAATTAACAAAGATTTATAATTATTATGTAATTATTTATATAATTAAATTAACTATTATTTTATATAAAATAATTATAATATTATTTATTAATTAATTATACAATTTTTTATAATCAATTACTATTATATTAACATTCTAAATTTTAAGGTATATATAAATGTAAGTATTGTACGTACGCTTGAAAATTATTTTTAGTGTAAAAATGTGTGTAAATATTTTTTAAATATAACTTGAATGTTGTACACAAAAGAAAAAAACTTTTTTAATATATATAATAGTATATATTTATTTATATTAATAAATATCTTAATATAAATAATTAAATTTATTTTGATTTATTTTTAATAATTTTAGATAAAATATAGTATCCTGATTTTAAAAAAACAAAACAAAAAGTGTGGCGATGGCATACAAGCTAAGTAATTATTTCAATTCATATGAAGTAATATATTAAAATTTTAAATTTTATTAATGTGGTTGTTACTTAGGTGAGATTTTAAATATAAAATTTTAGATATTTAATAATATATGTTTGTGAAGTATGTTTACAAATTTATAATTATTATAATTTATATAATTTTATATAAATTTTAAAAATTATAATACTTAAATTTAAGACAATTAAAAAAGGTTTTTAAAAGATAATATTATTCAATAATTTTTAAATTATACATATATATTTTTATATGATAATTATATGAAAGTATCAAACCCAAGTTAGCATAATTTTCGAAATAAGGAACCAAGTTGGGGTAGATCTGTTTTTGTGACGGCTATGTTGGGATTGGGGCAAAAAATATAACGATATATTTTATTATTTGATTAAGAAAAAATAATTTTTTAACATAAAATTTTTAAAAAATATACTTTTATATTTTTTATTCAATTTTTCATCCAAATAAAATAAGAATAAAATTATAAAAAAAATATAAATACACGTTATGTATTGTTTCTCAATCCTAAGTTTTTAACCACTTGAGTTATTTTGAGAGGACAAAAGTACTATCTACTTATTGTCGGTTTGGTTTAAAGTTAGAGATTATTAATTTTGATAAAATTAATTTGGAATTTGAAATGTTTGTATGATATTTGAAAAAATTAATCTAAATCATATATTTTCATTTAAATATATATAATATTATAAAGTGTGGAAATTAGTTTATAATTATAAAACAGGTTTATAAAATATTATATTAAGAAGAAGAGTAAATTTTAAAATAATTTATAGTGTACAATAATTGAGATTTAAGTAAAGAAAATAAATTAATATAAAAAATAAAATGTAAAAATTTAAGATTTGACAAAGAAATAAAAATTAAAAAAAATATTAAAAATCATTAAAAATGTTAAATAATAATAAAGTCAAGTGTTACATAAATTTTTTTTTAAAAAAATAATATACATTATTCAAACAATAATTTTTTATGATATAATATATGTTAAAAAATATTTTAAAATTTTTTTAAATATCAAAATGTTAAAAATGATAAATAAAAAGGTAAAGATTTTAATTTAAATGGATCATACCTATAGAAAAATATATACTAGTGTTATTTAATGATGATTAATACATTATTTAAAATGTAATATATCTTTCAAAACTTAATAAGATTAAGATTAAATGATAGTTTAAAATATTTTTATAACTATAAAAAAATATTTATATAACAATAGCACATTAAAATTAAACATTTTTTAATTAATAGTTTAAAAGGTTTTATTTATATTATTATTTTATAATTTTAATATTAAATGTCAAGCTGGAATAGCTCAGTTGGTTAGAGCGTGTGGCTGTTAACCACAAGGTCGGAGGTTCAAGCCCTCCTTCTAGCGATTTTTTTTTTATTTTTTTATTTTTTATTTCTAGCGATTATGAAACGTGTTTTCGACAATACAGGGTCCACTTGCTTATTCCTTTTCTGCCTCTTTTCATAAGAAGTAAACACACCAAAACCCTATAATGTATACACTGCAGGTTCCCGTGAATTTCCAAACGCACTTATCAATAAAGTAATTTGATGGGAAACCGGATAATTTGAACTTTTCGAACAAACAAGTTTAATTTTATGAAATATTTATCAAACTAATATAAAAAATAAATTTTAATTAATTTGAAGTGATTTTTACCATATATATCACAACTAATATTTTACTAAATGTGTTACACTTGTTAAGTATAGTGTCTCAAGATTGCATCAACTCTTATAACATATAACAACAATAATATTTACATAAAAAATAACAACAATAATATAAACATTATCCTATTAAATAAGATTAATGTAAGATTAATTACATTGGACACGTTTTGAACTAGGAGACAAATTAAAATATTTTGAAATATTCTTTATCTTCACTTGCTCTAACCTAATACTTAAAAAGCTTTCAAATTTTGACTGATTATCACTTAAAACGTGACAGTTTTTAACATCATACGCTAATCAGGTAACACATGGTCGTCACGTCACAAGAGCAGGTGTAACATGCCTTATGTTATTTAATATGACCAATGTTGCAATATGTAAAATTTATTTTATTTGAATACTTATAATTAATTAAATGAGTAATTTAACTAATAATAATGCGCGGAATGAAGACTACATATCCTTGATTTCAATTCACTACTTTATGTTGTTTTTTAAGTTAGCGCAATATCTTTTAAGAACTTAAGCGCCTCAATTTACTTTTTGTACGTTTATAACCTTTGATTTATGTTTAAGTTATTTATTAACTTTTATCATATAATTATCATTAGTTTCAATTTTTATTCATAAATATTACTCCATATCCATAAATAATATATTTTTAACAAAAGTTGTGTAGTTTAAAAGTTATTTCCAATATTATATTAAATTCATAATTAATTTTTTTAAAAATTTAAGGTGCGTGGTTGATGTGAAATATAGTCTTGTTGTAAAATATATCGTGGAACACTTGCTATTATATATTTGTATATTAATGAGAGACGATGAATTAAATAATAAGTTACATTAATCAATTTTAACTACATAATAATATATGAATGACTATATTATTAATACATCCTCGCTTGATATCTTTCTTAATTGTTTGTGTATAAAGAACAATTTAACAATGGAAGATTTTAAGATCTATAAATAAATATTACAAAATGCATCTTATATTATTAGTCATTTCAGCTTTAACTTAACATATTTTTTATAATAAAATTAATAAAAATTAAATTTAAAATTTTATGTTAATTATCATAATCTTTTAGCATTAAATTAACTCTAATGAATCTGGTTTCTTCTATTCAATTGTAGAAAAAATAAAAAAAATCAATGAAAATGATAAATAAAATCATGTAAAAAATACTATGTTAAATCAATATAAATTCTTTTTATAGATTTTAAATCTGGTAGTAAGAATCAATTCTTCAATCAATTTTAGATGAGAAAAGTATCTTTTAAAATAAATATTTTTACTTGACAACTAAAGAAAAAATAATATCGTTGAAAAATAACCTGATTAAAAGATAAGTTATGAAATTAAATATTAGAATATAGAATAACAATTATCATATGAAAACTATAATACAACACATATTTTTTTATGTTCCATAAATGTTATATTTAGAATAGATTGGACGTTGTACTTTCTTCTATAATAATATTAAGGAAGCTTGTACAACTTTATAATTTCATTATATGCTCTAAAAGTTGTAAAGAATAAATAGATGGCGATTTGATTTGCAGCTATTAATCAATATAATTAACCTGCAATCAGATAATTTATAATTCAAACTTTATATGAAGATGAGATATTAAACTTAATAATATTCAGATCATGGATATAGATTAAAGAAAGAAAAATACCATGAATGTTGGTTAAAGAAAAAAAAAATATTTGCTTATCTTTTAAATAGTAGAAATGATAATTCAATAAATTATTTATTTGATATTATTGTTTAGAATGCGGTGATATGTTTTTTAGTTTGTGGACGAAATGAATATTTTATAAGTGAGCTACGATAAGCAACAATATACATATACCTTTTTATTATATTTTGTATTTAAGTATATCATAACATCAATCAATTTTAATAATGTTCTGCACATTTTTTTTTTGTTGAGTAATTTTAATATTCTTTTAATACTTTTTTAGCTTAAAAAAAAACTTAACATATATGTAACAGCATAATAAATTATAGTGTTCACCATATTATTATGGATATAATTAATTAATTCGTAATGAATGAATTTTAAATTGTGGATGAAGTTAAAACATGGAATTTATGAACTACAACTTTCTACAACATCTTTTGCTTGGTTTAATTAAATTTTTTATCCTGTAGAAGTTCACATTTTTTATTTAATTTTTTAAATAATTTTTTATACAATATTTGTTGTTATCAAATATTTTTTATTTATTTATTTTTATCTTTTCACACTATATCTCTTTAGATGGAAGATTAAATTAGAAATTCATGATATTTAGAAGATCAAATATAAAATTTCTGGTATTAAAAAATATTAAAATGACAACTTATGATATTTAAATAAGCCATATAAAATACAAAAATTACAAAAGAATCGTTTTAAAAAACTTTTTTATGAAAGATTTTTTAAAAAAATAAAAAATAAAATATTTTAAGAGATCAAAAAACTAATTAAACTCAATTTAATTTAATAAAACTTAATTTACTATAGAGTCATTTATTAAAATAAAAACTGAAATCTTTGTACCACATTTCATTTTCATTTCATTCTCCAACTTTTTACCTTTAACTTTGTGTTTATATCATCATTTCTACTTTAATCATGGCAATCTGCTTTTTTGGTATTATGGCGTTTAGATCAGTCACCATCTCGCCGTGTCAAACTTGGCAACACAAGTCCACCAAAGTCAAAGACAAGAATCTTTTAATCAAAACTTGAATAGATGTGTGAGTCATACGATTTTGAGACAATAATTTTATTTCCTTTTTTTCTTCAAACAAGTACAATTACATGTATTCATGTTTTATTTCATTAAGCCATGACATGAGATTAGGCCTATCTAGAAGAGTTACATGTTATAACATATAATAAAACTAGCTCATAGCTAGGGAATAAGATTGTGACTACACATTATACAAAAGCACACGTCACTGTATACAAAATATATCAAATCTAATACAGTGGCAGATTCAGAAGATGTGAGTATTCCACAGCCACATTTCACTCGCTTCATCATTAACTTTGTCAGTATTTGAACTCTTTTGTGACCATACAATTTCTCTTCCTTAGTACCCACTGGTATGGAAGCTGCACTGCATTTTCCGCATGCACATTGTCTTCTTAGCCTAGCAGGTTATCTGCGTTTGTATATAATAACTTCAAAGGAGAAAGATCAGATAAACAATTGACTAATTAAAGAGTATATATATGGTAATGTTTGAAAAAAAGAAAAAGTGATGGAAATTAATTATGGCATATTGTACATACAAAGTACCAAGAAAATGGTGCAAGGCAAGGCAATCTTTATCAAACATATATAGAAACCGATTCCTGAAATAAGCATAATAAGAACTGAAGCATGGAAAAGGAAAAGAATGTATGGAGATGTGATTGTGAAATTAACCTGCACAAGATTCCTTTGAGATTAATTATTAGCTTCTGATGTGAGAGATATATATATGGAAAAATTAAAAAAGAATGATAAGAACAATATATGGAAAGGGTAAGGGATATATCATAATTATGATGTATGGATTAAATCTTGTCTTGTTAGTGGTTGAAAGTAGAAACATTTATCCCTATGTCTGATTGAGAGGCTAGCCTGCATGGCTCCCTTCATGCCAGATAAAAAGGTTGCCAATCCTTTTGACAAGCTAATTACATGGCATTCAGGGAGCCAGGCAAGCACACATTTCAGATAAATCATAGTGGATACTAGTTTCCACCAAGTTTCTTCAGCTCAAGCTTCATCCTCCCAATCTGCATCATCAAAACAATGAAGTAAATATGTGTTTCCTTTTCCCTTTCACACATCAACCTTCAAAACCAACAAAACTTTTAGGATATAAACACAAGCAAAACTGGCTAGGATTGACAAAAATCATCAAGAATTAAAAACACAGAGGGAAATTAAGAGTCTATCTAAGAGCAAAATTAAGAGCTACATACCTATATAAATATATAAGGAGGGGCAGATAGAGTAAGAGGAGGGGAATAATCTATTTCTTCTGCATATATCATAGACGAATTGAGTATTTATTTTTTATGAGTTGAGAGAGATTGGAACTGAGTGTAGGTGTTTATGATTTTGGAGGCAGTAGAGGTATGGGGGATTTAAAGGGGTGGTGAAGCAGATAGAAGTGAGGAGAGAGACAAAAGAAAATCCATGAAAGAATAGAGTAAAGGGAAAGAAAGAATTGAAGGTCCAATTGGCAAAGGCGGCAGCCAAGAGCCTTCTTTGTAACAAATAGTTCCATCAGATAAAGCCAAAGCTGCCTGGGTTATACAGGTAGCCTTTTTTGGACTTTCTTCCCTTGGAAAGGGTGACCCCCTTACTCTACACCAACAAATTCTCGTTTCAAGTTTCCCATCACATTTTTCATCTTCCTCTCTTTTTAAGTTACATGTAAAAACGGGGTGTGACAATCTGTCAAATTTCTTTTGTTGAATCTTCAAACCTTTTTTTATTATTATATTTTACCTATCTTGTACTAGCTTTAAGCTTTAATCATTATGACTCTATTGGTTTCCATAATAAATTAACTTATTTTATTAGTAAAACTATTGTGCCAGCAAAAGGGTCAATGGCTTATAGTGATCTATCTCCAGACGAGGCCAAAACCAGTAAATAAGACAATGCCAGAGTTGCAGTGTGCGTTAGCTGAGTTTGATGCTGGGGTCGGTTTCTCTCAGAACCGAAGCTGGATCAAATATGGACAAATGGGATCATCAAACTCATACTCCATCACCATCAAACAGTACTTAATATAATACATGATTTGTGCAGTTTCTCTCAACGGATTAAACTAGTTATAGCCGTTGTAAGCATGTTTCATCCATTAACCATAGTAATAATTTAATAATTAAGAGAGAAGAACTGTAGTATATAATTCATATAAGTAGTCAGATATTAAGTGTTAAAAGGTAAATTATTTCCATCCATATATATATATATATATAAAAGTGGTTTTCATAATTAGGACATTATTTATTCTATGATATATAAAATGTGACTGTCAACATTGTGAACCTCAAACTATGTTACATTTATTCTTTTAAGCAGCCTGCAAATAAAATAGTTTTAATTAACTCATCACATATATAATAATTTACACAAAATTGAAGCGGGAAGTGACCAAGTCTTCTCTCAGTTAATTCAGGAGAAGCAAACATGGAAAATATGTGTAGCTGTCAATAAGGCAATGGCTTCCTGAAAAACTAGATTCATTTTAATGTGGCCCCCCATAAATGAAGGCTTTTCATGGTTCCAATGTGATGGTCGGTCTCAGAATATGATGAGCTCTGCATAGCGGTAAAAATGAGAGAGTTGGGACCACTGATCCGTTTATTAGTCATTCCTACAAGGAATTAACAAGAGCACTTTGACCACAACTGCACACAATGTAACGCATAAATCCACCTCAAACACATGACTCATATCATATGTTTACATGTTCATATGTGCAAAGTGAAACCATACTTGTCATACAACCAAGTTGAGAAGAAACCACCTTGTAATAATTTTTCTTCATCTTCTTCTTCTGTTAGTAAACACATTTTCCTACCTCAAGATCCATCAAAAAAGGTTACTTTTTGGGTCCAGTCTGTCAATCCAACTAACATGTGACATGTATAGCTAAAAAAAGTATAGGGTAATTTTTTTTCTAAAGTAGAGGGTAAAATATTTTTATTTTTATAAATATAGTTAAATTTATTTATTTTTCTTAATTTTTAAATTTGTTTCACTTAAATTTTTCAAAATGATTCATGTAAATTATTTACCAAGTATCAAAACATGCTATTTTAAAATGATCACTAATATGACAGATTATATAATGTTATTAAAAATTATTAATATTAAATATATTTAAAAAATATATTAAAAATTAAAATTAAATTTTGTTTTATCAGAATTCCAAATTTATTTTGCTGACGACATTACTTTGGACTACACGGAATTGCCGACAAGCTTTGCTTCAAGGATGAGCTTCTTCCTTGCAGCTAATTCCGCCCACATCTCGCCTTAAAAAAATTTCACTTTTTAATGGCATTGAAAAAAATTAAAGAAAAAAAATAAAATATATTCTTCCATTAATTGAACCATGAAAAATTATTATAGTAAAATTAGTAAGTGTTGAATGCATAATTTGAATGGTGGATACTTTTAAGTAAAATATAAAAATATTTGATATAATAAAAAGTTAATATTATACATTATAAATTTTTTTTATTAATGTTTCGGAAATTCAATTTTTTCTTCAAAATTTTTTAACTCTTATAAAGGTTTTCAATTATAATAAAAATTATATAAATACATTGATTTGGTTCACAAATTTTTTCTGCCAAAAATTTCAAGAGGTTTAGTTGTATTTTTATCTTCATAATTTAGTTTTCTTATTTTTTTATTTAATTTTCATCTAATAATTTTTAAAATATAATAAATGATACATTTCTCATCTAATTACTATAAAAAAAATTTAATTCCATTTTTTTTATTGAATTATTAATGTAAAATGCTGATTTCATTGATAATTTTTAAATTTATCTATTGTATAGATATGGTTTATAATTTTTTTACTATGTAAGTTTATTATTATTTTATATTTTAAAAAAATAAAATTTTTAGTTATTTAAATTTTTTTATTAAACATTAATTTTTTAATTTTATATTTTTAAATATCAAATTTTTAACTTAATAAAATAATTTATAAAAAAATTATAATTATTTAAATTAACTTCTTTTATATATATAAATGTACAATAAATGTACGAATGCATCCCTATGTGTACAGAGTTTATTTATTTTAGATTATAAAATTTATATTTAAAAAATTTAAAATTTAAAATATAATATTTAATATAAAATTTTAAATAATTGAAAATTTAAATTTTATAAAAAATATAAAATAATAATAAATTTGTATATTATAAAACTTATTTTTATAATAAAATATAAATTTATAAGTTTAAAAATATTTATAAAATATTTTAAATTTAATTTTATTATAGAAAAATATTTTATAATTTTTAATATGTAAGTTTGTTATTATTGTATATTTTTCTAAAAAATTAAACTAGTAGGTATTATAAATTTTTAAATATTAATATTTAATTTACTTTTATACTTTTTATAATAATTTAATAAAAAATATAAACCAACTTTAACTATTCTATTATTGTTTAGGAGCTACTTAATAAGATGAAAGTGAACAAGATCGTCCAATAAGAATATACAACTCATTTAAAACCTAGCTTAATTTAGCTTGTTTAATAAATAGATAAACTCAAGTTTATTAAAAAAAATTTAGATAAACAAATCATGTTTAAGATTATATATAAGCTCTTTTAGCCTATTCAAAAATCTATTTATCTTTATATATATATTATATATTTATATTTATTTTAATATATTATATTTATATACTATTTATTTTAATATATTTTATTTACATAATATTAATATATATATATATATGTTTTAAGCCAATTTAATAATTTTTTTTATCTTACAATGACTTTAAGTTTCTAAACCTTTTTAATCAACTATTTATATATGTTTACTGATTTTTTAGTATAAATTTTTAAACAAATTCAACTTATAAGTTTTAAATCAGGTCAGATTTTGATAGAAAAAAAGTTGTAGTACTTAAACACTGAAAACTTAACTCGACTTAACATACTTTTATCCTTATTGCTTAACAATAATTTATTATTGTGTTGTTAGTTATAAATTTACATCGATTATAAAATAGTTAAAAACTTATATTTATCTTTTATTATATAACTTTTATATTTAATATTAAATGGATAAAGAAATTATTAAAAAAATAAGATATAAAATATGATAAAATAGATGAAATTAAAAAATTAGTTATATATATTTATTATTTATTTTTAGATTTATTTGTTACTTTTACAAAATAAAAAACTTATTAAATCCAAACTACTTTATATTGGAAAGTAAAATAAATTTATAAAACTTTACATAATTTGAAAACTATTTAGTCTTTTATTATATTATTTTTATTTTAATATATTATATTCAATATAAATAGACTTGATTTACTTTTAAATTAAATATTTATAAATATTTGAATTATTTATAATTTAGTATAATATATACAATCATAAAAATAATTTAATAATTTGATTACTTAATATTTATAAAAAAAATTTAAATTCATTTTATACCATATCTTCCCAGCATAACAAGATGAGACTGTTGTCACTAGACTCACCAACCTCGTTTTATGTTGGATTGCTATTTTGTAAGGTGGACCGGTGGAGGAAACATTATGAGTGTTGGTCTTCGATGATATTTTATGTTTTTTATTATTATGAGAGTAGAAATAAGAAGATAAATGAATGATAAACGAGAGTTGAGAGAACTTCTACTCAAAATTTATTTTTTAACTTAAGAGTCATGAGTATATTTTTATTATTGTTATTTTTATAATCATCATCAGTGTTTTCATGTCCTTAAGCATCATCCGTGTTATTGTCACTTTCATGATTATCAGTATGCTCGTATCATTGCAGATTGAGGTGAGGATGATAATGGTAGACAATGGTGACAACCTTTATTTAGGATTTTTCATTTTTAGCTTGAGAAGCATGAGTATCATCTCTATCAATGTAGCTTTTATATTCATCAGCTTCAGCTTACTCTACTCATGTCATTGTTTTTACATATGATTGTTGTTGTTATTGTTGATGATTAATTTATATGGATAATGTTAATTTTTTTATCATCTCTACATATGATTGTTGTTGTTATTGTTGATGATTAATTTATATGGATAATGTTAATTTTTTTATCGTCATTATTATTGCTGTTAATTAATTATTATGATTAAAATCAATAAATATATTTTTAAATTTAAAAATATATTTAATATCTTTCTAATCATGATTAAATAGAAAAGTAATGCTATAAACTTCTCTTTCAAACCAACACGTTGCCAAAGCGAGTTTTGGAACAAATTAATTGAGAGTTTAATTACAACACAGGGTACCAACACTGCAAGTTCTGATTCATTACAAAATGTTGCACGGAGTTGGAGTTTTACATGTAGCTATTAATACAAAGATTGGAATTTTCAAGGCAAAACCGATTGAGGAATAATGATATTTCCAATGTTGTTGTGCCATGGGTCAGCCAAGTGAGTAGCCAAGTTCTCCAAAGGTCCAGTGCCAGGATATGCTGATTGTTGAACACAGAACCCCACAAAGGCTAACAAAGCAAGACGTCCTAAACATTGAACAAATTAAAAAAAATTTGGTCAATTTTCTATACAAACAAATTTTAGTATCAGCAGATAATATGATATATATTATAGCTCACAAGTCCTTACCATTCTTAATTTCTTTGACTTTGTATTCATGGAACTTTTTAGGGTCTTTAGAGTATCCCAAAGGATCAAAAGCACCACCAGGGTATTTCTTCTTTTCTGGGTCTTTTTCCATGCTCCTTTGGTGCTCAACAAAGGCAATAGCAAGGAATTCAATGACCAAAATGGTGGGTAGGGTGCCCCATGGAACAGGATTGCCCAAGTAGGTTGCTTGACCTCCAGGAACTGCAGCCCATTCCTGAGCTTTTACCCAATTGCCTAAGCCCAATGCTTCTGGCACCAAAATCCCTGGCTGCAAAGTATAAGAAATTTTAGTATACTATAGTTATAAACTTATAATTAACTTTTTTTTAATAACTATTGGGGACAATAAAAGAGAAGGGAT
This sequence comes from Canavalia gladiata, assembly GCA_037954105.1. Classification (NCBI taxonomy): domain Eukaryota; kingdom Viridiplantae; phylum Streptophyta; class Magnoliopsida; order Fabales; family Fabaceae; genus Canavalia; species Canavalia gladiata. Next base: position 52,327,870 of record CM075662.1, read on the forward strand.
ATGCTAACATTTCATTAAAAGATAATATATAAAATGCAACAAATTATCAAATAGAGGGTCTGGGTATCTAGTTTTATATGTTGTCTCTTAACTAAAATTATTTGCTAAGGATTTCAGATTCAGTGACTCAGCCATGTGTATTGCTAACTGGGTAAGTCTAGAGGGGGAATGAAAATATGAGGGATCATGCTCATGGACACATTTTGAAGGGTAATGTATGTAAACAAAACAAGTTTATAAGAAGAAATACTTACAACTGCCAGCATGGCCCATCTGCAGTGAATGAGTTCTGACTCTTTGAATCTCTCAAGATTCTCTGGCACTTCACCAAGACGAAGAGGGTCGAATCCAAAGTCACTGAAACACACAAATCATCATCAAAACAAAAACCCACAAAGAGTTCAAAATCACTAGAACCCCACCACAATCTCTCCAACATTTTTTTTTGGGGGTTAAATATATTTTCAATTAATATATTTAATAAAAACAATGAATTTTTAATCTCTCCCTAGAAAGTAAAAATACATCATTCTTAATTTTAAAAAATTAAACTTGTTCAGTTCATTTTTTTTAAAAAAAATATCATTTATTTTTACTAACTTTTGAAAAGCAAGGATTTTTCTAAAAACAAAGTTCATTTAAACATGCACCAAAAGAAATATACTTAAAGTGAGAATTATTATTTTTTTACAAAAAAAATCATATTTTTAGAAACTATAAACATGTTTAAACATTTTACTTTTCAGTAAACAAGATGGGAAATTGATGCATACCCTGGAGCTGAACCATCAAGATAAGGGGGTCTAGGTTGGCCTGGCATCCAATCAGCAGACATAGTGATACGAGAAGAGGCATTGGAAGCAAAGCATGAAAGAGGAACTCCTGTGGCGAATCTTGATTTTGCAGAAGAGCGGAAAGAAGGGAATGCTGATATAGCAGAACTCATTAATGTGTTGGAAGCCATTCTCAGAAGAGTGAAGAAGAATTGTGAGAATGATATGCCAAGGGAATGATACTTGCAATGTTTAGAAACACTTGAATATAGGAGAATGGTGTGGATATAGGCAAATCTAAAAGTAGATTGCCATTGGGTGATGATGTTGCCTTGTGACTTGTTATTGGTCCACGTTGATATTTGATTGATGAGGTAGAACAACTAATGGATATGTGGGAACTTTCTGTGTGGTCGAGGTTACATGTCAGATCCTCAAAAAATCAACTATATTGTCCATGCTAGAATCATATATGTGGACTCTGTGGTAATTTAATTTGAAAAATTGCTAATTTAAAATATTGGTTAGCAAATTAAAGATACATTTTCTTATTAAAAATGTTACTGATATATTTTTTAATATTTTAATGTTAAGGTCAATAAAAAACTCTTCTTAATTTTTTAATTAATATTCTTGTAACACTTATTAATATAACTTTTTTAATTTAATAAAATAAAGAGACTTGTATATTACATACGTACATAAAATTTTAAAGTAAATAAACTTATATATACATCAAAATTGAATTATATATATATATATATATATATATATATATATATATATATGCGTGTTTAATTAAATAATAAGCAGAATGTAAATAACACAGAGTATTAAGATTTTTATGATAATACAAGAATAATCAAGATCCCCCAATTAAATAATAAATATTAAAACAAATTTATTAAGATATATTAAAACCTGTAAAATATCAATAAGAAAAGAAAAACAAAAATTAATCTTATTCATTATGCATCAAAGTTTATTTTTTCTATTTCAAAATTCAGTTCTTTCTATTAGCTATTAAGAATATTTTTATCACTTCATTTCAGGAAAAGTTACGTAACATACTCAGTTTATCATTTTAATTCAGGAAGAGATACATAACATTCTCTAAGTTTATATATATATATATATATATTCAACGAATACATGGCTATTAACAAGAATGCTAATTTTCATTAATTGCATGGTATCTTCTCAGGTGTCTATTAAATCACCAGAAATCTAATTCATTTTATTACTTTACGTTAAATCAGTTATACTTGTACATGTGGTTACGTCTACCTTAATACAAAATATATGTTATCTATGCCAAAAAAATAATAATCAAATTCTCATTTGTTCATAAGAAATGCTTGGCACTCTCTTTCTAACACTTATTTTATTATTACTTGAAAAAATGCTGAAAAGAAAATGTCAAAACATGTACTGTTAGCATTGTTGTTTCTCCATTTACAGTTTCTGTCTTATTTGGTATTGTTGAGTGGCAAATTAAAATTTTCAACTTTTATATACTCTCCTTAACATGATTCAAGCTAAGAAAAATAGAAAAATTATCTTTTGTTATCATACCCAAGGGGAAACATTATGGAAATAGACTTCTCAATTCTATGACTTCTCAATGCTATGACCCTGATGCTGCAGTTTATGTTACAAACATTGATGATGCAATGAACATTTTGAATAGTGTGATCGTGTAAATTTTTGGTAAATCATGCAGGAAGCTCATAGGAGCAAGGTACTTCAACAAAGGGCATTCAGCCTATATGGATCCAAAGAACATGAAAAACGTTACAATAAACACTGCAGTAGACTATGATGATCATGGTTCTTAGTTCTCACACACTATCAACATTAGGAGGTAACTTTGTTCATGGGGCTAGTGTCATTGGCTTGGGCATTGGAACTGACAAAGGAGGTTCTCCTAGAGCCAGGCTTGCTACTTACAAGATATGCTGGCCACCAAATAAAGTACCATAGAGAGTGTTTGAAGCTACTATTGAACTACCCAATAGACAGATTTTTAAGGTATTATTTCTTTCATTTTATTCTATCCAGAATCTAAATCATCTTACTTTCTATTCCTATATATCATCTTAATCACTAAATAAACATAGTATTAAATATTTCTTTAAGCTTTCATGGTAATAAATGCATTCATTTATTCATTTAATAAAGCCTCTTACCTATATTAGTAGCAGGAGGAAAAGGTAAAACTTCTCTATCCATTGTCCATTATTTCCCTGGTTCAATGTTTAGTTTTTTTCTACACAGAAAGGATATCTCATTCAATTTGTTCTTTCCTTTTCCTTCTCCTATTTTCCTTTCCAATCTCTACCTTTGATTATCAGGGAACAACGCTTTCTAGAGCTGTGCCAGAAGACAAACTTTACCCACTCATTACTGCAGAACAGGCAAAAAAGGATGGTGTACATAATTATGAAGCGTAAGAACTGCTTGAAGTCTTTGGTTTTTAAATGCTTCATTTAAGACAGTGAAATTTCTCCAATGAGTTGTCTTAGAGGTAATAATGAAAGAGTGGAAAAGAGCCCGGTTGCTTATGAGGATGCAGCAGGATGATTCTTTACAATGAAGAGTATGATGGGGATGAATATAAGTTTATGCACATTCCTCAGTTCCTTCCAACATCAGAAATTAGTGATGATGATGGCGCTGCTCTTGTAGCCTACATCAAATCTACCAAGTATCTCTCACTGCTCCGACCCTCCCTTTCTCATAATATTTACAAGCTCTTATTTGTCTTAGTCTGTGTATCTGCGATGGTTAATTAATATTATATTCACATCTTTATTGCTATGTCATGTAATAAACAGCAACCCAATGGCATATTTGCATCTTCCCAAGACCAAGTTGCATGTAAAGCCTTCTCGAAGCATGGCAATTTTCTCCACTATAGGGTCAAACTTGGTCACACGCGAGATCCTCAAGGTTTGCATCCATACCCTTCTATTATGGCTTTCAAAAGTGTGTTCTTTTGTCTAACATTTCATTAGTGATATACCCTTTAAGTTTTGTTTTATTGTATACATTTTTTTTCATTTTCAAAATCCTCCATGGTAACTTTGGTTTCAGTAAGATCAATCCTTGTTTCTCTCTCAAGTTTTCAGCCAGATATTACGGCTCCAGGTGTGAACATTATTGCTTCCTACTCACAAGCAGCTAGCCGTACAAGGTTGGAGTCTGATAAGCGCTCCTTTCCTTTTATCAGCATGTCTAAAACATTCATTGCCACCTCTCATGTGTCTGGAGTTGTTGGTCGTCTCAAAACACTCTACCTTGAGTAGAGTCCATCAGATATCAAATCTGCAATAATCACAACTGGTAAGATCATTGCAATTATTTACTACAGTGTTTTGCATGTGTTGCGAGGGGAATACCAATGTGTGTTTCCTAGGTAGCATTTGGTGCATGGATAAAACAGAATAGAAAGTTATGTTTTGCTCTATTCTCTTAGTTCTATTTTTTTAATGGAACCAAAATATAACACTTCTTAAACCTTTATTCTGTTTATTTCCATTCTCTTTTGTTATATATATTTTTTAAGGCAACCAAAATATACCACTATTTAACCCCTTGCTTTGTTCTATTTTTAAAATGCAACAAACATAAATAGAACTCATTTTCTAATCCTAGTTTTCTTTTCATTGTCCCACATCTAACAATTCTTTTTCTTGTGGAAAATGTAATGTTGCAGCCAGGACAAAAGGGCAATACTTTGAAGCCAATGCTTGATCATAATCTTACTTAGGCTACACCATATATATAAGCCTAGGGTTCTGGCCACATAAGACCAAATAAGGCCATGGACCCTGGCTTGGTTTATGACTTAACCGTCACCTGATTATCTGAACATGCTTTGTGCCTCTGGTTATAACCAGACTCTGATAGTAGTTTCTCTGGTGCTCCTCATCATGGTCCAATGAGGTCAAAATCCTGGATTTCAGCTATCCTGCAATAACAATAGCAAAACTCTATGACTCATTTACTTTGACCAGGAAGGTTAAAAATGTTGGTACACCTGGCACCTACACAACAAGCCTCCATGTACCTGCAGGCCTTAGCATAACTGTGGAGCCTAATACCTTGAAATTTGATAAGATTAATGAAAAGAAAAGCTTTAAGGTTCCAGTTGAAGTTACAAGACCAGGTGTTGCTACAGTATTTGGAAAACTAACTTGGTCAGAAGCAGGCATTATGTGAGGACTCCAATTACAGTAGGTGGAGTTATGGCTACATGAGTTTTTTCACTAATTATTATACATTAGGAGTTAGAATGCAGCTTATGTTACTTAGTTTTTTTCCTCATTTTTTCATTTATTTTTAGTCTTTATAAGAAGTTATATCCTCTGGAGATTGAAAAAGGAAATGCAAAATTAGGAATAGTTGATTTTATCATTTCTTGTTTTTTATCTTGCATTTGGAATAATTATGACTCTGAATTTGGTAAACAAAATAGAAAATATTGATTCCTTTCCTCACATGATTAGTTTTCTTTATTTCAAAATCAATTTTATAAAATTGATTAGATTAAAATAAAAAAATTATGCACCAATTGTGATGATGACACGCATAGTAATTTAAATTTTGAAAATGTTAGAACGCATGCCCAATAAGTTATAAATTTAGTACAACTTATGAATTCAAACTTCTCACGAAATGTTTTCCTTTAATCAATCCAAATGTTCGATGAATGAGAGGTTTGTACTTTTGATCAATTGTTGGTTTTAAGTTAAATAAAAAATTTAAATGAAATATAATTAAACATAAATAAATTTTATATTAAAATGTGTATCATGATAAGAGGACTAATTTATTTACTTTAGTTGATCCAAATCTGAAAAAAATCTCATGTGCCTTACACTTATTTAATAAAAAATTTACACAATGTTAGGTGATGAAAGATAGGTTTAAATCAACTTAAACTTTGTTTAAAGGATATTATTATTCATTGGTAAGAAAAAGTTCAAAGAAAAAACAAATTGATACAATCAAGCCATTTTGTCTGTAATTTTTATTCCACCGTACTTTTTATTCCTTAATGCGGTCACGTTAATTTGAAAAAATTTCATAAAAAGTAAATGTTTATACATGAAACATTTTACACAAGGATTTGTTAACATGAACATGAATCAATTTATTTATTCTTCTAGGAATCAATCTAAATTTTAGAAAGATGATATTACCAATATGTATCTTAATGAATATTTAAAGAAGATCAAATTCTTCATTTGATTGAAGGATATTTTTTACTGACAGTCAAAGATATATATATATATATATATATATATATATATATATATATTTAAGAGATTCCTACTTACGAAATCTTGTTATTTATCAATTAGGTTAGACTTTGCTGACAGAAAATTCAAGTTACAATTTAATAACACTCACTTTCTAGAATACGAAAGAGTTTATGCTAACAAATCCTAATCAATTTTTTTTTTTAAAAAAAAGAAAAAGCTAATTTTCGCAGCATGTGCTGATCTCAGTAAACATGTGGCGAGTAAGAGCTGTAGCCTGACCTCAAAGTCTCTCTCCTATCTTTCAGGAACCGTAATGTTTTTCACTCTACATTAATGACAGTTATAAGATTCCTTAACATTCAACGTCAAATGTTGCAGTGTGTGTTGTGTTGTTACCCTTGTACTCCTGTACTCCAAACCTCTATCAAAGTTGGCTATGGTTGCCATCTACACTACCCTTTGTTCCAAACTACAATTTTCTGTCCCAAACTCACTTCTCCCTTTTCTATATTCCCATTTGGTCAAAGTCAAACATAGAGATGGAGACATTCTATGTTTGTGAATGCAAAACCTCTTCTCAAAGATGGCACTCTCAGTGTTAATGGCAAAGATGCACTGAAGGGTGTCCCTGAAAATGTGGTGCTTACACCATTGACCAGTTCATCGGCATTTATAGGGGCCACTTGTGCTCATGCTAGTTCACGCCTTGTGTTCAAACTTGGAGTCATCAAATATGCATTTTTCTCTAGTTTCTATGTTGGATAGTGTAGAATTGCTCACAATGTCACCAATTTTCTACTGATCATGTGAAATGGCTAATGATTTCTTTCTTTGCATTGCATTTTTTGAGTGCTTCACGTGTCCCATTTTGATGCTCAACTGCCTAATACTAATGTTGAATTTGGTTCTTGTAAAGAGCAGGGTGGATTTTTAACAACTTCATGGTTTATTATGTGCTTGTATTTTATCACATTTTTTATCATCGTGGGTGGAGCTAAGAGAAAATTTGTATACACCACCCTCTCAACCTTTGATTTTCCTATTATAAGTATGCACTTACCCTCTAGAGGAAGAAGATTGAAGAAAATAGGTTTTCAGTCTGATTTTTAAATCACGACTAGTAGTATCTCTTGTATTTGATGCTTGAATCATTTTAATTTTATTAGCTTGAAGTTGTATTTGGCTATTTGATAGGTCTCTTGTATGAGTTTTATAAACCTTAGGATTTTAATCAATTTTGCAATGTGCCTAGTTTGTTCTACTAAATAATCCAGACTGTTTGTTTGCATGCTGGCTTTTTCCTCTGGAACCAACAGAAGTTTACATAAATTTGTTTTGAGTGATGCAGGAATGTTAGATTCCTGTGCCTATTCAGATTTAAAATTTGGTGGATGATATACCGCGAGTTGGGAAGTCAGGGAGGGACATTCCTATTGAAACCCAGATGTTGCTCTTGGAAGCAAAAGAAGGAACAGATTCTCAATTATCCAAGGAAGATAATTCATTTATCCTTTTCCTACAAGTTCTAGATGGTGAATTTAGAAGCAGCTTGCAAGGAAATTCATCTAATGAACTTGAGCTTTGCGTTGAAAGTGGTAAAGGCTTCATCATATTCAAAAGTTATCCATCTTTTCCCTTTAAAGCATTGATGTTCTAACAATGCACACCAACCATCTTGCAACATCTTGTAAGTCCAGGCATCAGTTCTACAATTGAAGTAGGAAAGTTGATTTATTAAGAGATTTATTTACTTGCAATATGAGATCTAAGTTTCTAAACTACAACTTTTATTCCAATTTCTCATGTATTTACATAGGTTTATAAACATGGGGCCAAGTGAGTGTGTTTAATAGGAAGATGGGTGTAGTATGTCCGAAAACGCATATCTGAGGAAAGAAGTAGGAAATAAAATGACAAGAAAATCAAATCAAATAGGACACAAATTTTTCCTGATAAATGTGGTTGTCTTTATTTTTCTCGTCCTTTTTCGTCTATGAAATGTTGCTCTCCATGAATTTTGTAGGAGACCCAGCAACAGTTACTTCTCAGTTCCTAAATGCTGTTTTCATGAATTTATGGTGATCATCCATTTGATCTGGTGAAGGAATCTATGAAGAAGGTCAGCTATTGAAGTATACAAGAGACAACAAATTTACAGCTACCAATGTGTTACCTTCTGTGTTATACTTTATCAGTATGTGTTTCAAACGATATGCAGGGTTTTGGCTAAGCATAGTGGTAGCTTTTCATTGAGGGAGACCAAACAGGCTAGTCAGTTAAATCTTTAAATCTTACGAGGCAATAAGGATTCAGAAATCAAAGGGAAAGTAAAAACCTGAAGTTCATTATCAATTTCATTTTAATCCATTTTTTGGCTGCAGATGCCAGGAATGTTAGATTGTTCTGGATGGTGCACTTGGGATGCTTTTTATCATAGTGTTAATCCTCAGGGGATAAGGGATGGACTTAGAAGGTTATCTCATCTACTTCTTTATCTGTTCCTTGTAACTTCAATTCACGATAGTTGGTAGATTAAATGATGAATTCTCTTATATATAATTTGGAGAGAATTTTGATTGAGTAACAGGAGAGTTGTTTTCCATTTCATCATTGTTCATCTTATTATTAGATTAATTTATTTCTCATTTCACTTCTACCCGCCCCCTTCTTGTTATTTATTACTTCTTTAAGTTCTTTATGTTTGTGAAAAATCTTCTGAAGGAGGTACTCCAGCAAAATTCTTGATAATAGATGATGGATGGCAAGATACTATTAATGAATTTCAAAAAGATTGATTGCCATTCATTGAAGGATCACAGTGAGCTTCTATGCTTTATCTTTTTTCATCTAGAAATTAAATGCTTCCTAATTTCTTTGGAACTATAGATTTGGTGGCAGATTAATCAGCATCAAAGAAAACAACAAATTCTAAACAACGGGAGATGTAGCTGAAAGTGGGGCACCTGATGGTCTAAAGGATTTTGTTTCAGAAATCAAGAGCACTTTTGGTCTCAAGTAAGGTTACTGTACTTTTTTCTATACATTTATTTTAAAATTTTGCTCAGCCAAATACTTTTAACATGTGGGCCACTTAAAGGTTATTCTTTGGTGATTTTAAACAAAAAAATCCAACATGATCACTCTTATCCCTCCAATTAGGAAAATTGACCTTCCTTTTCATTTTATTTAATTTCAGGTATGTCTATGTATGGCATACCCTTCTGGGTTTATGGGGAGGGTTAGATCCAAATGCATCTGGAGCCAAGAAGTATGATCCAAAACTAAGATGTCCAGTACTATCACCAGGGAATTTAGCAAATACAAGGGATATGTCTATTGATGCCATGGAGAAGTACGGCATTGGTGTCATTGATCCGGCTAAAGTTTCAGAGTTTTATAATGATCTACACAGTTATCTTGTCTCTCAGAATGTTGATGGAGTTAAGGTTGATGTTCAGAACATACTGGAAACTATTTCATGTGTCCTAGGAGGTCGTGTTTTTCTCACTAGACACTTTCAACAAGAGCTTGAAAAGTCCATATCAACCAACTTTCAGGACAATAGCATAATCTGTTGCATGGGTCATAACACAGACTCCATTTACCAGTACATACTTTAAGCACTGCTGCCTTCTACCAAATTATATCAATAATTAGGCATTAAAATCAGCACTATCTGCTTTGTGGATTAAGAAATGAATCATGCATATTTGCAAGCTAATGAGTTGACAATATAAGCTGGCATGGGATTTGCAAACTACGTTGTCTTAAAAGTTGCACCTTCCTACTACTTCCGGTGTAAATTTATTAGGAACTATAGGACTTGAAAGGATCATTCATGTGATCAAGCATTTTTTCATTTTAAGTGTTCTTCAAGAAGTGGCTTAAAAGTTGATTATTTAAATAGGGGGAAAAGAGGAAAATATACGTAATACCCAAGTTTGAGGAATTTGGACATTGATACTTCTGGTCGGATGCTCTGGCATACTTTTAGGATTATCTCTTTTCTTTCTAATTTAATGCATTCTTCCCTTGAGATTATAATGTTGCCATATCTTGGATTTTACAGCTCAAAACAAAGTGCAATTACACGAGCATCCGATGACTACTATCCAAAAAATCCTACAACACAGTCTTAACATGTAGCTGCCGTAGCTTTCAACAGCATATTCCTTGGTGAAATTGTTGTACCAGATTGGGACATGTTCTATGTATGCTATGGCATCCTCAGTATTTTATCCACTACATAAACTTGTATCAGAGTCTGATTTCTTTATCAACTTCTTCTAGAGTCTCCATGATGCAGCTGAGTTCCATGCAGTAGCTAGAGCAGTCGGAGGCTGTGGAGTATATGTAAGGTATAAAATTGTAATATGGAAATATAGAACCTCTCAAATAACTTGTAGTAACTAAAATTTGATAATGACATGAAATTTTATTTCACTTCCAGAGAAAGAAATATGGTGTAACCTTTATATATTTGCTCATCTTACTATATTCATTACTCATAGTTTTGATGTATGATCAAAATGACTTGGATAAGTTATGATTGGGTTGAGCTTGCAGCAATTGAATCATTACTTATTCAGGTCAATATTCAGAATTTGATTTCTTGTACTTTCTTTTCACTTCTGAAGTAAATTTATCTCTATTATCCGTTCCTTGTAGTGTTTTAGCAGCAAATAACCACACCATGCCACTATGACAACCAGTGACAAAACTGGCCAACATGATTTCAATGTACTGAAAAAGCTCATAATTCCGGATGGATCGGTGCTCAGAGCTAGATATCCTGTGATATCATCACGTGATTGTCTTTTTATTGATCCAGTTATGGATAACAAAAGGTACATCCTAAATCTGTGACTGACACACATTTACAATCTTTTTATAACATTTTATGATTTCTGATCTCAGCCTTCTGAAGATTTGGAACTTGAACAAATGTGGGGGAGTTATGGGCATCTTTAATTGTCAAGGAACAGGTTCTTGGCCTGGTCTTGAAAGTAATGCTGAGGAAGACACCACTTTTGAGCTATCAGGCAAGGTTTGTCCCTCAGATATTGAGTATTTTGAAGAGGTTTCAGTAGGGCCATGGACTCAAGATTGAGCAGTTCTTCGCTCCAGTACAGGTATGGTTCATATTATTTTTTAATGAGAGTCTCAAATGTAAGCATGGTATGGGTTTCCTTTTGCAATTTCAGGATAAAGAATCACTGATTAGTGACTACTATGTTCCATGTTAATCACTTGGCATACTGGTTAATGGACTTTATGTTTCGGTTTGCAACTTCAGGGGCTCTGACTAGACTATCAAAGGAAGAATCGCTTGATATCACATTAAAAGTTTTGCATTGTGATGTATTCACTGAATCTCCTATAAAGGTAGGACTTACATCATTCGTTCTATTTAAAATCTACCAAATCTGAACCTTTTTATGTGACATACACAGGTTAACAACCAAATAATCCAGTTTGCACCAATAGGACTAACAAACATGTACAATTCTGGGGGAGCTGTTGAAGCAGTTGAGTCAAGTAGTTCTTCTGGATCTAAAATACACATAAGAGGTAGAGGAGGAGGTGACTTTGGAGCTTACTCCAACTTAAAGCCAAAGTCTTGCTCAATAAATTCTGAAGATTTGAAGTTCCAATTTAGAGAGAAAGATAATATTTTTGGAATAGCAATTCCAGCTAAAAGCAGTTCATGGGATATGACCATATGCTATTAAGGTCTTATCCCCTTTGCTGTCATTAATAAATGATGCTTGGACTTCCAGTGTCCCAGTTCTGGATTGAAGACTTGGCATACATAGGCATGTTATTGTTGTCCTCATAATTTGTGTGGATACTAAGTCTACATAAAAAAATTGAGATTTTTCATTTGAAAGGAAGAAACACCCTTTAACACCAATTTGAAAATGTCCATTGAGATAGGATAGAAGAGAGATGCTACCTCTACCAATACTTGATGAACTCTTGATTTTTCAGTTCAAAGGAGCTGCTGCTTCATTTGTGTTTATCATTTTGTTTAACTTGTTTTTTTTTTCCTTTAAAATGTTAAGAATCAAACAAATTTAAGAATTCTCTTGTGCTTATGAGTTGCATACAGCTGAAAAATTGCAATGTCTTTGATCAAAGGCTAGCCACTTTTAATTTGTGAAAATATATAATTTTATCCTTGAAAGTGACAACATGTGTTAATATGATCCTTAAGAGTGTGTTTATATACAATTTAATTTCCAAATTTATTCATTTTATGATCAATTAATTATTTCAATGTGATGTTAACCAAAAAAATTGAGGGTACAGAAGTTAGACCAAATCAACACAATTTATCATTTTTAAGGATGGAATTATGTATTTATTCTTTTTTGTTTTAAGTGTAAAATTTGTACTAAGTCATTTTGTAAATAGTTACTTAATCACGTAAAATTGTTTTTCACTTACAGTTGATGAATGCAACTCTCCTGAAAAAAGGAAAACAAAAATCTCAACTTAATGCTATTAAAATAAATAATCTCATTTTAATGATTGTAAGCAAGCAAAAAAATATATGACAATTTTAGAAGAAATAATAATACATAGATCAAAACATGTAGGATTACATTAGTTATGAATTTGGTTACTCGAGACAGAAAAATATGCATTTTAAAGAAAAAATAAAAAATAAAAATTATCATAATGGTAGGTTGGTTAATTTAGGTTTCATTTGAGATAATTTTTATCTTTTAGTTTTAATTTTTCAAAAATTAAATATAATATTAGTTTTAAATTTTAATTCTTAAAATCATATTTTAAAATTAAATTAATTCACTTTAACCTACTTTATTATTGTGATTCCATTAATAATAAATAAAAAATTATTAATTAAAAATAAAATTATTTTAAAATAATAAAAATTAAAAATAAATAATAATAATTTATATTAATGGTGATGATAACACTGATTTGATGATAATGATGATCATTATATTAAAATTATATATTTGGATTCTAACTCTATAAAAGATAAATTTAGAGTTGATAATGAAAAAGAATTTAAAATTAAAAATAACTATGACCTATTTTTTTGATTTTAAAAATTGAATTAATTTTTTAAAAAATATATATTAAAAATTATTTTAACAGAATAGATTATATTTTTAAATTCAATTTAAAAATTAAAAATTTGTAACCACCATAAACAAAATCTAAAATTTTAAAAGTTTTGTTTGTAAATTAGTTTTAAATTTATCAACTTATTAACAAATTTATTTGAAGATAAAATTATATAGATAATAACTTTTAGGATTTAGTATTTAGTACGATGGTTATAATATGATATAAAAGAAATTGATACATAAGAGTCAAATAAAAACAATAAATTAATAGTAAGATAAGTTTTTATCGTCCTTTACATTTAATTCATATCAAAATAATATATTATCAATTTTTAATTCAAAATTTTCACAGGATAAAATTTAGGTTGGAGAATTTAATATGATAAGCTAACAACATAGTCCTATTATATTTGATTAGTTAAGTAAACTAAAAGATAAGATAGACTAAAAAAACTATCATGTTATATTATTATCTGACATCAATAAAAAATATTATCTTATCATTATGATGAAACTGATTTTTGAAGATTAAAACACCTGTCTGATAAAAGAAAATCTTATATTTATTTGTTAAAATAAATTAGTAAGAGATAGAGTTGTAGCCTAACACCAATTACCAAATGGTAGAAGTAGTGGGCCATGATGGGCCAAGATATGGGCCTATGGGTGAGCCATGAATACGTATGGCAACGGTATACTGTTTGGTTATATAGTATAATGTTTGGGGAGAAGAAAGAAGGTGACAAGGTAGAAGGAAGGAATGTGGAGAGAGAAAGTGGGACTTAGAGAAGGGAAACGTATTGCTATTGCTATTGCCTCGCCTCGCTGGAACTGTTTATTATTATTGTTTTGATTTTGACTCTCTTTCTCTCTCTCTCTCTCTCTCTTCGATTGCTTCTCCTTCCTCTGTTTCCTTTTTCCCCTTCCCTTTGCTCTTCACAACAATTCTCATTCCGAAGATCTCAACTTTAGGCTCACACACGTAACCAAAAACCGCTCAAAATGTCTTACGCTTATCTCTTCAAATACATCATCATCGGTGATACCGGTAATTTTATTGCTCTTCCTCTGTGATCTTGCTTTGGTTGGTGAATTCTCTTAATTACCCCTACATGTTGTTTTTGGGTCAAGAATTCTACAAACCCTCGATCGGTTTAATTGTCTTTCATCTTTTCTTTGGAGGGTTTTTATGAGAATGCTTTTACATGAATCATTTGATGCTTAAGATGATAACTGAAGAGATTTGGTGTTCTCTCTCTTTTTTCTATTTCCATGCATCTATGCTCTGTTATGAATGAGTTCTAATTCTATCGTGTGTCCTCAATTTTGTTTTTCTCTAAATATTATTGTCGTCTGATTAATTAAATGTTAAAGCTGATTAAATTTGTAAGTACTTTTTTATTTTGTGCTTGTGTTGTACCTGCTTCTAAACACTCCTTAGCTTCCCATGCTATAACTATGGTGGACTCTTCATTAAAACTGTGATTGAAGTTTTATTTTGGAGTAAAATTTTGTAATTTTTAATGTACTATTTGTTGTTACTTGCGTTTTCTTAACTTCAAATATAAGAACTATTGAAACGTTAGTATGTCATAGTTCGTTCCTTTTTTGTTTTACCTGTATTTTGGTTACCATGTATGTAGTCTTAGTGGTAGTAGTTCATGTGGAGAGGACTGAGTTTGTGGCTTTTTTCTTTTTTGGTGTCTGCAGGAGTTGGAAAGTCGTGTCTTCTACTTCAATTCACTGACAAGCGCTTTCAACCTGTCCATGACTTGACCATCGGTGTAGAATTTGGTGCCAGGATGATCACAATTGATAATAAGCCAATCAAGTTGCAAATATGGGATACGGTTTGTTCAACCTTTTCACAAAGCTTGGCTTTGCTATAAATTCAATTAGTTCAAATTTAGAAACTTGTGAAGCTTTTTTATTTTTTTATTTTTATTATTTTTCATTTGTGGGAGTTGGTAATTGTTCATGGCATTCATTTTAAATTAGGGCCTATTATTGCACCACTTTTGGGTTTAGTTTCTCCTTTTAACCTGTATTCCCCCAAAAGAGTTTTATGTGGTTGAAGATGATAATATCATATAAGTACATGCTCTGTTTGTTCCGAAAAATGTTATGCCAAAGATGGTGTAGAGTCTACTTGCAGACTGATTTGTTTCCATTGTTGAAAACCTACTTAATCGGGGATGACAACCTTTTATTCATGAATTTATCCCAAAAAAAGAAGTTATATTCATGAGAAAATATTTTGATCTTGGAAAGGTTGAATGATTTTTCTCAAGTGGTGATGATGATGATGATGACTTATAAGATGTGGGTGGAAAGATTTAGCTGCTAGTGGGGAGTGATGGGTAGGATATGACCTTTGGTGATTCCATAAAGCAGATATCATTTGTTATTTAAATGGCTAATACCTATGAATTGGCAATGAGGCCACAATTTTGGACTACCCATTATAATCATATTGCGAGGTTAACTTTGGGTTTCATTTTATATATCTCCAGCTTAGATTGATTATCCAGAATTTGTTGACAGAAAACATCCTTAATTAGTTGTTTGATTTATATAATTTGTGTTTAAGGTGCTGAGTTCCCTCGTAATATTTCAGGCTGGTCAAGAATCCTTCAGATCTATTACAAGGTCTTACTACAGAGGGGCTGCAGGTGCACTGCTTGTTTATGATATAACCAGGTATACTCTAATTTGAATTTCTACAATGTGTGTTTATAATCCTAAAATAAATTTTTGTTTCATTTTATAAAGAAATTAATTTCTTTCAGGAATCCATCTTCTTTACAAATCGTACTGTATTTGCAATATATGTTATGTATCCCCATCACTTCAAAAGTGATTTGTATATCATTTTAACCAAAATGGTTTATTTTTATTTCTACTAACAAACTGTTTAAACGCAATTTAAGTAAAGTTTAAACTTTATCATATGAGCTGAATTACTTCTAGAATTTTTAGGGCATATATGATATGCTCTTCTAATAAATATCCATATATTGAAAAGTATATTGATAGAAAAACAGCATTTATGAATGGTCATTTTGCTGAGGAGATACTTGTTTTGAGCCAATCTAATTTGATTGGCCAACAAAATATGCATGACATTTTGATGCATCCATGTTTTTTGGTTGTGTATGAGGATTATGTGTTGTTTGTTTTCAATAAGGCAATGAAATGAAGCTGACCTTTGTTAACCCATAGGAGAGAGACATTTAATCACTTGGCTAGCTGGTTAGAAGACGCAAGGCAGCATGCAAATGCAAATATGACAATTATGCTGATAGGCAACAAGTGTGATCTTGCTCATAGACGGGCTGTGAGCACAGAAGAAGGTGAGCAGTTTGCAAAGGAGCATGGGTTGATCTTCATGGAGGCCTCAGCAAAAACTGCTCAGAATGTTGAAGAGGTTAAAAGTCACATCATATAATATTGTGGATTTTCTTCATCTATCTCCCCTTCCCCCCCCCCCCCCCCTTCCAACTCCTGCAAGAAAAGTCAGATTTATAAGTTTATGGGTTAAATGTCTGGGAAAATTAGGTATATGGAAGTTTTAATAGAGCCTATCCTTCTGCAGGCATTCATAAAAACAGCTGCAACCATATACAAAAAGATTCAGGATGGAGTTTTTGATGTATCAAATGAGGTTAGTTTCTTTCTTTTCAACTTCGTGTCATTCCTTACCTCATCTGTTTTATCACTTACACGAAAATTTCACATCATTATATTAGAATACATAGGATCTGTGGGATATTTTAATTTCAGTCTACCTTTATATTTTTATAATCAGTGGATGCTAGGGATAATGATTCTAAAGTAAAAAACCATACTTCTGATTCAAAAAACAATAGTTAAGCGATAGACACTGATAAATTTTGTTTGGTTTCAGTCATATGGAATAAAAGTAGGATATGGTGGAATTCCTGGACCTTCTGGAGGTAGGGATGGCCCTTCTGCTTCAGGTGGAAGCTGCTGCGGTTGAAGTGAACATATTGCAACCTATTTGCTTAAATGTAGTTCTTTATGTAATTCTCTTCTTTTCTTTTATTTTGGGTTTGGATATGAAGATATATACATTCTACGTCCATTGATAAAATCAGATAATTGTATAATGTTTTCTTTTTAATCTTGACTTTGTTTCTTTGACTTAAACTGATTATTTGTCTATACCATACTTGTGTGCATAATTAATTGATATGTTGTTTCATTCTTCATACTTGTGTTGAATAGAATTGTTCTTTTGTTTAAATATAAGCTATAACCCTTTTATTTTTTTCGTCTAACATTGGCTGCGTTTAGGTAGTCTGCTAAAATCTGCCTATGACTTCCCAATATGGGGGTGATATAATTTATTTTCACTTTCCTATCCGTTGAGTAATGAGAATTTCTCCTGTGAAAAATAATAAAGAATCGGGTGATCTAGGAGGCGAACATGGCCATGCTTTTTCTCACCATGTGGACTTTCTCAGTCATGGGGTTTAGTTGTAGAGATATATAACTGAAAGGTCCAAAACAAAATTTTGACTTCACCATTTGAAACAGTTTTTCTTTGGACCTTTCAGTTGCATTAAGTTACAGCTTAATCTTATGAATGAAAAAGTCTAATAGCTACTGAACTATCTAGCTGGTAAAACGTTCTTGATTTTTTATTAGCCTTATAAGTTATTGAACGGATGAGATATTCATAAACTATTGGCAAAAGCCACTGCAAGTTTTACAACCTAAATTTCAATAGTTTCTTGTGATCAACCGCATATAATAAAAATATGTACGAGCCTCAAAATCCTTAAATATTAAAGGGGTTGGTTGCATTTGATACACATTGAAGTATAGTACAAATAAGTGGTCTAAGTAGCAGTATAATCATTTTGTTTTGTCTATTATTTACTGGTTGGTGCACAAAACAGACAGTTTTGGAAGTGTTAGCTTTATAGCCAAATTGATAGGTATTTTTATCTTTTTCGAGTTGTGTGAGATAAAAAAAATTATCTCATGATTTATTGAGTAATAAATATATAGGTTTTCATCATATAAAGTAATTTTCCATTTTGTTATATCTTATAATTGTTTTTAAAATTAATCATTGTATGAGTGTTTAGTGTAATAGTCTTTTTATTTTCTTTTTTTCGCAAAAATAAATACACCCTAAGAGGCAAGGACATGAGAGCATAATGTACTAGAGTACTAGTCCTGCTTTTAATGTGCTTTTACTAGTTTATACTTTATATAAGACTTTGTCCCTATCAGGAAAAAAGGGGAACAGGAAAATGTTGCATTATGTTTATAGAACCAGTACCTATGCTAAGTACTAACTGAGGGTATTAGGTAACTTCTTCAGTTTTTGGTTCAGTTGGTGAAATCAAAATCTACGCAAGGGACAGATTCCACGACTTTTTGAATCTAAGACTGGACTGTGGACTCCAACTTCTATTTCTATGTCTTGTCTACCTCAGCAAAACATGACAAGTAGTTGCTTTCAACAATCTTACACTCAATTTTTAATTGATTTACGAACCTAGCAAGACTCATTATGGAGGTTGGACTCCGATATAGAATAATACATTTGAGTAAACTTTGTAATTAAGCAATAAGCTTATCACATTAGTGCAAATATCGTAAAATTGGAAAGAACTAATTAAAAGGTCGTGGTCCAAATAATTTTTATACAAGCTTTCTGAACACTTTTATAATCTTCAGAGTTAAAATCTATGCTTCTTTTACCAAATAAAACAAACCTTGACATGCATTTTTTTTTCTGTGTGCATATAACTTTTAATTCTACTGGTATCTAATTTTGGAAATTATTATTTATTTTGGTTTCCTTAACCTCAATTTAATTTTAAGCATTCTAAAATGGTAAATTTTGATTGATATAGAAAGTATTTATTATAATTATTATATTTTTATATAATAAATATTTATATTTTTAATATAAATTTAACATTTTTGAATGCTTAAAATTAGTTTAATGGTTGAGATTAATATTTTTTTCCTATTTATTTTATGGTTTTAGAAGGTGTACTGATGTCTTAAATGCCTTATTGTATTTTTTTGGTATAATTTACACAATTAGACTTAAATTAGGATGTCATGCAAATTATATAAACTCCTATCCTTTCAACCCCAGTGACTAATGTCCTATTATATTTGAAACGTTTTCCAAATATTTTATTTTATCTTTTTAAAGCCTCAAAGCTAATATAAAAGATTTAAAACTAGTTGTAATACAAAAATCACCAAAGAGATAAGTATTTTTTTAAATGGTTCATTCATATTAAAATGGATTAAAGTTTAACATAAACATTTTAAGAAAAAAAATATAATTTACCTAAAAATATGGTTGTATATAAGACAGAAGCATATAGGAGAAGAGGATAAAAGTGAAGAATTAAATTGCCAAGGTCACACATTAATTCAGTAGCAATTTTATTGGCCTGAATTGATAAAGTTGTGAAATATAGTAATAAGAGTGAATGGCTTAAAATGCAGTTACTCTTCCCTCTTTTCGAGCTTAAATTAATGTTAGTGGTAATTCTATATTCCTTTTAAATCCAAAATTTTAAAACTATATTTAGGATTATTTTTATGATTTTTTAAGGTGCGCGTAAATATATATAATAAAAATTTAATATAATATTTTTTTACTAAAAAAATATGATTTAGTATAATAGTAATATTAAATATTATATTTGAATGAAAATTATAATTTATTAATTTTTATTGTATATTCTTGAATATATATTAAAAAATTGTTATTTTTATAGTGTAAATAATTAGACAAATATAGAATTAATGCACAACATTTCTTTTAAATGAAGACTTGAATAATATTTTTGTTCCTTATACGTTAATATTTTCTTGGTTTCTTTCAATTTTTTATTTTGTGTCTCTTATTTTTTAAAATTTTTGGTTTTAGTTTTTATCTTTTTTCTTTTATGCCTTGTGTTAACCAACATGGCTAATAGAGTTTCATCACTCGTCTCCTATCCATACTATTTTAACATGTATCGATAATTGACATTTTTTATCCCTATATTTATTCAATTTTTTATTTTAATCCACATTAATTTTATTCTATTTTCATATAGAAGATACATTCATCAGTGAAATTTTTCAAATTTTTAATAAAAAAGAAAATCTGGAAACTCAATTAAGGTACTTGGTTTTTCTTGAATTTTTGACCAAAACATATATTAATTAGTAATTTCTTAATTTATTTTAAAAATCATAAAATTAGTAATATTTCTTATTTTCAATTAAAAATCAAAAAGATCAGTGAAAAAATTGAGAAACTCATAAAATACTTAATTTTTATTAATTTTTTTACAAAAGATATATTGATTAGTAATTTTTTTTATTTTAAAAATCCTAAAAATGAGTAAAAATTTATTTTATTTTAAATAAAAATCAAAATGGTCAGTAAATTATTTTCAACTTTTTGACAATATACTAAAAAAATGAGATACTTAGATAAAATATTTTTTCATTTTTGATAAAAATTATATTGATTGATGAATTATTCTTTGTTTTTATAAATATATAAATTAATTAGTAATTTTTTCTATTTGAAAAAATTATATTGATCAGTAAAATTTTCTTAATTTTCTGTCAAAAATTATATTGATAAGTAAATTTTCTCTATTTTATGACCGAAACATTGCTGATTAGCGAATTTTATCTTATTTTCAAATAAAAGTCAAAATGATTTGTAAAATTTTCGTATTTTAATAAAAATTAGAAAATTTCTAGATACTTAGATAAAATACTTAATTTTTCTAAAAGAAACCATATTAGTTAATTTCTCGAAAAAAAATAGTTAGAGGCTTAAGTTAAGAAAATTCTACTAATTAATATATTTTTTGTGTGAAAATAAAAAAAAATATTTACTAAAAATAAAGACTAAAAAATTGCATAAATATAAGGATAAAAAATTACTTATGTTAATTTTAAGAACTAAAACTAAAAAATTAAATAAATATAGGCACCAAAAATATCAATCATATACTCCCTTAATAACAAAAATTAAAACCAAAACTTAAAAAAAAATAAAGAACATGAATGATAAAAAAAACAATCAACAAACAATCGTTAAAATGTAAAAATCAAAATATTATTTTTTAAAACAATAAATAAATAAAGAATGAAAGTTGCAATAAGTTGGATTCAGAGCATCATTATTACTATTGAAATATTAGATCTATAGAATTAGGAAACTAGCCAACTAGGGACATGAGCCAACAGGATCTCCCATTTGGATCGCTATAATTTTAAGATTCCTTCCCTTTTGGGTTTATAATTTTTTTTTCTTCTAATGAAATGATGCATCCATCCAAATTTGTGAACAACAAATGCGGGTCATGATTGATGTAATGCCTTAAGGCAGAGCCATCTAAGCTTAGTGCATCGAACTTCATGACAAAGACAATGTATGATAAGTCGGCAAAGGCAGGGAACTTGTGAAAGCACCATCTCAATGTTTGATCCATAAATTTGAAGACCATCATCAACACTAATTTCAGAACAACAATGAACCCTATAAACAGTTTGCCTTGCAATTAGTTTTTGTCCTTGATGCTCCATTCATTGGTAAAACTTTTTTTTTTTTTTTACATTTTTTTCTCTCAATTTTTTTTTATTTTTTATTTTCACTCATATATACATTAAGATTTAAGATAATATATTTTTATCTCTTTTTTTTAAATGGACCTCTTCAATATTGAAAAAGATTCATGCCCATTATCATCACATCTTTCATTGTTTTGAGTTTGATCAAAGGAGTTTTTATAACAACCAACTTTTAAAAATATCAATTTTCATCATATTTCTCCCATAATATAATTTTTTTTTAAAAAAAATTTATTAATTGTGTGAAACTTGTAGGAGGCAAGGAAAAAAATCGGTTTGAAGTATACATAAAAACTAATTAAGAAGAAATTAATTTTTATCATTTCTCATATTCTTTTTCTTTTTTTGATAATTTGGTAGGCATGATTAATGATCCTCCAATTTATTGCCTCCTTATTCGACTAATGTGATTAAAAAAAATATTAAAAATAATTTTAAAGAACAAGATTAATATCAACAAACGGCTCTGCATATTTCAAATTTAAAGACTAATTTTTTTTATTACCGTGGCATGAACTTTGCTAAACGTTAAGGTACAGTGTTTAATTTATATGATTACGATTGTAATATAATGTATCATAATGAGACATTCTTACTCAGCAACCTTCTGAATTAAAATGATATATATAAGTAAGGTACAAGGAAAAAAATGATATCCCTAACACCTAGTGCAACGAAAGCATTTATGTTTCCCTATAAAATTAAAATATTTCATATGCTAATTGCACAACAGAGAATACGATACCGAAAACAAAAACAAATTAATGAGTCGACATCTCTATCCTTTAAGATAAAATATGCGAAAAATAAGGAGATGGCATAGTACAATAAAAAATTAATATAATTGCAAGATATAACCCATTTAACAAACTGAGGTTTATGCAAATGTGAGTCAACATTAATACTTTAAAACTCTATTTTAAAAAAAAGCACTTTCTACTTAAATAACTCCAAACTCACGTAAAAAATGATTTTAGGATCAAATGTATTTCAGAAAAAAGAAATCGATGAAAAAATTACTAACGTAATATAATTATTTATGATCAATTGATTTTTATATTATATTTATATCATAAATTATACAGAAATATATATAATTTTTTTATTACATCACCTGTATTTTTATATTTATCTTTTTTTTTTATTTGTATGAATTATTGTGTTATGTATGGATATAATTTTTTTATATTTTATGTAATTAGACATATTATTATTGTTATTATTATTATTATTATTATTATTATTATTATTATTATTATTATTCCTCTCCTTATCATGCCTCCATTTTCTACCATCTTTGCAGTGGTATGATGCTTGCCATTATCATTGCTCCAAAAATTTCATCCTTTGGTAGCTATATGCTAAATTGGAGAAAGCAAAAACGTAAATTGTTGAATAAACCTTCTTTTCACAAAAATTCTCTCTAACACTCGTCCAATTCTGGTCATAGCAGACACAGGAGAAGAGACCAAGACAAGAAAAGAGAAACACAGAAGAAGAGAAACAAAGAAAGAGGTCTGTGTTTAAAAAAAAAAAAAAACCCCATTTTGTTTTTTCATATTTTTTCAATTTTTTTATCTGGAATTACCCAGCTGGTACGAGGAAAAACAAAGAACAAAGTACCAAGTAGCACTGGAAGAAGGAAGAGGAGGCACCGAAATCAATTTCAGATCTCAAAATCAGCACCACCCCGGATCCCATCCGATTGTAATTTGATTCCAAGTTTGGATTTTTTGGTTTCCCAGAATCGAATTTTTGGTCAAAGTATATGGCTTCACCTGGGAATCCAAATCAGCAGCAGCAGCAGCAACAACAACAAACAACCCATTTTGATTTGCAGAAGCTTTTCAAGGCAACAACGGCAACAACAACAACAATAACAACATCATCATCTTCATCACCCTCTGTCCCTAATACTTTACCTTATTCAAATTTGAACTCTTCTCCATCATTCCCTGCACCTTCTCCTTCCACACCTCCTCCTTCTTCCTACCCTACACCTTCTTCTTCTTACCCTCCACCCACTGGCACATACCCTTATCACCATCCTCACTTTCTTCCTTATCCAACCCTTCACCACCATCAACAGCATCAGGAACAACACCCTCTTATCCTTCACCACCACCACCTTCCTCAAATGCATGCTCCACAAAGATCCCCTATCTTTCAACCCCCTTCTCCTTCTCCTTCTCCCTCCTCTCCACACCTTCCTTCATCTCCAAATCCTACCACAGGTGCACGTTTGATGGCCTTGTTGGGCACTCAAAACCCTCCTTCCAATCAAGATTCTTCACTTGTGTATTCATCTTCTCCTGCTTCCACATCACCATCACCTGTAGTTTCTGAATTTTCAATGTCATCTAGTCCTGCAATGTTGCCCTCCACAGCTCAACACTCAGCTTCTCCTGTGAATCTGGCAAGTCCTCAGTCCACACCAACAAGGATGCTGAGCAGCAAGCTCCCTAAGGGACGGCATTTGATGGGAGAACATGTTGTTTATGACATTGATGTTAGGCTGCCAGGGGAGGTGCAGCCTCAGCTTGAAGTTACTCCAATCACCAAATATGCCTCTGATCCTGGCCTTGTCCTTGGCCGCCAAATTGCAGTGAATAGGTCTTACATATGCTATGGACTCAAACTTGGTGCCATCCGTGTCCTTAATATCAATACCGCTTTAAGATATTTGCTTCGCGGTCATACTCAGGTGGGTTTTGTTGCAGTTGCTTCTGGCCTGAAAATGTGAATGCACTGTTAATTTTTGTGTTTCTGTAATGATTAAGAGTGTAGTAGTTTACGTGGTGAATATTTTTTGACTGCACTAGAGCTGTTTATTTAGTCATGATGTGGATTCTTTGTGCTAGGAGTGATCGATGCATTGGCTTTGTGATTGAGGGTAGTGCAACATTTTTCATGTTTGACATTTTCCATTAACATTGTATCTGACTTGATGGGTTTTAGATTTAGTGTCCTCTTGCCTTGGAGAAATCACAATCGACTAGGGTAATATGAACTTAAGTTTCATATGATGAAGAGATGTTCTTTTTGCGCTAATCACTGCTTACATACAAACTTCCTTTGTTATCTGTTGCCATGAGACCAAAGAAAAGCATGAGATTTTGTTATATTCATGAGGAATTTGCACCTAGGAAGTGTGTAAGACCTAGGTTTGTACTTTGTACTTTCTTGATTTAAGTTTTGCATGCTGAGTTTAGATAGTTGCTTGTGAGAAAGTTTGTGTATAAACACATGATGGCATGAGTCTTTGTTGGTATCTAAGATTGTCTGAGTTATTTCTGTGTTCATTCTTTCATGTTTGGCTTTATCTTTTCTTTTAATGCTTGGGATTATATGCTTATTGATATTAAGCTCCTAAAATTTTAGTGTAATGTGTGTAACTTATACTTCTTTCTTATCCACCATATGATTGATCCTGGTAACTGTTCTCATGGTTGATCATATTCTTATAATTGCAACCTCCACTGTACATGCAAAGCTTGTTTCACCTCTTATAAGTTATAACTAGTTTGCTGTTGCTACATGCATTTGAGATGTGATTTTTTTCCCTTTTCTTCTATTTCCGATGTATACCCCTCCAATTTATGGATATCACCTTTTTTGTAGAGAGTAACAGACATGGCTTTCTTCGCTGAGGATCTTCACCTGTTGGCCAGGTAAATATCCCTTTTCCATTTCTTGTTTTTCTTTTTCTGGCAGTAATATTTTTATTAACTATTTTCCCCTTGAATATGCTCTTTGTATTCACAGCGCTAGCACTGATGGGAGAATTTTTATATGGAAAATTAATGAGGGCCCCGATGAGGATGAAAAGCCTCAAATTACTGGAAAAGTTATCCTAGCCATTCAAATATTAGGAGAGAGTGAGTCAGTTCATCCACGAGTTTGCTGGCATCCTCACAAACAAGTAATGGCAACTTAATAATTTTGGTCCTTAAGTTTATTATCTTCCAATTGGAGTTAAATCCTTTGAAATTTTAGCTTATCAGTTGGAATTTGACTAACAGGAGATTTTAATGGTTGCTATTGGAAACCGTGTCCTTAAAATTGACACTATGAAAGCTAGAAAAGGTGAAACTTTTTCTGCAGAGGAGCCTCTCAAATGTTTCATTGATAAGTTGATTGATGGGGTGCATCTTGTTGGCAAGCATGATGGCAATGTTACTGAGTTGTCGATGTGCCAATGGATGAAGAGTCGATTAGCTTCAGCATCAGCTGATGGCATGGTCTGCATTTGGCTCTCTCTCCTTGCCTTGCTCTGTTGCTTCTTTTATTTTTGTCATCCAATTTTAGTCTATGAAAAGTTTATACATAATCTTGAATTCCCTTGCTTTAAAGAGGGTTGGGTGGGAATGCTGAATGGTTAATCTCTTTGTATTACATCTTGGAGTTGTCAATTTGAAGAAAAAAGTTTATAATTGTTCTTCTAGTTTGCATTTCTGAATGACTTGTTTTTGTCAATAGGTGAAGATATGGGAAGAACGTAAGGCAACACCACTTGCTGTTTTAAGACCACATGATGGTAAACCCGTTAATTCTGTGACATTCTTGGCTGCACCTCACCGCCCTGATCACATTGTCCTCATCACAGCGGTATATGCCCCTACTCTTTCCCATTATAAATGTGGTATATTTTTAAGCTTCAATTGGGAGTGCATTTTGGACTATTATGCAGCTTGACCAATAGTCATGTCTGCTCAAAATGGTATCTAGGTTCCCCTCACATTTTTCATAAACTAATGCCTCCTTTTTATATATTTCCTTTACATTAGGGGCCACTAAATCAGGAAGTGAAGATATGGGTCTCTGATAATGAGGAAGGCTGGCTATTGCCTAGTGATTCCGAGTCATGGAATTGTATTCAGACTTTGGATATAAGAAGTTCTTCTGAAGCTGACCGTGAGGATGCATTCTTTAATCAAGTTGTAGCATTGCCCCGTGCTGGCTTATTTCTGCTAGCAAATGCCAAGAAAAATACAATATATGCTGTTCACATAGAGTATGGACCCAATCCAACTGCTACCCGCATGGATTACATTGCTGAGTTCACAGTTACAATGCCTATATTAAGTCTTACTGGAACTAGTGACAGTTTACCTGATGGAGAGCATACTGTGCAGATATATTGTGTCCAAACACAAGCTATTCAACAGTATGGACTCAATTTGTCACAATGTTTGCCTCCACCCCTGGACAATGTTGAACTTGAGAAAACAGAATCCAATCTATCTCGTGCTTTTGATGTTTTGGATGGATCTACTAGTTTGGAAACTGGAAATATACCTCAAATTCATTCTAGCAGTTCTGAAAGTGTTCCAGTTATAAGCCCTGCTGTAAATTTGCCTTCAGATATTTCTGGTCTGCCTGAAGCTTCTATATCTTCTATATCAGATACAGAGACTAAGCCTAATGAATTACCTTCTCGTAATGGTTTTGATCATATTCGTGCTGCTTCACCTCCACCTCCTCTAAGTCCAAGATTGTCTCAAAAGTTATCTGGTTTCAAAAATTCATCAAATAATTTAGAGACTAGCACAACGACTGCTGATCACAGCAGTGAGCAGACGAATCTTGATTCTTTGGCCGAGCAGAGAATGGAGTCTGAAAAAGATAATATGGCAGATGTGCCTGCATCAGGTGACAGTTTGCGAAAGGATGATAAAGTTGTGCAAAATGATGTTTCTGTGGTTTCTAGTGCCCCTACAACATATAAAATCCCAACCCATTTGGTAACTCCATCTGAGATATTCTCTAAAGCTGCTTTATCTTCTGATAATTCCCATACTTCTCAAGGTATGAATGTTCAAGATGTGGCTGTCCATAGCAATGCAGAAAACTTTGAAGTTGAGGTTAAAGTTGTAGGCGAGACAGGTTCTAATCACGAAAGAACTGAGTATGAAAGAGACAGAGACTCACGCACCAATGTTTCAGAGAAGAAAGAGAAGTTGTTCTATTCCCAGGCCTCCGATCTGGGCATTCAGATGGCTAGAGAGACCTATAACATTGAGGGAGTTCGGCAGGCTGATAATATTAAGACTACTGATACACCTGATCAAGGTCGTAACTCTGTTGAGGAAGAAGTTCAAGACACGAGTAAGGATGTACCTACAAACACCGGTGAGTCAGAAACTGCGGCTGCTGCTGTGCATTCTCCAGCACCTGCTGTGAAAGGTAAAAGACAAAAAGGCAAAAGTTCTCAAGTGACTGGTGCATCTTCCCCCTCTCCCAGTCCTTTTAACTCGACAGATTCATCAAATGATCAAGGTGGCAATTCAGGAAGCTCTTCCATGGAGGCTGCTTTACCTCAGTTATCCACAATGCAGGAGATGATGGGCCAGGTTATTAATTTGCATTTGAACTTTATTTTGATATTTACTGGCTTCACTGAAGATGGTGCATGCATTGCATATATTTGTAATATTAAGTATTATTTTGGTAGTTCTGTTCTGGCTGACTTAACTGCTGTAGTGTTGTGTAGTCTAATAATATGGGTTCCGCATGCTACAAGTAGAGCATTGATAATTGTTTTCTAGGTTACTTGTTTTCTCCTATTGTAACCTTGTCAAAGTGGATTTTCATTAACTATCTTTATCATGTTCAAATAGGGGACAGAAGGTTTTCCTCTCTGTCAAACTTTGTGGATGTTTCTATAGGCATTTAGTTCAGATACAATGTGTAGCATCTTTTTGGGGATAAAGATACAATGTGTGCCATATGCAGCCTGAAAATGGAATGTGCATGCCTGTAGTTATTCTGAAAGATTGATTAGCAATACATTCACTGTATTTATCAGCACCATGTCTTTATGATTACATGATAAAATAGTAGCATGAAGTTGCTGCTGCTTTTGAACTGCTGGGTCTTGTAAAGATGCCACTCTCCCCTGCACCC
This sequence comes from Canavalia gladiata, assembly GCA_037954105.1. Classification (NCBI taxonomy): domain Eukaryota; kingdom Viridiplantae; phylum Streptophyta; class Magnoliopsida; order Fabales; family Fabaceae; genus Canavalia; species Canavalia gladiata. The sequence goes on from CM075662.1 coordinate 52,356,565, forward strand.
ATCCAAAATAACACAGAAACAGTAGCTTTCCTAGGAATGCATCTTTTCATGTCTTGAATATCATTTTGCCTCTTTTATGTAATCATGTCACCCAATGAGCTATTTTTAGTTTTTTATTCTTAATCTCTATTTCCTATTTTACAGTTATTAACCATGCATAAAGAAATGCAAAAGCAGATGAACGCAATGGTTTCTGTCCCAGTTACCAAGGAAGGCAAAAGATTAGAAGGATCCTTGGGTCGAAACATGGAGAAAGTTGTCAAGGCTCACACCGATGCTTTGTGGGCACGCTTACAGGAAGAACATGCAAAGCAAGAGAAGTTAGAGCGAGACCGAATGCAGCAAATAACAAATTTGATCTCCAATTATGTAAATAAGGATATGGCATCTCTATTGGAGAAAATCATAAAGAAGGAAATATCTTCAATTGGAACAACCATTACTCGTTCAATTAGTCAAATTATAGAGAAAACAATATCATCAGCTATTACGGAGTCATTCCAGGTTTGTATCAATTTCAATATTTGAAAGTACTGCTGTTCAAATAGAGTAAAATTCCATTACTGGTTAGGTTAGGTTAGGTTAGTTTTTGTCAAATTGCTTGGAGGAAATCCCTATCCTGATTAGAACCACTACATGACCATTTACAATCTTTCAGAGACTACTTTATAAAGTAGTTGGATGTCATGCCATATGGCAAACTTAGATGTTACTCCCTTCATTTCTTTTTATCTGTCCACTTTTAAAAGAAATTTTTGTTTCTATTTATTTTTCTATTTAGAAATTCAAGATTATATTAATTACTAACTTTTCAATTATGCCCTTACTTCTACCTAGGTCTTAAATACTTTTTCCAGTCCTTTTTATAAGAAACAAATAATTAATTCGTTAAGACTAATGAAATGTAGTTGAAACAAATGATATGTTATAAATTTAAATTTTATTCCTAAAATACCCCTAGTATTAAATGTTAAAATTAGTAGCATAGAAAGTGGATGAGTGTCTCGTTAACATATATCTCACAATAAAGTAAGGATATAAAACAAACTTAGCAATTAATACACTAAAAATAAGACTATGTTTTATATTTAGAACCAAAAAACTTTTTGACAGTTGTTTCTCATAAAAAGAGATGGATGGAGTACTTTACACACTTATCATTAATGAGAGAGAAATAGTGGGAACTATGTTAGGAAGTTAGCAATAATTCTGATATAAACAATGATATTAATTGCATTTCTTAATCTATTTGTTATCCTCATAAGTGGACAAATAAAAAGAAATAAATGAAATATGTATCTGAAATTTTGCATGCCAATTATAGTTCACCTACTGGTATTTTTTTTACCTATCCTATATGATAAATTGCTACTTCAATTTTTTCTTCACTTCTAGAGTGACAATTTGCTTGAATATGTCAACTGATGTTATGCTATAATTTCTGCAGAAGGGAGTAGGAGACAAGGCATTGAGTCAACTAGAAAAATCGATTAGTTCAAAACTTGAAGCTACAATGGCTAGGCAGATACAAGCACAATTTCAAACCTCTGGCAAGCAGGCTCTTCAGGTAAGCAGATTGTGGTCAACATCAACAATAGCTTTTTAAAGCACTCCTTGGCATTTTTTTCTATTTTTACTCATGTTGAGTATGAATTTATCTGCCTGTGCTTCCTGTGTTTTATCATGTGCTGTATGTGCAAATATAGAAGTAATTGGTGGCCTGCAAACTTATTGATCGTCCAAGGATATTAAATTGATGAATGAAAATAATTGGACAACTTGACACATCTATGTTCCTCATAAAATTGTGACAAGCCTATATTGTGCTCTCAATTATATAGTATAGACAGGTCAAATTTCTCCCTAAAAAAATGGATGAAAAATTTGGAATCATTAATACCATAAATATTTATCAAATGCTAAGAATTCAATGTAGTGTGTCTTGTCTTAGTGATTCTTTAGTAGTCTTATATCGTTAGGATGTGCATATGAAGGGCCATTGCAGCTTCACATGACTTGGGGCATTGTGATTATCATGACAAGGCAAATATATTCTAATTTGATAATTTCATGTAATTTCAAAATAAGGTCTGTCTGAACTTTGGTAATACCTATTGGCTGTTGCACAGATATGTTTATATGTAATTTTAGATTGAACCTGACTTCAACTCGATCATTTCTCTACTTTCTTACAAACTTACCACCTGTCTACCTTTGATTGTTCCTTCCAACAGCTTGTGAATTATGGGTTCTTGCATTTTATAATTGCTAGAGGCACCGGATCCTTAATAGGTTTTAACCAGATTTATTGTTTTTCTGTTTCTAGGTATGTTCAATTGTTCTTCCTTAAAAAATGTTATTATTTGAAACCCATTTTTCAGTTCCTTCATTTTTAATGTTTCTGAAATTCTTCACTTTTAGGTATCAATTATCCTTGCAATATCTTATTTTGCATGGTAGTGCAATCCAAGTTTACCTCATACTTTGGGTTTATTTGATGTTTACTTCCCAAAATAGTCTGGATTTTGCCATCCTTGTAGACAGATTTGGTTAATCATTTCTTATGGTGTTGTTTGTACTTTGTAGGAAGCACTTAAGACTAGTTTGGAAGCTTCAATCATCCCTGCGTTTGAGATGTCTTGCAAAGCTATGTTTGAGCAAATTGATGTCGCATTCCAGAATGGACTTGTGAAGCACACAACTGCTATTCAACAGCAGTTTGATTCTACACATTCTCCACTAGCCATGACTTTGAGGGTATGCATAGGATGCTTATTTCAAAGACATATATTATGACTTTTAGTCTTTTACCTTTAATGTTTTTCCTGTCACTGGAGATTTTTTTTTTGCCTTTCTATCTCTATAGACTCTGTTGTTTATGTTTCCTTGGTTAGCAAAGATATCGTTACACTTTGGTTATAAGTTATGTAGCACTAATCAGATGCAATTTAAATAGTTTTTGTGATATGTAGTTGAATAATTTATTCCTTTGAAAAGTGTATAATTCTTAGATTGATGTATTTATAAGATTTCTATTCATTTTGTAAGAAGTTTTTTAAAGGAGTAATTTGACATAGATGATCTATCACAATATGCTATTTTTTAAAACCAAAAACTATGGAAACTGTAAGTTTTACTTCATATCTCAGCAACCATTACAAAGCTAAAAGTCCTGTTACTTTTTATCTACATATACATGTCTATAAGATGCTTGAAGTTGAATCTTGTCTCATTATTAGGAACAATAAACTAATTTATGATGAACTTGGGTTCAGTTATATAGTGGACCATCCTCACTACTGAGATATTACTGGCCTTTCCTCTCTTTAACTTAATCTTGATATCTTGAACGTCTGGTCTTCTTGTTTGGTCACTCAATATGTAGTGTTATGATTTCACAGGATACAATTAATTCAGCATCATCAATTACTCAAACTTTGAGTGGACAATTGGCTGATGGCCAACGTAAACTGTTAGCAATTGCAGCTAACTCCAAAGTAGCTTCAGATCCCTTTGTGGCACAAATCAACAATGGCTTGCATGAGATGGTATGTTTGTTTCCATTCCCTTTATCTTCCTATTTTTTGTGTTCTTGATATTTCATACTGTGAGATGACTTGCGCTTTGACAGGCTGAGGATCCTACCAAAGAACTATCAAGGTTAACAAGTGAGGGAAAATTTGAGGAAGCATTTACTGGAGCCCTTCATAGAAGTGATGTTTCAATAGTTTCTTGGTTATGTTCTCAGGTATGATAGTCACTTATTTCTTCTGTTTGATTGAGTCACCACTCAGAATTACAATTTGTTGCGTTGTACAGAGAACTAGTCAAAATGAAACAAAACACAGAATGGTAGTGAAAGGGGATTTTTTTTTAATTCAACTGTAGATAGTGGAAAGGTCGATACTGTATACTTCAAGCAAATATCCAGTGATTTTGGGGAATTGTTATTAACACGTAGACTTTTTTCACCAAGGGTAAAACTTATAATTTCTATCTGGCCTTGCTAAAAATAATAAGCGTGCAATTTTAAATGTGAAATTCATTTGCAGTTCCTATAACTATAACTTGAAGGGTGAGCCCTAGCATGATGGCAAGGTTGTTGCCTTGCAACCTGTAGGTCATAGGTTCAAATCTTGGAAACAGCCCCTCCACTTGCGAGGATAAGGCTGCACACATCCCTTTCCCTTAGACCACACTAGATGATAGTCTCATGCAATGAATTGCCCTTTTTCTATGTCTAAGGCCTAAAGGTGAAATGAAATCACATCTCATAAACTCACTCCAGTCACCACAATGTTCCCATGTTATAAAATCAGACATCCTCATATTGTTATTGGTTAAAACATATATTTTGTAGTTTGCATGATTATATCAGACAAAGTCAATGACAACGTAACTCATGTTTGATTTCACGCCTCTTCAAAACCAGGTTGATTTAGGTGGTATTTTGTCAATGGTGCCACTGCCATTAAGCCAAGGAGTACTTCTGTCTCTTCTACAGCAGTTATCCTGTGGCATCAATACGGAGACACCCAAAAAATTGGCATGGATGACGGATGTGGCTGCTGCTATAAACCCTGCAGATCCAATGATTGCAGTGCATGTGCGGCCAATATTGGATCAAGTGTACCGAACACTGGGCCATCATCGGAATTTACCATCTACTTCCCCTTCGGAAGCAAGCACCATCCGCCTTCTCATGCATGTCATAAACTCAGTGTTATTGAGCTGTAAATGATTTCGTTGTATTTTATCATCGGTGTAGAAAGTGTTAAAGTATCAACTTTGGTTTGTGTAGATATTTAGATAGTTTGGAGGGGATGAAGTGAACTAATGTATGTAGTTGTTTTTGGTACAACTGATTTGTGTGAAATAGTTTCACTTCTTTTGTATGATTCCTGTTTACGTTTTGCCATGCCCCCTCCTGAGGTGTTTTTACTCTTTATAGAGATTTTATTGTCTTCACCTTTATGGACCAGGAAAAATGTAACACATCCTCGTACGAAGTCAACATTGTAATGACTGTAATTTCCAAGTTGCCATTGGAGTGTAAACAAACTCTAGGCAGGGAGTGGCTGCAACAAGTATAACTAGTTATTGCATCCTGTTATGGTGGAGTTGACCTTGGAAAAGATTGTGCTTTTTATTTGTTGAGAACATTGGGGATGATTTCAGAGGCTGTATTGTTTTGCTAGGATGTTTTATGTGGGTTGAGTCTCAGGTGACAGTTTCCAACACAGATAGTTGTGAATGTCTGCAAATAAGCAGTTGTTGATAAAGGTTTAGAATCCTCCTAGTTATGTAAACTTAATATTGGTACATTGGCAAATTGAGTTGGACTGGAGACCCCCCTCCTTGATTTCATGTTAGTGTAGTGTTGCTCAACATTTCAGCAAGAAAAATAAAAATAAAAAAAAGCAAAAGAAATTAAATGTACACCTAACTCTGAAGGCTTGTTTTGCTTTTTGGTCATTTGGCAGTGTTTTTTGAAGCACAAGTGTTGGAAACGTTTTTTAATAAAAAATTATTTGTGGTAATTTATAATAGGGAAAATGTTGTGTGAACCAAACTTCAATAACAAAAGTTGTTTCTTTTGATTTTGAAGAGTAATTTTGAGATGTGGATACATACGAAAAAGATAAAAAAAAAAAGAAATAAAAAAAATTGCATATAATGAAACCTTCTAGTATCAATTATTTACCTTCAAGTAATGAAACTGTCCTACTCGCCTTTTTGGTACTTGTGTAATGTTCTTTTATTTTGTAGTGAATTAAGCATAAGTGCAAGTTGTAAATGTGCTTAACTTTGCACTGTAGTGAATTAATGCGTGTTTGGATGAGGATTTATATTTTCTTTTTATGGATCCACGTTCATATGCGTGCTTAACTTGTGTATAACCCTTATGCATCACATTGAGGTGTAAGGCCTATGATAGATTCTAAGCCTTTCACTATACGACAAAAAAAAAAACAGAAATCACAAGACAACCTGCCATAAGCAAAGTGCAGACTGCAATCAGCTGAAACCTGTTGGTGCTTAACAAATACCAACAACCTCTTTTGCTAGTAAAAAAACAAGCGCCCCAAAAAAGTGAAAACAAAAACTCAGGTAGCATCACCATGAAAATTCATAGTAGTTTGTGAACAACACATTACCACCACCCGTGATTATTAGCAGTGGAGAAGTAACAAAGCTTTAAAGATGTGATATGTACCCTTCTTTGTTATTAGTACCTTGATTTTTTCTTTTGTGGTCTTTCCTTATTATCCAAAATTAGAAACGCAAAAGGAGGGGCTAACACCTATCTCACGTTACATTGTTGGTGTTATAGATAGGATCGCAGGTGAAGGGTGAAACAAATATACATGCACGTGTGCATGTGAGCGTGTGATGTGTGTGCTGTGTTATATGAGTTGGGAAGTTTCGGTTTTAGAACCTTTGAAAAAACGTAGCGTGTGTCCGAAGCTCACCATTTCTAAATCAGTTTTCTTAGGATTATTACGTTTCCACCAACTGTTCCCAAATTGAAACATTGATACATATACGTATCTAAAGTCCCTACCTGTCTCTCTTGGCCTCAAGACTCATAGGTATCCAACTACCCTTTACTCTTAGGATCATAATCATCATGAGACAATCAGTCTGAAAATTGTATCAATCATTTCTTAAACATTTGGTTTTTTTTTATGCGAATTAAAAGATGTTTTGTTGTTCACTTTTAGGTAAAGGCAATTTTTATTTCCACATGTTTATGTGCCTGGTTGTGTTTTATTTTGTTTATTACATATAAGATCTTTGTAGTGTAACCTTTGGATGTGTTCTAACATTTTTGTGTTTGATAATTAAGAAGTGTGTTAACGGGGTGTTGGATATACATGACTTGGTAACGTTATTTGTTAGTCTTACATTGACAGAAACGTTATATAAATGGAGCAGAAGAAGAATAAGAGAGCAAGAGAAGATAATGAAGTTGAGATTGAGTCTTCTTTTGTGGATAACAACAATGCAAAGAAGAGAGATAGCTATGGCATAAGTTTCTCAAAGGAAAAGAAGGAAGTGGAAGATAAGGGTTGTCTCAATGCATGGAATTCTCACTTGGCATTAGGAGTGTTTGATTTCCCTTGGCTGAAAGATGGTGTCATATCCAAATCAGAGGACTGCTTCTTGTATTTAGAAGACAATTTCATGTCATCTCTAGAACCACAAGACACTTCCTTTGAAGCTTCTAGTATTGAAATCTGTGAGGAACATGGCTTGTGTGAGACTATAGAGGAATCAATTGCTCATATTCCAGAACTCAAGTTGATGGAGGATGTGTTGCAGCCATTTGAGAGTAATGGATTAGAACTGGAAGTAGAGGATGTAGATTGTATTTGGAGCTTTGTTCTCAATAAGCCTCTTTGACAAAAGCAGCAATGTTGGTGTTTTCTCAGGTAAATAGGTCCAGCTAGAATCTACATCACAAATGGATATGACAAGGTTGGGTTAAGTGTCTATTGATCAATCCCTTTCTTTACTTTCTATTCCCTCACTTCTGCTTGGCTTTTATTTGGATAAGCCATCACCAATTTTGTTACACTTTTTCTTTCAATGTCCAAATAAAATTTGCATGGCCTTGTATGCTGGTAAATTAGAAAATGTAGTACTAAAGTTTGGGACTTAAATTTACTCAACATTCAGTATGTATATACATTTACTACTTCTTTTATGCAGGACAAGTATACCTCATATGTGGAATTTCAGATATTTTCCCAGTTGTAAGGGATCCACTTCATTCCATTTCACCTCATAAACCCTAGCAAAAAAATATTAAAATTTGAACCTAGAAACTCCATATGATGATGAATGTAATACCCACACACTAGCATAGTCCTGAAATTTGAAATCCAATTCTGTTCACCACAGTCCAAATTAAACCTAGAAGAATACAAAAGTTCATTTAGACAAAAGGGAATTTTGTGAATATGATATAGATCAAAGAGTAATTTGTAGTTTTGTGGAGTTACTTTGTTGAAATGAGTGTTGATGTTTGACTGTTCCAGAGGTGGAAAGGTTGTCTAATATTTATAGGAACCGTAGAAACTAATCTTTTTCTATTGGAGGAATGTTTTTAGCATACAGAATTTTTTTTTAGAAAATGTCTTTTAAGAATTATAACAATTAGAAATGTTATAAATACATTTGATATATTTAAAAGATTTTTAAGAATATTATCATATATATAATGAAGATATTTTCATTTTATAGAAATTTTAGATTTTATCTCTTTTCTAAAAACATTTTATTAAAAAATATTTTATGCAAATGTTAATTTTTAAAAATATTTATATCAAATATAAAAATATTTTAAAAATAAAATTTTAAAAAAGCTTAAAAGAATATCCTTAATTCTTATAAAACATCTCCAGTTTCTTTTGGTAGTAGTGGAGTATGCTCACATGTCCACAATTTGGTTGGTTTCTTTAACATTTATTTTTTCACTTATTTTCAGTGGTCGACATGAATATGCTTTAATGATTTTCTGCGTTTAAAAGCCATTATACGTTACCTTCAAAATGATTGAGTGGGGCTTGCTGTAGTTGTGACTCTATTATAACTCTGAACCACCCATCCTTCTCAAAACTTTTTCCCTTTAAAATTAATTCCTTAGATGTTTTGAAAACGAAAATGAAAATCATAATGCATGGATATGTTCTTTATTTGAAAAAAATAAACTTTTGATCCGCAATAATAATAACAATAAATTCACTAATAAAGTAAAAAAAAATCTTCTATCATTTAATCATAAATTATCATATTATTGAAAATTATTAATTTTTTATAATAATTACTTAAAAATTATATTTATTATAATTTTAAATGATTAATAATAATAATATATCAAAATTGAATTTAAATAATAATAATAATAACTGTAATAAATAATATACCTAAAAATACCAAATATTCCCTATCACAATCAACAATAATAGTTGACTAGCTGTCTTGTATCATAGTTATTAGTTGAGGTTAGTGTTTTTCTTTTGTTTTTACTTTTATTGAGAAGAAGAGACAGTGGAGTAAAGATAAAGAATCAGCACAATGGTTTAAAAGAATAACATAGCATCATATTTAATGGAAAGCTTAGGATCGTCACTTGAAGAAAAAGTAACACATATCATAATATAATATGCTAACTTCTAATGTGATGATGTTACTATGGACATTTCAATCTTACAATATTTTTAAAACAGTTTTTAGTAAACGGTAGTTAGACAAATCTCAAATGGCCCAAAGGAAAAGGTTTGAATAGAATTTTTTTTATTTTTAATGTAAAATAAAAATGGTTAGTGAAGCTACTTTTGGCTGTTACCTGGTTTGTTAGGACAAGGGAAATAGATAAATTGAAGTTGTTGAAAGTTATTGAATAAATAAATACAGTAAAACCAAAGTAGCTTAAGAAAATAAAAGTAAAATAAATTTACTGCATAAAACTATATATTCCTTTTCATTTGATAGACTCTCTGCATGACGATATTTTCCTTTGGAGGTTTGGTTCCTATATCCTTTTTCTTAGAAAATGCATCATAAATACAGAACTTAAAATGAAAAAAAAAAATTAAAATCTAAGCATCAATAATTGAAAATGGTAACTTTGGACTTTGGTGGATAGTTGCAATCTTGGATTGTGCCGACACTTTTGGTTTCTATGATTAGTATTATTATTATATCTCTAAAGCAACAGAGCAACCATTGATCTTGTAATTTGTGATTTTCATATTTCCATAATCCAAAGTTTGGGAACAATTGGAATGTGCTTAAAAATCTGCATATAGTTAATCACAGTCATATGAAGTCGATGTATAACCAACCTAGAGCTCTTTCCCCTATTACTAACATAATAAATATGCAGTGGCAAAAGAAAAAAACTTATTTTTTTTTTATATTATTGAGTAATATGATATGATATTAGTAGAGAAATAAAAATATGTTTTCAATCAAATTTAGTTAATAAATCATCTAATCAATCATAATGGTCATTGTTTTATTTAAATTGCTTTCTATCTAAAGTAATTATATCATATTACTTAATAATCCTAGAGAATCCAAATTCAAACGAAAAAGGTTTTTTTTCATTTTATTTACATTAATGGTGGAATAATTAGTAAAAAATACCAACATGATTTTGTAGAATTTAAGCATTTTTATTTTTCCATCTTCAAATTTTCTATTACAGACAATTAGGACTCAAATGCAAAAATGATGAACTACCGACAAGAAATTTTTTTCCCAATACAATAGTTGGTGAAATGCATAATTGTTATTTAATAAATTATAGTATGATAGTGTAATGATAAGTCATATATTATTCTCTAGTTGATCAAGATGACAAATTAGTACTGGAACATCCATTCTATTATATTCCATTTTAATGCTATCTATTTTTTAAAATGATAAATAATTTCAACCGTTAGAAAAAATTATATTTGGATGTATACTGTTGGATATTATTTTTCTTAGAATTATTTCACGTTTAATAGTCAAACCTAACTTTTTTTAATTAGGAAAAATTTTATTTTATATTTAAAAATAGATAAAATAAAATAGAAAAAGATTAATATAATATAATATGCAATATTATAAAAATAAAAATATAAAAAATATGTTAAAAAATATTATTAAGATATATAATAATCAAAATTATTTTAATTAAGACATATTGGATGGAATACCATATAAATCGTAAAGGAAAATACACATTAATGGTTCCAGCTGCATTATTTATAAATTTAAAATTTTAAAATATGAAAATTATTTATTCACATATGAAAATAGGTGGATTGAAATTGAAAGAAGAAAAATAATAAAAAAAGAGATATAATATAAAATATAATGTAATAGAAAAATATAAAAAATATTTTAAAATAAAATTCTTATTAAAATACATAATCAAAATCGTTTAAAATATTCGCAGTTAATGAATTTACTTTAAGAGAATCATGTTTAAAAATTATCTTTAGTAAAATTATTGTAATGCTGCTTTTCATTCGTGTTTTTTTAGGTGCAATGTTTTCCTTGCTTTTATATCAAAGGAGAAAAGAATATTTGTAAATTTTATATTAGAAAAACTCGTTACAGTTTGCCAATTTTTAAAGCTATGTTTGTTTTAAGAGGAACCTCCATTTTTCCAAAAGTGATATTTATTTTTCAGCCGTTCAACATGCCTTTTATTCTAACCATTGTATTGATTTTAGAAATTGATTTTAATTGAGGCAAGTTTAATCAAACAAGCACAACAATTAGTTGTGTTTCAATTTTTTTTTCAAAATAAGAAAACAGGAAGCAAACAAGTTATAATTTATATTTAGAAAAAACTTCTATAATATAATATACATCTATTTATATAATAATCATCCATTTATATTTAATTTATTAAATCTATTTTACTTTTTTTATTATTTTTAAAATTTATCAACTATTACAGAAATAAACATGAAAGAATTATTACTGCTTATATATATATATATATTTGAGATAAAAAAATATTTAAAAAATATTAATTCAGTTTTTATTTACTATAAAATAAAAAACCTTTTAAGGAAGCGGCAATCACGCGCGTCCGAGTGGCCAGCGAAGCAAGTTTTCTTCCCATGCTGTGCATCACATGCTCAACAACTTGAACCATACAAACAATTTAATTTTTAATTTTATTATTATTATTACCTAATACTACTAATTAATGATAATAAAATTCACTCACCAAAAAATGATAAAATTAATTATTAATTATTAACCTTAAACAAATTAACCCTTATCTGAACAAGATTTTGTTTGATTAACGCGTTTTCTTTCTCTCTTCCTTCTTTAACTCAGCTAATGACAATTACATTGCATTAATCATCGTTTTAAGAAGAAAGTTGCCGTTTGCAAATAGTGACACACCAAAAAGTTACGCACACAGGCAAAGACTCGTTCTTTTACCCTCTCTCTCTCTCTCTCTCTCTCTCTCCCCCCCCCCCCCCCCCCCCCCAATTCTCGTTCATTGTTTGGTTCTTTCTTCTTCCTATTATCTCTTCAACGTTCTTTCACTTCTTCGGTCTCTCAGCATGGACATGCATTTTTTCAGTAAAGGGTAGAAGAAAAAATTGTAGTTTTTGAAGAACGGGTTTCTTTCCCATTTCGCACTCGCAATTCAACATACCCGCAAGAAAAAGATAAAGTGGGTCTTCTTTTCTTCTCGGGAAGTTTCCTTCTTGGTTCCAATTTCTTCGTTTTCTCCATCTCTGAGACAAACTGAATCTGTGCGGTTTTCAAAGCTTTTTCTTTTCCCCCTAAAATGGTGGCGGTGAGAAACATTGTGTTGTTGTTGCTTTCCGTCACTGTTGTGGCTCCGATTGTGCTCTACACTGATCGCCTTGGCTCCTTTGAATCCCCCTCCAGTGAGTTTCCCTTACTTTTTTCCTTCAAATTTTCTTTGCTTTCTCCATTTTCTGATGATTTTGGTTTCTTTGGGTTGGTTTTTGAATGCATTCTGCAGCCAAACAAGAGTTTATTGAAGATGTCACTGCTTTTGTAAGTGGTGGCTATGCCCTTGAAAGATTCTTCACTTCTTTTAGTTTTATAGAAAGAGTGAGATCTTTGAGTTTCTGAATCTTCTTTTCTTATGTTGTTTCAGACTTTCAGTGCAGCAGACTCTGGCCACTTGAATCTACTGCCACAGGTATAGTACTTCCCCTTCTTTTTTTCTTCTTTTGTTTCTAACTCTTTTTCTTTTGTGCATATGAATCTGTGATAATTTATTATTAATTGCTGAATCTCCCATCTGTCCTTTGTAAATAGGAAACTTCAACCGCCATTAAAGAACCTATTGGTGTTGTGTATACGGAGGATGACTCAGCTAACACAAAGAATTTGCCTCAAGGTATTTTGTTTAGTCTTTTTTTATTGTTGGGTTAGATTTTGAGTCTTTTGCTCTTTCTTTTCTGGGGTCCTTTTTATTGTATTTCCACTTTTATCTAATCACTTTGTCACATTGATCGGACATACAACTAGTGAAATCAAGGGAGCATGTATCTGCCAGGGTGTTGTCTACTACAACTGGGGAAGATCAAACTGAAAAGGAGAACCCCATCAAACTGGTGACAGATGGAATTAAGCAAGGAAATCAAGGCTACAATGCCTTGGAGAAATCTGATACAGTTGGTGAAAATATGAATGGGGAAGATGCTATTGATGTTGATGATGACAATGAAGGAAAACTTGCTAAATCATCTCATGCTTCTACTCAAGAGCCTCAGATTAATGTAGGTGATATGTTCTTGATTTTAGTATCTGTTTGTTTCTTCATTTTGTATCTACTCCTGCTTCATGCTCATGTAAATCTTAAACAGTGATAGTTGGGTAAGAAAATTCCGTTAGCCATCTCTCTTGCCAATAATTTATACAAAAATGGTTTCTTGTTGGGTTGTCAATATTATGTATACGCAGGGCTTCTGGTGCATGAATTTTGTCATTTTATTGGGAGTTTAAATTTAAGGGCTGACTATGTACGCTGACAGAAAAAGGCACCATAATGTGTGAGACACTCACCTGGAGTGATCTGGGTATGGTAGATGCACCCGACCTCTCCTCCACTTATTCAACTATTAGAACTTCATGACCTCCATGTCACAAGGCAACAACCTTAACATTGTGACAAGGCTTACCCACTACAATGTACATTGATACCTCTAATATAATTTGTTTTCTATTGCAAAAATAAAAATAAATAGAAAATTGGTAGTATAGTTTTCATGTAATTTGTTTTCAATTGCCAGTTTCAGTTAAGGAAAGGAAACGAATAAGTTGCTATATGGTGTTGCCCTTCAATATTTGTTACTACATCTTTCCAACCTAGTTTCCAAAAAATTACCTTATTCTAATTAAAAAAATCAGCCTCAATGCACACTAAGTTTTGTTTCACATTTGATGCATCTTTTTTCAGGCTACCAAACAACAGCAACAACAAGCAATGGAAATTTCTAGAGAAATAAACACGAAAGGACCTGTATTGTCCGGAACCCGTAAGCATAATGACCAAATGCCATCTGATGCTCGGGTAAAGCAACTTAAAGATCAGCTTATCCAAGCTAAGGTCTATCTTTCCCTCCCAGCAGTAAAAAGCAATCCTCATCTCACTCGGGAGCTTCGTTTACGCGTAAAAGAAGTTTCACGAACACTTGGGGAGGCCAGCAAAGATTCAGATTTACCTAGAAAGTATGTACACCTATAAGCTGTTATCTTCATGTTTTCCTGTTATATTATGATTCTTGAGTTTGTGTCCTCTTTATGTTTCTCCCATAGCTCATTATCTGCTCTGAGCTGCATAATTGTTCAGTCTTAATCTGTATTTGTATTAATGCCAGTGCAAATGAGAGAATGAAGGCAATGGAGCAAACACTGATAAAAGGAAAACAAATTCAAGATGATTGTGCTGCTGCTGTGAAGAAACTTCGTGCAATGCTTCACTCAACAGAGGAGCAGCTTCATGTTCTCAAGAAGCAGACTTTGTTCTTGACACAGTTGACAGCTAAAACACTGCCCAAAGGTCTGCATTGTCTTCCATTGCGCCTTACAACAGAGTATTATAACTTGAATTCTTCTCAGCAACAGTTCCCAGATCAAGAGAAGTTAGAAGACCCTCATTTATACCATTATGCCATATTTTCAGACAACATATTGGCAACAGCTGTTGTTGTGAACTCAACTGTTTCCAATGCTAAGGTAAATTGTTTTCACTTTGAGAATTCTTTTTGACATTTCTTTGGTTTCCAAGATCATTGAGAAATATCAAAGAAATTTGATATGGTTGTATTGCTGTATAACTACACTTTATCTATTTTGACTAAAAAAATTGTTTCTATTTCATGTTTGGTCCAAGTTAGTGAAGAATTAAAACAAAAGGCAAATCAACTAGAAGTTTTAATATCATTGATTCAAACAGTGATTTTATTTTCTTTTGACATCTCATGCTTGTAATAACAATATTTTAATGGATTTGCAGGATGCTTCAAAACATGTCTTCCACATTGTTACTGATAGGCTCAATTATGCGGCAATGAGGATGTGGTTTTTGGGGAATCCTCCAGGCAAGGCGGCCATTCAAGTTCAAAACATTGAAGACTTGACATGGTTGAATTCAAGTTACAGTCCTGTTCTTAGGCAGTTAGGTTCCCCATCTATGATAGATTATTACTTCAAAGCTCATCGAGCAACGTCTGATTCTAACCTGAAGTTCAGGAATCCAAAGTATTTATCTATCTTGAACCACCTCCGCTTCTACCTGCCTGAAATCTTTCCAAAGCTCAACAAAGTGCTGTTCTTGGATGATGATATAGTTGTTCAGAAGGACTTGACTGATCTTTGGTCGATTAATTTGAAAGGCAACGTCAATGGTGCTGTAGAAACTTGTGGAGAAAGTTTTCACCGATTTGATCGCTATCTCAACTTCTCAAATCCTCTTATTGCGAAGAATTTTGACCCACATGCTTGTGGATGGGCGTATGGTATGAATGTGTTTGATTTGGTAGAATGGAAGAGGCAAAACATCACAGAGGTGTACCACAACTGGCAGAATCTGGTATGTAGAGCACTTTGGTTTACTTTTCACTTTTTAGCAAGTATATCCCTTATGATTAATAGTTACTCACATTAGTCATATGCAAGATTAGTAACATAATTTTATTTTTTGAATAAAAAATTAATTGGACTACAACTAAGATCCAAGCTGATACATGGGCATTTTCACAATTGTTCTTAATTGTCCAAAGGTGGGAATTGAGATATGTAATTTTGTGTGCTTTGGCATGTTCATTAATGTTAATCTGCGACCATTAGTCCATCCTAATTTTGAGATGACTTTTTTTCTGATTTCAATTGTGAACTGATTTTCTTTTCTAATTAAACTGATGCAGAATCATGATAGACAACTATGGAAATTAGGAACCCTGCCACCTGGTCTCATAACATTCTGGAAACGCACTTTCTCACTGAATCGGTCTTGGCATGTCTTGGGTCTTGGCTACAACCCCAACGTCAGCCAAAAAGATATTGAACAGTCTGCCGTTATACACTACAATGGAAACTTGAAACCATGGCTTGAGATAAGTATTCCCAAGTTTCGAAGTTATTGGGCAAAGTATGTTGACTACGATCATGAGTATTTGCGAGAATGCAATATCAATCCATAGGGAGGTCTTTTTCAGTATGCATGATCATTGAAGTTTTCTTGGGATTAGCCAAGTTGTAGTGGTACACCTTTTAGGTCTGAAATGCCATCCATGTAGGGCTTCTATTTTTTTAAAGCTTTACCATTCTTTTAGCATACGTTTTGCTATTTTAACATGGCTATTTTTTTGGTCTTGCAACCTTGATCACATACCTGCAGAGAATGCTAACTGTACTTGTAAATGAATTGAAGAAGCTAGCCTTCCCACCCCCCCCCCCCTCTTTTCTGTGTATTCTTCTTTGGCCCTGTGTTCTGGATTGTGCCTCCTTTTTCAAAACATCTCTTTTGTCCTGTAGCCTCCTCTTGTTTCTTGTTCATGTTTTTCAGTTGACACTGACACTCTTCAATATTATCTAGCTTGTGTAACCCCATGTAGATTATATCGGTATTCTTTTGCTATTTGTAATAATACCTTTGCAATTTATCACTTTTAATCAATTCTTGAATCTGTTTATATATATATATTTTTTCATACCATTGGCATATGGCAAATCAACTTCTCTGGTAAAGTTGTTCAATATAATTGTAGGATGGTGATGCCTCTTCACGTTTTCAGTATCAGGTTGTTTCTTATGTTTCTTTTTGTAAGTTGAATGTAGAGTGTGGTAGATAATGATTAAAAAAAAAAGAGTAGAAGTGGGGTAGAAGCTAAAGGAAATATGGTTGTTCAAGTAGGGTTGAGTGGAGAATGCATGATGTTGATGCGCATAACATAGCTGTCTCCCAGTAGTAAATAAGCATATTGTGATCACGTGCTGGTGGAACCCATTCTGTTTCTTAACCAGTTGTTGATCACGTGCCTCAACACTCCGTGTTTCCGTAGCTGTTGGCCGTTCCTGTGAAAATGATAGTATGAACACCCAAAATTCAACAAAATCAATCACCAAAGATATGGACAAGAAAAAAGGTATTGAAAGAGAATTCGGAACAAAAATATAATTGCTTTAACTTTTTTTTTTTGAAAAAAAAAACTTGCTGATGTATATATCTATGAAGGTGTATTTTAAACGATAAATTATGTACTTATAATAATTGAGTAGAAAACTACATGCAAATTTGATTCTTTTAAAGTGAATTGTTTAGAAATCACCTGTCTCTTTTGTATTTTAGAGGATAAAATGTATAATCACAAAAGTGGATTCAAAATTCATAAATAGAGTGTTAATATATGACTGAGGGTAAAAGGAGAAACTAATCTGATCTCTTTTATATATATATATATATATATTCAATGGGCTTAAAACCCAAAAAAGAAATTCTCCCTACTAGAATCTTATATAAATGATAAAGATTAATTTTAAATATTTATATTTATATATAATTATATGGTTAACATCTGTTTCCGTTCACATTGGATACACCTTATAGTGATAAAAATTGATTTTGAAGTACTTTTGATTTTGTAAAATAAAAAAAATATATAAAATAAAACAATTTTTCACTTAAAATATATTTCACTATAGCTTTTTGACCTGTGCATATGAGGTTAAAAACATCTTTAAATATTATCTTAAAAAAAATGAAGTTATATAATTAGATTTTAAATATCTATTTTTTAATAATAGTGATAAACTTAGTTTTTATAAATAACTCTTGTTCATCTTAATTTTTTAAAAAAATTAAATTTCATCAGTCTAATTATCAAATTAAAAAATTTTATTGTATAAATTATATTTACAAAATTTTATTAAATTAAAATAAATTTGATAATTTAATATATGTTAAAAGATATCTATTATAAATTAAAACTTTTAAATTGACAATTGAATCGATGAAGGTTAACATTTTAAAAATATTAAATAAAATAATTTTAATAAGAGTTGTCATTACCTTTTTAATATATATATCAAATTAGTACCAATCAACTAGCATGAAACCTTTTTATCAGGAAATTGAACCTTTATTTTAGAGTAGAAGGATACTCCAACCCATTTAGTTACATAAAAGTTATAATAGACATTGTAGTGGGTTGTTGCACCAGTTTACTGAGTTTAGAAAACTCTGTTGCTGCCTTTATTATACTTAATTAGAAGTTTTAAGCTCAATAACAAAACTTATTTTCATGTAAAAACCAAACACATTTTGTAACTTGGACTTTGGTTAATAATCTGTGCATCTCAGTAGTTGGTGGTAAACTGGTGAGGTTAGGCAAATTGATAATTATAACTAGTAATTTTTGCTGGAGTATGTCACGTTCATTTTTTCATACTCATCCCTCCTACCCTTTCCCATTGATAAATGTTCAATCATGTCATGACTTCACAATTTAATTGATTTATATTAGTGTGACAGGGATGTTACCCAAAAAGAATGTGAACGACTCATTTCTCATGTTACACTCAAATTGCAGAATACAGTAAACATTTTAATTATATATTATTTTTGGGTCAAATACATCTGAATTAGATTAAGGTTGCACACCTAGCCAACAACATTGCTTGTGATACAAAGTGTCTTAAGTTAAGCAAGCAAGTAAGCAATCTTACTTGTACCGGTAAAAGACCTTCCCAAACAAATAAAGCTTTTCATACCACAATTCCCTTTGTAGAACATTGGAAAGAAAGGGTATTTTTTTTTAAAAGAAACAGGATCACAATATAAATAAGATGCTGATTAAAGAATATTGAATGTATATTATTTATTTTTTAACTATTTAAAAAGTAAGTAATAAATATTTTTTTAATATTTTGAGTATAATAAATATTTTCTTTTACATTATTGAATAATAAGTTGTGAGAAGAACGTTTGGTATGTAAACATAAATAATAACAAAGGAAATTACATTTACATTTTTTTAAAATTTGTAAAATTTTAATTTAAAAAACCATTTTAATTTTTTACATTATTTTACCATTTTTTATTTATGTAATTGTATAAGAAATTAGAAAAAATTTTCTATAATCAAGAAAGTATGTGATATTAAGTTATTATATAAATTTAAAAAATGTATAATATATTTAATAAAATTTTATTAAATCTGTGTGAATGTGAATGTGAATGTAATTTGTTGATAATAATATTGTTGTCTTGTGGTTCACTTTCAGCATCACCACAACACTCATGTGAAATGTTGCTACAATTGGTGATGAACACGTTTTAAAGAATCAAGATAAGAGACAAATGACAGCTATGAAGTAGCTTAAGGCGTTTGTTTTAATGGCATCAAAGCTTCAGCTTCACTTCAATGATATATATTGTGGATTAGGATTAGATGACATACTTTGATTAAAGAGTCCAAGAAAATGATGAAATATCATTCCCTCTGCTGTTTTATGCTGTTTATCATTCATATACTTCTAATAACAATGTAACATAAGTGGTGGATGAAGTGTGTGCCAAAACTTCAAACTACTCATTCTGTGTTGAGACTCTATTTTCTGACCCGCATACCCCAGAATCAGATCGCTATGGCCTAGCCTATGTTGCATTTTGTTTGGCATACCTCAATGCCAGTGGCACCAAGGACTACATAACAAAGCTGCTAAAAAATGCCAAATCCACTTCAACACACTACCGCATGTGTCTTCAAAGCTGTGCCCTTGATTATGAAAAGGCTATATCTGCAATTGAAACAGCTTACAATGATTTGAACTCTGAAAGCTTCTATCAGTTGGCTGATTTGGCTGCTGTTGCTTCTCATGCTGCTCAGTATTGTCAAGTTACTTTCAAACCAACCCATCATTCCCCCTTTTACTTCATCAATATTGCTTTAATGGGTCTTTGTGAAATTTGTCTAGTTATTTCTAAATTGTTCACCGGGTCCTAATCTTAATCTCCAACATATTTCACTTTTATAGGTAGCAATTTGGGTTTTACATTGCTTTTGTTTTTTGGGTACATGAGATTCTCCTGTATGAAGATAGATAGATAGATCAGTCCTGAAACACCTTTTTGCCTTTTGTTCTCAACCATCAAGATTTCAAAGGGTGATTTAATAGTGAAGGAGAAATTTTAAAAATAATTAAATTTTGTAATGTTAATGCTGACCTAGAATGTATATGCTTGTAGCAATATCACAAACAATTTAACATACATGTACAAATATAAGAATATGTGGTAACCACTGTATTTTCTAAGCATGGTTATAAAATTTTATTTTTAAATATTGTGTATAAAAAATATTAAAAGGAAATTTTATTTTGATAATCTGTATACTTTAAAAAAAATAGCCTTTAGTTATCAGCTAGGAAATATTCTTAAAATAAAAAAACAAATAAATTAAGATATTCAACTAAGAACGTTTGTTTGGACATCTGCATAACTAAGTTAACAAATAAACAGTTAAAAATACACCACACACAAGGTAGAAGGGACGTATAGTGATAGCATTTTTATTTTTATTTTTTCCATCAAAAATGATTCCAATGTATTCACAAAGAGACACTTATCCTTTGTTTCAATGAAAATAGAATAGAAAAAAATTATGAAAAAAGAAATTAAGGAGGATGAAATCAAATTAGGTTGTTTATTCGGATGAAATTAGAAAAAAAAAATTATATAGGATCACAAGAAAAAAATTTCTCCTTAAAGTGGGGAAACAGGGAGAGTAAATGTGGGTTTTTTTATTTTTTATTTTAAATAATATTTATACAATATGTAAATATGAAAAAAAAAATATTTTTTATATTAAAAATTAATTTTTTTATAGTTCATTTATTTATTTTTTCTACCAATCCAAAAAAATTAAGAAGATTTATTTTATATTTTTTTATTTTTATCCATCTAAAAAATATTAACTTACGTGTTATCATGTTATCATAGGAGGTTATGAAAAAAAAAATTTGTTTGCATTTGAAAAATTCAGTTACGCTATCCGAAAAATCACGAAAGAAGTGTATAATAGAGTTTCTTTTTAAAAACAAAAACAGACATTTACGGCATGTTTGTTTCAGCTTTTTTTAACATTAGATCTGGTGCGTAGTATTTCTCATAGGATTGTTAACCAATTTAATTATAATATATATATATCAATCTTTTATCTAACTAATTAGACCTTTGTTAATAGAAATTTTACGTAAAATCAGACGTGCGTTTAGTAGATAGATTTTAAGGTGTATACTGACACTTATATTATAAATACTTACAACCGAAATGTTTAATAGAAAGATTTTTAAAGTGTATACTTGTATACACCACGTGATGTGTATAAAATTTTAGAAATCAATTTTGATTCTAAACTAATTACTTTCATCAAACTCTTCAGAAAATGACAACATATCATCAGTAATGGTTTACGCGTAACCAATTATTTTTATATGGTCAATGCCCATCTTTAACGTAGAATCTTACTTGAAAATCTGAAAAAAGGAAACATGCTTGTAGAACCCGTTACTTACAAAATTTGATTAAGTTTTTCTATTATATTTCATACTCCTGAGGGCCGTTAATGGTGCTCCAATATGATAAGAATCCGTGGTTTCTACATAGGATCGATGATCCACAAGTGTCTTTATCACCGCCGCCGTTTCCTGAGGCATTTCAAAGCTTCAATTTCCACCGACTCAGAAATGGGTTTGGTGAAAAACCCCAATTGGGTTCCCAAGAATTTGAGTTTGAGACCAAGGTCCTCGGATGACTCACTCCACAAACGTAACGCGGAGATAACGATTCTGGGTCGCCGCGGCAAGCTCATAGAAGCAAGGAAGCTGTTCGACGAAATGCCTCACAGAGACGCCATTTCTTACAATAGCATGGTCACCCTTTATCTGAAGAACAAGGACTTACTTGGAGCCGAAACGGTTTTCAAGGCAATGCCACAAAGGAACATTGTTGCTGAGTCTGCAATGATTGATGGGTATGCTAAAGTTGGTCGCTTGGATGATGCCCATAAGGTGTTTAATAGTATGACTCAGAGGAATGCGTTCTCCTGGACCAGTTTGATTTCTGGGTATTTTAATTGTGGACGAGTTGAAGAGGCTTTGCACTTGTTTGATCGAATGCCTGAGAGAAATGTGGTGTCCTGGACTGCAGTGGTTTCAGGTTTGGCACACAATGGGTTCATAGATCTTGCTTGGAAATTTTTTTATCTCATGCCTGAAAAGAATATCATAGCTTGGACAGCTATGATCAAGTCATATCTTGACCATGGCTGCTTTGGTGAGGCTTTTAAGCTCTTCCTTGAAATGCCTGAGAGAAATGTTCGTTCTTGGAACATCATGATATCGGGTTGTCTGAATGCCAATAGGGTGAATGAAGCTATACTTTTGTTTGAATCAATGCCGGATAGGAGTCATGTTTCATGGACGGCTATGGTTTCGGGTTTGGCACAAAACAAGATGATTGGGGCTGCAAGGAATTATTTTGATCTCATGCCTAATAGAGATACGGTTGCTTGGACTGCAATGATCACTGCATATGTTGATGAGAAGCTCATGGATGAAGCTTGTGAGCTTTTCAACTTGATGCCAGAGAAGAATGTTGGGAGTTGGAATATAATGATTGATGGTTATGCAAGGAGTGGTGACATAGGGGAAGCCTTAAGGCTGTTTGTTTTGATGCTACGATCTTGCTTTAGACCCAATGAAACCACTATGACTAGCGTAGTAACTTCCTGTGATGGCATGGCAGAGCTCATGCAAGCTCATGCAATGGTTATACGACTTGGGTTTGAGCACAACACCTGGCTTACAAATGCTCTTGTTACTTTGTATTCCAAAAGTGGGGATCTTTGTTCTGCTAGGGTTGTTTTTGAGCTACTAAAGTCAAAAGATGTAGTGTCATGGACCGCAATGATAGTAGCCTATTCAAATCATGGACATGGTCACCATGCCTTACAGGTATTTGCACGCATGCTAATATTAGGAATCAAGCCAGATGAGGTTACCTTTTTGGGACTCTTATCAGCATGTAGCCATGCTGGTCTTGTCAACCAAGGTAGAAGACTGTTTGACTCAATCAAGGATACTTATAATTTACATCCTAAGGCTGAACACTATTCCTGCCTTGTAGACATTCTAGGTAGAGCAGGACTTGTAGATGAAGCAATGGATGTAGTATCTACTATCCCTCCTTCTGAGAGGGATGAAGCTGTTTTTGTGGCATTGCTTGGTGCATGCAGGCTTCATGGGGATGTTACAATAACCAATTCCATAGGCGAGAAGCTATTAGAGCTAGAGTCCTCCAGTTGTGGGGGGTATGTACTACTAGCAAATACATATGCTGCAGAAGGCCATTGGGATGAGTTTGCACGTGTAAGGAAAAGAATGAGAGAGAGAAATGTGAAGAAAATTCCAGGATATAGTCAAATACAGATAAAAGGAAGAAATCATATATTTTTTGTTGGGGAGAGATCCCATCCTCAGGTTGAGGAAATTTACGGATTATTGCAACAGAATCTTCAACCTTTGATGAGGGAAATGGGTTATACAGCAGAGAACTCATTGCTTCTAGAATAGAATATCTCAAATGGAAGATGCTTATTGTGTTTTTTAAGTTAAGCATTGGTTGCTTAATTTTTTTAACCATTGGAGACACATGAGTAGGATCCTAATTTAAGGAATAGTTGTTTAAATAAGCAACTGATTCTTAAACCAAAAATGTGAATCCATTGTAAGTAAAAATTAAAATGAAATAAAATTTTAGGATAAAATAAATTTAAAAAAAAAATGAATTTGAAGTAGCTTTTAGGATCTATTTGGTAAATTTTGTTGTATTATTCTATTTTAAAGAAATAAGTTGTTTGAAATTGTATGAAGAGAAGATGATATGTAATATCAGGATCTACAAAAAAAATGGATAAGTATTTCTTATAGAATACTCTATGGTAGATACTTAGTTCTAATTAATTAAAGACCAACCTAAACTATATAATTGAAGTAAAAAAAGCTATACTCTAGTGTGGGATACTATGAATGCTCCAGCTAAGTTCAAACTTTGGTTTGCTATTGCATCTGATATAAATGACTGAGAGATAATAACTTTATAAGGAGTACAATATAGTGCGTGTAATCTCCTTGGATTCAGATTCTCTTCAACTCTACTAAGAATATCTTTTGCATCCCTATGCCCCTGAGTGACACATAACTAAACACACTGATAAGTAAGAATGCAAAGTGGACAAACTTAGAAGAGGATGTTGCTTAGGAGGGTGTTTTAGGCTTGAAAGAGGAATTTTTATGTTCTTGCAAACAAAGAGTGAGAGTACAAACAAGTATAGAGGGAACTGAAAAGGTAAAAAGTGAAAATGTTGCTTACCGTTCAGTTCCAAAGTCCAAATCAAATTCAAATAAGCGAATGATTTACCCTTCTGTTCTAATCATGGGATTTCCAAAAGCTGCGGTATGACTCTTTCTTTTTCTTTATGTTGTGGTCCATATAGGAACGAAAAGATTCAGAGGTGACCATGAAATCCAATTGAATTATGATCAATACACTATCAAAAGTGAGGGCGTCAAACAACTAGAAAATGCCAAAACCTGGCCTCTTGTGACTTGTGACCTATTAACAACCACCAGGAAATCAGGTGCATGTATTAAGGAAAAACTATTCGTGACTAAGAAAGAAGATACGGATAGAGACTGCAACATATTATAATAATATGCGTTTTGGATTAAAGTGAGAAAAAATTATTTCATTGATTTTTGTTATAAATGATTAAATAAAATGAGTTTTTTGTTTTAATATGTGAGTTGAAAGGTAATCTTAAAATAATCTATTTTGTTTAGATTAGTAGTTAGTTTCGTATTTAAAAATAATCCATCATTAAGAATAAAATACAAAAAGTAAAAATTTGTTAGAAAGTACTTGTTAACTTTTAATCATAAACTTCAAAATTTACTTACCATTTGAAGTTTAATTTCTTCATTGAGGTTATAATCAAAGATTATAATCTAAATAAATAAACACATTTGAACAATAATACTAACAGCCTTTCTCTACTATTCCGATTCCAACCCTTATTATAATCTAAACTAAGAAACAAATTTGAACAATAATATTTACAGCTTTCCGCGTTCCAAACACAGCTCTATGACTAGAAAGATAAGGTGATGATGCATATAATCCAAGTTCAACCCCCTTATAGAAGATGGATTTGACCAAGTCAAATTCAACTATTTGAAGAAGCAAGTAGACACATTTTATCTTTGTAGGCTAGCAAGCAGCAAGTTTTTGAGGACACAAGGAAGCTTTCCCCTTTACCTTCTTTTGAGAAGCACATAAGAGAGGATCACTAACAGCTTTCCCATATGTCATTCACAAAAAGAGAGATTCCCTAAGCTCTCAGTACTGTCATTATTTTCCTTTGATGCATCCATCGTTTTCTGGCTCTATTATAACAACTTGCTTTGAAGAAAAATATCCAATTTTAATACATTTCTCATGCACCACAATTAATGAACAAAACCTGAACCTGCATTAAAATCAGCACATTCAGGTTTGGTGATTGATAAACCAGGACAACTCAATACTAGCTTGTACACATTAAATTTTGGAAATTATTGGTTTTCTGTCATTTGTCTGCTTGTTATATGTCTTGCTTGAAGCATGTGACAGGGAGCTTTGCTACCTAACTATTCCAAATAACTTAAGGACACAGAACAAATTGATAATTGTTGGAACGTGGACACAAACCACATTCATGGAATATCTTCATTATCAAAAAATATTATTTCTACAAGTTTGATTTATTAATTGATTACTTAAATTGTGATCTAGGGTATTAGTTAACTCAAATAATTAATCCTGCCTTGTTCACTGAAGATTATAATCCAAACACTGCTAAGAGCCTATTTGTATGCTTTCAATAATTCCCTTTCCTTGAAATTGAAATTTTTCTCCTTTAATAAAACCTTTGCTGTAACGTGATTTTTTATCTCTGTAATTGTGTAAACTTGGTTTGCTAAATCATAAATCAATGTATTTGGCTAGATTTTATTTTCAGGAGTTAGAAATTGTTGCATTTGAATTTGGACAGTGTTAGTTTATTTATTTTGCATCATTTGGGATGCTTACGTTTCAACCTTTTTTTTATTTGGTGATACAGATGTTATGGTATTTATCTCACTTGAACATAGGTTACTACAGTAACCTAATGTGTAGGTAATTTGGGGCCCTCTACTTTTTTGGGTATTTTGGGACACCAAAAAGTGAATTTGGAAGAAAAAAAAAGAAAGAAATAAGGTAAAAAGAGCAAAGAAACATTTGATGGTCACCTAGGGCAAGAGTATTCAAAGACTACCTATTCTATCGCGTTTCAATCATCAATGGGACAACTCATCCTTTTTCAGATCAAAGGGAAGGCAAAGAAAGCAACAGGCTTGCAAAAAGCACATATGAAGCTGCTACTATGGCAGAATAATCCCCTTTTGAGTCCCCTTCTTTTTTTCACTCACAATATTTCTTTTATATAATCAGATAAATTTTACTGTCTTTTTTTACATTGCAACTCAAAACATAGAAAACTCAAAACCTATCATAATCATACAAGCGAATTAAATGACTTAATCTTTATTACATACTCTATAGAATATGGAGGTCTCTGGTTAAAATTCTACATATTTAAACATATGAACTAGTTGTCCACAATGTTTCCATGTCTAATTATATTATGATTAGTTAAAATCCCATATACAATGATGTCGGATAACAAATGAGCTAATATTCGAGTTTGAAAATGTGATTAAGTTTATACTCCCAACTAAATTACATAGTGACGAATCCAGAAATTTTATGTTATAAAGGGAAACAAATACTGAAAACAAACACTGATGTAATTTATACAATTGCGATCATTTTACCAAACAAACATTTGGGGTAAAGATTAAAGTAATTGTGAAACATTGACTGTAGTAGTATAAAATACTAATAGAAATTTATAGAAATAATACACATCTTATTAACAAAAGTTAAAAATCCTAGAAAGATTCTTATCCCCACAATGAACAATGTAAGTTTGTTCCTTAAATTACTATTGATATATTTAAATACCCAATGTTGCAAAAAAAAAAAAAAATTAAATGCCATGTGAGTTTCTTATTAGGAATTTTAATCCAAATCTTTCCACCAATTAGAAGCCCTTTTATATCAAACCTAGAAAGCTAAACAAGAAATATGTATCATCTATAAAAGAATAAGAATACAGAAAAAAGGGAAAAGAGATGTATAAGGTAGCCCATGTAAGTCATCCGTTTATGAAGACAAGTGGAATACGACCAATGCAAGAAAAGCATTTTGGCGCCAACCCACTTGTCTCTCTGCTTTGGCTATCTTTGCAATGCAAATAACATGACTATTTATTTACTAACAACCTAAAAAGAAAAAAGCCAAAGAATGGAAGCTATCATAGATTGATTGTTCAACCTTTTTAAATTCAAATAAAACGGTCATTTTCCCCACCTCTTGGAACCCTTTTGACCCTTCTCTTTTTCCTTTCTCTTTTTTTTTTTTTTTTTACTTTCCCATTTTCCCCTCTCTCCCTTGCTTTGTTTTTCAATCCTGTCAACAAACTAGATCTATAATTTTACTCTGGTGAAGGCAATTCACAATCCTCAAACTAGTTGGTCTCAAATTGATTCTAAGTTATAACTAATGCATGCTGAAAAATGGTATCAATATAAGCCTTGCTGCTGCTATGTTTGAATGTGAAAAAGAAAAATGTGCTCTAGTGCTATTAACAAGTTAGTGGACCCAACTCCCTATGTGGAAGGTGGGGTGGAATGCTTTAAATCTAATGGAAACTTGTCATCATTGAACACATCTCATAAATTGTCATTATGCTTAACAAGCGCTCACTTCACACACTCTAGATTTAGGGGCTATAAAAATGTTTTTTTCCTTAGAAAAAAAAGAGAAGTATATGCATACGACACTTGATGCATACACATTGTTTTCAAAATTGTAGTGTTTTTTTAATAAATGTATGAGAACAAAAGTGGAAGAAAAATGCAAGAAAATAAGCATCATATAAGTAGAGGGATCTCACTATTGTTGTAAACAACTTGTAGAATTTGACAATCAGGTTTGAGTGGGATGGCCCCATAGTATCATTGTCTTTGGAAAGGGCCATATTGGTCCTTCTCCATCCTCCTCATTTAAGCTATTTCATCAATTTCAACAACTCTTTTTTTTCTCTTATTACTAAAATATCATTTTAAATGCAAATAACATTGATGTTTAATGCTGTGGTTTGTAGACTAATTAATAAAATTTTGCCTGGGAAAGGTTACTCACAAGAAGAGGCGATAGGATCTATGACTTGAAATAGAAACTGCCAAACCCAAGTTGAGCTTTCCTAAGAAAGCAATCAAATTATAACCTTTAATAAGAATAATACTATTTCCATATTCTTAAATCACACGATTCTCACACCTTTTTTTAATAAGCCATCAAATAAAATAAAAATTAATCTTTTAAATTATTTAAAAATACTCACATTTCCATAAACAAACACACATGAAACAAACCATTATCTCTTACACGAAACCCATAAAGCAAAATTTCAAAAACCCTCTAAAGCTTTGTAAATTAGAGTGACAAGACAAATATTAATTGGGCTAGCTAGTTCATTTGAAGGTAAGAGGGTAAAAACAAAAAAGGGTTCATTTTTTATTGGTAAATGTGGACACAGCCACTTATATAATAATGGATATTGGTAGCAGTGCTTGGAAGCAGTTGTGCGTATGTAATGTACTTATGTTATATAAGCGTGTGTGTGGTGCGGATGAAGAAAGAACACAACAACAATAATAGTGACTGAGAAAAGTAACAGCAACAACGGCAACAGAAGCTGGTCATTGCTGAATTTTGCAGAGGTCTTTGTCTCCTTTTCTTTTCTCTCTTTCTCTCTCATCTGTTCTCTGCCTCAGTTGTGGCCTCATCTGGGACACACATACAAAAGCTTCAGCCTCAGAGGGTAACACAAACACAAACACAAGCACTTCTACAAGCTTTAACACAGCAGAGGGAAGAATGGGAGAAGGAAGAAGAGGAACATCAAAGCTGAGAGAAGCAGCAAGGAAGGTCGCTGTGGCAGCAGCATATGCTTGTGGGTCATTCTCCAGAAGAAAAGCTTTGGTGGATCCAGTCTCCATTGACACCTCTTGTAGTCTATCTGCCACTGTACACTCCCACTTTCCCTTTTCTTTCTTCTTTGGGTGTTTAGCATTTTGGAAAAAGATTCAAACTTTACCTGCATTTTTTAATGGGCTGCAATTTTTCAAAATTGGTCTTTCAATCTTTCAGAATTTGTGTCCTTTAGAATGACCCTCCTCATTCATGATCGGTTTGAGAATGTGAAGTTTTGGATTTGAGAATGGTCCTTCCTTCCTTCCTGCGTTTGTTAATCCATTTGTGTTTTTGTGATTTCCCTTTCTCATTTGTTTTTCTCTAATGATGGTGATTAGGGTGTGACTTGGATCAGCTATGAAATTTTTGTGGTTATTAATGTTATTATTGTTTTTCAATTTTGGTGAAGTTAATTTCTATTGAGTGTTCTATGTCTAAGAAATACTGTATGAAGGTTAAAAACAAGAGAGTTTGACATTTAATTTTTGGGTTTGTGCATTTTTGCAGGTCTCAAATTCCTCAGCTGTGTCTCCATCAACAACCCCAAAAAATTCCTCGGGGGAGATAATTGAAGGACCAGATTCTGGTATCACTACCAACATCAACAACAATGAGCTTCATAATAAGGTAATTTTGTAGTTCCTTAAACCACC
This sequence comes from Canavalia gladiata, assembly GCA_037954105.1. NCBI lineage: Eukaryota > Viridiplantae > Streptophyta > Magnoliopsida > Fabales > Fabaceae > Canavalia > Canavalia gladiata. Next base: position 52,386,469 of record CM075662.1, read on the forward strand.
ACAAGACCTTGTTTGTTTTTAGCAAAATTAATCATTTATTAATTGTTAACATTTTACAGAGGTAACTTGGTGATGTATTAATCTTATTAAGACATTCATAAGTTCAGAATTAAAGACAGTCCTCCACTTCTAGCTATTTCACATGCCTGCTACAAATATTTCTGAGCTATTTTTCACATTTTGATGCTTAACTATGTCTCGGGTTTTCTTTGTCTTCTATTATTACTTTCTAATACTTCGGAATCCAATGGGCCTCAAAGTTTGACCTTGTGGAACTTCTTTTTTTGTCTTGATTTTTCTAGCTGATGCTTAATTTTTCATTTAAATTACACTTTTGCTTTATTATTTTTCTCATCCTGTGAATTGGCAGCATTGTGTTAAAGCATTCGGTTTGGTACTAAAATATATTTAGAATAGCAAAGGTAGTGAATATTGGATACTAGCATGTGAATACCCCAGCACATGGCGCATTGGTGAAGCCAAGAATCAATTCATTAAATGCAGACCCCACGTTGGGAAGTTTCACCTGCCACAACATGCATGATCATACTTTCCCTTCTATTGTCGTGAAAACCTCTCTGGACAATTATATATGGTCATACACATGTCCTTTATGCAATAGCTTCCTAATGAAGGGAGTGAACTTTTGTGATGTACACAATCTATTTCACTGGAGTGCGGAATCTCATTTTTTTATTTTATGAACAAAAGTTTCACTGTATCTGTCCCTACTTCAATCAAATGGGTAAAAAGTAAGATAAGTTTGATTAAATCATGCATTTTTGTTTGAATGTCGGCATAAAACCACAAGAGTTTTAGGATTTTGACAAATTTTATGTATTTATTCCATTATTTTGATCTTCATCTGGTTTTAGCCCAACTTTGTCTTTATGCACTCTCTTTTCATTGAAAACGGCCTCTTCTAATAAACTAGCAATTGATCAATACTTTAGGTCCTTTGTTCCAATATATTGCTATCTTAAAAACCAGTAGAGTAGAGAGTGTGTTATATCACTTCAAAAATATGGGAGTTATCCTTTTCTCCTATTGGTACTGGTTCAAGTTAAAGTGCGTACATCTATACAGCTAGAAGCTCCTCACAAACAAGCAAACTAAGCTTGGTTAGTTTTGTGGTAGTAAAACATTCATTTTGTTGATTCATTTATTCCAGAATCCAATCTCAGTGTGTCTGGTCAATTTCTAACACAATTCTTTCTTGGTCATGAATGTATACTTATATTCCTCCCTAGACTGTTTGTTTGACTCATTTGCTTTGTTTTACTTGTTTGCAGAATTTGTGTGCAATATGTTTAGATCCTCTGAGTTACCACAGCAAGGGAAGCAGTCCAGGCCAAGCTATATTCACTGCTCAATGCTCTCATGCATTCCATTTTGCCTGCATTTCTTCCAATGTCCGCCATGGCAGTGTCACTTGCCCCATTTGTCGCGCTCATTGGACCCAGCTTCCACGCAACCTAAACAACAACCTTTGTGGTTCCTTCACTTCGAGTAACCAAAGTGATCCCATTCTGAGAATCCTTGATGATTCTATAGCCACCTTTCGTGTTCATCGCCGTTCTCTTCTGCGCTCTGCACGCTATGATGATGATGATCCTGTTGAGCCTGATGAGACACCTGACAGCCCCAAACTAAGCTTCTCTCTTGTGCCTATTCCACCCAATGCACCAGCCAGTTTCCATCCAGCTTTGCAAGTCACCAAACATGCCTCATGTCCTTGCCATCTATCTCTTCATCCTTTAACTTGCAGCTCCTCATCACTATTACAAACTTCACCAATGCAAACACCTTACATCATGTGTCCTTCCTCCAATAGAGCTTATCTTTCAGTGAAACTGACCCACGAACGAGCAACCGACTTGGTCTTAGTTGCTAGTCCCAATGGACCACACCTAAGACTTCTCAAACAAGCAATGGCTCTTGTGGTTTTCTCCCTCAGACACATAGACCGCTTGGCCATTGTTACATACTCCTCAGCTGCAGCTCGTGTCTTCCCCTTAAGGCGCATGACATCCTATGGAAAGCGCACTGCCCTTCAAGTTATTGACCGTTTGTTCTACATGGGACAAGCTGATCCAGTTGAAGGTTTGAAGAAAGGAATCAAGATACTTGAAGACCGGACACACAAGAACCCTGAGTCATGTATTCTGCACCTTTCAGACAATCCTACAAGACCATACCATGCTATAAGCATGGAACTACCATCCACACCAATTCATAGATTTCATGTTGGATTTGGCTTTGGCACTTCTAGTGGTTTTGTCATACAAGAGTTTGAAGAGTTCTTGGCCAAGATGTTGGGAGGTATCATTCGCGAAATCCAGCTGAGAATATGTGGAGCTGGAGAGGAAGTTGGCAGTGGCAGAGTGATAAGAATTGGAGAGATAAGGGGTGGAGAAGAAAGAAGGATTGTGTTAGACCTTGGTGACTGCACTCATGTGTATGTGGAATATAGCTACATTGAAGGTGAGATTGATGAGTGTGTTAGAAGGACAGGGGAAACTGTGGTAGGTGTTGGAGAACATAAAGGTGGTGATGATGTTACAGAAGGTGGTGAGGAAACAGTGAGGGATATGAACACAGGTGGTGGTAGAAATAGCAGTGTTGAAAGCTGGGATTTTCATGACCCTTACATGGCCAGAAGATGGGCCAAGCATTTGCATGGTTATAGACTTTGAAATTACAACTATTATTTTATATAGACCAATGCATTCCTGTGAGCCTATTCTGTTCTCACTCATTCCTGCATTTATTATTCAATTTTAGCTACACCTGTAATCATATAGAACTGCAGAAGATACATAATACACATTATTTCTTTCTACACAACCCAAATTAAAAGGCACTGTGAATGCATTTTTTAACAAAAAAAAATAAAATCAAACACCTTCCCTGAAGTGATAAACTCAGGATTTGAACCTAATATTTTACACCTTTGTACTTGAAGTTTGTCTGGGATTAGGGAATGGAAAGGGCCAAGTGGTGCCTAAAATGGGGGTACTGAAGCTTGATTCTACCATCTCGATTAAATTTCTCAAATCCTTCATCATTGTATTGATCTTAGTTTGATGTATTTCTTAAATACAAAGTATAAGTATTGATTTATTTAGGATGTTTATCTTTCATTCTTAAACCAAAACTATCTTTTAGTAGGTTCGGATTTAAGAAATTTGACTTAATGTATTTTAAGAATAAATTTAATTTATACTTTAAAATGTTTCAAGTTAACGTGATGTTTTATATTTTTTAAAAATTTATATATTTTTTAAAAAAATATATATTAATGATAGAATTTTTTATTGAATGGATGTCATTTGTCTAATTTAATACTATATTTATATTGATATTGTTTATTTTAAAATATATTTTAATTTTAATTTTTATACATTTTAAATTTTATAATTGAAAATCCATGTTGATGTTACCTCTACAATCAAGTCAACCTGATTAGTCTTATGTATTTATTGAATTTTTATCGAGTCAAGCTCATGCAAATAAGATGACTCAAAATTTTGAGATGAATAAAAACTAAAATAAAACTTGCTCAATTTGTCTTTTGAACATCCTTACTTCAAACAGAGTAACAAGAATAAGTCCTTAAACAGATTAGCAGAATAATATGGATTCCTATAAAACCAGATGTGTAAAACGATAAAATATGAATTTATTCACCAATACATCCTTTGTGTGAAGCTATTGTATTTGATTCTATTTCCCACTAATAGTTTTTATGCAGTTTTCCTATAAAAAAAAAAGTAAGCAATTAATACAAAAATAATAATGACATGAAGATTTGAAATTAATTTAAAATAATCAAGAATTTAAAAAATCAGAAATAGAAATCGTAATATCACGTTTGAAAAATTATATATATATATCATACTTTTTGCGGAGTATAAAATACATATTTACTTTTTATTAAAAGGGAAAACATTGAATTATGTCAAATAGTTGATAACCAAATTTAAAAATAATTATCTATTTACTTAAATTTTGAAATTGAAAACATTTTAATTTTTTTAAATTCAGTTGAATAATTGTGATTATAATTTTTTTAGTTGCTATTGTAATCACATATTATTATCTATAAATTTGAAATTTGAAATTAAATATGTTTTAAAATATTTAATTGATGTTTTAGTCTATTTAGTTTACTCTAATTAATCAAAAACAAAATAAGCTCAATTTTTTAATAATCATTAATATAATTTGACAATAATTCAAATGAATTAAAATAAAAATTCAGCTCTAAATAAAGTATGATCAATTAATATAAAAAATAATAACGATACAGATATTTGAAAATAATATAATATTTAAGAATTTAAAAGAAGAATAGAAAAAAAACGTCTTCTTTCTATCGAATGTAGAATACATACTTACATTTTATTAAGGGAGAGAATATATATTTATTAAAATCAACGATGTCACATTTTCTGAAATGAGAGTAAATTTGGAATCTGTTTCACTTTTCAAAAGTGATAACTCAAACATATTAATCGATGTGAATTTATACTACTAAATCGAAAGCTTACTTATTGTCTATTATTTCCTATTCTTCTATGGCATGCATAATTGATTTCATTCTTTTAAGCTTTTATTTGTTAACATTGTTTTGAAAATTGGATTCAACCTATTGTTTGGAATGATTAATTGATTTATAAAAAAAAATTTAAGTATAAAATTAGTAATAAATTGGTAAAATTAGTTAAAAAAATAATAAATTGATGCTAAATCAGTAGAACAATAAAAAATTAATCTATATATAAAATAATATTACTCTAATATTTAAAAAATTATGTTATATTTTATTTAATTATATATAATTTATATTTAAAAACTAAAATATATATATAATTTTTAATTTTAATCATATAAAATTATGGTATTAATGTAATTTATTATCATATATTTATATTTTTAATATAATATATATTATAAATATTTTAAAAATATATTTAATTAGTACTAATCTAATTATAATTCAACTATAATTAAAAAATTGAAATAAATAGTCTATTCAATTACTTTAGCCAGTTCAATTTTTAAAACATTAATAGTGTATTTATATTTATTATTTAAATTAAGTTAATGTTTAAAATAAATAAAAATAAAATTCAATATTTAATATAGAGAAAACTACTTTACTTAATAAAGGATTTATTAAAAAATTATTAACATTAAAAATTTATCAAATATTAAAAAATAATTTTTATAAAATTTATACTTTTAGTATTATTTTCCTTTTATCTAAACAATATAAGAAATTTTTTTATTTTTTTCTTTTATATTTTTATTCATCTAAATAATTTTTTATTTTCACTTTATTTTTTATCTTTTTATTTTTTATTTTTCATTTTTTTACTTCCTATTTATCAATTTATGCAAACAAAAGATTAGCGGAAATTGTTTTTTGTAACCGTTTTGTTTCACCCTCTCCATTTTTTGTAATTTTTTTAATTTTATTATTTAATAAATACATTTCCTAAACTAATTTATGAAATATAAATTTTTATATTTCATAAATTAGTTTGTAAAATAAAAAATTAATTTAAAAAATGTATATTTTTATATTTCACAAATTAATTTGTAGAATATAAAAATATATTATGTAAAATATATTTTATAAATTAATTTGTAAAATACTAAAATATATTTCATAAACTAGCTTGTAGAATATAAAAATATATTTTGTAAACTAATTTATAAAATATAATTTTTTATATTCTATAAATAAATTTTCAGAATATATATAAAAAAATTTATAAAAAAAAAGAGGAAGATATGAAAAGAAAATATGCGATGCAAAAAGTAATGGGCAACATTAGTTGGAGTAAAAGTTGCTATCAAAAAGGCTGAAATATTCCGAAACCCATTACTTTAGGCGCGATTCGAAATGGTCTTCGAATTTAGGTCCATCCAATTTGACTCGAGCTAACAGAATCAGACCTTGTACTAATTGGGCCTCATTCTAATTTGGGCCTTATTTTTTGAGCTGGTCCAAAATAAACAAACTATAGAACCATGTCGTAGTTTTATTGGATATAGAAAATGAATGGCTCGCAAAATTATAACATCAATAAATAAAAAAAGAAGGATTTATTTAAAATATTTTTATGGAAAATCCAATTCAAATATTATATTTTTCTTACAGGAACTTTACTGAAAAGAAAAAACCGCATGCAGGGACTAACTCACAATTCACATATTCATCAACTATTGAGGGCTTCATTGGATGGTATGGGAGACTGAGTGTGAATGGATAAACATAATTAATTAGTACATAAATAGAAATATGTATCTATTTATATCCAAATATAAATTATTAAATTTATTTTTTTTTAATTTATAAAGTGTTAGATGAATAAATAATACTGTTTGCATGTAGTATAATCATTATTGATTTGTAAAATAATTTTTATCAAAGTTAAAAAAGAATGAAAGAAAAAATTGCCGTGATGGATACAGAATTGCAAAGAAAACATGAGCAATTAGGGTTATTTTTGTTAATATATATTATTCATACAATAATCTATATAATATTTTTAAAATAAATTGTATCATATCATCATTTTATAATATATGTTATTTTTATTTATCTTTTATTTATAAAAAATTGTAAAAATATTTTGTAGAAATAAAAGTGTCCCATCTTTGCAATATCATAACGATTACATATATTACATATATTATATATACGTGAAAAAGAAAAAAAAAAAAGGTCGTTTAAATAATTTATTCGAGTCAACTATACACAATTGCATGAGTGATTCGTGTTATAGTATAGCTAATAGCTGTGACTTCCGTAGCAGAATATTGTCGATTCAAATAATAATTAATTTATACGTGTCTATAAAGAAAAAATAAAAAAAATTGCGATGCGTTATAATATATTACCAACTTATTATTAGTTATTAGAAATTTAGAATCCAGCTAACTTTAATATTTTAATCGTTATTAGTGACCGGCCACAAAATATCATCTAAATCTGTAATTAAATTAATATTTTTTCATGTGATTCTGCGATGTATCAGTTTTTGTTTCTGTCCATGAAATATTAAAGTGATTAAAAATAATGAAATAACAAAATAAAACATTTAATTCATTATATTATTATATAATAATACATTATGATTTTACTAATGTAAATTCACATATTATGGTTTTTAATGTTCTGATTAACTTATTTCATTTTAAAAAATCAAATTTTTCATACTATAAAATCAATTTTAACAAGTGAAATTTATTTATTTTTAATCTCATACGAACTGTTTCCACTGGTACATACATTTTAGGCATAGATTAATTTCCACTCAGCCGTTCGATGTTATGCTCCTCACCATACATGCAATCATCAAATTTTGATTTCTCTTATTCTAAGTTGATTTTAAAATGTTCTTTATATTTTACTATAAAAATGATTATATGTTTTAGAGAAGTGCTAAAAATATAATTTTTAAAATATTTTCAATACATTATTTATTTTCATCTTAAATTTATGAAAAATTATAAAATCATGAGTTGAATTTATTACATGAAAAGTAAATTTCATATAATTTTTCAATTTTCAATAAATTTTAACCAGTTATGACGTGTTTGAAAATATATTACTTTCCATTACTAAAATAAAGTCAGTCTTAATCGAAGGACACTAATTTTTTTTAGAAGTATTATGGATTTAAAAACTCTACTTATTTAGAATTAATTTTATTTCTATGGGTGACATGCATGGCCCATGTCTTTCTCCTTCTGTAAAAAAAAACGATAAAATAATTTATATTCTTTTACGCGTAATCGACATGACAACTAGGTAATTTGAGTTTGAATTCAATGGTTTCCATGGATAGGGTCTATAATCCAATTAAAGATAAGAAAAAAAATAGTAAAATATACGTATAGTATGGTAGATATTGTTGTATCTATTTTTTTATTTTTTTAAAATTATTAATCATTAATTAAAATATGTAGGTAAATAAAGAACGTTATTTACATATTTATGATGGTAAAAATAATCATAAATAATTAATCCAGATAAAAAACAGTTTTTCGGTATATTTTTTTAGGATTGTAAAATTTTCCTTTTTCTACTGGCAAAAAGGAAATAAATCTTTGTTTCTAATTCACTTTATTAAATCATTAAAAATTAATATTTTAAAAAGTGAATACTAAATATCTTATATAATCTCAATATAATAATATGTTAGTTTCATTTATTTTTATATTTCTTTATTCAATCATTACCAAAGCCTACCCATCCCTCTATATAATAATTTAAAATAGCACCGCACCATTTTCAACTAACAACCATATGATGGCTTGATTATGATGATCACATGTTAGATAATCCCAACATAGTTCTTTTAACAAAAACATCTTATTGGTAGTTATTTTGTGTATATAAAATCTTTTAGTCATGAATTAAAAATTAAATTTTCAAGAAATAAAATTATTAGAGTAGATTTTATATTTTGATATTTTTTACATATACAATTAAAATTTACATTCTTATCAATATATATTTAAGGGATAATTATTATTAATTATGTCCAACTTTATTGGAATCTCTTGTTAATTTAGTAGGACATTAAGTTGAGCTTGATAGTTATCGGATCAAACGAGAAAAGAAATATGTTTAATTAGATAAAGGTAAATTCTTCGGTACCCCAAAAAAATGAGGGGGTACCGTACCCCTTCCCCCAAAAACCACTGAATATAGGGTTTAGGGTTTAGGGTTTAGGTTTAGGGTATGGGGGTTAGTGTTAGGGTTTAGGATTTAGGGTTTAGGATTTAGGATTTAGGGTTTAGGATTTAGGGTTATGGTTTGGGGTTTAGGATTTAGGGTTTAGGGTGTATTTATGTAAAATATTATATAATAATAAGGTTTAGGACAGGTGTCATCATATTAGTGGTGTTTGGGGGGAAGGGGTACCATACCCCTGATTTTCAAAGGTACCGGAAAAAGCACCTTAGATAAAATGTTAATAACTTAATAAATTGTTTTATTTAATTTTTTGTCAGATGGTATTTGGCCTAACATATTTACATTTAGCTTAATTTATTTTTCCATTTTAATAAAGGTGGACCATTTAGATTAAGATTAAGAATTTACTCTCTCACATTAAGTATATTAATTTTGTAATAATGTGGTGATTACACGTTTTTTTTTTTCAGAGGGGTGGGTGGGTGGAGTCGCTTAATTAAATAACTGTTTGAGTCAACTACTCAGCCTTGCAGAATGGATTTTATGTTTTGATTTAGGTTGGAATTGAAAAATTAAATTCTATCTTTCATTTTCTTGTATGATTGAGGTTGGAAAAATTTGCTTCATATTTGTTTTTTCAAATATATTTTTTAATTATTATATTTTTTTATTTTAATTAATTCTATTAAATATTTATAAAAAATAAAAGTATTTATAATTTAATATATTAGAACATGTATTTTTATCTCTATATCTGTTTTGATTTCTTCTTTTAAAAATTAAATTTTATTTAAATCTATTTTTAATAATGGTTAACTTGAAATTTTTCATCATGCTCAAATGGATATTCAAATATATGTATTTATTTATCATCTTTAAATATAAATAACATTATGATTCAAATAAAAATTATTCCAATATTTTTTTATAAAATATTTCCAATGTATTATTATTTATCAAACACCAACTAACTTAAATAAGATGGTTGTTGTTAGTGACCTGGCCATCAAAGATCTTCTAATTTTATAATTCAATTATTTCTTTTTCATATGAAGTGCCACTTATTGGTTCTGTTTTGTCCATTAAATATTTATTTTTTTTAGAAAAAGGGGAAGAATATAATAAGGCATTTTTTTTCTCTCATATGTAAAGTGCCAAAGGCCAAAAACAAATAGAAACTAACAAAGTATCTTAACATGGGATATAATATATCCATGAAATCCTTCCTAAGCATAGGAGAAAGTGAGGAGTTGACTTAAAAAAAAGAAGAAAGAAAGAGGAATAAGAGATGGGGGCAGGTTGTTCAAATTATTGGAGAACAAAGCTATTGTTAGATATATATTAGTCAAATGATCAACACAATTGTTGGCTTTCTCTATATGCATGAGACACAATTTCAATTCAATTTTGAAGTGAATGAGTTTAGCTCTCCTTAATTGAATTGTGGTAATGATATATCTTGTAAGTTTTGGAAACCATTTTATGTAAACTTTTTGTTGCATGTACATAAAGAATGTGGTAGTAAGATATTTGGAGAAACAAAGATTTGATTATCCATATTAAAAAAACTTCAGGGGAAAAAATATGCCTCAATTTAAGATAGAAAAAATCTCTAAATTCAAATAGTATTTTCAAAAAAAGTTATGTTTACTTTACTTTAAATATATGATGCATTATAAATTTATTAAATTTGTATATTATACATTTTTGTATATAAATCATGAGTTTCATTTATAAAAAATAATGTTATTCAAGATGAAAATATCTATAATACGATGGATTTAACTTTTTAATAGAATTTTTAATGTATAAAATTTAAATTTGAGATTTTTTTAAAAAAATAAATTATGTATCACTTAAATATTAATCACCTGTTAGTTTTGTATATTATAATTTCGATAGCATGTTTTTATTAAAAATCAATTTATAGTGTTATAAAAACAATTTCAATGAATAACAGCCTTTTGAATAAATGATTAGTTTTGATTCAAATGTTAGATGATATTATCTCTTACCGTAAAATGCCACTGATGAATTTCATCAAGATTCACTTGTTTTTTATATGTATAAAAAACAAAGTATTTTTTCATATTTTTATATAGTTATTTACTCTCAATATTTAGATACCATATTGAATTTTAATTAACTCGAATTTTAGCAATATCTTACTTAGAGTGAACTAAATTTCTTATTACTCAAGCAAACGGGCATTACTTTTTTCCATATTCTTATAAAAGTTATCTGCTAACAATATCATAAAATAATTTTTTTTAAAATCCGAAATTATATACATACAATTTGTATGAATATATTTTTAATCTTTTATGTGTGCAATGATAAGGATACAAAGAGAAGACTACAAACATGGCCAAACAAACCCACAAAACTAACCCTTAAGTTGATAATGCACTAAAACAAAATAAATAAAAAAAATCAATCATGAGAGGGGAGGTTGACCCAAAAAAACACATCATATACCATCATATATTTTTTTAACTTTTTCCAAAATAATCGAAGCTGCACATCAAACCTAGATTAAAAAGAACATGCGCACATGTTCTTTTAGCTTTCTTTTCTTTGTTCTTTCTTTTCTTCTCAGCATACACAAAAGAAAAAAAAAAAAAAAAAACTTGATTGAAAAGAGAGATATAAAAAAAACAAAAAGAAGTGAAAAGTGGTTAACTGATTCATGAGGAATTGCAGTCCTTAGAGGATTGCATGAACCCGCATCCTATACACAGTCCACATCCACTCACTCTATTTGTAGCCCAAAGAAAGGGACACAGTGACGTCGACCCAAAATACAAAGAGAGTGACAGCAATAATACACATAGGCATAGCCTTTATTTATTTTTAAATTATTAAACATAACCATCCTGTCTATTAAAATTAACTTTAATTATGCATTTTTTTATAAATATGTAATTAAAAATATAAAAAAATTAATTATAAACCAATCAAACTAACAAATATAAATATATAACATAAACCAATAGATTGATTCAAATGATATGTATATATAAATGTTTAATAAGATCAGAGAACAAATTTTGTATATAAATAATTATTTTTAAAAAATTAATTTTAACATTATTATAAAGAAAAAATTATATTTAATATTTTTTATTCTATATTAATTTTTTAATTTATCTAATAATATAATATCTTGTATTGTTTTTAATTATATAAATTATTCCAATTTTATAATAATAAAAATTATAAAATTTAAATTTAAAATTTTATCTAAACTATCCTTACTTCTCACTGTTAAATTAAAAAAAATTATATATACAAATAATACATCTATATATATAAATATAACTAGTTAAATTTATTAACTAGATGAGTGGATTTATTAAAAAATTATTCCTTTAAATTAATCATAATAATTTAAATTATAGTGTAATTATATAAATAAAAAAATAAAAGTAATATAAAAAGTAAAAGAGTGAAATTTGATAAAAGCTAGGAAAGTGTGAATAGAATTTGTGTAATTATAAATAGAAAAGTGAGTTGGTTGAGTCACAGACAATAACCCTTAAAAATTTGGTGTTTAATTTTGTTGAAGGAAAAGAGCAGAAAGGGACAAGATCCCCGAAAGGCGTGCCAGCGTCAGAGTGAGTTCCAGTGGTACGGCGTTTCATCATCATCCACCTTTTTTCGCCCCCAAAGTTTAATCCTTTCTCATTCTCACCCAAATGGGTACTACCAATTACTCCAACTCCGATCTGTTGCTTCTTTGATTCAAAAAAGCTTCAATCTTTCAGTGGTGGGTGTGTTGGGTTTGAAGCAGAAGAACTGAAGAAGAAGGATGTATCCGAGATTGATACACCCTCATGATGGGATTGTTGGACAGGAAGATATACAAGGTGCTGGTGCTGGTGCTGGTGCTGTTGCTGCTTCTGCTTCTAACCTCTCTCACAACCACAAGGGAGACCCTTGTCTCGTTTTAACGGCTGATCCTAAACCTCGCCTTCGTTGGACTCAGGACCTTCATGAACGATTCGTTGATGCTGTCACACAGCTTGGGGGTGCTAGTAGTCAGTATCTTTTAACTCTCTTTGTCAATTTTGAACCTTTTCTTTTTTCCTTTCTTTTGTATACCACATGCACCGCAATTTCCTTTCTCCTTTTGGAACAAAATTGGCCTTTTGTTTTTTTGAGTCTATTGTTTAGGTGTAGTTTTATGTGGGTTATAATAATTGAAATTGTTTTTGCTAATCTAGAGCAGTTGGCCTTCCTTAGTATCCTTATGGACTGGAGCAGGTAGAATTTGTTGTGAAAATGTAGGTGGAGAATGCTTTCATGGGAAGAGTTTGTTTGGCTGCTGAAGCTGAATGGCTAATTTAGTTTGAAACCATTTTGTTTGAATGAGCTTATCCGAGTTTGATCACAAAGTTTAAAATCTATTGGATAAGCTTCTTGCATTTATTTGCAAGCAAAGAAACCTGTTAAAACATTTGAATGATGGTTTGAGTTCAAATTTGTCATCCGGGAGCATTGCTGTGGCAGAGCTACCTGCACTTTTAGATGCTTTGTTGAATCTTTTGGTGATATGAACCGGAGGGGGGGGGTTGCTTGCCTGAAAGAAATGGGGCGAGTAATGATTATCTGCAACTATTGTGCTATAGACTATGCTTGAAGTATAATTGCTTAATACTGTCTGATATAAAGGTTGGTTAATTTCCTTTTTACCTTGATATTAAGAAGTTGAAACTCATTGAGTCTCCGGTATCAGAAAGTATAGTTAGGAATTATTTTCTTGACAGGTGTATATATGCTATTACTGGAATGCAGTTGGCATATTGATAACTGTATCTGGTGCCAAACCCAGCTTTGCAGCTGCTTTGGTGTTTAGATCTTCTACTTCTTGTTTGTTACCTTAATTTTGTCAGATTGTTAAGCTGCCACCTTTTTGTTTTGTAGCCCTTTTGAATGGGATAAAACCTTCTAATATATTTTTTCCTGCGGTTTGGGGGTTGTTGTTGTGTATTCCCCTTGTCCTTACATGAGGAACCATATTGTCAGATCAAATTAATTTTCCTTTTAAAAGATGAATTCGTTAGCAATAGTTTGGATTTTGGAAGTTAAGCTGTCATGTACTTACATCATGAATGAGTGAAAGAGAATGCATGTGGCCATTAATACGTGTCAACCTTGTTGAACCCGTTGCCAAAGAAGAGTAGATCAAAGGTGACAATCTTATGCTTTAAATACAGCATTGACAGATACTTTAAATGTCAGAGTTGAAGGGCAACACAGTTTCCATTTTGGTTAGATTTTAGAAACTGACTTCAAGAGAATGGATTTTATAAGAATTGAATGTAATTGTAAAATAATTGATTTTAAAATTTTGGGTTTGTTTTGCTATTGTACATTATAATATATTAAACTTTAGAAATAATTGAAGTGGTATTTTTGGAAATTACTAAGTATTACCCCTTAAAATTAATTATAAAGTATTTAATGTAGCGATCTTTTACAGGGTTGTCAGTTGCTACTGTAGCAGCTGCTACAGCGACTGAGCAGAGCTGAGTTGCTCTTTCCTGTTCCTGAATGCTTTTGGTGGAGCTCTGCAAATTGCAATTGCAGCCACCATTCTCTAAGGAGCCAAATTTCTTGCTTGAACCTCATTATAAGCAACCTTCATCGAATTTACTGCACAAATTAGGGACTTTAGGTACATTGACACCCACAAACGAATTTAGGGATAAAAAGTTTCTTTGACTGAGCATGGGGTTGTCTGTTTTCTTGATCTTCTTTTTGCTCTCTTCTATATATTATTGTTAATGTGTCATTGCAAGCTGTTTTTATTTGAAATAGCCACTACTGAATTTATTTAATTTTTATCGCTAAGCTCATGATGAATTTAATTACTGTTTATCTATTTTTTACAGTAGTTATTTTGCTATTTTACTCTTCCATCAACTTTGTTACATTTTTTTTGGTAATTAACCCCCACTTTTTACCTCTAATGAATTTTTTAACATCAAAATAGTTCAAAAGTTACTAGGACCAATTGATGTCATTTAATGACAGAAAATGATCATTTGTGGACCAAGTTGATATCAATCATCGTTCGGTGACAAATTTGATGTTCCAAAAGTCTTTCTTGAACCAAACTGTTGGTTTACCTTTTTTTTTCTCCTTCCTTTTGTATAAGCTTTAAAACCACTTCAGTTATCAATTATGTGGTTTTTACAAATGTTTGAATTTTTTTTATTGCATTGCAATCACTTTCTTATTTGTAGTGGCTGGCTCCATGATGTGCCATGACACAAGCATTTTTGGGGTTGGCTGCTATGTGCCATGTTCGGCAATGCCACCATAGCATTTTTTGGGGTTGGCTACCATGTGCCGTGTTCCACCAAGTCACCAACCACCATCAAGTACTTTGATTTTTTCAGGGAAACTGTCATGAATATCGTCAAGAATGAGGTCATGTTTCCTCAACATGGCAAAAATCATGCAGACCCAACATAATTTTGCTAAAAGATGTCAAACATATTAGTGTGTTTCCCAATTGACTTTTTTTTTTTTTGCACAGACGTGATTCTAGAATGGTGAAAATTTTAAAATAAACATTCTTGTAGATTTCTATTTAGAAAACAAAATGAGAAAATCCAAGATGTTAATCTTTTTTCTTGCTTCCTGGTTGGAGTATATTATTATTTAAGAGAGACTAGATATATGATGGCTATGGTTAGTTTCCTGATGTGAATGAGAAATTAGGTTGAGAGATTTTATAATGTTTGATGTGTTTATACTCATTTAGTACAATTTACTATGTTAAGATTCTGAAGTTTCTAATTTTGGTTGGAAATACACTAAATTGTTTAACTGAGTTGTAACATGAAGACAAATGTACAGTTAGACTTGGTCATGCTGTTCTTTTCAAAATTGGGTCAATATGTTCTGTTGGGAGTAAAATGGGTTTCTATTGTGTCAAATTCAGGTTTTCCTCTGTAATTACTTGCCAGGACAAGTAGGTTTTGGTTGTATCTAGAATTGGCACTTGTTGTGTTATGTAGGAGTAGCAATGAATGCATTAGAGAGGAAGTTGGAATAGTACATATTGTAGAAAAATTGGTAAATTTGGCCTTTGGTGGTTTGGGCATGTGTGGAGAAGAGCCATAAAAGTGCTGGTAAAGGGAGTATATCAAATGAAGGGTAGCTCTATCACTAGAAATGGAGAGACTGAGAAAACTGTATGCAGGATCATTAAGAAGAATTTAGAGGTTGATGGTTTGTTTAACAATAATTCACAATAAAACATTATGGTGTCATTTGATCTAAGTAGCTTACTTCATATAGTATTAAAAGGCTTGGCTATTGTTATTATGCCATGTAGGGTTTAAAAGGCGATGTGTGATATACTGCATCCTCAACCCAAACCTCATACTGCTGCTCTCTCTCTTTCTTTTAATGAAGCTAGAGACTTTTCCATGAATTCGTTATCTGTCCAAACTGAAAGTAATTTCACTCAATATATTTAGCCTTCTATATCTGCTGAGGTTTATAAATGATACTAGCCTGACTTGTTTGCAAAGAAGTTATTAAAGCCTACTTTCCATCTTTTATCTTGAAATCATGTGTAGATTATCATCAATATCATTTTCTGACTAGGTTATGGATGTTATCTGCAGAAGCTACACCAAAAGCAATCATGCGGACAATGAATGTCAAGGGTTTGACTTTGTTTCATTTAAAGAGTCATCTTCAGGTCTCTTTAATTCTTCTAATAATACTCAGCCGAATTGTAGGCTTTGCAACAAAAGTGAAACCTTTCTTTCTGCATTGCAGAAATACAGGCTTGGTAAGCAATCTGGGAAAGATATGGGTGAGGGATGCAAAGATGGTATGATTGTCATTCCCCTCTTTGAACTTTCCAATTATGTTCTCATCATCTGAATTGTTCTGTCCAATGTGTTCTGTGATGTCTTTCAGTTTTCCCTTTCCTCAAAGAGAGAGTCCACCTGGAATTTTAATCCGTATGGAGTATGAACCAATGTCATAGTCATATATTTTACCTACTTAGGTTATATTGTTGATACAGATTACTGAGGAACTGTCCATGCGGAATTACAATTGGGAAGCAAATTTTTATGGACATATTTGCAATTAGGGAGCTAATTAGCCTAATTTTGGAAATTTGGATAACCAAGTTAATTTATGGTTAACATATTAATTACTCTTTGAATTTAAATATTGATCGTCTATTGGTTTTTTAATGCAAATAACTGTTCTGATATTGGAAAAAAGTTTGCCAGGATTTCCTAAATTGTAATTTCACCAAAACTTCTTTGTTAGTCTCTGCTTCTACTGACTTCTTTTATGGAAGGAATATCAGGTTCATATCTTCTGGAAAGCCCTGGCACTGACAACTCTTCTCCGAAGTTGCCAACTTCTGATACAAATGAGTAAGAATTTTAACTAATTGGTAAAAAGAATTTCTTGTTCCAGTAGATGTCTGAAAGATTTTGAATTACCAAATTGAAGGAGTGATTAATTTTATGCCTAGGGGTTATGAAATCAAGGAGGCATTAAGAGCACAGATGGAAGTGCAAAGTAAACTACATTTGCAAGTGGAGGTAAAAGTTTCTTTTTCCTAGTGCAAGTTGTGCATCCAATATAGCTTATTAATTTTATACACCACATTGTTTGCTAATTTAGAGTAGAACACATTTGCATATAAAGTGTAATTGTGGCAAGTTGGTGCTTGTTATTTTTGCCTCGTGACATTATGTGATTCTTTTGAAATGATTAGTGGATAATGCCTAGTGATTGTTGAGACAATGTAGGCAGAGAAGCACTTGCAGATTCGGCAGGATGCGGAGAGGAGATACATGGCTATGCTTGAAAGAGCTTGCAAGATGCTGGCTGATCAGTTTATTGGTGCTACAGTTATTGACACAGACAGCCAAAAATTTCAAGGAATTGGTAGTAAAGCACCAAGAGGTTCCTTGGTGGATCCTCTTGGTTTCTACTCCTTGCCATCTACCGAGGTTGCTGGAGTGAATGTCCCAGAAGAAGAAATACCCCCCAGTCTCCCACTCCAAAGGGCTGATTGTTCAACTGAAAGTTGTTTAACCTCACATGAAAGTTCTGGAGGATTGACCTTAGAAGGATCTCCAGGTGGGGGGAAAAGGAGGATGCTAGGCATGGACTCTATGGCTGCACCTTTGATCTGGAGTGAAGCTAAGATGAGAACTCAAGCCATCAATGTAGCCCATGGTAATCATCCTCAAGGAATAACTAGGTATGGCATGTAGGGATGAAAGATCTACTTGATGGTTCATCCCCTCATAATACAGTCATTCATATCTTTGGGCTTCATTCATTCCTTTTAGATAGGTACCTCAAGTTGAACTCTTCATGTCTTGTAAGTTAGTGGGACATAGGTGCAATCAATTTTACCCATTTGTAAATTCAAACTACTCTATGGCTTTCAACATTGCAAAAGACTAGCTTTGACTACACAACAATTGTGTGTTTTTCTTACTTCCATGGATCCCTTATTGCTTATTGCTTATTGCTTTTATTGCATCATGCTGATTGCTGAATAAAGAGTGACCTTTTTTGCTTTAAATACACAAGTGGAGTCATTTTCAGTAAACTCTTGAGCCCTTTTCAGGCGTTGAACTTGCAAAGGCCAAGTTGTAGAATCCTGACCAGTTACTTTTCTTTGAACAATTATTTTAAACCATCAATATTTGGGTCATTACAGATAGGACATCCAATGAATAAAAAAGAACCATTTTTCTAACTGCTTTGACTTTAAACCCATGTCTCTCCTCCTTAACAAAATATTTGTTTCTTCACCAAATCATGTCTTAGGTGTGAATAGTGGAAGCGACCGTCCATGCTTGTAAGTAGTGGTTTTTGTCTTCCAATGTGATGTTTTACTGTATTTGGTGATTTTATAGGCTTTTAAATGTGGTTTTAAAATCAAATTAATATATTTTATAGCACATGTTGGGGCATAGTGTTAGTCAAATGAAATGAAAATTGCAATTGTTGAATGATTGTCATTGGTTGTATGATGCAAGTGGCAGGGGAAACATGAGTATATGGCAAACCCTCATATTTTATTGATTTAAAAAAAGAAAATCGATTATCGCATTCATAATGATGCTTTCTGCTGAATGCAACATCGGTTCTAAGGAATGAGCTCGAACACGTGTACGGCCATAAATTTTTTCAGACCTTCATAATCACGTTATTTTGGATCGTAATTAATTTAAGTCAAATTGGATGGACTCATTTGAAAAACAAATTTTATTGTTATTCTTTTTATATATAAAATTCAAATTTAAGATAAGTTTAGAGAAACTAAGCTTCTTCCTAGTTTAAAGTTATATAATCAATACCATAAGAATATAAAATCGATATGGTCAAGGACAATTGTTGATTTAGGATTCCATTAGCCGAATGGTATGATTAAGAATAAGAATAGGTTTAAGTTGATATCATCAATGGCCTGCGTGCGACCTTATCAACGACTTCACATATTCATCTTTCTTATTGGCACCTTCTTCCTTCCACCGTCTTCGGTACAATTCTATTTACAACAATGACACAGATTTATTACATGTTTGGATTAATATTTCTGTAAGTGAATAATCACATTTTTTTTATAAAGTTGATAAAAATAATTAATGATTTCCTTAAAATAAGTTTAACCTGACAGGCATTAATGTCTTGTTTTGCATAGTTGTTTAAGTGAGGGAGAATTTAAAGCCATATAATATTCACATTTGGCTTAACGTGTAAGAATAGCATCATAAACCTTGACTAAGGCTTTTATGGCATACACTAAATTTGAAATTGGTATTTTTTTCCCCTCCTAAACTTTGTTATAAACAGGACATAAAATTTAGAGGCTGTATGGTTGTGCTATAATTTTCAAAAGGTAAAAAAGAAAAAAAAAACTGTTTGGTAATATAGTTTTAAAAGTTAAAAATCTTCCTTATTTTTCAACATGAGAATTAAAAAACATCATAAAGTTGTTCTATTTTTTAATTTTATAAAACACTTTTTTTGTTTTTAAAATTTTAAAATTATTTTTAAAAACAGTTATCAAACTTTCCCTTCTTCTTTGAAAAATACGTTTTTCGGGGTTCAATATGTTTTGTTAAAAAAAGTGTTTTTCAATGTTCGATAGATTTTCATAACAGTTATCAAGCAAGCCTTTATTTTTTTAAAAATTATTTTTAAAAAACAGTTGATTTGGAAAAATACAACATTTTGATATTTTGTAATTGTATGGAATGCATTGCCGCAACAACGTTGGGAAGGAAGCAATATGAATTGGACTATACTGTTGGAATATTTTTATTTTATTTTTAATTTAAGAAAATAACATAACATTTGATTTTAGAAAATACTTTATTTTTATTTTTATTTACAAAAATATTACTTTATTTTTATTATATTTTCTGTCTTTAAAGTATTCTATTGAAAATAGAAAATAATTTTTTTATTTTTACTGTATTTCTATACAAAATATTGAAAATATAAAACAATCAATATTTTTTGAAACCAAATATCATCTAAAATTCATTACACTTCATGTGTTTGAATATTTAGGTAAATAAAATAAAATAATAAATATAACGAAGTGGAATAAAATTATGATTTTATTAATAAACAAAACTATTTTTTTTGTCTCATACACTTTAAATTGGAGAAGAAACATTATCATACAATATATTTATATATTTATTTTACATAAAAGAAAGATAAGAGGAGAAGAGAAAAAATGGGTAGAAAAGCCATTCATGTAATAAATAAAAATAAAGAGAAAAAGCATATATTAAAAAAGTATTATAAAAACAATATATGGTCAGAATTGTAGCAATGGAGGCGTTTAACAATTCATATATTATTAAGTTTTGTTGATAGGAGATAGAATAGGAATATTATGTGGAAGATTCCATCTTAGATTACTAGGCAACGTTCATCTTCATTCTTCATTCTTCAACAATATTACACTACTTCACTACTTCAATCCTATCTAAGTAACAACACCAATAAAACAAAGCTAAAACAAAAACCAACAAAACAAAAATCTCCCAAACTCATCACAGACTGAATCCTGTTTTCAAACTCTGCCACCACTCACCATCCAGGTATTCTCTTTTTCTATCCTCTTCATTAACAATTTGATACAATATTCAAAATACCGTTTAAATCCAGAAAATATTTTTAATTTTCATCATTTTTATGATAAAACTATGAAAATAAAAAAAATGATATTTTTCTAAATAAATATGAAAATAGAAAATATTTTCTAAAACTAAACTTCATCAGAAGTTTTAATTTAATTTTTTGTTTTCAATTAGCTCATGTTGCAAGGGAACTTGTAAATTAAGTAAACTAAAATATATCTTAGGTTCATTCCCTGGTATTTAAACTTGTTGGTTCTTGTTTGAGAATTTAAAGAGTCTGCATGTCCATAGTAGTAACATTAGAAAGTGCATCGAAATTAATTAATTAGATTATGTGGGATTATGTGTGAATATTGAATAGAGCTTGTTATCTTAATGTGTTAATTTTTGCATGAAATCATCACGCCAAGCAAATTAATTTGTTGGCATCCTTTGGTTGCAAGCAATCAATATATGAAAAATTGATTACTCATGGCATAATAAATTGGGAATTGATTCTCTGAGACATGCATATTGAAATTTTCTCATGTATCTTGAATTTTCACCACATCACATGTTCGTGTATAAATTTCATATTTCTTTATCTTTATATGTAGTAATACTAACTAAATGAAATGAGAGAGATACACAATTCTAGATGATGAAAAATACATAAAAAAAAAAAACTATAGATACACAATGCATTACTATAATGTAAAGAAAATGTTAACTTTAGGATATTGATTAAGAATTAAGAAGTGAATAGATAGAAAATGATAATATTTAACGTTATTAATTAATGTACTTTAATTGTAATTTTTAATTAATTCCTTAGTTTAGTGCCTTTAAAGTTCTTATTAACAGGATCTTAATGTAAAAGATTAATATCCTTTGAAACAAATGGTTACTTTCAATAAAAAATAGCAAAATTATTTGATTTATTTTACTTAGATTAGTTGCCAGTTGTAGCGATGAGCTAATATAATTGAATTAAACAATGGTAAATTAAGATTGGATGTATATAAATGCATGCTTTATGTCTAAACTATATACAGTAACGATTACTTAATTTGGGATAAGGAGACATAGTATATGATGAGATTGATCTGATCACAACTCACAGTCACAAGACTCACAACCACTGAAAGTTTAAATAATGATCTTTGCATTATTAGAGGGACGTTTAAAAGATGAGACAAAAACTTGATTGAATGTTTAAAGTCTCCATGTTCCCTTAATGCGCGCTTCGGGATCAGATGATGTTTAAAATATGTTTTTCATTAATTTATATTATTAGTTCTATTTTAAAAATTCTAACGTATTTATGTACTTTGTAAAATTTTTATTTACATAATAATATAGATATATAAATTTTATATCTTAAATTATTAATTTTTTTTACAAATCTATTATGTATATAAATTTATCTACTTTAAAAAAATACTATAATTATCTATCCAATTTTGAATCTATCTTAATGTACACAATTTAAAAATAAAATCATATAAAAATTTAGGATATTGTAATTTTTTTTTAAAATATATAAAATTAAATAATAATAATTAAATAATTAAAATAAGCTTATAACAGTTAGAAAATGCCAATAAATATTTATTCAAATTAGAAACAATAAAAAAATAATAAATAACAATAATAAAAAGATTATATACAAGTTAAAAAAAAAATTAAAACTATATACTGTTAAGTGTTTTTCGTATAAATTTGTTTATTAAGTTAATTAAAGTAGATTAATAAATTTACTTGAAAGGGATATTATTAACTAAAATTTTATGTTAAGTCAAACTTTTTAAAAATTTTAATTGGGTTTTAACAAGAATTGTTTCAAATAAATAAAGTGTTATTAGGAGGTGATTAGGAAGTTTTTATTTTATTTTTAAATTAAATTTATAAATAATTTTTTTAGATAAAAATAGTTTTTAAATAATTTTAATTCAATTCTTAAAAAAAATATTGTTTATTCTTATTTTTATTTTAAAACATTTTTATTCTAAATTTTAAATTTTTTTAAAAATATAAATTTTATAATTTTATAATAACTACTTTCATATTTTGATCATAACTATAACTAACATTATCATTATCATTATCATTACTATTATAATTATTCCATTACCAATATTATTAAACTATTATTCCACTATCATTATGATCATATCACTATTTTATCATAATAATAATTTTATTATTATTATTTTTATTATAATAATAATTATTATATTTTTATTATTTTTAAAAAAACTTACATTTTTTATTTATTTTTAAGATAAAGTAAGTTAATTTATTTTTAAAAAATTAAAACTAAAATTCAAATCTCTAAACTTAAATTTGAGTTTAAATTTTAAGTATTATAAATTTAAAAACTAAACACCATTTTGAATGAAATTTAAGTTAAATTCAAAATTTCTAAAGTTTTTTTTTAAAAAAAAGAATTTAATGAAAGCTAAGCTTTATAAAAATATAACTTAAAATAATCTATTTCACTTTTATCTCTCATTAAAAGTATCTCTTAAAAATAAATAAATATAAATATAAATATAGATTAAAATAGATATAAGTATAGATTTTATTTTTTAAAATTTTATTATTTATTTTTAAGATAAAGTAAATTGATTTATTGTTATAGTAACTTTTGAAAAATTAAAACTAAAATTTAAATCTTAAAACTAAAACTGAATTTAATTTTTAAATTTTATAAATTTAAAAACTAAAAATTATTTTAAATGAGATTTAACTTAAATTCAAATTTTAAATTTAAAAAACAAGTTAAATTTAAAATTGCTGAAGTTTTTTTTAATTAATGAGAAGTAGGTTTTATTAAATATAACTTAAATTAATCTATTTTCAATCTTGTCTTTCATTAAATGTATCTATTAAAAATAAATAAATAAATGTAGATATAGATTAGAGTAGATATACATATAGATAAATGGAATATATATATATATTTTTTAAAAAGTGTAAAATAAACTTATTCAAAATAATTTTTAACAAAATTATTTCATTTAATAACTTTCTATACCATTAAATTCTATGAATCCAATTATTAAATTAAAGTTTATTATTTTATAAATTATGTTTATAAAATTTAGAATTATAATTTTATTTAATAACTTATATTTAAAATATAATATATATTCTAACATATAAATAAATATCAAATATAAAGTTATATATTTTAAAAAATTATATATAAACATCATAATATTTAACTATTAAATTAATAAAATTTCATATTTATAAAATAATTTAATCAAAAAGTTATTTTTAAAATAAATTAATTGTAAAGAAACTATTCTCTAAAGTTTCTAACTTCTCAAATAGTGCCGGCGAAAGGGCAAAAATATAAAGTCAATGGTGGATAAAAGCCAGAAAATGATTAAGGAAGACTTTAGAAAATTTGAATAGAAGAATGGAAGAAAATTGAGTTTGTTGAACACTTGAACCCCAACGCCAACGGTAGAAGAATAGTCAAGACTCTAATTCCTAACCTACCCTCAGTCTAGGTAACTAATTTCGCCCCTAAAAAATAAATTAATTATATTAGTTTTTAAAAATTAAAATTATTATGGACCAAAAAAAAGGATACAAATTATTAATAAAATAAATATTGGGTCCGATAAAACAATCTCGAAGTAAAAATGCCAAATATTAGTTTAATTGATATATATATTTTTTGAAAACTTATACAGTAACTATTTTTATACTATTTACTTCAATACTAATATATAAAAATTTTATTCTTTAAAACTACTGTATCTATATATTATTTTTAAGGAAGAAAAATTGAGTTGAGGATTTACAGGTTTTTAGTGGTATTTTGTGTGTTATCTGGAGCATCTAAAATATGCAATACTATCTATTTAGAGTAAGAAAGAGAGTTAGAGATAGAAACAACGTGGCATTTGTTTTTGTTTATTTCCGTTTTATAAGAAGAATAATTAATTTAATGAACAATGTAGCTGCCCACAAAAAAAAATTTAAAAAAGAATTAATTTCCCTGGAGGTTTGGTATCACTGTATAGGAAGAGAGAGAGAGAGAGAGAGAACGGAGAAGACAGCACTACACAGCTCCGAAATAGAAGGGGGCGATAATCTGTATACGTTGGATTTCGTAGATCTGTGTACGTTTTTCTCTTCTCCTTTATATTCGTTTCCTCTTTCAATTTCGGTCTTCAATCACTCTCTTTATTATTCCTATGCTTCTCTCTCTTTCTCTCTCTCTCTCTCTCTGCGTGTTTGAAGCTGGTGTTTCTTTCCTTTGTGTTACTTTTATTTTATTTTTTAATTTTTTGGTGACCCTTTTGGCTTCTTCGCTTTGAGCTTCATCTCAATGATGCTGCTGTCTCTGCTTCAGTCTCAAGTTTGTGTTTTTAAGCTTTGGCTTCAATTTTTCTATTGCCCCAACTTGTAAAGTTTTGTGCTTGGTTCTGGGAAACCGGACTTTTTCTCTGAGTTGGTTTGAATAGTGTAAAATTTTCAGCCTTTTGTGATCATCAGAGAGTTGTTAGGTTCTTCTTCATGTGGGACCAGAACCTCAGTTACTAGTTCTAGCTTTTTTAATAAAAAATGTTAATTGGTTGGTTTAGTTCAAATTTTCAGCCATGATGAGTCCTATGGTGTTCTCTTCCATGTGTAAAATGTTGAAACATCAAATTTGAGGTTGTTACCCGATGATATTCATAGGTATTAACATGATGAAAATTAGTCAACTTATTAGACATTCCCAATTCGCTGATGTTACTAGGTTGTATCAGATTAATTTGAATTTGGATTTATAATTTTCTTAAAATAAGAATGATATCTTTGTGAGTTAGTAAGTTTAAGGGAAAATCAACCTCATTTAAGTTCTAATCTTTTACTCCCAACATTTTTAGGATGGGGGTTTTAGCATATACTAGGGAAGAATGATTGCCTCAAATTGTGTGGCGTTATCTTTTCATGTTTTTTTGCCGTTTCTAGCAATCTTAGTGTATACTCTGTGAAACTGCATATAGTAATTTAGTTATTGCAGAAGTTGGATGATATTTGAAGGGTTCTATATATACTTTGCTACTATGTTTAAAGGACTCTGTATATACTTTGCGACTATGGGAGCAAAAGACTTTAGTTCAAAATTCTTGGTGGTATTTGCTTGCTTTCATCATGTGTCTAGTTATGCAATTCAATTCAACTTTCTATGGCACTACATTAAAATTATGTCTTCTGGAAATCCTTATTCCGAATTGCTGGAAATACTTCAAAAGGACCTTATTTTAATTTATAAAGGGCTTTAGGAAGATAAATGTCATTTCATGTAAGTTCTGTAGATATAGTGTTTCTATAGAGTGCTTTCATTGAATAAACACAAGAAAAGTTTACCTAGTTATAAAATGACTTAGAAAAGCTAAAAATCACTTGTTTTAGGTTATATAGATTTGGAAACAGGGTACCTTTTCCATGAGGCTTGAGTTTCTCCTAGAAACTCGCCTGAAAAAAGAAATAAAGGAAGAAAGCTATAGGCTTTAGATAAAGATCTCTGCAAGGAAATGAACGGAAATTCTATTAAATTTAAATCAACTGATCTGTTGAATGGCTGGGAGTTTTTGTTAAGGTTTGTATTGAGAGTACTAAATGATCCATTGCGTAATTTTTGTTAATGACAATCTGAAGATTTGGTTGAGGGAGACTTGTATAATGTAAACCCAAATCCATGATTGAGCCAAATGCGAGCTGAACCGATTCAAATTAGGAATTGGGATGATAATATGTTAATTTGATAATGCTTTAAGAAATGTATACTCTACAGTTTTTAAAGTAGGAAATTCAAGTTGCTCTTAAAGGTATTCCTAACTTGTGGAACTAATAGATTCGTGTGTCTCGGATTGTTTGCATGTCTGATTCTTCCCCCATTTATTTACCAATCTGCAGCTAAGTCTGAGATGTTAGTATTAATTTCCATATTAAATTATGTTCACTTTTATTTTGTTTGGTGTCAGATAAATGACAAATGTATCATTTAAAGAACGTTCCTAGTGCAAGTTTAATTCGAAGTAATTCGTTAGTTCATGGTCAGCACATAGATTGTGGTAACAGCACAATGGATCCTGGCAGTGGAGGAAACAGTGTCACCAACAACTCTAATCTTACCTCAAAACAACGTTTACGGTGGACACATGAGCTACATGAACGCTTTGTGGATGCTGTGGCTCAACTTGGCGGGCCAGATCGTGAGTACTTCACCTTTATTTTTAGTCAACAGGAATCTGGAAATGGTTTCTTTTTGTTCTCCCACCTGAACTTAAAACATGACTTTATTCAGCGAAATGAAAACATTAGGTTGTGTAGCAGATAATAAAGTAGAAGTGTCCACTTCTCAATCTTGTCAATTTACATTTGTTACTGCTGGAGATTTGTTAGCTGTTGAAATTTTATATCACCTATGAAATTTTCAAGATGTCTCCCTCTCTCTTTCTCTCTATAATTATTTTTGTGCAAAATGGCATCAAATGGGCATGATGACATGAGTACCTGATAATTCATTGGGAAATCAGATGGGAATTTTCTTTGTATGAAATTCATGAGATAAAGTAAAATGTACCGTATGACAATTGGTTGTATATGTTGATTGGATGTTTTATACTTATGTTGGCTAGATATCCGATCATATCTTGGGAATATTTCAAGCTTTTTATGCATGATTAATATTCCTAACAAAGGTGTTTTAAATCTCTAATTTTCCTTTTCTAGGTGCCACACCCAAAGGTGTCCTCAGAGTTATGGGCGTACAAGGCTTGACCATTTACCATGTCAAAAGCCATTTACAGGTAATGTTCCCTTAAGGGGCCTCTTAATATACTATCCAATATTCTCATTGATTAATCTATGCTCATTCTACTTTTCTGTTGCATGCAGAAATACCGACTAGCAAAATACTTACCTGACTCCTCATCTGATGGTATGCCTACATGATTTTCATTATTTACATTGTTCATGTGTGTATGATATTTAGGACTTGTTGATTTATTGTTTTAAGTCCATTACGCATTCATTTTACTTTGATTTCTCTTTATATTTGTTTGGTTATAACTTTTGAATTTGTTGTATAGAAGGAAAAAAAGCTGACAAGAAAGAAACAGGGGATATGCTTTCCAATCTGGATGGTTCATCGTGAGTATTGCTGCCTTGTTTCCTCTTTTAGGTTTATGTAATTATACCGGTTGATGGAAGCTTATGATCAAAATATTTTTACACCCTGTAGTAACCAAAGCGCATTTGGCTCAGCTTTTAACCATCTATGCTTTTCATCCTGGAGTCAATTTACAAGAGTGTTAATATTTTGCCTATTTTTGTGTTCAATACCTCACAACTGTTCCTTGTGGGCGGAGGGGGGATGTATCTTTTTGATCAAAAGATCTTGAAATTGTTTGATAAGTTCTGGTGGTGTAAATGACTAGAAGTTACATGTGTGCCTGCAGTGGGATGCAGATTACTGAAGCACTAAAGCTTCAAATGGAGGTGCAGAAGCGACTGCATGAACAATTGGAGGTATATTTTCCTTGTTGAACTGATCTAATGACTATATAATATTAGCTGACTTTAATTTTTTATTTCTAATAATCATGTTCTCTTCTGATTTATGCCAGTTCCACAAATTGGTTTCATTATATAATCATTAAATTCTAGGTTTTTGATAGCACCAGGTATTAAATTCTAGGTTCTTTTTACAGATACAAGACACTGCAGTACTTCAAGGGTGTATATTTCATGATGAAACTTGAAATGGCTAATGTTTATACCAATTTAAAATCTTGATAATAACAACCTTTACCTTAGTGGCCCAATCCATATTGGACAAAATGCAAATGGGGTTTAAACTTGTATTTGCAGCTTTGAAATTTCACTTGAATATTTATAAATACAAATAGAGCATGCACTCCGCTTTATAATATCTCAATTGAATCAAGAAAAGGCAGAATAGGCAGATAATTTATATTGTAATGTGAAACAGGTGCAGAGACAGCTACAATTGCGGATAGAAGCCCAGGGTAATTACCTGAAAAAGATAATTGAAGAGCAACAGCGACTCAGTGGCGTTCTTTCAGAGGCACCTGGCTCTGGAGTTGCAGCCTCGGACCCAGGGGATGTCTGCCAAGAACCTGATAACAAGACTGACCCAGCAACCCCTGATCCTGAAAAAGCTGCCAAAGATCGTGCCCCAGCAAAGAGTCTTTCAATTGAATCTTTTTCATCCCACCATGAACCACTGACACCGGATTCTGGTTGCCATGTTGATTCTCCTGCTGACAGCCCTAAAGGGGAGAGATCAAACAAGAAGCAACGAATAAGCATGGAAGGAGCATATTCTAAAGCAGACATGGTGCTTCCGCATCAGATACTGGAGTCTAGCATGTCATCATACCAGCAATCAAACACTGTTTTCCTTGGCCAAGAGCAATTTGATCCTTCTTTGGGTATATCTACCAGAAGTAGTGAGGAATTGGAGAAGATTGGTGGCAGTAATCTGTGATTTGGTGTAATGTGTAGGTTGTGTACTAGGACCCATTCTATCATCCTTCTAAGCTTAGTTTCTGTGTTATATGTATTCCTTAATTAATGAAGGAACCTGATCTTCATAGTTTCCCCCTGGTGCTTAGTTTTCAGTTCAAATGTTCAATACTTGACTAAATATCCAGTCTTTAATTTCTTTTTAGAGAATTAAGTTGAAATTGGGTTAATAGAAAGAATCTTTTGTCATCTGCTCCATAAACCAATTCATCATGGAGGCTTATGGGGTTATCTCATAGTCCCTTAACTAGCCAAAGGAATAGATGATTAGGGACGGTTCAGTGCTGTGGTTTAGCATTGGGGTTTTATTTTAACACATGAGATGCAGAAAATTGGCCTTGGTTGTGGTTAATTGTGCCAATGCTAAAACTTAAAGTCTAGAAGTGTGCATGGAAATTCTTACAGGTGATGTATTATTTCAAGAAAAAACATTAATAATAAGATTATATGGTGTTTTAATGAATAAACACAACATTCCACTAGTTATGAGAGAAAATTGGCAGACACCAAGTCTGGACCTGGGTTAGTTTGTCAAACTACAATAGTGTATTATGATTAGTTCTGCGGTCTAAATTGATAATTCAATATTATTTTTAAACTTATAAATAAGTGAAGAGAATGCTAGCCACTCTTATTATTAATTAAAGTTTGTTAGAGCTCACAAAATGACATAGGTTTTACTCCCACTCTTTATTTAATAAATCTCAGTGATTGTTTGGTGACTCAATATATTTTATCTAATAATTTTTTTTTGGAGAAATTGATCCAAAAATATATTAAAAAATGTTAGTACCATTTCTTAGAATGAGAATCATGCCTCTCCCGAAAAATAAGAAAACATCTCTCATCTCCTCATGTTTTTATTTTATAAAATTCCTTGCGGCAAAAGGGGTGGATACATAATAGAAACTATTGCTTGTAACATGGGAATTATTGGCGTTGGAAGAGAAGGGTTAACCAAATAAATGAAATCATGAGTATTGCGAGAAATTAAAAGACTACCATTATTAGGAGAAAAAAAACTATATTGCATTGAAAATATAGAAAAATAGTTTTAAAACTTTTATTAAAATAATAATTATATTACATTTGAAATATTTTATATTTTATAATGTTAAATAAAATTTCAATATAAGATATAATATTGATTTTATTTTCAAATTTAAAATCTTACATTTAAACAATCTAATTGAAAATTAATTCCTACATCCCAATTTTTTCATAACTCAAATACTAAATTTATAGTTTTAAACTGATTTCAATTTCTGAACCCCAAAAAAATACTGATTTCAATTTTGATTGAATTAAAATTAACATTAAAGTTTAAATTATAGTTCATATTCTATCACTCAAATCTAATTATTTTGTATGAACACATTTAAATAAATAATTTGATTAAATACTTAAACAAAGCTTATTTTTTTTTTTGTATAAACCATTATTCAATAAAAGCATGGTAGACAACAAAACTCTTCTTTTAATTTTTTAACAGTACTACAACCATATACTCAAGACTTAAACTCAAGATCTCTCATTAAATTAGATCAACCTCCAACCATTTGATTCACATGATCATGATAAAACATAAAATTTGTTAACATAAAACAAAAAGAACTTATAAAAAATCAATAAATTAATTTTATAAATTCAAATCAATTCCATAAAAATGCTTTCACAACGTCCAATGCAAACCAAGCCACCCAACATAACAAGAACATTATATTATATTTATGCATCAAACAACAAGGTGAATTAGAATGTGCATACATGATGCATGAAATTAATGAGATAGAAAAGAGAAAGAAGATAAATTGATCTGTTGATGAATGATATTAGAATGAGTGTTGTACTAAAAAGAAAATACACATATAAACTGTCTAAAAGAAACTATTTATTAACTCAATAGAGACTCGCAACCCTTTTATGAAGGAAAATGATACTTCCACATCCTTTCAATTATCTCCACCTCATTTACACCCTCATCAAACTGGCTCATAAGTTTTTTGAAAAAAAAGAGGGAAAGGGAAGGAAGGATCAAACTATTTACACCCAAATATATTCAAATGTAAACCACTATGCTTATGTAGCACAAGTTTTTCCATTTGGTAAAACCCTAACACATAACAAGGTTACTCATACTACAGGTCTAAAATTATGTTCATTGATTGGACATATGCATAATTAAATAATTTCATAATTAGCATTAAGAATTCATATAAAATATATATATATATATATATATATATATATATATATATGCGTAAAATATATATATTCTAAACAATTGACTAATACTGATCCATAAATTAAAATAAAATAGAGAATTAGTTATTAATAATAATATTAATAATATACCAGAGATGACAGGAGAGCCACAAGTGAAAGAGGAGACAATGAAACAAATATTTTGCAGTTAGGTACATAATGAATATTTCTCAAAAGAGAATTAAATATTTTGGACCTACAAACAAGTTGAGTTTCATCAAATAGTTAGATTGACGCCATTGAAAACAAATAGTTAGATGAAGTATATAGCAGAATAGCAGTCAAGAGGACTTGTGTCTCCGATGAGCAGATCCCTTTAAGATGCAAAGGCGCAGCCGTCGACTGAGGGACTCCAACTTCTCAAATCTTTCAGATTTAAGTTTGGTAAACCTTACAGATTTCTTCTTCTTCTTCTTCTTTCCTTCTTCATTTGAGTCTGTTGTTATTTCTTTCATACTTCCTCGGGGTGTTTCAAATAACTAGAGTATATCGATATTACATACACATGAAGCACATAACACTCATGTCAATGTATGAATTAGCAGAAAATATAATAGTCTACTACAGATAAACACATCACCATGATATAAACAAGCATATAAGTTACTATCACATAAGTATCTCACATCACTTCAAATCATTTTTATGTCCTCAACTAATTAACAGATCAACATTTATGTGCAGTGTGCATATGTGAATTGAGAGAGAGAGAGAGAGAGAAAAACCTCGGAACCATCATCGTCACCCGTAAAATCTGGATAAGATTCTCCATCACTGAGTCCTAATGAAGAACATCTGCCCCAGCTTTCTCTAGTTGAGCTAGTATATGAGAAATAATCTTCAGTCGGGCCATTTGGCTCATCCTGTTGAATCATTAAGTCAAATTTCAGGACCAATAAGAAATGATCTAAGATCTATAATTTAAACCGCTAATGTAATTGGTAGCATATAGTTTACTACAAAAAGCCTACTAAGTGACAAAAAATTATAAAGAAATAAAGAATGAGCTGAGACCTGCCACGCAACATGTTTAACCCGAAGCAGGTTGGCATAGGCCAGTTTATGGGATAAGCCATTTTAAGCAAATGGATTATAAGAATGATGAAAAATTAAAGTTTACTTTTAGTCCGTGACTTATTTAGTTTTTCCAAATTAGCCCCTTACTTAAAAAAACTCTTATATTAATTCCCAACTTTCATCATCTTCTTTCAAATTTGTCTTTGGTCCTGTTTGCAAAAGATTAATTCATATTATTTTAAATAAGTGAAAGGACTAAATTGCATGATTTTTAAAAGTAAAGAACTAATTTGTATTATGTTAAAAGTTAGGGACAAATTTGTAAAAACTAAACAAGTCAGGGACTAATGCTAGTAAACTCTAAAAAATTACACAAAAAGTTAAATATCTCTAGTACAAAATGGGATGTAAAAATTTTCTCTCAGCTCAGGTTTATATTTTCTTTTAAAATGAAGATGCAAACTCTGTTACAAATTCTAAATAAAAGGATAAAGCAGTTTATAAACTACCATATTAAAGTGCATTTTTACAATAATCCATTTATAAAGGATAAAATTATGTTGTTTCATGGATTAATAATATAATTGGAACACTAACTTATAGCAAATATATGATAGAGCTGGATCAGGCTAAACAAGGGAAAACAGTCTTTATAGATACAGAATGAATACAAGTGTCTCTCAGGATTTCAAGAGCCTGAGATCTCTTCCTAAAACCAATCTTTCACTAAGCAGAATGCCCCTAGTCTTTTCTCCTATCTCTTTATAGCCTATCTTTGTCATATCCTTGTAGAAATATAACTAACAACCACTAACTAGTAACCATGAAGTTTTTCACCAAACAGAACTCGCCCGTGGGCAAAACCTAACTGAACGCCATCATGATTTGATGACTTTTTAATTCCAAAAGTAACCTAGTTAGATGTTTCATAAAAGCAAAAAAAAAATTTGTGCCTCAAAATAAACATGTTGGATTTTGGCAACTAGATTAGGCATTCAATTCATGAAGATAATTATAATAACTTTTAATAAATTTGATTTTTCATAAAATATTTATAATTCTTAGATCATTTTAATGAATAAATGAAGCTCAAATCCAAGCTAACTTGCTAAAGTCCGATGGTTAAACAAATAGAAATAAACAAAACCTGCATTTAAACTGCATGCTATACCAAGTGTTTTCATTCATTAAAAATTATTATGCGTAGTAGTAGTTTCTTGGTTAACTTTTTAGTGCATTCAAGTATTAAACATATATAAATATAGCAACCCAGTGGGCTTGATTAATTTTCAACTATCCACAATATACTTTCTTATGGGAGTTTTTTAGCTAAATTTTGGTGAAATTTTCATGTCTACTTATGTGTTAAACTGTCTATAATTTATAAAATTATTTTAAGCAACCATTTGGTGTCTTCATAAGTTGTGCCTCCCTAATGACAGAAACACTGGTTTGTCCCATTCAAGACTCTGCCAGCAAAGGCATACTACATGGCCCCAAAAAATATAATAATAACGGCTGACAAAACTAGTGCATCATGAGTAGTAGATGGTTAAAGGTGCCATAAAGAATTTCTTAATTTCGGAAAAGGTACTTGATAGAATCACCTTATCTGCAGGCTCATCATGCTTTGATTCCTCTCTAATCATGGACTCCTGCATTATAAGCAATTAATGAATTAAACAGAACAAAGGTTTTAGAAGAAAATAACATGGACAAAGAAAAGAGCCATCCTACAGCAGCAGTTACTGGAGCAACTTCTGAAAGAAGTTCGCCAACAGATGCTGGGGTTGAATTTGAAGTGCTTAGAGGGACAGAAGATGAACTTGCAGCGTCAACAGTTGCAGACTGTAGAGTAGAAAGTATCTCATATAATAGGCTCTAGCATGAAAGCAAGAGAAAATCAGTGTTTTATTATTCAAATAACACCCACATATCAAAGCTGAATTGAATCATCATATTTAGCTACATAATACCATTTTAAGTTAATATTTCAAAAAAAGGGAATGAAAGTTAACATCTTAATCTTAAATTTTAGAGATTTCAGGCAGTTAAGACTAGATGATCCTATATCTCCTTTATTTTGCCTTTTTTATTTTATTGATATGTTACTGTCACTTGAAGCTTGCTGATGTATCAGTGTTTGAGTTCCCAAACTTCATTCTGGGCACAAAGTATAAACTCTGGTATATTTCTTGTAGACCCAGGATCTCTAAAATGTGGATGCCATTTTATTGGAATCATCAATATAGACTGGTAGCAATAGTCAAGTGGATAAATATACTTAGGACAGCACTTAATTGCGCATTAAACTAAGACATAAAATTTGAAATGCTTATTACCTCATTCACAGTAGAATTGACTTTAGAATCCCCTGAATCAAAACATTTGTCAAGCTTACGAGTTCTAGGAATGTGAGGAGGGTGAAGGACATTGTTGAAGAAAATCAAAACTGAGTCATAAAAGAACTGTGGTCGAGAGGAGTTGTGATCACCATCAAATTTTATGATATTTTTACCACCCTACAAATTTAGAGACCAGGTTAGATATTATCTGCCGAAAGAGTTCCAAACTGCATATTTCTCAAAAACATTTGTGCAATGGTTTGAAATAATACCGCATATGATTCACAGATGAGATCAGAGTGGTGAGGCTGAATGAATTGGTCACCATTACCATGTCCAAATAAAACAGGAATGTATGTCTTTGGTGCAGCCTGTAAACTTTTAAAGCATTAAGATAGTTATGGAGATGAAGTAACTTAACTATTTGTTTATCCATTAAAGAAATGCTATTATATTAAATGTTTGAGATTTGAATTATCTTATTGTGCTCAAAATAGCTTATAATCAAAATGTTCCCTAGAGATTTTTTTAAAAAGAATAGTTGCAAATTCTCCCTTATAATTAAGTTAATCCAAATATGCTATAAGATTTTAAGGTGAGAATATACACGATAAATTAAGTTTACATTAATAATTCTGCAATTTCAAAAGCGGAACAAATCAAGAAAATCTTCATCATTCTTTATAACAGAATGAATCCATACCAGCAAACAGTTCAAGTCCATGATGTCGAACTTTGCCTTCTTCTCAATAACCCGCCGCATGTATTGTACGGCCATTTTAACCTAATTATGGACCAAATCAGCAAAATCTCAGACTTATCCAAACTAGAAAAGTCAAAAAAGTAACCGTCTAGGAAACAATCCAAGTTTAATGGGCATTGGTTTTAGATCTACTTTGCATGAAGGAATTAAAAAACCAAAGGAAAAACCAAAACACAAGTGCAATAAACTTGTAAGCATAAATGCAAACTAAACAATGTCAACCATGGAACACAGATATGAAAGCTCTAAGATGAAAGACTTTACCACTTCATAGCTATCAAACAATCATCCTATCCCCCAGTCCATAATCAGACAACGCATAAATCCTCCTAATTTAAAAGGAAGAAGAAATCTACAAAACCTACAAGTATTTAAAAACCTAATGCCAAATACATACTCAGAACTGTAAAATGTGGTATTTTACTAGCTACTTCAAACAACAGCTATTTTTCTCAATAATACCATCAATCAGCTGTATTCCTTAATGACACCCATGCACACCCCCATGCTGAAAAAAGAAATTTAAAATGAATATTATTATTAATTGGTAATTATAGCCAAGAAAATGTCATAGTTAATAAATTCCTAAGTTTCATAATTAAAAAATTCCAATTCAAAACTATAAAAGGTAAGGAGCCCTAAATCCTGAATACAATCTTATTTAAAGCTAACCTTAACAAAGTAAGTTTATTCTTTAGGATTC
Organism: Canavalia gladiata; assembly: GCA_037954105.1. Classification (NCBI taxonomy): domain Eukaryota; kingdom Viridiplantae; phylum Streptophyta; class Magnoliopsida; order Fabales; family Fabaceae; genus Canavalia; species Canavalia gladiata. Next base: position 52,422,995 of record CM075662.1, read on the forward strand.
CTTTTTTAAAGATACCTATATAAAATGATGGTCATTGCTCAGATTGGCCGATAAAATAAATATGTAAATCTGAAGATCCTTGCTAAAGTCTATCAAATAGGGTAAACAATTTTCTATGCAGGCAGACAAGGATTTTTCACCTGAACTAAAGAAATGCTTCTGCCTGCCAGATTCAAATATAAGCATACACCTAGTAGACTGGGTATAAACCAATGCAAAAGCAAGGCCATGAGTCAGATATCCTAGGTAGAAGGAAATGAACATATATGATAAATTGTTTGTAAAGTAAATGAAGATTAGGATCACCAGTAATCTCCTCCAACAATACAATTAAACAGTACACCAAGATGATTTATAGCAATGCAATAATTAAATCTTTTACAACCTGAATTTTCAGATTGATGATGCACCACCTATGGCAGATATCGCCCACTATGAACAAAGTTATGAGGTAACCATATGAAGATCCCCCTTTTCTTTTTTAATTCCACATTTACTACAAAGGCGAAAGTGGAAACAAAAGTACAGTACACACGCACGCAACATGCACACACACACATGGAGAGAGAGAGAGCTAGAGAGAGAATGTGTACAGTGAACTTTGGAAGTCGAATTTTATAGACATCTGCAAGCTCCAACATCAGATCATATAAGTTTGAAAAGGCACTATCCAACACCATTCCAGCAATAGAAGGGTCTTCAGCTCCATAAAGAAGGCTACACCATACCAAACCAAAGTGAGAATCAATTACACTATAGATTCTCATACATATGTGGCTTATAATTTACACGTATATGGAACAGAGGAGGGATATTTCAACACCCAGCATTTAAGTCTTTTGTGTAGAGCCATCTTGAGCAGCATTTGTTTTCTTGTGTAAAAAAAGCATATAGAAAGAAATTCTTACTAAAATCATTAAAAATCTAACAAGCTGGTTGGAAGATGGAATACCTAGTAACAGCACCCATTGACCGTCCCCAGAGACCAATATGAGATACTTGTTTGTTGCTTCTTAAATGTGCCACCACCATCTTGAGATCATCTTTCTGTCACAGGAAACGTTAAACTTGAGAAAATTTACAGGAAAGTTACACAAATAAGCAAGCAAGTTTATATATGTATTGCATATTTACTTTTATAAAAGATGTAATACTCAGAAATTCAAGAGGTAACTTACTTAGATGCATATAAGATGTAATGTTGGAATTTGGAAACTAAATAAATACATGAAAAAGAGGCAACTTACTTCATGCCAACCAAGGCTAACATGATCCCCATCAGATAAGCCTGACCCCGAGAAGTCAAGAGTAAAAACAGTAATATTTGATGGAAGAAGAATAACAGCAGCTTCATTGGCATCTGCCCTACATCCACTGTATCATTGTGCATATACATACATATCAAATGAGAGAAGAATGGAACAAATGTGTCATTCTGAAAAGGCAGAATGTTAAAAAATGATATTTATGATTGTAATTCAGAATCATATAGAATCTCTTTTATGCGGCGATAACTGTGTCCATAAAACTTGAAATACCTATTCCCATGGCAATATATAACACAAGGAAGAGAAATATCTTCAGGGAAAGGTGAAGGGAGATAATGACTGCACTGCAAAGTGTAGCCTCTGGAATTCTTCAGCTGCAAGGTTTTAAAAAAAAAAGGAAGATAATCTAGTTTTCAACAAACTATTGTGAAGTGTAATAATCACGAAGTAACATATAAAAATGGACACTGGTAAGTATATCAAGCAAAATATGTCCATACTTGCCTCCAAATCCTGCCTTTGGTATGTTTTCCCTGCAAGGGTGAATTCTTTTTCCCATAGGTATTGATCTGGATCATACTCAGCCCTGCATATTTGAGAAAGTAGATCCGCTGAAACTGTAACTCAATTGGCTAGAAAAGAGATAACCACAAGTTGAGCATTGAATGCAGGGGCAATTGATATGTATTTCAGAAACAGCAGTAATTTAAGTCTATGGTGAAAACTGTCTTGTATAACTTCGCCAAGATGATTGAGGCATGCTCAGTTTAACACAATACAGTGTAAAACAAACTTCAATCAAATGAAAAGAAGAATCTACTAGCTTGAATACACAGATGCTCATTGACAATACAATAACACTCAAAAGCTACTTACTAATCAAACTTGGGATGCAAACAAACTAGTGCTAAGCAACCAACAAGTACAGCAGAAACTAATACCTGGGAGGCCGAATAATGAAATTGATGAATTGCTCTATCATCTTGCTTCCACACGTATCTCAGAGCAGCTCCGCTTCATAAGAATACAGGAGAGCGGAGCCTCTGAGAAGCTCAGTCAATTCTCCCGCATCCAAACAAGCCAAATTCCTTGAACTGCACCTTATTCTCAAATCTTCCCAAGATAGGAAGAACCTTACTCCTGAATTTGGATGCCTGACATTAATTAAGGATAATCATTTCCAACTCAAACTATTAATGCCCTATTCCTGTAAGAAACAAACGCCAACTGGCTACTAAGAAGGTAACATTTTAAATCAAAAGGCAACAGGGTAAAACTCAGCACCAAAACTTTCTCAAATTTATAAGGAATCTGGTCCCCAAGTAATGGTATGGAGAGAAAGAGAGAGAGAGAGAGAAAGAAGATAAGAAGGGAGGGGGTCAACAGAAAGCATCTCCAGAACCAAATGCCATCAAATTTTTGCAGAAACTGTTTCTAGAAAAACCATAGAAAAGGTACAGTAAGCCAGAAAATTTCACCCCAAACAAAGGTTCAGTTTGAACCCCACCTTTTTTTTCCCACCATTATTGCGCCAACTTTATTCAAGGTTAAAAATTTTCAAACTTGGGTTAAAGTGTACAAGTTAGTCCCATGAAATAATCCCAAATGTTACAAGAAATATTGTAAAAGCTGATAAAGCAAGGATGTGAGGATGGAGAAGAAACAAACGACAAAAATCCTTGTCAGATCCTACATTCACATTTATCATGCTCATGAATGAATTGAATATCAATGCAGATGCTCTCTGAATCTGATTTTGGCAACAAGAGGAAGCAGAGAGCGGGAAAATGGAAAGAGAAGAAGAAAAAGACAACAACTTTACCAGAATTGAGAAGAGGGTATGGAAACAAAAGAATTGATGAAAGTCTTGTTCTTCGTTTGTCCTTTGGATATTACCGAGTAGGAGGAATCATCGGAGATGGGAAATGAAGGAGAAAATCAAAGACAGACATACCACCTCAAGCAACCAGCTGGAATTTCCTTAAATTAGCTCTCTCTCTCTCTCTCTCTCTCTCTGAATATTCTCTTTTATTCATATTCATGTTGAGGTTCTGTCCTGTCTCATTAATTAAATTAACTTAAAGTTAACAACTTTATGTAAAAAAAAAAAAAAATTTCATTCACCCGGTATTACCTTTTTCACCTAAAAATGTTTATAGGAGGCAAACGAGGCAAACGTTAAGTAACCAATTAATTAATATTTAGTTTAAGATAAAATAAAGACAATGCATATATTTTTTAAACTTTAAAATTTACACAATTTCCCCTCTTTTAGATTGTGGAAATCTATTGATCTATTTTAGTATTTCTCTTTCCATATTTAAATGAATGATGGTATTATAATAGAAAGATATTTTGAGAATTTTTTTTAAAATATAAAAAATTGTGTTATTTCATCTTAATTGAAGAGTTATCTTATTGTATTTAAATGAAGGAATATACTTCTCATTTTTTTTTATCCTTATTCATTTCTATTTTCCACCAACATATATTGTGTCAGTTGATGCATTAGAACTACTGAGAGCCTAAATACAGAAAGTTTCTAACAATAACAAAACATAGAACATGTATTTTTCATATTTGACTTTTAGGAAAAGATTTTTCTGTCTATTTTTTTGCAGATGCAATGATATGTATAGATTCATTTTGAGAAGTTATCAATTCTAGACACACTTATATAACAATTATTTAGTTGAAACAATTATTTAATTAAAATAATTAAAACTAAGGTAAAATATATTTTTAGTATCTTTAAAATTTTAATCGTAGTTTTTTATCATAAAAGGATGGATTATAATTTATTTTTAAAAAAATAGATAAGTTTTAATCTTATTATTGAAGTGTCAAATATTAATATATATCACATAATAAATATTAGTTACTTTAATGATAAAAATAATCTATTTTACTAAATGATGGATCAAAATTTTCGTTTTTAAAAATAAAGAACTAAAATTAAATTTTGAAAAATTTGAAAAGAATAAAAATATATTTTATTCTAAATATATTTTGAAAGATTATCTTTTATTTATACGTGAAAATGTTATGATTCTTTTGTTTGAGACTTTAAAATTTTCCTCCAATGATACCAGTTTCCAATAGCTTTTCAATTTCTCAAAAATAAGATAAATTATTATTTTCTGATAATTTGGAATATACAAGACAAAAAAAAAAACTCTTAATGACTTTCATGATTTTTAAAGAACCCATCGACGGTGTTTGATCTAGAAGAAAATAACTTTACAGCACGCCTGCATGGATCAGGTTAAGATACTTCATAAACTAGACTCCTCTCAAATGAATTTCATACAAAATTTATTAAATTATATTTCTTTTCCTTTCAAATTATCATTTTTAAATTTCCTAATTTTAGCAAGAAAAATTCAGAATCTTAACTCGGCCATAAGTTATTTGCAAGTACATGCGTCAAATTGAAGTCAAAAGCTCAGCATACAATCATCATTTCCGTTTATTGTTAAGGTTGAAATTTGAGTCACGAGTCTCTTTTTCTCGTCGACTGTTCATACACTTCCATGAAGAACGACAGCGTTACAATGCTGAGATCAACCATGAAAATAACTTTTCTCTTTCATCGTAATCTCATACCAAATGCAATAATTTTCCATGTAGTCATGCAGTATACTATAATAAATTTTATACTTCTTTTGTAGCATAAGCACAGTTTAATGTGAGATATATCAAGCCATAAAGTGAGAGTTTGCTTTCAAATTTGTCAGAAATAACTTGAACATAATTTCTTTCGTTGGCATGTTCATACTTCTTCACTTTGAAATTAATGTAACTTCAAAATTTTAAAATCTTGTTTTACGGCCCCTCTTGCCACAAACCATTTCATCCAACCAGGTATAATCTTGATAAGTCAAAATGAAACTATGTGATTAGTTGAAACAGAAACCAGCATACTCTTTCTCAATAATTTGAACTAAAATTTCACATTACAAAAGGAAATTTACACAAGTTGATTTTGGAAACAAAATCAATATCTTGCACTTTGATCAAGGTTGGTGATAATCATTAACCAATACCGGTTTGGTATTTCTAAGTCTATTTTCAGTCTTTATTATCAAGATTGAAGAAGAGAAAGGGTATAATGGAAGTGACAAGTGATATTTATATCTTCCCTTTCCACAGCATGTGATTTACAGAAGCATGGTTTTTTATTTGGAAACCTGAAGTTGCGCATCAAACAGCAACCACTGAGCAGCATCAGTTCACTTCAATGAACATATATGCTATACACTATGCAGCAGACGGCATATGAAAGATTGAGATGCTCCATATAATCATCAGAAATGTTTCATCTTGAATCTCCATCGAAACTATTCATAGCAGCCAAATTAAACACATCTGTCTGAGGCTTTTGGCATCATTTTCCATCTTCACTCCAGTACACTTTCCAAAATCATCAGCCCCGCAGCCTTAACCTAACTAAGGCATTTTGGATTTCTAGAATAAGTAATGATGGTTCCAACCCTCCCTTTTGCATGTCTATTTGTAGGTTTACCCAGTACAGAAAATTTCAACTAGCTACTTGGTTTTACTACACCCTGGAGCTTCCATCCACCAAATCCTGCTGTGGCAAATGCCTGTAAGATACCAGGTTAGATACACATCTTTGTGTCAGTTCAAAACTCAATAATTTTTCCTTTTGGAAGCTACTATAATATTAAATGAAAACCTTGCAGTGCTCCAAGATTAAACTTTATATTTCCAGTTTATCACTTTATCCAAGTAAAAATAAACGAAAAGGTCAAATCACACCTATCAAAGTGTGTTTCCTAACCCATTTTGTACCGTCATTACAAAGTATAATGATGGTACAAACTTTCAAACTTAGACCTTTTGTAAACCACCAAAGCCACTAGTCTAGCATTAAATATTAATGCTTTGCGAATAATTGTGCAGTAGATGGCAAATCCCAGAGTTTAGACTAGAAAAATTGTTGTTACACATCTGAAAATAGATGAAATGGGATTAAAAGAATAAAGATAGGAAGAAAGAAAAAAGGAAGAGAAAGATGTGATATAATAGAAGAGATATATAAAGAAAAATGAGATGTATAGAAGTGAAAATACTGTTGGGATATACAATAATAAGAATTCTTTAGACTAAAACACAATGTATTTTGCCACTTTTTAACCTTTTCTTTTTTTTTATATAAAGACAATAACACAATGTGAGATACCACAAAATTTTAGAATTTAGCAGTGTTGTGAACACAATAAGGCCCAATTTGGATAAACGTTTCAATAAGCACTAGGGATGGCAGTGGATAGGCTTTGGCTAAGGTACTATAATACCCATCCCCATACCCACATAGGTAACAACTTTGATTCTCAGCCCATATCCGCTAGATACCTAAATCCCTATACTTATCCCCATTACTTACAGTTTAGTTAACTAAAATATAATTTTTCATCTTTCCTAACATTTTTTTAATAAAATATAAATACTGTTATAAAATAAAGAACATTCATTAAAAAATATAGGTCTAACTTTTTATTATTGAATTTCAAAAATCAAATTTAATTATGAAGTTTTTCCTTTAATTAAAAATTCTAAAAACTTCAGTATTAGTTTGAATTATTTTTTACTATTTTAATTTTATATAGAGTACAAATAAATGGGTATGGGTAAATATGGGTATTATAGTATCCATACCCATAACCATACAAATAAAATCTTGTGGATATTTATCCAGCCTATGGTGATTTTTTTTGCAGGTACTCATTGGGTATAAGTAAGACCCATTGTCATCGCTAATAAGCACCTATACAGGAAGAAAATAAAGAGTGTAAAAAGAATTAAACTTCTCTCGTAAGTTTAAATCAATTAATGCACATCAACTTTTGGAGAAATTAAGTGAAAAAGTTTCTAAAAATGTTAATGTTCATAAGTTGGTTTTAACTTCTTTCACAGCTATTTATGGAGAAGTTACAAGTAAAAGGTGTATTACTCATGCCTAAGTTACTGGAAGTCTGGAACTAACAATTTTGCAAGAAAGTTGCTCAATAATGCAACCTAACCACATGCCAGTATCAAGTATGGGAAGCTAGATGTTATAAGGTGATTCCTAGATCATTAAAGCTTGTGTCACATGTAGAATTTTATTACCAATTTGTCATACCACCAATTAACAAGAGTCATTTAATAATGAAAAAAATAACGTTAAGCTATCAAAGAAACATTTTTCATAAGTGAAATTACAGATGTTTCCACCACTAGATATTCTAACTAGATTTTGTGAACTAAAAAGAATGTGTGATCATACATCAGAAAAGCTGTACTTCCAATGAACAGCAACATTACATCCAAGTAAAAGCTACATGAAACTATCAAGGAATAACTCTACTTAAAGCTTTACGTAGTTAGGTGAAGATCATGGAGAGCTTTATTAAATCTATAATATAACTAATCCAAGAAGAGCACAAATAGAGTGCCAAATCATCATCTATTGTGAAATCACAAATTGTGATCCATGCATCCTGCTACTAACTTGTTCTTACCATTATCCTAATAAGGCATCCCCATTGTAAACATTGATTAACTTAAGGAAAAACAGAATAGACGCATTGCCAATGCTATGGATCTCTTTCTCTCTTGAGGAGGATAACAACATTTTAACTGGCCATGCATGAAGACAATCACTTTAATTACATGTTGTCTAACCCTAAATTTATAAAATTCTCACAGAATATTAGCTTGAAATGACAATAATACAAGTTAATCTGTGCACCAGGTAGTTTACAAAGAAAAGTCCATAAAATTTGTGTGATTCCCAGTGAATATGTTAGCAGAACAACAAAATATCATAAAAGTATAAACAGAGGAAATCATTGATAGATAGCACTTAACTACAATGAAAGATAATGAATTGACTTGAAAGAATATATGCATTGCAGTTGTGCAAGGTAATGAAAACAAACCTCATCCCAAGATTTTCCAGCAGTCTCCAGCAGTGCAGCATTGCACGTCTTCAATTCCACAGAAGCCCCAGAAAACATTGAGGCTGCTTCTTCCCACCCCCTATTATGCCCCATGCACCTGTATGCCACCCAATGATAACAGATCTTATCTACCTTAGTTTGTAAGTGTCAAATTTTGTTTCTTAAAACACAAATAAAAGGATATTATCCAAAAAATAAAGTACTGGGGCCCTGGAGAATCCTTGAAACTGAGCAGGAGATTGCTCCATTAAGTATAGGCTTTATAGTACAGGGTTGAGATAACAACCACCTACCAACATAGGATGATCTCCAGGCTAGATTTAACCAACAGATGAGTTAAACAATATGCATTTCAATCCTCGTTGAAAAAGTTCAAAACACTACTCAAACAGTTCAAAACAAATGGATACAAAAAAAGAAAATGTGAAATGCAACTCCACCGATTTTCCATACTCACATCGCAAGTGATTTCTCAGTTATAGCAAACTCAATCTGCAAATATAGCATCAACTAAAGTATTGATTTCTGCCATACTGTTCCATGTCCATAGGTCGTTAGCATACCAGGATGAAAAAAATTGAAAGATACATTTCTAACGTAGCTTCAATCATCAACCACACCTTCAAATACCAAAACCAAAAAACAAAAGATAGAAAGCACTCTAAAAGGCTGGAATGTGGAAATACTCACATGACAGTAAGTATCTCATCCCTTGAATACCTACAAATAACCTTTTGTAGATGTTCCGCAGTTTGCCCATCCATGGCTGCAACTGAATAGAAACTAGAAACAAAATGAACCTCAGCCTCCAACAGCTCCTGCACTTGCTCCTGCATTATCTTAAGTGTCTCCTTAGTCCGTGCCGCGTCACTACAGCAGCAAAAATCAACATAGTAAGCCTCAAAAACAGTTAACCCAATTCAAATCTCACAATTCAGCCACAAAAATTTGCTAACCTAGACAGGATAAGTTCAGGAATCCAACCCAACTGTTGAAGCTTGCGAGAAACTCTCACAGCATCCTCCTTCCCGGACTTGCTCAGAGGACGCTCGTGGTCTGCACAGAAACCATTAATTTTTCTTTTGAAAAAAGAAAATGCGCAATTTGTTTCAGTTCCAAATTCTTAGAAGGTTCTAGAAAGTTTCCATGTTTGGGAGTTTAAAAGCGAATATGAATGATTACCGCGGAGAGAGCGATTTTCCCAGGAGCTCTTAGCGTGACGAAGCAAGATGAGGCGGCGAGAGACGGAGTCGGAGAGAGGTTCTGCCACTTCGAGTTGGGTGTCCTGTTTTTGAATGAGAACTGATTTGGCGCGAAATCGGCTAGGGTTCCGGCGACCAAGGTGGTAAGGTGAAACGACGGTGCTACAAATAGCAGAATGCATCTCACACACACCCACATTCATCACTCTTCACACTTTGAGGACTGAGGTTGCTTCTTTTGTCCTTTCAGCTTTGCCTAACTAACTCTATATATACCCTTCTATTATCTTTGTTTCCCTTTTTTCTAGTACAGTCTCTCTATTAATACTCAGTGCTCAACAATGATCATTATTCACTCATTTGTAACGTTTTTAATTATTAAAATTTTTTATAAATCATAAAAGGCCAATAAACATCATTATTTAGTGGTGCCAGCATATTTTTCTTTCTAACATTATGTTTCTAGAGGAATGCATGATAGTACATATTGGCCATGAAAGATAGAATTTTGTCTTGTTTAATTTTGTTAAAAAATTATACCAATAATAAATAATTTTTTATTATGGAAGCATCATGAAAATAAATTGTTTGATGCTTTTACCATTAGAAATTTTATAATTATTATTTTTTTATTATAATACTTTTAGAAAAAATGTTTTAACATGGTAACTAGACAGTTTAAAATAAATTTTTTATTTTTTATTTTTGTCATCAAATTAAATAATTAAATCTTATCTCCATTTTTTATGAAATAGAAAAATTCATCTTTCATTTATTTCTGTTTTTTATATTTTATTTTAATTATTTTATAATTTACTAAATTATTATATATTTAAAATTTATATATTTTATTATTTTTAGTTTAACTAATTTTATAAAATATTTTTATAATTTAATATATTGTAAATAAAACAAAATCAAGATAAGTATTATTATTTTTTTACATACTTGTCCTTCATTTAAAAATTAAATTTTATTTAAATTTGTCACAATTTTATTTAATTTAAATTTTTTATTGTCAAGATAAAAATTGGAAGGATGCATATTTAGATATGTAAATTTATTTATCATAACTAACAATTATACTGAAGACTAACTTGTTTACTATAATAATAAGATGAAAGCAATTGTTGATAAAATTTATATATATATATATATATATATATATATATATATATATATATATATTATTGTTGTTGTTAAAATTGTTGGATTAAGATATGTAGTTGCATTACTTTTAAGGATATATACGTTTATTTATGGTATCTTAAAAAAAAAAGAAAAAACAAAACTAACAAAAGAGTAAAAAAGAAAACTAAGGTAGGAAACCTACTAGATTTAGATAGTAATTTAAAGATACAAAAAATGGTAAGATGTGTCTTCTTTAGATAGGAGTGGAGCTTTCTGAAAACACTGATTGTTGATAAATGGTAATAAAAATTCATAATTAAATCGATTTAAAATTTAAATTTAAATTTAAAATTCAAACAAAAAAATTATTTAAATTTAAACCATGATAATCATATTAAATAAGATATTATTCAATATATGTGGACACATTTAAAAGATTAATCTAAATTAACAATATAATGAAGTAGTTTAAAATTGAGTAATTATGTTAATGAAATTGAAGTTAATTAGAATTAATAATAGAGCAGTTTTAAAATTAAAATGTTTAATAATTTGAAATAAATGACTTGTGGTAATAAGAATAAAATAAAATAAAATAATTTTATTATAGGATTTTTTGGATAAGTAATAATTTTAATTTTTGAAAATAATTATTAACATTTGACAGCAAAAAAGTATGGACCACATTGTCACGTGCACGGAAAATTATCAATTTAAACTTAAATTGTCCAACCTTACATGCGCAAGATTTTTTCCCTTACTAGCTTGTTTATGAGCCCGTTATGTATCCAAGTATATAAATCATATGTCTATCCTTATTTCAAGCAATGTGGAACTTAAGTTTTTTGAAATATAAGTTTTTTCAACAATCTGCCACATATTTTAAAAGGATTTGAAAATTTTAAAAGAAGAGAAAAGTTTTGTTGGATTTTCTTTGAGGGTAAAATGCATATGATATGATATCTTTTGGATTATGAATCAGACTTTAAACAAACTTAACTTGCAGTGTTTTTGTGAAGCAGGGCTTCTATGAAACAAAAACTATTTTGATGCAAGTTAGAGACTTATCTGTCACATTTATCCTTACAACTCTTACTGTTTTCGCTAGTTTTGCACCTTTTTTGTAGTTTATGAATACTCTAAAGATTGTGCATCAACCTCATACAAGCGGACCCAATTGATATTCATATAAGTAACCTTATCAATTGATTTCTGCATTTAATACACCATCCATAAAGGATATGAGTGTCATTAAAACTATTAAGTTTAACCTTTCTTTTGATGCAACCTAATACTTTTCACATCATAGGAATGGAAAATTTAGTAGTGCTAAAAGGATTAACAATGACTTGTTTTTACCCATATGAACCTTCTTTATGAGATCTCCAATCATAAAGGTTGAATTTCTCTCATTGTTGATTTTATTATTGACTCAAGTCTCATTTCCCTCGATGTTTCATAAACCATCTTTCTCCTTAATGGTTTGGTCAAAAGATCAGTCAAATTTACTTCTGACTTCACATAATCAATGAAAATAATTCTATCATTTAGTAGCTGTTTTACCACATCATGTCTTTGGCATATATGTCAATTCTTAACATTGTAAGAATTATTTTTTACAATTACTATTGTAGAATTATTGTCATAATGCACAAACATTGAGGGGTGTTAGTTTAACTCCTAAAGGAATATTTGCTAAAACGTTTCTTAACCACTCAGCCTCATTGTCAGCTAGTTCCAAAGCAATAAACTCTAACTTCATAGTGAATTTTGCAATAATGATTTGTTTAGATGATTTCCAATATATTGCATAACCTCCCATTGTGAATACATAACCATTAATGAATTTTGTCTCATTTGAATTTGAAATCCAATTTGCATTTACTTAATCTTTCCACACCAAAAGTTATATTTGGTCGAAAGTAATTCATTAAGTGCAAAGAACTTCCAATTATTTGAGTATATTTTGTCTATAAAACGAGTTTTCCTTTATTTTTCTTTAAATGATATTTTACATCATAAGGAGTACTTACTAATTTTGCGACATAATGACCAAACTTCTTAAGAAGTTTTTTAATATAATGTTTTTGAAATAATATTATACTATCACATTTTCTTATGATTTTAACCCTTAAAATCATATTTGTTTCACCCATATCTTTCATATCAAAATTAGAAGAGAATAAGATTTTAGTATTATTCACTATACAATCATAAGTGTCAAAGATAAGCATATCATTTTACATACAAACATATAATCATGCATTCATTATTTTTCCACTTTAGTATAAACACACTTGTCACTCTCAGTGGATAAAAACACATGACAATATGTTATCAAAATTTTTATGTCATTATTTAGGTGCTTGTTTTAATCTATATAAGCATTTAAGAAGTTTATATACTTTGTTTTTTTGACCAAAAGCCACACTTCCTTTATGTTGTATCATATAAATTTCTTCTTCTAAATCTCCATTCAAAAAGACAATTTTAACATATATTTGGTGAATAACTAATTTATAAATTGAGGTCAATGCCATTAAAACTCTAATAGAAGAAATTTTAGTTACTAAAGGAAAGTATCAAAGTAATCAACGTTATATTTTTAGGTAAAATATTTTACGGCTAAACAGGCTTTTATATTTTTTAATAGAACCATCAGGATTATATTTTCTTTTAAAGATCCACTTGCAACCTATTAGTCCAGCCTTAGAGATAAATCTACTAAGTTCTATGTATTACATTCCTTAATAGAATTAAGTTCACTTTTAATATTTTTTTTTTTCAAAAATAAGCATCAAAATATGAGATAGTTTTAGAATAAATTAAAGTATCATTTTCCACAAGGTGAAAATAAAATTCATTTTTTAGTGAATTTTTTTTTTCTTTATCTCTTATTCCTTCTCAAATATTTATGTAGAAGTTCATTATCTTATAGAAGTATTTTCAAAATTATCGAGACTAAGTACTTTTAAAATACTTTTAGTTTTTATTTAATTACTACTAAATAATGAAATTAACCTAATTTATATTTTTATTTAATTACTACTAAATAAATTAAAAAAAATTAACTTAATAAATTTTAATTACATATACTAATCTAATTATATTACTTAATATTTTATGACTTTAAATTTATGTATCTGGTTTAAAATTTTAAATTTACTTTATAACTTTATTATTTTATACTTACATTACTTATTATTTTATGAATATATTTTTATATAATTTTTTTATAAATATAACATACAATAAAACTGATAAAAAATCAACATATAATATTATAAAATATATTTTTTAACCTAACCTAACTATGTATATTTCTAACATACTTCTAAATATATTTATTTAAAAATTTAAAATTCTAATTACTAACCTTTACTTAATAAAAATGATTTAAAAAATTCAAATAATAAAAAAAGAAATATTTTTCAAAGACAACAAATTTTTAAAAGATTAAAAGGGCATGTAAGAACCACAAATAACCTTACATGCCCCTTATATAATAATTCTTGAGTGCAATGGAAAAAAACTGACCTATGAGACGCCTTTCCAAATGCACTTTAAGCATGAAGTGAATGATTTTATGCGGCATTTCTCTCGTAAACACAAATGCAGCACTTCTCTCTGATGCCAACTTAAATGCGGCAATGATTTAAAATTTGAATTTAAATGTATAACACATGTAATGTAGACACATCCTATAATGTAGAAAAAATAAATCATATATGATGCAGTGAATAATATGTCAAAGACACTCTTCCAACACGATTGAGAAAATTACTTTTAAAGTAATATTATTTACTTAATTAAAATTTTTTATAACACTACTTTTCAAAAGTGCTAGTTATTTTAAGTATATTGAATGCTTTATAAAAAAAAGAATAATCTTTATATAAGAGTGTGGCTTTTAAAATTTTAATTTATCAATAAATATGATTAAATACTTATTTAAATTTTTTAATTAAATTGATTTAAAATTTAAAATTGAACTTATGATTAATTTAGTCAGATTCAACGTATTAAATCAAGAATGAGTTAGGTCTGACATTTGAAATAAAATAATAGTTAAATTTAATGTATGATTATAAAGTTACTATTAAAAATTACATTTACGATATTCAATCGTAATTAAAATAATATTGAATAAATTAATTTAAAATTTTTACAAAAAATAAATTTTTAATTTAATAATAAAATATTATAATTAAAATAATATTAAAGAAATTAATTTAAATTTTTTATAATAAATATATTTTTAATTTGATGATAAAATACGTTTGAAACTAATAGTAAATGGTTTAAAATGAGTGATTAGTAAATAATAAATTTATTTTAAAAAATTGAAATAATAATTAATATTTTAAAATATTCCATTTTTACAACAAATTATTTATATAATCATCTTTCATTATTACTTTTATAATTAACATGTATAAAATATTACTTTTTAAAAAGTAAAACAACTTTTTTTATTTTGAAATTATTTTTGTTAGAAGTTTATTTGAACATAAAGAGATATACATTGCAAGAAAGATTTTTTTCATTATATTACTGTACTAAGTCATATACAAAAGTTTTAGTCATAGAGAAAAGGTTATAGCTAACGGAAACAATAAAAAAACGATTACAACTAATTAACCATCACAAAACAGAAAATAAATAGATTATGCTAACAATTTCATAATATCAATGTTTTTTTTTTTACCAATAGCATTAATGAAGATATGAATATGAATCTTTAATTCTCTTATATACGACATACCTTATTAAATTTTAAATGAAACCTACTTTTAGTTATTTGAGACAATCTAAAAGAGATGTAAATGAAATGATTAGTGCTTTTATGTTTTTAAGCTAAAATTAATTCAATTATATATTATTTGTTCATAAATTATAATCAGATAACATGTTCACTTAATTCATTGAGATCAGTATAAATGTGTAACTAATTTTTGTTATATAGCTAAAAAAATTCTTACACTTCCTAATAAAAAGCATACATTTTTTTTATAAATATGTAATTTGAATATATATATATATATATATATATATATATATAAGTTTATTCTGTCAAATTTTTAAAAATAAAAGTCTTTGAAGATAAATAAAAAATACTAATATTTTTCTATTTTAAACCATCATTGTTAACAATATTTAAAATATGTAATGTTGAATGTAAAACGATTTTATTATTTTTGTAATTTTTATATAACAATAATATTTTTATCATTTGATTAGTTTTATTATTGAGTTTAACAAATTTAAAGTTGATAAAAATGTTACATCTTTAATTAAAAATTTATTTAGAAAATTTTTTTACATTAATTTTTATCATTTTCATTTACAGTTGAGTGAGATTAAAATCAGAAATCAATTAACAATCAAAACTCCAATTTGATTGTAACAATTTTATTTGTTTTATTGATTTGAGGTGAAGTATTTAATAATTATTTTACCTTAAATTTGTAGTAAAATTAAAAAAAAATAAAAATAAAAATATTAGTAATATATTTTTTTCTTTCTTACTTAATTATCATTGCTAAACACCAATAAAACTTACATTTTATTCCAACAAAAGAAAAATATTTTAAAAAAATAATAATTAAAGAACATAATTCCAACTTCATTTATAAAAATTTCATGACAAATATTATCAATTGTTGTTTTTTTTTCTACAAAATATTTTACTATTATAGAAATGATATTTTAGAAATTTTTTTTATTAAAAATATATAAGTAATCACGTATTTTATTATTCTCTTAAGTTAATTTACTATTTTCATAAAAATAAAAAATATAAATGAATTATAAAAATTAAGAATACTTCATGCAGATCTATTAAAAGAAAATATATCACATACTTTTTTATACTCAAAATATAAGTATAATCTACCTACAAAATAAATATTAAAATTAAGAATATGTTTATAGACTATCATATCTAAAGTCAACACTTTGATCATTTGTATATATTTGCATGACATCCTAACGGCAAAATTTTGCTGCTGGGAATCGTTTGCTAATGTGGCTCTTACGGACAATATTAAGGACAATATTAAGGACAATATTAAGACAATGTGTTTAATATGGATCGCATCGATAGATAACATTGTAAAAATAGGCCAATTCGGTAACCTAACCAATTAGCCCACTAAAAAGTATGGATTAGGTTTAGGAAAATTGATACTTAATATTAATTGTTATTTAGAATTGCTAATTTTAAAACTATTTAATCATGTAATTAATTACAAACTTAAATTTTGTGTGGGTTATATACCGTCGACAATAAAAAAAAATAATTATAAAAAATAACTAAATTTCGTGTGGATTATATAGAAGACAGAAGACAAAAATAAATTTTGTCAAAATTTGATTATTAATTAAGAAATTATTTTTATTATAAATGATGGTGAATACGTTTTAAAATTTTTTATTAATACATATATTAGCAGTATTTTTTATAAAAAGTTTTCACTTTTACTTTTTTTAATCATTGTAAAATATTCATTAGAATTTTTGTTCAAAAATATTATTATTATATTTGAAAACTCATCCCAATTTAAATATATATTTTATCCTCACTATGGAGAAAGAAAATTATTGGAAATTACAAGGCTCAGTTACCTATAGTTCGACTTTATTACTATATATAAGGAAAAAAAAAAAAGAAAAAGAAAATCTACACACTAATCTCTGTGATTTTATCAATCACAATCTCAAAGGTGCAGTTATTACTTATTATCTATATATTTTTACAAAAGCTGCTTCATTTGTATACGCAGATCAGATTCGGGTCCTTATCACCAAGATCCAACAACTTCTCAACCACACGGACCTGCTTTTCCCTTGAATTCACGAACCCAGAAAAACGAAAAAAAAAAGGTCGGAAATATTTTAACCCCTATTAAGCCCCTTTTTATTATTCTTGCAATGAATTGCAATCGCTTCACCCCGTTTAATTTTTTTAATTCAATAATCCTTTTTCTCCTTTTTTTTTATATTTTAAATTCTGTTTGTATATATTTGCTGCGAGTTCGTCTCCGGTTAGCTATGATTTAATTTATTGGTTTTGGTTTTCGAGGTTTATTTTCTGAGACCGTGTGAAATCATTGTATTTACACGTTCGAATCTAGTGCAAAAAAAGATAGAATTTTTCTCCCTGTGTACACGTTCGAATTCATTTCATGGGTAATTGAAAATTTCCCAAATTAATGACATGTTGCTCTCAAGCTTTGCTTATATTCGTTTAGCTTGTCAGCTTAGGTTCAATAGGGTTAGAATCTAAATGAATTGAGTTGGGAATTTTAAAAAAAATAAAATTATTTGGTTTTAGGGTTAGTTTAAAGTTGTTCTTGCCTCTAAATATCTCCAAGTGGAGTTCTTTGCCCTGTAAAATTGAAACAGTAGTATCTGTAGTTTCTTAAAGAATTTGGTGTGTTTGGACTTGGTACTCTTTATAAAATTTTAACTTTGTATCTTCAGTGTCTACATCATAGAATATAATGTTTTTTTTCTTTCACTTAACGGGTTTTGAACTCATTTTGGCACACTTCCTTTATGAACTAGATATCAAGTACCAGCAGCTGAACGACATCAGGAATCATGTCTCAGCTACATGGGGATGAAATGGAGTACGCTGCAGACGATAATGAAATGGCAGAGGTAGAAGATGATATGTACTTCCGTGGCAGAGCGTTTGGCGAATCCGATTCAGATGATGAAGATGATGAATATGACCCTTTGGTTTGTTTCAAGTCTTAAGCAAAACCTTGTTTGCGCATTCTCATTGCGAAGCCCTTTTCAATGTTGTGTGTGTGAGCAGATGTATTACTGCATTTGTATTGTTGCTGCCCCCTGATTTTATTGGACGACTTAAGTTTACATGATTAATATTTACTACAATGTGGCCATCGACTTAATATCTACATCTGCTTATGCTTTTTCTTGGGGTGGTGACTTTGGTTCCCTGCTGCAGGAAAACCGAATAACAGATACCACTGCTGCTGAAGCTAGGAGAGGGAAAGATATTCAAGGTATACCCTGGGATAGATTGAGCATTAGTCGTGAGAAATATAGACAAACTAGACTAGAGCAATACAAGAATTATGAAAATATACCACAATCAGGTGAAATGTCAGAAAAGGTAAATACTAAATATGTTTTTCTTGGAGTTTGGAGGCATTTGAGTAGTGATTTTGAAAATAACTATTGACCCTATACTTTTTTCTTCTCTTGTTGCACAGGAATGCAAAGCAACGGATAAAGGGGGAATGTATTATGATTTCTGGCAAAACACTAGATCTGTGAAGTCTACTATACTTCATTTCCAAGTATGTTAATTCTGTAATCCTTTGCTTCCACATGTGAGGATATAATAAGATTTGATTTGGTCTATACTCCATGATATGACATGTGCCCCTGTGTAAACCTGTGTGATAACTAATAATTTATTTTGCTATATGGGATATATGCTTATGTTTTCTGTTTCCTTGTGGAGTAGATTATGCATTTGTTGGCAATAATTTTGGTAACAATTATGTGAAATCTCTAATTTGTAATTTGCAGTTGAGGAACTTAGTTTGGTCAACATCAAAGCATGATGTATATCTTGTTTCACATTACTCAATTGTTCACTGGTCTTCATTAAATTCTAAGAGATCTGAAGTTTTGAATGTATCAGGGCATGTAGCTCCATGTGAGGTAAACAATTTTCACGTTTTTTTTTTTTTTTTGTTGTTGAAAACATTACTTACGAATAACATCTCTGATTTCAAATGTATGTTTTGCTTATAGAAACATCCTGGAAACCTCTTGGAAGGGTTTACTCAGACACAAATTAGTACACTAGCCGTACGAGATAACTTGTTGATTGCTGGAGGCTTTCAAGGAGAACTTATTTGCAAGGTACTTCTTCTGTACCTATAATTTTCTTTTCAGCAATGATTAGTGTTTTATGCTTATCATTATTTAATGGATGCAGTAAAGCTACAACTCTACTAGTTTTCCATGCAACACAGTCCCTGAGAATATCATGCACAATATTGCCATTTTCTTTCATTGTACAACTTAGTGTATGGTTTTAATTTTTAATACTCTAACTTATTATATGGTATAGTATAGAAGTTCATCCTCAATTTTTGTTCATTTTTTCTTTGATCTTCCAAATCAATGTATTTGTCAATATATTCCTGTTGATTGATGGCACATACATAATGTCTTGCAGTACTTAGATCGGCCTGGGGTTAGCTTTTGCTCCCGAACTACATATGAGGACAATGCGATAACAAATGCTGTTGAGATTTATGAGCATCCAAGGTCTTTCTTCTCTGCTTTCCTATTATCTTTTTCCTTTTCTTGATTTTTTTTGGTTCTTAAATTGTTCATATGGTGCTAACAATCACTGTGCACAACCCAAGTATGACTGCTTGCTAATTCAATTAATCTATCAGTGGAGCTGTTCATTTCATGGCTTCAAACAATGACTGTGGTGTCAGAGACTTTGATATGGAGAGATTTCAGCTTTCAAAGCATTTCTGCTTTCCTTGGCCAGTAAATGTAAGTACTTCCACTTGATTTTCCATGTTTTAAATAATAGATATGACATTACTTTTTTTAGGAGTAGATAAGGCATTATTGCTTGACCTGAGCCAGCACTTATGGCAACAACTTAGGCGTTGTTGTTGTTGTTGTTAGAATTGCATGACTTTGATAGATTTTGCTACTTTAGGATACCAGAGAATGAGATGAGGGAGAGAAGGGGAAAAAAGAATCATGGTTAGCACATGCTTGATTAATATTTGATTTGAATTATGCCTAAATTGAAACTTGATATGGTTTTTCCCTCTTTTCTTTTCCTTTCTTGTTTTGTAAAGTTCTGGTCTAGCATTTTGACTGTAGCATTGTGGTTTTTGGCTCTGTTGAGTTGTTTATGAATTGTTATATATATATATATAATTTAAAAAAAGTCTGCTTTGATAATTTTGTTTGTGAACCAGAAATACCAGCTTGCTGTTCCTTGGAATCTAGTTTCTTCTCTGAAAGATTTTACAGAAAGTCGGTTTTAACCTTGTTAAGTGTTCTGATTTTTCACTTTTTTTTTTTTTCTATTTTTGATGATTTTGACAATATACTTCTTTTATGTGCTGACTGCCTGGCCAAGTGTTTTGGGAAAAATTTTGGTACCATTTGACCATCTTTTAGCCTGAAGTTGTACATGTTGGCATGTTGCTAGTAAAATAAATTTATTTTCTAAGCACTTGAATTTTGAATATCTTTCCTGTCAATTGAGGCATCAGTGAGTGTTTTTATGTTTAAAACTTACATGCATTTGAAACTTAGAAGTACAAAGTTCTGGATTAAACAACCTATTGACAATTAGTGTACTAGCTACTGAAAGGAGGATCTTATAAAGAAAATTACAGAAAGGAGAATCCCTAATTTGGTGTCAATTTTCATCTTTCTTAAAACCTTAATGCTATTTATTTTGAACTTTCACACTTGCATCTATATTTTAGACACTCCTCACAAATACAAAATAGTACCACAACGGGAAGGTTACAACCTATGGTTAACCATTAAAAGGGAGAGAGAATTGTGAATAAAGGTGTCTATGGGCCTTTAACACATTTATATATGAGAAGAAAAAAGAAAAAATGAAATGGGCTGGAGGTGGTGAACTAAAGGCGATCACACATGTTTATGAGTAGAGAGGGAGGTATGCTGTTATGATTGGGGGAAATGGTGGTGGGAGAACAACAAACTGTGGTAGCAGGGAATTGGAGAGGGAAATTATGCAATGATGAGTGAGGATGAAGAAAATGGGGATAAGGAGGGGGAGAATTTTGCAAAGTGGCTTGGTGGCTTAGGCAGGGGAGGGCTGAGTGTGCAAATTCAGCTCTTTTTTATACTGCATTTTCATTATTCTATTTCTGCTAATTTTCTACTTTATTGAACTGAATCTCGTCCCTTCTAAATGAGATTTTCTTCTTGAACTTTATGTTAATTTCAGTATAATTCCAGTACGTATCAGTGTCTAAATATATATTCTCAATTTTCTTGTTGCACATGCATTGTAGATGGCCACTGCTGGTATTGGAAAATAGGATATCAAAATCTAATGGTAAATAGCATAAATGGTATTGTGAATATGTTCTCTTTCTGTCTGCAGCATACTTCATTGAGCTCTGATGGGAAACTACTTGTAATTGTTGGAGACAATCCAGAAGGGATGCTAGTGGATTCTCAAACGGGAAAGGTTGGCATGTTCTGTTTATCAATTTTACTGATTGTTGGTTGTCTATTTCTTAAAGGACTCTCTTGAATGGAATGAGGGTGGGGGTGGATGTGTCTACTGTGGAAAAGTTATGAATATCTAATTTTCATTTTGGTTGTCTTTGTAGACTATAACACCTTTACATGGACACTTGGATTACTCATTTGCATCTGCATGGCATCCTGACGGCATGCTATTTGCTACTGGGAACCAAGACAAAACATGTCGTGTTTGGGATGTTCGAAACTTGTCGAAGTCTGTGGCTGTTCTTAAGGGCAACCTTGGAGCTATAAGGTCAATACGCTTCTCATCTGATGGGCAGTTCATGGCAATGGCTGAGCCAGCTGACTTTGTGCATGTGTATGATGCCAAACATGGGTTTGAGAAGGAGCAGGAGATTGATTTTTTTGGGGAGATCTCTGGTGTATCTTTTAGCCCTGACACAGAATCACTTTTTATTGGTGTCTGGGATCGTACCTATGGAAGCCTTTTGCAGCTTAATCGACGCAGAAACTACATGTATCTTGACTACTTGTAAATTTGTAACCTTATACCCTGTAAGTACCTACAGCTTACGTTGTGTTGTCAAGTGTTTAGGAATTGAAGTATTGTGGCACCATCTTACCAAAAGAAGAAAAACTGGTGGACTGCCTCGTCTTACAATGTAGAACATCAGAACATGGCCTGAGGATGTTACAGTTGTTTGTTGTACACCTTCATGCTAAATAACATTGACTGTCAATGTCTGTTTTTAATCTTCTGATGCTAATAATGAAAGCAAGTGAAGGAAGTTTGTACAGAGGATCTCTTAATGCATTGCTTAAACCTCATCTTTTACAGCATGTGGTTGGTCACATCTACCTTTTGGTAACTTGTGCTGTATTCTATAGGTAGAGAATCCTGCTGGATATCTCTTGGTGTCTTTTCCATGGTTGGATGAAGCTAAGAATGAGTTTTTGTACTTATAGGCAGTCATCAGTGGCTTGCGTATCCCTATATTATATACCGAAGAATGTCTTGCATGGTTACTTTATTATTAACTGTGTCTTTTATAGGCTAATTAAGGGGGAATAATAAGTGTATGTATGGTATTTCGAAAAAATAACCATTTATTTTTGTCAGCTTTCTAAGAGCTTAAAAAATTAAGCTATTGTTTTTTCAAAATCATGCATTTCCAAACATGCATCAAGTCTTGGAAAGGCAGGATAAAGGTGGTGTTTGGTATAGGGAATGTTTCAACATTTCTAAAAAGCGACATGTGAGAATTTTTTTTGTTTGATAAAAGTTTTCTGAATATTTTTGTTTGATATAGGATAAAAGTTTTTTTTTTGTTTGATAGAAGAAAATAAAAATATTTTCTGAATATAAAAGATTCTTTAGAATGTTAATTTATGAATAAGTGAGAATAAAATTTTTCTACTTTCATTTGTGGGGATGAAAATTTTTATGATAATTGATTTTTAAAGTTATTAAATTTATCTGCTTGCGAATATATTATTTCTTAAAAAGTTGAATAATAAATTATATTTTATGAAATTTTTTAGTATATAGACTTTTGAATTTCATTTTTAAGAAAGTGATATAATTCAATGAAAGATTATATACAAAACACTAAAGATGATGATACCGGTAGTAGTGTGAGTACATGATCTAGTCTTTTACGAGTGGAGTACATCTTAATTACCCTCTTATGAATTAAATTGGGATATTGGCAGAGGCAGGGAATGTATTATCAAGGCAAGCACTGGAAGAGGGATTTAAGTTTGAATACACGGACTAGGTCTTAGTGTTGAAATCAACTTAATATGTTTTAACTTAGGTAGTAGAAAAGAATCATATAAAATGCCCCATTCTGACTTTGGGGAGAAACTTGTACATCTTGGCAGAAATATGGCCAGAAAAAGAAAGAAAAATAAAATCAGAAATTGGTTTTTAGTTACTGAACATGTACAAATCATGCAGTTTGTTTATTGTTTTCTTCTGAATTTGATTATATAAGTTTTACTTAAACTCATACTCAAAAGTCAAACCTATCACAGCCCTGTGATTCAATTGCAACCTGTGATGAGAACCATAGTCTTGAATTACATTGTAGTTAAATAAGAAACACTTGAAAGGTAGTGCATGGTCCATGGTCTATAGACTATAGATTCTCATGTCAGGTTAAGAAACTTAAGAATCTATTTATTGTAGCACAACATGTCAGTGTATATGACAAGCTACCTGTAGGACACCAAGATGAAATGATGGAATAGTATCGTGAGAATGTGTTTGTTTCTTATTGAATGAGGTGAGAAAGTCACCAAATCCACTTGTAACTTACCAGAAATATCGTGATTAAATCAAACTAGCCTGCATGTTCCGGAAGTTCTGTAGGAACTAAAAGCATGTCATGTTACTTCTTACCTAATGAATTCTTTCCTCCCAATTCTTTTATTACTATAACTATGATATGATATACAAACAGCTGGTCTATCCATTGAATGCAGAATGCACATTAACATTCACTGCCATGTAAATTGGCACCTCTTCCCAAAATACATATGAATAAAAAGAATGTGAACCGGAGATTCACATGCATACAGGCAAGGTAAGATGTGAACAAATAGAGTGGTGGAATAGAAATGAAAAGTTTTGTCCGTTATTAACAAAATTCACCTTCAAGTATGGTGGACTTCTTTCTTGGGGCTGCTTCCTTCATCATTTTCTTCCTCTACATTCTCTACAATTTGTTTCAGAATGTTGTCTTCTTCTGCTTCCAGTTTTTGCATACATTGTTCAAAGGCGAACACCAACTCTGGGCTAAATATAGAATCCTCATTGGATTCATTTGCATTCCCAATATTCATTGTAGAATAACTACCAAATTTTGGGGTGACATAGGAACCAGGAGAATATATTCCAGCTGCAGGTAGCCATTCTCTAAGACTAGCAATGGCTGGACATTCCATATTGGATGGGATTCTAAGTGATTCTAGCCTCTTTGCTACAGCTTTTCTCTTATTTCCCTTCTCAATGGTGCTTGCCCCTTGAGCAGCACTCTCAAGCATTCTTGTTTTATGACTTGAAGTTATTGCACTGCTTTCTGATGATGTATTCAGCATATTGATCTCCTTCACTATTTCTCTTTCTCCCAATAAACAATTTTTGTCTAAGTGTGGTGGTTGTATCTTCCTGATGGAAGAATCCCTATCCTCTGAATGATGAGTTGTATTAGAAACAAATTCAGATAATTGATGGTCCATACTAGTTCCTGAACCAGCATCTTCTATATCATTAAACTCGCTTTGCTGATCTTGGTGGGACTTGTTCAACCATATTTTATTAACCATATCATCATATTCCTCCACTGTATGAAAGCTCTTACTACGCACAGCACCTTTAAAACTCAAGTCATGTTTATCTTCAAAACCAGATAAATTCTCCTGAGCAAGAGAGTACACAGTATGATCAGGAAACCGGTGCCAACTTTTGGATCTGTTCTTTTTATCACTCTCAGTTTGTTTCCCTTCCTCTTGACCTAGTCTTGTTGATGGCTCCAACTTCTCAGAAGTTTCAGAACTGGAAGGCTCAATAGCCAGTTTTGAGGACCTGCTAGAACCAAAACTCCTAGAGTGTAGTTTGTTGGATACTGCGTTAGCTGCGCAGACAAGAGCAAGGTATTGGTCACTGCCGCTAGTGGAGATGATTAAATCTTCCAGTAATGGAATACCATTAGTTTTTCTCTGAGATTTTTCCTTTCTCTCTTCATGGAAACTAATTGATCTTGCTATGACTTTTGAGGAAATGCACCCCATGATATGTAGATAAGACACACCTGATAAGGGTGAGAGGAGATAGAAGCAGCAAGACTTGCAGCAATCACTAATCAGACATGGTATGCAGACATAGAAAACTGATATTCACAAAAAGGAAACAAGTGCATTGGGAAAAGACATGACATCTGAGTCATTTTAATGACATATATTTAGACAAAATTTAAGCATACAAGAAGAAAATAAGCAAACATTAGAGTCTGGAGGAAATCCTTACCAGTAGTTGGTGCCCAACCTCAAGTTTGCACCTGCAAAGTATACAGAACTAAAATCACAAAGGTGTTCAATCCACGGATACTCTAAAGCAGAATACTTAATAAGCTTTGGCCTTTAGTGATACAAGCAATGGTATAAACCTGAAACAATAAACTTTTAAGGTGACATCAAAATCCTGTATGCCACTTTTAAGACATCACGAAGTTTTCACTTTTCAGTCATGAAAAGGAAAATCCAGCATTACACCTTGGCACATTTTATTACCTGATATTTTATTATCTCAATTGACTAGGTTCATTATGGGCAGACCCTAAGGCCTAAACTTTAAATACTGCCTTTTGATCACTTACTGCAATATAGAACTATGTTGTACTTATATCTAGTAGTGGTTGCAGGTGATATTTACACTAAACAAGTGGAGCCAGATTTCAAATTGTTAATTTGAGATCTGGGAGTTGTTTGTGAATTAGGAACAACATAGACCAAGGTGGAGAATCGGTTATGATCATTCTTTATTTAAGGTCTAAAAGGTGCTCTAGTACCATCTACTTCTACCTTAATCATTTATGTATAAATTTATGTTCATTGCACAATGCTCAATGTTAGCTTCATTTTCTATCCGGATTTTGCGCAAAAAAGACTTTGTACATATAAAAAGGCTAAGGATAGATTAACAATATGCACAGCTTTTCTACCAGCATCAAGTGGCCATGAGTGAGGGATCATTAAAAAAGATGCAAAGAATGTGTGATCATGTGTCATATACATCAAAACTTACTTGGCCTAATGGAATTGGATGTATCACTTGCTCATCTTGAGTTCTAGCTTTGATTTTGCCTTCTCTTTGCATTTATTCAAAGGTTTGGACTTTGGAGATGGTAAGCATAAGGAGGCTGCAAGTGACATATTATTTGATAATCAAATATGGGCTGGACCCACTATTTATTTAAAATTTTAAGTTTGAATTATGCACCTAAAACCTGAATTAAATAATGGGACCATAGCTTTTATACACTGCCACGCATACTAGCCAACTCAATATGTACTATCGCTACCCCATCAAATGCATGTTACATCAATGGTAGAAAAAATGAATTGGACAGCAGAGAATGGGTCCCTCAAGACCAAAGTAAACTAATTCCTGTTCATACATGATGAACTAAATAGATTGACTTCTCAGTTGATGATGGCATGATGTAGCTGGTATGCCATAGGTAAGCAATTCCAAACACAGAAAAATGAAAAAAAAGAAAAAGAAAAAAGAAGAAGACAATTTCAACATTTTCTTATGAATATATTGAGGGAATGAGAGTGGTCTTTTGTATAATGATAATTTTTTTGTCTTTGTGACTTGGAAATAAGAGATCCAAATATTAGAAACAAGCCTTTTTGCTATGGGCTAAGATTGCGTACATCTTCAAAAACTATGGGCTAAGATTGCGTACATCTTCCTTTTGAAGACCTCACTAGATGAGAGAATCTTGTGCACTAGTCCTTGTAGTACATTGAGGGGATGCAACTACCCTTGCATGCAATGAAAAAAAAATACATTCCTTTGTTTACCTTGAGCTTTCAGCTGAAGTTCTGTCTTTTTTTTCCTCTTATACATCTTTTTAATAATTTTTCTACTACTTTGTAAAATAAATATTAAATGAACAAAGAGCATGTATATATTATCTTTAAAATATAAAAAACATTAAATACTTTTTCATTTAGTAATTAGCTGAACTTATAATAATATAAATAGGAGGGTTTATAATTATTCTTTCTTCTATTTTTTCTATCTCATTTTAAAAATTAGGCAAAAATTGTTTTTTTAATGGCTGCTCCTGGTCATTTGAATTCAGTTAAGTGATTTTTTCTTGTGGCATGGTGAGATGAAGAAAGAGAGAAAAAGAGAGATGAACATTAAAATTCGGCATATGGAAAATTTGTGGAACCTTATTTTAAGGTTATGAACCCTAACCCCCAAAGAAAATCACTAGCTTCCCAGAAAATCAAATACATATAAACAGAACTAAAAGGTAGTACTTGATTTGGGCAACAAGAGAGAAAGAAAGACAATAATGAATAGCAAAAGTAAAAAATGTGTAAAAACAGAATGACATTATTTTTGTTACTTGTCATTGCTTGTTACATAGTTTTAAAGATCATGTGAAGGGAGGTTTTTGTCCTTATCTGGTTATTCATACATCCTTTAATGCAAGAATATAAATACCATCCATACGCGTCACAAAATTCAGAGTCAAGAGCAATGATTTAGAGGCCTATGAATAATCACCTATTTTTTTTTTTTTATTTTCTTGTCTTGGGAGAGATATCTGATTCATATCTCTGTTCACAAAACAAGTCACATTAAAGAAAAAAGAAACGAAAAATACACACAACATTATTATTTTGGGGAAAATTTTCATAGTAATTCCTACGCTTAGATGGGCCCAGGTTCTATGACACTTTATCACTTTGTATAAAACATGTTTAAGTGTAACAAAGTATTGAGGAAAATCTTATCCAAAAGCAATAACCAAATGTGAAATGTACTATGTTCACAAAGAATGTTTTAGTTTCGGGGAATAACTGTGAATGGTCAATGCTACCAGCTAAAAAGTATATTTTTTATGATTAAAAAAAAACTCACAAGAGAATCCCACCTTTTGAATTGTCACATTAAATAAATTACAATACAAGTAATTATCTTTTACCCTCAATAAGAAATTTTTTTATTATGGGTCCCTTCTCTCAATTAAATTTTCATATTTGATCAGATTTCACAAAAAAAATATGAAAATATTAAATAAGATACACATATTTACACTTCAACTCTTCCAAGTGTCAATTGTTAAGATGACACTTTAGTTAACAATATTGTGAAAGTAATTCTTATAAAACTGGACAATCTTCTTACCTTGAACCAATTGTTGGGGTTAAATTAGGCCACATTTTAAAAATCAATACCCTACTTAAGTGAATATGAATAATGCAATTTGTTTGTTAGGTTTTGCTGGGATGGACAGTTTTGCCAACCTATGAGGGAACTTCATTACATTCAAATGACACTTCAATTATAATGGGCCTTGAAGAGTCCTCTTCCAAAGAAATGGGTTGATTGTACTATAAGCAATCTCAGATATTTCTGATTCAAACATTTCACATTTATATTCTTTGTGGTGCCTTTTACATCATTGAAAAAGGATCTCCCGTCATATTCTATGTACGAACTGTTGTCCGTTGTTAGAAACATAAGTTTTTATTTTATTTCACCTTTTTTATGTGGTGAATTGCAACTTCCTGGATTTGAATTGGAACAAAAGTGCTAGTATGCTTTAGAACAATCTTATATATGGTCGAATAATGAAGTTCAATTTATTAAAGTGCATGATCGATAATGTTTAAATTTAAAGTATTTTAAAAAATTTTAATTTATAAAAATAAACGATTATTTTTTAAAATAAATTAACTGTTCCATTTCCCTTTTCCTTCACATATCTTAACGTGCAAAATAATTGTCAAAGTTTAGTGTTTTAAACTTAATACTAAAGTGTTTGGTATGTCTAATAGTAAAAAATTAGAATAATTAAAATGTTTAGTGATTAAAATTTGAATGAAAACATAGAATAATTATGGGAATGTGATGATGATAAGGAAATGGATGAGAATCTGATTCCAAAATTTGTCTTCATGGTAAGTTGTTAATTTATTGTACAATAGAGCTAGGGTAGTAGCGTCTCTTTGTTTTTTAACTCTAGCAGTTGTATCAGTTGCATTATATAGGCCTTTTCTGCTATTCTGTATTGTCTATTATTACTGCAATGTTGAGAGAGACTTGTTAACAATACAAGATTTTAACATTTCCTTGTAATGCATAAAGTTATAAGTATCACATGACTCAAAGTGATGTGACATTTTAGTGTCTTATGGATGGAGTGAGTCTAAAGAATTTTTTTGGTACCTAACTTGGCCACACACAGTTTTAAAGGGGGACCTACATAATTCCCTTACCATGGTTGTATCATGAAAAAAATTCTCATACTTGCATATAATAATATGGAAAATTCGTTAGTATCTGTTTTTATTTTTAAAAAAAAATTAAATCATTAAATAAAATATGTAAATGGATAAATGATATTATTTTCATGTATAAATGTCTAGATTAATTATATCATTATAATTAACATTATCTATATAACAATATGAATATTTAGTTTGCTTGTGGATAAAAATATGAGTGATTTATATTTTAAAAAGTTATATATTTGTATTCAAATTAACATTCTCTGTATAATAATATGAATATCTAGACTGTTTGTGGAAAAAACTATGAGTGGTTTATATTTTAAAAAAATAATTTATAAAACAAATGTTTTAAGTTTTTAAAAAATAAATAAATTATAGTATATTGATAAAAATGTTGATAGCATTTTTCTATTAAAGAAATATCCCAATTTAAATTTTAACTTAAAAAATATCTATTTAAACTGAATACACATGTATACACACATGTTAAATTGTATATTGCCATAGTCATTCCTATAAATGTTTTCCATCTGAATCTCCATGACAACTAGCAATGCTAAATAGTGACGCTTGATGTTTTGCTTTGATTTTGATTTTAAATAAAGGTGTTTATTTTATTTTGAGAGAAGAAGATATTCAAATTAAACCAAAATGATTTTCTAATTACATTGGAATTTTTCTTTTTTTTTTCTCCAAGAAATTGAGTTATTTTAATGGGGGAGAGAATCTAATCAAATTAAATTCATCCTAGTCAGTTTGGTTCTGTTTTCGCCTAATATTTTTTAATTAAAAAATTAACTTCTTTCCCCCTTTCTACGCTCAATCAACAACACTTTGGTTTAGCAATTTTAAGCAAATATCATCAATACACCAAATAACACATAAAAAAACATTAAAGTAACAAAAAATTAGAATGTACTAATCCATGTGTAAATTGTAATATATATATATATATATATTTCTTCCACTTTGATTGGTTTTGAATGAATTCGGATTGATAAACAAAAATAAAAACCAAACCAAATTGATAATATTTTACAAAAAAGGAAATTAAGCGAAACCAAATTTATTGGTCTTATACGGCTTTGATTATGACATGGAAGGTTCTACATAGACTGGTATGGAGGCATATGCTCCTAACTGAGTTTCAATTTTTTAATACTGTCATGATATTAGTTATATTATCATTTAAGTACTATTATTTTAAACTTTCTCTCCATTTTTTTTTTTGTATGTAAAGTAAGATATTATCTTCCAATGTAAAAAATATTTTTATACCTAATAAAACTATATATTTCTTTAAGTATTTAAAATCAGTGCTAAATATTAGTGATAAATAAAACTCAATAATTGTTTACTCAAACTAAAGGCAGAAATAAGTTGCATGCCGCCATGGGAATATGTACGACTTACAAAGTAAAAATTGCCCTCAATCTAATGCAATTGCAAGTTTGATGTGACCATTTTAATTGTTATTTTTCTTATTAGCACACTAAGATAAAGCACATGCCTCTGCAGGCAGTGTTTAATGTTTATTATGATAGCATACATTTAAGAACAACATTTGATAAATTCTATGAAGTGCTAGCTTAATGAGTTGCAACTGAATTGGTGAGGAAAGAAACAAGTACCAGTGTGAGTGTCACTGGCAACCACCAGCTGCAAATCCAACCTTAGAATTGGCAACATCATAAGCCACTTTGAATGTCTGTTGTTGATAATTCCCAATAATGGTAATTGGGTTAGTTTCAGAACTACCAGCAATGGCCAAACAAGTAATTCCCTTTTCAATTTCTATAAGGGTATTAAGTGCTTTAAGTGATAAGGCAGTGCCTCCACGGAATATCATCTGAATCTCTGGCACTGTTGAAATTCCTTTGATACTCACCTTAAAACAAGTATCCAATATGGAAAATCCTGGGGCCTGTGCATACTTTTTGGACATGATTGTCACAAAAGCCTTTTTCAGTGCTGTATAAATAGACAAGGGTAGTCTTGTGATTACTGTGCCAGAGTCTATTATGGTAGGCACCTTGTAACTTGAGGCAGCCACTCCTATTGGTTTTCCTGCCACAGTGATTGTTGTCAAGTCCACAAAATATAAGCTGGGAATTTTTGGATTCTTCAACAAGGGAGTGAACTTGTATGATGATGATGATGGTGTCAATGATGAGGCTCCAATGGACAAGAAACCTTCTCTGGAAGAGTTAGGTGCTGAAAAAGATGTGGGAAGGCAATAGGAGAAGGCATAGCCATATTTGTTGGACAATTGTGCAAGTATGGAAAGCTTGTCATTGGCTAAGCCTAAAATACCTGCAGCCTTTCCAAACAACCCTTGATTGTCTTGTCCACATCCATATACAAAACTTGATGGTGTCTCTGATGGAGCCAAAGTTAGCACATCTTGACTCAAATAACCAATTGAGAAAGAATTATCACCATAGCTTGCTTTGTACACACAAGCACCAGTTGCATTTGAACAACCTGGAGCATTTAATGTGGAACCTCTGAGAGAGGAACACTGAGGGGATGAACATGGCAAGGCTTTGTAGGTCTTGGATGTGGAAGGAGTGAATATAGGGTCAACCTGCACATGGCAGTATATAATGCAAGGTTGGCACTGGAGCCAGGAGAGAGAGCTACCAGTATCTACAATCATGCTAAAATACTTGGCAGGGGTCCCAAGTCCTATTTTCACATAGTAGTTACCTGACCCAATTGACAAACCAGATTTCAATGGTGTGCTAACAAGTTTTGGTCCTCTCATTTTATCAGAAGAGGTAGCAGTAGCAGTAGTGCCTGAATTGCTGACACCCTCATCCTTGTTAGCTAATCTGGAATGAAGAGACTTGACACGCTCCTCATCTTTTGTGAACATGTCAGAGAATAAAAATGGTGATGTGGAAATTTGAGAGGAGTCAAGGCCTCTAACATGATACAAATTGAACTTCATGCTAGCTTGCTTGTGCCTTGAATCATTATCTGCAAAATGGACCGTTAGCAAGTTTAATATACACATACACTTGCACAAATTCAGAATTGCATTCTAACAATGAAATGAAACTCCAAAGATTTCTTTCTTTAATTAGGTATCACAGGTAATATTCTTGAAAATTAAAAAAAAAAAGTACAAATAGGAGCCACTATGCAAAAAAGGAAACTAAGTAGTAAATTATAGTGCAGGCAGCATAATACACAACCTAAAGAGGAAGCTTTTGCTTCCATCAAGTTAAGAATTAGTTAGCAAGCTGTTGAAATACATGCCTTCAAATTCCACCGCAGAAGATGCTAGTGCAAGATGTGCATAGAAAACAAGAAACCAAAAGAGCTTCATCTTGTACACTCCCTTGGCCTGCCTCTAAAATTGACTATGGATGAGTTTCTTAGTCTTTCTTAAGCAGATATATGGTACACTAGAGCTCTACTTGTAGCCAAACCGACATTTTTCCCTACCAAGGATACAAATGATAAAAAAACAAACAAAAAATATATTGTAGTATGGGGCCAAAGTTCAAAGGAGTTTCCTTCATTATCTGCACTACAGTGAATGCTATAAATATCCTCCATCCCAAGGAGCTCACATAATTTGTGGATCATGTTGTAACAACTAGCTACATGGTCCACTATGACCCTCTTGTATAATCTACCATGATTTGTTACAACAACATCTTAAGTACTGAGTATTACCTACACTCCACGTCCTTCGGCAATAATAATAATAATAATAATACCATTAATCGCATGATCCAAATATGCAAAAGTGTTAATTAAAGAAGAAAGCTAGTAACATACTTTTTGAAAATACTCTTCTTGTGATTGGTTCGTTTTATAAAAAATCAAAACAAGTTCATAACAGTGATACAATTTATGAGACAAATGCTTTAATATTTCAAAAAATAAACTAATCACAAAAGATAAGTTAAAAATGTTTAAAAGAATATATTGTTAGCATTTCTCGATATTAATTTATCATTATGGTTGGTGCAGCCGTAACTTTCTAGCTTTATCAATGAATGAATAAGGGAACATATGAACAGGTCATAAACTGTGACCATCTTATTCTGCCATATTACTACATCATAATATACTCTTGCTGGCATGAAAATGATACCAAGCAAATGCCTCATACAAGCTACTTCATCCTCCAATTCTATTTATAAAATTTTATAAGTATGTATTATTTTTTCTTATATTTACGCTTTATAAATATTAAACTTTTTTAATTTCTCAATAATGAATAAAACAATAGAGTTTAACTTTTAATAAAGATAAATTTAAAGTATTGTAATAATTTTTTCATAAAATAATATATAAACTAATTTTAACAATTTTTTTATCTGTTTAATTTAATTGAAAAGGTATTATAAATATAACTGGAGGGAATAATAATCAAAGTATGTGTCGGCAGAAGTTCATTTATTAAGAGTAATCATAATTAGCCTATGACAGAGACATGCAACTGTAATATGTGCCTCATTATTAATGAAGGAAGAGGAAGCTTTGCATAGCTATCACAAGCTGGATTAAGAACAACACTACTTCCCTTGGTTGTTAACCTGCAACCTCATTTTTGGCCATCATATAAATTGAGATCATTGCAGGTAACAGAAACATCTTAGTTAATCATCCTCGTCCAAATGGACAAGTGAAGTTTTTCTTTTCTTATTTTTTGGTTAAGAAACTAAAGTTTTTAAGCTGCTATAATTGGACTTTTTCTTTGATTGAAGAGAAAACTAAATAGCATTTATTATATGAAGTGATATGTAGTTTCATGTGTTCTCTAGGAGAACACTTGTTAAAGATAAATGGAGCTGAAAACTGACGCTTTTAAGAGGGGATATGAACTGATAATGACAGCTGAACAGTACTTTGTTTTTTTATTTTGATTTCCTTTGTGGTATTTTTAAGGCTCTGATGTTAAGAGCATTAACTTGTTTAATTTTTTGTTTCAAATTCATCACAGGCCAATTTAATCCTTAACAATACAAGGAGCATTAACTTGTTCTCATCAGTTAATTCATCGATTATTTTAGTTCATGTCACTAAATCATTCTAATTCACTTAATTTTGACCTATTTTGATAGTTATCAATCAATTTAGTTCATAACATTAATCCACATTAGTCAACCTGATCCTTAATTTCAAGAATAAATTGATTATCAATTGTCAAAATTAAAAGCTAAATTAACTAACATGTCAGAGGTAAAGGATTAAATTTATATTTTTATAAAATTTGATAATCAGTACCTTAACTTAAGAATATAATAATAATTTTTATTTTAAAAAAGTAAATCTTCATTTTAGTTTGAGATTGTATGCGTTGGACAAATTAGTTCATTAAATTTGTAAAATTGGACATTACTTCCTGACGTTAAACAATTAGATCCTTCTAGTAAAAAATATTAATTTTAGTTAGCTTTTACATTAAATTTTGAAGATCAATAATTAATCTTCTATATAATTAATTAATGTAAATATATTTATTTATATTTTAGATTTATTTTTGATGATTGATTATTAGAGATAAGACTACTCAAAGTAAATTAGATTTTGAGTATTAAAAATTTTAAAATTTGAATTTGGATTTGTTATTTGTTATTTGTTAGAATTTTTTTTAAGGTTTAGCTTAATTTAAAGTTTACAATGTTTATGAACCTATTTAAAAATTTATATTTTGAAAAAAAAAATTACTAAATAGACTTAAAGTCTATATAAATAATTAATTTAAAAAGTTAAAAAATTTAAAGCTTATAAGATAAAAAATTATTAAATAGACTTAAAATATATATATATATATATTATTTAAGAGATTCATATGCTTAAAATCTTTTATGAAATATATTTTAATATTTTTTAAGTTATAAAATCTATTGATCCAATTTTTACTAGTATCACTTATATAAAAAATAAATTAAAATTATTTAATATTAAAAAAATTTATAACTATTTATTTTAAAATATTGCACTAGATGATATGTTACATATGATATATTTTTTTTGCACAAAATCAAATAAAAAAGAATTAAAGATTTATAGTCTCGTATAAGAAAGGTAAAAACAATAAAAGAGAGTTTTATTTCGAAGATAAAGAGAAAGTCACATGTTCCTCTTATTTAAAATTAAAAATTAAAATTTTAATGTTTAAAAAATTATATAAATATATTAATATTATATAAATAGAATATATTAAAATAAATATAATAAATATAAATATATAATATATATACAGATAAATAGACTCTTAAATAGATTAAACAAACTTTATTTAAGTCCAAGTCTGATTTGTTTATCTAAAAAAAATTTTAATAAATTGAAACCTGTCTATTTATTAAATAAATTAAGTCAAGTTGAATTTTAAATAAATTGAACCGTAAATGTGTAATTAATTACTTAACTAAATACATAATTAAATTATTATATTTTTTATATTGTTAATCATGATATTTTTTAGTAATCAATTATATATATTTTAGAATAGATTATAAATGATAATCTATTAAAAAAATATGTAATAATTATTAAATAATATTATGGTAAAAAGTTATAATTAATTTAATTATATTTCTAATAATTAATCGATTATTAAAAATGTGTAATCAATTATTAATAAAAAAAATTTAAAATACGTAAATTTACTATAATTATATATAAAATTTGATAACTTATATTATTAAGGTCTATGTCTCATTTTCGTACATTATATTTTGGAGCAACTCATATCTACAACCTCACTAGCAATGATAATGCTATTTCATCCTTGTTTAGTGCAATGCTAAACTCACCTTTAGCTTCTAGTTCTCTAGTTTTGTAATGCTACATCTTTGTTCTGTTGTTAACTAATTAGTTTAAAGGTGTAATGAAAAGAAACGGTTACTGAATTTTGTACTTAATGATGTTTTAGTTTCTCTATGCTTGGAACTTGCGTTGAAAACAGATAAGTATATCACCAATTTAGCATTTACATGTTTGATTAAATTTTTTTAGCTGAATATCCTTTTCATATTCTATTATTTTCTTATTCATCCGGTTACATGTGTGTGGCATAAATTTATCAAATCAAGGAGATAGGTGAATCCTCCTTCTCTCTAATTATTTGTCTAATATGTTTGAAATTGTCATAAATATTATTTTTTAAAAATTAGTGACCATTAAAACTATCACAAAATTTCTATTTTCCAAATCAATTATTTGTTAATCGATGTAACAAAGCTGGGCGTTTGTTTGTTGTTGTGTGTTGGGATGCTAATAGCCATATATGGATAATAGTATAAGTTATGATAGGAATTGAAAACAATGACTTAAAATAGTTAGACACTTTTCCATCAAGACTTAATTGGGGGATCATGTGCAACATAAGTGGAACTCTATTTAGCACATCAGAAGGTATATATTTAGGGACTAGTTTAAAGAATCATTGTGCTTAATTTTAAAATTCTTGAAAAGATAATGTATAGAGCCAATCACAAATTTTGAGTTTGGTATTTATGACAAAATTTCACTAAACAATGGCTAAGATCATGTTTTGGAAGCTGTTAGGTCCACAACTATCTCGCAATTCAATCAAAATTACAACAAAATTAAGGAAAATGATCAGAAGGAATGAGAATACTAGAAGAAAAAAAAATGACTAAAAAAGGTAAGGACCAGAATATATTTTTTAAGCTGGCCTAAGGTTAACTGCAAAAGCAACTGCGAGACTCGGATATTTAATGCAAAGATTTTAGGTGTTAGATTAAAGTCAAATATAAATATGTTGAGAGATATCTGAGTGAGATTACATCATGTCAACGGTTACTTGCAATAAGCTTAGATTATTGTGCTTCAAAGGTAGTTGAGCCAAATTCCCACCACCACCCATTTACAAATCGGACAAAATACTGTGCTTGGAAGAAACAATTAAGATGAGTAGAACTTCCACCAGAAAGACAAAATTAAGGTCTCAAGCTTCTTGCACCCCTGCTTTGTTGAGGACAAAAGTAAAGGATTAATGAAAGGCTTAAAACGACAACTCTTCAAAATAAAATAAAAAAGTGAAATTTTTTTATTGAAAACATTCGCGTTTGCCCTTTTTTATAATGTCATAGTGCCAATTGACCATTTGTGCAAATTTTAAGACAAATTTTTTTACTCTAATATACACGTCATACATGCATTATCCAATCAAAAATTAATAGTATGCCTGGCATACCTTAAAAATATTTCATATCAGGATATGAATTCTTTCAAAATCACAAGGAACGTTGAAGTTTTCAAATCATGAAGGATGAACTAAGGATGTTTACAGTGTAGTTTGATCTAATTTTAAAAGAAAAAACCAACTGATTAATTATAAAAAATACATATAATTTAATTTGATTAAAATATATTATAAAAATTAAAAAAAATTGACAGTTTAATTTAATTTGTTATTTCAATCTTTAACTTCGTTTTAAAAAAAATAACCAATAAAAATACTAACAAATAAACATTGAATATTATGTTCAATATCATAAAAAAAAAATTAAATACATAACAAAGAATATTCATAATCCATAACTAAGATGATTTATAGATGCAACAACTCAAACATTCAATTTTAATTTTATTATAGAATATAATATCAAATTGAAATCCATATACAAATTACATAAGTTTTAATTCAATTTGATTCAGGCTTGCATTGAAAAAACGATAAACCGAAACAAAACGTAACAAAAATTGCTGTTTTCAAAACTTCAAATTTTTTCAATTTTCAATCCAGTTATGCAAGTTAGAACAGATTAATTGGTTCCTGATCATCCGTATGATGAACTATGAATTCTTGATATATTACCTTAGTGATATAAATCAGGTTTTCACATCCAGATACATGGAAGGAATCATATGACGGTACATTGAAGACAAGGCCACGCAAGAGAGGTGAGGAGACAACTGAGATAATTAAAATTACAAATAAAACCACCCGGCATTCAGCGCCGAAATGCATTGCCTTCACCTACAGACCTGCCTTGAGAATAATATGTCCGACGACGGACGCTCTCAGCTATTGATGCACTCCCCCCTTCAGCAGCACCATATACACTTTTTTGAGCACTATCTAAGAAATTCTTGCCACCAGTGTTATTGTTCTGGATTGCTTCCCGTGCATCAGACTCATCAGCCTTCTTTATGCGTTTCCATCTCTGCTCTTCATGTAACTCGGCAGCCAATTCCATCTGCCTGAGCTTCGCAGCTCGCTCTTCTTCTGAAAGCTTAGGAGCCACATTTCTACGCTTATGGTGAGATCCACGTTCTAGCGAAGTGGCAGAAGATCGATTGGAGCTTGCTTCGGAAAATCTTCCATCCCCCCTTCTAGGGGCATTGGACTGACCTTCTGAAGCATATCTTTCTGGCTTAGTGTTATAGTTTCTGTCATCGGCATCTACTTTGTAGTCTCTCACATTTCTTTGCCTCTGTTGGTGACTGGGTGATCTTTCTCTGTATTTTTTGTCTTCGTAGTGATTCTTCTTTCTTTTCCCATCTCCTTCATTCAATTCAGAGTGACTGGGTGATCTTTCTCTGTATTTTTTTTCTTCATAATGATTCTTCTTTCTTTTCCTTTCTCCTTCACTCAATTCAGAGTGAATGGGTGATCTTTCTCTGTATTTTTTGTCCTCATAGTGGTTCTTTCTTTTCCTTTCTCCTTCACTCGATTCATACTCTGAATCTGACTGGGCCTTGGGATACTTCTTGTCCAAATCTCCATTACCAGTCTTTCTATTTCTCCTTTCAGCAGCATCATCTTCTGAATCAGACTGTTCTAAATGCTTCGATTTACTAGAGTGATGCTTCTTCCGCTTTTCCTTTTTCTTGCGATCTTTCTCCTTGTGTTCCACTCCTTCAACCTGATAATGTTACCACCAGACATCATTAGGGCTGGACATTAATTAGAAACAACATCAATCAAAATGTCTTAGTGAAAGTAAACCATCTCAATTTTTTTTTTCATCCTATTCAGTCCATGCAATTAAAAGTTTCTTTAAATGCAACCAGTTACGTAAAGAGAATGGAAAGACACATGTACGAGTATGTAGAAAGAAACACAATTCTCAATTTCATAGAAGTATATACCATATCAGACAGAAATTGAAGCCACCATGAACAAGAGCAGCAACCTCAAATTGCTAGGAGACTCCTCAGGTGGCTGTTATGGCACAGGGTTGCACACAATGGACAGTCCTAAACTAAAGCTTAACTCACAGTGGAGGAGGGGATTGGGAAGAAAATGCAGAAAGTGTGGAGGCTGGGAGATTTTGTCATTGCAACAGAACTTAATATTGGTTGGGTCACTGAGAGGCATGGGAAATGCCAGAGTTACAAGGTTTTGGTTGGTCAGCAGTTTCTGCAATATGTTCACCAATGCATCCCCAGCACATCAGAGAACACCCACAAGGAAGTTCTAACAAATTACAAGTCTAGCTTAAAACATTACCACTGGAATTCATCATGGACAACATACTACACCTGGTTCATGTGAACATGTGTACTGATTTTTGCTCAGTGAAGTCTCATAATTACACAAACCAACAAAGGGAACAGAGGAATCTCAAAATTTTCTCCCATATAAGTTAAACCATATCTATTCATGTAAGTCCAGCTAAACCTTGCAAGTTGTAACCATCTACCAATCTAAAACACAGATAGAACAATGTACCAACTAGTTCTAGTATAATTTCATAAAGTTCTGGATGAGTTATACTCCTCTCTCTTGAGAGATGCTTAAATTGTAAAGCACTCCCCTCTAATTTTAAAAACTAGACACTCTCATTGCCAGACAAAATGTATTTATGCCTTAGTCCATCATAATGTAACAAAACCTCGGTAAATTGTGACCATGAATGAGCCTTTTAGTGGCCTTTTTCCTTCCTTTGAACACCTTATTATTTGGGACTTTAGTTCTTGAAATGAAGCTTTAAACACCTTTACTGTTGGCTTTAGTTTTGATCTCAAAATCTTCATTTCATCTTCTAAAGCTCCAAACTTATCAGATATTCAAACTTAGCTGCTGGTGAGAGAGAGTCCCTAAGAAGCTCAATTACATTAAAATGGATTGGATGTGAGTGTAATTTTTAAAATTAACATACTGCTCAAATAGTGTTTTATCAGAGGTTTTTGATGAAAATTCTTGTTCTGTTCAGAAGATAGGGGAGCAGGGAAGGGAAAATTAGGAGGTCAACATCCCTTCCCTCCAACTTTGATCTCCCCTATAATATTGAGGGATTTTATTTTCCCTCCCCTCCCCTCCCATAATTACCAAATTCGTTTGTTTCATCAAATAACTGCAAATTGGTTCACATATACGGATTTGTGGTGTCTACAAACTGTGCATTTCAAATTCATCATTCAATACCCTTAACACAAAAAACCAGGCTTGAATCCACACAGGTAAAAGCAGGGACGGTTTCAGAGTGCTGAACTGAGGAAAGGGTATCAAATGTTAAAGAGTGGTTTGGGAAATGGAATAATGGATGCCTACCACCACATGGATTTGCAGGTTTGGAGGATGGCTTCTGCGTGAAGGGGATTAGGGTCTTCATTAGGATGGAGATGAGTGGGTGGGATGGGCAGGTCGAAGAGCTCAAACAGAGGCAAGGGATTTTTTTTCTTTAGAAAAAGGATAAAAAGGAACACTAATTGAATGCCCAAGTGTTGCCAGTTAGTTACCTATATAAATGGGGAAGGTGAAAAACAGACTAAAAACATTTATGAAGCCCATATGGTAATCTATGGGAACTTTTCTTTTGCATTTATTATAGTAATTAAATGAATTGAAATTGTTTATTTTTGACATTGTCATGTTTACGGTATTCTATAATATATTTTAAAAAATTATAATAAAAACATACTGATTAATCTTCTAAAACATAACGTGAACCCAACACCAATAGTGTACCAACTAGGTATACCGTATATCCCCAAGTACCATGTATTTTATATGGTAGTGTACTATGCACCGATTCCCATACCGAATATAATTGCCTACTAGGTAACTATGCCCTCTCATCCCTCCTTTGAACCATACAGTTTGTAAAGGGAGAACAGTGTGATTTATGCATAAGCATCTCTCAACGGGAAAGGATGGTGAGTCCAATTTATCCTAAATTTTTTATTCTTCGCAATGAAATGTCCTTTACCAATAAAAGATGAAGGAAAGGCTGAGTGACTTACTGATTTTTTTATCATAGCCATCTTGACAGGGTTGTTTTTGATCTTTGCAAGCGCTTCCTGCTCGCGCTGGCGAATCATGAGCAAAGGGTCAGAATGGAGCTTCCTCCAAGCATCATTGGCAGACTGAGGCTTGTCCTCGAATAAAGCTCCAGGCACACTTGCCCCCTGCTGCTGCACATCCAATCCAATCAAATCATAAATCAATTCAGACAAAACAATATATATATATATATATATGAAAAAATTCAACGGTAATATCACATGAACACCAATTATAATACCTTAGAAGCGGAAGCAGCAGATGAGGAAGGTGCATCCGTAGCATCGGATTTGGGGAACTGTTCGAGGGACTTGAATCCTTCGGAATTGGAAGACTTTCCAACGGACAACCCCGAATCGTACAAAAATTCCAACCTCTCCTGGTGACTGCAATCAATTCAATTCAATTGGGAATCCCGAGTGAAAACCCTAAACCTAACCCTAAAATAAAAACAAATAAATTTGGGAATGGAAAAGGAAACTTACGGAACGAGGCCAGCTTTCTCCTGAAGAAGACGAAACTCGGTGCGTTCTCGCTCCTCATGAATCTGCTTGCGAAGCTCCTCGAGCTTCTTCTGCTCCGCTTCATGTTTCTGCTCCGCCTTCCATACGTTCTCGATGTTCCTGAGGCTCCCCGTGTGCCATCCCTTCTTGTTCAAAAACTTCAGCGCCATTTTCTCTCTCTTTAATCTTCTGCTTTGATTCGATTCAGGAACCAATCTAACAACACAAACACAACGCGCTAAACGTTGCTGCTTCCCACTTGCTCTTCAAAGAATGAATGAAGGAATGAATCTCTCTCTCACGGGTCTTCTAGCCGTGTTGGGTCGGGTCGGTGTCCTTATGGGTACCACCGCCTTTCGTATTTTAAACCAATGGGAGAATTACTTTTTGCACTTTCTTTTTCCTGTTCTTATCATTTCTTTATTTATTTTTTTGATAAATTTTATTTTCAAATTTATCTTTATCCAAAGGTATAAAATTTTTGAAATTTAATTTTCAAAGTATACTAATATACTTTTAAAAATTAATTTTTGAAATTGTAAAAAAATATTTTCAAAAATATTATTTTACACAAATACTTCTAAAATTTAATTTCTGAAAGTATAAAAATACACTTTTAAAAATTTTCAGAAATATACTTTTATACTTTTAAAAGTTAATTTCTAGAAGTTAAATTTTAAAAATCAAAACAAGTTAAAGAAGGTGGGAAACACTAGATAAAAAGGATGTGAAGAGTAATATTCTGAACTATTTTATAACAATTTTTTTTGGTAAAATGATGGGTCTAAGCCCAAAATTTTTTTGTCTTTTTTCTTTTCTTGAAAAATTTTATTATTATTTTTTCTTGTCATGAACTATTAATTTTTAAGCATTTTGAACAAATAAATGTATTTTTATTAATTATTTATGAGTTTGAGATTGTTTTAGTCATATATTTATACGTGTTTACATTGCATCACATTGTTATGTCACTTTGAGTAAAGCAATACTCA
Source organism: Canavalia gladiata (assembly GCA_037954105.1). NCBI lineage: Eukaryota > Viridiplantae > Streptophyta > Magnoliopsida > Fabales > Fabaceae > Canavalia > Canavalia gladiata. The sequence continues at coordinate 52,466,605 of CM075662.1, forward strand.
AAAAACTTACAAAATTTGCATGGCCGTCATGAGCTCATGGCTTTGTTTGTTTTCATGCTTTGTAGATGGAATTGATTATAAAATAAAAATCAAACAAAAAATATGTTAGCAGAAATTACGAAACACTATTAGACATTGTTATTGTGTTGTTATGCCTAATTGCCAATTTACAAATTTTTTAGTGCTGTACTAATCTAGGCAGCATGATACTTTAGTGCCACATAAATAGGCATAATACATGTAGATAAAATAACTTTAAACTGGTAAATATTTTTTTCACTATTTTAATAAATAGTTTATAAAAATACATTCATTTTATCAAACTATCTAAAAGGTTTATCTATATTTTTTGGGTTGTTAAATTTAAATTAAGAAAATAAATGATAATATTGGATTGATTTATCTATATTTTCTAATTACTAATAAATTTTTTGGCTTTTATATGTGTAAATTTTGTTTTGCATTTTTCTAATTCTTTTTAAGGGATGTACAACTGTTGGTAGTGATAGCTTTTTTTGGCACGTAAAATTAACTTTTAAACTCCTAACTAACATCAGCCTCACATGAGTAAGAGAACTTTTTTTTCCCACCTTTGACCGTTAAATATCTTTATTTGAATTGTTATGAAACTATTGATAATGATGCTATTGTTATTAGTTAAGAAAATAATAATTAAAAGGACTCTCTCATCGTTAAAGGGGTAAAAATTGAACTGATAAAAAAGATAACAGTAGATTCTCACACTTCACATTCGTTTGCATGTATGCAAGAACAGTATTTTATAGTATCGGTCCAGTTTTTAAGTCTTCCAACACCATTTGTATGAATATAACTTTCCTGTACACACGAGCACGAAAAATCAAAGAAAATACTGGCAAACACTCCATTCATTCAAGGACAAAGTGTCCTATTACTTTTTATTGACATCCAGTGAGTGAAAATGGGGGAAGAAAAGGTGGTGACTTGGCTGAGCGCCTAGTCTACATTGATAAGAAGAATACAATGCTAATACAGCTTGTGAAACTTCTTGAGACGGCAACTTTAAATTTTTCATCATGATCTGTTCCTTTCTTTATGCAGCAACTTTCATTTTTTTTATCATGAAAGCATGATCCTTTCTTCCCCTTTTCTCAACTAATGGAAAAAGAATGTGAAAGAGATGTATATGAATCCATAGATGTGCGTTGACACTCCCTCATCAACTATCAACATTAGAATTGCGTAGTATTTCCGTAATCAACTTGCAATTGACTTATCAGTTGCTTATTATTCTTTATTCTTATTCTTGTGGCAAATCGAATGCAGTTGGATTAGCTGGCCCCTTAAACTGCACTCCTCCACCTGAAAATTAGAGCAGCTTCAAGATATGACATAAACTGCAAGAGATAAACGATACACTGCAGATGACTGTAGTAGAATTCAGTCATTATATACAATGAATATGAAAAGATTGTGTGTAAGGCAAACCTGTGACTTGTATGTCTTTGACAATAAGTCTCCGCATTCTCCAACAAGAGCTCTTTCCCCACCAGCAACTCTGGCTAATTCTGAAATAGAAGTATCTATTTCTTCTGCCTGGGTTTGACAAACTTTTGTTAGTACAATACCTAAGGTAAATATATTCGCACGCATTATGCAGAATATAACTGGATATCTTAAAGTGTTTCTTCAACTGAATTTGTTAAAGGAACTCATCTTTTGACCCTACTGATTATATAACAAAGTAAAAAAAGCGGGAAGGAAGCTGCGCTGTGAACACAGTTATAATCAATTCAAATTCATATGACCTTAAGATCCATTCTTTCTTTTGTCTCACCTTTGGCATGAATCTCTGGATATTGGAAATCATTGTTTCGATCATCCTTAATGCTGAATTCAGCGCCTCCCCCAGCTCTTTTACATCAACCTGTGGCATAATATTATATATATTGTGAATTAGACCTTGCATATAATTCTAAAGAATAGTATAGCTGAAAGAATATAATTTACTTGTCTAGAGAAGAGGATTTACAATCATACAATCAACAGACATGACAAGAGGATTTACAATCATACCCTAACGTTCCCCCCAATTGGAAGTTGCACCGAAGCATTCAATAAAGCCTGAGTTGCTTCAGTAATAGAGACTGAATATTCTTCTTCCATGGTAGACCACTCATCCAGATAAGGAATCTGTAATGGTATCAAATAAAATATACTAATTACTGATGAAGATATTACTGTGCATATACAGATAAAATGATAACTGATAAACCACACTTGAAGGAAGAAAGGCTCCTTAATTGACTAGGTATCAATGTGAAGGAATTAATAGGTATCCTCTTAATTCCACTTCAAGATAACCGCATGAGGTGCTTATACTGAAAGAAACAGAATATAGGCATACATGTTGATATCTCAAGAAGTCTACCAACAATAATATTTTTTTCCACAAATCTCAAGCAGGAAATATTACTCTGCACAACTTGAATGCAAAAGGTACAAAAGAAGCATTCAAAAATTGGTGGCCTTACTTGAGCTTCAAGAATTGTTGACAGAGTCTTTGATCTCTGCAAAAGCTCCAGTTCTATGCGTTTCCTGTTCACAGAATCACGCATTTCTGATATTTTCATTGCATGAGAATATAGTGCTTTCTGCAAGGATTAAAAAAAGGAAAAACAAAGATAACAAGAAGAGTCGAAGGTGATTAAATTGTACAAAATAGTCCAAGATTTTAAGCAATATCAGAACCAACTGAAATACTGGGTGGATGTAAATGTGCTGTAAAAGTCTGAATAGTTAAAGCGCATTAACACTTACACATGAAAGTAAGTTTTGTAATTTTTATATATCTGAAAAATTTGTTGGAGTATAATTTGAAAACTAGATTATAATGTCCAATAAATGAAGATATGATAGTGTTAGTTTAAGCTCTAAAGTTAAAACTAGGTATCTATTTGGTTTCCGAAAACATTTTTTGTTTTCAAAAGTTATCTTATTTTCATTGCTTTCTGCATAAAACTGACATTTTTGTAAATAAAAGTGAAAATAGGAAAAGAAAACAAAAAACATTTTTGCAAAACATACGGTTCATAAATGGTTTAATATATAGAACTGTTCTGCACTGGGGACTACAAGAGATTTCAAATATTGTATCCATCGAAGTCCATCATTGGTCCAGACTCCATGGAGAAAAAAAAATTAACCACATCAATCAAGCCACAGTGAATGTCATTTAAGCATTTCCTCCAAGTCAGTTTTGCAGCATGACGGAAACAGTGATCTACCTTCTGACACATAATCAAACAACCCTCCCTAAACTCATCTAGTTCTACCCATTCAGAGAATTGTAAATATAAAACAAGCTACCTAACCAGATAATTGTGATTTTCCTTTGTACAACCACTACTACTAATTTGTTGATAAGTATGGAAGAGAAGGCAGGTGACTGACCTGGCTTTCAATTTGCTGAGCCTTAAAGGTAGATTCTGCTTTTGCATTGGCAAATTTCCATTGCAAATAACGATTATAGAGCAATCTGAGAGAATGCACATCTTCCTGATGACTAGACCCTTTCTTCCCTCTCCTCATATCCACCGCCGGTTTGGCACACTGAGGAGGAACCGGTGGCAAACTAAGGCCTCCTGACTTAACCAATTGATTTCCATAACCAAGCTGCCTGGAGACAGAAGAAGGAGGTTGCTTCTCAGCCCCTTTTACAAGCAAGTGCTCACCTCCAGAAGATGGCAAACTAACCGATCGGGACAAAGGGGAAGGGTGAAACTTCAAGTCCCCACCATTGGCACTCCCAATTTTTTCAGCAGTGGACTGCAGCAACATGCCTCTATCTCTATCCCCCAATTCAGGAAGTGATTGAATGCTGCAGCTCACACTCAAATCATCCTTGGAACACGCAGAATTTGCTTGAGGCGAAGCCGAAACAGTGTTGGCCTTGGCTTGATTCAAGCCACTGGCTTGCAACAATCTTGCAGCAGCCGAGGCACTGCCACTGATAGACCTATGATGATGAGGGTGATGGTGATAGTGATGGTGTTGTTGTGTGAGTCTATATCTTGAAGACACAGAAATTGAAGGAGTGGGAGTGTCAGGCCTTGAAGCACAAGGTGTGGCATTCACATTGGAATTGGAATTGCCACTACCAAATCCAATTCTTCCAGAACATGACTTTGAAGGGTGAGGGTGAGGGTATGGTGGAACCTGTTCATTTCCGTTGTTGTTCTCTTTGAAAAGCTTCACTGCGCGCTGTCTCCTCTGAGAAACAGAACATCCAATTGTGAATGGGGTTTCGGAATTCTCGTCGGCGGAAGGATCCGCTTCCGTCCGCGGCCGGCGTTGAACGGAGGGTGACATGAATCGAGAGCTGACTTCCCGTACCCTCGGTCGGCGACTATGAGGCAGCGGAGGCGGCGGAGGAGGAGCTGCGGAATCGGGGTTATGTTCTTGCATGGTTTGGGTCGCGCAAATCTGCACCTGCACCATTGAGAAATTGGAACCTCCAATTGGATGAAAGCAATGGTGAGCTTATTTGAGTGAATCGAAGGTTTTGAGTGACAGTGGATGATGGAAGAAGAAGAAGAAGAAGAGGGGTTTGGGTTGTGTGTTGGAATGAAAGGGGAAGTAGCCGTTGGGGGGTTTGGGTTTACGTTGTAACGGTTCTAATTTCGAAAATCGATAAAGGAATTTTTTATTTTTATTTTTATTTTTATTTTTTAGTTTTTATTATGTTACTCACTTACTTGCGCTCGTTTCATATCATACCCACCTCGTAATAAATAATGCCATCGTTATTTATTTATATTTCGGGAAGGAGCCTTTCTTTTATATCTGCTATTCTTCTGGACATATAAAATGAGTTCTATATATCATAAGATCCTAAATGAGTTTTATGTCATATAAAATAAGTTTTATTTTTTAGTAAAGCTTTCACTTAATTGTATTTATTCTTTTAATTTAATTTTTAAAATTTTAAAATTTAACAAATTTGATTCTTCGTTATTTTCTAAATTAAAATCCTTAAACTATTATTTTTATTCAAATTTTTTTAATTTTATTATAATATTAAAATATAAAATAATTTTGAAATAAGATATTTTCTTAAAATTAAATAAAATTTAAAGGGTTTTATAAGATTGGATATTAGATTTTGAAGAAAAAAAAATTAAGATTTATTATTATTATCATTATTATTACTCAAATTTAATATTTTGCTTATTGAATTTTGAGTATAAAGTAATTTAATTATTTTAATTTTATAAATTTAAAAATAGAAGATTATGCAGTTTTAAACAAAAAAAAATAAATAACAATGGGGTAAATTTACTAAATTTAAAAGTAGAGAATAAGATTATTTAAAAAAAATTAGAGAACTAAAATCGTTCATAGATCAAATTAAAGGAACCAAAAGTATATTTATGTCTAATTTTTTTATATATAAAACCAACAATAAATGTATTTAATGAGAGTGTAAAATAATTATAAGAATGATTGTGATTAAATTTAAATAAAATGATTTTAATTATTTATACATAATTTTATAATCAAAATTGTTTTTTATTTTTAACTAGATGTTTTTCTGTTGAGTATGTGTGCATGTACACATATATTTGATGAATATAAAATTATTCTTTGATTAGATCATCCTTAACTGATCTTTGTTATTTTTTAATTTCTCTACCATACTTTTTTTATTTTTTTAAACAGGACCTAATTCCAACAAAAAATTGATTATAGATCAAATCTAGGATTATCGCCTCTATAACATCAGACAATACTTGTTCCCTCAATGTTTCGGATGATTCTGAAAGGGTTCAAAGAATGAAAATAGTCTTTATCTAATAACTCCAATAATTATAATATCACTATCAAAGATGGGAACTTGGCTGGTAGAATAATGGAAGAGGGTATTGAGATTTGATATTGAGGCCAAAGAGTTATAAACAAAAGTGAATCAAATAACCAGCTTTTGGTACCACTCTTGGAAAATATGGATTCTAAAATAGCAAAAGTGAGAAAGGTAGGAGGTCATAGGAGCAAAAAGATGAGAGGAAAATTTGTCTTTTCTTATTATTCTAGGACTTCTAACACATTTGGACATAACTTTTTTTTTCTTATATCTTTTAGACTTTTTTTTTATAAGTATCTAAATTGTTCTTTCTTCTAAGATATTTATATCCATTTTTATTGCTGACCATTGTATTAAGGAGTATGTAAATTTCAAGAAAGGTATATAGTGAGTTAGTGACAAAGAAATCAATTTAGGTTTTTTGGGTGGTCATGGATAATATATAGGGTACAAAGAGGTTCATATGCATGAGTAAAGAGGTTTAACAAGCACAAGTCATGTAATGCAAGTTTGTCCTACCTTTAGTCGTTTATATTCTCATTTTATTTTCCTCCCCTTTTATGTCTCAAAATAAACAATTGGATATCTTGTGCTTATACATGTCATAATTAGGTGCCATGTGCACCTTGGAACAATCATTGGCAAGGTGAATAGATACTTCAGCCAGTTCTTAATTCTTATTGAAATAGAGTACATAAACACCTTTCCATCCTCCATGAATTTAGCGCTTCCCATGTGGTCAATTATACACTCAAAGTTTTGCTTCTTAGGCTCAATCTTGTATACTTTCTTCATTAAACTCATTAAAGCTAAATATCTTTTAATTAATCCCACATTTGCACATGCGGTAAAAAAATATATCAATTCTAATAAAAAAAAATTGACATTTTTGAACTCGGTTCTTATTTAAATATTTGATTCATAGAATTGTATTATTTAAAAAGTAAGTATATTAATATTTTTAAAAATAATCAGTAAAATTTATTCAACTCAAACTCAAATATTTATTAAAAATTATTTCATAATCAAGTCAGTTCGAATAAATTAATATAATTTTTATTTTACTACCTGTTTGATTTATTTATAGTTTAAACAATATATTAATAGTCATTTTTAAACTTTGATGATTAGGCAATTTCAAGTCTGTTACAAAATAACTATTTGTTTAGTTAACTTATAAAATTCAAACTTTGTGACTTATTTAGATATTTCACTAAGTTTTTATTTCATTAACAAATTAACTCATCTTATTTTAAGAAATTAAAAAATTTATCTTATATTATACCAAGCAAGAACTCCACTTAAAATGATAGTATTTTATAATTAAATCATTCTCTGTTAAGGAATTAAAAAGATATATCTTATATTATATTATACTAAGCAAGATCTCTGTTTAAAAAGCTATGTATTTATTAAAAAAATCATGGTTTTTTTTATAATATTGAAGTATAAATAAAACTCAAATGGATGAAATACACAAAAAAATAAAATTAAATTCAAAAAATATTTTTTCTTGTTGCTACTTATTTGAAAAATAATAATAATTGTAACAATAAAAACATAGTAAAAACTTAGAGGATTGAAAATACAGAAATTCAAGGAACATATAGATGAAATAACTAACTAATTAATTAAAATAAAATAATAAATTAAAACTTTTAAAAAGGACAAAAAATCACCATATGACAAGTTCAATAGAAAAAATTTAATATAATAGATAGATAGATAAAGGTGGTGCCTTCAAAAGAAAGAAGAGAAAAATTTATTGTATAAACATTAAAATATATCAACTTCGCTACTTGAATGTGATAAAGAACAGAATCAATAGGAACAAACAGAAAAAATGGAAATTATGAAGAATTTTTTTTAATGAACTATCAATATAAAATTCTCTATTTTAAAAAATTAAAAATCACTATAAATATGATTTTTTTATAATTTTGATTCTTTATTTTATAAAAATCATTTTCTATATTTTTTATTATTAAAAATGCTGATATATACAATTAAATTCTGAATTTATTTATTTATTTATTTATTTATATTTTAATATTTTCAAAAATCATTTAATTTAAAAAACATCAATTTATACATTTTGATCTATAAATATGTTAATCCATATCTTTGTGAAAAAGAAACTAAAATATTATAAAGTTAATATCAAATTATGCATACTAATGTATTTTAAAATTAAAAGTACTGATTATGCGAATTTAGAAATTAAATTGCTTACTTAGTCAAACAATGTCATCATTCAATAGAGATTTTCATCAATAGAAATCAAAGTTATAAAAAAAAGGACAAAAAATTAAAATAAATAAATATAAATTGAGACTAAAAACTCACTAAACCAAATTTTTTTAATATCAATATATTTTAATCAAATTCAAATTAAAATGACTGCAAACATATTATTATATATCTTCAGGAGACACTTAAATGGTCATCAAATTAAATAGTAACGAAAGCATATTTTTAAAGGACACTCTTTGAGTTATAAAGAATTGATAATAGACATATATTGAAGTAGAAAATTTGCCTCGGGGAAATTTGAAAGTGAAAGAAAATAAAATGAACACAGGAGAAGATTTAAGACTATATAAATGGTAACTATAAGCTAAAAGATAATGATTGAAAGATAAAAAAAAATAGTTAAAAATTAAAAATTGATAAACATTTAATAAAATTAGGTAATAATTAAATTGAAAATATTTAATAAAATTAACTGTTAAACTAAATAATAAATATAAAGAAATAAATAAAAATATGATTAACTAATAAACTGAAACTTATAAATATGATATTTTTTGTTTGAACAAAAATATATTATAATTTAACTAAATAAAATTTAACTTTTTGAAAATATTTATTTTTATTTTCATATAAATATTTTAAATAATTATTTAAAAAATTAACTATTTTATAATTTTTTATAAAAAATTTAATATTTTATTGTTAAAAAATAAATAATATAAAAATTGAAATAAATTGTGTATATTAAAATAATAATTTATGATAATATAAAAATAATTATATAAAAATTAATAATATTATTATGAAAAATTTGACAATATTAAACTTCTAAAAATAAATATATAACTGAAAATATAAATTATAAAAATATATTAAAAATAGAAATAAAAAATATTTTAACTGAAATTTAAAAACTTAAAAACCACTCAAAATAAAATTTTAAAATATGCTAATAATTATCCCAAAAATACTAACAGCTACTATAAACTATTTTACCGAATTGGATTTTTTAAGTATTAATTTCAGCTTTAAACTAGTTAAAATATATTATCAGTCATACTCTACCAAGACAAGTAAACAACTGACACTTTAAATGTGTTTTTTTTTATTTATTAACATTATTATTATTATTTAGATCAAACTTGAGTATGAATTAAAAACTATAGACCGAGTTTTCTATTTTTTTGTCGCTTGTTAGTTCTGCGTTGGGTCTTAATTCCACTATCTTTTTTGTTTTTTTGGCCCAAAATCAATTTTAACTCGGTGTAATGTTGGTTTTGCAATTGGCAGCTTGTTCAGCAAATTTATGACCAAAAACAAATAATTTTTTTTAACCATAATCAATTTCGCAAATTCAAAATTACTTGAAATCAAATTGTGCTGTACTTAAACGCATATATATATATATATATATATATATATATATATATATATATATATATATATATATATATATATATATATATATATATATATATATATATATATATATATATATATATATATATATATATATATATATATATATATATATATATATATATATATATATATATCAGCCTCTTTGCCTCCAATAACACAATGAAAATATTTAATATGAAGAAAATCCTGAATTCAGTACTGGGTCTATGTGATGTGTCAACTATTTGACTAATATTCAATTGACTACCTGAATAAAGAAAGCTCGTTTATAATCTATAATTGTAGTTGCGATGAACTACAATTTTCAAAACCCAACAGAACTATAACAAAGGTAAGAAAACCTGTGAAAACGTCAACTTAAAAATACATGTGTGGTTAGATCCCAGTTTTAACCCTCCAACCTCGTGGCAGAAGCATACATCAACTTGCTTGGACTGCTAACACTGCCGAGATGATGTCGTCCAAACTAACGAGACTTCCCTGAGATTCTCAATCTCACAATTTGTAATGCACGAGGTAAATTTGATTCCTGTATTATGCCAAAATCCTACAAGCTGCTGTCTATAAATTGCATGATTGAAGTTATGTACAGAGGGGACTTACTTCACAAGCATCGAGTATTTTCTTGGAACAAATCATGATGAATAATGGTTCTGGCCATGAAAGCCCGATCTTGTAGAAGTAAAAGGCTCAGCTGTTAAGAACAAGAATGACAAATTGTAGTGATGTAATGTCAAAACAAAATTACTTCGGTCATACTTTAAAAAATATCATTCTTAAGGTTCAGGTATAATATGTCCAAGAACAAATGAGAAAATAATCATTAGAAACATAACTATAAATATTCCATGAAAATTGAAAGCCAACTACGGATGAGCAAATACGCTATTTGAGTATATTTATTTTATGGGTCAACGAAGTTGTGCGTTCATTGCAAATCTCACATTGTGTAAAAGAAAGGTCAATCATAAGTTTATATATCAAGGACAATCCTTACCCTGCGAGTTAGCTTTTGGGTTGAGTTAGACTTATGCCTAATTTTCAACCTGGTATCAGGGTACCCTAAATTGTTAATGGAACACCAGCAGATGTCCAGTCCCGGACATGAGGGGGTGCATTGCAGGTCCCACATTGTGTATAGGGAAAGTTAATCATGAGTTTATATACCAAGGACATCCTTGGTCTACAAGCTAGCTTTTGGGGTTGAATTAGATCCAAGCCTAATTTTCAACTACGTTCACAAGCCTTGAGGCCTCCTTATTTACAGAAAATAAAGAAAAAACAATAACCCAAGAAATATCTGATTTGAAGTTGGGTAGTGCACATGTCTAAGGATGACCAACTAAGCTTGTTGTACAAGTTGAAAATCTAATAAAGCAAGTGTACATTGCACAAACGCTTCAAATATTTGTAGCTGCATTTTAGAACTTTTAACTTTTATTTTTAAACTTGTATAGTATGCCAATAGAAATTGGAATTCCACAATAAGTAAATAAATTGTAGCATTTTATCGTCTACAATGACTCAAGCTCATGACATGAATTCTCTCCTGTGATTTAATCTTTTTTATATTAATCTTAGATTAATTTATATATTATATTATAGTTATGTTGTATCCTGTGATGTTTAAAATTTGACATATCCACATGTTTGTGTCAAACTGCATTCGTGTCATTCCATGCTTCCTGGACTACCTATTCATTTCATCAATTTCAGTGAAAATGACACTATCAAGATTAAAGTTGAAGTCAAACTTACTTTCATCATCTTCATCTCCATTTTGACTTGTAAAGAATGGGGTGAGGAAGTTTTTATCCAATGCCGTAAAAGATACAGCACTGCAATGAAGAAGTAAAAAGAAATTAGGTTGACAACATTATTAAGAAAAATATATAGTTAGCCATATTCGCAGTTTTAGGATGCAGATAATACCTCTTGTGAAATTCTTTTAGCTTCATCTTTATTTTACTCCCTGATGATGATGACTCTTCATTGTAAGAAGGAGCAATATAACCATTGTTTCCATCAAAATTCTTGTAAAAGAAACCAAAAATATTAGTTATAAGAAACAGACAGAAACATGTTAAGAAGAATCATTCAGTTATATATTATTCATTTTGTCAGGATCATTAGGACTGTCAGAAACGAGTTGTTTAATCTGGAAGTTAATAAACAGTTTGAAAACAAAAAAACATGGATTCTTGAAATTCAAATACGAGCTTTGCATATGCTTTTAAAACATGTTTTACCCAACCATCAGTCAAGCATGGGATAATTGTATCAAATACTTAATACATGGTTGGGCATGTTTGGTAGGCCAGCCTCTACTTCATTGGCTTGGACCTTTTTCTTCCTCTCTAATTTAATGGTTGAAAACATTAATTTTAGATGCAATTCAAAAACATAATTATAAGTTTTTCTGCATCAAATATAGCCTTATTATTTATACCTAAAAACAGTTTTTCCCACAAAAGGAAAAGTTATTTCAATATAAAGTTACAAACTAGACCCACCTACATATTAGACTCTTGGTTGAGCAGAGTCCCATCCGAAAATCTTATACTATCTATGATAGCGAAAGGGCCTTATCTTGCATATTAAGAACTTTCACTAAAAGAAAAGGCCAACATGAAATACACATGATGGCAGAAGTTACAATTGAATTATACAGCCAAGTTATTGCAGATGAATACAAGTTATATTATAACAAGAAGAACATGTAAACAACAATTCAAATAAAACAAGAACAGAATAAATTAAGAAACCACACAAAAAATTGTCTCATTTGTGATCAGATGTAACATAAACTTTTGCCTTCAATATAAATCAACACATGTTTGTTATAGTTCATTCTTTCAAGCATTCAACCGTGAGACTACATAAGAAATATCAACATTTCTTAAACAGGATTGTATAATCTGGGAGATATATAATCTTGGAGCAAGCTTGTGAAAGAGAAACTTTTTAAAGTGAAGAAAATATTTGTATTTGGTCATTCATCTCCCAAACCTTAGTGACGGGTGTTGCAACCAAATGCCAATTCTAAGGTAAAAGGCATACAAGAAACTTCATAGAAGTAGAGTACACAAAGCTAAGTCTTAAACTGCATTATTTGTTGCAAAACTTACTGTGATGGTACCAACTGAAGCCAAAGGACTATCATTATGACTGTCCCCACCAACAACCTCTAGAGCTTCCAGCATGGTACCTGTTGAACCACCAATCAGCAATACCTGAAACATAAAGTTTCATGCTGAAATTACTGCTCAAGGATTGTGAATAAACAAATTGTGGGGTTGGGGGAAGGTCGGCTGCCAGCTAATATCCAATGAAGAAAACTATATGAATAGAACAAAACTAGGTTGATTCTCCAACAAAGAAATAACACTTTTATATTCTTTCACAATAAATCACTTAACACAGTTTCCCCCAACTATTATTTAGTCACCATTTAAAACCTAAATCTGTGCAATATGAGATTCCAGAAAGGCACTTGTATCATTTCATACCACTAGACCAGTAGCTCACTTAGTGATTGCTTAAAATAATTGGATTCAAAAATCTTGCACACTTTGTAAGATTCTTTCAAATATGTTGAGAATATGCTAATTTAACCATTTTTTTTAAAACTGAATTTAATAATATGCTGCTCTATCTCAGCAACTTTTTGTTTTAATCTCTTTATGGAATACAACCCTTAATCTATATATTTTATCCATACAATTCTTTTTCATCTCTAATTGGAATACATAAATACGGTATTGATTTCTTGCTCTACCTTATCTCCTTTGATGAAGTTATATTCTCTTCATTACATATTGCTCCAACTTTCTCCTAAATCAATCTGTTCCTGATCTCATGTCCTCTCATCCACCTCAACATCAACATCTCCACTACACTCAGTTTTTGCCCTTGTCAATACTTAGCATATGAAAATAATTTACATGATGTACAACATAACCAAGTATCTTACACCACCCACATTTATTTTCATAATGATTGGTTAAATAAAAGGACAACAAGAACATGCTTACTGTCAAAACGACTATTGCTGTAGTTGCAGTGAAAATGGTCTGTCCATGTCCTTCTGGAAGATCATGAATCGATTGCAGAGCAAGTGCAAAAGCCATTGCTCCCCGAAGTCCTGTTCATTTTCATACAGTGCAAAACTTAGGCACAGATTTATAAAATACACCAAACGCAAAATGCAGTTTGTTGAATTGACAGAACTAATCAACCTTCGCAGAGAAAAGTCAATGATTTATGTGTTGCTTAATCCCTTACCACTATACCAAAGTGCCTTCTGATGTTTTGGAGGTATCTTTCGATGAGTGGGTCTGACCAGATTGACCAAATAAGCACAAGAGAAGACATTTGCTGCCCTGCATGAAATGACCCAACAATCTAGTTTACAACTTCCAAGAGAAAAATGAAAGCAAAGCAAAAAAATGTATAAAGTGTATGCAAATCTTTATACTGTCAATAAACCATCCAAAAAGCCTGAAACAAGTATGTGCGAGAATATCAAAGACTTATATAATGATAGCAATCAGAACAATTACCTTGCAATTCCAATGAATATCTGAAGTAGTTATTATACGAGTTAAGGAAGAGCACATCAAGGAGAAAATAAAATGCTAAGCTGATACAAACCACAGCACTTCAATTTTATGATCCAGAAAGAAAGGATACAATGGAGAAGAATATAAATCCAACATGTGACCAGCTATGTTGTTCCATAGCAATATCAAAGCCCATGTATATAAATCTGTACAACATAAGATAAATGGCAAGCATGTGCTGTTATTTAGAGGAAATGTTTAAACATAACGGTAAATATTACAAATGAAATGCTCCTTACACAAATGTTTCAGCTAAAGATGATATCAACTCAAAAAAAGCAGAGACAAATCTTTGCGAACTTTGTGACAAATTTGAAAATGTATAATGCTTCATGACCTAAAACAAAACATCAAAATACTCATAAGGATGTCTTTACATGGACACAAAATAACACGAAAATATAATATACACTTACTATTCCTGTGAACAGTATTGATACAATACCAGACAGACCAACACCTTCAGCAAGCATGTACCTGAAAGAAGATAGTTTTACATTGATTTGCACTGTGAATGGAAGAACTTAGGAAACTATTGTGAAAAAGTTACAAAGAAATGATCCAGGAAGACATCTTACGAGAAATAGGGAAAAAGAACAAACAGACAGCTCTCCAAATTCTGAAGGCTGGATGGAATTATAAAATTCTTCAATCAGTATTTTCAAAACATGATGTGAATCATCAAATGACAAATCTCCCCAGAGAAAGCTAATATTAAATACTTACGTGTCAATATCCAATCCTGCATACTTAAATAGGTACTGATAGTCAAGGTTTTACAAAAAAAAAAAAAAGACTTCCTAGTCTCTAAAGATCTATAGGGAAAACATATAGGCCAAGAATGGATTTAAAAGGATATTAAAGCAGATATAAATCCAACTCCAACACCTGCATCGCCACCAAAAGAATCACAAATTAGGAATACTGAAAAGATAATAATTCATAAATCATAACAATACAGAATAGCATCTAAGACCCTAAATTAATAAAATAAAACAAATTCTTCAGTGCAGTTCCCCACCCCCCTTAACACCACCTAAACAGAGTATTAGGTAAAAGACTGACCTGCAGACATTGACCCAAAAAAAGTCTCCAAAAATCGAACAATCACCATTAATAAATTTTGTCCAGATGGATGAGCTTTAACTGATGACATTGTCCTGCAAAGTACATGCTTGAGTTAAAAGTGAACCTAAATGATACTGGGCCACTTCAGATAAAAATATATATTTCAAAGTTCAGGTACCTGTACAAAGAAATTGCCATCTTCCCATAGTGCATGAGAGAGGTTAGAACAAACGAAATAACAAACAGAATGTGAGAAAAATAAAGGAACAGATCAGCCAATTAGCATCTATCTTTAAACTGTATATGCACTGCAGCATTAGAAAAGGCCAGTAGATTCTCTGGCAACCGAAACTTACTGCATCATTCAAAACAGATTCTCCAAAAACCAAGGCATATAGGTTGACATCTGTGCCCAGCTCCTGCAAATAAGGGAGGTGAAATGCCAAGTTATAAATGGAGTTAATCAGATGCTATATATTTATTTATTTATTATGCATATAATACTCAGACTACCATGAAGGACCACAAAAAGACAAGCCCGGATAAAAAATAGAAAAGCACAAACCCCAAGGGTGATTCATAACTTAGCAACTTTATTCAATTCTTGATGGGTTGATGATGTAGAGAATTAGAGATTTGTAAAGCTGGAATTTTCCCAATAAGGACTTTGTGTTCTTTTCTCCTGTTACATACATTATGAACAGAAGTATGTTCTATACTGATATTTTTTGTCATTTATAATTTAATTATGTCACTCTAGCAAATCTTATGATCATCTAAACCAAGTTTCAACTTGTGCAAAATATGTAGCAGCTGAAACATGAGCAACAAACGAGCAAACATAGGAGAATGCTAATCAGTCCTGCCTTTGTATTGAACGTATATTGGGTTCCAAAGCATTACTGATCATAACCTTGGATATGGCACACATGTTTGGACTAATGAAGTAGAGGTATATATGGAAGACTTACAAAAAATAAAGTTTTAAATCACCTGAAATATGGACAAAACAGTAACAGGATCAGTTGCTGATATAAGAGCACCAAACATCAGGCACTCAACGAAAGGCAGCCTATACATAAGGAAGAGCAACCCACCAAGATAACTGCAGCATAGAGGACAAACAATAAGCAGAGAATTCAAAATGTGTACCAACTGTAAAAATAACAACTTAAAAAAGGAGGGGGAAAAGAACTTACACCAAGACACCCGTTACAATGGAAGCCAGAAAGGTACCAAATATAGCGAATGTCACAATTGCTCCAAAATTTGAGAAAAAGGGTTTCTGTGAAAACAATCCCACCAAGTCAAAATGCATGCCCAAAAGAACAAAGTACAAGTCCAAAAAAGGAGAACACAATGGAGGGACTTACAGGTGCGAGACTGAACCCAGACTGAGTAAAACTGAGGAGTCAAGAAAACACTTGATAGCGCAGCCAGATTAAAAGACATGGATTAAATAAATGAAAACTCAAGAAAAAATAATAGAAGCGTTTATCATTGAGGATATAATATGATAGGAGGTAACAGAAACAGAAAGAAAAATTCCTCATGAAAATTGAACCACGCCCTGTAGAAAATTGACAATCCAAATGTCAGCTTCAGAAATAAACCGAGAGAGAGGGAGTGTGTGTGATGATTGATGAAAGAATGGAAATAACCTGATACTAGTTTCAGTGTCTGAAATGTTAGCTAGTATACCAACAATTAACCCTGGAAACAGAGGAGAAAATTTAGGTTAAGAAATGGAGAAGGAAGAAAGAGGAAGAGGGGAACGGTACCTATGAGAAGAGAAGCACTGGCTTCGGGGATTATGTAAATCCTCTTGCGACGGAGAACGTGACCGAGAACGAAAGACAATACCAACATCATGATCTGAAGGAGGATTCCGACGCCGGCGGCTTGCTGATCCTTCCCGGGAGCCCTACGAGCATCGGCCGGAGATATATCCGTCTCCGACCCCATTGCCGTTATCGGAAGCAATTGATTGCTTCCGCTCCCGCTTGAGATTGGATTGGATTCGATCGTTGCCTTCTTCACAATTCAAAACAAAATGGTCTTCTCTTCCTCAACTCTGTTCCGATTAGATTCTCTCTCGTTTTTCCCTTTCAATTCTCTTTCACCTAGCTCTTGGACTCCTCTTCAGCACGGAAAATACTAATAGATTATTAGATACAACAACAATAATAACAATAATAATAATAATAATAATAATAATAATAATAATAATAATAATTCGTTTTCAGCGTAGAATGTTTACGGAATAACGGAACTAATTTTTCCAGCGAATTTTCTTGTTAAACGAATAAACTTTTCTAAATACTACCATATGTGTCGTGAAATAAAAGTAAAGTTAAGCTTCTCATAAAAACAAATTAATTAATTTTCTTAATTTGATCTAAAATGGATTAAGTTAAAAGCTTAACAAATCTAATACTTATCATTTAATGAAAAAATATTTTAAAATATTGTCGGAAGTGAATAAATAAATATGTACACAAAATTTACTCCATATAAACTTAAAAATGAATGTTTCCATCTTAATTTTTTTTATCGTTACATAAAGGAGTTGATGCTAATTTTATTTTTTGTAAAGATTAATTTGATAAAAAAAAAAGTCTCTAAAATTAATATAATAGTCCCAAAAAAAATTCCTAAAATAAACTTAGCAGTTAGCAGACACTTCATTTGTGCGTAACCGTTTCACACACTGAGCATGCATCTACCCGTCTTACGACATAATGGGAAAAGCAGAAAAGGTACACTTTAGACTTTTTCTTTAAAGTATTACATAAAAAGATTGTGTTTTACTTTTAACCAGTCGTCTATTATTTTTCAACAACTTTAATTAAAATAAGAGGAGCCTGTTTGTTAATTATGTGTTTGGACAAATGTTTACAAGGAAATTTTTAAAATTATGCATAGTGTTAAATAATTTTGAAAGTGAAAATTATAATTTTTTATAGTATTAATCAACATTATTTTGATTGAATAAGAACGTAAAGGTTATATTTTCTATTTTATTGAAAATTATTAGCTACCTAAAATTTAAATATGGCAAAAAAAAAAAATTGGTGAAGAACAAATAAGAAAATATGTCCGCAAAATAACAAATTATTGTTCATACCTAAATTCCAATTTCAAGAGTGAATCACCCTCGCTAAGTTCAAATGCAAAATCTGTTGTAACTTGTAACATCTTTATCTTTGTGTCAGGAACCTGTTTAATGAAGTTAAACCAATGCTTTAAGCAAACGCAGAAGTTAGCTTGAGATTTTTCTAGAGGATGTTAGCCATACTCATAGGATAGTTTATTGATTGAACTCCTGGCAATAAAGAATGAAGAATTTGCTTATATTAATTGGAACTGAGACATAAGCAAACTATTTATTAAACGATCTTTCTAGAAAGTCGTTTACTTAATCTAATCACCATTATTTATTAGGAGGGTCTGTTATCATTCTTAAATATTTATTGTTATTTTTATTTAACTAATGTTTATACATAGTATTTTTTTATTGTTAATCAAGTTAATAATAAAGAGTTTTAAAAATTACTTATTTAAAAATGACAATATATATATATATATATATATATATATATATATATATATATATATATATATATATATATATATATATATATATATATATATATAATGTCAAAAATCTCTGAGCAAACTCTCTCAATGTGCCTTGCAGAGATTTTCACTTTACCTCTCCTAATAATACAATAAATAGAGTAGAGCTTCAATGTTAAAGAGGGTGTTCCTCGTTCAGTTTAATTTTCAGACAAAAAAAAGCATTCCAATCAAATATAAAAATATTATATGATTCAGTTTGGTTTAATTTAGATATAATATTAAAATCGAATGAAACTAAATCAAATTAATATTTATAATTTAATTTAGATTAATTTGTTCAACATTTTTTATTTTATTTTATTTCTAATTTAGATTATAAAAATAACTTGATAAAATTAAAAATTAAAATAATTTTATTAGAAGAACAAATATTAAAGAAAATATATTATTTAGACTGATGAAATTATTAAAAGTTTGAATTTGTTTACAGAAAGAAAAATTAAAGTAAAGAAAAGAGACAAAAATATGAAAATGGATAAAAAAAGAACAAATAATTTTTATATAATACAATTTAGTTTAATTTAATTTTAATAATAATAACTAAAAATTAAATTAAATCACATAAAAAATATTTTATTTTTGAAATTGATTTATTAACTTAAAATTGATTTGATTTGATTTTAAACATCCTAATTAGAACAGTCCATCCGCTTATAGAATACTAACAAACTTGTCCTGCAGATGAACCTTTATATTACGAGTTTATTTTAATTAAAATCTTATTTTAATATAAAAACAAGAAAACAAAGTTAAGCAAACCTTCAACTAAATATATCTATTTCATTACTTATATATATATTTTTATGTTTCATTAGTTATATATATTATAATAACTATTATGTAATAAAATTATACATGTTGATTATTTCTATATCATGGTATTATATATAACACAATTATATTACGTTATATATTATGTATTCATGTATGCTTTTTACTAATTTTCATCATAAGTTACATATTTATATATATTATACAGTATAATGCATGTATTTTATTAGTATATACGTAAATCTTACGTTTATTATTGTAAATTAATTATTTTACAGAAGCATGCAGGTATAATTTTTTTTAGTAAATATATATAATTAAAATCACTATTATATGAAAATTAAATATTCGCTTTAATGTTTTTAAAATAATTATTTGAGCTTGAGAATGAGAAGTAGTCGTTGCCGCGTTGGTAATTACCGGTAACAAAAAAAAACCGGCGTTGGTGGAGTGTGGACATTTGCGTCCATGTCGCTGTAAGAGCATTGAGCGAAGATGTTCCTGCGGCCATTGAAGGCGAAGGTGAAACAGAGGAAGAGACTGGGAGTGGTGCCAAACGCGCTTGAGACACTGAAGTTTAACCTTATTTCCTACATTATCGGTATTTTTCTTTCTTCTTTTTAATCTTTATAATTTCATTAAGTGTGGACATTTTCTATGCCGTATGCTCTTATCATGCAAAGGATAGATTCATAGGTTAGTCCTTTATTTGTAGGGCATAGCATGAATTTGCATTGTTTCTTGCCTGTGTAGAAAATTCGGAATGCCAAGAAAATTTGCACCACTACACCTTCATCACTCGCCGAGACATTTCCCAAATCAACTCCCTCATCACCTCTTATGTCCGACGAGGTGACGCTGTCACCGCATGGACCCTCTTTCACTCTGTTCGTCGCGTGCGCTGCGACGTTGATGCCTATACCTTCACCTCTGTTTTGCGTGCTTGTTCTCTGTTACTTGTCTCTGAGCTTGGGAAGCAAGTCCACGCCCAAATGGTTAAAACCGGTGCTGATTCTGGAACCGTGGCAAAAACCACGCTGGTCGATGTGTATTCCAGATATGGGTCTTTGGATGACTCCTTGAAGGTGTTTGAAGAAATGCGTCACAAGGATGTTGTTGCTTGGAATGCTTTGCTTTCATGTTTTTTGCGGTGTGATCTTCCTGCTGAGGCTATTGGTGTTCTCAGAGCGATGGGGAGAGAGAATGTTGAGATCAGCGAGTTCACGTTGTGTTCCGTGCTGAAATCTTGTGCTTCTTTGAAGGCCTTGGAACTTGGGAGGCAGGTTCATGGTTTGGTGGTGTCTATGGGGCGTGACTTGATTGTTTTGAGCACTGCGCTAATTGATTTTTACTCTGGTGTTGGGTGTATTGATGATGCTTTAAAAGTGTTTTCTAGTTTGAAGGGTTGGAAAGATGATATGATGCATAACTCGTTGGTTTCTGGGTGCGTTAGGAATAGGAGATATGATGAGGCATTCAAAGTTATGAGCTTGATGAAGCCCAATGCTATTGCGCTTACAAGTGCTCTGGTGGGTTGCTCTGAGAATTTGGATTTGTGGGTGGGGAAACAGATACATTGTGTGGCAGTTCGTTGGTGTTTTACTTCTGAGACCCAACTGTGCAATGCCCTGTTGGACATGTATGCAAAATGTGGGAAGATTTCACATGCCAGGTCATTGTTCGATGGAATTTGTAAGAAGGATGTCATTTCCTGGACTTGTATGATTGATGCATATGGAAGAAATGGGCAAGGACATGAAGCTATTGAGCTGTTTCAGAAAATGAGGGAGAATGTATCTGTTTTGCCAAATTCTGTGACCTTTTTGTCTGTTTTATCAGCTTGTGATCACTCTGGACTGGTGGAGGAAGGCAAAAAATGTTTCAAATTGTTGAGGGACAAATATGGTCTTGAACCAGATCCAGAGCACTATGCTTGCTACATAGATATATTAGGCCGAGCAGGTAATATAGAAGAAGTATGGTCTGCATATCACATTATGATTGAGCAGGGTACTAGGCCTACTGCAGGAGTATGGATAGCATTGCTGAATGCTTGTTGTCTTAATCAGGATGTTGAAAGAGGTGAATTTGCTGCAAAACATCTCTTGCAGCTGGATCCCAATAAAGCTAGCAATACTGTGCTTGTATCAAATTTTTATGCAGCCATTGGCAGGTGGGATTATGTTGATGAATTGAGAAGCATTATGAGGACAAAAGGGTTGGTCAAGGATGCTGGGAATAGCTGGATCAATGTTCTGGGCTTCAATCAACATGTTGGATCACTATCTGCTTGATTTTTCAGCTAGACAACTGGGCAGCAGGGGCTTCACTGCTGTTGGGGTGATTTCTGGTTTGCTTGCCGAGGTCAAAGCATCCAATAACTACATTAACCTGGCATTGTCCACCTAGATAGGCAGTGCATATCAACCCCTCATTCTTTTATATCATTGGTTACCACTGGGTGATGACAGCGAGTCAACCTGGAAGTATCTCTTTCCTATTCCTCCTAAACATCTCTTCTAACCATTCTTCCAACCAGTAAGAAATGATTCGTATGCTTTGATTCATGATTAATTCATCAGTAGCATTTTCTGAAATGTCACAGTTGTGATTATGTCTGACATGCAGACAGGAATATATACCCTACTAATATAGCATGTCAAATATAATGCTCATTTTTTATAAAGTACAAAGTTGTTTATCCAAAAGTAATGCTGGCCATTGCTTGTGTATTTACTACTTTGGTTCATTACTTATATGATTTCATTTATATAATTATTTTCTTTGCTTATTGTTTATACATTTTTTAGCTCGTGATATTCATAATTACAAATTTACAATTAACATGCGGCCTTGAACTGTGCAGGGGCTATGCTGCGAATTTAGGAAGGCAATAGGTACTAGTCTGAATTGGAGAATATCGGATCTAATGTCCTGATTGATCTTGGAATAGGACCTGACTCAAAGTACAAACTTAACTACACCGATGTTTCTTAATCAACTTTTGAAAGGAAGCTTGTAAGTTCCCCATCTATTGCATTGAGACCATGTTTATGTGACACTTTCATTTGTCATTGTATATGATATATATTGTTCGTAGATCTTGCAGTTATAGGCAGGCAGTAAACCAATATCGTTGTTTTATTGCCTAGATAGATCTGAGATTATATTTCTCTAAGAATTGAAATATCCTTGATTGTTGTGGGCATTGGCGGAGGAGGCATCTAAGATTTCTTCAAAGTATAGCCGTAATTTTACTGCTACAATATTAAATGAAGAGCAATGTGTTATGCAATTGAAACCTGAGCCTCTGCAGTTCCTTCTCTATGTTATACACCTCCTCCGATCCAAGTGGACCAGTCAATGTCAAGAATTAGCTGGGAAAATGTTTGACTTTTGACAGGTAGTTGATTGAATTATTGCTTCTTTCCATTTTTGGCTACTACACAGAAGAATGGTCAATCTTAGATGAGATATTCTCTTCTATTTTTCTATCCCTTTTTTCAGTAGTTTTTGTTTTGAAAATTTTTGTAAACCAGTGATCAGTCTTCTTTATGGTTTCTGTGCAACATGCAGGACCTGGCTAGGATGTGGTTCTATCACAAGGGGAAAAGTTTGCAAGAAATAACCTTATTTGTCTAAGCAGCATAAAGAACAGTTTGGTGTTCTTAAAGTTAAATGTGTTAGCTGAAGTTAGAGATTTCTCTCTAACCAAACTAAAATAGGAACAATTTAGTTGTGTGGATTAACAAAGACTGCCATTAAAGCACAGCTTCGATGAAATACTAACACTTAAAACAATTTCACGGCACCCCTTTTGTTTAAATGTGATAACGATGAACATCTGCTCAGAGTTTTATGCCTTAACTTTTCTTTTAGGTGCAAATTCGCTCCATTTTAATGCCCGTGACAATCATTACAAAATGCATGTTTGACATTTCTCTCTCTCTGTGCTATCGTTCTTTTTTTTTTTTTTTTTTAATTTTAGTAAACAATAGTGATAGCTTGCTGCTTTATTGCAGCTTCAGAAAGGCATCACAGATTTGTAAATTGTGCTATATTGGGCCGAAGATGCTTTTAAAACAAAAACCAAGTTTTTATCTCATTTTTCTATTGTCCTTTTGGTGGTTGGGGGTTGTAATGATGGCAATATTCTTTCTAACACTTGAAGAGTCTGTTATTCAACGTATGAGATTAAAGAATAATAGAGGATGTTAATCTCCTGAATGACGAGAATGTATTGCTTTTTTATATTGTAATGTGAAATTTTTTATATTCCAAAATTCCAATTATCTCAACGTCGATTCCGTTCGATAAGATTGGATTGGATTCGATTGTTCCCTTCACAATTCAGAATATAACGGTGTTTCCTTATGTTTTGATCAGATTCTCTCGTGTTATTCCCTTCCAAATTCTATTTTGCTTCTCAGGTCGATTATGCTCAAGCACAGGATACTAATAAACTAAATAAAATTTCTATTAATAATACAAAAATGACCGGTTTTTTTTTTTTTGGCATTGACCATTTCGGGCGCTGAGGCATCTATTGTATTATGACACTTCAACGACGGAAAACAAAAAGAGTACTTTTGACTTTGCTGTAAAGTATTACCGGGAAAAAACGTTTTACTTTTATCCAATTAACATTGTTTTACGGATAAAATATCATTAAGACGCAGTTTGTTTTAGAATTTGTTTTAGAATTTAGATTATAGGCACTTAAGGCCAACAAAACGCAGTTTGTTTGATCGCTTTTTCTGATTATTGAATGTATGGTTGAGTCACGTAATTAATTCTAGCTATCCTAACATAATTATAGTTTATTTGTTTGAAATTTTAATATAATATTGTTTAAGAAAATTAAGTCATGTCTGACAAAAACATTTTAAGTTTGATTGGGAGTTTTATTTTTGTTTGAATGAAATTAAATAAAATGAAAAAAGTGCGCGATTTGTGAGTATGAGAAACGATACAAGAAACTCATAAACATCCAAAACTAGTTTAATTTTTATGTTACACATATTTTCATAATTTATTAGATATTTGTTAAATTTTATTTACAGATAAATGTGTATTATATGGGCAATAAACCATGTGAAAAATTCATATAAATGGTTACTTAAGATTTATGAGTAAGGAATAAGATTGAAAATTTATGGATAATATGATTTGATAGTGGTAAATCATGGATATATGTATAAAGGATTAAGTGGGATTAAATCTTATTATGCATAAGTTATGATTTTAAGCATTTAAAGGTGATAAATTTTTATTAAAAATATTTATTACATTAAAATATAAAGTATAATAAATTTTATTTTTCAATAAAAATTATTAATTTTATATATTAAAATTTATTTTAACGACTGATGTTAACATACCTATTTCTTTATAAGCATATTTATTATTATTAGATAAATTTTATATGAATTAGATTGGAAAAAAAAGAAGAGAAAAGAAAAGTAGTTTAAATTTTTAGTAACGTTTCTGAAATTCTCTTAATAATTATTTAAAAAATACATTGTGTTACTTTAAAGAAATCTAGAGGTTGGCATTGTGATAAAAAAAAAAACACATACAAATATGTAATAAATGATGAAATTATTAAG
This sequence comes from Canavalia gladiata, assembly GCA_037954105.1. Classification (NCBI taxonomy): domain Eukaryota; kingdom Viridiplantae; phylum Streptophyta; class Magnoliopsida; order Fabales; family Fabaceae; genus Canavalia; species Canavalia gladiata. The sequence goes on from CM075662.1 coordinate 52,491,834, forward strand.
ATTTATTTTAGTTATTTTTAATCTATAAGTATAACTCCATATTGTTTGTTTTAAAAATACATTGTTTACTTTACAGGAGTATTATTTAATTTTTGGGGAGCATGGTATAAAAAAAATCGTAGATTAATCACAATCTTAAGCATATATTTGACCCAAAACATAGTTCAAACAAAAACTGATTTCTTGTATTTTTTGTTAAAAGCCACATAACATGGTTTAGAGATTATTAATGGAAAACTAAACATTTTGTTAATCTCAAACTAAATTAGTTAAATAATACACAAAAACTTTGCTTCTGGGATATATTATTATAGTTAGGAGGTTATTCTATCTTAATTAGGGATTTCTAAATTTGAATTCCTAAAAATGTAACAGTACCCATGATTCTGAAAAAATAATTGTACGTTAAGTTATAATCTAGTTTTTTTTTTCTTTAGAACTATCAATGTCATATATTGAAACAGGTTGCGAGTTTTGAAATTTGACTTTTAAAGGTAAAATTATAAATAAAATATGTTTGTTTGTCTAAAAATAAAGTTAGATTGATTTTTAACTTAATTTTAAATATTTTTAATTTAAATGTTAAAACAAAATCAGATAAATATATATAAAATATGGACAATCATATAACTTTTAGGATTAAATTTAATTTAAATTTAATTTTTAATATGGTATTAAAGTGAATTTTAATCTATAAATGTCAATAAATTGTAACATTAATGTTAATATGATATTTACTATCTGTATATAAGATATATGAATGTTTAGAAACTGAACTAATCTAATATAAACTATATAAAAACTAAAATTTTAAAAAATAGCATGTCTTTGTGCAATTTGATTTTGCTTACGGTTGCCTCTTACAAAACTGAATTGACTTTATATAACTCTAATATATATATTTTTTTCCTGCTATTATTGACATTTGGATTAGTAATTTTTATTTATTATTTTTTTCTTGCTATTATTAACATTTGCATTAGTGATTTTCATCATCTTCTTTGATCAAAATTTCATTAATAAATATTTGTGTTGTTTATCTATTAATATTGTACAACCAAATTTAATCAATATTTTAATTAATAGAATCTTTAAATAAAATTATATATATGAAAATTATTAACTATTGTCACTATCAATATTTTTATGGTATTTTTATTGTTCTATTTACTATCATTATTTTATGTTATATTTTTTTATTGTCACCTTTACAATATCATTATCCAATGTATAAGGATACCTGACTAGGAATTGAATTAATCCAATCTAAACTATATAATCAAATTAAATTAATTTGAAAACCAATTTAATTGAGAATTAAATAAACCAAAATTTTAAAAAATTGTATATTTATGTGCAATTTCATTGTATTTGTTGTTCATTTTACAAAACTGTTTTACAAAACTGAACGGCACTGTATATAAATCAATTATTTTCTATTTTATGGATTTTGATATTTGGATAAGTGGATTTCATCATCATGTTCCTTTAGTCAAAATTTCATTAATAAATATTAGTATTGTTTATCTATTAACGTTGTATGTTTAAACTTAATGAATATTTTATTCAGTAAATTTTTTAACTAAAATTATCAAAAATTATAACTTTTACTAAACTCTTATAAAAGATATGAAAAGATTCATTTGTCTTTATTCTATATTTTATTTTTTAGATAAACATTAATAAAAATAGTTTGTTAGCTTTTTAAAAAATAAAAGAAAATAAAATAAAACGAAATATGCTTAATATGATTCTTATAACACAACATATTAGAATAAAACGAAATAAAATGTGTATGTTTTGTTACATATTTTATTTTATATCAGTTATAATTTTTTTTTGGTGTTGTAAAGTTTAACATATATAATCTTACAAAATTATTATTTATTTTATTTATTAACTTATTTTAATTTTTTTGTTGTTATTTTTTTTAATGGCAAAGTAAAAAGAACGGAAAATCTAGATTGAACCTATTGATTTGGTTTTATTTAATTTTTAATATATGTTCTATCTTAAGAGAATCAAAGTGTAAATAACTTTTATAATCAACTCATATATTTTTTTAAAATGGAAAAAAATTACTTCACGAACATCCTTAATCATATTTTACTATTATTACTATAAAAGAGATTAATTAAAAAATTATTTAAATAGAAAAATTGTTGTAAAAAATAGAAGTAAGTGAATAAAGAAATAAATAAAAATTTATGTGATTTAAATTTAATTTTTTTTTAAAAAATATAAAATATGAAATCTAAAACTATTTGAAAAAAAATCCTCCAAATTTTAAAATTGATAATCACAACAAACAACTAGTTAACATTAATTAGAATAAATAGAATGGATGAAGAGTTTATTTTTTAGGATAAATAATTATAGTAAATTAAAATATTTATTTTTAAAAATTTAATTATCATCCATCAACAAATAATTCATAATTTTTTCGATTTTAAAATTACTTATTATCGATATTTCTTAGATTTAATATAACCTTATTTAGTATTTTTGGTTATATCAATATATAAAATATTTAAATAGTTTTTTCTTTCTGACAAAAAATAAATAAGGCCTTATAAAAATGAAGGCCTAAAGCATATGCTTTAGTTGGCTTCCTTTTATGGTGCCTATCACACAAGCTATCATATAATAAAAATTATTAAATAAATATTTAAATAAATCTATTTATACAAAAACATATTCCAATTTTTGACTGAGTTTTACTAATTAATATTTTTTGTCAAAAGGTAAATAATTAAAAATATAAATTTTTCTTAGAAATCACGTTAAAATATATAAACTATATTTTTTACATTATTATTCAATTATAGATTATTATATAATTAAAAATTATTAAATTTTATAATAATTACTTTCAAAATTATCTATCATAACTTTTAATTAATTGTTAATATAAATTTTTTATATCAGCAATATATTAAAATTAAAGTTCTAATAATATTTTAATAATTTTTTATTTTTTAATCAGAATTGAAATTTTATTTTTTTATTTAGTTTCCATGCATAAGTATTATTTTAAATATACACCGTTGTATGCAAAGCATATGAAAAAAATACATATAATCATTTAAATTCTTATCGTTATTTTATTTTATGGGTAATGCTTCACGAAGATGGAAAATAGTTAAAAAGGCAGAACGCAATAGATAATAGTAAACAATATGAATCAGATTAAATAATAGACAATTAAAAAACATATTATATATAATAAATTCAGAAATCATATTAACATGTTGTAGAAAGCATATTAAATAATATATAATAATGTTATAGAAAGCATATTAAATAATGGATAATTCAAAAAACAAATTAGCATGGTAAAAGTATATAATAAGAATTTATGTATAATAAATTTTTTATTAAAAATTATTAAATTTAATATTGTCAATAATATTAAAAAACATTTTTAACAAATATTTATTATTTATTGATTTTTATTGTATACATTTACTAGAAAAGTTGTTGAAAATAAATAATAAAGGATTAGTAGATAGATTGAGTAGGTTCGATTTTTTTTTTTAATGAATATTTCATTATGAGTCCTCTGAATTTGATATATTAGAGCAGTGTCCAGAGGTTGAAGAAGGTGAAAAGGAGTAGCACCACTAGCAGCATAGCTTTGAGCTGTGTAATTGGATCTGCGACTAATCGAAGAGCATAAATGGTGCAAATATAGAGATCTGGATATCACCATCACCATTCATGCTTTTTTGATTGCAATTATTCTCATTTTCAGCAATGGACAAGTCAAGCGCTTTGGAGTACATCAACCAGATGTTCCCCAACGGTACGCTTCAAATTTCAATATCGATCGCAAACGCTTTTAATTGAATGTTTGGCTTCTCAAATTTGCATATTATGCAGAAGCATCTCTCTCTGGTGTGGAGCCACTGATGCAAAAAATCCAGAATGAGATTCGCACTGTTGATGCCGGAATTCTAGCTGCCGTTCGCCAACAGGTCTGAAAATCTCTTCGATTAACATCGCGTGATTTTAATTCCCTCTGTGATTTTCACTCTTTGATGGCTCCGATTCTCTGATTTCAGAGCAATTCAGGAACTAAGGCAAAAGAAGATCTCGCTGCTGCTACACGTGCCGTGGAGGTATGTGTGTGTCCTGTACTTTTCGAAACTTTGTGTTTCATGCAGTCTCTGCACCTTCCCTTCCAACTTTGTTTTTGTAATGCAGGAACTGATGTATAAGATCCGAGAGATAAAAACTAAAGCTGTCCAAAGTGAAACAATGGTTCAAGAAATTTGCCGTGACATTAAGAAACTGGACTTTGCAAAGAAGCATATAACTACGACAATTACTGCACTTCATCGGCTTACAATGCTTGGTAAATCTGCTTTTCCTTTATCTGCTGGAAAATTTTATTTATTTATGGTTCTTAAGCTTGTTTGATTTACTGTTTAGGATGTTTATGCAAGTGTGGTTGGTTGGTTAGATACGATTATCAACTGGAGCAAGAGTAGTTCTTTAGTAAACAAGTAGATATTATGTGATTCTGTTTATTTATAATCTTGTCTTTTTTGTGGAATATAGCAATAAAAAATGTAAATATGCACAATATGTAAATTACAATAAAAAAAATGCTGACTGTAGAGCATTGTTATGTGACTGGAGAGGGCATTGATTTGTTTGAATCATATAATCCATGTAGACATAGTTTTGAATCATACATCATTTTACATATTTTGTCATTAACATGCAGACATAGTACAATCACTCATAAGCCATTGCAACAAACAACTACCAATCATGTAATGGTTGCAACTGCACTTGTAGGATAAACCATGACTATTTTTCTGATGCAAACATTTAAACCAAGTGGGTGCAATTTTAACTTACAAAATACAAATGCAAAATGGTGCATCTATTCTATAGGTTTGTTGCACACTTGATAGTTTTTCAAATGCATCGACATTTTTGATCTTTTACTTCAACATGCTTACCTATTATATGGCAGTCTCTGCTGTTGAACAGCTTCAAGTCATGGCTTCAAAGCGTCAATATAAAGAGGCAGCTGCGCAGCTGGAGGTATCCAATCTACCTTTGCAACATTCTTTTTAGAACTGTTGTTTACTGCATTTGTGCGATGAACTGATGATATTAATGATTGGGTTGGTTTGTGATGTATTTTGTAGTGGAGCTTGAAATTATTAGTTATTTAGGAGTTTAGGACTACACAGTTTAGTTATTTAGGTAGTAGCTTATCTTATAATCACTGACATTAGAAATTTATTTTCCTTTTTCAATTACAGTTATTTGATTCTTAAGTTTGCGTTTGTTTTTTCTTATAGTTTGAGACTTTCAGTTGCCTATACAAAGCATGTAATCTGAGTTAGGGATTTTAAGTTTTAACTTTTAAGCTTTATCATTGACTTTGAATAATAATATTCTGAGTCTTTTTGTATATCTTTCCTTGCTTCCTCTATCCATACTACATCAATTTGGTATTAGATTATTCATATTCTCCATACAGTCCAATTGGGAAGAGAAGGAAATTAATTCACTCAAAATTTGTTAGAGGATCATGGATCAAATCAGATGGCACAGTTCATTTTGCATTGAAGAGGAAATATAGTTATTGTTATTTATGAGAAGCCATCTCCTTCATTCTAGATATTATCTTGGGAGTTGAGAGAACTTTTTATGAAAATAGAAGTCATTTAATACCGTGTCTTCTCTGCCAAGGTGTCTCCCTTTAATGTCCTTTTCACTTTACCGAGCATAGGTAATGCATCTTAGTAAAGTAAAAAAAAAAAGTGGGGAATGCGTATATGTTTTGTCCTAGGAAGGTTCCTATCTTGGCTTATCTTGTGAAATGCAATCATCTCTATGGGTTTTGTAATGATGTGTAACAGATAGGCTGTTGATGTTTTATTTCTTTATTTTGGGGAAGGGGGTTACAAATAGGCAGTTGGATCTTCTAACTCTTTGGTAATGAAACCTCTAATAGCAATGCACTTCATTGCTTTTGGGTGCAGGCCTCCTTTTGTTTGGTTTTGAATAAGTTACTGTATCTCCACCTGGTGGGATATGGTTTGGTTGCTGTTGTTGTTACTGAATAAGCTACTATGTATGTGAATGCAACGAAACATCCGTTTAGAGCTTGCTGTTGGGATTTTGTCATTATTAAAAATGTCTGGAAAAAACTTTTTGATTTATGCTTCAAACAGGAAAATTGTGAAACATGATTCTAGCGCAAACAACTTTTATGTAGCTTTTGGATTAGGTTGAGAATTTTATGCCAAGTTTATTACCAACTTCACTTTGAACTCATTTTTGACCAAAATCATTTGTGCAAAATTAAAATCATATATAGTCTAAGCGCATATTTGGTTTAACTTGTTTTGAAGAAATAGTCATTTATTTTTATCAGGTTTTTGCGAAAGTTTTTGAAAAGAGAACCATTATTTCTCTGGAAAAAGAAGTTTCCAAACATGCTGCAAACTCTTGCACAAACACACATTATACAATCTAGAGGTCTACTTCAGCTGTCTTTGCTGCTTAGTATCTGATCATGTTTTATAAATTCCTTATTTCTCATCCATTTCATAGAGAAAGTAATACCTCCTGTTTTGATTAACTAATCTATAGACCTTGAACATACTTGCTCCTAATATCTGATCATGTCTTATGAATTCCTTATTTTTTAATTTTGATTAACTAATCTATAAAACTCAACATATTGTTTTTGTTTATCTATTGATTTATTGATACTGTCATCTTGTATTTCAGGCAGTCAACCAGTTATGTAGTCACTTTGAGGCCTATAGGGATATTTCGAAGATCATTGAACTAAGGGAGAAGTTTAAAAACATCAAGCAAATACTCAAGTCACATGTGTTTTCTGATTTTTCTAGGTATATTGTTGCTGATTTCTATCTTCTGCTCTGTTTGGAAATCTCTACAGGCACTAAAATATGAATTTAGATTGCTAATCTGTAATTTTGCATTTATTTTGTTTTATGAATTGTGATTAACCTCACTAAATATAGAAGTTGTTTGATTCCCAAGAGGCTATGTGTAACTGGCTTCCTCAATTTTCTGTTTTGTCTCAGCTTAGGTACTGGAAAGGAGACAGAAGAAACTAATTTGCTACAGCAGTTGTCTGATGCCTGCTTGGTTGTTGATGCATTGGAGCCTTCTGTAAGGGAAGAATTGGTAAATAATTTCTGCAATAGGGAGCTCACTTCATATGAGCAAATTTTCGAAGGAGCTGGTATGTTTGATTTATCTGTAACATTAATTTTGTGTGTTTATTCATAGAGTTTTGTCAAATGTCTGTAGTTTGGCTTTGGTTTTCATGTTATTTTATATTTACTATTATTATCTTTTTTACATCATTTAGAACTTGCAAAGTTGGATAAAACTGAACGAAGATATGCATGGATTAAGCGCCGAATGAGATCAAATGAAGAAATTTGGAAAATTTTTCCATCTTCATGGCATGTTTCATATCGACTCTGTATCCTATTTTGCAAGAAGACAAGGTGTGATACTTTCTTGTTTTTTGTACCATCATCTTAATTTTAATATTGGTATATAGCAATGGATTTTTCATGCCTTTTCCATTAAAAGAAACCATAACCACTGTAAAACATTATTAATTCTCTAGGTTAAGAGAAGAGAATATTTGTTTTCTTCTATATTCAATCAAAAGAATTACGAAGACAATAAATAGACAAAGGGAGAATCAATTAGAGAGATTCTCTTGCCTAAATAGATCACATAATTTTATCACTGCATTTTGAAATGTTACTTGGACTACATTTCACTATCTGTCTGATTTTTAGTTTCCAACATCAAATTTTATCAAGTATCAAATTTTGAGATGTTTTTGTTGTTGATTTCATATAGGGTATGTTTTTACAGGAAGAGAAAAAGAGTGATGGGATTAAGCATTTTGCAGAATATTGTGCATTTTCATACGTACTAAACTCTGTTCAGGTTTATTGTATACAAAATGATTATTGTGTTTATGATACTTGTCTCTACAGGAAACAACTTGAGGACATTCTTGCTAATCTAAAGGAAAAGCCAGATGTTGGGACCTTGTTGTTGGTAAGCCATTAAATGATGAAATACTGATATTGCTCTTATAAAATTGCTTCACATGTTATGTGGCTTTGTAGCTATACTTCCTTGTTACTACTCCTTTTCCTAGGGGAGTAAACCCTCATATATATTAGTCCTCAAAATTGTATAGATCGGACATTTTAGTTCTTGAGATTTTAAAAATCTTTCAATAATCCTTGATTTTGCAAACAATATTCACTTCAATCCTTTTTAGTACAAAACAATAGTAAGAAATGAAGTAGAAAGGACTAACATGAATGACATTTTACTAAGTCAGGGACTAACACAGGTTTTTTAAATTTTATGGATTGCTGGTTTGAGGGTTTACTCTCTCCGAAGGATTTTAATTACCAAATAACTGTTGATGGATAGTTTTATGCTAATTTCATAGATGTTGGGAACAATGTTTGATTGTCAATCTAATGTATCTAAGACAAAAACATTTAAATTTTTAAGTGCTAATTCAGTGTTTCATCTATTTATTTCTTGCAGGCTTTACAGCGAACTTTAGAGTTTGAGGATGAATTGGCAGAGAAGTTTGGGGGAGGCACTCAAAACAGAGAGATTGGCAATGAGATTGAAGAAATAGGCAGAGGGACTAATTCTGGCAGTAATGCTTCAGATATCCGGAAGAAATATGAAAAAAAGCTTGCTGCACATCAAGGAGGTGATGGTGAAGTATGTGTTTATAAATTGCTGAATTGACAGAACTTATTTTTAAGTTTTTTTTTTCTTTTAAATTGTAGTTATCACATGATCATTATTATGCTTTAATTTTGTATAAATAGGAAAAAGATGGAAGTAAAGATTTGGCAGTGCCTGGAGCTGGGGTATGGTCTCTTTTGACTATTTTCTATTATATTAATTGATTTTATTGATGAAGTACATGCATTTATAGCTGTGCTCTCAGGTGTTGCCATGATGATATAAATGTTTTTGGGATTATCTTTTTTGGATTGTTTTCCTGTGATTTTGTTTCCTTCTCAATTGAACCTGGAAAATTTGTGGTCAAATATTTTCTTGACTTCACAAATGGTGTTCTTTTGATCCCAAGTCTGAGCTTATGTGGCATATCTTCTCAAACAGTTGCCTCTCAATTATTTTTTTAAAAATTATTTTCATATTTATCAAAGTGCAAAAGATGGAAGTAAAAGGTTCCAAATGAGAAATAAGTGAGATTGATGTCAAAAAAAGTGTTGAGGTTTTGTCATCTTATTCATATTGGTCTGTTTCATTAAGACAGACCTGACAAACATTTCGTTGTTTGTACAGTTCAACTTTCGAGGAATTATTTCATCTTGCTTTGAACCTCACTTAACAGTATATGTAGAATTGGAAGAGAAGACACTGATGGAAAGTCTGGAGAAACTTGTTCAGGTAATTTGTGTGTGCCTTTTAAATATGTGCTTTGTGAGTTGCCTCTTATTTTTTTTGCTCTTGATTAAACGTTTCATCTACTATAGGAGGAGACATGGGATACTGAGGAGGGAAGTCAGAGTAGTGTTTTATCCAGTAGCATGCAGGTGAGTCCAATGCTCTTTTTACAGGTTATGTTACAGAGCAGGGTAACATACCTCTATCATTTCATGTCATTGGTATCTAATTAACTGTTGCAACAGAAAAATGTGTCTAGATAGCGTAAATCCTTTTTCTACAGTCTGTTTTTGTTATGCTCTGACTTTATATGGTTGTTTTCTGTCATGCTATGTAGTTGTTTCTTATAATCAAGAGAAGCTTGAAGAGATGCAGTGCTTTAACAAAGAACCAGACACTATTCAATCTGTTGAAGGTAAACTCCTACATTTTAGATTTTAATATTTCTATTTTATATAAAAAGTGATCATCCATATAAGCTTTTAACTTCATTTTCCCTTTTTTTGTTTCCTTTGTTTTGGTGGTTGTTTTGAATTGTGTGTCCAAATTTTGGTGATTGCTCATAATGTTCATTGGAATCAAAATATAATTTCTTGCTATTGTCTATGTCAACTTATTTACTTTTATCAAATGAACTTCTTCATTAAAAAATAAAGAAAATATCTTTACTCTGTTGAAGTTGAAGGGTTCCATCTAATGATGATACGTGGCCGTGTTGACTCAAGCATGGCAATTCCTTGAACTCTGTTTGAAAAGGGAGGCCTTTAACTCAATTCGTTGGACTTGTGGAAGTAAGACATGTCGTTAAAAGAAAATTTTCTCTTAGATAACAATCATAGATTATCTTTTGCTACTTGTTTATTATAAAGCAAAATAGTAAGCCTTGTTTCAGTCAATCTTGTAATATCATTAGTCATTACAATGTTATTATTATTTTAATGCATCATCTCTTACTCAAGCTTAACAAGATAGTGTTGTTTCTAGCATTCAGTTTGATTAAAAATGATTTTCTTTTGTTGTTGTTAATGTTAGAAAATTGGGTTTGGGCCTAACTCAACCCCAAAGCTAGCTTATGAGATGTGGATTGTCCTCACGCTCACATGTCTAATCCTGAGCATAAGAGGGTGTGTTAGAATTTCACATTGTCTATTGTCTAGAGATGGGGCCAACCAAATATATATAAGGTGAGGACAATCCATGCCTCATGAGCTAGCTTTTGGGATGAGGATTGCCCTTGATTTATCTTTGCATGAGATGAAGTTTGCACGACAAGACATCTGCATGTGGCACATTAACAGATTAGTCCCCACCTTATATATATTTGGTTGGCCTCATCTCTAGACAATGTGGGATTGTAAAGTTTGCAGATCTAGATATCTCCATGTGATCCATTAACAGATTAGTCCTCACCTTATATATATTTGGTTGATCATATCTCTAGATAATGAGATTCTAACACACTTCCTTACACTCAGAATTAGACATCCGAGCGTTGACAATTACGGGTGGATCAATTGCATGCATGAATAAACATTTGTGAAACAGATCTAGGATATGCTTTGATACCATGTTTGAAAATTGGGTTTAGGCCTAACTCTCAACTCCAAAAGTTAGCTCATTTATCCTAACGTTATATATATTTGGTTGACCACATCTCTAGTCAACATGAAATTCTAACAAATGTTAAATAAGAAGTCAATGCGAAGCTCAGTGTGGAGCTGTCTGGCCTTAGCATGAGTGTGAGATTGAAAGAAATCATGGATTTCATCCCATAATTGCCAAGAATGAGTGCATCCTACAACACGAGTGAGGATTGATTCAGATAATGAAGACAACAACCAAGAAAAGAGTAACTGATCTTATTGCTCCCATTGAAGGTAGGATTTTGATAGATATACATAGTTATGTTTGTTAACTAGCAGTTACTTAGTTAGTTAGTGTTGTTGACGGTTAGTTAGTAGGCTAATATAGAGAAGAATCAAGGAGGATTGCATATAAATAATAGGAGAGGTTAAGAGAAAGGGGCTTGTCATTTGAGAGGAATTTAGGGCCTTTGGTATTGGGAGGTGCAGACCCTCGAAGTTCTGTAGTGTGTTCTGTAATTTGGGAGTTACTCCCTATATTTTCGTAATAAAGATACCAGGTTCCTATCAACTGGTGTCAGAGCTCCAAATCTTGGGGCTGTGGGTATTGAGTAGCTATTGAAAGCAATGGGGGTCACTAATTGAGATCTGGAAATTCAGTTAGGAACGCTGCAACAACAGGTAGATAATCAATATCGGGAGATGGAGAACCGGCATCGCCATTGGGAAAACCACCAACAGCGGGTAGAAGCATCACTTTTGGAGAATTTATCTGCAATTGAATCTTTGTGGAAGTTGATACAAGAAATGCAAGAACATCAAGAAAATTAAAGAGAGGATGACCGAAGCAAAAAGATCAAGCTCCAAGAAAGAGGAGGAAGTTGCATCCGAGGAAAGATGGGAGAACCAAAGATCCAAGATGATATTCTCTTGTTTTGACAGCACTGGATACAAAGAATGATGAGCTAAATGCGAGCAATTTTTTGCTCAAGAATCTGTTCTAGAGGGGCAATGGGCTAAACTGTTGTTGATGAGTATGGAAGGGAGGGCTTTCTCATGGCAAAGACATTACATAGCAAATAAGAACTGAGAAAATCTCAAATGGAGGGAAATACTCTTAGATGCAGGTTACAGATTTGATGATGGGTATTATGACGATCCATTGTCAGAATTAACAAAACTAAAGCAAACGGGTAGTTTGGAGGATTATTTGGAGTCTTTTGATGAATTGTTAGCAAGAACAGGGTTAGAAGACTCGATGGCTTTAAGTATATTCCTAGGTGGACTGAAAAATTCCTTAGAGAAAGCAGTGAAGCAGACCCCAATCAATGCAAGAAGCAACGAGGATGGCATGATTGCAAGAAGAGTTGTTGCTGGAATTAGAAGAGAAACAATTTGACATTCAAATTGTGAGATCATTGGAGGTAAGAAGTGCTTGGAAATCTGGGACAACTACAATACACAATGATAGAAAGATCAACAACAATTAAGAAGAGAGCTTTGTAGGAAGCTCAGGAGTGGGAAATTTCAGTGGTAAACCTGCAGAAACCATTGAGATTAACAACAAATACAAAGGGATAAGAATGCTGCCAAATGCTGAATATGGAAAAAGAAGGAGGAAAGACTTATGTTTTACTTGTGAGGAAAAATATAAACTAGATCATGTATGCAAAAATAAGCAATTCAGGGTGATGATATTAGAAGATACAATTGGAAAGGATGACAAGATCATGGAACAAGGGGATGAGGAAAAAGAAGGATCAACTCAATTGAACTTCTACTCTATGGCAGTATTGACATGAAAAAATCACTTAAATTATGGGGAAGCATACTAGACAAGAAGGCTACCATCCTTATAGATAGTGGAGCCTCTCATAATTTTGTGTCTAAAATATTGGTAAAGGAATTTGGACTTGAAATGCATGATACACCATAACACATGGTTAAGCTGGAGAATGACCTTACCTTGAGAATGCAAGGGGTTTGTAGAGCATTGAAGGTGATGATCCAAGGGTTGAAGATACAACAAGATTTCTACTTGTTCCCTTTAGATGGGGTTGATTTGGTTCTTGGATTGGAATGGCTTGAGGAACTTAGAGAGATCAAGGCAAACTTTAAAGACTTTATCTTGAAGATCAAGAAAGAAGGTAAGGAATATGTAATTACAGGAGATCCAGCCCTTTCTACGTCAATGACTTCCTTAAAATCTTTGATGAAAGGGGGCAAGGAAGAGGAGAAACAGCCAATAGAACAAATATCAAAAGCGATTCAGGAGCTATTGACTGGATTCAAAGATGTTTTCCAGCAACCACAAGGGTTGCTTCCTCCCAGGGAACAAGATCATGCAATAACCTTGGAAGAAGGAGCAACAATACCGAACCCAAGACCTTATCACTACCCCTACTACCAGCAATCAAAAATAGAAAAAATGGTGAAGGAAATGCTCCAAGACATAATCAGACCAAATGTCAGTCCTTATTGTTTTGCATTTGTATTGTGGTCATTATGTTATAAACAATGGGATCCTGGTCAGGTTTTACCTTCAGCATTTATAGAACTTTGTTAGTGTTGTTGGCAGTTAGTTAGTGGGCTAAGATAGAGAAGAATCAAGGAGGATTGCATATAAATAATAGGAGAGGTTAAGAGAGAGGGGGCTTGTCATTTGAGAGGATTTAGGGCCTTTTGGCATTGGGAGGTGCAGACCCTCAGTCTGTAATTTGGGAGTTACTCATATTTTTGTAATAAAGATACCAGGTTCCTATGAGATTCATTGATGCATCCTGAGTCACGATCTTCTTCTGTTGGAAAACAAGAAGGAATCTGTGGGTTGACCACAAACCAGTGTAATCTGTGTGCTTTGATTACTGCTTCTACTTGTTGTTTCCATAGAAGAAAATTTTTGTCATCAAGTCAGACAGAGATACTATGGCTGAATGTGGTTGGAGCATTGGGAGGCACCACCAGAGGTGGTGGAGGTCCTGCGACTGGGGAAGAAATGCCATTGCCATTGGCGTTCATTGGAGTGGTCACAGCGTGAGAAGAAGGATTTCTTGAATATCTGATGGAAGAATCAGTTAATCTGATACAAGAGATTATCAGTATTTAAACTAATCTGAAGTTAACAAACCTTATCTGAACATAACAAATTAACTACTTGTAATAGAAAACAAACTAACTGGTTATAACAGAAAATAAACAGTAACAGAATTCTAATAGACAGTAGGCTATACTCTAACAAGAAGTATTGATATAATTTAGTTATTACATTTAAAAATAATTGTTCTACATCATAGTTAAGAATTTCCCGTTGTGGCTTATACAAAGTATTAAGTGTAGTTGAATGCAGAAGAAGAGTTATTAATAAGGCTATGTCATCTATGGCAGTAGTATTTTAAGGTATTAAAAAAATATTATTTTGCTTTGTTGGTGAAAGAATATTATTTAACCTTATGGCTGACAGCAAATTTCCTTACCTAGTGGGATAAGGCTTCTGTTGTTGTGGCTGAAAGCAAATTGGTTTTCAATTGCAGTGCATACTGGAATGTTATGGATCTACCTTCATGCACTTTACGACTTTGTTCCCTTTCAATCTCAGGTTTTCCATAGAGTTCTTAAGGCATATGCTACGAAGCTGTTTGCAAGACTCCCGAAAGGGGGCACAGGAATTGTTGCTGCAGCCACAGGCATGGATGGGCAAATAAAGGTATCTTCAAAGGAATTGGTTTTTTGTGTTAATGAGAAATTACATATTCGTACTATCAAACAGGAATTTTTTTTTAATATTTGGAAATGTTGAACAGACGTCTGATAGGGATGAAAGAGTGATTTGTTACATTGTTAATTCAGCTGAATATTGCCACAAAACGGTTAGTTAGTTTCTTTAACAATCTTCATCCAGTTGATAATAAGGAAATGTCCGATTTACTAACTTAGCTTTGTACTTGGCAGGCTGGTGAACTGGCTGAAAGTGTTTCTAAAATAATTGATCCTCAATTTGCAGATGGGGTGGATATGTCAGAAGTGCAGGTATTAACATCTTCTCTCTTAGTAAATGATTTTTGTTTTTTCCTACAGCTCTCATTCTAACAAGGTATGCAATTATACAGGATGAATTTTCAGCCGTTATAACAAAATCATTGGTGACCTTAGTGCATGGCCTGGAAACTAAATTTGACATTGAAATGGCTGCAATGACTCGTGTTCCTTGGGGTACCCTTGAGAGTGTCGGTGATCAATCAGAGTAAGTTGAATTTCTTAATAATATTTAACAAATAATTATCATTACTGACAAAGTTTGTTAGTTTAACTGCACTATTTTTCTTGCAGGTATGTGAATGCCATAAATTTGATTCTAACCACTAGCATTCCTGCACTCGGAAGTCTTCTTTCACCTGTTTACTTTCAATTCTTTCTGGACAAGGTGATTGACTGTAAAGTGGATTATATTCATAAAACTATTGTTTTTGACATCAAAATTGGTGTTATGGACAGTTTCTTTTCTAGCACAATAATTACAGTTTTACAACTAATAAAATATATATTGATTTTTTTTTTCTAATGTTTTAAATAAAGTTTTCTTGTGAATATGTCATTCTATTATTTCATATTTATCTTCAATCATTTCTGTGGCATGGGAATTTTTGTTTATTCCGGGAGTATCTATGGATGTTCATCCTTTACTATTTATGATAGTTTCAGGATTCTGACACTCAGGTCTACTCAAGTTTCACCTTTGCTGGGTTTCTCTATCATTTCTGTTTATGAATAACTTCAGAAGTTTATTGTTGATAACATATCCTAGTAGTTCATTAATCTAATCATCTCTAATGATTCACATTGTGTGTAGTTGTGTTTTTAAATCTATTCCCCATTTATTATCTGCAGCTTGCATCATCTCTTGGTCCACGCTTTTATTCTAACATTTTCAAATGCAAGCAAATATCAGAAACTGGGGCTCAACAGGTACTGACTTTTTTTTATATAAAAAATTCCTTTTAGATACATCAATAGTAAAGTCAAAGCATTTCTTACCTTTGCTTCCTGCCAATAAAAAAATATTGATATTGAAGATGTGTTGAAGCTAAAGCAACTGGTTTAGCTTGTTTACTATTTTCTCTATTTTAAACTGCTTTTCCTTTTTGGGGTTTTGAGACTGACTTGATTTTTTTAGTTAAAATGTATTATTGATGTATCATTAAAGCATTGATTTTATATGTTTATATAATAATCTCTGTTTTCTGAGGAGCTCTTGGAACCCAATTTTTGTGATGTTAATAAGCTAGTGATCTGATTCCTGCAGATGCTACTGGATACCCAAGCTGTAAAGACAATCCTTCTTGAAGTTCCTTCCCTTGGTAGACAGGTGATATTAATTTGTACTCAGTTTCTACTGCTTATCATAGATTCAACTTGATGTTGTCTTTACTGCTAGAACTATCACCATCACTGATAATGTTTACTTTTCTGTTGTCCCCCTCGTTCTTGGAGTTTGTTTCTAGTGAATTTGACCTATTTTTTGGAGATTTTTGCTGGGCTGTGCAAATGCCTCTTTCATGAGAAGCATTTAAAAGTTTTCCAGCTCTAGTTTTGAGATGGATAATATTTATTGATAATATTTTTGAAAGATGAAATAAATATACTTATCTGGACTAGAAATTGATATTTTTCAATCAAACCAAATTGAATCAGATATGAAATGAGTTTTCAGCTTTTGCTGGTTACTTATCTTCAATTATGATAAATTCTATCCATACTAAAAAGAATCTACTTTCATGGTGGTAGTGATGCACAGATATCAAGTAGTATAAATGATTTCTACCTTAATTTGTGTTGCAGTTCATGAAAACGGAGATGCTAAAATAATGGGAAAGAATTGGTTGCCTAATGTCCTAAATACTTGTAGACTGAGTAGGAAACAATAATGAACTGACTATCTTGACCAACCTGCTATTTTATGTTGCATATGAACTATATTGTATTGCATAGACCATAGATCATCTTCAAGCAGCTTAGAATCCACAGAAAATCACCCTTGTAAAAAATTACTAGTTAAAATAACATACTTTTGTTTACATATCTAATAGTCAATTTGTTGTGTGCTCATCACTGGTTTATCTCATCACACCAAATGACTGCTTATTTTCTGTGACAGACATCGGGGGCTGCTAGTTATTCCAAGTTTGTAAGCCGTGAGATGAGCAAAGCTGAGGCCCTTTTGAAGGTTTGTTGTCCATTTATCAGTAAAAAAATTGTTAAAATAATTTGATTTGATGTGTTTGGATTAACTTATTTTTTGTTCAAAATATTTTATAATCAAAATCTAATTAAAGGAGTTTTGGAAAAGAAAAAAATTTACCTAAAACTCACTCAAATCCAAACTTAATTCCTTCTAACGCTAATTTGCATGAATGTCCATGTTTAGGTTATACTTTCTCCAGTTGATTCTGTCGCAGATACTTACCGTGCATTGCTACCTGAGGGTACACCCATGGAATTTCAACGAATACTGGAGCTTAAGGTTATAATTAGCTATTTCCTGCTAGTTCCATCAAAATCTAGTTGGTTGATTGCTGGTTGCATTATTTGTTTATTCTGGACCTTTGCTCATTGAGATGAAGTTTGTCAAGGCTCTTCTTATTGGATATATAAAATAAATTTTATAGTTAAGTTCATGATTAAATAAAATTACTGAGTTAATTACCAATTCGGCATATTAATTTAAGCCGAATAGTCATAAACAAATGGGCCACCCTCTTAAGAAACGAGTAATGTTATATTGCGTACTTGAGGAGTTCAGCAAAGAAGCACTATCATGAATGAAAATTAGTAATTAACAAACTGTACTCTGTCACAGCAGTTCAAGGTTCACCCAATTCATGATAGTTCAAGGTTCACCAATTCAATAGAACATTACATGCCCATTTGGTGGTTAGAACAAGAAGATAAGATATAATAACTTATTCCATCATATTTTATTTTCAGGATTTGTTGAGTCAATATGATAAGAGAGTTAAAATTCTTATCCCGAAGGATATTAGATTAGAAATGATCAAAAATAGGATAATTTATTTCTTTTTGTTCCTACCTTTACCTCATCCTCTTTAATGTAATTTTAATATTTTTTATAAAAAAATTTATATGAAAATTATTTTTAATATTTTAAAAAAGATATATTTCCTTTTCTAAAAAAATATTTTTATGAAAGAATAATTTAAATTTTAATTATGAAAAATTAAAAAAATATTATGATTATAATATTGTTTTCAATATTATTTGTATGCAAAAATATATTTTTGATTTTTTAATATTTTTATATATTTCATATTGAAAAGTCAAAAATTAATTTTAATTTTGATAAAGGGTAATTTTATAATTTTAATATAGTTTGTATTCTATCACATCCTTATTTAACCTTCTCAAACGTTGGATAGAAAAACATAATATTATTTGATTGGCTTAATCAAGTTTTAATCCTTCAAGAATTTATGATTTTTCTATTTGGTCTGTCATTTTAATTTTTTTTTTCGCACCAAGTCCATCACAATGTATTTTTCTTTATCATTGTAATTTTGTTTCCCATTTGATCTTTCTAGTACTTTGATTAAATATCATGAGCTTTTCATTTGGTTCTTGTAAATATGAACTTTCCATTTGATTCCTCTAAAATAAAGGATTAAACGGAAAGCTTGAATACTTGGAGGGATCAAATGGAAAAAATAAATATAAGGGCCATTTTGTAACAGTTTTTTTTTTTTTTAGAGTCATTTGAAAAAAAATTAAAAATAAGGGACTATATGGGAAAATTGCAGGGACTAAACTTCATAAAGCCTATTTGATTAATTATCTTGATGTGCGTCAAAATGAAATAAGATAAGGGTTTATCCTTTTATCCTATTCTATCTTTATCCAACTATTATATCATATTTTTTTATCCCATCCTAACACCTAAAGGAGTCCTACATCATTAGTAAATAAAAATGTTTTAACCAGAAATGATAGGAACCCTGGTATTTCACTATCTTTGCTTAAATCCTCACTAGTCCCCCCCCCCCCCCTTTTCTTCTACCCCCTTAGCCACTTGAGCATGTTTTTACTGCTGAATTCGGAACTCCCCCACCGTGTTGTGTTGCTGTTCTGGGCCTCCAATCCTGTTCTCCCTATTCTATTCCTCCTAGGTACACTTCAATAACTGCGGGCCATCTAACACAGTCTATTGGTTGTCTTGCCAAAAGTCTCGTTCCTCTGTTATATGGATTATATATGAAGATAGAGATACAATACTGAAGAAATGAGATTGATGGGGAGCATACAATGTCTAAATCCAATAGAAGATGTATTAAACAATTGAATTAGAATAACTACTTAAATTAACTAAATTAGTTAATATTCGTTAATGATATATGCTTTGCTTATGGATGCTATCACATGAGGCTAATTATTTTTGGTTTTTTAGATGTCATGCAACCGAATGCATGATCTGTAAGTTATGCTTCATGTTGGGATGTCTTATGTTGTGTTTTCAGGGTCTCAAAAAAGCTGATCAACAAAGCATTCTTGATGACTTCAACAAACATGGGCCTGGAATTAAGCAAACTCAAATTGCACCTACAATTGTGCCAGCAGCGCCAGTAGCTCCTGTGGTACCTAGTCCCTCTGCTGCTGGACTGATAGCATCACGGGAGGATGTTCTAACTAGGGCTGCTGCACTTGGACGAGGAGCTGCCACCACAGGGTTCAAGCGGTTCCTGGCTCTAACTGAAGCTGCCAAAGACAGGAAAGATGGGCCTTTCCGGAAGCTCTTTAATCCATAACGAAGAGAGTGCTACAACCCTAATTTTTGGCCGGAGCCCATAAGTTTAGTTTTTTTTTTAATTTAATTTTCGTTCTTTTTTCTTTTCTTCTCTTTGATTCTTTATGTAAGTTTAATATCATGTTTATCTGATTTAACTCAATCGTCTGGAAGCTGATTTTGCAAATAAAGATATTTACAAATTTGCATAATTCTTTCTGTAGCAAGGGATGATTCTTGTCTGTTGCTTTCTGCGGCCCCGATTTCCCATGCTTTCGTCACTACTGACTGTTCACACTATCATACTTGAGATGATTTCATAGTAATCAAGAATCCTGACTGAGGTCCTGATAGTTATGGAAGACTGGTAAACTGATATATCTTTGTGCTTCTCAATTTTGTGTGGTTAGCCTTGAGAAGTTATGCTATGCCAGAGGAAGATGTTGGGCCAAGGCCTAAGAGGACAAGAGTAAAAACTATTAGTTGATGAAGTTACCGAATTTTCTTCAACTGGCAAGATCTGTAGCTGGAATGTGAGATAACTGAGTTTGTGGCCTATAGTCCAATGCTTTCTTGGCCATCTAGACAACAAGGGGACCAGAAAAATACAGTAAAAAATAAAACAAAATTTTATTTTATAGAACAGAAATAGAAGTTAAAATTCGTTAGAAATATCTACCCCTATCTAACAAATCAACAAACTCTCTTGAGTGGGATATTTTCTAATTGGAATATCTTTTTCGTCATCACACGTTTCTTGACTCAGTTTGTAGTTGTGCTATGTGCTTACCAAGTCAGCAAAAAGAAGGCTAAAGAGAAGATTGATCAAAGGCGACACCACAAATAATGGTGGACAGTTTGAAAGCAATGAACTTGAAAGGCTTGATTAGCTCTTATGGAGAAGAAAATGAATAATGGCTCACACGAGTTACCACTTAGTGGTTCAAGAAGTAATCTCTGTATTTACCTATACAATATGATAGGGAACTTTTGCCTTGTTTTCACCGTTAACGATGCCTCACCGGAGACTAACATGGGTTTTACCCTTTTTTTCCATGTAGTTTTCATTCTACTACAAATTTTGCCGTAAGTCCAATTCAAAATAAATTAATCGCTAAGCTAGATTGATGAGAAATATCATTTTTCACTATAATTCATAGCTTCCATAAAAATAAATGATAACAAATTCCCTAAACATGAATAATGAAATGCATTTTTTTAAGCATATAATAAAAAGAATGAGGTTTAACTTTAAGATATTATGTAAATTATTTGAACTTCTCACTATTAAGTAAATTCTAATAGCTTGATGTATAGATTTAGAAAGAAAAAAAACAATTTTTTTTATTTGGATTAAAAAAATGTGAGGATGAAAAAATTTAATGAGATCCACCAAAAAAACATTTCCCCCAAAATTAAGGGAAAGTGAAGAGGGGAGGAAGGAGAATGGGATGGGCACACCGGTGGGTTTTTTTTTTTTCTCTTTCTAAATATTTAAAAACATAAAAATTTATTTTTTAAAAAATATTATAATAAAAAATTAAAATTTTTAATTAATTTTTTATTTAAAATATTTGATATAGTTAATTTTTTATTTTTCACTCATATAAATAATTTTTTTTTTATATTTTATCCATCTAATAATATATCTTTTTCATCTTATTTTATTCTATTTTTATCTTTTAATTCATTTTAAAAAAAAATTTCCTTCTTATTTCATTCTCCACATTTTCCCACACACACACACATATATATATATATATATATATATATATATATATATATATATAAATTAACATATATGCTTATTTTTTTTAATTATTCCTTAAATATTTGCTTCTACGGGTTTATGATTTTAATGGCACAGGTCTTATTTACCTATGTTTGGAGCCGACGCTATTTTTCAATCTAGTGTTTGCTTTTTCCTGCGAGTTCAAAGTTAAGCTCATGATGTGACCTGTTGATAACCTATTATTTCATCTTTAATCTTTGTACCAAATCTCATTAATTTATCTCATTTCTGGGTTTTAAGTCCAATATAATCCAATGACTAAGAATCACATTAAATTTTAAAAAATGGATAGGAACAAGTTTGTAATTGCAGATAACGTGACATAAAAGGAAAAGTGAAAAGTCAATCCCTTCTGATGGATATTAAACCTTCTAGATGTGGTCAGATGGTCTGGTTGGATGCTTTGTGGTAGAAAAATAATTTCCTATTTGCGTTGCACTTGTTTTTGTTGTATTGGAATTAGAATTCTATGCTCCTACGTACAAATACATCACAAGTTAGCACGCGCTAATAGCGTACGTGAGTCTCACATCAACACGAAAGACGAAGGAAAAAACAGAAAAAAATTCAAGTCAAAGGTCAACTTGGTTCAGCGCGTGAGCGCGTTGACCACTAGACGCCTCTAAATAATTTAAGAAAAAAACATGTTAAGTTTTTTACTTTTCTTTTTCTCATAACTACTCAGATTTTAGAAGGTGACAAAGTTTTTTTAATATATATATATTTTTTAAATTCGAATCCAACATTTTACTTAAAAATTACTTTGCTTATTTCTCAGTCTGATAGTTTTTGCAATCCAAGTACACTAATTGTCCGTTTAACAAAAGAAAAAAAAATACTTCTTATAAAAAAGTACCTCCAAATGTTAAATTTACTTGTTTTTGTCCGCCATTCGCTAAATTAAAACTCTAATTAGGCAAAAAAAAAAACTCAAATTAATAGATATATATATATATATATATATGTTTTTCTTTATTATTATACTTTATTTGGATGATTTAAAAATTAAAAAAAATAAAATATATTATTTAAATGAATAAAAATATTTAAAAATATTTTTTTCTTATTTCAATAAATAGAAAAAATAATAAAAAATATGTTAATAGTATAAATTTTAATTTATATAAATTAAAAAGTTAAAATTTAAAAATTATATTTTTTATTATATTATTCTTTTATTAATATTATAATTTTTATTTAATTTTTTAAAATTAATAATTAAAATACTAAAATTAAATAAAAAATACTTTTCTTTTTAATTTTATTTTTTAACTTATTCCTTTTTTCCCTATCCAAAGAAAATTTTCCATTTTTGTTTTATTAACTTAATTCTTAAACAAATAAAATTTATAATAAATTTTAATGTATATAAAAGTTTATTACATAAATCTTAATTTAGAAATAATTTTATTAAAAATTTTAAATTATAAAAATCAATATGATAAATTTTTATATGAATTAGATTTTATTATAACTTCTATTAATTTATATATTAATATAATGAATGAGACAAACATTAACACCGAAAATGAGACTTTTCTATTTTAGTATTTGACACATGAAAACTTTAAAATAAGTTAACTATACCTTGCTTTACTGAAAACAGAAGTTAGAAGTTTTATTCGGCAATTGTTTTGTTAATTACTATTAGAACCCTTTATGTTTTCTTTTTTTGCTTGGTGTTGATAATTTTGAACGTTCCATCCATCTAACTACTTTTCTAGTTGCTTTTTGGCAAAAGCACATTTCCTCCCCCTCTTTGCTTCCTCCTAAAAAATGAAATAAAATAATAATAATAATATAAATACAAATACTAGTTCTTTATAAAATAAAATTAATGTCAGAAAATAAAAATATAAGTTATAACTATACAAAGGTGCCTTGTTTGAAGTTTGAAAATGAAACATTGGAGAAGACACAGGTTTTTGTGATTTTGTTCTGTTGCGCGTTCAGTTTGTTCGTTGCTGTTTGAACACGCCAGCTCTTCCACCATCCACGGTGGTGGCCGACTTACTCCGACGGCCAAGCTCCGTGGAGGTTAAGTTGTGAACCTTTCCTTTCTCTCAGTTTTTTTACGACACTCTGATTCTTCTTTTTCTCGGTAGGTTTCTTAATTTCTAAGGAGATTTTATTTTATTTTATTTAAATTTCTCAGCGAAAAAAAGCATTAATTTACGTTTCTTTCATTAATTAAGGATGTTGGATGATGGAGGCGCCTTAGATTTTTAAATTTAATAATTTATTGAACTAGAAAAGGTTAGTTTAAGTGATGTTATTGTGATTTAATGTTTAACGGACTGTTAGCTCATCTCCACAAAAACCTATCTCTAGTTTGGGATATTTAACCTTAAAGTCCTTGAAGCTCTCCAGTGATTAGAGAGGTAAATGCCTTTTTCTTTATTTTGGGGGGGGGGGGATTATTGAAAGTCTTGAGGATAAAGATTTTGTTTAGGGATTTCAAATAAAAGGGGACCTGCTTGGGTGCTAAAATTTTGAGGGCTATGAACTCTTCTGTATTTGCTTCTCTTAAAATGGAAGGTCCTTGAATTAGTTCTTTAGGGTTCTTGTTAATTGTGAGAGCAAGGATCATCTGTGTACCAAAAAGGGGCTAAAATAAAAAAAGCTTTTTAATGCCTATTTGCAGTCATTGATATTTTCAAATCAGATGCTTTTTGCAGTGGATATGCATAAATTCTATTTTTCTTAGGGTATTACATAGCTTCTGAACATGACATGGTTTGCAGTGCACATGAATTTTTTGGGTTAAATTCCGTGGCCTCTGCCTTTGTGGAATCACTTCATCTATATGCAATTTCCTACAGTCTAATAGTGGCTGTTTTATCATGAAGTGGTTTTATCAGATGAAAATAGGGAGGCAGTGTTCCTATCTCTACATAATTTCTAACTCATTCAATATTATGCTTTAAGGAATATTTTTCCTGGTCATAGTATAAAAGGAATTTTATACATATAGTAACTCATATAACTTGCATACTTTGACAGTGTTTGACTGTGTTTTTAGTTTTTGAAACTATTTTGTGAAACTATTTTTTGGAGAGTAGTAAAAGGGAATAAGTAGGAAAAAAAAGATTGAGTAATACATAGAAGAACATGAGTAACAGAAAACTGAAAATAGAAAAGTTGGTTTGGTTTTTTAGTTTCTAAAACTGAAAATGAGATATTGGTTTTTGAAAATAATTTTCAGATACTACACTCATCAAAAAAGTTTTTTGATTTTTCAGTTTTCAAAAACAAAACTATTTTCAAAAACAGGAAACAAGCCGTTTATTTCCTTTGCACTGCCTTGCTATATCTAAAAACAGGAGTATAGCCTACTAGATTTCTGGAACTTAACACTTCCAACCTTCTGCAAAGTCATCCATAATTCTTCACCTGTATATAGTTACAAGTCATGTTCAGTATCTTCTTAAGATCCTTGTTTGTCCTTTTGGTTATTAGCAATCTCTTCTCTGTCATCATATAATGTGAATATTAATTGGCAATTTATCTAGAGAATTTCTGCTCTTAGTGTTTAAGATAAACTAGTTTTGCTTATGTCATATGATCATTCTTGTTAGATTTTAGTATGTCGAATCAAGTATTCACTTCGAATTTTGAATTAGTTTCAGCTTATGCTTATGTTGTGCTTTTGTTTCATTTTATAGTTCTTTGGTATCTCAATGATGACACCAGAATCATCAGAGGAGTTGGAAAAACATGCAAACTCGGGTCATCATGTGAGAGGGAATAGTGAATATGTTAGACTTGCCATATCTGATGAACCAAGGGCTGTTGAAACTGAAATGCTACAGCCTCAAGCAGAATCAAGAATTAAATCTTTCAAGTGGTGGATGAAAGTGTTTTTATGGTGCTTTGTCATTGTTGTACTTGCTCTTGTTCTAGTGAAATGGGGAGTGCCATTTGTTTTTGAAAAGGTACTTCCTCTTGCTTTACAATTGTACTGGTACTAGAGTTGTTTTTCTTGATCTCTTTACTGGGTTAGTGGGCTTTGCAATTCCTATTCAGAAATTAGCCAATACTGTGTTGCTTGGTTGTCATGGATTTGTTTGATGTTGGTAAAATTATGGCATTCCTGTGTCACTTTCAGATTTTTAACTGAAATATTTTATACGACAATGATATTTAAAATTTCTCATTTTCCTTGGCATCACATCTTTATGTAATTGGTTATCATAGGTATTTAGATTAACGAACTACTAGTTGTGTGCTCTCTCCCACTTCACATAAGTTATATGGCATCAATGCACTGTATACTATTTTTTTTATCCAATGCGATGAAGATGTACTAGGGGAGTGGAATTGATATATGGTCTCATACTGTCAAACGGTAATGTGACATAATTTGGATTATGAGAAAAAACAAGGACTCTTTCCTGCTTGTGAGTTGGAATTTCTGCTTCCTCATCTCTCCTTTTTTTTCCTCTAGCCCTTTTTAGGAGACATTTTATAGTCCTTACAAGTATCGTATACTGAAATACGGTAATAAAGTTGGAGGGGTTGGGGCATTGCATAATATTGATATTTTTGCTATTGCCTATTAACAACCTTACATTCAATATTTTAATTCTTGTGGAATAGCTTACACTCCACATGGTTGCATCGATTAATTCACATTTTTCAAGCTTAATCTTTCTAAATTTTTTATTTCAGGTTCTTTACCCAATCATGGATTGGGAAGCGACTGCCTTTGGCCGTCCAGTTCTTGCCCTTGTACTTGTTGCTTCTCTGGCTTTATTCCCAGTATTATTAATCCCTTCTGGCCCTTCCATGTGGTTGGCTGGGATGATTTTTGGATATGGCCTTGGCTTTGTTATAATAATGGTTGGAACAACCATTGGGATGGTCCTCCCTTACCTAATTGGACTACTATTCCGTGGTCGCATTCATGTAAGCCATTTTATTTCTCATATGATCTCAAGTCTAGACCTCCCAAATTTTGTATTGTTTTTATTTTCGAAAGTAATTTTTACTTTCTGTTTATGATCTTTATTTCTATACTGTTCAGCAATGGTTAAAGAGATGGCCCCAAAATGCTGCAATGATTAGGCTTGCTGGGGAAGGGAGCTGGTTCCATCAATTTCAAGTGGTTGCTTTGTTTAGAGTTTCACCTTTTCCATATACTATATTTAATTATGCTGTAGTAGTGACAAATATGAGGTTTTGGCCCTACTTATGCGGATCAATAGCAGGAATGGTGCCAGAAGCTTTCATCTACATCTACAGGTAGGTTGTTTTGTATTTGGCCTTTAGGGTATGTTAGATGGAGGCAGGGGTAGAACTAGAAGATTTTCTTGAGCCATCAGAGTATATGAATTTACATATTTTCCAAAAACATAGGAGTACAAGTAGTGTTTTCTAAACAAAGTTTTGTTTGCCCCCTATCCTGGATACCTTGACATTTGATTAATGATTTTTATCCTTATCTGGGAAATTTTTGAGATATTATCATGTCTTGATCCCACACTTCCTTTCTACCCTCCAAGAAAAATAAAATGAAATGTCAAAGGAAATAAGACAATAGTTGTCCGGAAAGAAAGATAGATTATTAATATATGGTGATGAGCACATGATACTTCGACCATTCTGTGGTTAGAAGGCAAAATGGTCAGAGCCAGTCTTTCTGAAGTTTGTTTGAATACAACATATATGAATATTTGAACCAAATATTACTTCATTGATCCAGATATGACCAAACGAGTAACTTGTTTACTTTAATTTAATCTTTGTTAATAAACTGAAATCATTTTTTTCTGACAGTGGTCGATTAATAAGGACCTTGGCAGACGCACAGTA
The DNA here is from genome assembly GCA_037954105.1 of Canavalia gladiata. Taxonomy (NCBI): domain Eukaryota; kingdom Viridiplantae; phylum Streptophyta; class Magnoliopsida; order Fabales; family Fabaceae; genus Canavalia; species Canavalia gladiata. The sequence continues at coordinate 52,519,288 of CM075662.1, forward strand.
TGGGAAGCACCATTTGACCACTGTGGAAATTGTGTACAACATTATCTCTTTCATCATCGCTGTTGTAACCACCATTGCCTTCACTGTTTATGCGAAAAGGACTTTGAATGAACTTAAGATGGCAGAGGCTAATGAAGAAGCTGCCTCTGTTTCTGGGAGTGGTAGAAGTCTTGAGATGGAGAAGGCTTCCCATTGAAAGGCCTCTCTAATTTCCCATGATAGTGTATATTTGTGCATCTAAAATTTGGTTTAGGACTATATGTACCATTGTGTTTTCCACTCCCTCCCTGTTAGGCATGAAGTGATTATTGGAATGAGCATGTAGGATAGAGAAGCATATCCAAATCTTCTAACGCATTTCCACATAACCAATTGGGAAAATATAATATACCGCTGTTAATGATAAATTGGAAAAAGCTGCAACAAGTTTTTGTAAAGTGAGCAACCAAGAGATATTTATTCTTATACTGTAGTAAATATTAAGATTTAATTGAAGATAAATTTTTAGAAATTTCATTCTAAAAGCACCTTTACTTTCCCTAATATTTGTAGAGTTTGAATTTGTTATATTTTTGGAGAATTTTTTAAGGCTGTAAATGATTGTGATTTTTCGTTCGAATAGAGTCTAACAAATGTTGGGTCAAATTAAAATTTTTGCTTTCACCTTTTCTTCCTTGTAGTGTGTACAATAGTTTTTTTTATCGGATAATCAAATACACCTTAAATATATTCATTACGATAAATAATTTTTTATTTTAGAACTGTTTAAATCAACATAAATTGGGATGCATAAGACAGGATGGCAACCATCCTAGTCTGTTTAGACTGCAGTGGTGTTTTTTTTTTTACAATATGAAAAATCATGTGAATCGAATTTATGATTTTTATATAAAATTATTCTAATTTTTAACTTTTTATCATTATATTAATGCTAGTAATTTAGACTGCAGTGGTATTTTAAAATCAAATCGAAGTGTATGGTGGAGTCTGGCTTTATAACATTAAATTTGCACTGTTGGTGAGTTGATAATTCGCCTAAATAATACACTTATCGCTAACTAAATTTTTTCGTTGTGGTGGTGTATCATGAGTTTGATGCCAACATTGCCTTCATTCTTAAGTAAGACACATCTTTAAACATTGTGCTGTCTGTCTTTCTCCTTAACTGAATGTCCCCAAATTAAATTGGTTGAATGACCCTTTTGTCCAGCTCACCTGAACCTTTTTAATTTATAATTTGGTGGATTAAGTGTCAAATTAATTTAATTAAGGATAGTGCGATGTAGCTCGAGTCTGTAAACGCCCAGGCTATAATTGGTTAAAATATTAATTTTTTTTTGGTACAGTTAAAATATTAGTTTGAGGATAGCAGCATTTATTTGGAAAAAATAAGATTTTCACACAGCAACTTGATCTAATAAATAATTTACTTCTAATCAGCCAATAAATAATATGATGTTTAAGAATGTGAGTGAACTATTGGTTTGTCCCCTTTACAATCATGATAACAAGAAATAAGAACCAAAACTATTATCAAAACCAAAGTTTGTGTTGACACTCTTTTATACAATCATGATGGATTCATGCTAGTGAATATTTGTTAAAGAATAACTATTGGATGCATTAGGTCTCTCCAAGGGAGCTTGGACCATGGGGGGAAGCTCAATTATAGAGGTTGTTGCATCTTCGACCATGATTATTGCTTGTTCATCAATTTGAGGATGTTGGGTTGATTCTTTGGTCATTCTGTGGGACATGTTTCGCCTTCTTTTGTGGGAGTCATCTTTATGCCTTATCAAGGGAGATGATTCTGGCATTTCATCATAAATCTTGGGTTGCGTACCCATCTGCTCTCATAGTCAGGAGATTAAGGCAAACAAAACAAACATGTGAGAAATTTGTGCTTTCAATGTTTTTATGAATCTAATGGAGGATGCATGTCCTTAGATTATCCAACCTGAGTCACAATAGTGTACAAAGGCAAGGTACTGTAACTGCAAAGCACTTGAACAATTACACTGCATGACAACATCAAACAGTGAGATGAGAACATAGCATATGGTTCTACACAGCTTGAGCAGAACTATGTTATGATTTTCTATTTTTCACTTTGAAAGAGCACATTACCCCATTATAAGTCTTGGGATGATGTAGGACATTTTCTCCATAATGCATGAATCAAATCCATATGTGCACTGCATAGGGGATAACGCTTATTGTTAAGAGATAGAACAATTATTTATTAAATTGAGTAGAGTTGAAAATTATATTTTCTTTGCTTTGAAAGGGAAGTTTATAGAGCAAACACTCACCCAAATCCAGAAGAAAAATGCAATCTCAAAAGAGTTTTGAAACAAAATGAAGTGAAGTAAGTCAAGGACAAGGGCTGGGCGGGTAAACCAAAAGTATTCATCTGATGGCTTCACTCTTTCAATGGCTCCTTCCTTTGCCATTATTGCTACCGATTCTTGTGCCAAACGAGCAATTATATGTTCTAACTTTGCCCCCACAAGAAGAAGAAGCTGTTTCATCAGCAAGCTTAATATAAGTCTTACTAATAATATCCCATTCATTAGTAATGTTAACAAAATATCTATTTGTAAAGAATTTTAAGTCACTTACTATCAATGGCAAAAAGGCCAACCAGAAATAAGTGTGCCATCCTGCATGGTAAACTCATAAGTAGGTAAAAATATTTAAAACAGCCATTGTTCAATAGAATATTGCTGAACAGGACCCTAAGTGTTACCTTCAAGATTCAACAGCAAAAACAGCACAACAAAGAGCCACAGGTACCAGCTACGGTAGGTAAAACAATAATGAATGCTTGGCTTAGAAGTAATTCTTTCTTGCAACAAACTAAAATAGATAAACATGTTTGAACTCTAACCTTATTCCTACAACTTTTTTGAAGTCAAATTCAAGTGTCCGCAGCATGTGATCATGAAAATCAAAATACTCTTTTTCTGGAAAATGTGCCTGGAAAAGGTTACAAATAATCACTTTATCTTACATCCCTATGATGAATTAATTCAATATATATAGTATGAACGGATCTTAACCTTGACAAATCCGTACCGCAGTGCTAGGTAGTCTTGCTTTGTAACAGAGCCATAAAATTGCTTGAAGAATGATATCTACCAATACAAACCCAAACCCAAAGATGATAATATCAGAAAATAAAATCATCTTATCTGTCGTAGTTGTTTATTAAATTTCAATCCTTACTTTTATGATTGGGGATTTCTGCTAATCCACTTTCTTTGTCATTGAGTGTGATTTCTTTTATATTAAATATTTTTAACATTTTTTATTTTTCTCAAATACTATTATCTAATTTAATTAATCTTATTTTAATTTAAATTCTAAATTTTGATAAATAGTTTATTTTCACAGTTTTCTCCTCTATTTCAACATTATCACGCTTTTATCACCGCCCTTCTATTTGGTAAGATTTTCCTTTCATGAGCTGGTAAAAGTTTTCTATTTCATTTTCTAAGTTGAAACATCATTTTCTGATTCTTTTTATTGTTAAATTCATAATGTCAAGCCTATATTATTTAGTTCGTTTAATCTATTTTAGGCCGGCATACTACTTCACATAGGTTATAGTTGGAATATAAATTTTTTAACAAGTATTTGTAGGAGAAGAAAATAAAAAGATTAAATAAATTAAACTTCTTCCTTAAATTAAAATCAACTTATGAGCATTATTTTTTTTAAAAAATCATTTAACTATACAAGTTAATTTTAATTTATGAAAAAACTTGGATAAGTACTTCATTGAAACTAGGCCTAAGCAAGGTTGGGAAGGCTAACCAGCCAACTAACAACAGCTGCTCTTCTCCAATGTCCATCAGCATGTATTTTGAAGAAATTACGGTAATCTTCATCTGCATTTCAGAAAATCTAGAATCTTAAAAGACAAATCGTTTCATTTTCTTATATAGATCATCTACAATTTCATATTTAAATTATAACTTGAACTCATCATCTTCCTATTATCATTCTCCCAGATCTTCCATTCGCGGATCTACACAATGTAAAAATTAAACATCATTATTATGTTGCAAATCATGGATGCACTGTTACTATTTTAACTCGGCATATACAAGCATCAATATCACCAATTTATTACCCTTGCACCTCCTAGAAGCATTGTCGTGACACAGAATACCGCATGCACAACGGCCAATACAAAGATAAAAATATGAAGATGATGCAGTGATTCTAGTGATAACAGTGGAACCTTCCCCTGCTTAGTAAAAGAAAGAAAGAAAGAAAGAATTAATATAAATATAAATCAAATGATTTGTTTGTACATACAACGGTTCATTTTTATTGATATGTTACCCAATATTATCTTATGATCATACTTTTTCAATTATATGGACTAAAGCTAATTTTTCCAATATTTTTTGTAAGTAACATGGTAGCAACCTTAATAAATGAAAATAAAATCATTGGCTATTACCTTTTGCCTACAATGGTCTGAACCAGTATCTGTAGAAAAAAGCCTCCGTCTGTTTATTATGGTATCATAGTATATCTGATCATGCTCCGAACCATGTGAAGACTCATGAGGCCTCTTGCATGGAAGCATTTTGGTTGTAAGATTTGGTGAGATGCAAATGTCGCTTATTACACCTTGAAAGACGGTTAATAGGAGGGAAATGAACCCTAGAAGCATCAATTCTGGTGAAAAGACAAGGTACACTGATCAGGCTAAAGAATCATGTATGAGTGAACCTCTACCATGTATGAGTGAACCTCTACCGAAAAAGAATAATGTAAGATTGTACTGAATAGGTGTGATACCAAGATTGTGCATTCTACTTCAAATAACAATCATTACATATATTTACTTTCTTCATTTGGATTTGACATTATTTATTTGGATAATTTTAATCTTTGGGGCAATTAGATTATACTAATGTATGTCACCATCTGATTATATGATTTGTAGCAAGGAACGGGAGGAATATTAATTGAAACCTTGACCGCTTCAAAATCGTAATAGTATTCTTTAAAGGTCAAAATGTTAACATAAAAAGAAATTGTTTCATGTGTCAACATATCATAGTATATTGGAATCTTGATGTTTGACAATGAAACAAATTTAAACTCAATAAGAGAAACTACCTTCTTCCAATTTATGTAAGGCTTCATATAATGCAGTTTGCTTTTTCTTCTTTAAGTACTGTAACATCCAACCGAACAAACAACTCATTATGAACGAAGTCATAGCAAAAAAAAAAAAAATCGCAACAACAATAACAGTAACTCCACTGAACAGGGCAAAATGCTTAAGAAATCGACTAGGCCACCACCTCTATGTATACCAGTAATATAAGAAAACAAATGGCTTTGGGCTCTCAAAGGCTCAAAAACCTCAATCCCATAAACTTAAAAAGAAGCAAAGAATAGAATGGGATAATTAAGGACTGTTTGATTAAAAAAAATGCTTTTAGAACAAAAATAATGATATTTTTGTAATTAAAAGTAAAAATAAAATAAAATAATAAACATTTTCCAGAACTAAACAACCTCTAAGGTCCCAGATATCAGAAGGTATGTGCTAGTTTACCTTTCCAAGACGATGAAGGGCACGCTCAGCACAAAGAGAGATGAAAACAATGATGGAGCAAACAACAGCGACAATCCATGTGGGTGTATACTCCAGAGACTGGTTCAGTTCCTGTGCCATGCTCTTTGCACTTTTGTTAGCAATACAGTTTGATAGATTGATAATTTGATGGCAAATCTTTCTGTTCAATATATACTTAGCCCCGAAAGTAATGGTAGTTAAGGAAACGATATTCTGCAGTGTGCACACTTAATGCATGCCAGAGCAAGCAACGAATGTTTCCATAGTCATTAAGGTATCTAGCAGCTAAATGAAGTTGGCATAAAAGGTGGAACCTGATTCAAAGTGCGGGTCACGAGTAGCGTGCAAGCTTGACTAATAAAGTAAAAGATTGTTTGTTTCACACCTTTAGTTTCCATAAACACCTTACACATCCACATATTATTTTTTGCTGAGAGAAGGTAGCACCATTCTTATGCTGGGTACACTTTTCTTTTTATACAGTTCAAAGTATACACCAAAGCCAGAATTAGCTATCTTACATGATAAAATGAAGAAAAGAGAACCATAGCTCAAGAGAAAAGGATTAAAAGAATGCGGATAGAGGGAAAATAAAATTATGAGTAAAACTGTAAAGGCATTAGATGAAACTGTCAAACAATTACAAGCTGTTCAGTGTTTGTGTTTAAAGAATACAAGATTTGATTTTGATACATACATACTATGTATATCACAAAAATTTAAAGAGACACTCTCAAGTACCACTTTATCAATTCTTAATGTGCTATTCTTGAGTCGATCATTGGCCCCAGCCAAATAGATTCACTAGGCCAAACTCCATTACTTCCATTCCTCCAAGCCCTTTTCTTCAAAATTACCTTGATCTTCCAGTTGATATAAAACAACAAAAGTTACCAATGCACTCAAGTCATCTGGGGTACTCGCAGGAAAGAGATAACTAGTGGCATGTCACCTTATGGTTTCCAAGGTGCTGGAGGAGGGGGCGGTGTAGGAAACATTGGAGGAACCGCGGAGAAAAGGGTATTTTTGTCAATCAATGTGCTTTTGTCACCTGACAATGCCACTAGTGCTGCAACCAAACCAGCATTTCCAGCAAGAGTTGGCTCGGTGTAATTGTAGTTTGTGCGAACATCATGGAAGCCATCATGCTTGTCAGGGCCAGCAACCATGGCACCAACAATTGTATTTGGGTTTGGCTTTGATGAATCCCTCCATTTCCATCCCCCTTTACAGTTATACTTGACCTTGTTCTTCGGTATAGATGCACCTCTATGGTGGACATGTTTTGGATAATGATTGCCAAAACCTGCAATATAGCTCATTTTCCGAGGATTTTTCCCAAGGATGTAATCAATCTGCAAAAGCAAGCATGAAATGGTAAAGAAAAATTAGCCCAGGCACCTAAAGTGATTTCAATTATGTGCAGAAGAGTTGGATCCCAAAGTCATGGAAAAGAAGAATAGCACACACCTGGGTCTTAGCAAAGTCACGGAGAACATCAGTTGAAAAGAAATTAGGTCCACAATACCATCCGGGTGTATCAGCAGCATCAAGATAATCACTGTATAGGGTAGCCAAAAAGGCAGCATTGACAACATATTGGAGAGGCTGAGGCCTACCATGGTTTAATTGAATCAAGCCTCCTGGGTACATAAAATATCAACATTAGCAACAGAATAGAAATTGGGAAACCAAGAATTCTAGCAAACCGTGGACAGATTTGAAGTTAAAATTGTTACCTTTTGTTCTATTAAAGCTAGTGAAAACTGGTAGATAGGAGCACATGATTATGCTGGTCTGATTGTGAAAGGTTCTTAAAATTTCTTCATATGGATACCCAGGACTCAAGAACAACCTCAAACGACTCAGAAGAACCTAAAAACAAGATGATAAGATCAAATCAGTCAAATATATTTTCACTAAAGTTGCCGTTATCCGATGGAGGCCTCCTTGTAAAACAGAACAGTACTTAGAAATTCATCATATCAGATTCATGAAGAAAAGTCGAGCTTTAAAGACTCCAACTTCCTTCCCATTAATGCTAATTTTAATTTAAAACAACAAGCTGAGTCAGCTTGAGCATAATATAACTACAAAATCACCTGAGCACCGGCAAGCTTGTTATCCCAGCTCAGTACCCCGTAATCAGGACCTCCCCAGAAGGCACCAGCATGCTTGGCCATGCCAGGAGCAGTGGCGAGCTTAAGGTACGAAGAATTTCCGGTTGCAAAGTACATCCAAGCACCTCCCCAAATAAACTCATCCCAGTAGCTGGTAGAATTGTAGAATATAGCAGCCTCCGTACTGCCAGCAGTGTATCTTCCTCTCTGATCCCGCGAAAATTTAAAGAGTGTGGTGGCACCGTGAACCAATTTTTTTGAATAGGCCTTGTTGTCTTTGAACACAATGGATGCAGAAGCCAGGGCAGCCGCCATCTCGGCAGCAAGATCCGAACAGCTTGAGCATTCAGTCACAGGTCGATCATAGTCAATATCCTCGGGACGCATCCAGCAGTAATGATCATTGGGAGTGGTACTCCCTCCAGAAGTATCTCCAACCCCAACCTACATCAACCAAACAAGACCGCAAAAACCATAATCATGTTTCACTCGCATCCATACTCCACAACAAAGAATACAAATTTCTACAACATCAATCCAAACAAGTTTCTCAAATCATTCAAAAATCAATACATAAGATTTATCTTTATCCTCCACACTCCATACCACACCACAAAGAAATGCAGCCAACTGCACAGAATCCAATAAAAATGATGAAGTAAATGAATAATAAGAAAAGAGTTATAGGTTAGTTACCTGAGCAACAAGGGTATTAATAGTATCCGCAGTATGATTGAAGGTCTTGAGAAAATAATCGGTACCCCATTTGATAATCTCCTTGACATGATCAAGCTCACCAGCAGCCTCATACTTAGCACTATATTCAATGACACTCCAACTCAACATTGTGATGGCAAAAGAAGCAGGGAAGTTAAACTTGATAGCATCTCCAGCATCATAGTACCCACCCACCAGATCCTTGATAGCAGAAGAAGTAGCAGAAGATTTGCCATCCTGCAAACACGAGTTCCCCCTCCAAGAAACATTGTTATGCTTCGGAAGTTTCCCAGCTGAAACAAAAACAACCAAATGAGAATCAGAATAAGAAAATGTGAGAAAAATTGTAGGAGAGGGAAGAGGAAATGATTACATTTTTGGGCGTTGAAGAACATTAGGGCTTTGTGAAGTGCAAGAGTGTAGTTATCAGGAGGAGGATGTTTGTGGTGGTGGCGAGGAACGGTGTTCACGATCAGAGCGATGAATCCGGCGAGGAAAGCCGAGAAGAGAACGGTGCCAACGGTCCAAACGAAGATCTTACGACTAACGATGATGCAACCGAGATCCACATACTTCTTCTTCTTCTGTTCGCCGGGACCGAGAAGCCAACTCTGCTGCGTTTCGTCAAGAGGACGCGACAGAGCCGCCCTGTCGAGGTCCTGAAGATTCCGGCTACGATCATCGTCGGTGGCGGAGTCGGTGGCGTTGATCTCAAGCGGGCCTCCCCACGGATCTCTACCGTACATACTTATGTTTGCTCAATGAACTCAACAATGCCACCGACACTAACACACACTCACAATGGACTCAAATTCCTCTCTTCCTTACTCTCCTCGTCACCTATTATTACTCACACTCTCTTTCATTTTATATCTTTTCTCTCCATTTTTTTATTCTCCCAAATGTCATTTTCTCCCTCTTTTATAATTTTTTTAGAACAATACTTGGGTATTTTGCTGTTTCTTTTGATAATTGTATTAAAATAAAATTTTAATTTTAATTTTAATTCAAGAACAATATTAAATATATATAATCTGAATTTAAAATTTTATATAAAAATAATTAAATATATGTTTTTAATAATTGAGTTTGTTTGGAAAGAATATTTTATTTTATTGAGGGAAAGTTGAAGGGTTTGATACTTGGATTGGTTGAGTTAGAAATTTTTAGTTGAAAGGACATTTTTTCTTGGGTGGATGTGGCTGGTGGTGACGGTGCTTCTTTGGTCTTCTCTCGTAATAGTTAATTATTATTACTTAATCATGTGGGTTGGGATTTTGCTTTCATTTTTCTTGTTTTCTTTTATATAATTTTAAGTTTGGAAATTAAATTAATTAGGTTGGAGACACTGACCAGCCCGCTGATCGACGGCGACAGTCTGTCCGTAAACCAAACATCCTTCATCTTCTCTAACAACAAAATCCTTTTTTTATATTATTATTGGTATCAATTTATTATATTCCTTTCTCTTTTTATCTGTACATAAACAAAAGAAATATAAATGTTTATAAATATAATTAATATTATTAACTTTTAATAATTTATTATTTATTAAAATTTACTTTTTTAAGGAAGAGTAATATAATAGTTTTTTTTTTTAAAAAAAAAGTGATATAAAAGATTTCTTATAAAGGGGTTACTTCGTGCCTAAAATTTTTTTATGGTTGTTTGAATTGCAGACATCAACCGGTGACGGTTATGGATATTAAAATTGCGAGTGTTTGTAAGGCTAAGAGAATGTAACATGTGCATGGATAGCCAGGTCATCCACTTAATATAAAATTATAATGTTTGTCATCGTAATAAAAAGACAAAGTAACATTTGTGATTAACATGTTATATAAATATTTAAAAATAAATAACGGTAGGCGAACATGGCATTTCTTTTATTTGAGCTTTGATTTGCCGACACTCAAAGATATCATCCACTTACCTGCTTTTCACCATCTCTCTCTCTCTCTGACGTTTGTGTAGAACCAACCCTGGTTTTTCTGCCAGTATTGTATTTGTGTTCGTATGTATATATGTACGTATGGTAGTTGGTTGATTTGTACTGTACTTTTTCTTTTTGCTCCTTTTCTTTGATGTTGTTGAGGTGGGCCAAACCAGAAGCAAACTATTTGACAAGTTTGGTCTAATAATATTCTTCTGGTGTCGGTTTACAAAATTCTTTTAAGATTTGTTTAAATTATTTTTGGCTTAATTAGTATTTGGTCTCTAAAATATTATGATTTTTCAAAAAAGTAATTAAAATATATTTATAGTGTAAAATTTTTATATTACTCCTTTGGTTTTTTTTAATCTAGCAGATAAAAAAATATAATGAATATTATTAAATATTTAAATTTTTATTTACTTTTATAGTTTATCATTTATTTTTATTTTCTTAATTTATTATATTTAATAATAGTTAGATACATATAATATATATATATAAATAAATAATACTTTTAAAATTAAAATATAAATATAAATAAGAACAAAATTTTTATTATTTTTTGGACAGATAAAATGAAATGGTATGTAATTATAAATTATTAATTTTTTATAATTATTTTAAAATTAATATTTATCATAACTTTCAATTGGATGATAATGTAATACATTTTATATAGTATATCAAAATTATTTTTTTAATTTTAGTTTTAATTTTTTTTAAAATATTCATAATTTTTTATAAAATGATTTTTCTATAATTTTCATTTTTTATTTATATTATTAAAAAATTTATTTATTTTTTAAAATAATACAAATTTTTTGTTCAGTTTTTATAAATATCGTAAATGTCTCTAAAATAAGAGGCTAAATGAAAATTTTATAATATTTAAAGGAATCAGGTGAAAATAATAATAATAATAATAATAATAATAATTTTTTAACAAAAGTATTTAATAGAAAACTATTTAAAAAAATAAAAGTAAAAGATTAAATAAAAGACATAGATATTTCATTCTAACATTTTAAAATTTTCCAACCACAATTATTTTAATATATTTTTATTTCATTCTAACATTTTAAAATTAATTTTATACAACTTTAAATCAAATGGATCCTTAATACTTAACTTTTCTACTGTTTGACCTACACAAATATTTCCCTTCATATACGTGTTCTTTCTCTCTCTCTCACACACACACACACATAAAGTAATGTTAATAATGAGAAAAATCAAAGCATATGAAAACGAGACATTTGGCCTAAGTGTTGAGAACTTGGTATGGTAACGCGTCCGCACACAAAAAATAAGGATCATCTCGAGGATGAGGTGCCAATATCAGAAACCCTTTTCTTGTCTTCTAAGCAATAATGAAGCAATTCGATGAGGGCTTAGATTAAGAGTCAAGTTGCTTTGTCACCCAATAGAGACTATTTACCCACATGTTGTTTATTCGTGAATTACTTTATACACTTTTTTATTATATCATTATAATTTGGTTTACTTTAATTATGTGGCTTATACAACAACGCCATTTAATTGAAAACTAGTGCGTGCAAACCTTTATACAAGTTACTTTATATATATAGTTTGGGAATCAAGTCTATTTCCACTCTTAAACAACTGATATTTTAAAAATATTTGTAGCATTAATATGAATAATATGTCATCTTTTTCAATGACAATGATGTGTCATCTTTTATTAAGCGTAACCAATGAACTGGTTGAAATGCTTTCAAGATTCTATTCACCAATAGAATTCATAATTCGCTATTGCTTTAAAATTTAAAAAAATAAAGATAAAAAACGAGAGGTTCGGTATGCCTAGAGCTGTCAAAATGGGCTATGGCCCTAGGATCAGCCCATTTAGCCCTAAATTTTGGCCCTACTTTATGTGGCCCACGTAGAAGTAAGGCTTTTTTAAGCCCTAACCCTACATGGCCCTCAATTTAAAGGGCTTAGTTAGGGCTGGCCCTAGGGCCAACCCTAACCCTATTTTTTTTTTGTAATTTGTCTTAAAATATAATTTTAAAATTTAAATCCATATAACCTTCAAATTTTATTCTTTTTCTTAATTTTTTTCTCACATTTTTTTATTTTTCTCTTTAAATAATCTTCAATATTTTTTATTATACTAAAATATTATTTAATTTATTTATCTTTTTTTTAGATTTTTTATTTTTCTTTAACTATTTTTTCATTTGTCCCTAGAATTTTTCTTTCTTTCTCAAAATTTTCTCAACTTTTTTATACTTTTATCTTAATTTATTTTTTCTAATATATTTACGTCTCTATCTCTAAAATTATCCTTTCTCCATATTTTTGCTTTCTCCTCTTTCTAAATTTTCTTATTTATTTTGAATTTTTCATTACTACTTTATTTTAAGAGAGGAAAAAAAACTAGAGAGGAAAAAAATTATAGAAAAAATAAAATATTTGAAAAAAAAAATAAAACTCATAGGTAACCAAGCTATTTTGACCTTAACCTACATGAGTTAAAGTTGAGTTGGTTTGGATGAATCAAATTGACACATCTATCAACAAGAACACTTTTTATCAGAATAATAAAGAAAAAACAACTCCAAACTGAAGCGATTTTTAGTCAAAAATTTCATAGAATAGGAAATATAATTATGTAAATTTATAAAGTTAAACAAACTTTACCTAAGCTTACTGATATGGAAGAATCTGTTGTTAAAGAAAACTCAAGTGAGTGACCACCTGTATTAGATATAACATCTTGGTTGGAGAAAATTGTTAAAGATGAATTGATCTTATAACATTGGTCATTGTTTCCTTGTTACAAACTTGTTTTGATTTTTGACATATAATTATGTGAGTAATGTTCTTTTAAGATTGTAAATTATTTTGAACTTGTTAAATATTGCTTATCATTTATAGTTTTTTGGAGTTTATTTTTCCTAATCTTCATGAAGTGAAGGACATGGCATCAATTACATTTTTTCTACTTAATATAAATTTTTTTATTTTTCTTGAAATGTTTTCATTGTTAGAACTAAGGTGAACGACTTGGTTCGACTTGCTAGCTCGTTAAGTCAAGTCATATGAACTAAAAGTTAATAAATGTAGAATATTTAAAATTTGTAATTTACCAATATATTTTTGATAAAATGGTTGTCTAATTAAAAATTATAAATATAATTATAGTCTATATAAAATATAAATATTTACATTTAAATTATTATTAATAATTAATAAATCCAATAACTAATTTATACCTTGGACATTTTAAATTTATATTTTGTTATCAATTTTGAAATTAAAAAATTTTCTAAACATATAACTTATAATAGTATATATTATGATTAAGTTATATATTTTATCTATTTTATACAAAAATATTAAAAATTATATGAATTTAATTTATATATAACAAGCTGGTTCATGAACCAAATGAGTAGAGTTATACATAGCTCAGGTTCAGCTGGTTTAGTTAACAAGTTTAATTTTTATCTCAAGTTCAACTTATTTGGTTCATGAACTAAGTTCAACAAATTAATTATTGAATCAAGTCTTGAACTAATTTCGAGTTGGTTCGGTCTATTTTCATCCTTAGTTAAAATCATTTTCAAAAGCACAAGCATTTATAATTTCATCCGATAATCTTTTTATTTTTGAACCAAAATTTGTAGTCAATAGTTTAAGATAATAATAATTTTTTATGTAAGGGCTGGCCCTAGCCCACTTGGCCCTAAGGGCTTTTTATATTTAGGGCTTTTTGGCCCTAAGGGCTTTTTAGGCCCTAGCCCATAGGGTTAGGGCTGGCCCATTTGACGGCTCTAGGTACGCCTACTATGTTAACACTAAGTATTTTGTCATATAATAATTGTAAGGTGAAATCAAATACAGAGCCAATAAATATAAGCACCGACTAGAAACTAAGTTTAAAATAGGAAATGGAAAACAATAAAGAAAGACAAACATATATGTATAACTCTGAAGCTGAAATTGCATATAAATATGTCTAATGATAATATATTCATATAAGAAGTTGCATGTATATATATTATCAGCCTTAGAATTTCTTCTAGAATCCTTCTAAGGATTATAGCATCTTATTTACTAATATATATACATATATATATTTTTTGATTAGAGAATGCATGTCTTCCATTCCATCTTTTCACTGAGGAACTAAAGATCAAAGCCGTAACTGGTGAAATGGAAGATGGGATGATGGCGTTGTCTTGTTATACTGCGTGACCTAATTTCTTCCGCAACACTTTTCCGAAGTGTTGAAGGGCCACAAACTAGGACACCAACATCAACATGCCCCCATTTCTCTGACATCAATTCAAAAATTTCTGCAATATATGTATCCCATATTAGTAGTACCCTCAAAATGTGATTCAAAATAAGTTTACACATGTAATGCAAGTATGTGTATCTATCTAAAATCATTTATATGCAAGAATTTTTTATTTGAAAATGTGACACGCTCGTCGCAAACGCGCAAAAATAATTTCCAGATTTCCCCCAAACTATTGGTATAGTATAAGGTGCAACCTAGGTCATCTCCCAAAGACCATTTCAGATTCTTAAGCAAATAAGGAGAAAATTAGAACAAGGGGGTTTTTGTAAAGATGTGATATCAAATGCTAAACACAAAATACAGACTGAAATTAATTTCACTTAACAATTATCAACTCAAGGAATTCAGAGGCTATTTTCATAACTAATCATTGATCACTAAAATCATGCATTGTGTTTATCAACCTAGGATCATCTGGAACCCCTACAATGATCCTTGAATTCTCTACTGAGAAACCTCTCAGAATTTAATTGATTATGATCAACAAGATTTAGTAACCACTTAATCTTTTATCTAAACCAATTTTACAATCAGAATTCAGTTGAAGTAAGTAATAAAATGAAAACCTTCAATTCAATTACTTAATTTCTACTCTTCAAACTTTTGGAAAATGATTTACCAATCAAAAACCAATTATAAATCAATTATACATTAACCAAAATACGTCAACCGATCAAACTTTGATTAAAGAATAAAATTGAAGAATATAGTGAAGCAGAGTAGAAACCACTTAATATGCATGTAAATAAAGATCAAGACCTCAAAGTTAAAATGAAAATAGCTTGAATCCTTGAATTGAAACTACAAACCTAGCCTTCCATGAAGGAGGCAAACTAACAACAAAGAAAGAGGCAAACTAACAACAAATAAATCATAAGCCTTCCATGTAGGAGGCAACTAACAACAAATAAATCTTAAGCCTTCCATGTAGGAGGCAACTAACAATAAAGAAAAGCTAAGCCTTCCATGTAGGAGGCAAACTAACAAGAAAGAAAAACTAAGCCTTCCATGAAGGAGGCAAAACTAATAAGAAAGAAAGAAAGGAAGAAAGAAAGAAAGAAAGAAAGAAAGAAAGAAAGTGGTATTGGAGTTAATCTCCAAAAATGGTGTGTGTCTCCTCTTGCAAACCCTTCTATTTATAGAGTATTTTTGAGGCATCATCTTCAGAAAGTCACCAACTAGGATATTACTTTTCTACCCTTTTCTTGCTTTCACATGGGCTTTGTTGAAATTGCAAAACACTTTTGAATTTTTGCCACCAATGAGCACAACAATTTTGACTTTCTTGCACCGCAATTTCGGATGTTCACATGTCCGAATTAGAGCTTGACTTCTGAACAAAAGTTGTAGCCCTGGATCTTAGATATCCAACAAAGTTGAGTTCATCTCAATATGACTTCTATATCTCAAGATATGGCCGGATCTTTGCACACTGTTCAAATTCCACGTCAGCAACACTATCTCATCTTTTGAGATAATTTCGGAGTCCTAAACATCCCATTTAGAATCTGCTCTTGCTTTGTAAATATGGACACTTCTTTAAGCTTTCATTCAAGATAGATTTCATGATTTTTGGATGTCTACAACTCCTATTATGCTCAAAATACTATAATAGTGTCATTTTAATCGGGTAAGCAAAGAAATTCAATTAAACTTCATATGAACCCAAACTCATAAAATATGACAAAGATCACTTAATTGAACATATAAGAAGTCTTAATGAGATAAAAGTGAGAGATAATTATTTATGAAATCTATGCTTATCAAATTCCCCCACACTTATCTTTTGCACGTCTCGGGCAAACTTAAGTTAATGATTGGTGACTTTTTTTTTTTTTTGAAAGAACATCAAAGTTTTGAGTTGATTTCTCAAGAATTCACAAAATTTCATGAAGCATTCTTTCATCACATTTTTGAAATTATTTAGAAAGGCAACTTTAATTTGAAAAACATAGATTGAGAAAGATAAAACCTCACATGATATACTCTGAATCTCTCAAGTGTTTGATTTGGTAAGTGTTTCTCTCAAATTCAATCCATGAAAGATGAACTATCATAGGCTTGCATATCTTCTACTTCTCTACTACTATGTACACATGCAATGCACAAATCAAGAGGTCTTTATTTTGGTTCTAACGGGATTAGAAAGATGAAATGATATATTGAAGAGATACAATGTTAGACCAATGAAAATGGTGAGGATTGAGAATTGATTGTAAGTGCAAGTGTGAGAAACAGATATCACTTCTTCAATTTTTTATTTTTTTTTCAATATAATAGTTTATTTATTAATTTATTGCTTCAGTTTTTTTTTTTTTTTTTTTTTTTTATTCAACCATGATATTGATGAACACAACAATAATCTCCCCCACACTTATTGAAACACTTATGGTATGATAAATCCAGTATTCCTCACCTTCTATGGTCACACAAAGTTGTTTTTTTTTTTTTTTTTTTTTTTTTATTTGTGGTGAGCTAAAAAGAAGAAAAGGTTAATCGGCTCAAAGGGCTGATCAAAGGATAAAATTATATGGTTTAGTTATTTGGCCAAGTGGTTTGTTCAAGAAAAACAATGCCTCAATCATTTTTGTACAAATCATGTGAAAATGTAGCTTCAAAAAGAATCAATGCAAGTTCTGAAGTAACATATTCCATGGATGAAAATCACACAAGAAAGAAAATAATAATAAGGCTCAAAATCTCACAGGTAATATATTTATCAAATCTAATCTATCCAGTTCAAATATGTGTTGCCAAACTAATTAATCTCGAAATGTAAATCATTTTGCTTCAATTATTTTATGAAATCTAAAGAAAAACATACTTCCACATTCAAATTTTTTTTTTTTTTTTAAATCATAAGATGCGTATCAAGAGTCAAGTGTAACTCCTTACTCAGCCATCTTACTCAAAGCAAGTTTATGAATCTAACCTAATTTTTTTTTTTTTGTTTTTTTTTTTTGTTTTTTTTTTGTTTTTTTTTTTTTGGGTTTTTTTTTTTTTTTTTTTTTTTTTTTTTTTTAATTTTAGATATCGGACCATCTTCCCCCCAACCTATCCAAGACATTGTCCCCAATGTCTTAGATGAAATTTCATATAACAGGAAAAGAAATGTAAGAAAACCATCAAAGTAAGGAAAAGTTATAACCGAAGAGTGGTATCTGGTTCTCTTTTATCTCTGCCATCCTGATTTGGTTGGTTCACCAGCTGCATTGCTTGACTGAGCTCAGATGTAGGATTTTGCAAAATCTCAAGTAGCTGTTCAACAGTTGAAGCAGATACTATGATGTTGCGCATGGATTGTGGCATGAACTCCTGCTCTACTGCATGATCTAAAAAGGATATCAAACCATTATAAAAGCCATTAATATTCAATAAGCCCAAAGGTTTTTTATGAAAATTCCGATAGGCCCAAAATATAATGGTAAAAATTTCTTCCATTGTTCCAAGACCACCAGGTAATGCAATAAATGCATTAGAATTAACCAACATGTGTCTCATACGGTCATGCATGGTTGCAACCTTCAATTCAGTACCCAGGGTGAAGTAGGAGGTGCTCCCATTTTTTAAGCCAACACCTAAGACGTTACACCCCTTTGTGAGTGCAGATCCTGCAACACATCCTTTTAAACCCTGAATCCCTCCCCCATAAACAAGATTGATTTTTCTTGCAGCTAATGCCTTACCAAGGGTAGAAGCTGCATGTTGAAATTCTCCATCCTTTCCAAGGTTAGACCCACCAAAAACACAGATAGTATTGATCTTATCCATATACGGTGTTTCTGTCTTTTTTTTTTTTTTTTTTGAAAAAATATGTCATAGAGGTGGATAATTTATAGGGACTCAATATCAGACAAGGAGATCGCTTGAATAGTGCGGGATCAGGATTTGGTAGCAAAAGTTTGAATTTTTGCTACAAAAGTTTGAATTTTTGTTGCAAAAGTTTGAATTTTGGTTGCAAAAGTTTGAATTTTGGGTTCAAGGAAAAGGTGAATGTCAGAGGGGAAAGACTTTAAGCAGGGGTGAAAATTTCAAAAAAAAACGGTGGCCCAATAAATTGAAAAGACAATGTAAATGACAAACATACACGCATGAGAATGAACAGTAGTTGTGATTGTGGCTCACATCTTCCTCTGGTTTTACGTCCAGTAACGGCTGAAACGCCTTCTAAGAGTCGAGGATGTGCTTCCCATTCAGTTTTCTTGTAAACTGACAACAGGGTCTTTTAAAGTCAGATTCCCAAGACTATAACGTGCTTTTTCCTTACGGAACAGTTCAAACAAATCAAGAAGGACTCCTTGTACATGCCCACTAGGATGCGTCTCAAGAGTCTGAATGATATCATCCAATGACTCCTTACTCAGTCCATCCTTTATGAATTGAATTTTGTCCTCTCGATTTCTTGAAACCATTCCAGGGTTCTTGCATCTTGTGTTACAGGTCCATCTTGCACACCTGTAGCAAACTCCAATTCTTTTTGCCCTTCTCTTCTTTGCATAGGAACTTCTTCCCATACCTGGCATATTTTTAACAAATGATTCTTGGAATTCACCTGCTAAACGTACCTTAGCTTCAATGATCCAACGGACATCTTCTGGAAGGCCTAAGAGTGTTAATGCTCTCAATCGTTCAAGTCTGCAATTGTAAATGTCTTTAAGAAAATTTCTGGGGAGAGTAGGGAACAAAATTTTGATCCTGGTGAGAGCTTTCTCCATTTTTTTTCTTAAAACACTCAAGTTATTATTCCTGCAAGCTCAATGTGGTGTAATAGTTGGGATGATTTAAGAGGTGAAGAAGGAAGTTGAGAGATTAGTTGAAACTTATAAGCGAGGAATGTGAGAGAGGGAGAGGGAGAAAGAGAGAGAGAGAAAGAGAGAAAGAGAGAGAGAGGGAGAGAGAGAGACTTCTCTTGAATTTATTGCAGGTATGTGGCATTGTGCAAATGCACTTCTTCTACCGTGTGCTTTTGAAAACCTTCGAAAAATGGTTTAAGACGATGTCCATTCACCTTGAAGATTTTTTCAGTTACCTCATTTTTTATTTCCACTGCACCATAAGGAAAAACATTAGTAACTACAAATGGTCCTAACCATCTAGAGCGTAGCTTACCAGGCATAAGCTTTAGCCGAGAATTGAAAAGGAGAACTTTTTGTCCAACGGAAAACTCCTTTCTTGCCAACTTTTTGTCATGAAGAGCTTTGACCTTTTCTTTGTAAATTTTGGAGTTTTCGTATGCTTCTAATCGAATTTCTTCAAGTTCCTGCAATTGAAGCTTTCTATGGATTCCTGCTTGGTCTAGATCCATGTTGCATTTCTTTACTGCCCAAAATGCTCTATGCTCTAATTCAACTGGAAGATGACATGCTTTACCAAAGACAATCCTGTAGGGAGACATGCCAATGGGTGACTTGTAAGCTGTCCTATATGCCCATAATGCATCAACAAGGCGCAAGCTCCAATCCTTCCTGTTAGGCTGAACTGTTTTCTCTAAGATTTTCTTGATCTCTCGATTAGAAACTTCAGCTTGACCATTTGTTTGAGGATGATATGGGGTGGAAACTTTATGCATGACTCCATATTTGCGGAGTAGGGCTTCCATTGTGCGGTTGCAAAAATGAGTACCTTGGTCACTAATTAGAGCTCTAGGAATGCCAAACCTGCTAAAAATGTTAGACCTGATAAAATCTGCAACAACTCGAGCATCATCAGTACGGGTGGCTTTTGCCTCCACCCATTTTGAAACATAATCAACAGCTAGCAGAATGTAAACAAAGCCAAAAGAGACAGGGAATGGACCCATAAAGTCTATACCCCATACATCAAATACCTCACAAAAGAGAAGTGGTTGTTGGGGCATCTCATTTCTGCGCGAAATACTCCCTATTCTTTGGCACTGCTCACAAGTTATGCATAATCTGTGTGCATCACGAAATATTGTAGGCCAATAAAAGCCTGAGTCTAGTACTTTTCTAGCTGTCCGTTGTGGCCCAAAGTGTCCACCACAAGCTAGGGAATGGCAAAAGGTAAGTACAGACTGAACTTCATGATCTGGAACACACCTTCTAATGATTTGATCACTGCATGTCTTCCAAAGGTATGGTTCATCCCATATGTAGTGTTTGGCATCACTTTTCAACTTGGCAAGTTGCGATTTGGTGAAGTGTTTGGGTATTTCTTTAGCAACCAGATAGTTTACCAAATCTGCATACCAAGGATCCTTCCCGTGCAAATGATAGAGATGCTCTTCTGGGAATGAATCTGCAATTGAAGTTTCTTCACAAGGTTGCTGGATCCGACTTAAATGATCTGCTACAAGGTTCTCTGCACCACTCTTGTCTTTAATCTCTAAATCAAATTCTTGCAACAGAAGCATCCAACGAATCAGTCTTGGCTTAGCATCTGTCTTCTTCAGCAAGTATTTCAAAGCTGCATGGTCAGAGAAAACAATAACTTTAGATCCAAGCAAATAGGAGCGAAATTTATCTAATGCAAACACAATTGCCAAAAGCTCCTTCTCAGTAGTTGTGTAATTTGATTGGGTTGCATCAAGTGTGCGAGAGGCATATGCAATGACATGAGATCTCTTGCTAACTCTTTGAGACAGTACAACACCAAGGGCATAATTGGATGCATCACACATTAATTCAAATGGAAGCGTCCAATTAGGTGGTTGAATGATGGGAGTGGTTGTCAACCGCTTCTTTAGTTCATCAAATGAATCCTTGCATGCTTGATCAAACACAAATTTGGTATCTTTTTGTAGTAGTTTAGAAAGAGGTTGTGCAATCTTGCTAAAATCCTTGATGAATCTTCTGTAAAAACCTGCATGACCAAGTAAAGAACGTACTTCTCGCACAGAAGTGGGGTAAGGTAGAGAAGTAATAATGTCTATCTTGGCCTTATCAACCTCTAAACCTTTGCTAGATACCAAGTGTCCTAAGACTATACCTTCTGTTGCCATGAAATGACATTTTTCAAAATTCAAAACCAGGTTAGTCTCAATGCATCTGTCCAAAACTTTAGAAAGGCTTTCTAAGCATGCATCAAAAGAAGAACCATATACAGTGAAGTCATCCATAAACACTTCCATGCAACTTTCTAAGAGATCAGAGAAAATGCTTACCATGCATCTTTGAAAGGTTCTAGGGGCATTGCATAGACCAAAAGGCATCCTTCGATAGGCAAAAGTACCAAAAGGACAAGTGAAGGTGGTCTTATGCTGGTCTTCTGGGGCTATATGTATTTGAAAATAACCTGAAAAACCATCTAGAAAGCAATAGTGAGATTTTCCTGCTAATCTTTCCAAAATTTGGTCTATGAAGGGCAAAGGGAAGTGATCCTTGCGAGTAGCTTGGTTAAGCTTCCTATAATCTATGCACACTCTCCAACTGTTTTGTATTCTGGTAGGGATTAGTTCATCATTGTGATTTTTGACTACAGTCATGCCAGTTTTCTTAGGAACTACTTGCACCGGGCTTACCCAATCACTGTCTGAGATGGGATAGATGATACCAGCTGCCAAAAGCTTACCTACTTCCTTCTTTACCACATCTAGGATGGTTGGATTCAAACGCCTTTGTGGTTGTCTAACAGGTCTGGTGTTTTCCTCTAGCAGTATCCTATGCATACAAGTAGATGGGCTAATACCTGGAATATCAGCCAAAGTCCATCCAATTGCTTGTTTATGGCTTTTTAAGGTTTGCAGTAACCTTTCTTCCTGTTGTGGTAGAAGGTTCTTTGCTACAATGACAGGAAGCTTCTCATTTTCCCCCAAATAAGCATACTTTAGATGTTCAGGCAAAGGCTTCAACTCTAAAGGAGGTGGTTGTATTATGGAAGGAAGAGATCTATCTGAGATTGAAATGTCTGCAACACTTGCATCTAACATGTCATCTTTCAACGAAGGTTGGTCTGCAGCATTAATCCTGGAACACACAATACATGAATCAAATTCATCACATGTGCAAGTAAAATTATCTAAGTAATCTAAATCAAAATCAAAAAATTTAAAAAGTAGATTGTCAATAGAATAATCATCCGCAAGAAGGTCTATGGCATCAAGTTGAAAGAGTGAATGATTCTCTATAGGATGCTTCATGGCTTCAAATATGTTGAATTGGATGATATCATCTCCAAATTCCATAGAGAGAGTCCCTGTATGCACATCTATCTTTGTTTTTGCAGTTTTGAGGAAAGGTCTCCCTAGGATCAAGGTTGCTCTATTGATGGATGACTCATCTTCCATATCCAAAATGTAGAAGTCAGCTGGAAAGATCAGCTTATTCACTTGAACTAGCACATCTTCAAGTACTCCGGCTGGATGTGTTGTACTTCTATTGGCTAATTGAATCACCACACCAGTTGGCTTCAGTTCTCCCAGATTCAAAGATTTATAAACTGATGAGGGCATAACATTAATGGAAGCACCTAGATCCAGCAATGCATCACCAAATGTAGAGTTTCCTATTGTGCAAGGAATGGTGAAAGTTCCTGGATCTTTACATTTCTGAGGGAGGCTGGGTTGAATTAAGGCTGAAACATTGCGTCCCACACTAATCTTCTCATCCCCTTTGAGTCTTCTCTTATGCGTGCACAAATCCTTTAGAAATTTGGCATATTTGGGAATTTGCTTGATAGCATCTAGAAGTGGTATGTTGACTTCCACTTTCCTGAAAGTATCTAGAAGCTCCTTATCCAATTCTGCATGAACATTGGGCTTGGATTGAACCATTCTATTTGGAAAAGGTAAAGATACCTTCTGATCAGCACAATTTGGGGTTTTCTTCTCATCAGATGCTTCAAGTGCAGATCGTTTATGGCAAGCTTCTTTTTGTTGATCATTCGATGTCTTATCGAAGGCTGGTGTACTTTTTTCATCAGACTTTCCTTCTGATTCAGATGGCTCATCAGAGATATCTCCAGGTGTGGAGATAAATGCTTCTTTTTGGTGTGGATTAGTCTGATTGAAGCTTTGTTGCTTTAAAATTGTAGGGTCTGTCTGCACTTTCTTCCCACTTCTCAAGGTCATGGCATTCACACTTTTGGGATTTATGACAGGTTGAGAAGGTAGTTGACCAGAACCTTGAGATTTCAATTGGTTGACAGTGGTAGCCAACTGCCCAATTTGAGTTTGTAAATCCTGAATGGTAGAACTTACATTTTGTTGAAATTGAAGATTGTTGGTTGCTAATTGCTTCATCAAATCATCAAGAGAGGGTTCAGAAGCATTAGAGGGTACAGATTGCTGCATATGCTGTTGTTGTTGTCTGAATGGCGGTGGTTGGTATTTATTTTGGGAGTCAGATGTTTGAATCCTTTGTTGTTGTGGAGGACCATATCTCAAGTTAGGATGGTTTCTCCAACTAGGATTGTATGTTCCAGAAGGTGGTTCAAACTTCTGTTGCTGATAATGTTGAGGAGGCCTGTATTGTTGTCCTGTGCCAAAAATACCATTTACTGCAGCCTCAGGTGTCTCACTTTCTTGCAATGTTGGGCATGCATCAGTAGGATGATCTGCAGAAGTGCAGATGCCACATGTTTTGGTTTTGTCAATAACATTAAGTTGCTGTTGTTGTCCGATGGCCAACTGTCTTACGATGGAGGTTAGTTCTTCAATTCTGTTCTCCAATCGTGTATGGTCTGTCTTGGTGGTCATTTCATGGACTCCTTTAGACAAGGAATTAGTTCGAGAATTGAATTGCTGAGAATTCTCTGCCATGTTGGCAATCAAATCTCGAGCTGCTGTAGGAGTTTTGTCCATAAGTGCTCCACCACTAGCTGCATCAACCATGCTTCTGTCCATTGGCATGAGTCCTTCATAGAAATACTGAATCAGTAATTGATCACTGATTTGATGGTGTGGACAAGTGGCGCATAGTTTCTTGAATCTCTCCCAATACTCATAGAGAGTTTCTTGGGAGTTCTGTCTGATGCCGCAAATCTCTTTTCTGATAGCTGCTGTTCTGGATGCAGGGAAGAATTTCTCCAAGAATAATCTTTTCATATCATTCCAGCTTGTAACAGATGTTGGATGTAGATAGTACAACCAGTCCTTAGCTCCATCATTTAAGGAGAAAGGAAATGCCTTCAACTTGATATGATCTTCTAGAATTCCTTGTGGCCGCATTGTGGAACACACAATGTGAAATTCCTTCAAATGTTTATGAGGGTCCTCACCTGCAAGGCCATGAAACTTAGGTAGCAAATGTATTAGTCCAGACTTCAGTTCAAATGGTGCATCAACATCAGGGTATTGAATGCACAATGGTTGATAAGCAACATCAGGTGCAGCTAATTCTTTTAAGGTTCTATCAGCCATGTTCTTAGCAAAATATTTAAAACTATCAAAATTTAAAGATGAAAAATCACTACTGTTACTTTCTTGGTTATTACTGGATGAATGTCTTCTATGTGCTCTTTTCAAATGGTGGAATGTTCTATCAATCTCAGGATCATATGCATATAAATTTTCAGGATTGGATCGGGTCATACACAAAAAGGTGAATTTATACAGAAAATCCAAGAATGATATACCTAAAGTAAAAACAATTGTTAGAAAGATTAAAATTTTTATACAAACTCCTAAATGAGCCTAGGAAATTAAAATGGTCCCCGGCAACGGCGCCAAATTTTGACACGCTCGTCGCAAACGCGCAAAAATAATTTCCAGATTTCCCCCAAACTATTGGTATAGTATAAGGTGCAACCTAGGTCATCTCCCAAAGACCATTTCAGATTCTTAAGCAAATAAGGAGAAAATTAGAACAAGGGGGTTTTTGTAAAGATGTGATATCAAATGCTAAACACAAAATACAGACTGAAATTAATTTCACTTAACAATTATCAACTCAAGGAATTCAGAGGCTATTTTCATAACTAATCATTGATCACTAAAATCATGCATTGTGTTTATCAACCTAGGATCATCTGGAACCCCTACAATGATCCTTGAATTCTCTACTGAGAAACCTCTCAGAATTTAATTGATTATGATCAACAAGATTTAGTAACCACTTAATCTTTTATCTAAACCAATTTTACAATCAGAATTCAGTTGAAGTAAGTAATAAAATGAAAACCTTCAATTCAATTACTTAATTTCTACTCTTCAAACTTTTGGAAAATGATTTACCAATCAAAAACCAATTATAAATCAATTATACATTAACCAAAATACGTCAACCGATCAAACTTTGATTAAAGAATAAAATTGAAGAATATAGTGAAGCAGAGTAGAAACCACTTAATATGCACGTAAATAAAGATCAAGACCTCAAAGTTAAAATGAAAATAGCTTGAATCCTTGAATTGAAACTACAAACCTAGCCTTCCATGAAGGAGGCAAACTAACAACAAAGAAAGAGGCAAACTAACAACAAATAAATCCTAAGCCTTCCATGTAGGAGGCAACTAACAACAAATAAATCTTAAGCCTTCCATGTAGGAGGCAACTAACAATAAAGAAAAGCTAAGCCTTCCATGTAGGAGGCAAACTAACAAGAAAGAAAAACTAAGCCTTCCATGAAGGAGGCAAAACTAATAAGAAAGAAAGAAAGGAAGAAAGAAAGAAAGAAAGAAAGAAAGTGGTATTGGAGTTAATCTCCAAAAATGGTGTGTGTCTCCTCTTGCAAACTCTTCTATTTATAGAGGATTTTTGAGGCATCATCTTCAGAAAGTCACCAACTAGGATATTACTTTTCTACCCTTTTCTTGCTTTCACATGGGCTTTGTTGAAATTGCAAAACACTTTTGAATTTTTGCCACCAATGAGCACAACAATTTTGACTTTCTTGCACCGCAATTTCGGATGTTCACATGTCCGAATTAGAGCTTGACTTCTGAACAAAAGTTGTAGCCCTGGATCTTAGCTATCCAACAAAGTTGAGTTCATCTCAATATGACTTCTATATCTCAAGATATGGCCGGATCTTTGCACACTGTTCAAATTCCACGTCAGCAACACTATCTCATCTTTTGAGATAATTTCGGAGTCCTAAACATCCCATTTAGAATCTGCTCTTGCTTTGTAAATATGGACACTTCTTTAAGCTTTCATTCAAGATAGATTTCATGATTTTTGGATGTCTACAACTCCTATTATGCTCAAAATACTATAATAGTGTCATTTTAATCGGGTAAGCAAAGAAATTCAATTAAACTTCATATGAACCCAAACTCATAAAATATGACAAAGATCACTTAATTGAACATATAAGAAGTCTTAATGAGATAAAAGTGAGAGATAATTATTTATGAAATCTATGCTTATCAAAATGATACTCATACATCTCATTTGGGATGTATATAGTAGTAAGAAAGACATAGATAAAAAAAAAAGTCAAAAAAAGATGTGATATGATAGAAAGAAACATATAAAAAAAATTGTTTTGAGATATAAATAATTTTGAGGTGTAAGTTTATCTTTTTCTTTTTATTTAGATGGGCTACGACTAATTGTTATTTGAACTTTTCATCAAAACGGGTTGGTGGATAGTTTATAAGAGTTAGAACAAATGAAGGGTGATCCAATTAATTAAAGGCCTATTACAACTTATTGAACTTTGTGTTTTTGGCTGATGTTAGTCCTTGGTGGTCAATAATGATGAGAGGAATCACTAGCTTTTGACATCATTTATTAGATCCCTCCTCCAACTCTAACTGTTAGAACTTAGAACTTTACCTGCAATTTGATTTGGAGTTTAGAGGGAAAGACTTATTGCTGAAAAGGATATCATTGAATAATGAATATGGTCAAAACAAGTATGTTACTCATTCTTGCTATTATTGATAGTGTTTTATAACCATATAAGACAATTTGAATCAGTATTTTACATTATAAACATGTAAACTTGACTACATAATAGTTCATTCATATTTTAAGATTAAGGTTTAAAACAAAAAACTAACTTGATGAAGACATACCTTTGAAGTCTGGCCTGGAACCATAACGAATGATAGTTGGTTTTGCAATATTGTCTTGACTTGGATCCTTGGGACCTAATGTACCAGTTTGCTGAATCTCATCAATCGTTACATTATTGGGCCTATCCTTCATAGAACTTCGCTTTTCCCAAATATGCCACAATCCAACAACAAAACCACCAAAGATAACAACACCAGCAACCATGCAGATTACAAATAGTAGCCCTTTGTGCAGAAACAACCCCAAATGGTCCATTGACAAGCACAGGAAATGTCCATAGACGAAACCTTGGATACTTGGAACTCTTCTTCCTGCCATCAAAACCCAATTCAAAAACAAAGTACCCAACATGTCAAATTGCAATAGATAGCAAAGTTTCTGAAAAATCACATACCCATGAAACTGATGCTCCCCAGTAATAAGTAGGTGTGCAATGGCAAGGAATGCAATTATGAGAACCGGGGCACTGAAGATCATAAAAATGCTTCCTGCAGAATACAGAGTTACCTTTGAACTCATGCCACACACACACACATACTCACGGAGTGAAAAAAGCAAGAAACAAAGTAAAAGGAAGATAAAAACCTGTGATTCCAAAGGGAGTTCCTTTGCTGAGATTAATCCATTTTGAATACAAGCCATGTACAAGCTCTGCAGGGAACACAAAAATAAAAGCTGCCCATGCAATGAAAATCACACTAATCAAAGACTTAAGAGTCCATTTGGTAGCTGACACTAAACAAAATGTCTTTTTTGCAGCTTCATCAACTCTAGGAGAAAGCAAAGGACTATAATCAACAGAGTTTTTCTCCATGGAAAGAAAATTGCTCAAACTCCTACAGGGTGTCCTACTACGCACTATTGTGTTACTTGCAGCTTATTTAAACAAAGTGAACCATTATTTAAACAAGGTGGATGAAGAAAAAGAAACAATTTCTGTAGCACCCATGATGAGAACAAGTGACAAGTATCAGAGCCAGTAAAGTGAGGAGTAATTAGAGCCACCCAAATGGACTTTTTATCTGAGGATAGATAATAGAGAGAGTAGAGTGTAATGCTTGTATCCATCAACGTGAAACATGCCATGGATTGCTAGTACATACATTACAAACAAACATTGTAAAATCAAGTTGGATACATGGACACTGTTTCTGCCATTTTCAGGTAGTAACCACCCATTATTGCTAGCAAGCAAACAAGGTGGGACATCATATTTGACGTCACCAACTTCATCATACTTGACATCACCAACGTCAACAAATGATATCGACTCTTAGTAACTATAGAATATGAAAGAGGTCTTTTAATTGTTATTATTTCTCATTATTTGTAATCATGTGTAATTATTCACAAGATTCTATAAATATTACTTGGGTGATCTAGACGCACAACACATTCATAAAAAGAAACAAAAAACAAAATATAGTTGCTTGAAACAGTGCAAAAGCGTGATATCGTGCAATGGCCGTCACAGCTTGCGAGTTAACTTGGCTCTGACAGTTGCTTCAACAACTAAAACTCGGAGATACCAAGGAGATGAAGTTGATTTGTGACAACCAAGCTGCACTTCATATTGTCTCCAATCCAGTCTTTCATGAGAGTACCAAACACATAGAAATAGATTGCCATTTCATTCGAGAAAAGTCCTTACCGGTGAAATTACAATTGATTTTGTCAACTCCAACGATCAACTAGCAGAAATGTTTACCAAATCTCTTAAAGGGACTCAAATTGCATTTATTTGGAACAAGCTTGGTGCATATAATCTATATGCTCCAGCTTAAGGGAGAGTGTTAGTAATCATAGAACATGAAAGAATCACAATGGTCCTTTAATTGTTATTATTTCTCATTATATGTAATTATTTATAAGGCTGTATAAATACTACTTCTGGGATATGTTTTAGACACACAACACATTTATAAAATCTTTTTCTCTTATATTGACAAAAGACATAAAATAAAATAAAACAATATACGTTCTATTATCTTATTTTAAATGTTTCAAATAGGAATGGAAGTGAAAAAAACTATTGGACTGGATCTGAGATTTAACTTATTTAAAGTTTAGTTTGTTTCGACTTGTTTAATAAATAAAAAGTCTTTTTAGATAAACAAGTTAGACCTAAAATTATAAAAAAATTTATTTAACTTATTCATAAACCTATTTATATTTATATATTATATATTTATATTTATTTTAATATATTATATTTGTGTAATATTTATTTTATATTTTATTTATATAATATTAATATATATATATATATATTAGGCTTATTTAATGTTCTTTTTATCTTGTAAGCTAAGTTTGTAAATTTTTTTAATCAATTATTTATATAGACTTTAGGTTTATTTATTAATTTTTTTAGAATGTAGGCTTTTAAAGTAGATCTTGTAGACTTTAAATAAGGACAATAGAAAAAAAACCTTTAATACTTTAATACTCAAAACTTAACTCAGTTTAGTCTACTCTTATCCCTAGCTTCAAATAATCACTTTTTATTATATTTTGGCTATGACATTAATAAAAATAAACTTTATTAGAATTAATAAAAAGAGACATAAATATTAAAGTGAATAAAGGTTTTGAATTAATAGTAAAAATTACAGATAAAAATTGGCCAAAAACCATTTTTAGAATTTAAAAATTTTCAATTATTTAAGGTACACTTGTTGCGATGTGTACACAATATTTTTGTGTTATCATCATCTTTCTTCTATACCAACGTAGTCATAATTACAATGAAATAATGAATTCATAAAAATATTAGAAGAAATTATTTTATTTTAAAGAAAAAATATTTGAAAAAAACTCTAAGAAAAGAAGAGTTTTAGGTTTGGAGTCAATTACGAATAGAAAATGGTATTAGCATCTCGTCCATTCTATGAAACGGTATCCTTAGATTGAGTATGTGATTTTAATATTTAAAAAATTATTAACTCAAAGCTACATAGTTCTAGTAAAGAGATTTGATATATGAAAAAACAATAACTATAGAGAATTAAAAGTTTGTAAAAAATTTATCTGTATGCATTGTTCAAGTAGCATAAGTTGCACATGAACCTGCACGAGTTAAAATATGAAACAATAAAAATCGCTACTCATTCATGTTAGAATTCGTCACGTAAATTTTTTAAAAATAATTTTAGATGAGATTTTATTAAATTTTCTTAAACTCACAAGTGCACGTAATTCAAGTCAAACATAAGCTATACCTGAAACTGTATGAATTAAAATACGAAATGATAGAGAATTTTATTCGTTTGTATTTGAATTTGTCACATAAATTTTAGAAAATTTATAATTTTTTTAAAAATATGGAAATAATTTTAGATAGAATTTTATTAAATTAAATATAATTTCTTTAAACTCAAGGGTGCACAAGGTCCAAGTCAAACGTAAGATACACTTGAACCCGTACAAATTAAAGTGCGTAACGGTAGAATAAGCTACTCATTCGTATTAGAATTCGTCACGTAAATTTTAAAAAATTTAGAATTTTAAAAATGTGGAAAAAAAATTGATAAAATTTTATTAAATTAAATATAATTCTTAAACTTACGTGTGTACAAGGTTTAAGTCAAATGTAAACTGCACCTAAACCTGTACGAATTAAATTACGGAACAGTAGAGAATATTAGTCGTTTGTATTAGAATTTGTCATGTAAATTTTAGAAAATTTACAATTTTAAAAATGCAAAAGTAATTTTAGATAAAATTTTATTAAATTAAATATAATTTTTTTAAACTCACATATGTACAAGGTTCAAGTCAAACATAAGTTACATCTGAACCTGTATAAATTAAAATACAGAACAGTGAAGAACATTATTCGTTTATATTAGATTTTGTCTATAACATTTAAAAAAAATTAAAGTAAGCGGCAAGCAGCCACCGCTTGCTGAAATATCACATTATATATATATATATATATATATATATATATATATATATATATATATATATATATATATATATATAAAAGGGAGGGGGAGGTTCAAAAGGCAATTGGAAAAATTATATGGGGAGGGGGTGGTTCAGAAAGGAAGCAAATTGTAGATTAAAAAGGGGCAGACAAAGATCGCGACGTGAAGTAGAAAAATATCGAAGGTACTAGCATATCTTCAAATTCCAGGTAAGGGGAGGAGACTCAAGTATATAGAAAGCAAATACCAACTATTGAAGGAGATTATATTAATAGTTACTTTATATAAAACTGTGGACCTAAGTTTTAAGGGATATTTACTGGAGGTTGGAAACCTTGTTTAGGTTGGTAGAAAATATAATTAAACGAAGAAAAATATACATGTATAGTGGTGAACAAACCAAATAATTGATTGAGGATCGTGAGGTCCTATCCCTTGAGAAGAAAGCGATGCCTTCAAGTGAAGTAGAGTAGGAATTAGAATAATTAATTGGCATGCATCATTTTCATAAAAGTGGTTTGTAAATTTAAAATGGAAAATAATCTGCGAGCCCTTCTACGAAAGGGAGTTGGGAAATCTAAGAGTTGATTTACATGAAAGTAGACCGAAGTTCATGATAGTAGGAACTTCCGAGCCTAGGGATACGTGAGTTGAGTTTGAGCCTCCCAATGGTCTGGGGTTTCTCCTTGTAGCCGGAACTGCCTCGACAAGACCCTGACGATTGTCATTACCGGTCGAGCAATTTCAGAATGTTGTGAAATTTCAGAATGTTGTGGAATGCGGATGATAATGATTTTAATGTTGCTAAAGGTACACTGTGGTAGAAATTAGATCCCGTACCCCTATTATTTTGATTAAGTTGTGAAGAAGTCTAGGCCCACATGCATGTGCATACTGTAAGGATGACCAACTTTAGATAAGTGATGATTATTGTGGTATAGAACACAATAATCTCAACTTATTCTTAAGTCTGTCATCGTAAAAACTTGTGAAACAAAAAATAGAATCACCCCATTCATACATTGCATAAGACGATTGTCTGCTGATAGTACCTTGTGAAGTTCAAAGAACTCGTTCGTTCTTTTGTTAAAGTATAATTTAAAGCACTACTCCTTCTCTTTGCTCTTACTTGAATGAAATGTCTCATTCCCTCATATTATATTCTATATGTATAACTACGACTACTTAGTAAGTCGACAACATGGATCACCCTCGTTTCGACGTTGAGGTGATCATCGACATGGAGAATAGATAAGAAATTCTGACTCTATGATCAAGGACGATGACTATAATGCCGGAGTACTAACTCAAAGAAGAGAAACGGATCCTTCTGGATTTTAGTTTAGATAGAAAATATATAATGTTGTACATATTCATCTTATCACCTTAATCATAGTATCCTAAATTACCTGCACTGCTTGGGGATTTGTTTCGGGATTTGTAGGATTTAACAATAACAACCAAATTTTATGATAGGATAAGCTCTTCTAAATTCTAAGTACCATTTGTAGGGACAATTGATCCAATATAACTAATGTTCTACCACTTCGATAGGTTAAACAACTCTACTAACTAGCAACTTGCTTTGAGGATTGTGAGGCCATCATTATCAAGGCCAATATACTCCTTAAGAACCAAATCTCCTAGCTATATGCAACATTGACGCAGGGGATAGATTAAGTTCCTAAATATACATAATCATTCTTTACAAACATCATATCAATGAAGAAGCTAAAATGGATGCACGAAAATTTCTTGTTACTTAACCAAGAATTCTAGATTGAGGTTTGTATACACAAAAATAGATAAAATAATGATCTATGCGTCTTTGTTTTTTCCTTATATTGTTATCATTTTCTCTAAAAATTCCTTCGCAACCACGAAGAAACACCATAACAATATAAAGAAAAAGAATGCAGTAATCTAGCATTTAGCCGGATCTAATCGCATAGAAAAAGAGGGAGCGTATGCAAGAAAACTGACCTAGGTGATGCCAATACTAGAAAGCACAAATGCTTCCTCCTCATTCAAGTGGAGATGGAATAAGTGGTAGCTGCAGCTTTCTTAGTTGAAAATGGTGGATGGAGAAGTCCTCAAGATCAGCAGAGAGAGAATGGAAAAGAGAGAGAGAGCTTTTAATGAGAGTTTTCTTTTGAAATCCCCCTTGAGAAAAAAAAAACTATCCTTCCCCTAGTGTTATTCTCTATTTATATCTTAAACCAACTAACCTTACCTTGATTTATTTAACTCACCAATAATGCTTTTTAACCCTAATTATAACTAATTAACAAATTAGCAATTACCTCTAACAGAATTATAACAACTTTTCTTTCTTTTTTTTCATTCTTTTTTATTTCATTTTTATCTATTATTTTATTTTCTTTATAATTGTATTTTAAATCAACAAAAGGTAGTCTTAAACATAATATAATGTTCACATTTTATTCCTCTTTACTTATTTTTGTACCAAATAATGTGAGGATGTTTCCTAAATTATCATGGTAGAAAAAGTGAGTAAAGAAGTGAACTAATTCTATCTAAGATAAGAAAAGATATGATAGGCTGACGAAATTAAACATGTTGGGTCTTACGTGATAGACCAAGGGGCAAAAGATTAAATGTAGAATGAGATGTGATAGACTAACAAAGTTTAAATATGTTGGATCTTGTGTGATAGGCCAAAATGCAAATAATTAAAATGCACAGTCTGATGTGATAGACTGATAGAAATTCAACATGTTGGGTTGTGTGATAGGTCAAAATGTAAAGAATTAAAATGCGGAACTTGATGTGATAGACTGACAAACTTTAAACATGTTAAACCTTGTGTGATAGGTCGAAATGTAGAGAATTAAAGTATAGAGCCTGATATAGTAGACTGACATAATTTAAACATGTTAAACCTTGTATGATAGGTCAAAATACAAACAATTAAAACATAGAACTTGATAAAATAGACTGACAAATTAAACATATTGAATCTTTTATGATAAGTTGTCAGAAATTAAACAGATATATAGATCTTATTTTGATAATAACTTATAAAATTAAGTTTACATCATTATATTAATAAGATGATTTGATTTAAAATTATTACTTTCTAATTTTTTTATATTTAGATGGTATTTGGTTTGAAAAATATTTTATATTTTTATTTTTATTTAAAAATATAATCTTATTTTTATTTAAAATTTTAATCTAAAAACAATAAAAATGTTAAAAAAATATAAAAAATATTTTTTCTATCTTTTTTTTATAAAATATTAAAAATAAAATAAAATAAAAATAATGTGATATTTGATAGATAAAAATAAATATAAAAAATATGTTTTACATTTAAAGGAACAAAGAACAATAACCGGTTACGAGCTACAACAGTTCAACCATGTGCATGATGTCCTTTCTTTCCTAACATTATTACAAGTTCATAATACATGTATGAATATAAAGGCTACAATATTTCTATTTCAAATAATGTGAACTTCAATATTTTTAAAAAATACAAAAGAAAATTAACATGTATTTACTTTCGAAATTAGGGACGCCTACTATGTTAACACTAAGTAATTGTTAGGTGAAATTAAATACAGTGCCAATAAATATAAGCACCGACTAGAAACTAAGTTTAAGATAGGAAATGGAAAATAATAAAGAAAGACAAACAAATATATACAACTCTGAAGCTGAAATTGCATATAAATATGTCTAATGATAATATATTCATATAAAAAGTAAGACGTATATATTATCAGGCTTAGAATTTCTTCTAGAATCCTTCTAAGGATTATAGCATCTTATCCTACAAAGGCTTATAGAGCTGGATTACTGATATATACAGTATATATATATTCTTTTTGATTAGTGAATGCATGTCTTCCATTCCATCTTTCCACTGAGGAACTAAAGATCAAAGCTGTGACTGTTGAAATGGAAGATGGGATGATGGCGTTGTCTTGTTATACTGTGTGACCTAATTTCTTCCGCAACACTTGTCTGAAGTGTTGGAGGGCCACAAACTAGGACACCGACATCAACATGCCCCCATTTCTCTGACATCAACTCAAAAATTTCTGCAATATATGTATCCATATTAGTAGTAACCTTAAAATGTGATTCAAAACAAGCTTACAATGTGTCTAAAAGTATTTATATGAAAGAATTTTTTATTTATATGGACTAGGACTAATTGTTATTTGAACTTTTCATGAAAACGGGTTATGGATAATTTATATATAAGTCAGATTAAACAAAAGGTGATCCAATTAATTAAAGGCCTATTACACCTTATTGGACTTGTTTGTTTGGCAAATGTTGGTCCTTAGTGGTCAATAATGATGGGAGGAAATTCAAACTTGGTTGAAAAGGATCTTTTTGATTCTCAAAGAATGGGGGATAAAAGGATTGATCGAGAAAAAATTCTTGTTATTATTATTACTAGCTTTTGATATCATTTATTTTAAATACGTTAGATCCCTCCTCCAACCCTAACTGCTAGAACTTCACCAGTTAAGACCCACAATTTAATTTGAAGTTTAGAGGGAAAGACTAGGTGCTCAAAAGGATATCATTGAATATGGTCAAAACAAGTATGTTACTCATTCTTGCTATTATTGATAGTGTTTTATAACCATATATGACAATTTGAATCAGTATTTTACATTTTAAACATGTAAACTTGACTACATAATAGTTCATTCATATTTTAAGATTAAGGTTTAAAACAAAAAACTAACTTGATAAAGACATACCTTTGAAGTCTGGCCTGGAACCATAGCGAATGATAGTTGATTTTGCAATATTGTCTTGACTTGGATCCTTGGGACCCAACGTACCAGTTTGCTGAATCTCATCAATCGTTACATTATTAGGCCTATCCTTCATAGAACTTCGCTTTTCCCAAATATGCCACAATCCAACAACAAAACCACCAAAGATAACAACACCAGCAACCATGCAGATTACAAATAGTAGCCCTTTGTACCACCATATCTTTATGCCTGATGGATTTATATGGTAATTATACAACAAAAACATAAAGATGACAAAACCAATGGTGGATGAGATGACATATAGTCCAGACCAAAAATTGTGTCCTGTACCAACCAAAACAGACATGCCACTATCACTAGCCATAGGGCAGAATGAAGATTTTATTGGTTTGTAAATGTATCCCTCTTCCTGTAGATAACAACAATCATATGCAATTAATATATAAAGAACAAGAAAGTAGCAATGGAATAAAGCACAAATCTGAACAAAGAAAGCTTGGCTCACCACAGGAGGATACAATTCTCGAGTGACATAAATATGAATGTCAATGTTTACTTTATCTGAAAAGGATGGACAGATTGTTTCCATGTCAATGGTTGAAAGAAGTGGAAGCTCATCTGATTTTTTCACTGCCCAAACAACTAAAATATTTCTTGGTTGACAGGGTTTCCCCTCCCTAACACGGTGGAGAATATCGCTCAATATGGCAAGGAAGGGTGAAAGTCCAATTCCACCAGCCACTAATATGAGATTTTCATACCTAAGAACAAAATGGCCAAATCACTTCATTAGTTAGACTAAAACATAAGTTGGCTTAAAATATTCTTTGGTCTGAAAGTCTATGCATATCAAGGACTAAATGAAGGTTTCTTTATTTGATAAATGTGCAGCATCCAAATAAAAGCCTCTTACATTAAATGGTATGGTACTTCATGCCCATATGGCCCTTCAACAGAAGCTGTTATCACAGTATGAGGCTGAACAGATGAATCTTTTTGTGCATCAGCATCAGTAATCCTTTGTCTCAACCTTTCTGTCCATTTTCCAAGAACCTTTATGAGAACTGCAAGGTGATGCTTTCCATCCAAAGGACTAGAAGAAACACTGAATGGATGCCACTGCAACCATGATAGTTCCCGGACTTGAAGGAAAATGAAACTTAGAGCATTGTATCTCAAATCTACATTTTAAAAATATTTATTGTCACTGAGCTGGTAACAGGACCAAATTATGTGCACATATATACTATGATAGTATGATTACTTTGAGGTTTTGACAGAACTAACTCCACAGTGCCACATGGAAGGCACCTGGATGAGATTACATTAACTTTCCTTCGTGATTGGCAGAACCTCAGAAATCGATCAAGCACAAAAAGAAATATTCCTCCAGCAGCAATAGCGAAAATAAAGTCACCAACATGCAAAGCCAAAAAGACAACAAAGACTACATATAATTGGTGGGTGTAGAAAAACAACTCAAAATTCCACGTTCTCACTCCAGGTAGAGAGGTCACCCACATCAACAAACCAGCTAGAAGGCTGATAACTCCTGGGAGATTGGCAATACCAATATCTTTCCATTCTACTAACTGCAAAGGGGATCAAATTAGGAATGCAGAAGTGTAGCGAATAGTTAGCTTGATTATGCCAGTGTATTCAAGCTAATGCTTCAAGTCTCTCAGTAAAACTTTATACTTTTTGAAGTAAAAGGAAAGGAAAAATAAATACATCTTTGAACAACTCCCATTTACAAACCATAATTTCATCCCAACCAAACTCATTCATTAAGCCACAACTAAGAATGGCCTGGTTCTTAGGGGCTTGAACCATTGGTAACTTGTAGGAGGTCATAAGTTCAAATTTATCCCAGAAATTAAAGGCATGTAGTAAGCAATAAAGAATGTCACTTGACCACTAGTCAACAACTACCTATGAGGGTTTTAGGATAACATTGTAGACATTTTGATAACATATAAGGCAAATTAAAGATTAAGACAAAAGGTGTTCAATGCCTAGTGATATACTTCTGATTACTAAAGAAAGACCATTTACAGTCAATCCCTTAAATTATCAAACAACCCTTAATCTTTAAGAGCAAACAGCTATGAAGATTTTGACTTTTGACAAATAAGTCAAGAATGGGAATTACAGAAGTAAATAGGCCATATAAGCATTTTTTTGGAAGATTCTGAATTCAGTAAAAATAAACCATAGATAGCCATTATTATTCTGCTTGAATGTATTACTATCACCCATATCTGTTCAATGCATTATATGTTTCATTCCCATTAGTTCATTAAAACAGAAGTCATTCAAGAAATATATCACATTTTCTAAAACAAAAAATAAATAGAAACATGGAGGGCATGTAAAAAGAACACTTTATATGTTCTCTAATGTCTAAACATTCTATTTGCAAGCATAAACTATCTTCAAGAAAAGAAATCCATCAAATTCAGAGGACTCACTTCTTGTCCAAGGCGACCATCCATTGCCCATGCAATAACATAGAAGAGTCCATGGAGAGTAAAAATAACCATTGTGAGATGTCCCAGCCATACATGATATTTTGCAGCATGTTCAAAAGGGATATCTATAAAGCGGAGAAGAACAGATCCCCTTGAAACTGGGAGAAATAAAAATGCCAAACAAAATAACCCAATCGAACCCAAGCGAAGTCCCATAATTTTCAACATGAACATGCTGAAAAAAATAAAGTAAATCAGGAAAGTTAGCTTATTCTGTTATTCATCATTATTAAAACTACATGAGCATGTTAAAATTTCCAAGCCAAATACTTGTTCCAAAATATAATAATGTTCAACAATGTTGATTGTTTGTTGTCAGTGATAACTAACAAGCAAAAAAGATTCAATTAGAAGGACATGTAAACAACATATTGATTGAAATATGCTCCATGAAGTGCATACCCATGATTGAAATATCATCAACCAGTTAATTCATCTACCTTTTTTTTATTAGTTTCATGATGTAGTTGATTCCTCTTTATTTTTCAAGTACCAAAAGGCTGATTGAGATAATCCAAGAGAAGTCTTCAAAAATAAGTAGAAGGGGACAATTTGTACCTCAAAACTACAAGTCTTAAAGATAGTAAAGAATTCCATTAACCAAAGTGAATCTGCAGTTTCAAAATTCCGAAATCAAATAAATGGAACAAGACTGTTATACCTCTTGTCTTTAAAAGATGATCGCTCATACATAAATGCAAGGGCCCTCAGAGTGTAAGCAAAGATAGCCCAGATAACATAGAGAGAAAAAAGGACAATCCCAATTAACTCTGTGGCAGAAACAACCCCAAATGGTCCTTTGACAAGCACAGGAAATGTCCATAGACGAAACCTTGGATACTTGGAACTCTTCTTCCTGCCATCAAAACCCAATTCAAAAACAAACTACCCAACATATTAAATTGCAAACTATAACAATGATCAAATTCAATTCATAGATAGCGAAGTTTCTGAAAAATCACATACCCATGAAACTGATGCTCCCCAGTGATAAGCAGGTGTGCAATGGCAAGGAATGCAATTATGAGAACCGGGGCACTGAAGATCATAAAAATGCTTCCTGCAGAATACAGAGTTAGCTTTGAACTCACGCCACACACACACACATACTCACGGAGTGAAAAAAGCAAGAAACAAAGTAAAAGGAAGATAAAAACCTGTGATTCCAAAGGGAGTTCCTTCGCTGAG
The DNA here is from genome assembly GCA_037954105.1 of Canavalia gladiata. Taxonomy (NCBI): domain Eukaryota; kingdom Viridiplantae; phylum Streptophyta; class Magnoliopsida; order Fabales; family Fabaceae; genus Canavalia; species Canavalia gladiata. The sequence continues at coordinate 52,559,341 of CM075662.1, forward strand.
ATTAATCCATTTTGAATACAAGCCATGTACAAGCTCTGCAGGGAACACAAAAATAAAAGCTGCCCATGCAATGAAAATCACACAAATCAAAGACTTAAGAGTCCATTTGGTAGCTGACACTAAACAAAATGTCTTTTTTGCAGCTTCTTCAACTCTAGGAGAAAGCAAAGGACTATAATCAACAGAGTTTTTCTCCATGGAAAGAAAATTGCTCAAACTCCTATAGGGTGTCCTACTAAGCACTATTTTTCTACTTGCAGCTTATTTAAACAAAGTGGCCCATTATTTAAACAAGGTGGATGAAGAAAAAGAAACAATTTTTGTGGCACCCATGATTAGAACAAGTTATAAGTATCAGAGCCAGTAAAGTGAGGAGCAATTTAGAGCCACCCAAATGAATTTTTCATCTGAGGATAGATAATAGAGAGAAAGAGAGAGAGAGAGAGAGAGAGAGAGAGAGAGAGTAGAGTGTAATGCATGTATCCATCAACCTCCACATGCCATGGATTGCTAGCACATACATTACAAACAAACATTGTAACATTAAGTTGGGTTCATGGACACCGTTTCTGCCATTTTCAGGTGGTAACCACCCATCATTAAGAGCAAGCAAACAAAGTGGGACATGGTACATGACATCACCAACATCAACAAATGATAATGGCAAAAGAAATAAAATAAAATAAAACAATATACATTTTATTGTCTTATTTTAAATGCTTCAAATAATCCCTTTTTATTATGTTTTGGCTATGACATTAAGCAAATTAAACCTTATTAAAATTAATAAAAAGAGACATAAATATAAAAGTGAATAAAGGTTTTGAATTAACAGTAAAAATAAATTACAGATAAAAATATGAATAAAGCACGGCCAAAAACCACTTTTAGAATATAAAAATTTTCAATTATCTCATTTATCGTGAATTTAAAATTAAAAATTGGAAGATATCATCTTACCATATTTGTGTAAGGCTAAAAATAAATGAGAAAAAGAAAGTGTGAGAAGGAGGTCCACTTGTTGCTTTGTGCACACAATACTTCCATGTGTCATTATCATCTTGCTTCCATCTTTTCTTTTCTTTTTTTCCCATACAAATGCGAAAATCGTAATAAATCTATCTCTTCAATTGTAACAATTTTTTTTTTTAATGAGAGATGAGCATTTTTGGTGGTTGTTTTTTTTTTCTTTTCTTTATTGACCATTGACATTGAGTATCATCACAATAAATGTGGAAAACGACATCTATTCCCCACCTATAAGGAACTAAATGTAACCAAGAATAAACAGTACAACAATAATAAGAGAAAATATTTTAATGTGAAAAGCTGCATAAAAGTAAAGGTTACAACTAACAAGCTAACCATCTATCACAAATTTACAATGAAATCAGTGAGGATGGCAATAAGTAGAATATTATAAGTATGTTAAATTATGTTCATGTTTATATGAGTAATAATTTTTATCTTTATCTTCATATTTATTGAAAACCTATCTATTTATCCTCATTATTCAAAATTTAATTAATTAAAATACAATATTTTATTTTTTTCTGAACTAATAAAATATAAATATTATTATAAAATAAAATATTCATTAAAATAATATATCTAAGTTTTTATTATTAAATTTTAAAACATCAATTTAATTTTAGTTTTTTAATTAAAAAATAAAAGTTTTAGTTTAATTTTAATTAGATATATTTATTATTTTAATTATATATTTCTAATACACATGTCTAACACACATGTATAATTATTTATTCATTCAAATTTATAAAAAAATATTTCTTGTACTTATTATAAATATTTTTTTACAAGTATTTAATGCATATTAAGTTTTTTTTATCATCCTCACAAACCAGTGTGCAACAGACATGCTAAAAAAAATTATATCCACAGGTATCACCTCAACCTCATCCTAACTTTAATTTATGTAAACGGAGGAATAAGGTAGGTTTCAAGATATGTAGATCTCGTTTTCATAATAAATTATAAGATAAAATTTACATCATTATATTAATAACATGATTTGATTTATAAATTTATTGCTTTCTATTTTTTTTTAATATTTAGATGGTATTTAGTTTAAAAAATATTTTTTATTTTTATTTATAAAAATATCATCTTATTTTTATTTTAAAATTTTAATCTAGAAACAGTAAAAATGTTCAAAATATTTTTCTTTAATTTTTCTTTATAAAATATTTAAAATAAAAAATAAAATAAAAATAACATGACATTTTATAGATAAAAATAAAAAATATGTTTTATATTTGAAGAAATAAAAAAACAAGAACCAGTTATGAGCTAGAACAGTTCAATCTCATGCACCTGAAATCCTTTCTTCATTAACATGATTACAAGTTCATAATATATCTATCAATATAAAGGTTATACTATTTCTATTTCAAATAATGTGAACTTCAATATGCCGTAGTAGGTGAATTATGCTCCATTGTAATTAAAATTTTTCACAGAAGTTTATAGCCTTTAAATGGTCTTGGTTAATTAAAATCAGCACAGAGGAAAATTATCTGCGCAATTTTATAATAATTTTTATATATAGAATTTATAAATATTTTGTAATTGTAGTTTAATTTGTAATAAAGAAAGATGTCGTAATTAAATAAATAAAAGATAGATTAAAAAATTATTCAATAATTACAACACAGTAAATGAATTTCTTGATCAGTGATTTTATTATTATTATTATTATTATTATTTACAGTTTACAAGGTATTCAACCCATGAACATTATTCAAATTATAGTTGAACTACCACCTGCCTCCAGCTACCTTTGGTATCAAGACCTTGCTATTAAACCCAAACCAGTAATAAGTGGTTGTAATTGCTAATCATAGGTGTGGTAATACCAACAAAGGAAAAGGAACTCCCATGGTATGCAACTTGATGCCCTGCTTTCAAAATTTTGCCAAATACTTAGAGAGGGAGTGCCCATTTTTGCTCTGTTATCTTGTCTTGCATAGTTTTTTTTTTTAAAAATTTTATTTATATGACGGATCTACTTTTGGCCACTTCCAATGGCTTATGTGTATAGTGCAATAGTGATGAGAATTAGACTGGCCAAGTTGTATGAAATTGAATATTGAATGGTAAAGAGCTAACAAGAAAGAAAATTCAATGTAGCAAAGACGGGAATGTTGTATTGGATGAGTGAACTTATTAGACTAGATAAAATTAGGAATCGGTGTCTTAAGAGAAAAAGTTGGGCAATACCTTTCATAGAAAAGAAGATAGAAACTCACCTTAAGTGGTTTGGATACATGATAGAAACCAACAGATTAGAGGTAAGTAAAATTGAATATTATGTTGTTGTTTGATCCATTGAGGAATGCTAGTGATGCATTCTTTTGAATATATCTTTTAACATACTTTTTGAAATTGGTTAGTTGTTAAAAAATAATAGGAATTTTTAAAAAATGATAAAGAATATGTTGAAGAGTGTGTATTACATCTATATAGTCAACCTCATATGGTGGAAAAGCCTTGGTTGTTGTTATTGTTGAAGATAGTGCTTATTTTATCTTTCCGTAGTGGCTTGTGTGGTATGGTGCATTAGGGTTGAATGAACTGATGATCCTTGTTTGTTTCATCAGACTGCTGGACCTGGTGAAATGGTTGCTGATATTCTGAAGCTTTATTCATTCTGGAACAGTTCATGTGCCTTCTGAGTTCGAATTGCTCTGAACTTGAAAGGTACTCACAAACCCTCACAACTCTTTCTCTCCCTGCATTGGTTGTAATGGTCATATGTATGTATAATTTAATCCATCTCATAAAGATTTGGCAAAATTTTATGTTCCTTGCTGACTTATAGCACAGAAAGTTTAGCAACAATGCATGATTTAGGCACAGTTAATTGGTCATATATCCATGTCATTTTGCATAAAGCTGGAATCCCTCTGAGCTTGCTGTGTGCTTGTTGTATTCAGGGATAAAATATGACATGGTATGTATAAGTACCCTTTGTTTAATAAAAACCTTCTATAAGTAGTGCTTGGTGTTTGTATATTTCTTTGATAAAGCAAGAGCACCCATGTGCTATGTACATTGTTATGATGCAATTCCATTCGCAGAAATACATTGAGGAAAAAATTAGCGCAGAAGAAACCCATCCTTGGACCGAAAATGCAATTGAAAAAGGCTTCAATGGTGAGGTTTGACTATGTTTCCCATTAGGTACTCTAGTAGATAAAAGTCACATTACATAAAGTTGATTTTTTAAGAATGACACATTCGTTCAAAGTTTGACTACATATCAAATAGTGCTCAAGCTAACAGATAACTCAGACATAACTTATACTGTGTCAATTTTAGTTCCGCGGATCCAATTGACTGGAAATGAAACACTAACTGTTGAATCTAAATGATCTAGAAAGGGTTTTTGATCCCATTAATTATAATTTATTTATACCGTGTATCCTCAAGCTGCTTTCTGGCATATTTGGCCTTATATGTGTTTGTGTAATTTTAAATGGAAGATGTACAGAATTTTACTCTCATATTGAAGGTAGAACTTGTATAATTGAGAGAACGGAATACTTGAGGTCCTACTAGTTAAAGATACAAATTTAGACTAAAGGAGCATTTAACTATTAACTAATTTATGTCCAATGTTCCAAATTACCCCGTAGTTCATGAGAAATTATCTACCAGCTTTATTGCTGATAGTTGAAAACCTATTTTGAAAATTTACTATTGCAGCACATAACATGACACTAAACGCTACATACCTGATTTACTAATGACAATGAAATGGACCTTTTGAAATGAATACCTGTCAGCTTGAGCATCCAGGTCTTATTTTGTTGTCTATCTAGTCGAAGTTCATGTCGGTGGTTGAAAAATTCTTCACCGAGCTATTTCTCCCTTTTTAATTGCAAGATATATTCTATATTTTTCTACTGAATACGAAGTTCTGTGGTCTATTTTGTTCTATGTATGTTCTACCAAATCTTCTGGCTTGTGAGAGTTCTAGGCTTACATCTCATTCAAATGCTTTTACTTGCATTTCAGCATTGGAGACAATGCAGAAAGATATGCAACTGGAGATGAAGTTTTCCTGGTATCTTTCAGGGATTCATAATATTTCATGGCTCTATATGCATGTTTTATGCACATCTTCATGTTGCCTGTCAAGACTGTGTATAAACAAACACATTGTCTATCAATTTGCAGGCTGATTTGTTTTTAGCACCTCAGTTATATGCAGCATTTGCATTGCTGAACATTGACATGGTAATATTCTGTCCATGTGTCTCTTTTGGGCCAAGGGAATAAAGGATGTTGATAAAATGTTTTTGAGTTGTATTTCTATGGTAGCATTAAGGCCTATTCAACTTTTAGTTGAATGGCTTTTCCATCTTTAATACCAATACCTTACATAATTTTATGAATGTGTACACTATTTCTGAGATGCAGAGGTCATCTTAATTCTTATTTTCAGAGTTTTATAGTAAAATTTCACATAATTACATGACTTTCAGGCTTTTACCACCTGTTGTCGATTCATAAGTTGGTTAGTGCTTGAAAGCAATGACTTCATGCTATAAAGGAACATTCGGGATTGACCGGTCAATGTAAATTTGTCTTTATTATTATTTTTTATATCAATAAAAATGTCAAGTTAACTATGTTTGGTATGTATTATAAATTAAAACCTTTATTTTTTAGAAACACATTCTTATTTTTTTTATGCAATGACTGATTGCAAATATATTCATTATTCAAGAGTATTAATAAATATTTCCCCTTTTTTCGTGCTTTTGTTTCTTGAATCTTTTCATGAATTTATTATTATAAATAACATGATCTAGGTTTATAGTTTGAAAAATCTTTGGACAAAGCCAGATACTTTGCTTCATTTCATCAGACGACAACTTACTTATCCCTCTGTTGCTCAAGCAGAAGAAGTTCCCCATTCTGGCAGGACTACATGAGACATATAAAGAGATCCCAGCATTCCGTGAGGCTTTGCCAGAAAACCAGCCCGATGCAGAACACTAGTTTGGGTTAATGTTTGTGGTACCTGGTAAGTGATCCATACCACACCAGTAACAATTTTGCAGAGCCAATATTATTTGCCTAGTTCTGGGAATGTGTGTTAATCAATATTATACATTATATAAATTATAATTGGATTCCACTTATCATTTTGGCAACATCTTTTTTATATATTTTTCAAAGCTTGATTTTTAATTGATTCATCCCAGAAATGTGACCCTGATATTAAGTTCCAGAAATTACTGCAGGAGTAAATAATTCAGCATCACGTATTATATACTACTTGCAATAAAGAATGCCGTGGCCCGTGAGCACCATTTGTTGTACTTTGCATCATCATGAACAGTAAATAAATTATTGATTTGGGTTGTAAGCCAAAAACCTAAACCTTGTCTAGTTTGTGTCGTATTCCTGGTGAACTCTACCACATTAAACATGGGGAGAGGGAGGGAGGGGGGGGGGGGGGGGGATTGTAGCTTTGTTACAGAAAGCCCCTTTTGATGTCATGATGTCACATACAAACAGCCAATTTAGCAAAACAGGGAGAATGCTAACTGATATTTAGAGGCAACCGTTTCTTTTGGTTAATGATATCTATCCTATTTGGTGCTGATGTTCAAGTCAAAACACATGATAATTAAGTTATCAGGTAAGAGATAGTTCAGTGCTATCTGAAACCATGGTCCATGAACCATTAACAGCTAATAAAATATAACGAAAAACTTACGAACATGAAACTTAAATTACTTTTACTCGTATACCCAAACACCTTGTTCAAGTAGGAGCTCAACTAATGGAGAGTGCATAAGACTTTAGCATTCGCCCTTTTGGGATGGTCTCTTCCTCTTCCTTTTGTCTTTACCAATACTTCTCATATTACTAGCAGTTATAAGTTTATAGGCAGAAGAATGCATTTCATTCATTTTACCAAACCTTCTTTCGTAGAAGTCCCATATCTCAGACCTGGTCAAAAGAAGAACCAAGTAAGGAAATTTACATGAATAGATCCTTTATAAAACCCCTAAAACACTAACGCAAGAGAACATCAAAGTAGTTTCGGATCTGGCTATATTGTTACTTACCAGTATGCCAGGAACTGATAGGGCTCATACTTTCCATAAATTTCTTCAACATCTCTCTCAATTGTTCGAGAGGTTGAATTTCTTGAATGAACCTGCATTAAGACATCTCATACATACATATCAAGAACATTTAGGATATAGACAAAATGAAACAGGAAGAGCAATAAGACAGCACCTGCTTTAAGTGTCTAACAGTTTCAGAATCAGTGGGAATGACATGGTAATATCCCAAGCACATAAGTACATTTGCTCGAGTAAAGGGGCCAAACCCCTTAATTTGCTTCAGCTGATCCTCAAGTTGCTTATAGCTGGATAAGCTAGCATCTTTGGAGAGTTCTTCAAGCTGTCCTAATTGAATTTTGCCTTCAACAATGGCTCGAGCAAGTTCTATTATATAACCCGCTCTATAGCCAAGTCTGCATCGCTTTGCCAGAAAACTCTCATCAAGGTTAGCAAGTTCACCTGGGGATGGAAAATTTCCAGTATGGTTAAAATACTCTTTTCCATCAGGAAACTGAAGACATGAATTATCTGAACTTAACTCTTCTGAATTGACATTATCTGTTGGAAGCAAGGTCACGTTTGAACTTGACTCAAGCAAGTGATCCATTTGCAAATTTCCATCCACTTCCCACTCTAATTTCTTCTTAAGAAACACCCCTTTTGTTGAAACACAAGATGAACCAACACCCTTTCTCCCGGTCTCTTTCACAGCTGGTGTCCTGGGAACAAAGCCGTCAGTCTCAACTTCTGGATTGCCAGATCCTGCAGCAGCACAGGGTGACCCATTTTGCAGTTCCAACTGAAGCTCACAGAGTGCCTGAGCCATGCTCAAAGTCCTTGGCCACCTGCAAGGTTGGTTTGGCAAGTTACTCACTTGAAAGTGAAAACAAAAAACAAAGACACACCATCACTATAATTTAACAAATGAACAAAGGTGACAACCTTTCCAAGCCATCGAAGCGAATGGAATAGATTAAAAAAAGTAAAAAATAAAAATAAAAAATTCAGTTCCTATAATTATCGTTAAAGTTGATTTAAATTCTAAATTTTTTTATTTTATTTTAGTCTTCATAAATTTTAAAACTTCAAAAAATAGTCCATGTTGTCACTTATTGTTGTCATGTTATCATGTTACCTTTATTTCATAATGATAGTTAAGGTAGCATGACTATATGCATCACAACCATTTTTTTAAAAAAAAATTATAAAAACCAAAACCAACAAAAAAATCTTTTAAAAGACCATATTGAGAGTGATTAAAATTATCTTAAAGCAAATTCAAAATAAAAAGAGTTATACATAACGAGGCATTATGTCAAACACATAGAGAAAATGACTCACTGACAGTTGCAGAGGAGTATGCACTTAACCATGTCCTCGAACAAGGTGGGAGAGCGAAACAGCCTTCCAGCAAAGCTTCTATTTTGATGATCAATTGGCATACTTCTGAACTCCCTCACGGCTTTCTCTTCCGCTTCGGAGAAACGCAGCATTCTGGAGACTTGACCCTAAAACGGCGCCGTAACAATAGAGAAGAAGTGGAATGAAATTAAGGATGGAAAGCAACGAATTGGAAGAAACCGCTAAGGAGAATGGTACCGTTAAGGCGCGTTGTTGCTGAGGGGAGAGTGAGTGAGTGGCGTGAACCCTAACGGCGAGGGAGGAAGGGCGCTGAGAAATAGAAACGATGAGGGAAGAAAGGGCATCGTGGTGGTGGAGACGCAGAGGGCGCGTGAGGGTTTTGGAGAGAGGGTCCCACTGATTTGGTGCCATCATGAAGAGGCCATTGCTGCATACTGCTTTCTCCAATTGGAAAGCCTCTGTTCCTTGTGGAAGTGGAAGTTCCATGTCACTACAATGGTGGTTCTGTTGCTTCTCCATTCTGCCACACTTGTTTCTTTTACTGCATAATTTTCTCCATAAAGACTTGCATCACTCTCTAGTCTCACTCAACACTATAATAATGGTGCTTCCACGTTCAGCCTTTCAACATTTAGCTTCGGTTTGTTTAAATAAATTATTTTCACAAATATTTATTATATATGAGCTTATATCATAAATGTATAAATTAAATAAGTTATTTTGCTTGGATATGTATACTTTAAAAGCATTTATATAAAATAGCAAGTATTAAATATATTCTTTGTATATAAGCATCAATAAAAATTATAATATTTAAACATTAAAAAATTATATTATATATGTATATAAATGTATAAATATAAAATTAAGTATATTTTTAATTTTTTTTAAATATTTAAATTTAAAATATTTTATTTAGATCTTTATTTTTTAAAATATATTATTTTTTTATAAATTTTTAAAATCACAAATAATAATAAAATAAAATAAATGAAAAGTTATTTAAAGATCAAATTTTGATGCAATCCATGAAAAAATATGAGAACGTAACAGTTGACGGCAACATTAAAAAATCCAAAAATATCAAACTATGATTTTAGTGTTAATTTAAATTATATTAAATTAAAATAAATTAATTATAATTTAAAAATATAATTAAGATATTTTATGAAATAATTAAAAAAATTAATAATAAATTATCTAACTTAATTTAATGTAATTTAAATTAATATTAAAAACTATAATTATAATATATTAAAAAATAAAAGATTTAAACTAAATATTTTAAAATTAAAAAATTAAAACTAAAATTTAAATATTTTAAAATAATTAAAAATATATCTAATCTATAAATAAATAATTAGTTATATTTTTAAATTTATATTTTTATACGTTTAATTATAGTTTTAGGGTAATAACTTTGAGTATTTTATCTCTTCTTTTTAGACATCTACATCCTTAACGTTACATTCCTCTCTCATAGATGTATCTATTCGGTCATTTGTTTCAACTATTCCTTGTTCGATATGATGCATATACAGCCACAAAGCATCTTTAAAAAAGATTTTCATCTTAAACAAATTTTTTAACTCATATCTTTAAACTTTGCAACTTGCTTAAAAAATAATATATAATATAAATTAAACATATAAAATTGCTACAATCTTGGTTTGTCATTGTTCTTTTTCTATGCTAACTTTTATTTAATGTGATTTCATCAGTCTTATTTTCAGCCAGTTTTATATATAATTAATATTATTTTTTAAGATCATGTTTATTTTTTACTTATTTTTAATGGTAGGATAAGTTAGATGATTAAAATTTTTAATTAAACTTATCCAATCTTCTTTATTAAAGTGTCTTTTTTTTTTTACTAAAGTGACAATTTAACCTATTTTCAGACCATTCTTGTTTAACACATATTTTTATAAATATTTTATCATTTTTTTCATTTCAACCAATTTTGAATTTTTCTCCATTATCACCATTATTTTCTTTCCTTATTCTTGGTTTATGATATTTCAAAGATTATTTTAACAATAAATTTTAGCACAATTTCGTTGAAACAGGGTTTGAATAAACATTATTCAACTACATATAACTTTAAATTAATTAAAAATAAAATACTCATATCTAAAAAAAATACTATATTTTCATATATTAAAAGAATTACAAGATGTTGTTGAACATTAATGTGGGGTTGCAAAGTAAAAAAAAAATAGAATTCTAGCTGAAAAAAATAATAAAGGCAAACATAGGGACAAAGTGTTTATGAAAACATGTAGGTTTTACAAGTTTTTAAACTAAACTTCTGTCAAAAGATTTATCAAACAAGCTCTCTGAAAAAATACTTCTCAAACAAATTAATTTGATTAAACAAACTTTTAAATCAATTAAATAAGGTAAAAAAAAAATATGTTCAAAATAGTGTACTATTCTGTCTTAAGCGTCTTGCTAAAGTGAAAGAAGGAAGTTAAAAAAGAAAATTAAATTTAAATTGGAAAGAAAAAATAATTTTTTTTAATTAAATAACATAAAATATATCATTATCTAAATTTTCTTTTTCTGTAATCATTTTCCTCTTGTGGTGTATCTTGTTGACAGAAAGTTAAACAAAGTTCAATTTGATAAGAATTGACTTAACTTAAAGCTAAACTAAGTTTGATATAAATTATTTTTTTAAAACTCAAACTCAACTTGATTCAATTTCACAAACAACTTTATTCAACTTGCTAATTTGAATTGCATAAACCTATCATTAAAATAAATTTAATTTAAATACTTTTTATTATTCTCAATTAAAAATTTTTTAATGAAAAGATACTAATATAATTTAAATCATTAAACTTTAAACATTATTATTTTAGATGCTATATATTTTTATTTATTTAAATAAAATTAATAAATTTATATAATAATATTATAACGATGTTCATATGAGTTTAATTATAGAATTAATAATATACCTTAAAACAATTAAAAAATTATATAATTTTGTTTGAAATTTTACATGTATAAATTAAGAACCATATTATTCCTAACTTCGTACATTAACTAGATCAAATTATATTCTAATTATTAATTTACTCATTATTTTTACAATCGATTAATTATATATGTAATTATTGACCACAATTATTAATTAATTAACTAATTTTTATATATTAATAATCATATATGTAACTAATTAATCACAGGAGTAATCAATTAATTATATAAATAACTGATTAACTATATTTAGTTGAATTACTAAATAATTTTTTGTTTATCATATTTTATATATCATTAATTACAGTAATTAATTAGGTATTGGATTAGAAAACTATTAATTAATTATGAAGACATACACCGTTAATTACAGTAATTGATTATATATTTGATTAGAATACTATTAATTAAAATTATGAAGATTTTTTTACTGGGTGCATGAGTACTATGCATACGTGGAGAATTTTTTTTTATAAAAAATTATATAATATTGTTTTACATTATGCACAGTTCTCCAAGTTGCAACTCTTTTATCCATCTAATATTGACTTGTATCCGTTTTAAAAGTTATATTCAAGACTTCGCATCTTCCGCCTCTTTTATTAAAGTAAGGTTATAAAATTAAATATTTATTTAAACGAAATTAAAAAAATATTTATTATATAGGTATTGAAAGAATTACTTATGATTATAAATTTATATATCACATTCTTTATAAATTTATCCATCATATATTAAAATATTAATTAAAAATTTGTATAAATTTATGTTCATGCTTTTCATTTTTAAAATAAATTATAATATTTATTAGAAAAATTACAGATGTAAAATTTTAAATAATAAAAAATAGTTAGTTCACTGATTCCTTCTCATCTCTCTTTTATATATATATATTTTTTTTTCTACCTGCAAATGCAATACCGCAATGATCTTTTTTCCTCCGCTGGTGTGTTACTGTCTTGTTTCCTTTGTTGGAGCTACTCAAAATGTTACAACTCTATATTTTAGTATAACTATGCTCTTGCATAAATTTTATATGCGCATGCAATGTAGATATTTGAAGCTGTATACAAAAATATGTGTAAAAATAAAAATGTATAGGTAGAAGAAAGATTCAGTTGCTCTTATCTTAATCTTTTGGAATGTTATTGTCACTGAGTTCTGTCTGTATTTTGCACACTCAACCAACTATATATATATATATATATATATATATATATATATATATATATATATATATATATATATATATATATATATGTGTGTGTGTGTGTGTGTATTTTTCCCAATAATCCAAAATGCAGAAAATTTCTTTATACTTTGTTGCAAGTCACCTACCAGTCAACACAATGACCCAATCAGAATTTTCCCCCTTTTTTTGGTTATTGTTTTTCTTAATTTCTTTTTAAATTTAATTTTGTTTCTTATCTTCATGTTAACAAAAGTTTTAAGTCAATGTTCTAGTTTAATCCGTATAAGATGTTGTCCTTGTTATTGCCCAATTTTCTGATGAGATAAAACTTGAGGAAAGGGCAAGTCAACTATGAGGCAAGTAGACATCTTCCGTGCTTGTGGTGGCCAGATAGTGACATACACGATTGTCTGAAGGTGTGAGATAGGTACGTTGGCAAAGAAACATTCAAAACCTGAGAAAGTCAAATTGCATTGTTGCACCTTAGTAACTACTTGTTTATGCCTTATTGCCATAATTTAAAACCTTTCATATTTCAAGGAAGGCTTCTTCTACCTGTCAATACTTTATGTCCTTATGTTTCCCCATACAATAATGTTTTTGTTAAATTTGCATAAGTTTATGTTGATGTGAATATTGACTTTGTATGTTGTTAATCCTATTGGTCATTCTTTTATACTTTTGTTTAAATGATGTAGGAATATGCCATGGTGTTAGCTAGTGGTAGTTCTTAATTGTATTACCATGCAACATTTCTATTCAAGTTGTTTATTCATTCATTTTTTTTTACTAAATGTAATGGACACTGGATAAAAGAAAAAGGTATTAGATTGTTGACTTTTTCTCCATTAATGTAATGAAGTGATGGGGGGATTTAATTTGCTTGATTGGCACTGAATGCTGTCAACAAAGGATCTTTTTATTCAGTACTAGACAGTTATATTACAAGAGTAGCAAAGTCTTGTGTCTTCCTTTAAGTTGATCATGATCATGGGTGAAAGAATCCTAGTATTCCTACTACTCATTTTCAGTTATTTGTTGGTAGCAATAGCAAGAACAGCTATTCAGGATTGTAAGTTCGGTTTTAATGTTAAGCCTCTTGAAACATTTTCTCATCATCCAAATGGCATTTTTGGTGTACATATGTTCTGTTAAGACTTTGCAATCTACAGAACTAGCCTTTAACATCTTTAAATAAGAAATATTCAACCTGTTATTCAGTTGTGAAAAAAAATTGATTACTTGATTGATAAGCATCAAGTTTTGGAAAAGTCCTTCAGCATTCACTCTTATCTTCTGCTATAATTTTTGTAGTAAGGGATTGAAGTATGTCTTTGTCTTTCTTTTACTTCTTATACAGACACAGCTCTGATAGCTCTAAAGAATGAGTGGGAAAACACACCACCTAGTTGGGTTGGCGCAGATCCTTGTGATGATGATTGGGATGGCATTCAGTGCTCCACTGGACGCATTACCGTCATGTACAGTATCTTTTAAATTCTTATATGATGCTGGTACCTTCTGCTGAATTGTCTTCTATTAGATTAACTTGGTTGCTAGTATTTCAGATCATTAGCTAGCATGGGTTTGTCTGGCCAGCTTCCTTCAGATATTGGATTACTATCTGAATTGCAGATTTTGTACGTCTAGTACTTTAGTATTTTTCTAATAATATGTTATATCCATGTCATTTGAAACAATGCTCAGCTTCAAACCCATTACTTATTGAGAATGATCAAATACTTTTAAGATTAACTTGTCTGCTGAATGTGTGGAATATACATCAAAATAATGTTGAGGACTGAGCATCCTGCAGATTAATGTTTGGCAAATAGAAAAATGTTAGCAACACATTCTTTGATACACTTCTTATGATTGGTCAAATTTTTAAAAATTCAGAACACTTGACTTGTAAATTGACAATTTTTTAGAAATCGCTTAAACTTTTTATAAAGTAGATCATTCACAAAGAATGTGCTCAAATGAGAGTGTTGCTAGCTTTCCTCTTGGGATCATGGCAAATATCTATAGAATTGTGTGAAGACTTCATTTCATTTTTCTTTATAACTTCCCTGATTTGAGTATTGGAAACCATTGTCATGAAGTGATACCTTTGTGCTTTGTTCTTGATTTTTTTCTATGCAGGGATCTGTCTTACAATAGAAATTTAACCGGAACACTTCCCAGTGAAATTGGAAACTTGAAAAAGCTGACAAACTTGTAAGGCAGTGATTAATGTTGTTAAGATTATAAACCAAATCTGATTAAGTTTGATCAAACAACTCTGACAATGCTCTTTCTAATATCGTCTTTCAGAATCCTTATTAATTGTAGTTTCACTGGTCCTATCCCAGATACAATAGGAAATTTACAACGGCTTATCTTCCTGTAAGGGTTGTTTGCTTTATTTTTAATATATATATATATATATGCCTCTTCATTTGGTTGACCAATAATCCTTTGATGAGAATTGCATTTGAAGTCCCCTTTACTTGCTATGTGGACCTTTATGTTTTGAATATCATATTTCCATTTCTTGCTTTTGCACTCTCAGTATAATTTTTAATGCTACTGATATCTCTTAAGATAAATTATGCTAATTTCAATTGCAGATCTTTAAATTCTAATGGTTTCAATGGGCCAATTCCACCTGCTATTGGTAATCTCTCAAGAATCTATTGGCTAGACTTGGCCGAAAATCAGCTTAATGGGCCCATCCCAGTATCTAATGGAACTACTCCTGGTCTTGATATGTTGTACAATGCAGGGCACTTGTATGTAAAATCCTCTTTGTAAAAGTTGGCACTATCCTTTTTTTTCCTCTTTACGGTATTTCCTTTATTTATATATCAAAATCCTAACATATTTCCATTATCTACAGTCATTTTGGGAAGAATAAGCTTTCAGGCAATATTCCTTCTCAGATTTTTAGCTCGAGAATGACTCTAAAACATGTGTAAGATCAAACTCTTTGTTTTTCCTTCTGGAATTTGTTTACACTATTGAACAAGTGGGGCAGAGATTTAGAATTTTCTTAATACTGACTAATAGAAAATGGGAATAAACTAGAAAGGTTTTGTCAGAAGAAAACACACTTGTCATACTGTGGAAGTCCCCCATGTTTGTTCTGAATCACTACTTCTTTCTTCTGCTTTATTTTCCTTTGTGTGTCCCATTGTGGAGGCCCTCTTTGAATGGCCTGCTAATAGGTTAGTATATTTCTCACTTATTTAGCATTAAGTTGGCAACCTGTAATTGCCTCTCATAGTAAGGGAAAAAGAAAAACATAGGAAGATATTATGGAAACCATGAATTTGAATTTATAAGAAAATCTTTATGGCAGGCTTTTTGAATCCAACCAATTTACTGGCAGCATTCCATCTACACTTGGACTTGTCCGGTCTCTGGAGGTGGTGTGAGTGCCCATATCTCATATTTAAATTATGAAATAGAATTTCTGATTATTTTTTGTCTTTAAATATATTTTTGTGGCTGCAGACGTTTTGATGGTAATTATTTAAGTGGAACTTTGCCTCAGAACATCAACAATCTTACAAAACTTGGGGATTTGTAAGTAGAGAAAACGGTGTTCCAAATCAAGTTTTCATTAGTCCTTAGGTAGAATGTTGGTATCCTTTGTGATAAATTTTAACTATGCTGATGGAGGTTTTGATTTTATATCTGTCAGGTTCCTGTCCAACAATCGCTTTTCTGGTCCCCTGCCAAACCTTACTGGAATGAATGTCCTAAGCTACCTGTAATTAGTAAACCATTCAACTAAGATAATTTTATTTTTTCTATATAATTCAAAATGAATACTAATTTTTGTGACAATGGCTAAATTGGTTATTAAATTACTTGGAAGGGATATGAGCAATAATAGTTTTGATCCATCAGATATTCCACCCTGGTTATCAACTCTACAGTCTTTGACAACAATGTATGTCTTCCTTTATCTACTCTTTCAGTTATCAGCTTTCGTTATCTCAGGTTTCAACACCTAAGTGCTCATAGTTTTTTTCCCTGCAAGTCAGAATAATGGAGAATACTAAAATTCAAGGATCCATTCCTGTTTCTTTGTTTGGCCTGTTTCAGTTGCAGACAGTGTAAGCACCAACTTGCATGCCTTTGACTGTTCCATTTTATGATGAAAATTAATAGCAACAAATCTGACAGGGTTCTCGAAGTTTAAACATATTTGCTAATGAAAATTCCTGTTCATCTTTGTTATATTGATGTATAAGCTAATTTTTTATGTGGCTCATAGGGTGCTGAAAAACAACGAGCTAAATGGCACTTTAGATATTGGCACATCAATCAGCAATCAACTGGAACTCCTTGATTTGCAGACTAATTTTATTGAAGAATTTAACCCACAAATTGATGTCTCCAAAGTGGACATAATGTAAGCCATAATTACAGTGACTAGTTTTACAATTGGTGGTTTCATTAATTCTAGAAGTAAAAGATATTTTCTCTGGATGTATTAGTTTCAAACTTTCAATATTTTCATTTTGTCTTTGTTTTCCCTCTTATAAGGTTGAATATTAATATGATATATATATTTATCTGCAGACTTATGAATAATCCATTTTGCCAAGAAACCGGAGTTGTACAGACTTATTGCTCCATTGCAAAATCCAATGTCTCATATGCAACACCACCAAATAACTGTGTGCCTGTTGCCTGCAGCTCAGATCAGACTTTAAGCCCCAATTGCATATGTGCATACCCATATACAGGAACTTTTACTCTCAGAGCTCCTTCCTTCTCTAATTTGGCAAACCAATCTGTCTTTGTAATTCTGGAGAAATCTCTGATGACATTTTTTCAAAAGCTTAAGCAACCTGTGGATTCAGTTTCTATAAGCAATCCAAGGAAGGATATATTTCAGTATCTTGATTTGACTTTAGAAATATTTCCATCAGGCCAAAATAATTTCAATCACACAGGGATTTCTAGTATAGCTTTCATGCTTAGCAACCAGACATATAAGCCTCCTCCAAATTTTGGACCATTTTATTTTATTGCTGATTCATATGGACACTATATGAATGATACAGGTATATCTGATTCTATTATTAAGAATAAAATTAATTATAGTAACTGCTCCATTTTAAATTGTACCTTTCTCTTGTCATTTAGTATTTGAAGGTCCTATGGCAACCAGCAAAATGTCACACACCGGCATCATAGCTGGAGCTGTTGCTGGTGGTGCTGTCCTGCTGTTGTTATTGCTCCTTGCAAGTGTTTATGCTTTCCACCAAAGGAAAAAGGCAAAGAGAGCAACTGGGAAAAACAATCCTTTTGGTAAGATAACTGTATACTTAACTTCTTCTTTATAGCTATCATATAGGAGTTGAACTTATTATTATGTTTGATTTGATTTCATAAAATGCAGAACAATGGGATCCGGATGAGAGCAATAGTAGCATCCCACAGTTAAAAGGAGCAAGGCGCTTCACTTTCCAAGAGATACAGAACTGCACCAAAAACTTTTCACTGGGCAATAATATAGGATCAGGCGGTTATGGGAAGGTAATGAATGCCCCTTGTTTACTTCATCTCTCTATTGTAGTTAAGCAATAGCCAAATTGATTACATGCAATGCAACACATCTATTCACACCTACTCAGTAAGCAGCATTTGATTGTAGTTGGTCACATCAGAAGTTATGCATGAACAGTGTAGTGTAAAGCTATATGTATCCAAGACTATCCCTCAATAATATGCCTGATGCAAAAAGATTATATAATCAACTGCGTTATGAGTTTCTCTTCAGTTCAATTTTTTTTTTTTACTTTCTAATTTACCAGTTCTCTTTTAAAATTAAAACTCATCCTTCAAAGAATTTTGTGGATAATGTGTTGGAACTTGGAAAGTTCAAGTTAATTAATTAAAATCTAGATTTTAAGATGGGGAATGGATCTTTATATGTTAAAATTTCACATGACCTTGTTGGGTGAAATCTTGTAGTTAAGGACATGTCAAGTTTAGGTGAGGCCTTATCTAAATTTGTAAATATTTATAAAGAGAGAGGGATACATGAAATTTTCACATGACAGAATCATGTGAAAATTAAACACAAGAGGATCCATTCTCAACCAAGATGACAGATTCAATCGCAGTGTCATATATAGTGTAGAATGTATAATGTATTTTCCATCAATATCACCACATAGTTATGTTACCCTTTCAGGAAGAGAAAATGAGATATTTTGTCGCCAAGTTTATAACTAAAACACTGCTTAACCTTTTAATATACATTTACAAAGTGTCTTAAAAGTTAAAGGTAATGTTGGCAGGTTTATCGGGGAACTCTTCCAAACGGGCAACTAATTGCAGTAAAACGA
Source organism: Canavalia gladiata (assembly GCA_037954105.1). Classification (NCBI taxonomy): domain Eukaryota; kingdom Viridiplantae; phylum Streptophyta; class Magnoliopsida; order Fabales; family Fabaceae; genus Canavalia; species Canavalia gladiata. Next base: position 52,578,348 of record CM075662.1, read on the forward strand.
GCTCAAAAGGAATCAATGCAGGGAGGATTGGAGTTCAAAACTGAGATTGAACTTCTATCAAGGGTCCACCATAAAAATCTTGTTAGCCTTATTGGTTTCTGCTTTGAGCAAGGAGAACAGATGCTGGTTTATGAGTATGTTGCAAATGGTACTTTGAAGGATACTCTTTCAGGTGCATATTTATTCACAATTTAACGTTATCAGTGCATATTTTTGTGGAGGATATACACATATTTATATTAATTTATTTGCCATAGCTTGTACCAAAGAAAATTATTTGACATGGCCACGGAAAATTGAGGTGCATGAAATATAGAAGGATTAGAAATATATTTTATTGAAGAAATGTGTGGGGGTTACAGTTTCATAAGTCATAACTCTTGTGTTTTTTATAATTTACCAAACATATGTATGATTATATTTATGGTGTGAGCAGGGAGGTCAGGAATTAGATTGGATTGGGTGAGAAGGCTAAAAATAGCCCTTGGTGCAGCCAGGGGATTGGATTATCTGCATGAACTAGCCAATCCTCCTATCATACACAGGGACATCAAATCCACTAACATTTTGCTGGATGAGAGGTTGAATGCTAAAGTATCTGATTTTGGCCTCTCCAAGCCTTTGGGTGATGGTGCAAAGGGTTATATTACCACTCAAGTCAAAGGAACAATGGTTCGTGTATATATATATATATATTATCTTCTAAACTATGTCTTTTGTACTATTGTGGGCGGGAACATAATTAGTTGTTGAAAGATTTTCTTAATGGATTGTGGCCTGTAGGATGCAGTTGATTTGTGCACTTATTCAAAATTGTTAATTAAATAGTATTCTTTTGAAACTTTATCCACCCTGAGATTTTGACAATTTTTATTTAGGCATCTAAAACTAATATTTCGTTACAATAAATAAATAGATAGTTGTGTAGTCCCATAACGTTTCTTGTTTTCAACATTTTCTGTATAAAATGTTTGAAAACAAAAAACAAAATAAAAATAAGATACCATTTTTGTAAATAAAAATAAAAACAGAACATGTTTTGGTAAATCAGACAATCCTAATATTTTTTTAACTATATAAGCAAATAGATAGATGGGTAGATGCATGAAATTTCTGATACGATAAAGCTACCTAATTTGGCATGCATTGCCTACATACATACATGTGCACTTCATTTGAAGGAGTGTCATATAATGGAAGGAATGGTATTTGAAAGCTATGATACTAAAACCTTCAATCTTCAACTAATTAATGTAATGAAGATGGATCATTTTGTACCATTAAGTTGTGATTAATATCTCTTCAATGCATGCAATTCATATAAAGACAGAAAACACCATCTCCTGTGTCAACATGCAGTACCATCTTAAATTCAAGAATTTTTGGATCTTATGAAAATAAAGGATGCTAATGGATTTTTGTTTGTGATGTAGGGCTACTTGGATCCTGAGTATTATATGACTCAACAATTGACTGAAAAAAGTGATGTTTATAGCTTTGGAGTGCTAATGTTGGAGCTGATAACCGCAAGAAGGCCAATAGAGCGAGGGAAATATATTGTTAAAGTGGTTAAGACTGTTATTGACAATACAAAAGAGCTCTATGGTCTTAAGGAAATTCTTGATCCAGCTATGGATTTAGGAACAACACTAAGCGGTTTTGAGAAGTTTGTGGATCTTGCAATCCAATGTGTTGAAGAGTCAAGTTCTAATAGGCCTTCAATGAATTTTGTGGTGAAAGAAATTGAAAACATGTTGGAGTTGGCTGGTTCCAACCCCAATGCTGAATCAGCATCCACTTCATCTAGTTATAGTTTAGGTAAAGGGAGTTCCCGGCATCCTTATGACAATGAATACTTTGACTCAAGTGTGGTACTTCCACGTCCATAAATCAACCTTATATATGTAAGTCTTTGACCAAACTTCCATATTAGTCCTTGAAATTATATGAGTTGAGGGGATTGAGGGGCTGGACAAGAGTGGAGAATGTTGTAAATATAGTGTATTTTGCAGTTACCTTAAGATTGAAATATTTGAGGAGAAAACCTTGTTTAGCTTCTTGTATATTTTCAGATTTCTTGTTGGTTGGGATTTTGTAACATATTACTTGTGATTTGATAACACATTATGGAAATGGTTTGTGTTCAGATTGGCTAGTTTAGTAGCAGGATTGTTTAATTTATGTATTACTTTGGAGTTTTGAACATATTTCAGATTTTTTTTCCTTATCTTTTTACTTCCCATTAAATTTGGATGTTAGGCATTCAACATGAAAATGAAATTTATTTACTTTTCATTTTTGATATCATGATTGAGGCTTTTTATTGTTGCATTAAATGTGACTGCATATATTGATAAAAAGAAAGAAAATGTTGACTTCAATTCCTTTTAAGCATTTTTATTAAAAAAAGTAAGGTGTTTAAAATTAGTCTATATTTAAAAAAATAAAAAAAATGTTAGTAATAAATTCCTCAACTTACCCTTTTCAGCACACCATTATTAATTAAAATTAATTTAAGACCACTAAATCATAGGGACATGATTTCTTAATCCAAATATTTCTCCATTTCTTTTTCCAATCCAATGTGAGTCAACGAGGGAATAAAGTTCTAACACGGTTTTAGCAACGTTCGTTTCTTATCTCCTTAATTACAAATAACAAAACATTGCTATCTTTAAGTCATTAGCAATAGCAATAGAAAGTTACCCTCAGCTTAGGCATTTTTCATTATGGATTAAGACATTTGTTATATTTCTCAAAGTTTTATTAAAAGGGTACATGCAAATCAACTATGCGACAAAAGTGGAGTCTATATGCTTCCACCATGAGAGATTGACATGCATATTCAGTCTTCCAAATATCAAAAAGTCTGTAGAAAGGAGCGGAAACATTCAACCCTTATAAATTTATTATATATAATAATATTAATAATTATTTTTTATTTGTAATTGACCTTTTTATAATGGGACGACAACTTGTTTTAAAATAAGCAATCATAAAAATAAAGAGAGCATCGCAACAAGACTTCACAAATTGATAAGATGCTTATCAGTTAAAAAGTGAACAAATTTTAATTGCAGTAATTCAAGTATTTTTGGTATTCTTTTACAATTAAAATTATACTTCGATAACTAGTATAATAAAAATTATCATTAAAGGCTATTTTAGTCATTAACATAAAATGTTAATTTTAATTAAAAATGGTACTATACTTAATTTTGTTCCTAAGAAATATTAGTTACACGAAATCATGCTTTTTGGTTCTTCATTGACTCATAAATTTGTGAGTATTAGAGTAAAGTCTTTTTAAATTTTAATACTTATGACACAATTTCTAATTTTCAATTTTTTTTCTTCTCCAAGGAAGGAAGAAGTTAGTATGAAGTTTGTAACATTTTTATTTTTTAAAAAGATATAACATTCAGTACTTTTAAATTGATTTTTAAAATTTTTAAAAGTTAAATTTTTTATATTATCGAATGAAAAAGATTTTAAAAGTTACCTTTTTATTAAATCTTGTAACTTTTTTATATCATTTTTTAAAATGCTAATTAAATTTAAATTTTAAATCTTATATTATAATAAATTTAAAGATATCTTTATTTGTCAGATAAATTAAATTTAAAATTATTGTAATTTAATCAAATTTTAGTAATTTATCACATATATTGATAAAAAGAAAGAAAATGTTAATTTCAATTTTTAAGAATTAAAAAATATATTTTTATTAAAAAGTCAATATTAATTTTACTTATTGTAATTTAATCAAATTTTAGTAATTTATCACATATATTGATAAAAAGAAAGAAAATGTTAATTTCAATTTTTAAGAATTAAAAAATAAATTTTTATTAAAAAGTCAATATTAATTTTACAAAGCTTAAAATTAGTCTATATTAAAAAAACGGTAAAAAGATTAATGTTAGCAATAAATTCTTTAATTTACCCTTTTCAGCACACCATTATTAATTGAAATTAATGTGAGAGTAGTAAATCATATGGACATAATCTCTTAATCTAAATATTTCTTCATTTCTTTTTCTAACTCCATTGTGAGTCAACAAGGGAATAAAGTTTCAACACGGTTTTAGCAACATTCAATTCTTATCCCCCTTAACTACAGATAGCAAAACATTGCTATCTTTAAGACATTAGCTATAAAGGGTTACCCTGAGATTAGGCCATTCTGGATTAAGACATTAATTATATGCGATAAAAATGGCATCCATGAGAGGTCATGACATGCATGTTAAGTATTGCAAATGTTGCAAAAGTCTTTAGAATGGACCCGAAACATTCAACCTGACCCTGTTGTTACTTCGCTTTAAGGAAAAATCAAATATCTTAATTACTAATGAAATAAGTTTATAATTTATTAATATAATAATATTAATAATTAATTTTTATATACAATTGAATTTTTTTTCTAATGGCACTAGAGCGTTTTTTTTAAATAAACAATCATAAAGTTAAATAGATTATCACAAGAGTTGACAAAATTGATTAGATGTGTATTAGTCAAAAGGTGAACAAAATTTAGTTATAATAATTTGACTATTGTTGGTATTATTTTTTTTATTAAAATTTAAATTATACTTCAATAGTTATTACAATATAAATTAACATTAAAGATTAATTTTAATTATTAAAATAAATATTAACTTTAATTAAAATATATATATATATATAATTATACTTTACTTAAATTTTGTTAAAAAATATTAGTTTCACAAATCATTCTTTTTTTTTTCAAGGAAAGAAAAGACTAGCATGAAGCTTATATTACAAAATTATATTATAATTCATACAACATAATGTTTAATTTTATCTCCTTCTTTATATAGTTTATTACATTACATATTTTTCACTTTCCTATTTAGTATCTTTTTTATAGTGAAAATGGTATAGAATTATAATTTCTCTTTAGTCAATGACATGACAATACTTCCTTTTTTTTTTATAAAAACTACTGTAAAAGATTCATATCCTATTTGATTTTTTAAAAAATGAATATTTTTTAATTTCTCAATTGAGTTTTAACAATGGATTTTGTATTATGTATTAAAGACATATAATAATAAATTTTTATTAAAATTATATATTCAATATATTGATAATACTAAATATTATAGCTTTTAACAAAAAATTACAATTTATTAATTTTTATTACATCTTCTCACTAGTTGATGAGTTTATTGTTACTTGTTATAAATCACGCTCACTGTTCTTTTTGTTGTTACTTGTTATAAGTCACATTAACTTACTGTACACGTCCGGAAGCAAACAATTTTTTCTAAAAAAAAAATATATTCAAAAGCGTTTTATAATGACAATTTTAAAAATAATTTAATCAGTATACGCTTTTTATTTTATATGATTTCTAGAAAACTTATATTAAACTTTTTAAAAAAAATTAGAAGTAGCCTTTAATAAAGCAAGTTCTAATAAACTGAAAAGGTACGGAAATAATTCACAACTAAAAAGTAAATTGGACTTTTATCTGAAAAAAAAAAAAGAGAAGATGAAATGCTTCCCCCTGTATATAGAATATCAATTTCACTCCTTTTATTTAGAGATATACTATTATTCTTACCTAAATAATGTACAACAATTAATATAAATAGGACACTTTTTTCCCCTCTCCACTATATTGTTATGAATCTTTTCATACACTTATTTTTCTCTTCCTATCTTTCATTTGTAAAACAAAAATTGTAACAATATAATTTTTTTTATTTATATGATACATTTATTAGTCTTATCATTGTGATTTTAATAATTCATAAACAAAAAATATTAGTAATATACTCTTAACATTTCCTTTATAATTGATTAATTTTTAAAAATTAAAATAATTTATAAAAATAATCAATTTACAATATAAATACTTTAACTTTTTAAAAATTAACCAACTATAAAAAATGTGTTGTTAATATTTTTCTTTATAAATATGTCAACTTTGAGAGATGATATATCAATTTATATACAATAACATTATTTAGACCAATGATCTGATCATAAATGATTTTTATTATTATGGATACTTTTTAAAATAATCTTGATAAAAATATATTTTTCACTTCTTTAATTACTATTAAATTTTATCTTTCAAAAAATTATTGATTTTAATTTTTATAATTTTAATATTTTTATTATTACTTACTAATAATATAATACATCTAAAAGCATATTAGATCATATGCCATCTCAAAATGCTAGTATAAAATGCATTTGATCATGCCATCCTAGTTAAAAATGCTTAACAGTGATAAAAAATAATTATTTTAAAATTTATAAAAGCTAAAACAATCAATATCTTTTAAAAAAATTAAACTAAACACAACTATATTTATTTAAATTACAGCTATATTTAAGTCAGCAATTTATGTATGTTTTCTCATACTTCATTTTGCATGGAAAATATTTTTATTACATTAAAAGCCAGCCAATTTAACAAGTGAGAGCTAAATTGGAAGTGCTAATTCACTGTGCCATCATATTTTAACAAAGAAAAAATCTTAAACTGCTTTAGGAGTTAGAAAAATTGTTTTAAAACAGTGTGTAATAATAATGCATTGACTCAGTGTGACAGAAACAGGACGAAGAAAATAAAACCTCAAATCGTTTTGCATTTTTCGTCAAACTTTCCTATAAGTGGATAAGGTGGTGAGTGGATGATAACAAAAAATTTTGTTGTTCAACATTACAGTTATGAGCATGGCAAGACTTTGAGTTCTACTTCAAGTTGATAATGGATGAAAGAATACTAGTACTATTGGTGCTTTCCTTCAATTGTTTGTTGTTTGCAGCAGCACAAAAAGTTAGCAATGATTGTAAGTTCCGTTTTGATTATGTGTTCTGTGATCATAACATTCAGATACTAATCTTCATATCTTCCAATTCAGACAAGTATGATTCTTCAAGTAATAGATGAAACCCTTCTTTATATATTTATGTAGAGTCTTACCTTTGCATGTCCAAAGTTTAATCAAATGTTTGGATATAACTTGTATGTATTAAGATCGAAGATTTCAATGACTGAAATATAACTTCACTTTCCAACATAAACTCTCATGCAGTGGTAGTCCTAAAGACTTTGAGGGATTCTTGGCAGAGTGCAATTCCCAGTTGGGTGGCTTCAGATCCTTGCAGTGGTTGGGATGGCATTAAGTGCAGAGACTCACGTGTCATTTCCATGTAAGGACTCTTTTGAAAAAAAATTTCTGTTTCCTTTAGTGCTTGTTTGGAAACAAATTATTATATTTAGGATATAATTGCTTAATATTTGAAAGCTCTCTTGGAAGTTGGTAAAAATAAGCGATTATGTTTCTAAAATAAGCTGAACCAAACACATGTTTTCTCCTGAATTAATCTAATACTTTTGAGAGAGTATAACTTGCTTGTTAGTATTTCAGATCATTACCAGATACTGGTTTGACCGGCCAGCTTCCGGGAGATATTGGATCACTCTCTGAATTAGAGATTCTGTAAGTAAGCCTTTGAATTTACAGATTCAAAAAATCTAAAAGAATCCTTAGTAAATAGTAATCATATATGGAATAGTCTACTAAGGCACAATAAAAAAAAAAAAAAAAAAAGGTATATAAAAGCAATTAACTTATGTTAGACTAAGTGACCAGAAGAGTATCCAAATGAATCATAATTTGCTTGGTTTGTGCATTAAACTGGAGACCTATTTTTATGAATAGACCACTTTTTCTTTCCTAAATGTTTTCTCCTTTTATAGGGATCTCTCATACAATAGGGGCCTAACAGGAACACTTCCACAAGAAATTGGAAACTTGAAAAAGCTATCAAAATTGTAAGGATGTATTGATTGTTGTCAAGCTTATATAACCTGATCCTTTTACCAAAAAAAATTTACTCTCCCATCCTGAACAAGCATGATAAAACAATTCTAACAAGAGGGCTACTTTCTCATTTATCTTCCAGAATTCTTGTTGGTTGTGGTTTTACTGGTCGTATTCCAGATGAAATAGGATCTCTACACCAGCTTCTTTTCTTGTAAGGATTACTTTTTATTGTTCCTTTTTATTTTTATTTTTTGTGAATCAATTTAAATAATACTCTTCTGGTGGTATGGTGAATTTTTGGGTGATACTCTAAATCAGCAACTTCCTATTGCAGATCTTTAAACTCAAACAATTTTGTTGGACCAATTCCACCTTCTATTGGCAATCTGTCAAATCTTACTTGGCTAGATTTAGCTGACAATCAGCTTGATGGATCCATCCCAGTATCCCCAGGTCTTGATATGTTACTGAATACATTGCACTTGTATGTACTCCAATTCTCTTCAGCTGCCAGTTTTTCTGTATCAGTGATTTTCTTAATGTAATAAAAAAAATCTATTCAACATATTTTTAATATTGTCTGCAGTCATCTTGGGAAGAATAAGCTTTCAGGAGAAATTCCTCCCCAACTTTTTAGCTCAAAAATGACTCTGATACATGCGTAAGAGTTGTCCTTAATATTTGTCATTTGTAGTTTGTCTTCGAATATGATTGAGCAAGTACGCAAAAAAAATTTCCACTTCATATAATTGTACACGGGGCACAACACAAGTATGAATTTTGGTTGAAACTTTAGCAACCATAAAATGCACTTGTCACTTTTCTGAAACTTCACCTGACCAAGTTAAAAGTTTATATAACTGTGGTATTATAAAAATAAACAGACAGACACATACATGTTTCTACAGAGTCTTCTTACTGTCTATCTTCCAATGATGAATGGTTGATAGGAAAGAAATTCTAGCATGTACAGGAGATCTACCCTTCTGTATGTACGTATGTATATATGTATGTGTATTTATATGAGAAATTATAACAATACACTCTCTAACACATTCAGAAATATCTCTGTCGGCAGGATTTTTGAGAGCAATCTACTAGTTGGCAGCATTCCAGAAACCATTGGACTTGTTAAGAGTCTGACATTAGTGTCAGTGACTAAATGACTATATTACATCCTCAAACAAATTCATAAGTAGAATTTTGCTTGATTCTTTTTGGCTTGATTATGTTTGTGTGGTTATAGGCGCTTTGAAAATAATTTATTGGATGGATATGTGCCTCAGAGCCTCAACAACCTTACAAATGTTACAGACCTGTAAGCAGACATAAATCATAATGTGCCAACTGGAGTTTTATTCTTCACGCATATTATTGGAATCTATAGGAAAAATTCAATCTTTAAGCAGCAAGGATTTTGGTTTTATGCTTTTCAGGTTGTTGTCCAACAATAAGCTGCATGGTCCCATGCCAAACCTCACTGGGATGATCTTCCTAAAATACTTGTAAGTAATAAAGCATTCATCTGTAACACTCATAATGTTATTACTCAACATTCTCATTTGAAGTTAATGTTTCTTGTGTCATAACTGACTAATTTTTTTAAATCTGTTTTGAAGGGGTTTGAGCAACAATAGCTTTGATAAGTCAGATTTTCCACCCTGGATTTCAAATTTGAAAAATTTAACAACATTGTATGTCTTTCTTTTGCACTTATTTCACCCATGAGTTCTCAATGGATGTGGTTCCAACACTTGAATACTGTTTACTCTTTTGTTGTTTGCCAGACAAATGGAGAGTGTGAGTCTTTCTGGAAAAATTCCCGCTCCTTTATTCAGCCTTGCCTGTTTACAAAATGTGTGAGTAATTTATCTCGATAATTAGTCATAGAGTCTCCACTTTTAGAAATAAAAATATAAAGTGGTTACATATTCATCATTGTTGTAGATATAAGGCAAATTCTCTGACATGTAATGTGTTTCTAGTGTGCTAAGAAACAACTACCTTGGTGGAACCTTGGATATTGGCACCAACTACAGCCATCAACTGCAACTTATTGATTTGACGTCAAATTCAATTGAAGAATTTGAGCAACGAAATGAACTCCCGAATATCACAATAATGTAAGCCATAGTTGTTAATGATTATGGGTATTTTTTCTGTCTTTCATTGCACACATAGGTTATTTTGTCACTTCAAACAAGTTTAGCTTTCTTTTCATGCATAAGATTCAATATTTACAAGTCTTTGGTTACATGGATGAAGCATTGAGTATTGACTATAAGTATTAATTGCACTTTTATCTGCAGACTTGTGTCCAACCCGATTTGTACTGAAACAGGTGCTACAGGGAGGTACTGCACCAAGCAGAGTATCTTAAAAACACAACAGAACTGTTCGTCTGAGAAATGCAATCCAGATCAGATTCTCAGTCCCAAGTGCAAATGTGGATATCCATATATAGGAGTTTTAACTTTCAGAGCACCTTCCTCTTTTGAATGGAGAAATACAACATCCATGGAGGAAAAGTTTTTAGATATTTTTCAAACTCATTCTCTACCTGTGGATTCAGTTTCTTTGAGAAGTTCAACTGATGATCCGTTTAGCTGCTTTGAGTTTAGCATACAGATTTTCCCATCAGGCCAAGATCATTTCAGCCAGAAAAACATGTCTTGTATTAGCTTTTTGCTTGGCAACTTAAGTAATTATAGTCCATTTAGTTTTGTTAGTGAAAACCAAAGTCAAGGTAACTCCATTGCAAATTTTTTTCCTCCCATTTTATAGAGACAGAATTAACAATACTAATTGTCTATCTTTTTTCTCATGATAAAGGACTTAAGGAGTCAAGTAAATCATCAAACACTGTCATAATTATTGGAGCAGCAATTGGTGGTTCTTCTGTCCTGCTTGTGTTATTAGTCCTTGCAGGTGTTTATGCTTTCTGCCAGAAGAGAAGGGCAGAAAGAGCAATTTCTCGGAGCAACAATCCTTTTGGTAAATAATTATAAACTATGTTCCTGCAGAGTCACGTGGAATTCTATTGATTTATATTAATTTTCACAAAATGCAGGACACTGGGATCCAAATAAAAGCAACTGTGGCATCCCTCAGTTAAAATCAGCAAGGCAGTTCTCTTTTAAAGAAATTAAGAAATACACAAACAACTTTTCACCAGCCAATGAGATTGGATTAGGGGGTTATGGAAAGGTCTTGAATATTTCTTGTTAACTTCAATGGGCTGCTGTGATTTATATATCCATACATCCATACATGTGCAAGCTGTTCTTATGAGAATAACAAATTTTAACCACATAATCATACATGGTCATGATTTCTTGTTCTCACCTGATATTTAATCTCAACTATTCATTAAGTATTTCCTGTCAGTTCAATTGCTTTCTTCCTCCCAAAAAGTAATAAAATAAAATACATAAATTGACTATTTCTTTTTTAATGCAGTGTCATGGTGCATGAAGCTACCATTAACACAGACATGCTAGTCATTAGCAAGAAACTTTATATGAGCATGTAGATAACTATAACATGTATTGAATGAAATTCAACCATATACTTCTAACAATAGACTAATAAGTAAATGTTCACAGGTTTATCAGGGAATTCTTCCCAGTGGGAAACTGGTAGCCATAAAACGAGCTCAAAAAGAATCAAAGCAGGGAGGGCTAGAATTCAAAGCTGAGATAGAACTCCTTTCAAGGGTCCACCACAAGAATCTGGTTAGCCTTGTGGGATTCTGCTTTGAACGAGAAGAACAAATGCTGGTTTATGAGTTTGTTTCAAATGGAACTTTGAAGGATGCTATTTCAGGTACTTGCATATATCTAGGTTGATACTTAGAGCAGACATTAGTTGGATTATTTACATTTACATCCACCTTTTGGCCAGTACTCGCTATTCAGTTTCCTAAGTGTTATCCCAAGGGCATTAACAAAGCACTACTCAATATTCGTTCCAGTGTTTCTTTTCTCATAACCATGATATTCAAATCTAGAAATGGTTGCTTAATGAGATATGTCAAATTCATAAATCAGTACTTATTGTACCTAATAAGTAATAACATGCACTGGTCTATGCAGGGAAATCTGGAACTGTATTGAGCTGGAGTAGAAGGCTGAAAGTAGCCCTTGGTGCAGCACGCGGTTTGGCTTATCTTCATGAACATGCCGATCCTCCTATTATACACAGGGACATCAAATCAAACAACATTTTGCTGGATGAAAACTATAATGCAAAAGTTGCTGATTTTGGCCTCTCCAAGTCAATCTTAGATGATGAAAAAGATCATGTTACCACTCAAGTTAAAGGAACAATGGTTCGTATATATCTTCTAAATATTTTTACTACAAATGCAGTGAGAATTCTAATGGGAAGTTGACATCTTATTTTGCAAGAAATGCTTTTGCAGTGTTTCAAAAAAAATTCATTTAAAATTTTTTAGAGTAAATGCTCTTTAGTCCTTGAGATTGTAAGTGTCATTCACTTTAATCCTGACTTCATAAAAGTTTTACTTACATTAGTCCTTGACTTTGTAAAATATTATAATATTTCATTCTCCTTAGTCCTTAATGCTATTGATACAATGTAATGAAAGAAGACTAAGTGGAATGAAATTTTACCATATTTTACAAAGTTAAAGATTAACGTGAAGGGCATTTATAATCTAATGGACCAAATTCGTGTTGAGAACTTCTTGAATTTATGTATCTAAGCTGCTTCAGCATATAGCTCGATCATAGCAGATACATGCAACACATACCAATACAAGGAAAAGACATCATCTTTCTAGAGCAAAATATAGTTTTCAAAATATTTTGCATTGGAGAAAATCACATTGGACTCTAGTCATTGATGAGAATTTATTAATGTAGGGCTACCTGGATCCAGATTATTACACTAGTCAGCAATTGACCGAAAAGAGTGATGTTTATAGTTTTGGAGTGCTAATGCTGGAGCTGATAACTGCAAGGAAGCCAATAGAACGAGGGAAATACATTGTGAAAGTGGTTAGGAATGCAATGGATAAAACAAAAGACTTGTATGGTCTTCATGAAATTATTGACCAAGCTATTGGTTCAGGATCAAAATTGACGGATTTTGAGAAGTTTGTGGACCTTGCAATGGAGTGTGTTGAAGAGTCAGGAGGCAAAAGACCCACAATGAGTGATGTGGTTAAAGAAATTGAAAGCATGTTGCAGTCTTCTGGTTTGAACCTGATATCTGAATCAGTAGAGTCCACTTCATCTAGACATGATTTTTATGAGTTAAGTATAATGAGTTCCCATCAGGACCATCCTCACAGCAATGAGTCCTGTGGCTCAAGTACAGAATATTTACGTCCAAAAAATGAGTCTAGTTAAGTTAGTACTTTTCTCAAGATTGAAGTCAAGAGAAGCTTGTTCATTAGTATTTCTAGGCCAAAACACAGAAAAGTGGAAATTGTGGAGCAAGAGCACATGTATGTTAGCTCAAGAGTATGACATCTCTCCCTGTAAAGATGTGATTGTATAACGAATATATAGGTTTTGATATGGAAAATATAGAACAAAAACGGTTGTTTTTCATGACATGATTTCTCATTTTATGAATGAGTTCAATGACATTCCTCATAAACTATCGCTAAACAAAGTATAATAAACAAGGTTCTTACTTACTTCTAATAAAATATCATTAATTAATTTGTCAACAGGTGGCACCACATATTTACTGAAAATGTCAGTCAGTTAATGAAAAATAATGCAAAAATTATTTATCTTATATTTGGATGAAATATTTTAATATTTTAAAAAAATTAAAAAATTAAAATATTTTTATTTAAAAATATTTTATTTAGATAAAAAATTTAATTTTTTTATTTAGATGGTAGATTTAAATTTTTTATTTAGATTAAATAATTTAATTTTTATTATATACAAAATTTTATATTTAAATATTTATAAATTTATTTTAATTTTATTAGATATACAAATATTTTTATTGTACAACATATTTAAATTAATATATAATTAAGATATAGCAAAATATGATTATATTATTTAATATTAAAAGTATTATATTTGAAAATATAAGAAAGAACAATAAAAAAGATTGATAAAAAAAAGTAATATGAAAAGAAAAGAGAGAATAATAAAAAAATAACATTAAAAAATTATTATTTATAAAAATAAAAGTAAGAAAATATTGAGAAAAATTAATTTTTACTTTTTTAAAAAAATTAATTTTTTTATTTTAATTTATTAAAATATTTTTTAAAACTTATAAAATATGATATTTTAAAAAATATTCAAATAATTTTTTTTAATACTTAAAATTGAATGTTTTTTAAAATTAATTTTCCTTCGTAAAATAACTTATTCAAAAACAAAGATATTGATTTGACAAATCGAAAGGTAATTCTCAAGGTCCATGTTATTTTCAGTTGGAGTTTAACCAGGTTCCACGTAACTAAAGCAATGATAATATATTTTATTATTTTCCTAAGCAAATGTATTATTAACGATAAGATAAAGCCACGGATTTTTTCTTCTATTTGGGGTTATATTATAAACTTATTATGTAAAATAAGGTCGTTTATAAACTCTTGACACGTGGCGGATCCAGAAATTGCATCACAATTGGTGAGCTCCATCTTCATGGACCAACAGCAGCGTGCGACATGCAGAATGCTCCTGCTGTGCTGCATGCAGGATGAGCCATACGGTATCTAATATTAATTGAAATTTTATTTTAAAATATTAATTAGTATTATAAATAGTAAATTATAAATTACTTATGTTACATTAAATATATTAATATTATGATATTAATAAAATTTCAAACAGTTTCATAACATAATATTTATTAACATTATTATGACATAATTAAATATATAAAAAACAACAATATTTTTAAAATGTAAATATATTTTAATTTATAAACTGGTAATTATTTTCAATTTAAAAAATTAAAATTTTAAAATATTAATTACTATTATAAATTATAAAATTACTTATGTTACTTTAAATATAATATTAGTTACTATTATAAAATAATAAATTATAAAATTACCTGTGTTAAAATAATAAATACCACCATTGTTTTGTTAGTATTATTATGTTCCAATTTATAGATTTGATATAATTTTTATTCTGATAATTAATTGTGTTAAATATGTAAATTATTAAATGATATTGTGTTAGATATTTTTTTAAAATATATATTTTATAATATTATTTTTAAATTATTATTTATAATACTTTAAAATTTTTGTTAATAATAATAATAATTTCTTTCAAGAAACATAATAAATTTTATAATTTATTATTTTATAATACTAATTCATATTTTAAAATAACATTCATTTTATAAATTAAAAAATATATTTATATATTAAAAATATTTTTATATATTTAATTATGTCAAAACATTATTAATAAATATTATTTTACAAGAATGTTTTTAAAATTTTATTTAAGATCATAATAATAAAAAAATTATTTAAGATCATAATATTGTTTTAAAATTATTATTTTATATTATATACTCTTTACAATTTTTGTTAATAACATAGTAATAATTTCTTTCAAGTAACATAATAAATTTTATATTTTTTTATTTTATAATAATAATATTCAGTTTACAAATTAAATTATTTATATATTAATTATTGTTATATTTTTTATATATTTAATTGTATCATAATAATATTAATAAATATGTTATGAAACTGTTTGAAATTTTGTTAATTTCATAGTATTGTTATGTTTAAACTAACATAAGTATATTCTAATTTATTATTTTGTAATACTAATTAATATTAGAAACTGTCTGAGCAGGGACACTTTGTATGTGTCCCATGGTGCAATTAACCCACCTATCTATGTAATTGGTATGTGAGAGCTTTGTTGCATCACGGTGGAGCTCAACAATTGTAGCTCAATTTCTGGATATGTAAAAAAAGTTGTGGAACAACACATGAAAAAAAAAATGGAATTTTTTTTTATACAACCATTTACATCTGAATGCAAATTATCTTATCTCTTTTTTTAAAAAAAATTAATCATCCGATCTACAGGTAAGAGATGTATGATTATTATTGGGGTGTGAAAGTAGCAACGCTCAAAGAAAAAACAATTTCGCAAGCAAGATGATAATATATATATATATATATATATATATATATATATATATATATATATATATATATATATGAGGTATCAAAGTTCAAAACTACAATAAAACCCATATCATATCAACCTCTATATCACTTATCCGTCACTGAAGAGAGATCCGTTAGTTACTCTAACAGAATTGCTATTTAGATAACTTTGCTTGAGAGATAAGGAACTATTATAGAATAAAAAAACCAATGCTATGAATGTAAAATTAGAAAATAAATTAAGGGAATAAAAAACCATTTTTACCTTAATATACTTAGGTGTTATGATTAATTACTCATTATGAGTTTTCTAGCTCAACTTTTCAATTTGGTTACAATCACAACCACAGGTTTAATCGTATGGTCTTGAACAAAGTATCATTGGCTTTACCATCATTAACTCACTTCCAATGTCTTTGCTGCTCTTAATTTGGTTGGAAGGTTAATAAAACCATAAATATAATGAAAGAAACCAAGAGGTGTAAAGTACTATATATCTTAATAGTACAATTTAACTTTGAAGAAAAAGGATAACAACTGAGTTGGTCAAGATCTTTCACTTTTCTAACATCATAATTTTTAAAAAAAGATTCTATGTCAAGTCATTGGTTTCTCCATTAGGGCTGAAATGTGCCAAATACTCTTGTGAATCCCACGATCAAGTATCATTCCAACATGCCACCTCAATCTATTGAATCCAATTCGATCCAACATTGGCACATAAGTTTTGTTGAGTTGTGATCCAAAGCAAACAAAACGGTCAAGCCAGAATAGACCCCCTGGCCTCAAAACCCTGTATATATCATACAGTACAAACTCAAGCATGGTATCTGGTATCCAATGGTTTATGGCATCCATGGAGTGCACAATATCCAGCGTGTCGTCAAAGAATGGAAACCTTTGAGAGATGCTAATATGCATTGGTACCAAACCCCTTGATGCAATGATGTTGTTGAATGGACCATCCAAATTCAGTGTGCTTGTAATGATAATTACATTCCGTTCCCTCATTCTTGCAGCAAATGTTCCAGTTCCACCACCAATGTCAAGTCCAGTACGAATTGTCCCTGCAGCTTTGGTAGCAAGCACTTGATCTATTCCAAAATCAAGTCCACCATCATCAAAGATCCACTTACTCTTCTCTTCACCTTGTAAATCAAAGCAACTTTTGCAGTCATAGGACCCTGGCTTATTCTTTCTCTCAATAAGGCACTGATAACTTTTACAAGTATAAGCATCCCAGACAATGTTGGTGTCTGGTGGGGTTGTCCAAAGGCTCTCTGGCAAAGGTGTTGGCTCTGCATAATTTGTAGGAGGCTTGGGGTGGCATCTCCTACGAGGCAGTGGCTCACACCCTTTGAGCATGAGCCTTTGTGCAAGAACATCATCTATAGGACATTCCCCTCCAATGTCATATGTCATATATTGGTTTAACTCTTCTTGGAACTTCAAGCATGCTGCACCAACAGGTGTGTGAATCTCACCTGCTCCTATCCTTGGTGAGTACCCAAAAGGGAGCTTGTGAGGCCCAAGTGCCAAAGTGAGCTCATTAGATGTAACAATTGTTGTAGAACCATCATTGCCAAGCTTCATAGTCACTTGATTCTGATCTGCGTTGTTGGATTGCTTGTCTTGTTGGCGGATAAGATCAATTAGCAGGGCCTGGACAAGTAAGTTTGTGGAGTTGAGTCTGTGTTGTAACTCAAACAAGAGTGACTGAGTGGCTGCAAGTTGAGCTTTGGTGGAGTTGAGTTCCTGCAATATAGAGTTTGTTTCACGAGGACTCAAAGAGGAGTGATACAAAAAACTAAATGGGCCGGTGAAGATGTAAATGGTGACAAGGTTGGTGAATAGGACTAGCATAACAGACTTCAGCTTGTGTTTTTGGTATGCCTGCGATTTTTTTGAGTATTGTTGGTCATGAACTTCGTTTCCCATGTTGGTTTGGGAGAGGTGAATGCAAGATAGGAAATGTTGATGTAATTTGAGGTTACCAGTGAAGGAATTAATGATGCTATGATGTACAGATCCAAGGAAGGAAAATAATTCCACGTTCTGTACATGTTTCTGATAGAATGGGAACATTGGTCATTGTGACTCGCCGGTATCGACGTACATGCCTCGTGGCCTGCACCTATTTAATGATACTTGCAAGTTGAGAATGCAGGTTATTGTTGTTTGAGCACCATCTGCGGATCTCATCCCCTAGTTCACTTGTCATGGATAAACTAATCAACAATCCAACATTATTTGGCAATTATTTTTTAGTGATAACTTGATTCCCCCCCGAGAGATTTGGCCAAAAATGATGCTGGATTCCAGGGTACATGAGCAACATAATTTAACCTGTTACTACAGGTTACCACTTACCAGAGTTTTAATTATTACTATTTTCTATTCCTTACATTATTTTTTACATAAAAAGGTATATTATTAAGTTGAAATTTCATACAAGTACTTAGATATGTATAGTTTATGAAAATATTTTTTTATTTTTTATTTTTACTTCTATTACAAATTTATTTTCATTATATTTTCTGCTTTTAAAATTTTATGAAAAAAATATGAAAACAGAAAAAAGTTTTGTTTTATTTTATTTTATTTTTACTATTTTTTTGTACAAAACTTTAGAAACAGAAAACAATATAATATTTTTACAAATAAAAACAAAAAATATTTTTCCAAACCAATCCTCATCTTAATTTTTCTTTGGGAAATAGACTTCATCATGACTTTATCTTTTGAAAATGAAAGTTACTTTCCAAAAGAAGACGATAAATATAACAGAAAATTAGAGACTAATTAGTCTACTTAATAAACGAGGGATACATTCGTTCCTTATTATTTATTTACTCTACCTTGTATCAAAGAAAAGAAATAGAACAAAGATTATTTCGGCTGTGAGGGTGTTGGCTGCAGGAAGCCTTTTGCCATAAGGCTCTCCGCAGCTTCTCTCACAGCATCTTGAATTGGTGTGAAGACGAAGCCTAAGTCTATAAGTCTCCTTGCTGCATCTTTACATGGTGTCAGGCCAGGTTGTGTCTCTGCTGGGAACCTGCTTTTACTTCTTGTTCAGATAATTTGGCACCCAAAAGTGCACAAGCAGACCTTAAATATGAATTCTAATTTGCTTAGCTAGAAACTCTATCTGGTTTTAAATAAAAAGAATTATTAACCAATACCCTAAGGATACTGTTTAACAAATTCAAAATGCAAAGTTTTTATTAAAATTTACATTGGAATGCATTAGAAATTACTGAAGAAATGCATCAATAATTTTTTTCTACTTTTAATTCTTTAACCAGTAACATTAGAACACTGGTTAGCATTTTTCTTAGCAAGTTGTCCTATTTCCTACATGACATACAAGCCAATATATTATTTATCTTATCCAACAAAGAAAAGGGGAGAAATAATTTCGAACACCAGTTTCCAAATAAACATTGTGTTAGGAAATGGAAGCCTCCAGATATAAGGGTGGAGGAGTAGAGTCCAAAGGAGCTGAAACAGCCATGAATCATGAACCGGATAACTACCTACCAGCATGGCTTAATCAATCACATGCTACCTACCAATCGTATCCCTACAGCAAAATTATTTTAATTGAATCCACCTATCTAAAATTTCAAGGACTAAATTGACGCTTTCCTAATTTTAAAGACTAGGTTCTCCATACTTAAAATTTTAGGGCTAATTTGGTGTATATTACTCTAAAACTTACTCTCTAACTTGAATGATACACTTTCTAATTAATGAAATCCAACAGAGACAAGCAGATGAAGAAAAGATGGAAAGAATGAAACCTGTGAATAGGGAAGTGAGGGTACAATTGGGAGACAATGGAGGCAAAAGTGGAAAATTGGTAGATACCATTGGTACAAAGATATCTACCAGCAGCAGTGGGGGTTTCGTAGAGCAACACTTGAGCTTTGGCAACGTCTTTCACATGCACCGCACCCAACCAGTGATACTCCTGCGTTTCCCTCGATCCCATCATCAGTCTCTGCAGCACGGCCGAGCTCGCGTTGAGCGACGGCTGCAGCAGCGGACCAAGGCACGTCGCCGGCAGAATCGCCACCACATCCACGCCCTCGAACCCCCACGCCGCTCTCTCCGCCTCCGTCTTCGCCACCGGGTACCACTTCCCCTTCGCCTTGCAGTATTCCACGTCTGTCCACGACGACTCGTCCATCACCCTGTTCGCCGGCCAGTTAGGGTTCGGAACCAGTGCGGAGATGGAAGAGGTGAGAACCACGCGCCTCACGCCCACGCGCCTCGCGGCTTCGAGGATGTTTTTGGTGCCCTGCACTGCGGGCTCCAACAGGTCCTTGTGTGGGTCCGCGGGATCCTCGAGCGTGCAGGGGGAGGCCACGTGGAAGACGCCGGAGCAGCCGGAGACGGCGCGGGAGACGGCGGCGGAGTCGAGGATGTCGGCAGGGAAGAGAGTGAGGCGAGATTGGGCGTCCGGGTGGAGGTTAAAGAGGTGGGAGGGGTCGGAACCGGGGAAGATGGTGGCGTGGATGGTGTAGCGTGGGTTTTGCTTCTCCAAAAGGGTTCGAACCAGCCACGAACCGATGAACCCGTTGGCTCCGGTTACGCACACCACCTCGTCCCTGATTTGGTTAGCCATACTAATGCTCTTCTATCTTTTCTCACCCTTCTCCGAGAATCGCAAAAAGTGTAAATAGCGTTTCCAAGATCAAAATTACTGTTTGAAGATATCCATCAAATTAATTCTTAAAGGATTAAATTGACATTAAAAACTAAATTAATTGATTCCTTTTAAAATAAGAAATAGATGAATTCAGTAATTCCGAATCTTTCCAAATGTACTTTTCAGAAATAATTGGAAATATTATGATTTGGAGTGTTATAAGTATGATGCCAGTGCCGTCGCTGTTGTGTACGTATCATCTACTGTCTTTGGTTGAAAAAAAAAAAAAACTGCGTTTTTGTTGACGACAATGACGAGTATCGAGTCCCGGTAATAAAGTGGAGTGCAACGCTTTTGCTTTTTGCAGTTTTGCTTGCCTTCTTTAACTTTTTATTTATTTATTAAAAACAAGAGGTTGTTTATGTTATCCTTTAGAATGCTTGCTATTTATTTCGATTTATTTTTCCTTCTTAGAAATTATACTTTCTAAAATTATAATTGTCGAGAAAAAAATGCTAATAATGCTTTTTAACACATTTTTTTATTTGATTAATTTTTAAAAAATATTTAAAAAGTGAATATAAGTATAATTATGATATTATTTTTTTTCTAAAAAAATTAACCTGCAAATTGCCATATGTTAATACAGATGACATTGTCCACCGATCCAGGCTACGGAAAATGGCTTTTTGTGACAAAAAAAAATTGGAAACAAATGGCAAAACACATGGGAGCAAAGCCACTTAATGGAGTCTTTGGAAATTGAAAAGGAAAACTTTCAACTTATGCGAGTTCCTTCTTTCAATTTCTCCTGCAAATTCATTGTTCTTGGGTTGAGTTCTATTAGCCATAAAGAAGCTCTAGTAAATGCAAACAACAAAAAAAGTCATTATCTTAGCTTCCTAAAAGAAATTGAAGATAAAGAAGAAAAGTTGGTTGTTAATTCATTCTTTATCTTTCAATTCTTTTTCTTTATGAAAGGTGAATCATAGGTAAAATTTAATTATTTATTTTCTCATCAAAAATAATTTAATTTTAAAGAAAATTTTAAAAAAAAGTTTAAACTAAAAATTGAAGAACTAAATCTTCATTTTTTAATTTTTGTTGTACTTTAATTTTAAATAAAAAAGAAATTTAAATAAAATGTAGGAATAATTTTATAACTTTTCTTACTTTAGAATGAAATTATCATTCAATTCTAAAAAAATTTAGAAGTTTAAGTTTAATTACATTTGGATGATTTTTATTTTTACTTATTTTTTTGCAACTCATAAATGAAAGTAAATAAGATCATTTTATTTAATAAATAAATACATCCAAACTTTAAAAAAATATTTTTGGATAAATAAATTAGACTTAAACTTTAAAAAAATTATTTAACCTATCTAGGAATCTATTTATTTTTATATATTATATATTTATTTTAATATATTATATTGTATAGTATTGATTTTAATATATTTTATTTATATAATATTAATATATATATATATATGTTTTAAGTTTATTTAATAACTTTTTTATCTTATAAGTTTTAAGTTTAAAGTTTTTTCAATCAATCATTTATATAAATTTTAGGCTTGTAGGTTTTTAATCAGACATAAAAAAAATTTAACAGTTAACCGTTAACATTTTTAAACATATCGAATTTGAACATTCAAAGTCTAACTCACCCATTTTTATCTCTACTCATGTTATAACATGATTTTACACTTAAGGAGTGTCTTATTGAAAATCACAACATCAAGTGAGTGAATTATGTCACGACATAACTTCTAGTATTAGGCGATATGTAGAGTGGGTGAACTATGTCACAACATAGCTTCTAATATTAGACGATATTTAGTGTGACTTTCGTTGTTGCGTGAGTAAATCAAGCTACAATGTGGCTTCCAATTAATGAAATCATAATTTAGTCTCTCACGCTATCAACCACATTGTAGCCTAACATTCATAATAAGCCAAGTTTTAACAACATGAAAAAAGTAAAAGTTGGTCTAGAATTCAGTAAGGTTCTATGACTAACAATTATCAATCAAAATATAATTATTTGAAATAAATATAAAATTGAGGATTAAAAACCTTGTTGCCCTTATAAAAAATTTTGAAAGTGAGAAAATTTAAATGAAGTATGTATATAATGAAAACAAATCAAGACGAGGAACACATATGTAATAAATAATGAAGATAAAGATAAATAAAACAAATGACAACATGGGTGTGTAAGGACTAAGCATGGTACAATCCCACAACTTATTCGAGGATCAAAAATTGAATATGATTGCATTGAATGGACTAGATAGCATTGAATATTGAAATTAGAGGAAATAAATTGGCATATGGAGGAAAATAGTGTGTTGGATATTTGGACTGACAAGTCCAACTTAATATCGATTATGTGACTAAATTAAATATATTAAAATGACAATTTGAAATTAAAAACTTTGTCTGATTTCTTAAGAGGCTTGAATTAATACTCAAAAAGTTTCTCTCAGTGAAGCATATATGTGATAAGTTAAGAAGGACTATAATATCCTAAGTTTTGAGTGGAAGACGAGATCTTCATTTAAAAAGGAAATGAAATGTATAGACGGTTGATTAGTTGTAATACATTATAGTTGTAATACATTATTCACTGGAGAGGTCCATTTCGGAAAGAGAAAGAGATAAAGAGAATGTGTGAGGTCCTTGCATGTATGTTACAGAAAAAAAATATATAGAGAGAGATAGGAATAAAAGAAATGGAGAAAAGGAAATGGAGAAGAGAAAATTGAGAGGATCTTTACTCATTATATGCATAAAATGAATATTTTGTAAATTAGTAATGTATGAATTATTTGTTAAGCCCTTTAAGTGAGATAGTTGAGAAATATAATGATCGATTCACGATAAAAATATATTATAATTCATGAGAGTGAGAATTTTTAAATCTAATGGATATGTTAGCTAAGTTTGTGGTTTCCAGTGATTTGAAGATTTGCTTCTTATAGTTGAGACTATTTTGATTAAACTTATATACCTGGATGAGACACTAAAGACTATCATTATCGGTCGAACAATTTCATGATGTTTCCTGAAATGATTATATGTATGGTGATTTAAGTGTTGTCATAACTATATTATTGTTAGAAAATAGATCCCAATACCCTCTCCCCTTGTATTGATAAAGTGATTATAAGTATTTGAGCTCACATGCATATACATGCAATCACGATGAACAAATCTATACTTGTGAAGATTATTACGATATGAGACGTTATAAACATTAGTTTAATTTTGAGTCTATTATCATGAGAACTTGAGAAAAGATTTTAGAATAATTTCATGTGCATCTATTACATTTGTTTGGATTTTGGATGAGGTCGGTATATCAAATAGAAAAATTTGTATGTTTGCATATGAAATTTATCTGTATAATGTTAATAGAGATCAGTTAGTATTTTATTATTATTTCTTATAAACTGTATTTAAATGAAATTTTTTACTTTTATTTTTTTTAATATAAAATTATTTTCTAGTAGATCTATGACATGGAACATTCTATCACAACATATAAATAAACATTGACTTAACATGGAAAACAAGTATCATGCTTAATGATTAATGATAACCACTGTATGATAGAAATATTGATTGAAAAAATAGAAATATAAAAAAAGAAATTTTAGTAATCTTTAACTTAAGTAAAATGACTTAATCTTCCTTATCACTTCAATTGTAATAACTTAGAATACTTACATTCAAATAATAAATACTATTATAGTAATAATTTATCTCTCATAAAGATAATTATATATGTATAATATATATGTATATTTAAAAAACACTATATCTACAAGATTTATTGAATATAAGTAATGTGAAAATACATATTTAGAATAATAACATATTTAAAAATTAATAAAAAAATATTATTTTAAATATGGTTTAATTTTTAAATTTTATAGGAAAAGTTAGATTTTCATTTTCTTATATAAAATTTTTTAACAAAAAATATAATTAATTTTTTTTAAAAAAATATTTAACATTTTTTTTCTTAGAAAAAAAAGACGTTGTTTATATTATAATGTCTTATATTTTAAATTAAATTAATTTTTAAAAATTACTGTTAAATTTATAATTGTTGAAAAAAAGGAATATTAATAATATATGTATTTTTTACTTGATTACCTTATTAAAAATTTAATGTAATTTTTAAAATATTTATAATTATAATGTATATTTAAAAATTGTATTATAAATATAATTAAATTTTTCTTATTGTGTAAAAATTTTAAATTTTTATATTTTTTCTTATATAAATTTTTTTAACAAAAATATAATTAATTTTAAAAATATTAATTTTTACAAATATGTTTTAAATTTTTTATATCAAACATTAAAAAAAAATTTCTATTTTATGGTTAAAAAAATTCATACCATAAGCATGGTTTAAGAAAACTTTTTATTATTGTTTTTTAAAATGTTTTGTCGTTATATTTTTCAAAATAAAAAAATAATTATTTTAACCAATACTAGTTTCATAAGAATGTTAGTTTTTTAAAATATTTATATCAAATATAAAAAATTAAAATTTGTTAAATTTAGAATAATCCACCAATCAAACACTTTCCTAAGATAAATAATTTCATTTTTAATATACCAATAAATTAAATACATTATATTGAAATAATTTATGCTGATTATTTTAAATTTTAATTTGTCCAACATAATACAGCGGCATCGTGTCCTGCTGCTTTGAGATCGGCGTTGGTTTCTTCATTTGCCGTCGCAGAAGAAGTGGGAAAGGTGATACCGTGAAATATTGAATTAAATTCTGTAATCGAAGTGAAAAAGAGGATTAAATGTTCATTAAGTTAGGGTTGGGAGAAAAGAATTGATTGGAATCAGCGATGGACAAGGTTGTGGAGGAGGTGGAAAAGGTGAAGAGAGAATGGGACGAAACATACAGCAAAGCGCAAGAACACATCAAGGCAATCGGAGAGTATGGGAAATCAGGAAGACCGAATGAGGAGAAAAATTCGCTTGCTAGATTGAATGGAATCGCTCAGGATGGCTTGGCACTCCTTTCTTCCTTCATCTTCAACCTCGACCTTCTCGCCCCTCAGTTACCTACCGAACAAGAGGTCCTCTCTGCTCGCACCTTGCTTCAATCATGGAAAACCCTAGCTCAAGAGTACACACACTCTCTTTCTTTCCATTTTATTACTTTTGCCTTTTTGGAAATTAAAATATTATGTTTATCATTCAATGTGATTAAAATGAAATTTGATTTGAAAAAGTTGATTTAGTAGCGAATTATAAGTTATAATATGTTTGCATTTTTTGTTGATAATTTTTATTTTTTGAAAAAAAAAAATAGTTTGAGATTAAGTCTAAGGAATGCCAATCTGCAAGCCAAGGCTAACTTGAGGAAAGCTGCTCAGGAGGAGGTAATATACTGTTTTCTTGTTTAAGTTTTCTCATGTTATTTAAAACATTTTCTAATCGATGACTGTCCTGCTGAACTTATGCTATAGTAGTAGAAGATTATATGGACGGAGAACCTATTAATTTTATCATGATCATGGACATGTGTGATTTATGTTTCTTTGGATTGATGGGTTGTGGTACTGTGACTTATTCTTTTTCTTTATGGTGTAGAGAGAACTACTTCTCGGTGGTGGAGAAGAGTCCACAGTTCGCAGACGCAATTTACAGTATGTCCTTGGCTGGGGTCAAAGTTTGCTTTTGCTTATTGTTATTTATCAATTGGTGCCATTTCATTCTGGAAAATTCAGTTGCTATGATGGTGGGATGAAGTATTTTAATTCTCAAATTTGTGGTCTTCTTCCAGGACAAAGGCTGGGATGACATCTGCTGCAGAGAGCATCACAGAAAGCCTTCGTCGCACTCGTCAGTTGATGGTTCAGGTTAGTTGTTAGGAGTCTTTCTTTTCTAAACTAAATCTTTGGTCACGCCCCCTGGTTGTAATATTTTATTGTCATTTTCCTTCTTTCCTCCATCGTAAATATGATTGTTTTTTATGTCTTGATTATCATACATTCATACTCATTGAATCTCTATCTTTATCAGGAGGTTGAAAGAAACACAAGCACTCTTATGACCCTTGGTAGGTACATTTTCCTCCCTTTCCCCCTGTCTATATTGATGATGGTTCTTCTATCTTTTGACTTCTCCTTTAATTTGTACTGGTTTTACATCATGTTTTCCTTTTGGTGTATGTAAAATTTATATGAAGCCTAAGAAAAATTTATAAAATAATTTTAAGCTGGCCAAATAAGTCAGTTAGATTAGAAGAAAGAAGTTTGTGGGGAATGAGTTTCAAATTAGCTGGCGGATATTACATTAATAGCTTCAGGCTGCTCCATGTCTTAAGTTTAAAGCCCTCTTTTCTTTCAAATGATCTTCTTGTCCACCCCACAACAATACTGCAAGGCACTCAAACCTATCTATATTTTGCAAGCTTAATTCAAAATTGATGAGATTAATCATTCATGTGAAATTTCCTCATTCTCTTTCTATCACTAGCATAATGCAGTTCAGTGATAAGAAAATATCTGTTAACAAATTGAAAGATTTGATTAAAACCAAAATTATCCTCTGCTTACTTGAATTAAAGCAACATGAACTGAGCATTATGGTGAAAATTTTCAAGGAACTCCCCCTAGCTTCCGTTTGGGCTTGAGCTTTGTATATTGTTTGGCCAATGGTTTTTTGCAATATGCAAGGGCTTGGTGTTTTTCTCTGATGATACCATTTTTATGTGTGTACTGTTCTTTCTTTCTTTCTGCATCTATTTTATTCTTTTCCCTGGGATTTCCTTTGATCCCCCGTTCCTCGCCTTGGCCTTCCAAATGATTAAGAGTAAATGAACCAAAATAAGATCTAAGAATATATTTCAGCTGTCCATGAGCAAAGTTCATTAACCATGAAAAACACAAGCTAAATATTGAAGAAAAATAAAGTTGAAACATCCTGGCTGCCTGTTAAACTTCAATTATGTTGAACTTGTTAATATCTGTGAAAATTCTATGAAAGTTTATTGGTGTTAGAATTAACGAATTTGAAGCATTTTATATGTAAGAAGTATGCTCAAACAGCCTAAAATATAGAGCCTTAATGTATCATATGCTGTGATGCAGTTAACTACAGACTGAGTTGATGCTTAAGTATTAGTTTGGATTTTGATATGTTGGAATCAAATGACCAGACTTTCAATAGGGATGATTTTGACAAGGATAATACTTGCTTTTTGTTTCACAAGGTAAAATACTCATTTAGGGGATGACTGGGAGTAAAAAATAGAGAGAGGGGGGGGGGGGATAAGAAAGGTAGTGAGTTTGAATGAAGGGCTAAGAGATGACTTTTTCCTGCTGGATATTAAAAGTTAAGGGAAGGGAAAGAGAGGTAAAGCATGTAAGTTTTATTTCCAAATTTTGAGAAACTTGAAATGGAGGCTTGATGGAATTTGAGGGATGCTTATTGATCCTTATATAATGCACATGAAAATTTGTTAATACAACTTTACACCATTCCACTTAGTGCAAAAATAAGGTTGAGTTTTATGTATAATTTGGCATAGGTTGGATTTTTTATATGGTTCCAATAACATTAGTAACTCACTTGTTTGCCAATTAACTTGTAAAGTGTTACTCTGGGCATTTAATAACGTGCTAGAGAACAAGAGGGTGTTTGGCTAATCTATAATTTGTTTAAGATTTTTAAAAATTGCTCCAATTTTTAATCAATTTTGATCACTAGTAAGTAATAACTAGGAAATTCCTTCTATTTTGAGTCTACCAAAATAACAATGACATAGTTATACAGTTTTTGAATTACCTTAAGCTCCTTATGTGTTGTAGATAGCATACTACGTTATAGCTTTCTCTTCTAGGAATATGACTTTGTGCAATTTAGCTTGTGCTGATTCTTTTACCAATCTTCTTTGATGCATTATGTAAAGATGCCTCTTCTTTGGTCACTGGTTGTGCTGGAGTGCTCATTAGTCGTTGGTACTTTAGTGGAATGATATTAGTTTTGACTTATTGAATTGACGTGCTGATATTTTCATTATTATGATTGAGTGTGAAATAATAATTTTGTTCTGGATATTTGTTTTTGCAAAATTGCTTGGATATATAGATGAATCAACTGGAGTGTTAAAAAAGGCTGAAAGTGAATATAAAGGGCACCGCTCATTGTTGATGAGAACACGAAATCTTCTATCTACAATGCAACGCCAAGATGTCATAGACAGGTATGAAAGAAAATAAACGGGTTTGTTACTCAAAACACGTTGCTTTTATCTTCCTAAATGCTAGTAATTAACTCATAACTTGTATTTGAATAGGGTGATACTTGTGGTTGGCTTTTTGTTGTTCTCCCTTGCTGTTCTTTATGTTGTTTCCAAGCGGATTGGACTACTTAAGTTGCAGAGACAGGTCACTGAGGCCATAAAAGCTGGTTTGGTGGGACAGGCAGAGCTAAGACCTCAAGCTGTTGCAGATGACGTGAATCTTCATCAAGTCAGAGGTGATCGTGTTCATAATACGGAGGCTCCTTTAGAACAAAGAATACATGATGAACTTTGATGCATTTCTAAGCCACAGTATCATATGGTGTTTGTTTATTTACGTTGAGAAAAATCCTGTATCCCTATAACACAACTTCAGCATCCTCCTAATTGCTTAAAAATGACAAAAGTGAAAGTATTTGCTATCCCGAGAGTTCGAAAAGCATTTAATACCTATTTTAGAAGTAATGAGAATGATTATTAGGCTGATTGAAATTTTTTCTCTCGTTATTTTAGTTTAGGCTGGAGCCTTTCAGTATGTGCGGCCTCTTTCTTGTTGATACAGTGATAATGTTTTAATGGAATTTATGGAAAGAACGAGTTGTCTTTGCCTGCCTTTTCGGTGTAGCAATGCTTGTCTAATACGCATCAACTATATTTACGATCCGGAAGATGAAATTTATAAAGCATTATACTACGAGGGTGCTATATGATTTCGAGATATTTATAAAATAAACTTGTGATGCTAATGGAGTTTCACATGCACTGAATCCAAATTTAAAAGTCATGATTACAAAATACTCAAACAAACACTATTTTATTATTAAAAACATAATTTTAGGCTTGCGCAGTGTGAAATTGGATTGTGGCGTTTCCTCCTGCGCATAACTTGCATGATGATTAACGGGTTTATTTTTTTATTGTCAATCTTGTGGCAAATATTCTATCCAACTTCAGTTAGGTTCGCAATTATATTCGTTACATTCATGAGGATGATCAACATAGCACAACATGGATAGAGCCACCTGGGAACTAGTACAAAATTAATGCTTATTCTTTATTTTATTAACAGAAGCTACTGCTACAGGCCTCGGAGTTGGAGAAATTGTTAGGTATGTTAAAGTGATGATTACGTGGAGTATTCATATAATTTTTTTTTTATTTAGATATATACTTAATTCTTAACTTCTTATATTTTTCTAAGTTTTGAATTTAGTTTCTCTTTTTTTTATTAGTTTTGGTTCTTATATCTGTACAATTTGGATGACAATTTCTTTATTAGTCACATCATTATTTTACAGTTACTAGAGACCAAAAATGTTACTCTGAAAAACAAAAATTTTGTAAAAATATAAGGATTCAAAACATATTTAAATTTATTTTTTCTAATGCTGATTTTACAAGAAACAACAGGAGAAAATGCAAGTGCAACTGTGCAATGCCTTATATACTTTTTGAGATGGTAAAACTGGCTGTCCAAACCGATTCAGGTTTTGGGATTTATTGGATAAGGTTGAAAAGACTTAATTATTTTTATTCGGATAACAAACTAGAAGTGTAAATTTAGTCCAAACCTTCGTTTCATACTTGTCTACTTGAACCCGGTCAAAGAAAAGTCTGAATATATAAAAAAAAAGTTATAACTAATTCCAATCTAAAATTTAAAATTCAAACCTTATATTTTAATATGTTTAACTGTTTTATTACCTCTACTTTTGATATTGGTTTTTAATTAAAATTGGAATTTTTATCTCTTAACCAACATTGGCCTTTTAATGCTGACATTTTGCAGCAATCGCTAAGTTAAAATTTAAATTTAAATTTGAGAACATTTAAGTCCTAAGAAGCTATATTTAACCTTTTTTTAAAAAAATATCTTAGGTTTTATTTATACAAATTTGATATATTAAAAAATTAACAATAAACAAATTATCGTGTGACAAATATTATAGGCTTTTTGCAATTGCCATTTCATACAAATTTCAATATAATTCTGGTCCAAGGAGAATTTATTTTCTTATGACTAAATATGCGTTGTCGTTACGAAACAATTAGGAACCTAATATAAAATAATAATGAGCTTATTGTTTATCTAATCCATTTTATTTGTATGAACAAAATCTACTTACACAATGGGACCCTCAGATTATTTTTGTTAGGTAGGTTTTTGGAAGGGAAAGATTGGATGTTAGGTACTATCTTCAGGTCAGGCAGGAGAGACATATTTGGTCGGGGGGACCGTGAAATTTAAGGGACAAAATTGAATAACCCAATGTGATATGAAAGAAGTTGGGCCCGCCCGCAAGACCGAAAGAAGGCCCATTGGGCCATTAAGAAGAGAAGGCAGACACTGCTGCAGATATTAATAATTTTGTGACGCTCCACCACACCACACAACGCATCCCTCCTTCCCAATTCTGATTCCCCCTTTCCTCTCCGAACCCTCGATCGAGAAAAGAGAGACACACACACGCGCTCCTATATCCGCTCCTCCACCGTCGCTCTCTCTACCGAACACATCAGCACATGGTCAGTTTTTCTCTTTCTCTTTCCTTTCATTTTCCGATATATTCTCGCACATCAAAATCTAATTCCGCGAATTTTTAGTTCTTTTTTATTTTCTGGATTTTATTGGCTTCTGAACTTCTTCGCTGTTTTCGGTTCTTGCTGTTAAGTTGAGTCCGAGCTGGATTCCTTCTTGATCTGATCGTCAAACTTGAACTGTGGCTTTTGTGTTTTATATAAAAAAAAAAAAGAAAAATCGTGTCATTTTCAGATCTGATTTCGATGTCGATTCGGTGTTTCGATTGAATTATTTTCAAATTGATAGCATTCTATGATGATTTTATCGCAGATTACAACAGCTTGTGAAGCGTTTGTGTTTGATCCGTGGAGAAATGAGATTTGTGATCTGACTTTTGCGGATTCGATTTTATTTATTTATTTTAATTTTATGAGGACAAACTTGTGGATTCAATTTCTTTCATGGGGTAATTGTTGGGAGTGGGAATTTTTAATTAATGCATATATTCTTATTCTTTTATTAGGTTTATTTTGGTAAAGTTTCTTTTATTAGATTTATTAATGAATAAATATGATTTTATTTTGGGATTGAAGAAAAGACATCAACCATAACTCGGCTTTTCAGTGATGTTTACTTATTTTGGTACTAATCACTATTTGTTTCTATCCCCTTGATTTGGACGATACTATGCTTGTAGAAGTGTTGTTTACTTTGTTAGTTAGGGTCGTATTCGTATTACATTTCATTGTTCACAACCAACAAAGTGACTCCCTATTTTTAAATCATCTGATTTTTCTTTCTCACAAGTTTCGATCCTATTATTTTAACAACCCTTTGTTTTGTCTTTCTTTGAGTAACAACATAAATGGCAAACTGATTAACCCTTTTGTTTTTCTCTTTGCTTGAGTGGCAACGTAAATGGCTAAATGATTAACATGTTTTTGTACAATAACTCGGGATTGGTGATCTGCTTGTGCATTGAATTGATGACTTTGATGTGTCTGCAACTGCAATTCTATAGGCAAACGCAGCATCAGGTATGGCAGTCGATGATGACTGCAAGTTAAAGTTTTTGGAGCTCAAGGCAAAAAGGACATACCGGTTCATAGTTTTTAAGATTGAGGAGAAGCAGAAGCAGGTCATTGTGGAGAAGCTTGGTGAGCCAAACGAAGGCTATGAACAGTTCACTGCTAGCCTTCCTGCTGATGAGTGCCGTTATGCTGTTTATGATTTTGAGTATCTGACTGAAGGGAATGTCCCCAAAAGCAGGATTTTTTTCATTGCATGGTAATGTTTGCTTTTAGATCTGCTGATAGCTTACAATCCTATGTCTTATCTGCTTTAATTTGGTTGCTTCTGTTTGTAGGTCCCCTGATACATCCAAGGTCAGAAGCAAGATGATTTATGCGAGCTCCAAAGACAGATTCAAGAGGGAGCTGGATGGAATTCAAGTAGAGTTGCAAGCAACTGATCCTACTGAGATGGGTCTTGATGTGTTCAAAAGCCGCGCCAACTAAATGATTATAAATAGTAGGCTTTCTGGTGGGAGTTCCCTTTAAGCCTTAGTTACTCATATGGAAATATCCATAGTTTGTGGGATGGTCAACTTGGGTAGTTATGGTCCCAAACTCTCAAATTTTCCAAGTTGTGGCATAAAGTCTATTGCACCTTTGACAAGCTTCGCTTGTTCCCGTGTATTTTATTATGATTTGTGATTTATACAACCTTTGCGTTTGAGTGGCGTTTTAGTCGTCTTATCCTTACTAGTTGAATTTGTAACTGCTTTGTGTGATCAGACAAAAAATGGGGTTCACTTATTTACTATTGACAATTGTCATCCGCTAATGCCGTGTGACTTCATTTGGCTGATATATGCTTTCTTTTGTATGGGCATGCTAAGGCTTCCTGTTCATGCTATATTCTTTGTTTTTCTGGTTTGTTGGAATGTGATCCTATTCAATTGGTTGGTTTTCTTACTTGAAACCAAAGTACTTCATTCATTGCAAATGTGCGGTTTATGGTCGTGCTTTATGATATACTAGCGTTAACATTTCTTTCAGCAGTTGTTCCATCATTACATTTCTTTCAGCAGTTGTTCCATCATTACATTTCTTTCAGCAATTGTTCCCTCATTTAATTTGTGAATATGATTTTTAGGATAATTTGTTTTGAATTAATAACATAATGGTTTTGTAATCTTTCAGCAGTTGTTCCATCATTACATTTCTTTCAGCAGTTGTTCCATCATTACATTTCTTTCAGCAATTGTTCCATCATTTAATTTGTGAATATGATTTTTAGGATAATTTGTTTTGAATTAATAACATAATGGTCTTGTAATCTGATACTAAGAATTTTGAAATTAATAACTTGAAATAGCTTGTTTATCTATTATCTTTCTACTATCTACAATAAAAATGTACTAATTAATATAAGAAATTTTTCATTTTAGTTACCATGTGTCATGCTTAAATTAAATGTCACTCTGGAATTTTTAATTTTGCTACCATTCTTTATTATAAGCCAAAATATTATCCTTAAAAATGACTATCGCCCTTCTTTTCTATAAAAAGAACGAGCCAATTGTAATTGTTTTTAATTGTCTTTAAGATGTTATCAAGCTTAAACTATCCTTTTATAAGTTACTGCCATTTGTTTAGTAGGGATTGCAAACTAAAGTAATTTTATGTAAGGATTTTGAGTTTGATCCTGAATTTGAATTTTATCATATTTTGTCGTACTAAAAAAATTATATTTTTATAAAATTATTAAATGATTTATAAGGATTTCGTTAATAATATAGTTTGAAATTTGAAGTCAAATAAAAAAAATATGCTTAAAACACATAATTCATATTTAAATTTATAGAACATTGATTTAAAAAAATCATTCATTCAAATTTCTATTTTAGGTTTCATTGTCTAAAGTATTTTCATTTTAAAAAATTTAAATTTAATAATTTCTAATTTAATTTGTCACTCAAATTATTACATGGATAAATTAAATATTTTAATATCTTCCATCTACCACAATTATTTCAATTAATTTTAAAAATATAAATATCAAATTTATTCCTATTTTCTTATTTTCTTTTCTCTTTATTTGATATAATTTCATACTTTTTGGATGGAAATTAATTATAAAACCTTTTAATTGCTCTTTTTTTAAAAAAAAATAAATGGTAAAACATTTTATATGTATATATTTAAATAGACTCTATCTTATTTCGAGTTTGCTCATGATTTTAAACTTATAACTTAAATAATAAGAACATATTGGTAACTAAATAACGTTTAGTTTAATTTACACAAATAAAATTCACACTTAATTTTTTAAAGTAGATTTAAGAAAATTGCGTTTGGGGAGGAGATTTGAGGGCCAGGTAATAAACTAATCCTAAACTCCTCTATTTAAGCTATGTTTATTATATTAGTTAAGTAAGGTATTTTTATTTTAAATTATGATAGATTTCACTTAAAACAATTATATAAAAAATTGATTTTAGAAGAATTAATGTGGAAAATTAATTAATATTTAAATATGATATTTTAAAATCAAGTTATTTTTTATTAATCTAATTAAGCAAAATAACAGCAATATATATTACAAAATTCGTTTAAAATTATTTTTATCATTAAAAAGTTTAAAAAAAATTACTTGTCTCCATATCAATTTCATTTACTAAGAAATCAATTTTAAAAATCATAAAATTTTTCCAAAATTAACAAGTTGACTGGTAATTTTGTCAAATAATTAGTCAACCAGTTTTAAATGAGATTTTGTCAATATTATAGTTGTTAAAAAATTAAATAAAAATATATTTCTAGGAATCGTAGCGTAGAACAAATTGGTATTTTCTTCAATCGGAATACATATGGGCATGGAGACGAGATTGTACTCTAACATTTAGGCAGCGAGCGTGTGTGAAGAGAAGCATGATGTGGTTGTGGGTTTCGGAGTGAGAGGAGAAGAGCTAGATCACGATAGGTAATTTATTCATCTCTATGCTCAATACTCAGTCAATTCAATTATTGCATCAATTGTGTGTATGCCTTCCAATTCAAGATTCTCTGTTCTGTGTATTTGATTTTTTCCAATGCTTATTTCAAGGGTTTCAGACATATATAGAGATTCAGGTTAGGAACCTTTGATGTTCTCTGAAATGCCCCTATTCTCTTGCGCTTTGTTTTTCCTTTAGTTAAAGAAAGTCTAAAGGCTAATAGCTGCTGGCCATCAAAATATGTTAGGTTTAGAATTTATGGTCGACCACACATACGTGAGAAAGGTCGAGACTAGAATGCCAGAGCTTAAATTTTTCTGTTACGTACACACTCTAATTCTGCTTGCCCATGGATGACAAAATGAACAATCCAGTCACGCCCTCACATGGGATGTTTATGTGTTGATATTACTCAAGGACATATACTTTCCCATGGCACAGGCTTAGGTGAGGATGTTAATGTTATATAGATGAAGAATTTCTTGTGTCCTCAGCTTTTGGAGCTTGGATAGACCAACTTATTGTAGTGAATATTGTTGTTGGTTTTCTTTGCTTCTTTCGGGTGCTCGCTCGGCTTGTGGCTATTTGCGACAGGTTAACTTGAGAGTGGTTAGCATGGTTTTAATTGATTTGTTTTTTCCCTCATGAAAGAGGATATCTTATCCCCTGCCTACTGTGTGTCTTTCTTTTTCTGCTCTAATGAATTTCTTCTTTTTTTTCTGCCCCAGAGAGAAACGAAGTTAAAAAGATTTGATTTCTTTTCTCCTTGCACATATTCAGAATTGTAGCATCCAAACTAAAATGATATGTTATCTATGACATGTTGATTTGTAGTTGTTATTTTGTGGTTAGCTTTAGCTTATATACTTTTTATGTTATCAGGCATTGATGAGACATGAGTGAACCTAGGTGCCATTTTATATAGATGGCTGCTATACTTTGTTGGACATCATATGAATCATCTTTCAAGGTGCAATGATGCTTCAATTTACAGAGGCATGTCACATGAAGTAGGAATAATGTTATCTTTGGTGTCAATATTTAGTTAAAAATTTTACTCTATCACTTTTTGTATTTAATACATTTTTTCTTTTTGGTAGATTGGTAGGTGCAATCACTTGGGTCAGGGAAGGAGATAGGTGACCTGCCTAATGGAAGATTGAACCTCTGACATTATCATTACTCCCCAAGCAAGAGACAGGGGCCAGTGCCAGTTGTGCTACATGCTCTTGCTAGAAGAATGTCTCTGATAGATGTGCAAAAAGCTTCCTGCTTGAGTTACTATCTTTGGCAGCTTTTAAGCTACCTTGTATGAGATACAAAGCCGTTTATGAGGTTAAGCACCTGATATATGATTGAAAATTCTATCGGTGGCTTTATATGTCAAATTATTTAGCATTCAAATAATATTGTTTTAGGTTTGAGGTAGCTTATTGATTTTGTTTGGCAATATGCTAGATGGAAGAGACCTCTCTCTGCTGCGAACAATTGCCAGATGGGGAATGCATGGAGGTTCAGAAAGACGAAGATGGTGCTCTAATTGAATTAGATTGTCAAAATGGTTTTTCTGAAGGAAGAAGGGAATTTGTTGCACCTGCTGTTGGAATGGAGTTTGAGTCATATGATGATGCTTACAATTATTATATCTGCTATGCCAAGGAAGTGGGATTTCGTGTTAGGGTGAAGAATTCATGGTTCAAACGAAATAGCCGAGAAAAATATGGTGCAGTGCTTTGCTGTAGCAGCCAGGGTTTCAAAAGAATAAAAGATGTTAACCATTTGAGAAAAGAAACAAGAACTGGTTGTCCTGCAATGATAAGGATGAGGTTAGTGGAGTCTCAAAGATGGAGGATACTTGAGGTTTCACTTGAACATAACCACATGTTAGGTGCTAAGATACACAAATCGGTTAAGAAGATAGGAACTGGAACTAAAAGGAAGTCATTGCCTAGTTCTGATGCTGAGGGACAAACAATTAAGTTATACCGTGCACTTGTGATAGATGGAGGGGGTAATGGAAATTCAAACT
Organism: Canavalia gladiata; assembly: GCA_037954105.1. Lineage (NCBI taxonomy): Eukaryota > Viridiplantae > Streptophyta > Magnoliopsida > Fabales > Fabaceae > Canavalia > Canavalia gladiata. The sequence continues at coordinate 52,615,817 of CM075662.1, forward strand.
CTAGTACGAGAGATGACAGAACTTTCTCTGAATTTTCTAACAAATTGAACCTTAAAAAAGGTGATACACAAGCCATTTATAATTTCCTCTGCCGTATGCAATTGACAAATCCAAACTTCTTTTACTTGATGGATTTCAATGATGAAGGGCTTATGAGGAATGCATTCTGGGCCGATGCTAGGTCCAGGGCTGCATGTGGTTATTTTGGTGATGTTATTTATTTTGACAACACTTATTTGTCAAACAAATATGAAATCCCCCTTGTGGCTTTTGTTGGAATAAATCACCATGGTCAACCAGTGTTATTAGGCTGTGGCCTGCTTGCAAGTGAAACAACAGAATCTTATATATGGTTGTTTAGAGCATGGGTTACATGCATGTCAGGATGTTCTCCCCAAACTATTATTACTGATAGGTGCAAGGCTTTGCGGAGTGCAATTGTAGAAGTTTTTCCTAGATCTAATCATCGTTTTGGCTTGTCGTTAATTATGAAAAAAGTACCAGAAAAATTGGGAGGGTTGCACAACTATGATGCAATCAGGAAAGCACTTATGAAAGCAGTTTATGAGACATTGAAAGTGATTGAATTTGAAGCAGCATGGGGATTTATGATTCAACGCTTTGGGGTTAGTGATCATGAGTGGCTTCATTCTCTATATGAAGATCGAATTCATTGGGCACCGGTATATTTGAAAGACACATTTTTTGCTGGAATGTCTGCAGCACACCCTGGTGAGAGCATTAGTCCTTTTTTTGATAGATATGTGCACAAACAGACTCCTCTTAAGGAGTTTCTTGATAAGTATGAATTAGCTCTTCACAAGAAGCACAAGGAAGAATCTTCTGCGGATATTGAATCAAGAAGCTCTAGCCCCTTGCTGAAAACCCGGTGTTCTTTTGAACTGCAGCTCTCTAGAATGTTCACAAGAGAAATGTTCATGAAGTTCCAATTAGAAGTGGAAGAAATGTATTCTTGTTTTGGTACAACACAATTACATGTGGATGGCCCCATCATAATTTTCTTGGTCAAGGAGCGTGTTTTGATTGAGGGAAACAGGCGGGAGATTAGGGATTTTGAAGTATTGTACAGTAGGACAGCTGGTGAAGTTCGATGCATCTGTAGTTGCTTTAATTTTTATGGATATCTATGTCGGCATGCATTGTGCGTGCTCAATTTTAATGGGGTGGAAGAGATACCTCACAAATACATTCTTTCGCGATGGAAGAAAGATTACAAGCGTCTATATGTTCCTGATCACAGCTCTGGTAGTGCTGATGATACTGACCGGATTCAATGGTCTAATCAGCTATTTAAAAGTGCCTTACAAGTTGTGGAGGAGGGGATAATTTCTCTAGACCATTACAATGTAGCGTTGCAGTCCGTAGAAGAATCACTGAGTAAGGTTCATGACGTAGAACACAGACAGGAGTAACCGTCAATGTACTCTATAAAAATTACTCTTAGTGTATGTTACTATGTATATTTCTACCTGCTGCCTAGTGCTGTTTAACTTCGATCTTTTTACAATGTCCATAACTTGTACAGCTAAAGATATTTTTGGGTTAAACCCTATGTAGCCTCTCTGATCTCATTTCTGCAATAATGAATCGATCTAATTTTTTAAGTGGTATTGCTTTGAAAGTTGAACAATTCACATGCTGTTTCCTAAGTCATTTTCTCCTCCCTTCGGTGCAGCTGAAATGCCTTGAATGCATTAATTAGAAGATAAGGAAGATAGAGTTCTGCAAAGTAGACAGAATTAGTTAGGTGGTTATAATTGAAAGGACAGGTGCTTAAATAGGAAATAGAAGGAAAAGGCTTTCAAATTTGTTAGCAATTGTGAATTAAACATTTGTTCTCTTTGAAATTACTAGATTTTTATATATTTAAATGATAAAAACAAAAATTTTAAAAATATTACAGATTTTTATTTGAATAATTTGTATATCAAATAATTTTTTTTAAATAATATTTATTTTAAAAGAATTTGTAAAATTTTCTATTATATTAATTTTTTTAATTATCATTCATTATTTTTTTTATATTTTACCTTTTTTAATAATCACTAAGAATTTTAAATCCAAACACAATATTATAAAAATGGCAAAGGAGAACCCCCCCGCCCTCCTTTTTGTCATTCAATGTTCATTAATAGAAGCTTTCTTTTTCTTTCTTTCATGTCAGTTTATGGTATCATGTTCTGTTTCTTGGCCCGTATCAAAATATATAGTTCTAGTGGGAAGAGGGAAATTTTCGAAGGATTTTAGGTTGAATATTATCACGTTTTAGGAGCAGCAATTCTCAAAATATAGTTGTCACATCACACTGATTGATCCTTGCATTTTATATTGCATCCAACCAGCATGCAAGATGGGCTTTTTGAGGGGAAAAAAAACAGAATATTTTTGTCACATAACATATCATCTATTACTTTAATATAAAATGTGTAACAGAAGATTGATCCACTGTATAGATATAGTCATAAAACTGTTAAAATTAAGGGTTAATTATATTTTTTATTTCTTTAATTTGGACTATGTATAATTGATTTTCAAGTTTTTTTGGTTAATTAAATTTCTCTATTTTCAAATTTTAACAAATTTGATTTGTGTCAATTTTTCTTTATCTCAAATTTTAAATTTTTTATTTTTTTTACTCACTTTTTACAATCAAAATATAAAAATTTACCTAAAATAATATATATATATATATATTGATTTTTTTCCTCTTCGAATAACTTCACTTCTTATAAAAATCTTCAAATTTGTTAATCTCCAATAAATTTGTTACTTTTAAATTTTTAAAATTTCTTTTTGGTTTAATTTTATAAAAAAATAAAAATTTATATAAAATAAAAATTTAAAGTTTATATAAAATAAATAAATTTAGTAAAATTTTAAAAAACTAAAATTTTATACAATTTAAATTAAAGAGATAAAAAAAATAGAATCAAACAAGAGTAAAAAAAATCTAAATCTTAATGAGAAAAAGAAGAAGAAGCGGTAATAAAAGGCAAGAGGGATGCATTTGGATGCAAGCGGTTCACAGTGCAGAGAGCAGCGTCACTCACTCGTCGAGCCCGCTTCAACTCAACTCTGCAAGTTTCCGTCACTAAACCCAATCATCGAAACAAACAACCCTTTAATTTACCTTTTTCTTTCTCTCTTCCATTGCTCCACTCACTTTTGTTTTCACTTTTTCATCTTATATGCTTGAACCGCTTTAACCCAACCTGAATTCGAATCCTATTGGTTCAATTACAAATCTTCACTTTGTCAATACATAAAATCCTGATTCTACAAGGTATGACTATATGATTTTCTATTTCTTTCCTTCAATTTCTGAAGTTGTGTGAGGGATTCAGTGTGTTATAAGAATCGTTTCCATCCACTGTTTTGTGTATATTGAATTCATTTGTTCATATATGCTGATCAACTGTTCATTTAACCATGTTTCTGAACATGTTTGACTAGCATGAGCATGAGCATAAGCGAAATTTTAATTGCTTGTTTTATTGTTAAACCCTAAACTCATTTAATGTTGTATTATGTTCCGAATATATTTGAATTAAATTGTGATTACTTGAATAAATGTGAGCTTATGGCAAGGCTAACATCTCATACTGTGACAGAACTCATGTGAACCCTCTGGCCAGACCATGACCGACGATGCCATGTGTTCTCCCAACGACAAGGGCTTGTCGCTGAGTCCTAATATTGACATCACGGTAAATCTTTTTTTATCATGCTAATGCCTTGTGTTATGCTATTTTATGTTATGATCGCATGATCATGGTTTACTAATATTGTTATGTATTAATGAGAAACAATCAATGTCTCTTCACAAATATTGTGCATATATGGTAAAATATACTTTTGTTTATAAATTTGTGTGAACATATCCGGCGGCCGCATCATATCTTGAATTTTAAGAACACCACACATTCCCATACCACTCTTGTACTAAGTATGTGGGCTTCATAGGGATTGCCGTTAAAACAAAAGAGAATGATGGATGGATTTTCATCATCTTGTTAGTGGAGTATAAATCATTAAATGCAAGATGGATATCTAACACATTTGTGGGCTATCCACTTGTATGGTTATTTTTTCAAATATATATATATATAGAGAGAGAGAGGGGGTGGATAAGGGATTATGACTATATATGGAACAAATAAAAGAAACTTCAAACCAGTTAGCAATACAAAAATTCACTTGGCAACTAGCAAGGTCGTGTATGAGCTTGGTTGTCAAGATATTTCAGTGTCTGTTGTCAAATTCAATGCATACTCAAGTTTCTTAGATCTTCTTTTGAATTTGAAAGTCTTGTTCACCTGTTCCAGATAGATGATGAATCTCCAAACAGTGAGCAACTACTTGAGGTTGAGGATGAGGGCAATGAGCTTGAGAATGAATGTGGTCAATTGTTTGAGATTGATGGAAGTGGACATGAAAATGGGAGGGATGAAACAACAGTAATCGATAGTCATAGTGGAGAATCCCAAGGGAAAGACTACCCCCTACCCGTTGTGGGAATGGAGTTTGATACTTATGATGATGCCTACAACTATTACAACACCTATGCCAAGGAAACTGGATTTGCTATTCGGGTTAAATCTTCATGGACCAAGCGCAACAGCAAAGAAAAGCGTGGTGCTGTACTGTGCTGCAACTGTGAGGGTTTCAAAACAATTAAAGAAGCAAACAGTCATAGGAAAGAAACAAGAACAGGCTGTCTAGCAATGATTAGATTGAGATTAGTGGAATCTAACAGATGGAGGGTTGATGAAGTCAAGCTTGAGCATAACCATTCTTTTGATCCTGAGAGAGCACAAAACTCTAAATCACACAAGAGAATGGACAGTGGGGCCAAAAGAAAAATTGAGCCAACCCTAGGTGTAGAAGTAAGAACAATCAAGTTATATCGAATGCCAGTTGTAGATGCATCAGGTTATGGAAGCTCAAATTCTAATGAAGGAGGAACTAGCAACAACATTTATTGTTCCCGGCGTTTGAAACTTAAAAAAGGTGATCCAGAACTTATTTCAAATTACTTCTGCCGCAGTCAATTGATGAATCCTAATTTTTTCTATGTGATGGATCTGAATGATGATGGGCAACTCAGGAACATATTTTGGGTTGATTCTAGATCTAGGGCTGTGTATGGTTATTTTGGTGATGTGGTTGCCTTTGACTCAACATGTTTGTCAAACAATTATGAGATTCCACTAGTTGCATTTGTTGGTATTAATCACCATGGGAAATCTGTTTTGCTAGGATGTGGTCTGCTTGCTGATGAGACGTTTGAAACATATATTTGGTTATTTAGGGCTTGGCTTACTTGTATGTGTGGTCGCCCTCCACAAACTATTATAACAAACCAGAGTAAGGCCATGAAAAGTGCAATAGCAGAAGTTTTCCCCAGAGCACACCATAGAATTTGTCTGTCACAAGTCTTGCAGAGCATTCTTGGGTGTTTTGTTCAGTTTCAGGAATATGAGGCATTTCAGATGGCACTGACTAAAGTGATATATGACTCTAAAACAGTTGATGAATTTGAAAGGGCTTGGGATGATCTAACCCAGCATTTTGGAATAAGAAATCATGAAAAGCTCCGACACATACATGAGGAACGAGAGCATTGGGCTCCAGTGTACTCCAAGGACACATTTTTTGCTGGAATATCTGATTATGAAAAGGGTGAGTCTGTGGTTCCCTTTTTTAAGGGTCATGTGCACCAACAAACTTCTTTGAAAGAATTTTTTGAGATTTATGAGTTAGTTCAGCAAAAAAAGCATAAAACTGAAGTTCTTGATGATTTTGAGTCACGCGATTCAAGCCCGTTACTGAAGACAAGATGCTACTATGAGTTGCAGCTCTCTAAGTTGTACACAAATGCAATCTTCAGGAAGTTCCAAGATGAGGTGGTGATGATGTCCTCTTGTTTCAGCGTCCCACAAATTCAAACAAATGGGTCTATAGTGACGTACATGGTAAAAGAAGGTCAGGAGGAAGAATCTGTAAGAGAAGGTAGGCATTTTGAAGTCATGTATGATAAAGCTGGAGCAGAAGTACGCTGCATTTGTAGTTGCTTCAACTTCAAAGGCTACCTGTGCAGACATGCCTTGTATATCCTTAGTTATAATGGTGTGGAGCAAATTCCATGTCAATATATTTTGTCAAGATGGAGGAAGGATTTTAAGCGATTGTATGTACCTCATCTCAGCTCCGATAATGTTGATATTAGCAACCCAGTTCAGTGTTATGATCATTTGTATAAACGTGCTATGCAAGTTGTTGAAGAAGGGATGATATCCCAAGATCATTATATGGTTTCTTGGCAAACATTTAAAGAGTCTTTGAATAAGATTCGCCTTGTAGCAGACAAAATTGAATAAATAAATCAAAGAATAATGCGAATAATATGCTGTGCATAATTTGTTATTCATTTCTTTGTTTGCCTAGCATTGACAGGCACAAATAGTTCTTCTTTGCCCGGGCTAGTGTAGAGTTTGCAAATTCTTTGAAAACATAGAATGTATTTTTTGGGTTACCTAACGAAATCCATTCCAAGCCTGTTTGTTTGAAATTTTCTGCAAAGGGAAGAATTTGTCGTGTTCAATAAAGAAACTTCATTCTTTCCTTTTGTAATTTAAGCAACTCTTTTCTATCATGCAATTTTAAAAAGTTTACTAAATGAGTAGTGAAAGTTATCTCATTTTTTTTTTGTTAAATTGTTAACTGAGAAAATATAAAAAAATACAGTAAGAATATTTTTATTTTTTTTTATAAAATGTTATTGAAAATTATAATTAATTTTAATTAAAAATTATTAAAAATATGCAAGAAAAAAGTAAAGAGATAAATTCGTACCTGATTTATTTAGTTTTCCTAAATTAGTTTTTGATTTAAAGAAACATAAAAAAAAAATTTAACTTTTAACTCTGACTTTGATTTTAACCGTTTTGTTAATTCTTCGTCATTTACATTTTTGGATTAAAATAATATCGTTTTGGTATTAGAATTTCATGTAAATTTTTCTTGCATTAAAAACGACGTCCAAATTGAATATAAGTATGAGGTTTATCCAAAACAACGTTGTTTTAGTCATCTTCTCTATCATTTTTAGGGTTTTTTTATTTTCATTTGGAAGATGAATGCTAAGTGACATCTTCATCGTTCATTTTTTTACATGTGAAAGTATGATCAGACTTCTATACATCAACCACAAATCTAATATCTTACAATTAATTATTATCCAGTTCTATGAATAGAGACCAAACAAATTATCCTTTGAAATGATAACCAAAAAAATGCAATTTAAAGTTATCTTCTTATTAGAATAAGAAATTTTTAATTTTTTTGTGATCGAAATACAAAGTACTGGCAAATAAATGTTAACATTGTAAACAAATGAAGCAATTTTATATTCATTAATTAACACTCTAAGTAGAGACTTTAATTCATTATCTCTCCATTTATGTATCGTTCCTATTATCCTTTCATTGTTTTGAAATATTCTATTATGTGCCACATGAAATCTGTGAGGTGCATGAGACAAAATATCTATGGATCTATTAGTCATAAATATTTTAATAATGCATATTACTTCTCAAAATTTTTAAAATCATGTATGTGAAGTACATCCAACAGAACATCTAAGGATCTATTAGTCATGAATATTTTAATAATGCATGTTATTTCTCAAAATTTTTAAAATCATGCAAATTAGTTCTTGAAAATTTTTAAATCTCCTTACAATATCTTTTGCATATATGAGATAAATTTATGTTAATAGCAATTGCATTTCCATGACAACCTGTCAAAAAAGCACCATCAAGGTGACTTATAAACCTTAGGAAAATGTTAGAGAAATTTCTAATTGCAAAGTATACATTATCCTAAAGTGAAATTAATCCAAAAATTTAAATTAGTTGTCAAAAACTGAAAACTACTATTGCAATGTTTTGGTCTTCAAATCCTAAAAAATTGTAAGAGCAATTTCTAATTGTCAAGTGCTTTTTTATTTTTTTTTCAAGCAAAAGAAATAACTTTTCACATAAATAAAGCACTTTCCTCCGATAGGCACCAAAGACCAACCCAGAAGATGAAGAAAATGAATAACAAAGAAGAAGGAAACGATGATGTCGTATTGGATAATAAGATACCCAAATCCATTTTACAACGTTTTGATCCAATCAATGACTTACCTAACATATTTTCCAAAATGACGTCGTTTTGGATCCAATCAAGCATCTTATGTGACACTTAACGTTTCACATCATGAAGTGTAGATGAAAGAATGAAGTTAAAAAGTAGGAAAAAAAAATTTATGTTTCTTTAATTTACAAAAATTAAATAAATTCAAGATGCATTTGTCCCTTTACTCTTGAAAAAAAAAATACCAGCCTCTCCTAGATATAGGTCTAGAGTATTTAAATATTTTCTCTTCCAAAACGTATATTTTAACTTATTCTTACAAGAGCATTTTTTCTATACAAATTGATCTACTTTTTTTATCATTAATATCATTCTTTGTAAAAGAATCATGTTATTCATATATATATATATATAGTAATTAAATCCAGTTATACTTAAATTATTAATTAATTACTAATTATATTTTTTATTTAACATTTATATTAAATCATTAATATATTTTTATTATTAACCACTAATAATTAATTATGTTAATCGATTACATAATTTATAATTAATTACTAAAATATTATTTTTTATATACCAGTGTTTTTATTATTTTCATTTACCTAAAAAACTTCAATATTCTTACCACACTGTATGCATTTCATTACATTTACTTATTTTTAAATTTTGTAATAATTTTAACCATCGAACAATGAAAAAACAAAAATAAGATGTACATTATTATACAATGATATATTCATATTTTTTTACATAAATAACTCTTTTCTAATTTTATTATCTCGTATAGTTTTTTAATATTATACTTCTTAATTATAAAAAAAATAATACTTTTTATTAAAGATATTTTAAAAATCAACATTCGTATCATATCAAATTATTATTGTACATTTTTTTTAATGTGTACTATGTTTATTTGAATAAAAAATAAAATAGTATAAATTTTTAAATAAAAATTTAAAATTTTTTTAAGCAAAAAATTAATATAATAATATTATATTTAAGAAAAATATAAAATTTTAATCATATTTTTTATATAAAAAAAACTAATACAACAATGTTATTTAAAAAATGTAAAATAATTACCAATAAATTTATATAAAATAATTACCAACCAAATTATTATTGTTTGCATAGATAAATGAAATTATTAGCATAGATTTTTTTTTATATTGTAGTATAATTTGTGACAAACTAGTTTAAATTGTTAAATTAAAAGGATTAAGATTTTCTCCAGAACTAACAAAATAATATCATATTAGAGAAAGATACAGAATAATTATAGAAGAATTTATTATTATTATTAAACTAACTATCCTCATCAATCTAAATTAAGCAAAGGTATATTTATATTCTTAATAATAGAATTATTTATAAAATAAATAATTTGTTTAACCCATCATATTTAGATCTTAGATATCCTAGCAATAATATATAATGTTACTTCTTTTTCTATTTAATATTTGATTAAAAATAAAAATAATAGAAAATATCATACATACCAAACATATCAAAGGTAATAATAAAAAATATTTTTTTCATTTCTTCAACATTCATTTGCATTTCAAAACAAGTTAAATATACCGGTTCTTTCATTTTTAAAAAAATATCATTTAGTTTTGTAAAAAATGTTATTATTTTCAAATCTTAAAGTTAAATTAAACTATGAGTATGTAATTTATAATAAAAATAACACCTCATTTTGCTAAATTTTAAATGTAAATTACATATATATATATATATTAATAATTATAAAAAGTTCCATTCAATTTAATTTTAAACTATTTAATTATATATGATTTTATTGCAATTCTATTTTTTATTAATTTATATTTTAAATTTTAACGTTAAAAAACTCTAATAATTCTCGTCTCTCAAGTTACAATGAAAGAAGAAATGAAGACATTATAATAATAATAATAATAAATAAATAAATAAATAAATAATAAATAAAAAAGGAGAGTAGTTCAGCTCAGTCTGCTGACTGGTTGAAAATTTTATTTGTTTGAGAGAGGGGAGAGAGAGTTGTCTTTCTCCCTTCCAAGGTTGGGTTTCTACATAATGTCTCCTGTAAGTCTCTTCGTACTTCAATTTTACTCCTTTTTCGTGACCCACTTCTCAGATCTGCGCTTTTGCCCTTTTCTTATCGTGTGCGTATTATTCAGATCAGATTCGTATATGATTTTATGTGCATGCATCTTCATCTTATTCATTCATATTTGAAATTAATCATCTAATTCGTATAACAATTTAATTTATCACTTCCCTTCATTTGGAATTGATTACAAAACTGAAGCTTTGGACTGGACTGGACCACACCACTTTCTACCATTTGATCTGATCTAACTGTTGAGTGTTGATTTATTGCGTGTTATTTGGCTTGCTTATTCTCAGATTCTGGGAACCTAATTTCATTATAATTGTGTGCAAGTTAGGATATTTCTTTCTTTTTCATGAACCCTGCTGGTTTTTACCCCTTAATTGAATCACTGTGAAACATGAGGTACCTTCAAGGACTGTTCTGACCCTTTACCCTGTGTTGTTATTAGGAGAAATGCCCTTCTGTAAAGAGCATCCTTCTTTTGGATTCTGATGGGAAACGTGTGGCGGTCAAATACTTCTCCGATGACTGGCCAACGAATAGTGCTAAGGAAAATTTTGAGAAAGTTGTATTCAACAAGACTCAGAAGACCAATGCTCGCACAGAAGGTGAATACTTCCTTCTCAATGTGATATGCTGAATTGCCATGACATGATTCATCTTCTTGTTTGGTTAAAATCTGCCTGTGATTGGGATAGATTGCAAATCACTGATCCCTATACAACCTCATTTTGTAAACATATTGATTTCACTTTTGTGGCCTTTGTGGGTTTTTCATTTGACAGCGGAAATAGCAATGTTTGAGAATAACATTGTTGTTTTCAAGTTTGTTCAAGATCTTCACTTCTTTGTTACCGGTGGTGATGATGAAAACGAGCTTATCTTATCCTCAGTTCTGCAGGCATTTTTCGATTCTGTGGGCCTCCTGCTCAGGTTGTTGTCATAGGCTTAACTAGTTATCTCTGTGTCATATTCAAGGGTGTTATCAATCTGTCACTATTAACAAAGTAGTCCTTGATGATTTCATTGGCTTTTCACCTTCCAGAGGCAATGTGGACAAGAAGGAAGCACTTGAGAACTTGGATCTCATTCTACTGTGCATTGATGAAATAGTTGATGGCGGGTATGCTATATGCCATTCATAAGAAATTTATCTTCTTCACTTGTTTGTTTGTTAGCATCTCTAGATCTTCTCTTGCTCCTTCCACTTCTCCCAAACTAATAATTGTAGGTGCTATTTGATATATCAGAGATTAATTCTTTTCTGCAGTTCAATGATTGGAATTATGATTTTTTTTTGAAAAAAAAACTTTGAACTGTTATTCTGTTTGGAAGGAACATGAATACCAGAGTTTGGAGCATTCCAAGTAACAGTTTGGCTTGGATCAGTTTGTTGATAGCTCTAGAGTAACCATGCACTGTTGGCCTATCTAGCATGACCAATGAGATATAACAAATGTCACTTGCACTTTTGTGTGCCTCTAGAAATTTCAGCAGAATCATACCATGAGTCTAGAAAAGGCATACCGCTCTAACATTCCCCCTTTTGTGTGCCTCCTCTATCATTTAGCCTTTCCCTCATTTTCACCGTCACACTTCCCTTGTTCTTGTCTCTTACTGATCTTGGTCTTGGCTCCACCATGGTCTCACTTAAATTTCATGTCTTCATATTTTGTGCAGTATCATTCTTGAAACTGATCCAAATGTTATAGCTGGGAAAGTTGCAAGTAATAGTATAGATTCAGGAGCTCCTTTGTCTGAACAGGTATATTACATCCTTCACTTTAGTGCCAGCAAAGAAAATTAAAATTATTCACTTATTTCAGGAATAACTTTTTTTGTTTTTCCATTGCAGACACTAAGTCAAGCATTGGCCACTGCCAGAGAACATCTTGCAAGGTCTCTTCTTAAATGATCCATATGGCATTTTGCCATGGAAGAAACTTACCGTTTGATTTTCCATAGAAACGTTTATAAGAATCTCACTTCATATTGATTTCTCGAACCTGGATGATGATGTTACTTGTGCTGTGGAAATCGGTCTTGACATTGGAATACAGGCTTTTTTGGCTCTACTTTTGTTGTGAAATTTTGTTCATTTGACTATCCATTAAATTCAGGATTGTGGCATATGGCGTATACTTTTTATTGTTCTGAAAATTTTATCATAGTCAATGCGAACTTTTTTTTTATTATCCTCCCTTGAGTTTCAGAAGCATGCAACTCCACCCAGGTTAAAAATTTAGAGATCGCAAAATTGTTAATTTATTTTAAAGTGATATTACGAAGGTCATTTGACATGTCATAATTTTCCGGGAAAAAAAAAATCTCGCGGGGTAGCGTAGCCTCCTTTACAGTCCTCACTCCTATTACTTCCACAGTTGCACAAGATTTTGGTTTACAGAAAGGTAACGAAGGTTTAATGAACGGAAGTATTCAATCCTTCATTTTATTGAAAAAGTGCCATTAAGTGTCTCTTACACATTGAAACATATTACGCAAGTTTATAAGGTGTTTGATTTTTGAATTGAACAACCAGCAAATGTTACTTTACTATATAATGTAATTTTATTTATAAAAGAATAGAGGTAGTGCACAGTTACAAATTCAGTGTAGTAGAACTAGAAAGAATTCAGAACAAAAAATATATAGAAAGTTTTAAGTCTCACTAGTATCATATTTTTCACTTTGGTGTTTGACGAGAAATTCTATATACATTAAGTGGACATAATATTTGTAAATTAGGCTTAAATAAAATTGACATATGAGGCATATAAATATTTAATTCATACAAACGTTTTTATTTATTAAATGAAGTTGTATAGAGCAAGCCTAGAAGAATTTCGCCTTTGTTTGAGACTTTTTGAGGTCAACGAGTATCCGGGAGTAGCTATCAACTTATCATGATGGATATGGCATTCAGCCACGGTTGCGGATTCCTTTACATTAATCAAAGCAGCTCGGTAATGAGTAAAGAATAATGCCTTCACAATTCATCCTATAACTTTCATACTTGCAACAACCCGTTTCCACCATATGTAATTGATGCTAAAGCATACTTGGGCAGTTAAAATGTCTCTATTGTATGACAAAATAGTCTGCATCACTACGGAAAGCATCACCAGCAGTAGGAGGTAAGTTATTCCGAGAAACATTTTTCCGGACTTGGGCATGAGTCTCTGCTTCATGCTGAAACATCTTCACCAATTCTTGCAGCTCAAGCTTTCTAACTTCGACCTGTTCCTCAGCAATGGGGTTTTTCAGTCCGAGGTAAATCAGTCCAACTATAATCAGCACTACTCCCAAAAAGACGAGGATGGCCGTAAAGACACCAAATGCATAAGGTGTGTTTTCTGCCCCAGGTATTCCATCAACGTTGATCCCAAATAACCCAGTAATGATGGTGAGGACAACGCCACAACCACCAAATACAGCTAAATTATGGGTCACCCGAAGGCTTCTATCCTGATAGATATTCAAGTGATGCAAGGGAACTATCATGTTAATCTAGGATTTTGCAGTGTGAAATTGTTCTAGCTACTGTCTATAGAAAACATTCTAAATGAAAGTTGAGGTATGGATACCTGCAACCAAGCTCGAACAGTGCTCTGCATAACATCTTGAATGGTAAACAGGCGGCCACGAACTGCTTCTTGCTCCTCAATCATTTCCCTTGTGCTCTTTTTTATTCCCTCTAACAAGTTTCTTGCCCCATTTCCTCTCAGATGTTGGAGAAGTTCAAAGATAATCTCATCTCTTGCATGGAGTGACCACTTCACTCTGATAACCTACAAGGAAAGAGCTTCTCTGTGTAATGGATTTGGCTGGCATGAATTGTCATTAAACAAATAAAAATTAACCTAAGTCAAAGAGTTTTGGTTCACTTTGGTATTGCTTGTGCCTTTTGAAAGTTATTTTCGAAAGTGAGAGATTAAAATTACACAAATAAATAGGCTATGGAATGTCTTTGTTCAAATGCATCTTTCCATGTTTGAAGGACCAAAAGCACAATTGGAGTCCATTGACATTGTTGACAACCAAAAGTCCTAAAAGTTTAAGCTGTCATGTAGTGGCCATTAACATATTGACGTTTGAATCCAGCTTCTGGAAAGGAAAGGTAATAAAAAACCTTATGTATGAGAAATTATAATAATGTCACAAGTCAGGTAAACTTCTGGATATTAGTTCCAAGTTCCAACATCTATAAGGAGGAAGATTGTGATGCAAGATAAGCTTTTGGAATGGAAAGGCAATAAAAATCCTCATGTATGAGAAATTGTAATAATGTCACATGTCTGGTAAACTTCCGGATACCAGTTCCAACTGTAAATCTATAAAGCGAAGGAAGATTGTGACGTAAGATACATGCAAGTATGAAAGACATGCTATATTTGTATTACATTAGTTGTTTTACGTGATATTCATAGACAAGTGGACTAGGGCTTGGAAAGAGTTCAATTATATATATATATATATATATATATATAGATGGATAGATAGATAGAGAGAGAGAGAGCTCATGAGCCAAAAGAGTAGCACTATTTCGCGTGAGTACAGCTTAATTAGTTTATGAATTTCATTTAGGATAATTAACAAGACTGGTCTCAAACTACTTTCAAGTTTCTTTGGTTCATTGCCTGAACATGTCTGTTAGAAACGATAAAATATGAAAAGATACAAGTGGTCCCTAAACTGTAGGGATTTGATTAATGTTCATTAATTTGTAATTAACGTTGTATCATTGTCAACTAGGAAAAATAATACCTGCGTGATCTGCTTTAGACACACAATACATTCAAATATCTATCTCTTCTCTTATATGGTATCAGTTTCTAGTTCTGATCCTCTATCATGTTTTCTTTTTTCTTCTTTTTTCATGCTACTGTAGCAATGAACAGTGGCTTCATCCCAGACACCCTTTATTCTCCACTGTTCCTTTCACCAACGTGACCCTACCATCACACCGAGATGGCATTAACGATGCTACTCTAGTTTTGGGCATTGTCCTTAGTCAGCACAAATTATGCTCTCGACATTCTCAAAGAAACTCACCTGCACAATTGCAAACCATATGACATGTCCATGGATCCCAACATCAAGCTATTCCCAAGTCAGGGCGAGACATTGAAAGACCAAGGCAGACTTAACTACCTTATAGTAACTAGGTCTGTCATTACCTTTGTAGTAAGTGTAGTAAGTCAGATCCTTAATGCTCCATGTGATATTCACTGGGACACTGATCCATATCCTTAAATTCATTAAAAATATTCCTAGCAAAGGTTTGCATTACACAAATAAAGGCAATACTAGCATTGTGAGCTACTCTGATACGATTGAACTGGTTCACCATCTAATAGAATATCCACATCAAGATATTGGATTTTTTAGAGGAAACATAATTTGCGGAGAAGTAAGAAACAAAATGCAACTAACTTGGCTTCGACAACTACTTCAATAACAAAAGCTAGGAAATACCAAGGAGATGAAGCTAATTTGTGACAACCAAGTTGCACTTCATATTGCCTCCAATGCAGTCTTTCATGAGAACCAAACACATAAAAATAGACTATTGTAAGGAACCTGGTATTTTATTAAGAAAAAATAGGGATAAACTCCCAATTACAAAGATAGAACAATGTAAAACTTCAAGGATATGCACCTCCCACTACCCAAAAGGTCCTAAATTCCTCTTCAAATGACAAGATCCCCTTTCTCTTAACCTCTCCTATGATTTATAGGCAAACTGTCTTGATTCTCTCTATCTTAACCCCACTAACTAATAGAAATTAACAACTAACCTAACTAATTATTGATTGTAAACAAAACCCTAACTAACAACTAAATGGGTATCTAACAATACTCCCCTCCTAGAGATTCACCTTGCCCTCAAGGTGAATTTTTTTATGTCTTTTAAAATAGGATCCTACTTGTTTTAAAGGCTCATAAAAACTGATGCTTAGAGGGCCCCCTCTGGGGACTGGTACAGGAGCAGTAAAGCCCTCCCCCCACGAGGGCCAAGCTTAATTTGGTCCACCACCGATTAGAATACAGAATAAAATTCATTACTTGGAGCCACTTGCACCCAAAGTGTTGAAAAATGCCCCTGGCCAAAGCCGGGAAACGGCAAAAGCTCTAACCTTAGCTAAAGTATGGTTTGTGGCTGCTGAAGTAAAGTTCCACTAGTGCTTCAACTGATTGAAGCATGATGGTCATGCCAATTCCACTTTGCAGCCCAGAAAATAGCTTTCATTCCTCCTGGGTCAAACACAACTATATGGGTGCTCTTATTCTCTTCAGGTGCTCTGTTTTCTGTTGTCCTTTTGACTTTGACACAGCATGTTAATGTCACCTTCCCTGAATCTGCACAAGCAATAACCATGACCTGTTCTTGAAACTTTGTTGTGTTGTTGATCCACTGAAATCTTGAAACCAGGAATAATGAACAGTCCAAAACTTTGTTGCTATTGTTGACCTACCCTCCTCTAAGGATGAGTCCGAGCCTCGATGTTTGGATGGTGATCTCTTTACTGTACAATATGAGATGTTGGGTTCTGTGGCCATGGTGGACCAGCTCCTCCAACGTTCACCTGTTGTGCTGAAACCCTCCATATTCTTAACACCCTCTTCTTCATGTGATTCATAATCCTTCATCCATGCAGGATCGTGTCTCGTTGATGAAGTTTGATCTATCTGTAACCAAACTACACCTCTGCTTACACATACGTCTTTTTCTATGTTTTTTATTTCCTCAATCTTTGCCACCTCCTTTTGATGTTCTTTGTCAATCTTTTGCTCCAAATGTTTGTTATTTGAACTTTCTGTTTGCTCTTCTTGTGAGAGAGGCAAGTCTTTGTTCTCATTCTTTAATACCAACAATTTTAATTCTTTGTCCAGGATGTTGTTGGGTTGCTTTTGTAGATTTTCTCCCAATTCTTGTAGCTTTCTTGAATTTGTTTCTTTCCCTTGGGCACTTGGTTCTGTTCTTACATTTCCTGCATCTGCCCCTTTGATATTTCCATGTTCTTTTTCATCGATTGTCTAGGCTACGTCCATCATTTCAGTCAAGGTTCTTGTGAGGTGAAATTGCAATTCAGCTTTGACAACTTCTTTAAGTCCATTCAAGAATATTCCTTTAAGGTATCTAGGGTCAATCTTCTTTAATGGTCCTAAGTACAGCTCAAATTGTTCTCTAAACTCCTTAACAAATGTTGTTTGTTTCAATCCCAACAACAATTCATAGGAATTTTGCATCATGGAAGGTTGGATCCTCCTTATCACCGAATTGCAAAAAATCTCCCAAGTAGGATTCTGAACGCATGCTTTCCACCATTTAAACCAGCTCAACCCCTTTCCCTCCATAGCCACCATCACTGCATGCAATTTCTCCTCCTCCGATACCTCGTTGGTGAGAAAATAACACTCCACTCTATTTACCCATTCAAATGCTTCGTCACCAAAAAATATTGAAATTTCCAACTTCCTCCACCGATCCTTCCCTAAGCCCCGTTCCCGAATCTTTCCATCACTCATCCTCTTTCTTAGCATTCGTGAAATTGCAATCCCCATGTACACAATTAGGATTCAGTTGCTGCTGTCTAAGAGAGATGGTCTCCAACAGCTCCTCAATCCGCTTCAAGCTTGCTTCTTGAAGGTCTCTCCTTGTCTCCAATTCTTCTTTCCATGCTTCAATCCCTCTCCCTAAAAATTCCACCCTAGCCTTCATTCTTGTGCTCATCATGCGTAGCAGTCAGAATCAGAAGTTCTGATACCAATTGTAAGGAGTCTGGTATTTTATTAAGAAGAAATAGGGATAAACCCCTAATTACAAAGATAGAACACTGCAGAACTTCAAGGGTTTGCACCCTCCACTACCCAAAAGTCCCTAAATTACTCTTCAAATGATAAGATCCCCTTTCTCTTAACCTCTCCTATTATTTATAGGCAAACTGTCTTGATTACTCTCTATCTCAACCCAACTAACTAATAGAAATTAACAACTAACCTAACTAATTATTGATTATAAATAGAAACCTAACTAACTAATGGGTATCTAACAACTATCACTTTACCTCAGAAAAGATTCTTGATGGAGAAATTACAACTGATTTTGCCAATTCCAACAATCAACTAGTTGACATGTTTAGCAAATCTCTTACGGGACTTGAGTTGAATCTATTTGGAACAAGTTTGGTACAAATGTGTTAGTAACAGCCCTCCTATTAAGAAAATGTATGTAAGAAAGGGTAGAAGGAAAAAAGGCTTAGGCCCAAAAGATTAGAATAGCCTTGGTAAAATTGACAGCTGTAATAACTGAACCACTTGTAATGAGAGGAGAATGTTAATAAATAGGACAGGGAAAGGATAGGAAATTCAATGAGGAATTGGTATTTGGTTGGGAGAGATCAGGCTCTCGAACACCCTGCATCCATTCTTGTAATTTCTTCTCAGTTGGGTGATCTATTTTTCAACTGAGGATTTCAATAAAGATTCATTCTTCTTGTTAGCTCTTTCTCTGTTCCTACTTTCTTTTTTTTTCTCTATTTTGAACCATTTCCTTACAACTGGCAACCATTCATGGTGAACACCAGGATGGTAGGTCAATTGGAAAGCTTAGAGAGGGGGTTTTGAGAATCTCCTAAAGAAACTTGAGGAAGATAGACAAAAATCCAAGAAAAGGTTCGAGGAACTACAAGAGAACCTCAATCATAACATCCAAAAGGATGGACATTCTAGTAACACTCTTAGAGGCAGTCTTAATGAAGTTGAAGAAAACTGTAGAACAAAAGCGGAATCAACTTTTGACTTAACTGAAGACTGATGGAGGAAATTAGAAATTCCCCTATTTTCTGGAGAGGACGCATATGGCTGGGTTAATCAAGTTGAGAGATATTTTTGATTTAAAAAAGATCACAGAGCAAGAAAGGTTGCAAGCAGCAATGGTGGTTATGGAAGGTAGAGCCCTCACATGGTTCCACTGGTGGGAATTTTGCACCAAGAATCGTTTTTGGGAAGATTTTGGAACAGCTATGATAAGGAGGTTTCAGCCTTCTATTATGCAAAACTCATAGGAATTGTTGATGGAGCTTAAACAAATAACCTCAGTGGAGAATATAGAGAACAATTTGAATTGTATGCAGGACCAATCAAAAGGACAGACCTTGAATACTTAACGAGTATTTTTCTGAAAGGGTTGAAAGATATAATTAAAGCAAAATTGAGGTTGCATCAACTTGCTAACCTACCTAAATTGATGGATTATGCCCAAAGAATTGATGAGAAAAATTTGCTGCTAAACAAAAGGGTTTCTGGGAATAATATGGGAAGTAATTCATATAGAAATGTTCCTTCTACAAGAACTGTGACATGGGAGATAGGAAACAAGAACCAGGAACAGACAAGTAGCAAAGGGGCCAATTCTACAGCAGAATCTAATAGTGTTACAATGGCAGAATCTTTTAGAGGAAGGGGGTTCAGAAAACTAACAGATGAAGTTTCAAGAGAAATCAAGAAAAGGCTTGTGTTTTAGGTGTGATGAGAAATTTGGACCTGGACACGTGTGTAAAAATAAACAATTACAAGTATTAATCTTAGAAGAGGAGCCTAATGAAGGAGAAGAAGAAGGAAAATTCCAAGATTCAAAAGATATAAAGTACAAGAAGTTACAACTATCAATGTACAGCATATCGGGGTTAACTTCCATGAACTCAATTAAAATGTGGGAAGATTAGAAGGAAGAAAGGTGATGGTGTTGGTAGATTGTGGAGCATCCCACAACTTTGTGTCCTCTAAGTTGGGGCTTGAAAAACAACTATCCATAATTGAAACAACATACATAGTTGAGGTCGGTGATGGAAGAAAGATCAAATGTAAAGGAGTTTGTTGCCGGTTAGTACTTCAGATTCAAAGGGTCAAGATTCAGCAAGATATTTTCATTTTTGACTTAAGGGGAGTGGACATGGTTTTGGGAATGGAATGGTTAGCTGGCCCAGGAGAAATCAAAGCAAACTTCAAAGAACTCACCTTGAAGATCCCTACTTCGGAAGGAACCAAGATATTGATAGGTGAACCGGCGTTGTCCAGAGCTGTAGCTTCTTTTAAAGCAGTATGTAAGGCCCTGGAAGATGAAGGCCAAGGATTTTTCCTGGAGTGCAAGAAATTGGTTAAGAAACCTGAAATTCTAGACACCATTCCGAAGGAAATCAAGAAGATTCTATAGGGACATGAGAAGGTGATTCTAAAGGGATATGAGGAGGTATTCACTGAACCTTAAGATTTGCCACCATCAAGGAGACAAGATCATGCCATTGTATTGAAGAAGGGGGCAAAAATTCCAAATATAAGGCCATACCGATACCCTCACTATCAGAAAACTGAAATAGAAAAATTAATGATTGATATGTTAAATTCAGGCATCATAAGGCCTACTATAAGCCCTTATTCTAGCCCAATCATCCTTGTTAGAAAGAGGGATGGAGGATAGAGGTTTTGTGTAGACTATAGAGCTTTAAATAAAGTCACAGTCTCCTTAGATCTGGATGTAAACTGGACCTTAGATTTGGATATCATCAAATCAGAATAAAGGAAGACATTTTCAAAACTGCCTTTAGGACTCATGAAGGGCATTATGAGTTTGTGGTGATGCCTTTCGAGTTAACCAACGCCCTTTCAATCACTCATGAATGAGGTGCTACGAGCTTATTTGAGGAAATTTGTCTTAGTATTCTTCGATGGCATACTTATATACAGTAAAGAGATGGAAGAACATCAGGAGCATCTTCAATTGGTATTACAGATATTGAGAGCTCATAAATTGTTTGCGAATATTAAAAAGTGCAACGTCGATCAAAAACAAGTAGAGTACTTGGGTCATATTATTTCAGCTCAAGGGGTGGCAACTGATTCAAGCAAGTTGGAAATCGTGATGTCATGGCCAAACCCCAAAGACATTAAGGCATTGCAGGGGTTTTTAGGCCTTATAGGATATTATCGAAGATTTGTGAAGAATTATGGCAAAATAGCCAAACCTCCAACTCAACTTTTGAAGGACAACTTTAAATGGAATAAGGAGGCCCAAGAAGCATTTGATACTCTTAAGACAGTAATGGCAAAACTACCAACACTTATTGTACCAGATTTTACAAAGGCCTTTATAATAGAAACAAATGCATCTAATAAAGGCTTGGGGGCAATCTTACTTCAGGAGGGTAGGCCAGTAGCTTTTCTCAATCAAACATAGTCTGATAAGGCTCAAATAAAATCCATTTATGAAAGGGAGTTGATGGCAATTGTCATGGCAATGCAAAAATGGAAGCATTATCGTATGGGCAAACATTTTATTATTCATACAAATCAGAAAAGTCTAAAGTTTCTGAATGATCGACGTTTAGGGGGGGGAGGGGGGGATCAACTTAAATGGAACTCTAAATTGATTGGCTTTGACTTTGAAATAAGGTATAAACCTAGCTGTGAAAATGGAGCAGCTGATGCTTTATCCAGGAAAATGACATACGCAAGCATCTTCATTGTTCAATTTCAGAACTTGGAAGAGTAGGCTGATGAGGTATAGTCTGATCCAAAGTTGAGTAATGTTGTCCAGGACCTTTTATGAGACCCTGAGACACATCAGGGATTTTCCTTGCAAAATGGCAAATTGATGTATCATGAGAAGTTAGTTCTATCCAGGGCGTAAAATTTCTCTAATACTTTCTGAATTTCATAACTCAGCTGTGGGAGGGCATTCAGGATTCTTTACAGCCTATAAGAGGCCTTTGTTTATTGGGAAGGTATCAAAAAGGATATTCAACAGTATAAGGCAGCTTGCGAGGTTTGTCTGCAGAATAAATACCAAGCCTTATCCCTTGCAGGGCTTTCACAGCCCCTACCAATGCCCATGCAGGTTTGGTCAGACATATCCATGAATTTTGTGGAAGGTCTTCCTAAATCATAGGCTAAGGATAGCATAATGGTGGTGTTTGATCGACTCACTAAGTATGCTCATTTCCTATATTTAAGTCACCATTTTACAGCTCTTGACATAACAAAAATTTTCCTTAAGGAAATTGTTCATTTACATGGTTTTCCAGCCATTATTGTTTCAAATAGAAACAAAATTTTTCTCAGCAACTTTTGGATAGAACTATTCTAATTAGCTAACACAAAGCTAAAATTCAGTTCAGCTTCTCATCCTCAATCCAATGGTCAAACCGAGGTTGTGAATAAATGTCTGGAAACTTACTTAAGATGTCTAACTAGAAGCAAACCAAAGCAATGGCCTCAATGGCTCAGTTGGGCAGAGTTTTGGTTCAACACCAATTACAACAGCTCCACCAAACTTACACCATTCAAGGCCTTGTATGGACGTGATCCACCTCACCTTCTTAAAGGTACCACAGTACCTTCAGTAGTAGACAAAGTAAACAAATTAACACAAGAAAGGGATACTATCCTCCATGATTTAAAGACTAATCTTTTCAAAGCACAGGATCAGAGGAAGAAGTTCACCAATCAACGTAGACGTGAGGTACAATTTGAGATTGGAGATTGGGTTTATCTCAAATTATAACCATACAGACTAAGGTCCTTGGCAAAGAAAAGGAATGAGGAGTTGAGTTCCCGATTTTATTGGCCATATCAGATTACCAAGGTGGGACAAGTTACTTATCAATTACAACTACCTAGTGAAAGTAGAATCCACCCAGTTTTTCATGTATCTCTCCTAAAGAAAGCTATTGGCCCAACTATCACAACACAACCCCTGCCTCTACAACTCTCTAAAGATCTAGAATTGCAAGTTGAACCTGTAGAAATCATGGCAGCCCGCAACCATTCTTTAGGAGCAGCTGAAGTTCTTATCAAATGGAAGGATCTTTCAAACTTTGAGGCTACCTGGGAACCATTTGGTACTATACTGGAACAATTTCCACAATTTCACCTTGAGGACAAGATGAAACTTTTGGAGGGGAGTATTGTTAGTAATAGGCCTCCTATTAAGAAAATGTATGTAAGAAAGGGTAGAAGGGAAAAGGCTTAGGCCAAAAGATTAGAATAGCCTTGGTAAAATTAACAGCTATAATAACTGAATCACTTGCAATGAGAGGAGGATGTTAAGAAATAGGAGAGGGAAAGGATAGGAAAGTCAGTGAGGAATTGGTATTTGGTTGGGAGAGATCAGACTCTCAAACACCCTGCATCCATTCTTGTAACTTCTTCTCAACTCGGTGATCTATTTTTCAGCTGAGGATTTCAATAAAGATTCATTCTTCTTGTTAGCTCTTTCTCTGTTCCTACTTTCTTTCTTTTTTTTTCTCTGTTCTGAACCAGTTCCTTACAAAATGATCTGTACGCTCCAACTTGAGCGGGAGTGTTAGAAATGGTAGAATATGAAAAGATAGAAACAGTCACTAAATTGTAGGAAATTGTGGGGATTCAATTAATTTCCATTAATTTGTAATTAACTTTGTATCACTGTAAACTACTATAAATAAAACCTGTGTAACCTACTTTAGACACAACATATTTAGATATCTCTTTTTTTATAATGTCCTTCAGTGAAAATTATTATATGTAGCTGAATATGGCCAATGGATGTTTTATAATCATTAGAATTTACTTTTGCCAACCCACACATCTCAACAGAAAGAATAACTACAATCAAACAGAACTCCAACTTCCGTTCAATTGTATCCTCCTTGTTCTTACTCACTTTTATCCTTCTTGTTCTTACTCATATAAAGATATATCTTCTGCTGAGCAAGAATAAACATACCTGTGTTGACAACTTTCTGATGTCTTGATTTAAAATTATAATAAAAAGATTCAAATCCTCATGGTTTCTCCTAGTCAAAGGAAAAACTGTTAACTTAAAGCAAGACAATTTACAAAACTGGAATGACTAGAATTCACACACATTGCACATTTAAGAACCTGTTCATAAACTTCAATTCAATCTCATCTGCAGCCCCAAATATAGATTTACGGAATAACCTGAAAAACTAAATAAAAAATGTTAATAACATGACTTGAAGTTTACATAAAATGTAGTTGGAAAAAGAGTGCACTGGAAGATCAATGCATGCAAGAGGTCAATTGTCCATCTTTGCAAGCTACTTATAGAAGGGACAATCCTAACGAACCAATGTGCCCATATAATCAAGTACAAGATGGTAGAAATCAATAAATCAGTATACAAAATAACAGCAAAACTGAACAAAGTCTAACCTGGCAATCCACATTTTTTTTTGGTGGAGAACAGATATAAGAGTGATAGAAAACCCAATATATTACTTTCATTTTCTAGAAACTAAGACAATCATTGTTTTTCATATGCTTGATAGCTCTTCCTTCAGAATATCTAATGTCTTAATATTTAATTATTTATCAACATAACTCATCCTCAGAAATCTGAATTTATATTAACTAAAGCAAGACCTAACCTGCTTTTCATTGATTTTTCTTCTTTCCAGAACTAGAATGTGTTTATATAAGTATCCAGAGTTCAAGGTAACTCAACAAATAATAAAGAATCGATTTTGGGTGTGTGAAAGTAATTCAAGGCTGCTAAGATGCAAACCAAACATATTGTCAGGAGTTCAGAAACTGATTTTGAATTTTTGAAGAGATTGGAAAAACAGAGAAAGGAAAAGTGGAATCCATACCCAAAATCTCAGGCCTTCTAGAAATTCATCTATAATCAACCTTCAGTTAGTAAATATTTTCAATCATCAGTTTTCTCATTCATTTTATACCTATTTCTTTATTTTGTATTTTTTTCTTTTTATACATTTCCTCTTCCTATTGATGAATAAAAGATATACTTGCACAGATCAAATAAAATCTGGACCATCCAAAATTCAAGGAAACCATTGCATTAAATTCAGAAGAAAACCATTTTTTAGCTATGTCTAGCTTATTTCTATAATCACAAGCTTACATGGTACAAATTATTTACAAAGGAGAAAGGCAAACATGAATGCATGATATCATGCCAAATGTGGACCACTCTATTTTTTCTCAGGAATGAAACCAGATATATGTAAGTTTCCCATGTACGATATGCAGTAAAAAAATATTTGCTAAGTCGTAAAGAGCAGAGGTCAGTTTAATCTCCTGTAAAATAATAACCGAAATCCATATTTAACAAGTTTAAACTGAAGAGTAGAAATACATAGTGAGACATGAGTCCCACACATGTATTGTTTCATATGTCAGCAAATTAATTATTTAACTGCATCATATATAAAGGAAATGTCGTCATTACCTATCATCCCACCGTGAGAGACGGCAAGCAAGCTGGGCTATAACTTCATGCACTGTTCTCGGCACATTATACCCTCCAGCAGAAAGAAGCTCCTAACCATAGCAGAGCATTGAATTAATAACATCTTCTAAAGGAATATTTATGTGACTAGAGGTGAGAAAGCAAGAACTACCTGAACTTCTGTTATACCCAGAACATTTGTCCTTGAAACTGATCCTTTTATATGCATTACAGTTACTAGGAAGTTTTGTGCTTGCCAAGACCTAAGTACAATTGGAATGTCATCTTCTTCAACAAGAGGATCACCTGCTGATTGTCCCAAGAGCTCAAATAACAGGCCTCCTGCAACCCTGACTGGGACCTACAAATAAGAATTATTGTCTGATCAGTAATTGAGTTAAACTGGTTTCCAAGGAGAAGTCATTGGAGGCTTTTTTTATGGGTGGGGGGGCAGTACAAGTCATTGGAATGCTTCTTTCCGATGAACTATTAGCTTCATGGGATTTTAGCAAATTGCTATCTACTGGTTGTGTGACACTTGACACAATCAAGCCCTAGGTATGATACCCGAGGAACCCTAGGTTTATTTTACTATTCTTCTCCTGTACTTTTTTGTTTTCCAGATTTACAAAGCCTACCCAGATCTTATTTTCTTGACAAACTCCTAAAAAATTCACCATATCACATCCCTAAAAGTTTCTTGCTGTAATTTGTATTAAAACCCATCAACTAAAATCCAAAATTCCACCTGTTTTCTTTCCATGCCTGGTCAAACTAAGGAAGAGAAGACAAAATCCAACAGGTCACTTATGTGAGTGAATACATGACAAAGAAACCACAAGCTTACAAGCATTTAGGCCATCAACAAAAACATAATTCAATTGAAAAATTTACTTTAAAATCTCATTGAATATAGACAGCCTCATACGTATGCCTGATGTGGAGCATCTAAATGCATTTTAGCAAACTAAGATCCAAATGCAGATTACCAAATGATTATATTTGTTAAGAGTACCAATGTTGAAAATGCAGTGTACCTCATAGAGAAGGTGCTTCATCCTCTCACTTATGAGTTTATTTTCATCTCTCAAAGCTAAACTAACAGCAGGATGTAGCCATTGAGCATTGCTGAGCCAAGTCTCAACAGTGGGGTCACCTGCAGAAACATGGCACCACCATATTGGGCCAGCAGGACGCTCCCAATAGGGAGCTGCCAAATCTGCTACAGTAAAATCATCATCAGAATCCTCAAATTCAAATTGATGAGAAGACCAGACAGCATCAACCTGAACTGATTGGACAAGTTCTGAAATTCTCGCCCATCCAATTGGTACCCAATGACTACCCTCATACTTTTTGGATTGACCAGTTTGAAGGACCTGGCGCTCTCTATCATCATCAGAGGCACTAAATGCACTGTCCCTTAAGACATTTACAGATGAAGGATCCGAGAGCTTGTTTTTATCTGGTCTCATGGAAGAAGCCTCCATTAAGCCATTCGAAGGGACATGCATCTTTGACTGTTGGTCATTAACATGCAGTCTGTCTGCGATCTTCGATGAGGACCTTGATTTAACAGATTTGTTTGGTCCTCGCACATATTCAAAGGCACAAATAAGTCCATCTGTCCAAAGGTTATTTCCAGGATTGGGATCTCTACCATGATAAGTTTTACAGCTATCCGGTTTCTTCTTTGTTCCCAAAGAATGTGATTGGTCTTCTGTATCACTCATTTTCAGCTCTTCATGGAGCAAACATATAGCTTTGAAGTTAACTCTTCAGAGGAACAGCCACTTTTATATGTGGAAAGTCAAGCTGGTATGGTGTTTGCAAAACAACTTCTGGTTTCAAGCCTCGATTTGACAATCAACATAACTTCCCTGACTTATCAAAAACCATTGCTACAAATTGAAGGGAAAAGTTGTTAATTCTAGTATAGGATAGCACTATATATATTCTTCTCAAAATAAGAAGAGGAAAAAGCAGAAAAAGTGGCTGAAAATAATTTAAACAGAACCAGTCATTTATCTTGCCATGGTAGTTAATTAAAGTAGGAAACTATGTAAGAAAATCTTTCAGCAATGGTCTAAATATAACCAATCAATTATCAGCATGCATCAAAAGCAATCTGTCAAAGAAGGTTGAGTGATTTATAATTTTAGAGAACTTTCAAATGGGATCAACTATAAACATGATGGTAAAGATGCATATTAGGGATCAGATACTTTCTAAAGTTAGATTTGAGCAGCATATGAATGTGTTAAAACCGCATAGCATAATTATTAGTCATATAAAGCCCTCCTAAATTCTATTTGATTCCATAGACTAGCGCAATCATCAACATTCATCAACCACAAAACGCTTAGCATAAAAAACACACGCATTGGAGAAAAATATAACTTGAAACTGATAATCGAACAACAAATAATAACTAGTATCTATCAACCAAAGAAGCTGAACCAAGGGAATCCAACTTCAATAAGAACAAAATAGAAACAACCATAAGAAAGGAATTAATAATAATAATAATTGGGAGATTTTGAGGAAGAAAAGGAAAGGAAATTACGATAGAAGAGTGAAGAATGGAAATGGATATCCCCAAACGAATATTAATCGAAGAAAAAACACGCAGTTACTCACTTACTTACTAACAAGCGAAGCGATACCCCGTTGACAATGACGTGCGCCAGAAACACCACTCCTCCTAGCTCCTTTTGCTACTAGTTGCAAGTTGCAACTCCAAAAATATTTCAGTTTCACTCTTTTTTTTTTGTTACAACTAACATGTCCTTTTCACTCTCATGTAACTTGTTACACGCTCAATCATACATGTACGTATAAAAGGGATGTATGTGGTAATAGCATTATTTTTATATCAGAACATATACATGTATGAACGAGATATGTATAGTAATAATATTATTTTAAAATTAGAACAGAAATAATAAATTTTGGATTGGATATGTATGGTTAAAATTTTAAAAAATAAATAACATGTTCATTTAAAATAATTATGGAACTCTTCAAAAAAAATTAAATGATAAAATTTAAGAGTTAAAATTTATTTATTTTCATCAAAACATAGAAAAAATCATCCTCATTTAATAATTTATATATATATAATTCTAATTATGTATGTAACATTTAAATCAATTATGTTAATATATAAAAAATTAATTGATATGTGTTTAATGGTTTTAAAATAAGATTTTGATTTTAAATTTATTTAAAAGATTATTCTACTATAATATAAATGTTTCGAAGTCAACAAATTATTTTTTGAAAGAATACATAAAAATTTAGACAACAAGATATTCTTTTATAAATTTATATTAGGTTTTAGCTAATTAAAAATATTTTTAATAAATTAAAATTTTTAATTAATAAAATAAATTTATTTAAGTTAGATGCAATGGATAAGAAGTACAATTATATCTTTTATCATAAAATTTAAAAGCTTTAAATTAAAATTGAAGAAGATGACAAAAGATAAAATGTTAGACATGATAATATACTTATTACGGTGTGAGTGTACACGATAAAAGGTATTAATAGATATATAAAGTTATTTAATAAGATTATAAGGTCTAAAAAAGTGGATGGGTAAAAACTTAATGTTTTAATTTTTATTTAATGACAAATGTATAAAATTAAGCAAATCATAAAAGATAAAATTTATAAGTTATATCATAAAGTTATCAAAAATACTAATTGAGCATAAATTAGATAAAGAACTCACATTATTGAAAATCAATTTAATTTTATGATAATGATGTTATTTGTGAAAACAATAATATTAAAGAACTATAAATGATTTACATATGATCAATAATTTTAGAAAGGTATATAATGGGATGAAAAAAGGTATATTATTAAAGATACTAAATTTCAAGATAAATTTAAAAATAATTAATAAAAAATAAAAAATAAATTTAAACTATAAATTAATATGAAATTATGATTAATAAAACAGATCAATCCAACCACGCCTAATCTATTAAAAATAAAACAGATTAACTCATCTCATTTTAAAATAAGAATTGAAAAAAAAAAACAAATCATTCTCTTAAGGATGATTTTAAGATCAACTTAAAAAAAATTTTAAAAAAATTAGGCAGCTAAAGAAAAAATAAAAAAAAATTATAAATTTAAAAATAAAAGATTATTAAAATTTTACGCTCATGATCTATTCAATTGATAATAATCAAATTAAAATAATAAAATAAGTATACATATTATACTTTTTTCTAATTTTAATTATATAAGTTTTAAAAAAAATTAATTCAATATGTTCAACAGATCCTAATTCAGGTTGTTTTAATGGAATGAGAATTCTCTCCAATTAATGAAAAGATCTGTTTAAAAAAAATGTATATTTAAAATCTAATGTAAAAGAAAAAAAATAAAGATACAATCAAAAAAAATGAAAATGAAGAAATATAGATAATTTTTATCCGTTTTAATGGCAAGTTTTGTTGGTTGAGGAATTGATCCAACAAATTGAATATATTTTCTCATTCTAGACAAAATCCATAAAATGTATAAGTATTACCTTAACAAAAAATATAGTTATCTCTACAACCAGGATGTCACAAGTACTAAAAAGTAATAATATACCACAGTTTCCTATCCAAGTTCAGTTCTGAGCCTGTATATGTTTATCTTGATTTTGTACATGCTTACTAGGCATATATATGCAAGAGTGTCAAAATGTAAACATTTTGCATGCAATATAGTTTTAGTTGGACTATCAAGAGAAAATAAATGGAAAGTTAGAAATGTGGGGACAGCCTTTGGACGCTCATGGATTTCACCTAAATAGAAGATAGAGTTTTAAGAACTTCAACGGAAATTGAATAGTTATAGTATCTAGGATTCACCAAATCACGAATTGATTTCCCCATACTAGCTCCTAGAGGTCAATGTTTACGGTTTAGTAAGTTTGGGAAGTCGTATCTAAAGGAGAAACACGACAAGTTAGCGTGAGTTCCGTCAACATAGTCCAAAAATAGATTAACTCATTCATTAGGACTTCTGTCAAACGAATATATCGAAGAAAAGGCGAGCGCAATCGGTCAAAAGGTGAGAATATTATCCAAAAAGATTTTCCACTATAACCAGATGAGAATATTTTTTTTAAAAGAAGTGTACTGAGTAAACCAAATTAGCACACTTAGTACCTACGTTAAACATGACGAACATAATTTTTGTAGAATACAATCTCGTGGCAATGGGCTCATGGTCTCTAGAGACCAAACAATGATACATTAAGTTACTTGCTAAACCGTAAATGCCTCAGATTGGCCACTTTAAAACTCACATCAAGACCCTGAAAAACCGGGAGGTTACTAGGATTAGTAGTTGTTTTGCCATAATTGTTGGGATTGTTTAGATGGTTGGCTTTGCGAACCACCCAGAGATGCTTCCCGAGGATTTTGTTGCTGATGTTCCAGAGAAATGCCAGTCTGAGATTGGTAGAAATTAGGATAGCCAAGGGGTCCAAAATGCTGTGAAGGCTGCTGCTGTCTTTGCCGAAATCCACTTGGTTGCTGATTCTGCCCTTGCAAGCTATAGTAGTTGCCGGGAGGGACTCCAGACATTGTTCGAGAGCCAGGTCCCTGAACCCACATGGGAGAATTCTCGTTCTGGCAGAAAACACAAAATAAACCCATTTCAGCCTCACAAACAATAAAGAGTAAAACATGATCCCAACTGTTGTATCTTTTCCTCACCACCACCCGTCCCCAAAAACCAACAATTGGGAGTTATTTACCCAACCAAAAGGGACCACATCTCAAACATATTTCACCTAGCCTTTAAAGGGATGATAGTTTTTAACAAGCAATTTTTACAGAATCATCAATGATGATTCCAAATTGATAAAACTTTTAAGAGAAGAATTGTAGCTGGAAAAATAACAGCAGCTAAATGTAAATAATTTTAAATCAACATCTTTGTACCTGCTGTAGTGAAATCATATGATTGTTGTCCTTAAACTGAGAGTTTATAACATCATCATATCCAATGGTTGTCCCAGTAGGAGCAGCAGGTGGATTCAAAGAAAAATTTCCTCCAGGGATGCTTGTAGAACTGCCAAAGCCATATCCAGATGGAATAGCAGCTGACTGAGGCAAGCTGCTGACAGAAACACTATTTTTATACTGTGGAAGCACTGCTGCCAAAGATTGGTGATATGTGCTGTTTCCAGCAAAAGTCTGCTGAAAAGCTGATGGCATATAGGTATAGCTCTGAGGCAAAAATGGATAGCTAATCATATTAGCAAAATGTCCCAGAGGAAGGGTAGGTTGGGAGTAGGGATGCACAGCCAGGTGTTGAGGAAGTGCAGGTCCAGTGGGAACACTTGCACCAGGCAGTGTTTGTGCATTAAGTTGAGGAGTAGAAATACTGCTAGCTCTTAGAGCCTGCACATTGACAAGAAAAATTTTCAGATAACTAAATTCCAAAATTTTACCCTCCTATTCTATAACAACAATTGCAAGATACAGATACAACATTTAACCTGCAAATGTAACCAATAACAATTTTAATCCAGAATACACCCATAACCAGCTCCCTACAAACATTTTTCTTAATGTGAAATCAATGGATTTGACCAGCAGTACTGGAATACTACTAACACAATCATCTTCAGATTAGAGTGGATTGACTGGAGTAAGTCAGGTTTAGCTCAAGTACAGAGTAGTCAAGTTTACAGTTGGTATGTAATATAAACATTACACCAACATTTAACTATTAACATATTAACCAGGGTGAAATTGTGATACACTAATGAATATTAGATTAATAAAATTTATAGGAATACTACTGCAGCACTTCAAAATAATGTAAAGCAGAATTCTAAATTCCACTATCGAATTTTTTAGACTAAGAATGGTCTAAAATTCAAAATACCCAGTAAACCATAACATTTCACTAAAATAAATTAACATCTCTCAGAGCTTGTATATAGAGAATCTTAAATAAGCCATAGAAGGGCACCTCTGACATGGTTAGGGTAGAACCGCCAATTGAAGAAGCAATATTACTATATTTTGTAGGCATTGATTGTGTTGCAGGGAAGGGTGAGTACGGCATATCTTCCCTTGCTGTTTGAACTGTCGAAGACAACAAAACACTGGGCAAAGAATTTGTATATGCCTGCTAAAATATTCACAGTAAAATTTAGATTTAGATATAGCAGGATTGCTAGATTCAATCACAAGATAGAAACATAACCAAAAGCAATATTAGTTTTTATTTTTATACTAAGGATAGCATGCATAATAATATAGTTCTGTGGGGAAAATTTTAATTACACTATAATAAGGATAGGATTCATTTCAAACAAATTCATTTAGTAAAGCATCATAAAAGTGATATAAAAGTTCATGTAGTGCCACATCACAAAGACTGAAATTGTCCGGAGAGAAGGCTTTTCTATGCCTAGATTCCCAGCTCCCTCATTGAATACAACAATGCCTTGTCACACTAAATGGGGTTACATGAATCAAACAACACCCATTGTGTTCCATAAAAAAAGGAGTGTTCAGAAAGGTCCTTTAAATCTGTCCTTTATAAAGTTTCTCTTAGAGTAATCCTTGCTTATCCTCCACCACTAGGTATTGGTTTAACAGTACAGACAAATTTTAATATAAATTTGGTTCAACAAAATTTATTTATTTGTATGGTTGCCCACGATCAAGCTACCCAACTCAAAACGAAGTTTGACGGAACTGTTATATGACTGGCTATCCTTTATGACAGTGAATATTAAACTTTAATGCTTTGTTTGGGTCACATAGGAAATAGGAAGGAAAGAAAGGGAAAGGAAAGGAAGAGAAAGGAAAGAAAGTGAAAATAAAAAGGAAAAGTGAGTTGTTTGGATGAGTAAAAGTAAAAGAGGAAAAAAAGGAAAAAGTTTTATTTTTCAGTTTGGATGGATGGAAAAGAGAAAGGAAAGAAATATATTAGTAGTATAAATTTTATCTTATATAAATTTTTAAAATATTTTATTTTTTTACTATATCTTTTTATAAATATAATTTTAAATTTTTGTAATTTTTAAAATTTTTAAAAATATATAATAATTTTAACAATTTAAAATAAATAAAACAAAAACAAAAAAAAATCTCCCTCTCCTTTTCCACTCATTTTCATGGGTAAGGAGAGGGGAATAAAAATTTATGGGCCCCATGGAAAAAAAATATTTCCTTCCACTAAAAACAAAACACACCAAACAAGGGAAAGCCACTCTTCCTCTCTAATTCCTTCCTTCCTTAATTCTTCCTCCCTAATTCACCCCAACGAAACAAAGCATAAAGAGATAGCGCAAGAAAAAAGTACGAACAACATTAAGAATGTTGAGATAAATGTGAGGACATACTAGGAAGGATAGGATACAAAAATAATTATATATAAGGAGATATGTGTGGCACATATAGAGGAAAAGATGACAAAATATTAGTTAAGGTGGTTTGAACATGTGCAAAGAAGGCAATGGAGGTATTGATAAGGAGGATTGGTAGCATGATTTTTAGTCCTGTAAAGATAAGTAGAGGAAAGTGAAGAAAAACTTTGCAAAAAAATTATTAAAAGAGATCTCAAGGTAAATAATTAGAAATTTTGATTTTTGACCTAGTTCAATGGCGTCTTGTGATCCATACAGCCAATTTCACCTAGTGGGATAAGGCTTATGTTGTTGTTTGTTGTATGGTTAACCTGCTATTCTACTCCCAACCAAAGGTTTGAGAGAAACAAGGTTGATCTACTTGGTGCAAGGAATGGACAAATGCATGCACCAGACATCCCCAGGTTTTTACAGCACAAGATATCTAATTAGGCTTTGTTTGTTTTAGCAGTGCACAGCCTTAAGGAACAAATTCTCCTTCAAAAAGATTGCCTCAGAACACAAGATTTTCACATTTCCAGCCATTAAAATCTAAAACACACAGGCATGTAGTCATCCTGAACTAAACATTGAAGATCCAAAATATGACCAAGCCATAAAACATGTATTACCATTACACTAGAGAAGGGAGCAAGATTCTGCATCTGTGAGCTTGTCTGTGAATGGGGAAATGTGACCTCTGGTTGTTGGGCATTTTCATAAGTAAACCCATGCGATGATGAAGGAAACGAATATTGATTTTCCTGAGCAGTTTCAGGGGATTCAGATTTTAAAGGCTCTTGTTGTGAAATGGAAGTATGTTCATAGGTCCCAGCATTCACACCAGTTCCTTGAACTAAATTTCCATCTGAGGTAGTAGTAGCAAGATGGTCATCCCCATAATAGTCAGCATTTCTGCAATAAAGATAGATTTAAGGAAACTAGGAATGATCATAACCTTGCAAGTTTGGAACAAAGTATACTATTATATAAGCAACATACCTAGCATCTGAGTTTCCAACTGTTGAAACATCTGTTGCACCAGATGTATCCTCCAAGTTACTTTTCAAGGGCCTAGATGTATATGGCCCAGATCCAGAAAGGGGGTTTCCGGATCCAAAACTTCCAAAGCTCAGATTCAAGCATTCTGGAGTATGAAGTTGTAGGTGATTTGGAATTACAACTGCAGGATTATCGTCCTCTAGTTCGGCTCCCTGGTCATCTCTTTGCATATTTAGCTGCTCTAAATTTGCAGCCACTGACGACACGTCATCTTCAACTGAAAGGAAGAAAATAAGAATTAAGGCTGTACATATGCACCTGTCTAAGGTAATGAACCGTAAGTATAAAGCATCCTAGTTGCCATCACTATTATTAACAAAAGGATGCCTGTGAGATTTGTAAGAATTTAAGTCCTTGTAAAAAAAAAAAAAACAGATGTACCTCCTGTGTCATCCTCTGATGCACTTTTAGCAGAAATAGAAGCAGATCCAATGTTGTCAGCATTATCAACAGAACCATCTGCAGCTTCATGTTCGTCTAAGTGAGTTTTCTGCTGCCAATCAGCTTCAGCAAAGCTCGATGAGTTTGCATAATACTCAGAATTTGCATGGGCATCAACATCAGCATATACTCTAACATCATGTTGGCTCTCAATACAAGGCCACTCATCATTCTGTGGAACATTTTGGCTAATGGCAAGGCCATGATTAGTATTTGTCTCTGAAACCTTGGAAGCATGACCTTGCAATGAATGCAAATTGTGATCTGAAGCTGCTGGAGGCACCAAAACATTCTGATGATTACCACTCTGGATGGAAGAGTTATGAATGGATGCCTTGGCCTGTGGCCTACCCATCTTGACAATGTCAGCCATTGACACTGGACCTGCATTCCCCATCCATGCAGATTGCAATCCACCATGTTGTGATGATGAAGATAGTCCATCACCAATGCCTGATGCAAATGTTTTTTCAGTAACCACGGAATCACTGCAAAAAAATTTGAACAATGAGACATGGTAAGTGGGAACTCCACCTTGGCTACACAATAATTATTAATAACACAGTTTGTGTCCAAGAGCTTGCAGGTACAATAAAAAGGACAAAACAGATTATAGTGCTAAAGATAACTAAAATAGGAATAGTCAAAAAAATAGTGCATTACCTTATAACTTCATAAATTTCTATATATAATTAAATGTAACAAATAAAAGTTGGAAGAACAGACCAAATAATAAACCAAAAAACTAATATTCCACATTCAACCAAGTCCATTCCAAAAACAAAGTATTCATTATTCATAATATTCAGCACAGAGAAATCAATGTAGAACCTTGAAGCAATCCAGTGAATAATTGGCACATATCATCCACTGTTTGAGAAAAATATAAAATCTACAAAGA
The DNA here is from genome assembly GCA_037954105.1 of Canavalia gladiata. Lineage (NCBI taxonomy): Eukaryota > Viridiplantae > Streptophyta > Magnoliopsida > Fabales > Fabaceae > Canavalia > Canavalia gladiata. Next base: position 52,652,130 of record CM075662.1, read on the forward strand.
AAATAGATTGGATGTCTAGACCGCCTACTTTCAAAATAAATTGAAGGATTGTTTCATATTGCATTCACCCCTGTAAGTAGTCAGGCTTGCTTTTTCATCTCAGAACTAGGCCAAATTTGCAAATGAATCATAACCATAAGAATCCCATTAACCATAGTGATACATATTTTCCACTCCAATCATGTATATTTTATTCTGTGAATATATATATATATATATATATATGAAGGAAAATAAACCTGTAGGATTGCGGTCTCCTGTTCACATTATTTCCCAGCAAACTAGATGCAGAAGAAGTAGAACCACCAGAAGCAGGTGTTCCATTTTCCTTCTTGTATACAGGTTTTCCCTGCAGAACAGAATCTGGCCTCCAAAAACAGGGCAGAAAATTAAAAAAATAATAGTAGTGGCAGATAAGTTTTATAAAGTCCAGAGCAATATTAGTCTAAAAAAATATTGGTTCAAACACCCATTGTCCGCATACCACTGCTGCTGAATTGGTTGACACCACTGCCACGTCCACCATGACGATCTATGCCAGCTCTACTGCCACCACGACTAGATGTGTTATTTGTCCCACTCCCTCGAGACCTGGAATCTGTTGGGTCCTTACTCTGAAGCAACAAGGGCAAAACAGGTAAAAAAAGGATAGACAAACTCAAACAAAATATCAAAAGTAAAATATGCTCAGGACAGTTAGCAGAAGCAAATAGTCAAGTTAAAGCAACTCTTCCTATCCGCATACAAACATAGCATGTGGATTCGCCCACTGTCAACATATAAACCTAGGCACATGCACATGCCGACAGGCAACAGCCCTATAAAACATGTAAACATAGCAAAAGACAAACTCAGGATAGAAGAAACAGAACTGATTCTCAAACATAAAATCAATTCTGGATAGCCGTAGCAAAGAAAAAAAAATGTGCACCTCTTTTTTCTTTTCTCGCTTGCTCTTCACCTCATGAAAAGGATCTACACAATTAACAAACCTAAGATTAGAGATAACTTTGAACATCCAAGTTCCAACTAAGGCATGCATATCTGATAACATCTCGAACACTACAAGAATGCTTCTACAGCCAACAATAGCAAGACACCTAGTAGCGCATCCATCAATGAAGACAACACGACAACTAAGCTCGCTTGGTTATTTCTCATCTTTCTAGCGTTAAGGGAGAGCAAGCAAAACAAGAAACACAGTTGAACAAAGGTTTCCAATGCTTTCGCTTTAACTGAAAGAAACAATAAACCCTAACAGAAAACATACGGAGAGATTGAGAGAGGGGATGGGAACCTTGGGAAAGGAGGCGACTGACAGCTTCGTTGGGGTCCATGTTACAGTCTTTGAGCATAGCGTAGATCTCGTGGTCAGGGAAATTCGACACAATCTCCTTCAAGCTTTGCACCATCTTCCTCGAGGACGCCGGAATCGTCGCCGACAACCCCTTGCCGCCGCCATTGTTGTGGCCTCCACCGCCCTTCCCACTCATCCTCTCTTTCTCTATCACTCTCACACGTGTGCCCAACCGGGCTACCTAGGGTTCCGCCGCGCCAACAACGAGAAAGAACCAACCTCTCTCGCTCGTTCGTTCTCTCTCTCTCTTTCGTCTTGCAACCAAAAAGCGAAAACCCCTTCTCGCTCTCCCCCGACTCCTTTTCTCTCTGCGTCTCCAATTTTTTAAATTATATTATTATTATTTATTATTTATTCGATTTTTTAATGTGAGTATAAATATATAAATAATAAAAAGTTAATATTCATTAATTTTATTAAAATTTATAATATTTAAGGTTATTAATACAATAGATATAATAATTTTAAATAAAAATATTTTGTATTTTTTATTGTATATCTATAAAGATACGTTAAAAAATTATTTAAAAAATAAATTTTATAATAAAAAATAATTTTATTTTAGTTTTTTATGCAATAAGTCCAAACTATATTTGAATAATGTTTTTAAAAAAATTTAACAAAATTAATTTTTAATCAGGAAAAATAATCTTATCGAGACGTATGTTAAAAAAAATTGCTTACCACGTATTCCAAGCACAATAAATATTGTTAATAAATGTTCAAAGGCTTAGAAAATATTAACAAAACAAATATCAGTTTGATATTTTTAGTATGTGTTTTAGGATATATAATAAAAATTTATATATATTAAATTTTTATTAAAAATTATATGATTTATTATATTAAATATTATAATTTCTAATAACAAATTTTATTTATTATTTTTTTGTATATTTTTTATATTCGTTAAAAAATTATAAATAAAAAGATCTTGAAATTTATAATTAAAAAATTATTTATTTTCTAATGAACTTTGATTTTTTTAATTTATGCTCGATAATTAATTATTTTAGGTAAAAAATAGCTACTACCAATAATTTTATATCTATTTTTATATAATTATAATTGAAAGAAGTTCTTTTATACAATTTTAACAAAATATATTATTTTAAATTATTTTTACCTAATATATATATAAACATAAAAACTATTTTATATAATCAATAATAATAATAAATTATAAATGTAATCAATTATTAAAATAATTATTTTTCAATTAATCCAAACACACTCTCAATTGCGTTCTATTTGGTTATTACATTGCACAGGAGAAAAAATCTACTTCAATATTATATATTTTAATCCTCATTTTTTAAAATATTTCTACGAACAGCTCTCGGTGTTTTAGAAAAATCACGCCACTTTTTTATATTAAGAATTTTACTTTATGTTTTATTTTATTTTTTATTTTTGATTTTTATTCCTTCAAATATCAATTTTTAAATTTATTTTTTCTTTTAAATTAACTTAAATTTTAAATCATGATATATTTTATTAGATTAAAAATATTTTCTTTTGTGATAACCTAAATTTTGATATTATTGTAATCTTAAAAAATATTTATTTAAATTTTGATATATCATTTCAATAAAAATATGTCTTAATCAGAATATTTATTTCTATTACTTTTTCTCCATTTCAGGAAGTTTGTTTTTTTAATTTATTAATTTTTTATATAAAACGTTTTTTATTCATGGTAACATTTTAAATTTATTTTATTCATGTACTTGATTTAATTTAAATTTAATTTTTTATTTTGATATGTTATATTAATGAAAATGATATATTTTAATTTTGATAATTTATTTCTATAATTTTCTTCTCAAATCCAAACATTTGTTCTTTTAATTTATTGTTATTTAATATAATAAATGTTTATTTAACTTATTTTTATCTATATATTTTATTTTGTTTAAATTCAAATATTATATTTTATATATATATATATATATATATATATATATCATGTTATAAAAAAACCTCTTCTTTAATTTAGAGGGTTTACAGAGAAGAAAGAAAGAAAAAAATTTCCTTTTACTCTTTATTCCTACATTCTAGAAGAGAGAAAAAAATTAATCTAGATTTTGTAAGTTCTTTAACCGAAAATTCCATCAAGTTGTTCGATTGTTGTAATGACATATGTATAACATTTGTATATTTTATTACAATTATTTAATAATTAAGAATATGTTTAAAAATTTTATTAAATTGATTTGTTATTTTTTATAATTTTATTACATTTTTAATTTAATAATGTATCATTTAAATTTATCTTAATTAATTATTTGTGGGTTTTAAATTTTGTAATTAAAATCTTAACAATACACTATTAAATTTTCATTAATTATGAGTGATACGAAATCTTTATTCGGTAACTTACAATTTTTTTTTTCTGTAACTTACTTTTCCATCACCAATTATTAATTTCTAATGTTTTACTTTTTTATAAGTTTATTCCTAACCATAAATTCTTCTTATAACAGTTATTAATTTCTAATGTTTTACTTTTTCATAAGTTTATCCCTAACCATAAATTCTTTTTATAATGTTCTCCTCTTTTAATTTTTCTAAAAATTCAATTTCATTAATGGCATTTTTTAACCGTTATAATAACAATTTAATTTAATGCAAATTCTTCACATGTGAGTTAATAGTTAATCTAATAAAATTATTTAAATATTTGGAATAAGAAATTTATTGTTTACCTCATCCGAGCAGGATTAATTTAGTAAAAGATGCTTTTAGTTAAGAAAAAAAAAATACAATGGAATGAATTTTTGTGGTCTAACTTTTTATGAACACTTTGAAAATACAATGTTATCTATGATTCCATGAAAGCACACCCAGGCGAAATTATGAGCTCCTTCCTAACTCCCCCACACATGAATTAGAAAAGAATGACATTATAAGAAAAAATTATTAATTTAATTGAAATATATTGAGACCGTAAAATTTCTTTACATTATCATATATTAATTAATTATTGTGTAACTAAAAAATTGTTAATTTGTATAATAATTACTTTTAGAAGTTAGGATCATAATAAGTTTTAATTAAATATGGAAATGAAACTCAATAAATATTTTAAATTAATAAATACTAATAAAAATATAAATTATCAAATAAAAAAATTACATTATTTGACAAGACTAACAACTACGAACTTAATTACAAAATTTAAACATTCAGAATTTAATTAAAAATTTGTAACTTATTACAACTTAATTGTAAAACTTGTGAAATTATATGGATCATTATTTTAATTCAAATAAAAAACCTACAACTGTTTTCAACTTAAAAAATGATCATTTATATATATATTTTTAACTTATATCAATAAGTTTAAGAATAAGGATTATCACAACAATTTTAATATTTGAATAAGTTTTATAATTAAATTTATGTTATTGAGTTTTACAATTTTTCCTTTTTATTCAAAATAATTTTTTTTCAACTTCCTTAAATATTTTTAAAAGTTATAAATAAATACTCGATTAACTATTTAAAAAAATTAAATAATTAATTTTCAATTTTTCTGTAAAAAAACTATTTATCCAAATACACTCTAAAATTATGAATAAATTATAATGAAATAAAATATAAAAAAAACATTTAAGACGTTTCTATGGAACTTATTTTAGCTTTAAAAAAACATGATTTATTTTTAATTAATTTATTTTATAGATTTCACACTCAAAGTTACGAATGAATTTCTATGAGATAGATTTTCATTAAATAAGTATTTTTTTCGTTTTTGTTTTTGTTTCCCCCAATTTTACTTGAATATAGTAAAAAAATTGTCTTTTTCCCTTTCTTTGGTTCAAGTTAAGCTATATTTTTTCCGTCCATTAAAATTTCTTACTTTTCTCAAGTTAAAACATGGTGCCCCTCGAATTTTATAAATGAAATAACTTTAAAAAGTGTATAATTTTATGTAAAAATAAATATTAAAAGACTACTTTAATCAATGAGTACATTTATCTCCATTCAAATTAATCGGAATAAATAATTTCCAAGCCTAATGTCTCCTACCTGCAAAAATTTCCATATCACCATTATCCACTTCTTTTAATTCTTTTCATCTATGCCCACTTTCACGCGCAAATTGTTCATATCATACACGCAACTTGATTTAACTTTGCTTAACATAACGTCACAAGCTGATATATGGCCACATTTAATACGTTGGTCGGAAAAAAAGTATGGTCACATTTTAATAAACCTTGAAGACTACGCTCAAACATATTGTTCTCCGAATCCATGACTGTTAAGGCTGAATCAGGTACAATTTTGATTTTAATTTTCTTTCATTCCAGTGTGCATATAGCTTCAATTATATAATTTTATTATACTTTGTATAAATAATATTAGTATTTTTTATTTTAAAAAATTCAAAATACAAAGGAGTTGTCCTAATCTAAGGTGATGCGAGAAAGTGTATCTCAGGTTTCTTTCACCGACAACATCCGGTGATATTTACATATAACCAGTCGATAAATTAAAAGAACCAACCATTGATATAAATTCAACTAAATTATTGTTTTGATATGTTTATTACATACGTTAACTTTGGAGTAAAAGGGAAAAATGTTATTACCTATGTAATGCAGTAATGCTTTACTTTTACTCAACAAAAAATATCAGGGTTTTTAAAATAAGTGTTTTGAAAATAATTAGTGTTATTAAATTAAATTTTTTGGCATAATCACATAAAGACTTTGGAACGACCAGTTAATTACAAACTTATATTAGGTTTTGAAAAAATACACATTCATGTTATGATTATACGTGCCAATTCAATAATCCTAACTCCATTCTAATCGGGAGCAAAATAACACATCATTGTATGTAATTTGATATTTATTTATGAAATTCAAACGCTCACAAAATTGGAATGGTTTATTTAGACGTGATTTTTTCCCCTTTTCCATGAGATGTTCGTAAGAAGATATTCTTGTTTAGTGTGCTAAAGATATTCCAAGCTGCTCAATCTACAAAATCTTATCTTAATTGATAGGTTCTAAGACCATTACCATGGTGAAAGTTGAGAGCAATAGGCATGTCCAAGAATATATAAAAGAGAGAGAACAACCATGAAATGATAAATAAAACTAAGTTGTATTATTAAGTGTATAAAAATTTGTTGAATTATAGATGAATGTATGTATAGAGAGAGATTAAAACTAAAAAGTTATGCATGACATATTAAAACTAAAATTTCTGTAAAAAATTCCAAAAAGTAGTAAATATTGATATAAATGCATAAACAATTTCACAAGCCAAAGCTAATCATATCCCAAGACCTACTGTGTATGTATAATGAAAAATAATTCCGATTTCAACATTATTTCAGGAAGAGTTTGTTTTAAAGATGAAGAATCAGATTTTGTAATGTTGAATGTAAAATATATTTTAAGGAAAATATGTGGTTTAATTTTAATGCTTATATATCAAAATTACGTTGAATCAAAGTAAGTGTTATTAGTTCAAATTTTACATTCTACAATTTTAAAATCATATTAAATTTATGTGTTATTCTTTTTTTTATATTGATGTTTTAATTAAGAAATTAAATAATTAAAATTTTATTTGATTTTTCCAACCATTGATATTAGAGTTCATCCAACAATAAAAAAGATTAAGATCATTTAAAAAAACAAGTAAAAATATCATATTTTTTGTGGAATTTTTTTTAATTAAAATGGAACATATTATGTGGGAGGATTTCATATATTTGAAGAAGATTATTTATAATAAGTAAGTAAAAAATATTATTGGTTGATAAATTTTGTTGAATAATTTACAATAAAATTAAGAACTTTTAAAGGATAAAAAAAAATTATGAACAAAGTAAAAAAAATTAAAATTTTAGATAAAGAAAGGATATGTTAAATTAAAATAGGTATTATTTATTTAAATCCAACGCTGAATAATTTAAATTAAAAAAAGTCAAAGATTATAAAATTATTAAAAATTTAATATATTTTTTTTCATTACAACAAACTCTCTAAATATATTTAAACCTTTAAAAAGTTATGGGTTATTATAAAGTTTATAATTTTATTTTTTAAAAATCATACAAAAAAGTTTTAAATTTTTGTATCCAAAAATTACAAATGACTCTGTAAATGTAGGAAAATGATACTAAATCACGATATATTATTTAAATTTTTCAAGGGAGATAGTTGGTGGAAGTTTATATTTCTTTCTCCAACAAATTATTTAATAATTTAAAGTTAATTTTATTCAACTTAAATTAAACACCCAAACTTAAAACAATATTTGGATAGTTTGTGCAAATACAATAACAATAATGCTGCATCTTACCAATTTAAATTAATAAACGTGCAGGAATACATTACTTGACAAAAACCAATTAACATTGCATTTTTCCTAATCCGTAAAAAGATAAGGATCCGATATTTCGCAAATGATAATCATAAAAAATATATAAAAATAAATTAAAATTCGTAATATATGACTTTAGAGTATGTTTAGAATTGAGTTATTTAAAAATATTTTTACCAATTTTTAAAAATATTTTAAGAGTAAATATTTCTTAAAAATAAAAAAATAAAATGCCCCTTTTATTGTGCATTTTAATTGAGCAATCTTTATGTTACGTGTACATAAATTGCATTCTTATGAAGAAAAAATTTTCAGTTTATTTATCTTCACTTTTTAAAAAATAATTCAATTATTAATTGAAAGATATTTCTAATGCAACCGAAAGAATATCTAGGTTATGATATAATTAATGACCTGTTTCATATTGTGTCAAAGCACTACTAATCAAATAATTATATATATAAGCACTTATGATGAAATAACAATTATAAGAGCTTAAACAGATTCTTTATTACAAAACGAAGTCAACAAGATTGCGTGTATTAAAACAAATACTACAGTATTCAGACATTCAGTGACCAACACATATGACAATGTTGATGTTAATCCACATCCACGTGTACATTTTACATACCAAATTGGATGACCTAACTCACCTTTGTCTCTTTCTCAATCATGGTGCTTATCTGAAATTTAATATATTAATTATAGATGCTTTTCTTAAAAATCAAAAATCCATATTCACTCTCAAATCAAGTAAGGACTAAGAAGTAAGCAACTAAAAATCATGAAACGATGAAGAGTGACAATTAAAATAATTTTGAATAAGAATTTCAATTTAAATTTTATCATTTTGTTGATTGTATTAAAAAATCAATTAAAGAATTCCTTTCCTTCTATTTTTCTTCTTAAGAATTTAGGCTACGGAATAATACATTTCCAACATTTATTTATAGAAAGGAATGTGATATTAATTACGTAGTCTTTTTTTAATATATTGTTAATCTAAAGATAACGAACTTAAATTATTAAAATATTTATATACATTTCAATATGTTTAATGTATTTTATATACTTTTTTATAATTATTATTATTTTATTAAATTTATAAAATATTGCATAAGTTTTTTTATTATTTCTAAATTTATATATAATTTTTTTAATTTTTTTTAATGTAACGATTTCAATCATTTATTTGATGTAATAAATATTATTATATATTTAATTGTACTTTATATAAAAATAATATTTATTTTTTATTAAAAATAAATAATTATTTATTAAAATTAATAAAAATACTTGATATGTACTAATTTAATTTTTAAGAATAATAATATTAAATATTTAAATTGATAGCATTAAAATAAATAAATATTTTATGAATATAATTTATAAAATTTAATAATATAAAAAATTAATAATTAATATGTTTATATTTTATAATTAAGATTAAAAATATTGTTATTATTTTATAAACAATTTAAATTTATTGAAATTTTTATTTTTTTTACATATAAATATAACTAATTTATTTAATAATAATGAAAATAAATTAAAAAAATTATAAATATTATAATTTTATACAATTATTACGAAATTTTTAAAAAAAATCTGATGAATTAATCCATTTGATTTATAATTTTTAAAACAAATGTTATAATTAAATTTATAATGAAATAAAAATAATTAAGTATCAATTTATTTGATTGATTTAAATTATTCAAATAATTCATTAACATTTTAATATTAAATAAGTTTTGACAGTTTTTTTATTAAAAATTACTGTTAATATAAATATAATTTTATATTATAAATAAAAAATTTATTATACAAACAAATACTTTTATTAATATATATACTATCCATATCTTAAATATTAAATGTTAGATATAATAAATCATTTACTAATGTAAATTTTTAAAATTTATATTAATAATTTTAATTTTTTTATAAAATATATAATAAAATATATCTTGATATTTGATAATTTTTTAATAAATAGTCAATAATTAATAATTATAATATTTATAACTATTTATTAATTTAATTTAATTATTATTAATTAATTAATCATATTTATATAAAAACAATAACAATTTTTAATTTTTTAATTTTTATTTTTATAAAATAATTAATAATATCTTTATATCTTACTTATAAAATATAAATATATACTTAAATATATTAATTATTAAGTTTTTATATTTATTTTATTATAAAATTTATATTAATAAAATATTTTTTTAATTTTAATATTAAAATTTTAAAAAATTAAATTAATAACATATTAAATATTTTTATTAATTTTAATAAAATAATTATTTATTTTAAAAAGTATTATTTTTATATAAAATATATTAAAATATAAAATAATATTTTTGGATCAAATAAATGGTTATAGAAGAAAATAAAAAAAATTAATTATAAGTTTAGAAATAAGAAATTTTTTTATATATAATTAAAATAAATTATCTATTAATTACTTTTAATTATAATTAAGATATATATATATATATTGAGATTTGATGTCAAATTTTAGTATTTATATTAATTTATTAATTTTATATAAAATATAAAATTACTAATACAACTGTTGAATTATATAATAGTATGTAAATAGATTATATAAATAAATTTTATATAAAATAAAAATTAATAAATACTTCATTTTATAATTTTTTAATAGTTTATATATTTTTTAAATATATATAATATCAATAGTTGAATAATATATTTACAAAATTTTAAATATTTTAAAATTTAATATATAGGATTTATTAGATATTATAATACAATTTAATGGTTAAATTAATAAATTTTATATTTTATATAAAATTATTAAATTAATATAAATATTAAAGTTTAATATTTGATGTGAATAAATTATAACTATATATATATATATAATTTTAATATATATTTAACTACATGTGATAAAATTTAATAAATAATATTTTTAATAAAAATCATATTTAATATGATTATTTTATTAAATTTTATAATTTTATAAAATAGTATTTTATATAAATTTTTATTTTATACTATTAAATATATTAAAAAATTATATATTTAAAAGATAGTATCTATTAAAAAAACATTTTCATATAAAAATATGATAAGTAAAACTCGACTACTTAAAAAATTTACCTAATTTATATATTTTAAGTTTAAATAATTTATAACAACATATAATAGGTAATATTTATTTAGGATTTAAGGTTTCATATGTTTTTTTTTTTTAGAAATTTAGAAGGTTAACACATTATAAAACATTGTCAATATATTCATATGATTATTTTTAACTTTCTAATATCACCTATAATTTTTTAAAATTAGGATAGATGTGTAAAATATTTAAAAATTAAATAAAAAGATATCATTAAAAATTTATTAATACTATTTTTATAAAATATTAAAAACAGAAGATAAAAATATTTTAAAAAATTTCACAGATTAAAAATAAAAAAATACAGAATAATAAAATATGATACTAAATAATACTGAAGTTATTTGACAATTCCTCTATTAATGATTAATGGTATATTTAGATAAAAAAAAATATTAAATACATTTAATAATTTTTATATTATAATTTTGATCATAAAATATAGTAAAATAAATTATATTTAAAATTATAAAAAAATAAATTTAAAATAACTTATTTTTTATAAATTGTTTTTATAAACTTGTTTAAGCAATATCTAACTAATTTTTCACCGGAGAGAGATTCCGTCTGAAAAGAATAAAAAATAAAATACATATATTCAATGTATATGTAAAAGAAATTATTTCAACCAAATCCTTCCGCATAAAGTATCCATTTACAAAAATAAAACCGATTAGATAAAGAACTAATATAAGTACATGCCATTTGTGCATAAGTCTATATATATATATATATATATATATATATATATATATATTATCAATTAGTTAATAATTTTAAAAAAATATAAAATAAATTTAACAATTTAAATAAATATATATTATTATTATTATATATATATATATTAATTTTTTCTATACATTAATTCATGCTAAAATAAAAATGAATCTCAAGATATTATATGATGATGACTAATAAATACTAAATACTGTTAATTCTAATTGAATTCTCAAAATTATGTGTGTTCTTCGAACCATACTCAACACGATAACTCTTAAATAAAAAATCCAAAAAACTACTTTATTATAAGAATACGATTGTACAAGATCTCCAAAAACATAAAAACTTGTAAATCTACTTTAGTACAAGGACATGGTTTAAGAATATTATAATGAAATTGTTATTCTCGTCCAACACACGTTATCAATGGATGGAACAGTTTTTTAACTTCTATAAGTATTACCTGCTTGTATAAAAATTTCTTTCACGAATGCAATATTTTTTTTTGCTAGGAATAATTTGACATATATATCCTCAAAATTCTATTGGTTAGGAACTTTCATAATTTTCATTACAATCTAATAAATAGAAAGGATAGTCAATATTTATTTTTAAATACCATAACATTTCATATGCTTTGCAAGTATGCCAGAATTATATGGATTGAAGGATGATGTTCAGTTTCAAAGTTAATAAAGAAGTTTTTGAGTAAAAAATAATGAATTTATTTGTTTAATATTATCACTTTTAATCAATTGATCATTTATTTTATCAATAATAATATTTTCTTTTTACTTAAACAATATTGAAGGTTGATATCTTTAAAAAGGTACATTTTAGTGAATTCATGTAATTATATAAGCTAGTTATACGTTTATATAATTCATTTAAAAGGTATATTTTTATCATCAATTTTTTATGTTATCATGTGATAATGATGCAGATTTATAAAACATATATTATATTGCATTTTCAGATTTCATTCATATTTTAAAAGAAAAAACTATCTCACGGTATGACTATCTAAATTGATCATGCCTTTACACAGTTCATTTAAAATACATGTTTGTTCATCAATCATTTGTGTTATCATATAATATTAATGATATAAGCTCATAAAACATAAATCATATTAGAGTTTCAAATTTTATCCTTCAAAATTTAAATATTTAGTTTTTCAAAAAATTTTACAATTAAAAATAAATAAGATTAAAAGATCATAAAAAAAAAATTACATGTTACTGGAAAATCTTTAAATGTTAAGGAGCCTAATAAAGAAGCTCAAAACTCCACACAAAAAACTAGTACAAAGATACATTCTTAATACAAATAGTTTTATACAAAATACTTTCTAATTCTAAACAATTGCAAAATAAATAATTAAAACCTTTATTTTTTTTATTCAATTATACGAGGCTTTGTACATTGAATATTTATTTTAATTTTTTATTTCTTTCAAATAATAATATAATTTAAATATTAATAAGTATAATAAAATTAAAAATGTTTTAGTTTTAAATTTAAAAAATTAAAATTATTATAAATTTATTTAATATTAATTTAAATGAAATTTTTAAATATTAATTTAATAAAAAAATTATATTATGATTTTCATAATTATATTTTAATTTAATTTATAATTATTTTTTCTTTTTAATATATATATATAATTAGAATCATAATTCTTGGTTAGAATGTTTTTAAAAGTTATTTTCTTGCTTATTAGACCTCATGTTTCTTACAACACTATATATGTTTCTTACGAGTACTGATTTATAATAAATTGTAAACTTTAATAAATTTAACAATTTGAAATATTTTTATTTTTAGATAAAATAAATTTTAAAATTATTATAATATTAATTGATCTTAATTTTTTTATTTTATATATTAAATTATTAAAAATTAAATATTATGATTTCAATAAATAATTTTCATAATTAATCTTTAATTTTAAGAATTTTATTTATTTATATATTTATTAATATAACAGACATAATACTTATTATTAATAATAAAATTATTTACTATTTTATTTTATTTTACTTATTTATATTTATAAATCTTAATTTTTAAAATATCCACACAATACATATGTGATCATATATGATCATTTTATTAAAATAATCATGTACTTTGTAATCTATGTATACATGATTATATGACTATTTTTCTTATTTTTATATATTTTTTATTATAAAAATTTGATTACATTTTTAGTTTATTTAATTTTATCTATGTGTAATTTTAATTTTATAATTTAATTTTCATAAATATTTAATTAAAAAATTTTAATTATTATTTCTATCAAAATACATACATATAAAAATATTAAATTATTCCTCTATTTTTTATTTAAAATAAAAAATATATAAATATTTTTTCATTTAAAATATTAATCACATACTATATTTTTTATATTTTTATCAATCTTTTATAAAGAAAAATACTTTTAAACTTTTAATATATCTTATTTTTTAATACTATTACAAAATTATAAAAAAAAATTAAATAAAAATAAAATTTTATACATTTTAATTTGAAAAAAATAAATTTATTAAATTTTAAAATAAAATACTTGATTTATTAAAAAAATTAAAAATATTTTTATCTTATAATTTAAAATAAAAAACTTTATTACACCTATTGTAAATAACCCTATTAAAAGTTAGATTATTGAGTCAATATTATTAAAATGCTATTTTTTATTAAAAAAAAATATATCAACTAAGATTTATAGACAATAACTTTATTATATATTTTAGGAATGCTGCAAGGATGGATTTAATTAGGTGTGTTGAATTTGTTTTTATCAATAAGCTTCGTGTCATGTATACATGGAGGGTGAAGGGTAGTTTTAAAGAGGAAAAGATGAAAGCATGCATGGAAATGGAAGGTGAGTTAGGAGAGATAAAAATAAATGCAAAAATGATGAGATTGCAAAGGATAATAAAGATGAAATTGAGATTATTTTGTTAGAGAAAAAAATAATAAAAAAGAGATTCAACAGGTAGAAGTTGTAGTTGAAAATAGTCTAACACGGACATATAGATGACGCTGTTGTGAATAGAGCGGTAAAAAAACGGTGGAAGAGCAAAAGAAACCATGTTAAGCAAAATAGCAAAATTAAGTTATACATGCAATATTAATGATAAATTAGTAATAAATAAATAATAAAAATAATTTAATAGCTTAATAGTTAATGTTTATTTTCTAAAGGTAGATTAGACGAAATGTAAGATAGTAGATTTTTTAAAAATGAAAAAGAAGATTGATAATTTTTTTTCTTGTTAATAGCAATGTTATTTCAATTTTTTCGAAATCTTTTATTTTATTTTATTTTTTATAATTGTTTCTGTACGATCAATTTTTATATTTTAAACATTAAATTTACATGAGTTTAGATGGATAGTTTTTTTTCATCCTTAATATATTTGTAAATAACTATTTACATAGTTTGATAAAGTTAAAAATTATTATGAAATTTAAAAAATTATAATAATAAACTTAACTTTAAAGATATAAGTATTACTTATTTTTCATTAAATGTTATTTGAATAGATATATGGAAATGGTAGAAAATTTAGTATAAAAATATAATTTAAATAATTAAATTGAATTTAAATTATTAAAAATTTAAATTTAAAGGTAAAAAATTAAATTAAATTGAATTAAAAAGTTAAAGATTTAATTTGGAATATAAATTAAATCTAAAAGATAAAAAATATATCTATTTTAAAAAGTACTTGTATATAATTTTATTTTGTCTAAAAATTGTTTAAAATAATTGTAAATATATTTTTAATTTTTTTATAAAATAAAAAATTTATATTTTTTCTCAAAATAATTGTAATTTTATTTAAAATATTAAAATAATTATTTTATTTTGTTATGTTCATCACATTCCAAATATTATTTAGTTATGAATAGTTTATTTAATAAATTTTGTTCTTTGATGAAACTTTTGTGGTAAAAAAGTAGAAAAGCATGCAATACCAATGGTAGATGCTTCAAATAACTATATAAAGCTTTTAAGTAACATTTATGGAACTACAAGCTACAAAACGTAGCGGAGAGGCTGAAAGAAAAATTGTAACAAAATTTGACCTGTAAAGTATAATAAAGATAATGAACTATTGGAATAGGTCAATTACATATACACTCCAAATATCCTAATGCTATATGTTATTTATGATAAATTAACTATTAATAAAAATTTATTCTCTCATAAATAACAATGAATCCATCCTTTCTCGACTCCAGAATATGAAGTTTTGTTTAAGTATTGAAAACTCAATACAAATTGAAAGACATGTTCATAACAAGTGTTTTCCTAAATGAAAATCATGTGCATTTTACAAGAGATATCACTTCATACAAATAAACATGCACTTGATAATTAATAACGGATAAATTTAAATATTTACAGTTCTTTAGATATTTGTTAAATGATCAAAAGAATTACATTCTAATTAAAAATATTATTAATGTATCACAGTCACAGTTATTAATGTATTTTAATACAAAATTTTAATCTCACTTTTAATAATATCTTTAAAATATTGATTAATAAAAATTTCTATTAAATATAAAGTTTATCTTAAATTCAGTTTGAATAACTTTTTTATGACTATTTGTAAAAAATGAATGGAAATAAAATAAAATATATTTATTTCATCAATTAAAATTAACTTCCAAATATCATTTTTTAAAATTTTATTTAACTTTGTAAAAAGTTGACATATCAATCATTTGATTTTAACTTCTATAACAAATTTAATCTATTTGATTTTTTATAAATATTTTTTAAAAAATAATTTAAATTGAATCTTACATCGTATCTAGGCTTAAACAATTGTCATTGGAGTGAGAAGCTAGGTAATCTTTATTATTTTTATTATTTATTATTATTATATATATATATTGTTTTATGATAAAAAGTTACTATGCGTATAGGGTGATGAAAGTGAATTTTTGAAAAAAAGTATATACTAAAATAAAGTTAAAAGGTTATTATTAATTAACTTGAGATAATTTTATTACATGATCAATTATTTTATTATCTTAATAAATTTTTAAAAGAAGTATCATTTATATATGAAATAATACTTTAAAAAAAAAAAAAAAACATGTAAATCTCCCCCGTTTTATAATAAAAACATACAAAAGTATCTAATGTGACGTGATAGATTTGTATACCTCACCCATATATGTATGGGATTTAAGTCTTATCCATCTAATGCTAACTTTCACAACCTAACATTTTGAATTTTGTTTACTCTGACCAACCTATGGGCGACATTCTTTAATTCCTTTATGGCCTACATTCTTCAGTTCCAGCTATTTGAACACCCAAAAGTCTCACAGTAAGGAGAACATTTTTGGTCAAAAAACCTATTTACCAAACACTGTTTTGGTGTAAAGGTTTGGCTCCCAGGCCCCGATTACAAACTATCCTAGCCATACATCTTCTTTTATTAGCAGGTTTTAGGAGCATTTCAAGAATAATACACTTTGTTTGAAAATGGTGAATAAATAAAATAAAGGGTAAGATATAAAATAAAAAATATTATTTGGATAAATAAAATATTTTTTTATTTAGATGGTTAAAGGATAACAAGTAAATAAATTGTATGAAAAGTTATTTATAACAATTCTAAAAAATAACTCAATAAAAGTTTTATTTTTCAGTACATTTTATTATTAGAAAATTTTTTATTTTTAATGTTTTTATTATATAAAATCATATTTAAAATAAAATAAAATATTACTTTCCTCGTTTCTATTTCTTTCTACTTCTATAAGAAATTTCTTCTTTTTTTTTTTAATGTGGATCCCCTTTAAACATAATTTATTTTTTAAATTTTATCCAAAAATAATCTAAATTAATTTTTTTATTTTATTTCTCTTAATTTATTTCAAATAATCAAAGGCTAAGGAACCTTTCTAAATATTTTAAGATATTCTCAGATGAAATTTATTATAATTTTAAATTATTTACTTACTTCAAAAAAATTATATGAAAAATATATATGGTATTGTTTAAATTTTAAAAAAAAAAGTTCTTAAACAAATTAATAAAAAATCATTTTTAAAGCAAATTAAAATAAATACGCACTAGATATTTTGTTTATATAGTATAAAGTGGAAGAGAGATAAAATGTAGACAGTTGAGTTTGGAACCAGTGATATGTAATTTTTTGTTTGGTGTTATCATTGATTATTATTCAGTTTTTTTTAACTATTAAATTTAACATCTACTACAAGAAGAAAGTGGGAACGATACCATGTGGTTTTTCGCAAGTTTGAAAGAGTGAGAATGATACAGTGTGGTTTTTCGCAAGTTTGAAAGCTTAAAGGCGCTATTAGGGTTTTTTATATAGTTACTATTACCGGTGGTTTTTCTATTTTACAGTTCTTAATTCAAAATATTTTATTTTTTATTTATAATATATTTTTTATGATTTCATTATTTAATTAATTAAATAATTTTTATTATGATATTATTAATTTTGATAAATTTATTTTATATTATTATAAATATTATATTTTCAATTACTATTTTAATAATTTATTTATTCTAATTATTATATTATTTATTTTATTTTATTAAAATATTAAATCGTTTATAAAAATTTAAAATTATAAAATAAGTAATTTTTATTTAAAATTTATTTATGTAAAAGTAAATTTTTATTAAAAAAGTTTATTTAATTAAAATTTAATATATTTTTAAAAAATATATCACATTTATCATATATTAATTTATTATTTAATTATATTTGTATGTTTTATTTTAATTTATCATTAATTTTATTAAATATATTTAATTTAATAGATAATTACTAATTTACTAGTTTTCAGCTTTTAACTTTCTTTTAGTTATCTTATCTATTAGTATTTCTAGAAAAATTATTTTAAATTATTTTTATATTTTTTAATTTTAAGCTAAAATATTTATTTTATTTTTAATGTAATTATTTATTTATTTATTTTTATAAATTTAATATTATTTAATTTTTTATAATATTATTATTAATTTGGATAGATTTATTTTTATATAATAAAATGTTATATTTTAAATTATTATTTTATTTTATTAAAAAATATTAAATTGTTTGATAAAAATAAAAATTATAAAAAAAATTATTTTTATAAAATTTATTAATGTAAAAATTAGAAATATTTTATTTAAAAAATAAAAATTTATTTAATTAAATTTTAATATATTTTTTAAGAAACATATCATACTTATTTTATTTTAATTTATTATGTGATTATATTTTTATTTATGATTCTATATTTATCAACTAGTTTTATTATATACTTTTAATTTAATTGCTAGTTTATTAGTTTTTAATTTTTAATTTTTATCTTTCAATTTTTTAATTTTAAATAATTTATTTACTAATTTTATCAAATATATTTACCATAAACTATAAAAAAAACTGAAAAGAAAAAATACATTGAAAAAAAATCTAATTCTATGAACAATTACAATAGAGAACATAACATTCCATGGAGAAGAGCTTACATAATGTATTTAATGTTGGAAAAAATTGAAATGACTATAGATTTTTAAAATTATTTTCTATTTTTATTATTTTATTTTTTATTTATAAAATATAATTTTAATTTGATTTAATTTTTTATTTAAAAATTATATACTAAAAATAATAAAATAAAAATAATAATTATTTATTTATTTATATATAAAATATGATAAAAAATATATTTTCTAAAATCAAACATTATCGAATCGTATTCCACATTTTAAAATTTTTTAACCAAAGTGTTACGCTGCAGCATAAGTTAATTTATCCAATGAAATATGGACAACATTTCTAGTATTTGACACTCGTAAGATGCGTAGATATGTGATAAGTGTCAGAGAGTCTCCTGTATTGAATGGATGAGATTTGCATAATTTTTTAAATTTGTTTTTAGTGTTATCTTGTGTATGACCAATATTTTTCTAACAATTTTTATTAAAATAATGAAATATTTTGAGGTGTGGTATTTATCATTTCAAATTAGTAGATAGGATGTTTTAAATCTATTTTAATAAATAGTTTTTAAAAATATATTCTTTGTTTCCAAAAAATATCTATTTTTTTATTTTACAAAGGATATCAGTGATTTTTTTGAGAAGTAAAATTATTAAAGTATTTTTATTTTTAATAAAATATTTTAATTAAATTATTGGTTCATAAAATTAATAATCATAAACTATTATAAATTATTTGAAAATGAGATATTAAAATATTTATCTAATATTTAAAAAATCATTTGTTGTAAAAAATTACAACATCAAATAAGTTCATTAAATGATATTAAATATTTATTCTATTCAATTATAAATAAAAATAAAAATTATTATTATATTATTTAATATTTTAAATTTTTAATATCATAAATATTTAAGAGGATAAGTTAATATATTGTAAAACACCGAAAAATTTAAGGTATTTAAAAATTTTCTCATAACTTTTTTATTCATATTATATATTTTTTATTTCATGATAATTATTGATTAATAATAATTTATATTTATTTTTTTATAAAATGATAAAATAATATGTATTCTAAATTTATACTGACACTTAATAAAAATTTATTCTAGTAATATTTTTAGTAATTTGAATCTTATATAAAAAAATTAAAAGAGTGTGAAGGTAAACATTTTTCATTTTATTTTCTTCAATTCATAAATTTAATCAAATAAATTTTTTATTTATAATAATTTTTTAGCCACTAATTATTATTATAAAAAAATAATTTTGGCAATAAGTTAAAGTCTAAAACTTTTCAACTCATAAATATATAAATAGCTTATTAACATAATTTTCCATTTTATTAATGAAATATATAAATTTTAATTAACTAGATTTTGTTTTAATATTATTTGTATCAATATTTATAAAATTAAATTTATATACACAATATTAAATAAACACAACATCAATTTGTTTTTATTTTGTTTTTTGAATATACATATAAAATAACCTTTTTTGAATATCTCCAGAATATTGTATTTATTATATTTTTAAATTTAAAGGTAAAAATAAAATATTTAAAATAAATTTTAAAATTAAAAATGTCATAAAAAATTATAAAAAAAATAAACGAAGTAATAAACATTAAAAAATTAAAAAAGACAATATAAAAATTCTGATATGACATTCTGAAGTATGGGATTTGAGTTGGCGTAAACCGGTCATTTTAGTGTTGGTTCCATTCCAAGGTAGCATTTGAAAGTTAAAACCTCTCTTTCAACCTCAACTTTTGAACATTGCATTGCAATTCTCTCACTAACCACCACCGCTTTAAAACTCCCTAAGGCCTAAACCCTTCTCTCCCTTCTCCTTTGTCTCTTCCTTCCTCTCTCTGCGAAAGCGTATAAGAGAGAGAGAGAGGGGTTTCGAATTGGATACAGCAAAAGCATCCACAACGCAACGCCGAAGAATTATTCTCAGATCTTTCCTCTGTAGCAATCGAAATCCCTAAAGCAAGCTCAATTCAAATTCTCCGTCGATGGGGCAGAAGTCTCTGATCTACGCCTTCGTCTCTCGGGGAACTGCGATCCTCGCCGAGTACACCGAATTCACCGGCAACTTCAACTCCATCGCCTTTCAGTGTCTTCAGAAGCTCCCTGCTACCAACAACAAGTTCACCTACAACTGCGATGCTCACACCTTCAATTACCTCGTCGACAATGGCTACAGTATGTTACTTTTCCCCTAACTCGCCTGTTACTCCTCTGTGTTCTCTATGCGTGCCCTAAAAATTTATTTCGAAGTCCATTTAATTCTTGAATTATCAATCGGTGCGTACTGTGTGGTTTTATCCTTTTTATTTTTCAGATTTTTTTAAATTTTCCGTATTTTATGCCGTATATTCCGATAGATTGGTGGAAATAGTGAGTTTTATCATATTCTAGTATGTGTTGGATGGTTGTGGTATACGATGATAATGACTGAATCAGGGAAGATAAGAAAAAAATAAATCGGGGTTTCTTACTGGATAAGCATTGTAAGTGTTGAAAACTGAGGTGAAGGGAAATTCACACCCAATGTTCTATGTCGTGGTAAATTTTTTCAATTTTTGTGATGATCTTCTAAATGCCAGTGAAATTTCGTATTTGGTGACCTGTACTAAATGTGCTTCTTGATTGTTTATTTTGGGTTTTTGTTCATTTGCCAAACTAATTTCTGTTATTCCTTAGAAGTTATGAACAAACCAAGAAACAGGATAATAATATCAATTTGTGCTACTTTAAGAATATATTTGTACTCAATTGGGGCAACATTATGCTTAACCACTGAAGCACGTATATGTGAAGATAGCTCACGGATGTGCACCGTACCATATCTCGTATGGATACATGTAAAAAATATGGCGGTCATCGTATTTGTACGAACCACAACCCCCAACTCAAATCCCTGACCGTGTGGCTGATCTTGCTGGGATCAACCAGTTCCTCCAGACCAAAAGGGAGTGATTCTTGCGGTAGTTCACTGCTCTGTTAACAGATCATGATTGATGCACTGATTGAGATTGCGAATCATATGCAGAAAGGGTCGGCCTGTGGGGGATGTGTTGGGGTTTGAGTGCACAGGGTTGGTTGACTAGCAGGAAAATAAGCATACTTTAGTGGGAGGTAAAGACGGGAAGGTGGAGCCCGTGTACACTGCTAATAAGTGAAATAATAACATATGAGGAGGCGTTTCAATTCTCTTGGCATTTGTAAAAAACAAGTCAAGGAGGGGCCTTAATCAAATCGCAAGTCACATTATTAACCAAATTTCTATTTTTTAAAATTGTTAATAATATAATTGAGAGAGGGTTATAAAAACTCATTATTTAAGTATTATGATATGATATTATTCATAATTTTAAAAATATTTTTAAACTTTTAGGATTTTTTAAAATTGTTATTTAACAAATTTTTAATATTGTTTATATGTAATTGTATTTTATATTTTTATTTAATATAAATTGTCATAACCATTTCTTAATTTTTTTAAAAATGATCATATTTAAGCATCATACTGGACCCAATATTATATCCATACTCATGCAACACGATGCTTAACCAGCTTAGGTATCATTCGTGCACAGAAATGTTGATGGTGTGCTATAGCGCTCAATTGCTGCATCATGGCCTTTGGCCAGCACAGAAATAAAATTGTGCCGCATTTTGAATTCACAGATGTCATGCCCACCATTGCACCATAACATTATTTAAGAATTATAATATTATTCATAATTAATTTTTTTTTAAACTTTTAGGTTTTTTTTATAAAATTGTTATTTAACTAATTTTAGTATTGTTTATATGTAATTATATTTTACATTTTTGTTTAATATAAATTGTTGTAACCATATCTTAATTTTTTGAACAAATTATCATATTCTACCCAATATTCATATCCATACTCATGCAAGATGGTGCTTAACCAGCTTAGGTATCTTTCCTGCACAGAATTGTTGATGGTGTGCTATAGCGCCCAATTGCTGAGTCATGGCCTTTGGCCACTACAGAAATAAAATTGTGTGGCATTTTGACTTCACAGATGCCATACCTGTCATTGCACCATGGCATAATACACCTTTGCTGCATTTATGCTTGTGTCTGCGAATGGGTGGCTACCCCCCAAAATTTCTATGTTTTCATACCTATTGCTCTGATTTGACATAATCCCTTCGATCCATTGCTCTGTTCTGCATGTCCATTATAGCTTGGCTCATTTTACTCGCAAGTATTTTCTGTCTCACACAACTCTTGCCTTTGATATGTCTATCTTCTTCTATTGCAGTGTTGCTCACCCTTTTTCTTTTTCTGTATTATGAGTTTACTTTAAGCCCAGGCTTATACTTATTTGATTCTTCATTTTCTTGACTTTTGTTATTGTTGCTGTTTAGCTTAAGACTACAGCTGTTTAAATATTAACTTATGAATTAAGAGTATATCTTGGATTTTGGATTTTTGTTGTAATTTTTTAGTATTTATTAATGTGTAAGACAGAATAATTTGTAGAGTAAATCATTTTTTTGGTCCCCGAGAGATTTGGGACTGAGTTGAAAATTATCTTTTTTGTACCTAGAAGATAAAAAGTCATTCATTTTAGTCCTTGCAGAAGGACTAAATAAACCAATCTGTTTCTTTTGTGCTTTGTTTCATAGGAAGAAAGGAAATCAGAAATGATATTCATACGTACAAATAGTAACATACATTCATTTCCACCTATGATCTAATGGCTTAGGATTTTTTTTTAAAACTAATCTAATGGCCTACACCTCGAATGTATCCAGGTGCAGGCACTGTAGTTATGTGCCCCAATCAGTGTTTAAAGGAAATAGAGAGATGAAAATTATTTCCAGCGTTTGCTTACACATGCAATAGGACTAGGAGAGAAGAAAATTATTTCTTTGGGTCCCGCCTAAAATTTATTTCCTCCCAAATAGCCATGAAAATGGGGGAAGGAGGTTTTTTTTATGAATTATTTTTAGTTATGAAAAAACTACATAGTTTTAAAAATAAAATATAAAAATATTTACTCATAAAAATAGTAAAAAATAATTTTTTTAAGTTAAATTTTATTTTTTTAAATTAATATAAAATAAAACTTGTACTATTAATTTTTTTCTTTCCACTCTTCTTTTTTAATCACTTTTCTTTTCTTTCCATTTCTATTCATCCAAACAACTTATATTTCCTTCCTATTTCTATTCAATTTTTGTCACCTTCCTATTTCTTTTTCTACCTTTTTTCCCCCTCCTATTTCACATATCATCCAAGCAAAGCTTTAAAGACAAAAATGGTGATTTAGGGTTTGTTTGTTTCTTGTTTCTGAAAACAGTTTTCTATTTTGAAAACTAAAACATAAGAAAACTTGTTTGATGAATGAAGTTTTTGCAAACTGTTTTAAAAAACAGTATATTTTTTTTTTCAATTTTTAAGTTTATTTTTAATTTTTTATTATTCATATTTTTTTCATGTATTACTTTATCTTTTTTTCTTCACTTATTCCCTTTCACTTCTCTTTCAGCAAGTAATTTCTAAAAATTGTTGTACAAAATAATTTTTAAAACCTAAAAGCCATAAGTACAATCAAACACCCATTTTACTCTTTTGCGAACTAATGAGACCAACCCCAAATTTTCAAGTAATAAAATAGTATTTGATTCAAATTTGTATTTAAAATCTTCCGACTAGCAGCCATATTGCTGTAGCGATTTTGGGGCTGGCTGCTATGTGCAGCATGCTGAGATTGATAACTATGTTCTTGCATTTTTGTTTTTAGTGGTTGCCTTTCAACTTCTAGTTTTATAAACTGATACTACCTTTGTAGGGGCAAACTTAAAAATTTTAAAGTTTGGCACTGAAATGTTTGACTTTTGGCTTTTTGTAGCATATTGTGTTGTTGCAGATGAATCAATTGGAAGACAGGTGCCCATGGCTTTTCTAGAACGTGTTAGAGATGATTTTGTGTCTAAATATGGTGGTGGAAAGGCTGCTGCAGCTCCTGCCAACAGCCTTAGCAAGGAATTTGGGTATTAAATTTATTTTCTAAGCTTGTAAAGTTTAAGCCAGTGAGGTTATATTGTTATTTTAGCTAATGTGTTAAGCTCTTTGCACAGGCCAAAGTTGAAGGAACATATGCAATACTGTGCTGATCATCCTGAAGAGATAAGCAAGCTTGCAAAGGTGAAAGCTCAGGTTTCTGAAGTTAAAGGTGTCATGATGGAGAATATTGAGAAGGTACAGAAGCACTACTTAGATGCATTAATTTTAGATGATGATACCAATGAAACTGAAGAGATCCAACATGAAATATAAATGTGATTGTGATAAATTCCCAAAATACAAAAACAAAAGAATAGAGTGGATCTCTCAGAAAAAATGGACATGGACTTTAAATTATTTTGTGTTAGTTTTGTTTGAAGTTCATGCATTGTGCTTGTGAATTGTTGATATTTCTACAAGTCCAGCTTAGGCATATTGAATGCTGATTTGGCATAACAACAGTTTTTTTAATTACATTTGAGAGCTGAAAGTGATGATCAAAATGTATGAACTGTGATCCAGGTAGGTAACTGTTTTTCTTCTCCCTAAAAACCAAAAAAGAAAAAAGCAAACGATGGTTTGTTTGTCAAACCAGAAAGAAACTGAGATTGTTTATTGATCTGAGTAGGTAGGTTGCATAGTTTGGGAAGAAAGAGGGCCAAGGCAGTAAAAACATAATTTACTGGAGAACTAATTGCTAACAACTGGTTTTCACTTTTTATTGTTTTAATTCTTTCCAATATAAAGTTTTGAAAATTGGAGACAGTGAAACTAGGTGGCATTTTAGCAATTAAAAGTGAAAATAAAAATGGAAACAAGAAACATTTTCTTAAACCAAATGGCCCTTGTTTTAACATGTATTCTAAAGTAGCATGTTGTGGCACCAGACTGCAGCAGGACTGCAGGAGTTCCACGGTATTGTGTTTTTGCATAGTGTGTGTAGTGGCTGGGATGATAGCCTTTCATGGCTGCTGAACAGGTGTGAAAAACCTGTTTTGTGCACATTTTTGGGTTTCCTGCTCAACTTTGAGCAATTTCTCATCCTGTTTTGCATTGGATATTTTTAGGGTTAGAAACCCTGATTTCTCCAAAAAAAGAAGAATCAGCTCCCCAACTGTTTCGAACTTCTGGTTGAGTACTCTTCATTTTTCTGGCAGTCTATGCTATTTCCAGCCAAACCTGGACCTTCTTTGACTCCCCTATTTTACACATCCTACCCCCATTGCACCTTCCTTCTCTCTGATTTTCTGGTCAATTCCTGTAACCCGGTGCTTTTCCAGTCAGTTCCTTGTATTATGTGTCTCTCCTCCGCTCATCGTGTTATTTGTCTTAGAATTCTTCACCTATTTGACAAAAATACATCAAGTTGATTTCAGTGTTAATCTTTACATCATTGTTATTCTCCATACAAATGGGTTTCACAGTCATTCTTTTTTCTTTTTATATATATATATATATATATATATATATATTTCAATTTCTGCAGTCTTCCCTATTTTTTTCCTCCTTAAATATGCTGGTTGTAATCTTCACCTTTTTGGTTGTTTGTATACTGGCTCGTTCCGTTGCCAGCTTACATAAAATTAGTTTCATATGCTTTTGCACCTGGATTTTCAAAACTATATGTTCCCTTGGTGTAAATGGACTTGGTCAAGCTGTGCTTTTTGAGTGACATTTGAGCTCATCCTCTTGAGTAAAACACGAAATTATTCTAAGCAATATATATCTGTTGCAGCTAGTTCAACTTTTACCATATGTTAATTTGTCAAGGTAATAAAAAATTGCGCCGTTTCATTGACATAAAGGGGTGACTTTCTGGGTTTCTTCTATGTAATGACAATATTCATCATAATCTGCCAATGATATAGATAAGCTAGTATTATACTAGATATACTCCTTAAGAAAGAAAAAACAGTCAAATTTTTTGCAGGCCTATACCTTTAATTGGATCAAGATGTCTAATGCTTAAAGACATTTAATCAGATAATATTGACATGTGTATAATTTAATGTAGGTTCTGGACAGAGGGGACAAGATAGAGCTTCTGGTGGACAAGACTGAGAACCTTCATCATCAGGTTAATATGTGCTATGTAGTATACGTGTGCATTGCCTGTCATTCTTTTATAGTATAGTCTACCGGTCTGCATTGAAGGACTAGAATTTATGAAAAAAATTATCTGTACTATACAAAGGAGATTTCTTCTTTTGTTGGTTGAATCATTTTTGAAGTGGATACCAAGTAGCAGATTTCTAAACCTAGAAAGGAAATTCCTCACCTTTGAATCATCGCTCAGATCAGCTAGTTACATCCACTTCTATTTTTAAAGAATTGTTTTTAAATCTCAGTTCAAAATCAATTTATATTTAGTTGTGAGATTTTAAGAAAAATACTGTCATAAGTTTAATTTTCTCTACAGAAAATGATCCGAATGGTGGTTGCCTGTTGTACATATAATGTATTTGATGGCAACTTCCATCTCCATCTCCTCTCTCCAAATGGCGAAAGAAAAAGAAAAGTCTCATATCCATTGCTTTCACTTTTCTGTTTCCAATTTTAGCTTTGATTATGGATGTGTATTTTACCAATTTTAAGTAAAGAAATATCTTCTTTCAGGCACAAGATTTCAGGACTTCTGGAACCAGAATCCGTCGAAAAATGTGGCTGCAAAACATGAAGATAAAGCTGATTGTATTGGGAATTTTGATAGCACTGATCCTCATAATAGTCCTATCTGTGTGTCACGGGTTCAACTGTGGAAAATAAGCACCATCCTCCGAGGCCTTTAATCTTGTTATTTCGACCTTGTGGTTATCAGATGAAAGATATTAATGTATGGCATGACTTTGTATGTAATATAGATATAGATATAAGATAAAGCCCGTATGTTGGTCACTCTGTTCTACATATAAATGCTTTTGAAAATATTAATTGGGTTGTCTGTCTGAGGTTCGGTTTTCATTCATATTATTCATCCGTCATCAATCATGTAGATGACTTGTTCCTTGATCTTATTCCTTGATGTTTCTAGTTCCAGCATTCTGCTTTGTCGACCTTTAGATTTATTACCGTGGCTTTTTTTCTCCCTATAATAAGGAATAGAGAGGTTATTACTTTCCAAGCTAAGCAATGCTACAATTTTCCGTGAAAGGTTAAGGTGGCATCGAAGGAAATAGTTGACAGAAGAAATTAAAGTCAAGTCTCATCGAAAATGCTTCGATCATTGTTAGCGAAACAATGCAACTTCTCTATAGGCGATTTAGTTGGGAAAATCTTGTTTTGGTCGGTGGTGGGATAAAATTTGAATCCAACATCAATTACTTCCTTAAAATGTTCAGTGCTACCTACGTACAAAGTCATTGATAATTTCTAATATATCATAAGTTTGGTGTTACCATTCACTAAATTATGAATTCACAAATCTATTTGCTATTTATGAAAAGAATAAAGAAAGACCATTTTTTGTGTAAATTTTTTTCTAATAGATCTGTTAAAAAGAACTCCTAATTAGCAAATGAATTAATATACAAGTGGGTTCATAAATATAAAAATATAAAATTAGTTATTACAAAATTAATTTTTTTTGTTCAATTTTCAATGCTTAAGATGCATTTTACGAATATTGAGAAATAATATAAATAAGTAATTGATTAGAAAATTAGGAGAAAGTTCTATGATTAATATCATCATTATTGATAGTTATATCTATGTATTGGTATTTTTTTTCTTTATAAGGTGAGTCGTATATGATATTATTTATGGAAGACAATGAACATTTTTTTGAAATGAATGTATTTCCTAAACTTGTGCGATATGTATTTGTTCTTCTTATTCATTAAAACTTTATAAAAAACAAATAAAACAACTTTTGGCCCATGCAGGTCTCGAACCTGCGACCTTGGCGTTATTAGCACCAAATAACCAACTGAGCTAATAGGCCATATATTAAATGTTTATTTTAATAAAGTTAGAATGAACTGCAACATATTTCTACACGCACAAAGTGAAACTTTTTGTTTTTTCCTGATCGAAAGCATTCCCACATTGCAAT
Source organism: Canavalia gladiata (assembly GCA_037954105.1). NCBI lineage: Eukaryota > Viridiplantae > Streptophyta > Magnoliopsida > Fabales > Fabaceae > Canavalia > Canavalia gladiata. Next base: position 52,681,345 of record CM075662.1, read on the forward strand.
CAGAGTCGAACATTAATAGTTGATATGGATTCCGCTTTTAAAATGTTATATATATATATATATATATTGAATTTCATAAAATTTTGTGTAGAGTAACATTAAATTAAAAATCATGTATTTATTTTCTTTAACACATAACAATTATTTAATATTTTTTCATTTAACAATCAAGAAAATAAAATATAAGGTTGTAGGATTTAAAAATTCTTCTTAATTATACGAACTATGTACCTATAACCTATCATGTATAACCTGTTGGCAATTAGAAATATTGTGTTATCAGCACGTTCAATTCGGATATCATGACTGTGTATGGCAGATTCAGTTCTAAATAGAAGATTGTTGTAAGATTTATCATTTAATGATATCAAAATTTCAGACTCAAGAATCATTCTTTCAATTTCTCTCAAATATTTTTTATATTTCCGCTCTTTTTCTATTATTTCCAGATATTAACTACCTTGCTTTTTCTGAAGCTTTAATATAACTTCTCCAATGTATAAGAGCAAACCTATGGTCACGAACGAAAATAATATTATGAAAAATTAGTGTTGTACCTTATATAAAAAATTAACTTTCCAACTCAACGGTTACTGTCATCATGCTTTTGATTACATGGATTCATTTATTTTTCTTCTACCTTTATTGTTTAGTGTTTTTCCTTTGTTTGAGGAGGATTCCTTATCCTTCAAACTATTTTTAATTTGTTGTCATATATAATTTTTTTTATCTTTATATGTATGTGTGTCGATAGGTAGAAAGGTAAATGGATGGATTAAAATTAAATAATATCTAATATTAAATCTAATATCATGATAGTTTTTATAAATTTTTTATTAATCTGTTAAATTATATTATATTATTATAATAATTATATTTTAAAATTTTACACAATTTAAATATTCCTAAACATGTAATCTAATATATAGTAAATATGTATTTATATTGTAGATAATATAAGTGGTTAAATAAAGTGGGACAATGCAGTTTTAATTAATTTTTAAATTGTGTAAAATTTTATAAAATTAATGTCTATTATAAAAAAATTTTAAATTTAACAATTATATTGATATAATTATTTTTTAATAAATATTATTAAATATATTATTTTATTAAATTTAACATTTAATATTATTTTATTATAATCCTATAGGTATATATACATATATGTATATTATATATATATATATATATATATATATATGTATGGTTAAAATTAAATAATATTTTCTTGAAGAAAAAAAATTGAAAATAATTTTAAGAGATGTACTTTTATATATATATATATATATGAGTTCAAGTTATTTTAAAAATAATTTTATTTAAAATTATTCTATTTGATAATTATTATAAATAATTAAATTTTATCAATTCAACTATTAAATTAATAAATTATATTATATAAATCATTCTAATTTTTTTATAAAATTTAAAAAATATTTAATATTTTATTAAATAAATTTTAATAAATATTATACAAAATATATTATTCGTTAATTTAAATTTATTTTTTAAAATATTAAAATATTTAAAATTTTCAAAATTTTTTAAGATGATTTATATAATATAATTTATTAACTTAACAGTTAAATAGATAAAATTTAATTATTTATAAAATTTATTAAACCAAATAATTTTAAATAAAAATATTTATAAAATAACTTGATGTCTCCTAGTATATATATATATATAAAACCTTGGATACAATTAACATATAAGAAAAAAAGACAAATATGTATAATCAATACAGGCGGGATTTTATATATACAAGGCTCACTGGGTAATGAGTTTATTAATTGTCACTATCCTCCCATTCAACGTTTCACCTAACAATAGTTTTTGATACAAATGCAAAACTTGATTCCTTGCTTCTTAATTAGACTCTTGACCCTGTTATAGATTAGAACCAAATTAAAATATGTACACAACTTGTGAAATCACACAAGCACATGAAATGGTCCAAATCAGCTTTTATAAATTACATAAATGGGTGCAGTTACTGAAAATGACTTAATAGCATATCATACATGTCCTGCCCCTAATAAACCTTTTTTTTTAATCTTTTCATAGTTTTTAGGAAAAGACAGGTCCATTACCATGTGTTCCTCACAAATATAGTTGATTTTTGAGGTAAACTGAAAAAGTGGTTGATGGATAAAAAGTATGTGTTTGTGTGTGGCTAAAGGTGCTTGTAGGACCAAATCCAATAATATCAACAAAACAAACATATCAACAAAACAAATTAAAATTATCAAATTAATCTGTCTTTTTCTGGTTCTTAAATTCTTTGGTTTGATTTGAAACCTGATTTGTCATCAATAACTGCCTTGCTTTTTCAAGTATGCCACCCAACATTATCCTAAAGAGTCTTAAAATAAAGGCAACTAAGGAAACTGGATAATTTATTTTTTCATGCTTCACTACAAGCGGATGACACATAATAAGAGCCTGTTATTTGGCCTCACAATAAAAATACTAAAGAATTGGTATGCTTAGCAATACCCTTTTTTCAATTAAAAGTTGCATTATATCAAAGACACGCAAACACAAAAACCAATATTGTGACTCAACAAAAAACACAAAAATAAAATTATTAACAAAATAATTATCATACATAAAAAAATATATTATATATCCATTTTTATCTTATTTATGATTCTATGATAATATTTTATATATTTTTTTTTTAAAAATGAAACAATATAAGTTGTTGAATTTAAAATGTAAATAGGTGTAGCATAATTTAAGTTAATCATTATTCAAACTAATATCATGTGAGGAATATGTTGCTTCTCTTAAAATGTTTAATTTTGTACTCACTTGTTTTCTGATAACATATACAAGCAGATAATATAAACCTAAGCTGAAGGACAAAATTTCTCATGAATTGTCCTTCTTTTCTATTTTCTTCGCTTTATTAATTAATTTCAATTTCAACCTTCAATTGTATAATCAAAATTGGATTTGAATATTTACGTTTATACAATAATTAACGAATTGCAATCTTAAACAGTTTGCAACCTTGCCCTTTGATATGTAACTTACGCAAGATAATTGAAAAACTGTGCATATGTAAGATACATGACCTTTTCACTGACCTATATGTAGGTAGAAAATGGATGATTTTTTTAATAAAAAGTATACTTTTTAAAATTATTTATCAAAATGAGGTTCACTTAAAACTATTTATCACTTCGCACTCATTTTTGTCTAATGACAAACAATTTCTTTTCCTAACAATTTCTTGAGAGATAGTATTGTCTATATACAAAAAAGAAGAAGAAAAAAAGATACTGTCTTTTCTTACATAAAAAAAATAAAAAAATACATGGTGTCCAATATCTGGATGATACCACTATTTAAAATAATTTCTAGAATCACCCAGAATATGGGCCAGAATCTATAAAAATAAAAATAAAAAAATTAAAATTCATCCAAATAATGGACGAGTCTTACTACTAAAGTTGCCTCAATTTTGGGCAGCCCACTGCAATATAAATTGCCCATATGCTGGGCAGTAGTAGCAAAAAAAAAAAATTGATACATTCTCCCAAAATGTGAGCGAGAGTGGTTTTAGATAATAATAATAATAATTATTATTATTATAATTATTATTATTATATTAATAATAATATAAAAATACATTAATACTTTTTAAGGTTTAACAATATATTTGATATTTTTTTTTTCTATTTTATACTTACAATAAATATTTAATATTGTATATTTCTTTTTGAATTTGGTCGGTTATGTTAACAGAAGTTATTGTACATGTGATTTTTCATATAACCTTTAATGTAAAGATATTTTATCTATATTAGTTGCAATTGGATATTATGCAAGAATGTCTTATATTATTTTGATGGAAAAATAAAAATATTTAAAATTTTATCCATTTCAAAGTGATGATTGTTTAAGATCGTTTTAATAAGGATAAAAATTGTAATAATAAAATAGAAAGAGAGACGATGCTCTTTTGTCCAAATTCAAAAGTGATGTAAATGTAATTTTTTTTAACAATATACAAAGATTCCTGCATACATTGGACAGGTATACCCTATCTCGACAAGTGCACACCAAAAGAAATCGCTCATGAATTGGGTGAGTTTAACAAATTTTGATAATTTGTGAAGTGGTTTTTATATATTGTGTTTCCCTTGGGTAATATACAAACCTAGACATTTTAATGTTTTGTTAATTCTGACAAATGCATGATGAGTATCGCCTAATCTATATGCAATCTTTAATAAAGAATCATATAATTAGTTATGATAGATGATTGATTGGAGTTTGAAAATGCAATATAAAGGAAGTTTAAAGAGAGCATTCGCCCAAAACTTCTTGTGTAGCAGCAACTCTGTTAAATTGTAACAATCCTTTCCATTTTTCTTTCCTTCTTATTTGTGAAAAAAATTTTGTATTTTATTTGCCTTTATATACAATTTATTGCTCGTTTGACATCTCCATAATTAATAGTAAGTTGAATTTTTATGGTTATGCTATTTTTTTTTAATAATTGGTTTATTTTAAATAAGTGAATAATATTGTGCAGATAATATTATTATACTTTTGGAGGAAGTTTTTTTCAATTACTATATCAAAGTTAAGGTAAGGTTAGTGTTTTAATTTTTTTTTATATTATTGTATATATTTTAAATATTCAATTTTTTGAAGTAATTTCATATAATTACTTCTTGTAAACCATTATAATTGATTTAGTAGTGAATAATAGAGATTAGAATAGTTTTAAATAAAATCTTAAATTTGAACTTTATTACTTTTTAAATTGTAAAAAAAACTTGTAAAATAATTACTTTTCTGTTTAATTAATAATAAAATTCTTTGTTAGCTACTACCGTTTCATTAAGTTTATGACATTTAAATAATTAATTAAAATGATAGTTAATTGATAATAGGTATTTTATTAAATATTAGTATTCCGAAAATATTATCAATTACTTTTTGTTTAGTCTTCTAAGTTTTGCTTAAGCAAATTGGTTACTTATCCTTTCTTGGATTAATATTATTGAAACTGATAGTTTTGGTTCACCATTCCTAAAACACATGAGACATGAAAATTATATACTTGATAGTTGTTTACAATATATATTATATTGATATAATAGAAACTATATAACCTTTACAATACCTGAAATGTATGAGCAAATAAAACTTGAATCTAACTTCTATAATTTTGCCAAAGCGCAGCATTTACGCATGTATGGCCACTATATATGCCATTAAGTGATTTGTGACTTTTTAGATTTTTTGGTAAGATTACTTCAATTCTTCATGAGCAACTTTCTCAATAAGTTGGAAACTTGATATACAAAATGTTGACTTCAACTCAACCACTTAAATGTGTTCTCATTGCATAATTTTTTAGTATCATTTGCATATCTTATTCACTGTTAAATGTGTAAATCCACATACAATTTATCTTTTAATTTGGAGTGTTCCTAGTTAATAAAAGGAGAATATGTGCTTGAATTAAAAAATACAGTCCCTGTTTATACTGTATATAAATTATTACATACAATGAAGAAATCTGATAATATCTGTCTGAAAGGATAAACTTTCACACAAATAATATCATTTTATGTATAAATGATATTTTTCTCGAAAAATTATTAAAAAAAAAGATGATTTGTTATGTCATTAAAATCATTTTAAATCAGTAAATACTCAACCCTATTTTTATAAATAGATTTTAAAAAATATATCTTTTTCTGATAAAAGGCCAAATTGGGTCGCATGGCTTATGGAGATATATTTAAGTACCTTTTACTTCCTTTATTTATGTACCCTTATTTACTTAAACTTCTAAAGCATGCGTACGTGCGATTTGGTTTCCTTTTACACGCTAACAATAACTGATTACATAATCAATTAGTTTAGCCATAAATAAAAATGGCACCATGGTATGAATTAAACAAATGAATCATGTTTCTTTTTCTTTTTTTATTTTAATTGAGGTTAACCCTTTTGCTTGGTCTATGAAAGAGACCTATATTAATAGTTCAAATTGAGCCACTTCTTACAAAAATCAGGGTGGTGCATTTTTCATGGGTTTCCACTTGTGCTTTTCTTTCTTTTGGTAAAAATTAAAAAAAAAATCACATAAATAAATTGAATCACATCAACTTCGTGAGTAAAGCCAAACAAGTACTCTTACATGAGTTGATAAATTGATTTGAAACTGAGAAAGGAAACAAAAAAACAATCATCCATCTATGTCACCATAAGAGATTGATGCTAAGACTGGTCCACACCCTATCCCTTCATGGGGTCCAATACAATAGTTTCATTAAAGTACGTGACTCATGACAACACTAGGAATTAATTATTATTACTATTAAAGTTGTTTATAATACGCACAAATTTCTCACTATCGTGCTCATCCAGCAGCCTCCAAAAGAGAAATTCCAAGAAAGTGATGCACACCAATCTCCATCACTTTGCTTCTCATTTGTTGTTAACTTTTCCGATATTGTCTGTCTTGCCAAACCTAATTGTGGTTTTAATTGAATGTGCTTTTTTGTCAATTTCCACCATATGTATAAATATTATATTCACCAATTGTTTATTTAAATTTGATAATGATAGAAAATAGTGTTAAGTATTTTATTCTTCCTAACTCATTAATACTAGTTTAATACACAATTTTGTATGTTAAGGGGTATACACTTATTCTAATTAAACACTATAATTAAAATAAAATAAAATATTCGTATCAAATAAAAATGAGCATTATATTAAAATAATTTTATGAGAAGCGTGCTTTTGACAAATTATATCTTAAAACAGAAGATTTTCGTTATAGACAAATGAAGATAATTGAATATAATATATCATAATTTCATATATGCGGCTATTTTGAAAATTTTAGCTATACGCGTCAAGGACTAGAATTGATTGATTATCACAATGAAAAGAATGTGTCCAACTACGATGATTGTCAAATGTCTAATCATTCTTGTTCATGTAGTGCTACTAAGTTGGAATTGATTTGTTGGACAGAGTTAAGGTCATCTCTACAAGAAACTTCCGAGAAAAGAAGGATATCATCATGGTTTTCATCATTATATGTGTAGACTAATCTTCAAGAAATTGAAAATAATAAATTTTTAAACAATGACAATTAATCATGGATTATTAGACCATGATTTGAAATAATTGATATATAGAAAATTAAAATTCACTAGCATCCTAACATAATGTTTATAATTTTGAATTGTAGTTCAAATTATTTATGCACCCCACACAACAAGGTTGCGGGGTCTAAGAGCTAAGTGCCACGTTGATGATTTTAGGGAGAAGGACTTATCACATGGGAGTTATGTACAACCTTTCAAGTTAGCACTAAAGCAATTTATGAGTATGTTGAAAGAGAGTATATATGTTATTGATATGTAACTAAGCATTTTGTTCTTTTGCCTTTCTTTTTTGGACTTTAGCTTTGTCCTGCAGCATTAATAATGACTCATGGGGTGTCCACATACTGACTCTGAACAATTAAAGTGAGAAGATTCAATTGTCGTCTAATTATTATTATTTTTTGGTACAAATTGTCCTTCTTTGTTAAATAAGTCCCCCCTATTCTCCTGCATATATCAAGCAACTCTTATTCATAAACCCTATACCAATACATTTCCCTTTTCTTTGCTTATTTCTAAAAAAAAAATTTCTTTGTTGATTTTTTGTGGGCATCTTTATTTGAAGTTATTCTCAAATAACTTTCTGATCCAAAGCTGTAATCTTTGTTAAGTGAGCCTTCTGTTTATTTTTTAAAAAATTAATTGATAAAATCTAACCGTACCAAATAAATAAATAAATTTAATGATCGTTTTAAAAATGAATAATGATGATTTTAATTTTTATAAAACTGTTTTTAACAAATCTATATTGACAAAAATATCTTTTTGAGAATATATTTTAGGGATGGTTTCATTGTTATTATAACCAAATATAAATTTGTGTTATTGTAATATATTTTATATCAATTTATATAATTGTAAAAAAATAACCATTTCAATAATTTTATTTATTTTACTACTGGCATCAACAAAAGTGTTAGTTCGGATTTTTATTAGTTTTTCTTATGTCATTAGTAACTAGTATTATTGAAATTTCCCGCTAAAACTTGTGATATACCGTGACCTTAGTTAGAATGGGACAATTTTTTCCTAGCTCCTCTATATAAACTTTTAATCATAGAAAATTCTTTTAATTAATTAAATAGAAATATTAGTACAAAACTTTGATGGGTCTTCTCTATTTTCTATATAGATAGATTGCAATTCTAAAAGATTGAGATAAAATCCATGATCCCTACAATCACTTTAAAATGTTAACATTTAAGACCGTGTTGGTTCTAGTAGCTATCCAATTAGTGACAGGAACAAGTTAGGAGGTTTAAATGAATATTGTCTACTATTGAAAAGTCTTCTTTATAACATCTTAAAGATTCATAGCACAAGTATACAGGTTTGTTTTATATGGACAATTATTGGATCACATGTTAAGTTGAGGAGGACACGATTAATTAATGGGATATATCTTCTTCCCCAAGCAATATAACAAAACAAAATACCAAACAAATCATCAATTGCTTCATCAAAACTAAAATATATAATTTTTTTTTCTTTTTCCTATAAAATAGATCTCTCTTGACTTTCTTATCCATCTTAATTTGTTTTGTTATTTTTATGTGAAAAAAAAATACATGTAAACCATACTTTTCTTATTATTATTTAATACACATCCAATCGTGAGCAATTTGATTAACTGTGATCAAGTTAACTTGGCCAGGTTCGGTCACATATATGAAAGCAATGAAGACCTAAAACCAGCAAAGATTTGCATTAGTATATGGCATTAACTTTAGATTAAAGTAACAACAATGTTGGTTAAGGCAGCATCAACAAATAAGACACATTGGAGTCAAATCAATTAGTGACTTAAAATCTTGATCAGGTATTGCTATTAAAATAATCATATCCGTTTTCCTTTTCTATTAGGTCGATAATCACTCAGTTAATGAAAAGTCCAAATCTTTAAGGTTTTTGGGGACCCTTTACCCCCCTTTTACTTTTGTGCTATAAAAAGCATAAGCACTTTATCAATTGCTTCTGTTTAATTATGATTTAGCTACCCACTTCAAATCTACTCCAAATTTGCACCAAATAAAGTGGTCCTCTTTCACTCCATGCCATGCTATAGCTCACAAGATCCGATATAGATCCCTGCTAATTTTCCCCCCACACAAATAAATAGCATGATGTTGTTTTATGTTCTTTTATCTAAAAGCACCGGTGGGTTTTACCCTTTTTTCTACATGAAGTTTTACACTTTTAACAGTTATTATTTGTGGAATATAATCACAGGAGATCCAAATCTTAGTAGATCAGATGGTCAGTGAAAAATTGAATACGAGTACGTTATGAAAGAAAATCACATGGTCAGTGAAAAATTGAACAAGGGTACGTTATGAAAGATAATCATGTGCCCTGTTGGGGACAATGATATACATCATTTTGCATATTTACCACATTTTTATAAGAGAATGAAAAATAAAATAAAATAAAAGAATGAAAGAGAGTGAAAGAAGAGAATACAAAAGCTACTTCCAGACTAATCAAACATATGAAAAATCCATTCACCTCCCTTCACCCTCTTTTCAACTTCAAAATTATATATCTTTTCTTATACGCGGTTTACAACTTTGACAACTTTTTGAATGGATCTTCAAAACTGGTTGGCATATAAATACAACCTTAATTCAAAGAAATGAAAGAAAAAGTAAAACAACAATTGATGCTAGCTTCTCCAAACTTCAAAGCTAAATTTACGTTATTTCTAGAAATTGGTGTACATTATTGGAAACTATAAGGGAAAAATGTGAATAGTTTGTGGCCAATTGGAAAAGTTACAAGTGTTCTTTCCACGTTAATGATGGAATTGACATCCAAAATAAATAAAAGTACATTTATATTAATCTGGACACACTTGACATTTCGTGTCATGTCTTTGTATAAGTTTTCAAGCCCACATGTAACAAACAACCACAACCAAACTTTGTCTATGAGATTAGGTTTTGGAGCTGTCACTATATAAAGGACAAGACTACTTGAGCTACCCAAAATTAAAGCATCTCACGCTCATATACACATTAATTCACTTTTCAATATCCCACATACGGTTATAGAAAATTTCTATTGCAATTTAATAATTGTACTTATCTACGGATTTCCATGAGAATAATGTTGACATGCCTTGGGGCAATCAATTGAATAATATTATATGTAGCATCCACGAGATAGCAAAATAATTTCTTTAATAAAAAATTGATAAGGGTAATCATATCTATAGTACGTACTATTATAATATACTTTATCTAGTTGTGTGCTTTTCTTTGAAGTACATGAACTTTTTATGCTTTCTTTTTTCTAATAAATAAACATTGAGATTCTTTCTTTGATAATGATACCATATTGTTTACTTCCAAGGTGGTTAAAGGGTTAAGTATAATTAGTGTTGAAAGGATCTATGATATATTTTTGAAGATAGAAGAAAGCAATAAAAGAGAGGGACATGGAAAGGAGAGAAGGATGATGATAGAGAGGTGGATGTGGGAATCCATGTGTCTACATTTATGTTCTCTCTTTTTTGTTAGCCACTCCTTTTCTTTTCTTTCTTTTACCCTCTACACACCTTTTCATTCAATGTGCGTGTTTGTGGGGCAATTTCAGAATTGAAAATGTTAGATGGCTTCGGACAAGGTGGGTGAGTGTTCCTTTTTATTCAACCTATATACTCGTCAATATATATATATATATATATATATATATATATATATATATATATATATATATAATTTCAATATATATATATTTGATATTGAAATTCCAATACCTTACAAAAGCAATCAATTTTGTAGGCAGAACATGATATGTAGGTTCCATGTTAGTTGAAACTTGAAAGTTTGATGATGTCAATTTATTCATAGGTGCTCTTTGTTTGTTTCCGTGAAAAATGACAATTGCATAGGTCCCCTTTTCTGTGAAATATCTTACTTGAAAATCTAATCAATTCTAACCTTGTATCATATTTGAAGAATTTTATATAGACTTTTGTTAAGATATGAACTAGTGTCAAACACGACATTGAATTTACAAGGAAAACTAAGGTTAATTTGTCGACATCTTTGAGGGCGATCCAAAAACCAAATATTCACCAATGTATAAATATCAAGTTTTTGTTTGTTAAATAGGAAAGGTTTTCACTTTTTTTTTAATTACTATGTAATATTTCAAAAAATTAAAAACAAACCGTGACAAACACATAGCACTGCAGAGACTAATGAAGTTGCTTTAATGGTGAGAAGCAAGTTCATGCTTTCCATCTTATTCCTGTCTCTGATAAAATTAATAGATAAATTAGTTAAAAATTAATTAAAATTTCATAAAAAATTAATTAATTAACTAAAGTAAAAATATTTTAAAAATTAATTATTAAAAAGATTGAAAAATATAAAATAATAAATTAGAATATAATCAACTTTTATTATATGAATTAAAATTATTATTTTATAACATAAAATGGTTGGTTAATTCTTCTCTTTTAATTATACATTTTCTATATTCTTTATCTTTTCTTTATGAAATATGACTTCCATGTAAAATTTATGAGTGAAATTTTTTATTAATATTTTTAGTTTCAAAATAATATAATTTAAATATAAATATTCAATTATATGTTAGTATATTTATTTTAAATTCAAATATATTATTTCCTTATATTTATGTAAGAGTTAAATTTTTACTTTAGATAAATTATCTTCTAATTAATAATAACAAGATACTTTTTAATTTAATATAATAAATTATTAAATTTAATATATAATAGAATATTAAATTTAATATGTTATTTATTATTAATAAAAAATATTACTATTTGATTTTTTTTTCAAAATTTTAGTTAAATTTTAAAATGTTTGTGTAATTCAATAAAAAAATTTCTCGTTAATTACCAAATTAAATTTAAAATTTGATAATTACATGTTTCAAATAATTATAAATTTTTAATATTTTAGTTTATTTCAAATAGTTTATTATTTTAAAATAAGGATAAAATAAAACTTATTTTTTAAAAATTAAAAACATTTATTTTAAGTTTTTTATGAATAAATTTTTGTACAAAACAATTATTTTATTTATAAAATTTTTAATTTTTATTAATAAAAATCAATTATTTTGTTAATAATTAAAATAATTATTCAGTAATTAAAACAAAAGGCATAATAAAATAATAATAATCCAAAAATTATTATTTAACGACAATAAATTATAAAAAATGTTCAAGATAAAAATAAAAAAAATGTCAAGTTAGAAGCTGAAAAAATAAAATATTATTTGAATTAACGTCTTAAAACATCCTACAAACCATTAAAAAATTATTTTTAACATTTTGTTTTTAAAAGATAATATTTTTCTTATCTTGGTCCTTAGAGAAGCTTTTCAACTAGGAAGAAAATATTAGCAAAAGTAGTCTCAAAATTTGATATTATGATAGAGATTATTGTGTTTGACCAATTGAGCAAATGAAGGTTATTTATTTTAGACCAATATATGATGACATCTCGGCTGAACAAGAGATTATACATAGACATGCAATCAAGTAGCATTGCATATTTCACAACTCTATCTCTCCTATTTATTCAAACTATATTTTAGACAAGTACTCATTACTTTGACGTTTAACTCATGGAAAATGCATATGTACTTTTCAAACTTTAATTAACCTCGAAAAGATGAGACTCTAATACATGCATGTTAGGTGCATGAAAATCCTAGCTTCAATTAGTCTCAAAATTTACAAACGCTGAAAGATACAAAATTGACAACTCTTGAAAAATAGTTTAGAAGTTGCAAGGTAAACAAGTCATATAAAATTATGAATTAATTCCACCTTTTGTTTTTATAATTTTTTAAGTAATTTTAAAAAAAATCTGCTTCTTTTTTATTAAATTAAAATACTGAAATTATTATTTTTAAGTAAACATACATAAGATAGTATAATTAAAATATTATTGTTATTATCGGTATTGTTGTAACATTTTAAGGTTTTATGTATTTTTATTTAAAAGCTTAATTTAATCTATTAATTTATATATAAATTTAAAATTATTAATTTATTTTAAAATAATTTTTAAACCTATTTTAGAAAACGTTATTACAAAATTAAGCATTTAAATAAACATAATATATGACTAAATTTTTTAGAAGACTTGGTCAGGGCATATCAAATCTAAATTTAAAATTCAGGTAAGACACAAATCTTGAAATCTAACTTTATCCACACTATTTCTTCTTCTTATAATCTGTTATTGAAGTTTTAAAAATATTTTATTCTAAAATTTGTTTCTACAAGATCCAATTTTAGAAAATTAGTAGTTATTAAGCGCCTTTTATTCAAAATGTAGTCCCATTTTTTTTAAATAAATTAAATTAAAAAACTAGTCCCATTTGCATTCAAAGATATAGTTTTTGAATTTCCAAATACTCCATTAATTAATTTTCGATTTTTTAAAATCTATTTCCTACTCAAGAATACACCTTAAAAATGGCATCATTAATTAGCATGCTTCTATATGGAAATTTGAGAGTTGATTTGTATTATATTAAAATGATTTTAATTTTGGTATATTTTATATTATAAATTAATAAAAAATTATAATAGATTTAATTTTAAAATAATTATTATAAAAATTAATAATTTATGATTGTATGATTAAGTAATCATTTTTATATGGTGAATATATTTCAATTAAATTCTAGTAAAATTATAAATAAAAAATTCAGAGGCACGCTACTCTCTAAAAATAAAATAAGATAAAATGCACGCGTTGATAATCGTTTATGTTATTTTATTAGCTTTTTTTAATTTTATTCCAAACATAGGTGTGGAATTTTCAGCATATAAACCATCTTGAAATGAAAACTCTATGCCAAACTTATTTCATAGAAGTTGGTATAGTTTTAAGCTTTTCTGCCTATAGCATATGAATAGGTTCAAATATCAATTTATTAGTTTTGTTTGCGTTCTACAATATGCTTCCATCACTTTCTAGTGGTCCCTGTAATTAGCCTAAATACGTTTTAGGCTTGCGCAGTCAAAATTACCTTGAATCATGAAAACTCAAACTTTTAAGAGAGTGAAATGAAGTTAATTTCCTCTTAATTAATTAGCTGTTTTTAGAGGCAACTGGCCTAAATTAATAATATTCTATCACTCAAAAATAAGTGGGGCAGAGGATAAGCATATAAAAGATCAAGTACTTTTTCTTTTAAAAATTTCTAGACTTTATAAAGTGAATTTATTCTATGTTTTCTTTTTAAATATAACATCTAAGTGCTTGATTCTTCTCCATAGTAGAATGCATATACCTAGCACATTTCTAGGTAAAGCCAAACATGGGCATCTATATATTAATTGAATTTTAGCAAATTGTATCACATCATCAAACTCTTGTGCTAAAGTAACAAAAAAGGAGAAATTATACATTAGTTAGTGTTTAACAAGTACCAAACGTTATTTGCTTGAAGAATTACTTAAGGTTCAATTTCAAATTAAATTAAAGAATATGACATATAACTGCTAGAACTAAACAACAAATTAAGAACCAAATATCGGTTAAAATGCAATTAGGGGCACCATTTAAGATTTTAGAGATTTAAACTGCATATTTTTCTCACCTCCCTCCTTATTTGATTTAAAATATATTCTTATGATAATACCTCGTGCATCTCAGATTTGTTGATCAATTAGGTTTAGTTAATGGTATATAATCCAATATGAACGAATCACGTTTCTGCATGTATTTTATTTGGAAAAGTATATATATATTTTTTAATTTTCTATTATGTACCTGTTTTATACAATAGATTCTCTATGTTTTCATCAATTAATTTTAATTAATAGGACATTGAGTATACGATTTGCTGACGGATTTAACCGAAGTTTCTAATTATATAATCAGAATTTTTTTTAAAATAGAACGTAACTATTTTTTTTTTCAAAAAAGAAGAAGAAGGAATTAACTATTCTTTACATAACAAAAACCATTTTGATTACAAAGTGTTTATCATGGAATATTTAATTCTTATAATATTTGCTTTAATAAAACGATCGAGCACATAAAATCAATTGTTAATATTATAATGAGTTACTACACATACAAAATATAAATAACGAATTAACTTGTTAAAATATAGTTATATAATTTTCTTATTAATAATTACAATTCATATGTTTTTTATCTAAAGGAAGTTACTCATCTTAAACGAATATGAAATCTAAGATAATAAACTATATTAGAAATGGGGAAAAAACTCATAGTAAAATAATCAACACATACATTTTCCTTGTGTGAAATTTAATTTAAATATTAAATAAAAATTAATTTTAAAATATTATCTTAATTTATTTTATTTTAAAAACTCATTTTATTAAATTATTTGTAGGTACAGTATTTATAATTTTAAACCTTTCTATATTTTAATTATATTTACATCATAGTTAAATTAATTAGACGTGTATATACATTTTAATTTAAAATTTTTTATAATCAATTTTTTAACATATGTTCAATAATATATAATAAAATTTGTATAATAAATACTTGTTAAATATTTAAAATTATAATAAAAAATACTATTTATTTTTTATTGTATGTTTTAAATACACATAAAAAATGTATATTTTAACCTAAGTTTATTAGCATTAAATACGTGCCATGATAATTTAAATAAGAACGGCACCATGAACATAAAAGCCAAATGGAATCCACCTTGGGGAGTAACAAGATGAAATAAATGTTGACCGAAAGCTGTGTCTATCATCGGAAATAATCATTCTTTGTTTAACCATGGAACTTAGCTTCCACCTTATTTAAACCACAAAATTTTGTTTTTTAATTAAAGGAAGAAATGAAAAAACAATTGAAGTTGTCGATTGAATGTGAAACATTGAGTTGGCGTAGACGAGAGAGAGAGAGAGCAGAGAAAAAGATAAGATACTGTTTCAGTCAGCATTCAATATTCATTATTGACCGTACTCACATGCACTGCATCTTCCCCACACTGGATCATATTGACTTTTGACCAATATGTCATAAACTCACTGCAAAATTATTTATATCTCCATTTTAAATAACAATTTTTATTATATGTGTGGGCATATAATAAAAAATTTATCTGTAATAAATTTTTATTAAAAATTTAAAATTTAATATATTATTATAATTTTTACTTAAAGTTTATCTGTTATTATTATTTTTATCATGTGTTCTTAATATATCTGTTAGAGAAAGGTTTTAAATATTTAATAATATTAATTATTATAATAATATAGTATTTTGAATTATAATTTAAAATTTAAAATTCTGAATTTAATAAATTTTTTGATTAAATTAAAAATATTTTATAAGTTAATTATGAATTCAAATAAAAGATGTATATTTAATTATTTGGATTTAAAAAAAAATAGATGAGTTGGGTTTTAGAAATTCACACTTTTATTAGTTACATATATTTAATTTAAAATTTAATAATTAATTATAAATAATTTAAAATAGTTTTTATATATATGTTTAAATTATTTTAAATAGTTTATTATTTTAAAATTAGGATTATAAATATTAAATTATTGCAATTTTTAAAAATGTTTTAAATAAAATGAGATAATATAAATAAATTTGTATTAAAAATAAAAAATTTGATTTAAAATGTGTGCATGTCTAATTATTTATGAAATTAAAAAGATTTTAATGAGAAAATTATAATAAGACAGTATTGATGAAACTGAAAAAAAGTTAAGAATTTTTTAGTGTAAATATTATATAAAATAGTATTTTAAAATAAAAAGTATAATAACAATGAAATAATTTTCTTAACGAACAAGTTTAATTTAACTAATCAAACTTGTACACTAATCAAATATAAGTTATAGAATAATTATTTATTGTGACAAACATTAACATACTTATAAACGAGCAAATCTAAACCAAACTGATATATATATATATATATATATATATATATATATATATATATATATGTATATATATATATATATATATATATGTATGTATATATATATATATATATATATGTATGTATATATATATATATATGTATGTATATATATATATATATGTATGTATATATATATATAATATTTTATTTATAAATGTAATTTTTATTCATATTTATATAATTATATATGTATGAATATTATTAAACTTAATTTTTTTAAAATTCTATTTTATTATTAATTTTTTAAAATTACATCTTACCATTTTAATATGTTTATAAATTGATTAGTTTTAAATTAACTTAATATTTTTCTTGTATCCCATATTTTTTATCATATATATTTTATGTTACATTAGAAAATTTATAATTAAAAATAATGTTATTTATCCATTTGTAATTAAAAGATAAAAAATAAAAATTAAGCTATCTAATTAATTCAATTTAAATCATTTTTAATGAGATTAAATTTAAAATTTTATTTAAATCATCAATTCAAATCAAATCACAATATATTTTTATAATTAAATAAAATATTTTTTAGAATTAATTGAAATCAAACCGTAAACACCCTTAAAATTTTTCAACAATATCTGTGAGAGGAGCATAACTTATAATTGACACGAGGAATCTATTAGGGAAAAATGGTTAGTTAAGAAAGGGATTTTTTATTGATTAAGAATAGCCGGGAATTATTAATGATATTTTTTTACTGTTAAGTACAATATTCAATTATCAATGCACGGTATTAATCATGGTATAAATATTAGAATATGGAATTATGATCTTAATTTGGATATTTGAAAATCATATCAGAGTGGTATTTAAATTCTATTTTTATTATAATGTTAATTTATCACTCTATCTACAAAAGGTGTTATAATAAACTATTTAAATTTTGACATTTAATTGCCAACTAAATTGATATAAATATTATCAGTTAGTATTGACCAAACATTTAAACCTTAAAAAAATAGGATAATTTTAATAATAGTGACCATATTTGAAGACTAGTATCAGAGTAATAATACTCACAAATCTTTAATCAAATAAAAAATAAAATTGAAATGTATTAAAATTTGCTTGCTTTTAGTTTTAGAGTAACGCAAGCTTGTGTCTGTCTAGCATGAAAATAGCTGTTTTTTTTTTTTTTTTTTTTTTTTTTTTACGTGTGTCTGCAAATAGAATTAAAACAAAAGGATTTCATTTTAAACCTTAAAAAATTAAGGGTAACTGTTAATCAAAGAGCCAATTTATATATATATATATATATAAAGAAAAAATCTACGAATCTTGATAGAGTTTGCAAGGTTAGTTTTATAGTAACTTTTATAGTAATAACACTAACGATTTTATAGTTAAATAATCCCCACAAAGATATTGATTAGTATTAAAAATTTACTTGTTTTAGCTTTAAAGTAACACTAACATATGTTTCCCTGTATTAAATTTGTTATATGAATAACCGTTCATTTACTCCTGACTACAATTAAGACAAAATTCACAAATAATTTTTTATTTAATTGGTTTGATTAATTTGAAACAATTAAATTGAAAGAAGTTTGTGTGTGTGCAACTTATTTTTATGAGTAAGAAGAAAATACAGTGAGTGTTATATATATGGTGCAAAATTGAAATTTACATTAAAGATACATTTTTTTTAAAAATTACATGATTTTAATTTTTTTTTAATTTTAACCATTTATATAATATCTAATTAATGATATGATTTACATTTATTTCTCTTAAATTTAAATGAAAATATTCCACTCACTTTATACAACACCTACATATATATGATATATCCCAAATTCTCCATTCACTTTCTTCCATAATAAAACATATTCTTTTTTAAACAAAATTAAAATTTATATTTATCTAAATTATTTAAAAATTATTGTAGAAAATTATATGATATAATTAATAAATATTAACTGTCAAATTTATAAATTTTTATCATTTAATAATTGTTTAGTATTTAATTTAAGTAATTCAGTTGTTAAATTAAATAGTTTTAAGAAATAGACTAAATTTATCAAATTTCATTCAAATAAAAAATTAATATTTTATCTTATTTTATTTTAATATAATATATTATTTAAAATATAATTAAATATTTACTATTAAATAACATATTTATAAATATTTAAATTTATAAAATTTATAAAAATAATATTACATAATTTAATGGTTAAATTATTTAAATTTATATTTAAAAATATTAAAAAATATATCTATAAATTTAATATTTAATATCAATTAATCCTGTGCTTAAAACATACCTATCACATATGCACCAGGGTATGATTTCTCTGCAATGGTTTCTTTTTTTTTTTTTTTAGTAAATGGACATATCTTATATTCAGAACTATTTCATATTAATAAATTTCTCCATCTGCTTAGTCTTTCAAAAAAAAGAAAAAAAAGATCACATAGAAACATTTGAGGAGATTGTATATTAAATTAAAGAATGAAAATTAATTATACCAACAAGGTCTTGCTATATATGTTGCTCGATAGGCGTGACTAAAACTTAAAAGTGAATGATAATGAGTTTGTGCTTTTAAAATTGCTCCTAATGCGGAGAAACAATTATATATCTGATATTGACACCATGAAGTTGTCAAGGAAATATGGAAATAAATCAAGGGTTGATTTATTGGTTAAGAATACTTGTAATTTATGTATTGTTATTGTTTTACTTTGTATTATAGATATTCTTTGATCAACAGTTAAAAATTACTTTTTTAAAAAAATTTAGAAATCATCAAAATAAAATTTGTTTGTTTTAATAAAAAAAAATGCTTCATTCACATATTATTTAATCAAATCCTAAGTAGTATACATATAAGATCTAATTATTGGTCACTTGTGCTAGGCTTTCTTAATTAGTATCATGTATTTTTATTTTGAATATCGTGTACAATTTGAATAACATTATTCAATATAAACTATCAAAATATTGTGCTAACGTTCTATTTATTGTGTTAAATTGAAAAGATTGAAGAGATTAAATTACTGTAAATTTGATATTTCACAATTAATATGACAAAACTAATCATCTACCTAACAAGTTCATATTTCAAGTATTAAAAATATTCACTCTTTTTATTAGATATTGTGACGTTTAAATTAAATTGATCTTAAGTCCTATTAAAAGGTGATTGTTGGGATAGTTTTGTGATCGTGACAATGTCTGAATTACTAATATTAGAGAAGTGCCGCTGATAATTCTTTGATTAAAGAAAACTTCAATTGAAATGTATTGAAAGATAGGTTGTTTTAATTTTAGAGTAACGATTGAAAACTTACCTTCGGCTGTATTTTAATTTTATTACATAAGGATAACCGTTCATTTATGTTCGTCAACAGATAAAACAAAAAATAAATAATATTTACTTCTTTATATTTGTAGTTTGATTAAAGGATGTATTTTAATCTTATTAAATAAGAATAACGATTCATTTATGTTTGTCTACAAACAAAACAAAAAAAAATCAATATTATTTATTTATTTATATTTTTAGTTTGATTAATTTGAATTATATATATATATATATCCTCAAATAAAAAAAAATCTGTATAGATTACAAGAATTTTTTTTATCTATATTATTTTGAAAAATATTATAATAAAAATTGTTTTATCCAATAATTCAAAATTACTCCCGTTGGGCATTTTCGCCAATATCGGTGGTGTGGTAAAAAGAAAAAAGAAAAACTATCTACGAAACATGAAAATTAAACAAAGGACTGATTTCTTGGTTAGGAATGCCCATAAATTATTATGTCTCTCTCTATTTTTTGTCAATATTATGTGAATAACAATATTTATTATTAATTACATTATTGTAATGTTATGAAAATATTTAAGTAACGTGTTAAATTGAAATAAATCAATTATAAAGTTGATATATAAAGAATTAATTTGATAAAACTAACCATACATGGAGTAAAATAATAATAATAATAATAATAATAATAATAATAATAATAATAATAATAATAAATAATGCATATTTTTTAAGGATTAAAAATATTGCACTCGTTTTGTTAGTTATTGTGCTTAAGTTAAATTGATATCAAGGCTTTAATTTTAAACTAACAACGGTTGGGTATCAAGTTGCAGTCATAAGATGAAAACCAGAATTTAAACTTTGAAAAGGTAATTGTTAGGAGAGTCTTCTGGTTGTCATAATGCCCAAATGATTTACAACAATATCTGTGATGATTCTTTAATCACAAAAACCCTTTTTTTCATTAAATTATATTAAAAACCTGTTTCTTTTAATATTTCAGTTACGCAGGTTATGTTTGACCATATTAATTTTTATTATATTTACATTTATTTATTTACGTTTGTATACAAATAAAACAAAGGAAATCATAAATGAGTTTTTTAATTTGATTAATGTGAAAAAATTTTATAAATTACAACGCGTGGTATTTAATTAGGAAAAACAATAATAATTTTTTTTTTGAGGGGTTTGTGAAGATAAAATTTTGGACACATATCATGAGGGTCATATAACAGGTAGACATGAGAATTCTGGAGAGTTTGAATGATATGATCCTGTGATTTCAAAACAGCTCCTAATGTAAACATCCAAATGCATGATATTGACATGAGGAAGCTGCCAAGGAAATATGGCAAGTACGTAAATTGTGATTTTCTAGGTTAGGAATAGGCGAAAATTATTGTGTAACGCTGTTATTATTTTATTATTATTTGTTGCATATATCATGTCAGTATTTATTATTCCCCTTGGTAAAAATTAAAAAATAAATAAATCCAAATTCCTAAAACGAGTGAACGTGGAAAAAACGTGAAAGCGATTTCCCCGAGACCAAAATCTGACATGCCATGTTTTACTTTTGAAAAAAAAAAAAAGAAGAAGAAGAAGGGGGAGTTAGGGCAGTGAATTGAATATATAATAATAATAATAATAATAATAACACAATTGTTTATATAATAATGGTCCTTGTCCATAAAATTGATAGGGTGAGATTTTGTGAGTCTAGAAAAGATGCGTTTGACTTTCTATCTCTTAAAAACGCCCACAAAAACCAAAGGCTAAATAAACCTGAATCATTCATTCACCCTCCCTAATACTCAGCCACATCTATTACATGCTCTCCCTCATCTCCTTCTTATTCTCCCCTTCTCCCATCACACACACAACACAACCAAACTCAACCCAAACAACCTCCATGGCTGTTGAAGCTAATTACATCAATCTCTTCCCTTCTCAGTTACTCACCAACAGGTACTACTACTACTATTCTACCACATTTTTTATTTTTAAATTAAAATTCCTAATTTCTTCTAGTGTTTATATTGTTTTAACCAAAGTTGGATTTTGTTTGTGCAGAGAAATCATGAAGCCCAATGAACATCATAACCGTTTAAACTGTGAGAATATATACAATAATATGCAGATGGATTGTAGTTTGGGTCCAGCAACAACAATAGGTGAATCAGTTTTACCGTTTTACCAATCTAATTTATGTGATCCAAACAAGGCAGATAGTGGACTCACCTATCATGTTCCTCTTCAAAGAAAACGTTCCAGAGACTTCACCTCTCTTCCACCTCAACACAAGAGCAAACCCTCATTCCTCAACCAAAACCTTCAATTTCAATTCCAGAATCAACAATCCGAAATCGATCGTCTCCTTCTTCATCATGTAATTAATTCTCCTTACTTCCTTCAATTCAATCCTTCTTTCTCTCTTTCAATTTTTTCTCATTAATGAATGGATTTATATTGAACAGACGGAGAAAGTGAGAATGGAGTTGGAGGAGCAAAAAATGATGCAATCGAGAGTTTTAGTGAACGCAATTCAAGATGCAATGGTGAAGAAACTGAAGGAAAAAGACGATGAGATTCACAGAATGGGGAAGCTGAATTGGGCGCTTCAAGAAAAGGTCAAAAGCTTGTGCGTAGAAAATCAAATTTGGAGGGAGCTCGCACAAACCAACGAAACCACGGCTAACTACCTTCGTAACAATTTGGAGCACGTGCTGGCTCATGTCTCGCACGATCGTGGCGCGTGTGCTTCACTCGATGATGCTCAATCAAGTTGTGGAAGCAATGGAACGCCGGAGGCCGGCGATGACACGGCAGCTTCGGCGCCAGTTACCGGCGGTTCTAGGTTGTGTAAGAATTGTGGGGTAAGAGAGTCAATAGTGTTGTTGCTACCATGCAGGCATCTTTGCCTCTGCACATTGTGTGCCTCCACCATTCGTAATTGCCCTGTTTGTCACTCTGGCATGGATGCTAGTGTGCATGTCAATCTCTCTTAGGAATATATTTTTTTTTTTCACTTTAGACCAACACAGCAAACTACACAAAAAAACAGTTTTCTTTTCTTCTTTTTTTTTAGAGAACAGAAAAAAATAGAAATAGATTTTAGAATTTTTTTGTTAATATAATTTTTTATTTGTTTTATATATTTAATTAATTACAGAGATAGTGATTTCTCATATAAATTATGGGATGATTATTTAAAGATAAAATGCATTTTGTAAATCGGATCTGCATTAAGAAATTAAGAAACTGTTGTGTCGGTTAGATTGAAGTAAAGGAAAAGGAAATTTTATTGGCTGAATATTATTTAATTGAAACAAAAATATAAGTATTTATTATGCAAGTATTAATTAATGAAAGTGCAATATGTTATGCAATGGATGGATTAAGCTTTAAAGGAAGAAATTAATGAAGATTTTAAAGGTGTGATGAAAATAAGCGAATGGAATGTATATGGTATTTGAGAAAAAAAAAGGAAAAGGGGAAGTGATATATGTGTCCCCTATGTGGTAAACCTTTGAGTGAATCGTGGTGAAGGTTGGAAGGAAAGAGGAATATGGTGGTGTTTGGAAAAGTAGTGATGGGTATGAATGGAAAGGCAAAATAAGGGGGCAAGCACAGTGAGGTGTGAGGTGTGATATTGCCATAAGTGGGAAACGGACGAGATGAGTGGTTTCATTTTGTTTGCTTTCATTATTTTGGCTTCAAGGGGCAGCAAAAGTCTTAAAAGTTGAGACAGACCTAAAATCCTCATAAAGTGAAAGCAAACAGAGTAAAAAGGAAGGAAAGAAAGAAAGTTAAGTTCCTCTCTCTCTTCTCTTGGAGACGAGTGAGTATTATACTATTATTTAGAAAAACCATCATAGCTAGCATGGATGGGCAAAGGATAAAGTTTCCCATGTCAAATCGGCATCATTGTTATTTTCTTGTACCACTACCCCAGCACCATCATGGGAATAGGATGCTTCCTCCTTCTACCCTTTATTTATCTCTCTCTCACTCTTTTACCTCAACCCTTTTCCTCTTTCTATAATTCTTTTGTCCCCACTCTCCTCCAAAAGTTCTATATTGCTTGCACCACCTTCCCAATAATACGAAACTTTTGTTCCCCCATTGCATAAAATTCAAATGTACCACTATCATCTACCCATGTCAAGGTAAGAGTGAATTTTGGGTCACTTGGTATTAAATAAAATAAACACCGCGTTGTAACATTTTTAAAAGGGATGATATATATTAAAACTATGGATTGTTAAGCGTAATTTATTAAAGAAAGTAACTGCTGATTATATAATAAGGACAATAGTGATTCTCTTATTATTATGTTTGAATTTAAAAAGAATAATAAAACATACACCAATAAAATAGCAATTATTTTATTATATATATATATATATATATATATATATATTATCCACCTTACTTTTGTGTTTGGGCATCGATGATCGAATCTACCAAAAGTTTAGCAAATATTTTCCAAACCTGTATATACATTGAATAATATTCTGAAATCTTTTTAAATATTTTAAATAAAAAAACTGATTCTGTTTTTGCATCGCATGTTTTACATCTTATTATGCCAACATCTAATTTTGATAAATTTTATATTGTTAATTAATTTCCTTATCTGTTATGATAATTTATAAGTGCGTCTCATTAAATTCAAAAACATTCTAAAATTTCCATATCTTTGTCAATCTGTTTTCCCTCGTAACAAACAAGTAGAGTTAGATTTTACTGCTGCTTAAGCTAATTAATTAGAGGAGTGACAAGATATTTTACACTCAATTTATTGCTTTTCATACATTTAAAACAGGCTTATTTTGTATTCAAATAATTTATAATTAACGTAAGTCTTTATGATTGGCATATATATATATATAGATATATTGAAAGTAAAATTAAAATTTATTAAATAAAAAAATATTAGATATCTTAAAATTTCAAAAATATTATTACTTTTTTTTAAAAATATTTTAACATAATTAATGAATATATATATATATATATTTTTAATATATGTATTAGAAGAACATATATTAATAACATCACGTACAATTAAAATTTTCTAAAAGAATTATATTACTTAAAAGATAATTATATTCCAAACATATACACTGTTTCCTAATAAGAAGTATCGATGAAGCAGAAATGGAAAGCCAAACGCACTTAATATATATATATATATATTTTGAAGATATTTATTTTCTGAATAAATTAACATCACCTCACCTCAGATACCGATACGGTTCCCACTACCTTGTCTTTTAATCTGTCAAAACTTTTATGATTGGTATTATTATTAAAGTCCATGCTTAATATGGGGTCAGTGACCCACATGTCTATTGATAAACCAAAGATCCAGGTAGAGCCATCTTTTTCAGTCTCTCCAAACTTTATCTTTCATCTTTTCCCAATACTCAAAATCTTGTCTTGTGACTTGTCTGTCACAAAAAAGAAAAGAAAAGTATAATTTTAGTTGTACTTCTCTTCTCAATTTGGGTGGAATGATTGAAATGTTCACATATCCTCCTCATTCTATCCTTTTTCTCCTTTCCTATTCAATTACCTTTTGATTAGATTTTTATTATTATTTATTTATTTAAATCCACCACTATCTTTATGTTTTTTGGGAATAAAATCCATTCTAGTGGAAAAGAGTAGAAGACACTCTTTTCCTAACAAGGATTTCTTCAAATCACTCATTCATTCTCTTTCCTCCGTTTACAAAACTCATTAATCTAATTTAAAATTTAGATAAATAAATATTAAATACTTCTCAATGAAAATCTAAACATACTCTACTTAACCTAGTAGGTCTTTCTCCATGTTCTCTATTATTTTTTTTCCATTTTTATCTTAATTTGAAAAGAAATAATTACCAAACAATTCAAACGAGGAAAAATAATTTATTTCTTTTACTATTTTACTTATTTATTCATTTTTATTTTCTTCTAATCCAAATGAAGCTTAGGAGAATAGAAAACATTAGATTTGAATTGGTTAATTTTGTATACCAAAAATTTTTTTTACCAACAAATAAACATATTATTTTGAATACAGAAATTTTTAAAATAAATTTATTTTTAATTAAAAACTTTTCATACATATAATCAAAATTTATTTTTTTATTAAAATATTTAATCAAATAACTACTTATCAATTGTTAGATTTTAAGAGTTAAATTTGTTAAAATTTATTACAAAATAACAATAGTTGTAGCTAAATGAGGCATGATAATGTGGGTATGTTTATAAGTTTATAATATAGTTGATGAATTTGTTAGATGGTTGGAAATAGATGTTAAAAAAAAGGGTGGAGAATTGTGAGTGTGGAATGGAATAGAAGAAGGGAAGAAGGTGGGGCATGTGAATGTGTTGTTGGGCATTAACGTGAGCATGTGGCAAGTGAGAATCAGACACATAAGAATCAGACCCGTCAACAGAGAGTGACAGAATATGCGTCAACACAATTTGATGCTCTCTTATTCTAACTTGCCTTCACAACCACGTTGGTTCCAAAAAACACCTCACCAATTCACCCATATATCTCAGTACCCTACAAACATTCATCAGAATGACCATAATGCTACATGAAAGAAACAAGAGATTCATATTCAAAATGGGTCACTATCTTCATCACATTAATGTTTCTCCCCCACCCCAAACCGAATAATATATATATATATATAACAACTACTGAATGCCCCAATTCATAGACAATTGGTATACGTGCAATGAATAGAGACTCACCAATCATACAATCAAAAGTAAAAATGTAAAGACTCACTTTACACCAAATTACTGTGTTATTGCCCACAATCTCACCGCAAGTATGCATGCATACACAGGGTTCCCCACCTTACACCGTACTGCATAAATGCCTCAATTTACTCAAAAATAATAATTTTTTACGATTTTTTTTTTTACAGTTGTATCAATTAATATTATTTAAATTTTTATCAAAATGTATTTTAATGAAAATATTTAATAAAATGTAATTAATTTGACTTAAATTTTATCCAAATTTATTAATTATTTAATGTAATTAAATAAATCATGTAATTTTAAATTTAGGTCCATAATTTTGTGGACAAATCTAGAAGCTAAAACCCGTATATCCAAATGTATGCTCTCTTCCTGGATAAGTAGTTTGCATCATGCTTGATTCAACAAATAATTATGTATATGTTTCAATTGATATTATTATTGGATCCACATTTTATAACGCTATATTAAGAATAAGTTATAACTTTTGAATGTATATTTATAAATTTCAAATGTGAAATTAAATAAATTCGTCGATTTAAATAATTTAGTGATGGATACAACTTTAAATTTAGACAATAACAAATATCACCAGCGTTTCCTCCTTTATTAATGTGTATTAATAAATTAATTCATTTTAATAATAAAGTTTTATTAATGAGTGTTTGAAAAAAAACTATTTAAAAATTGTTTAATATACCATTTCAAATTAGTTATAACAGCAAATATTAATTTATTTTTATTTTTCACTAAAAAGTTTATTTTAATGAAAATTTTAAAAAATAAATAATCACGGTCAAAAAACATTTTAATAAAAGTTCAAAGCGTCGTAATCAAATTTCAATTTGTGCTAATTTAATATATCTTTTTTTATCATATTATACAATTGTTAAAAAATAATGATCGTAAAATTTAATTTTGTGTTGATAAAATAAATATTTTTTCTAAAAATACTTTTTATTATTGTTCTCTTAATCATTACTTTTAAACGTCTAATTATCATTTGACATAATAAATCATATATGTTTTATATATTAAGACCTGATGTGAACTAATTTTAACTTGAAATTAGGCTTTTTAATGGACTTTGAAATTAAGTTTTTCGCACTACCAAACAAAATTCTTTTTTTTTCCCCCTCTTCCTCCCTCTTCACTAAGCCTAATTACTTCATTAATTTCAATTTCTTCCATCAAGCCTAATTTTTTTTTATCATTAATAATGGGAAACCTCAAATAGCCTCAACCTCATTTGTAAACAAACCCAGAAAAAGCCTATCATCAAAGAATCTCACCTCTGCATTGATGTGGATTTATTGGCAAGTGCTCTATGATAAAAGTTAGAGTATTTTTTTTTCAAAAATTATGTTTAATTACCAAATCACAAGTTAATTGTTATTTGAACTAATATATGAATGACAGATTTCATTTACAACATGAAAATTAAACTAAACTATTATTCTATAAAATGGAAATTACAACAAAAATTCCCAACATAAATTGTAGTGCATGAGGTTTTACTATGTAAAGGCTAGAGTTTGATTCCTCATAATTTTCACTAACATAACTAAGTATAGACTGTATGGTTTCATCTCAAGTTAAAAAGATTATGAAATATTAAATTTATTAATAAGTTGAAGTTTAATTTTTTGATAATTTAAATTTTTTTTATTGAGACAAGTTTGTTTTAAAAAAAATGAAACCTCACAACTATTAACCTTTAGTTCTAAAGTCTCACCATGTTTGTCCTAATCTCAATCCCCCAATCAATTTTTTAATTATAAAGAGAGATTTTGATTATTTTTGAGCAACCAATTTATAACAGTATGGAAAGTGGACACAAACAATGAAAACAATTATACTTAAATTGAGATATAATTCATTGATTACAAAATATTAAACTAGAATTTCTTATCATTTGATTACAAGAAATTTTCAATACATGATATAAGAGAAAGAGAACAGAAAAGATCATAAAAATGAATTTCATAACAAGGAATCGATACACCAATATACCAATTTTATAAAACTCTAAAGTCCTACTTGAAGAATTAAAATTCTTCTTAGTTCTCTCCTTCAATATACTAATTTCGTAAAACTCTAAAGTCTAACTTGACGAATTAAAATTCTTCTGAGTTCTCTCGTACAAAATTTGTTAAAACTATTGCAACCTTCCTGTTTATATGAGTTGGCACGTATAGACTATGACTATAGGCATTATGGGCATGAACACCTAGCGTTTTTAGAAAGCATAATTATAATCAACATTTCTATTTATATAAATATAACCAACCACATTGATTTATATCATGTTATTACGAAGATTATATATATAAATTTTATATAATTTAAATATTTATAAATATATAATATAATAATAATTTTTTATTTATATTTTAAATAATATATCATATTTAAAATAAAAAAATAATGAAAATTTAATTAACTTTTAAATTATATATAATTTTATAAAATTTATTATAATTTTTTAATAATAATTTTAATTTTTTTAATAAATTTATATTCAATCGAAATTACTTATTTAAAAATATTTTAAAGATGATTTAAATTGTAAAATTTAATATATTTAATTAATTTATATAACTATGAAAATCAATATTTTTAATAATAACCTATTATGTGAAAATTTTAAATATTAAATTGATAAAGTTTTGTTTTAATAAAAAATAAGTAAATGAATATATCATTTTAATAGATCTAATATCTAATTTCTATGACTATATATATGAATGATGATGATGAAGATTTGGGTATGTGCGTGTTGACTTGGAATACATTGACTACTCAGAATTGGGAAATGCATGCAGTGATGAAAATTGAGTGTGGGAGTGCGTGTGAGGGAGAGCAAGCGTGTGGGAAGAGAAGTGAGAAAACGTGTAAGAGAAGTATGGTCCCTTGGAATTAAACATACATGATCAAAGGGAATGTGGATGACTATGATGTAACTTTCATTTTACATATTCTTCCACTTCAACCATATACCATCCATCAATAGGAATTCACATTCCAATTAGGGAACTTCTTTTCTTTTGATTACACAACTCAAATAAATTTAAACTATATTGTTAAATTGTTGCCAGCTCTTCATTTTTTTATAGAAAATAAATTCATCACAAACTAACACTTGTATTTTTTTTTTTCGGTAACTGCTTATAACTAGTATATATATATATATATATATATATATATATATATAGTTCATAAATATATGCAACCACTTTCAAATTTTTGAATATAGTGAATTGTGGGTTTTTTTATTTATTATAATGTTATATTGTTGATGAATTCAAAAATAACATTGGAGTATAAAATAATATAGTGATTACTGAATGATATAAAATTTCATTTGTTTAAATTACAGAAATATTATGTCCTCATACAAAATTATAGAAGTGAATTAGGAGATAAACTTGGTTGTAAAAAAATGCAAATATAATTACCTACAATAATTTAATTTTTTTTTTTGAAAAATTTACCATTGTACATTGACTCTTCAGCATGTTAATGGAGTATAAAATAAGAACTGATTAATCTAATTAAGATATTCGTTTTAGGTGATTATAAGTTTTGTAACTTTTTTATTTTAAATATAAAATTTAAATTTAAATATAAGTTTTTAATTTTTTAAATTATAAAAAATTATAATTATAAAATTATCATGCGTCTCTTTTATCTCCTCCACTACTACGATTATTGTTTCTATGATCCTTCTATTGACAATGCTAGCTAGCACATTAATTATACTGACGTACCCTTTCACCATACATTTTCAGTCATAACCATTCAATAAATTAGGAGATAATTTATTTATTTGATATTATTTAATTTTAAAAAATCATTTTAATTTTAAAAATAATAAAATAAACTTAATTATTTGAACGAATCCACGTAAAATTGTTATTAAATATCAAAATCATCGTAACAATAACAATATCAATAATCTACTTTCACAATATTTCAATACAATTAAAGGTGGAAATGAACAAATAATTTAAATTTTTTACTGTTTGATTTTTTTAAGTTTAACTTATCGATTTATTTAATAAATAAATAAATTTAAATTTATTAAAAAAATTTAAAATAAATAAATCAAACTTAAATTTATTAAAGAATCTATTTAACTTATTTAAAAATTTATTTATCTTTATTATATTTATATAATTTATTAAAAATAAAAAGTTTTAATTTTTAGTTTAAAAATGTTATATTTGTAAAATTTTATAATGTTTATTATAAAAATTGTGCATGTTATTTTAATTTTAAAATAAAATATTTTATATTTAATTTTAATTTATATATATATATAAATATATATATATATATGCATATATTATAATTTTTGTTAGTTTTAAAATTTAGATATTTTTAATTAATTATTTGTATATAATTTAAATTTATTTATAAATATTTTTTGTATTATAAATTTTTAAACAAATTTATAAATCTTATAAATTTTAAAAATTTTTAAATATCTAAAATTTAAATACTCAAAAACCTAATTTAATTTTACTTTTTTCCATCTGAATACAACACACAAGGCCTATGCAATTGTAACATAACATGCCAACTCTCTCAAACATTAATAAATGTATCTATATAATAATAATAATAATATGAATATGGTCAGAGGATGATTGAATTGAAGTCAGGAAGTGATGATGGAAAAGAGGGTGGGTAAATGGGAATAGTCAGAAAATAACGTGAATTGAAATGGCAACATCTGAAGAGGACCACGCAGCATTGGAAGTAGGAATCGAAGAAGAGGCACAAAAAAACAAATGGGAAGATTAGCAGAAAGGGTACGTTAGGTTCTGTCAGGGTTATGAAAGTTAAGTTGAGGTAATCCCGAATACCACATCATATTCATATCTATCTATGTATCAAACTATGAATTTAATTATCATCATGAAACAACTCTTCTTTCACATGCCAATATACGAAATCAATCATAATAAAAATATATTCCAACAATATTAAATATATTTATTTTTTCAAATTATTATTATGGCATAGTGTCACAGAATATGGACAAAAAATGTAGGGCTATAGATATAGTTATTTACTTATTTATGAAATATATTGAGTGTGTCTTGGGGATTGGGTTAGTTTGGCTTTAAAGCAGAAAGGGGCGCGACAAGATGATGATGATGGCAATAATAAAAATAATAAAAATAATAAAAATAATAATAATATGTGATATTAGCTACCACAAGTTAATGTTTTG
Source organism: Canavalia gladiata (assembly GCA_037954105.1). Classification (NCBI taxonomy): domain Eukaryota; kingdom Viridiplantae; phylum Streptophyta; class Magnoliopsida; order Fabales; family Fabaceae; genus Canavalia; species Canavalia gladiata. The sequence goes on from CM075662.1 coordinate 52,713,757, forward strand.
AAAGTGTCGCCAGTGGGGTTGGTTTGTGTGTCCCCTTCAAGTCATCAAACTCTCTTCCCAAATCCAAATAATAAACAGTGCTGCCTGCATTGTCCCCACTCACCACCACCAACTGCAGCCCCACCATCCTTCTCTGCCCCTCTTCTTTCCCTTTCAATTTCATTCACAAATCCATACATTAAATATATCATAATCATAACAGCAACTACAATTTAATTACCCAAAATAATTTTACATTTCTATCCCATGGTCATTTGTAAATGTAATTAACTATTCATGATTGGTTAATTACAATTTATGCCCCCCAGATGAAATTCAACTTGTCAAACTGAATTTCTATCAATAGATTAATTTCACTTCCATAAATTTTATATTATAAAAATTGATCTACAAATAATTTTTTTTAAGTTGATCTGCATAACGCATCAATTTAAATGGATAAATTCATAATAGGTTAGATTGGTTTATTATTTTTTATTTTTTTATTTATATAATATTATTAAAATGTAAAAAATAAAAAAAAATATTTTTATTATTTAATATAATATTTTTATTACTAAAATCTATTTTTTTATTATTTGAGATTTTAATATTTTATTTAAGTGGATCAACCCACTAAATTGATTTTTTTGCCTCTTTAAAAAAGTAAGTTAAGTTAACTTGATTCATGTTAAATTTGAAGTTTTTAAAATTAAATAGGTTAGGGTATGGATTCATTGTTGTTGAATGGTAGTCGAATAAGTAATAATTAAATATTATTTTTAAAATATTTATAATATATATTAGATTAAAAAATATATAATAATAAATTATATTAATATCATATTTTTATATTATTAAAAATTAAAAGTTACATATATTTTAATTTTTAAAATTTAAATTATACACACAAAATTAAATTAAATATAATAATTTTAAATTTTTAAAAATATATGTTAAAATAAGTTTATTTTATATAAAAATAATTTTTTATCAATTTTATTAATTTACTAATTTTTTGTTAGTTTATTATCAATTTTTACTAAAATAATTTCATAATTCAATTAATTAAATAAAATATTCTTAATTTAACTAATTCAATTGATTGATTCAGTTCAGTTTTTCTAATCATAATTAAACTTAATTTATGATAAATCATATCAAAACATTTGTTTTGATAATTTTTATAAAATATAATTAAAGATAATTTTTTATAAATATATTATATTTCAATTTATTTAAAAATTTATAAGATAGAAAGAAAAACTTAATTTTCATTAATTAAAACATGTGATCAAATCACATTTTATTGCTTTCATATGTGAAGATAAATTAGTTCATCAGTTATTTATAAGTAAAAAAATATTGGAATGGAATTTTTGTTTGTAAACTTTTAAAAAAAATTAATTATTAATCTAAGTAACTAAAATTTAATTTAGATGTTTACATTAATAAATATTTTAAAAATTTATAAACAAGAATAATAATTATAAGTTAATAAATTTTGTTGATATGATTTATAAGTTATCATCTTGTGGTTAATATAAAAAGAAAAAATATTTGTGTATAATTGTTTTTTGCTTTATTATAATCTAAATTCCTTTAATTTCAATAAAATCATTTACTTTACATAAAAGATACACATAGTCTAGATAAAAGAAGAAGAAAAAAAAAGCATTTTCCAATGCATTAACTTTTACAAATTTATTTATTCATAACTGTCGTTTTTCTCAAAAGCAATGTACACTGAATAACTTTTAAATCATGTAAAACTGTAACATTGATCAATCCTAGAGAACTGGAATGGCTGTGATAGATACTCTTCATAGTGTTGACAGCAATTGAATAGTGATGAAAATGTACTTACAAAGACACCCCAGCTAGCCCAAATTAATCTTTATATATAGAAAATAAATGGGTAAATAATGGAAATGTTTGCTTCACACACATTTGATATATATAACCAAAAATTAATGTACAGATATGTCATATGTGATCATCACCAGCAGATCGCGGGATCATAGGAAACTTGCCCCACCTGTCACAATAATTGAGTATATTGGGAAAAATTATTATACAGTCTAAAATTACCACGTGTTTAAAATTTTGACTAAGTTTTTTTTCACATAACATATGATAAAATATTCTAATTCACAAAATAAAAATGTAATAAGAGATAAGTCCTGTAATGAATTGGATCAGTAATTAGCTAATTAAGTTGTTGAACACGAAAATTATGAGTGTTAGTTGTTGAATGAGGGAGCACAGCAATAACTCAATGTCGGTTGATCTAATAATAATGTGTTAAAGAGGAAAAACGAGACTATCAAGAAATAAATAAAAGAGAAAAAACTAATCAACGTTATAAATATTTTATTTGAATGAATTGAAAAATATATAAAAAAAAGTTGTTTGAATAAATAAAAATAATGTAAAAAAATATAAGTAATATAAATTTTAAAAAATTTAATCTTTTATTATATTTTTTAAGTAAAATAATATTTAACAATTTAAAATAAATAAAAAAATTGATTTTTTTCCATGACAAATGAGAAAAAAAAAATACTTTCATGGAACAAACAAAATTTATTTTCATTCTTTTATATAAAATAAATATAAACAAAAATATAAAATTAAAATCTATTTAATTTTGAAAAATAATTTTTTTTCTCTCATCTTCTTCCAACTAATGAAAAGAAAAATGTTTAAAAGATGGTAAATGAAAAAGAAGAAAGCAAAGTCTTTGAAAAGTTGACCTTAACAAGCAATGAAGATTTTATAGTGACATGTCCCGTTAATGAGTTGGGTCAAATCATGTTTCTTGCGAGACCCACTTGGTGTTGTATCTCCTCCTCCGTTCCCACTCTCTTTCCATTTTTCATTCCTTTTAAACATTCCCACAATTTCAATATATCACAACAAAAAGGCACTTATTTATTACTACGTTTTCATGCTTTTTCTAGATTGTGTTACACTATATTAGAATCAGCAAAATGGGCTCATTCAATTCATCCTACAAAACTTGTAAAATATCAGGGTTTAAATTTTTAATTTTGATTATTAATAGAGGAACCAATTGTTGATGATGGACTTTGGAGAATCGGAGGCAAGAAATCCAAGTGTGGTGCGCTGGTCCTTCAGAAGTGTCTTGGAGGACACTTTACTTTAATTATTTGGGAAGAGATTTATTGTTTCATAGCATTGTAAGAGTATATTTTGTACAAATTCAATGGATTTTTAATGTCTTGTTTTGATTTAGGATAAATTGTATTATTTTTTATTTATTTTGGGGCTTGAAATTCACTTTATTATAATCCTGAATTTTAGAAAAGCTTTGAATGAAGATTTGAAACAAGTGTTTTCAATGTAATCAAGGGCGTTATAATGCCAAGAAGTCAAAACCATATATTCTTTTAGGTCTACTAAGTGTTATTAATAATAACATTCATTCAAAATTTTAACCAAAAATTTTGCTATAGCCCACATGAGGGTATAAATAAATAACATTTTTACTCAAATGCTTTTGACAGTTTTAATGCAAGATTCATCAATTTTTTTTTAAGTGTTCTAAATTTCTTTCTTCTTTTTTTCTTATTTTTTGTGTAATTAATTTTATAGTCGGTAAATGAAAAATTTTAATCTTAATTTGATTTAATCCGAATATTTATCTTTAATTTAAATTTATTTCTTTTAAATTGATTGTTTTCCTTTGTTTTAATATCTCTAAAAATTGGTCATTAATAATTGTTAAGTTTCTATTTACAATTTGAAAATTTATAAGTCACACCAAATGCCTTGAAGGCTATTAATTAATCACAGCACTAAGTTATAAAGAAGTATTTATATTAGCATTTACCCTACTCGTCCCCACATGTGTACTAAATCTTAGACCAGTTTATAAAATCAAATGGATAGATAAGTAGTGATCGATGTAAAAAATAAAAATAAAAATAAACTGAGGTTCTAAGTTATTTAGATAAATAGAGATAAACGAACTGAGTGTATGAATTAATGTACTTAATTTCTCTCCCTTTCTTAGTCTCTTATCTCTCTCCTCCTAATAAGGTCACTTAAACCAAAGAGGCTTATAAGAAAACTGGGTAACAAGTCTCTTGAAGAAGTGAATGGAAGAATAGAAGTGTTTATATATAAATATGACCATGGTAGTGCAACATATCTTTGGATCATGGGTAGCTTGGTGGTGCTTCTTGAAAATGTGCCCAATATTTCACTAATGTGAAGTTGTGCTTCTTTGGATCTAGTTCATTGGGTTCGCATTACTCAGCCCATTCAAGTAAGCAAACTTATATCTCTAGAAATAGGAAAATAAGTGTTTCCTAATAGCATGTATTTAACAATATTAGGTTACATTAATCCATTATTTTTTATAATATCATTACATTTTTAATTAAGTTCTCATAATTTAAAAGTTCTTAATTAAATTTTTATAATTTTAAAATTTATAGTTAAGTTGTTAATAATTAACACCATTAAATCTTTATCAAATATTGGGATATGGTAATTTTTTATTTAATAGCATATTTTTTTATATTTGATAAAAATTTATTAATTCCTAATATTTTATTTTTTTTCTGGAATTTTTTTCCTACAACTATCTCTTTCAAAATCCCTAAATTCTACTATTCCTCGATAATATATCTAACAATGTAGTAGTGTTAATGTGTTGGAACTGCATTTTTTTCCTTCTTGATGTTCCAACTTAAGGTACTTTATTTTTTATATATAATTATTTCCTCATTATTGAATTAATTATGGTTGGATTGTTTTAAATATTGTATACACATTTTCTTACAATGCCTTTATCATATATCTTCAACAATATTAATTTATAAATTTAAAATAAAATAATATTTCTTATATATTAACATCAATTTATTGTTAAACATCTTATCCAGTAAAAATAAAATTCAAGCATTTGAAGATAAATATTCGTAAAAAAAATATGAAAAAAAAATTAAAAATCAATTAGTAATAAAGTAAAAAAATAGGTTATTAAATAAAAAATATTATATCACCTATATTTAATGTAAATTTAATGATATTAATTTCTAAGAATTTAATTACAAAATTTTAAATTATCATAACTTAATTAAAAAAACTACTGAAGATTATAGGGATTAACAGATTAATTTAGTTGCAATATGCACAATTATACCATTACGTTAAGAGTTTATATTTTAATTTGATATGTTATTTTTCTACATTTTCTCCATCTCTCTATTACTTTTTATCTCTCTATATAAACAATATCGTTGGATCTTATTATATAAATATGATTTCTCTTTTTTAACCATTGCTAGGCTAGGTCTGGCTTTCTAACTCGTTGTATAAATTTAGATTATGTTTGTTTTTAAATGAAAATTGTTCTTATTTTTCATCTAGTAAGTAGCTTTAATTTATATCAATTTTATTGGTAGTAGTACAGTTCTTTACTACAACTATATATAGTACTCTTTAACTCTGTAGCACAAAAATATGATATTTAACATATGTTTCATCTCACGAAAGTAACATGGTTTACTATACATAGATGTTTCATGCATGTGACTTAAAGGTGGCTTCGATATCTATGTGACACACTTGGTTCATACATTAAAATGTTCATTATTTTGCTTTCTTTGTACATCGTTTATGATTTTGAATCCTTTCTTATATATTTTCTCTGTAGTGCCTATTTTAAAAAATTAAATTAATAAATTAATTTTTTTAACTATTGAATCTAATATTTATGATAAAAAGAAAGATAAAACGACAAACTTTAGAAGGAGACTAAAGAAAAAATACATAGAAGATACAGATCCCATTCCAATTATTTATATATGCATAATATCAATTAAGGAGAAGATTAGTATCATTCTAAAATATGATGATAATCACTCTTTTGACCATGTCTTGTTGTCCTTAATTATTTTAATGATATGGTTTCATTAATTGTTATTACATATATTAGCATGTGATTGTGGGCAGGTAATCCTTTTCACTATCCTTAATTGGCATATACTTTGCAATAAGTTGTTCATACTTTCAAGTTTCTACAACCTCTCCATTTTAGTGGTGATTAATTCCTCTGCCTTATGCCATATTGTTATGAACCAAAGTGTGTACGGAGGGAAAACCAGAATAAAGAAAAAGAGGAAATGAATGTCAGATGATTCAAAACCTTGTGTATATATATGTATGTGGGCATAATCTATCTAATTAGAGGGTATTTTTATGCAAGAATAAGAAGATAATAGTTATTTAAATATTATCATATAATTTTATACTTTAATCTTAATCATTCATATTCATATTTAAATTTAAAGATTAAGATTTATTTATCTCTTTTACATGCAAAAACCCTTATTTAATATATCATACACTTACATTTTTTTTATCAATCATTATTATTTCAATCTTTCTGACTCTTTTCAGTTATATCGCTCATCATATATGCTCTTTCTTTACTTCATACCTCTTACTTAATGGAATGTATACATTTCCAACATGAATAAAAAAAATATTTTTTCTTACCTCCATTACTCTTTCAATATCTCTATTTTTTTTCACTTAGTTGCTCTTTACTTATCTATCTTTCCTTTCTATGTTTCATAATTAATGGATGGATACATCTCAAATGGGTGTCAATTTGACCTTGGAATATGTGATCTAGTAGGATGCTACTTGGGTCTATCAAAAAGAATGTTCAAAATTAAACAAAAACTTCAACCCAAAAATAAAAAATTATATTTGTGTTTCAATTCCTTTCCCTTTTAAACGACACCATTTGCATTCAAAACTCTTAGTAAAATCTTTGCAATTATAAAAATCCAAAGTCTTCGAAGCTGTTGAGTTGGTGAGAATCCCATTAAAACTTAAAAATTATCTGTGGAAAAACTAGTTTCCCGTTAGCGCATTTTGGTTAAATAATATTGTGGTTGAAAGGTCCATGCACATATTTTCAAAGCAACCAAGTTTTAAGTAAACTTTCCCCATTTTAACACGTGATGACCTTAAACTTTAAATATATGATAGGACATAAACGTGAATGTCTACTCAAACGTTAACGTGAGTGTGGAAAAATTGTTTTGGACTTTTTCTATATGTGCATTTTGTAAAACTATTGGTGTGGTTGAAGTTTTATGCATTTGTCAATTTATGCATGCAACCAGGTTTCCAATGAAATTTCCCGATTTTTACACGTGCTTGTTTTAAGCTTTAATTATAGACTATATGATTTTTCTTATTCTTAAATCACAGAAGTACACTCTTTTACACCTTATGAGTGTAGATGGATAGTGAGTACGCTGCATCATATGTAACCTAATCATTTATGGAAACATATTTCACTTAACTTTAGCTTGTACTTAGCAATAACATTTATGATAAATTTGGATATAGTAGTTTAAATTAACTATTTATACATTTTGATGGGTTGTGTAGACAATATTATGGAAATGGAACTTCTAAGTAATCCCATATATCACTTGTATGAATGGTTCAAGAGACTAATCGATAAACAATATCACGAAAAATTCTTATGTGATTGATCCCTTGCGCTAAATCATAAATGTTTTTGTATATGTTTAGAAGTGCTTAAATTTAGAGTAATATTTGCTTTTTTCAAAAAAAATCTCAAAAAAAAAAAAATAGAATATAACTATATCTTCAGAATCAGGTGAATTAAATTTCCACTATATTGTATAAATTAACTTCTATTAGTTATATATCTACTAAAACATGAATTCAATGATCTAGAAAAAGATTTATCTTACTCCAAGAGTGCCAAATTGGTGAGTTAGTATATTAAAACATGATCAGTGTCTCATCCGAATCCTGAAAATATAATTATGTTAAAGCTCAATATGGAAAATTTTTTGCTTTTACTCATCTTACTTTGCTTGAACCTAAATAAAGAGGGTCAAATCCACATATATATATATATATATATATATATATATATATATATATATATATATATATTAGAAAAATTACCAGTGTTAACCAAAGGCATATTTATCCAATAAACCATGTAATCTTTATCCTTTGTGCCAGAACTTGAACGATTGTACTAAAATTGCCTTAAGATCAATGCTGACAAAATAATTTAGTTTTCTTATAAAGAAAAATAATTTAGGTTTTATACTTAAAGTAAAACAATATCTCAATTGAAGTGACAAAAAAAAGTTATTTCGATGGGCAAATAATTGCATCCTTTCCTGAAGTAATTAAATTAATTGAATAAATGATTAATGATACCGTGAATAAGCAATTCAGTTTAATAATTAGTTACTAATAAGGAAAGGTGGCGTGACCGAAAATAAAAATCAGGAATTATTTTAATTGACTAACACTGTATTGTTCCAGACCACAACCAAAATGTATTCTCATCCAAATTTTTCTTTTTGTTCCTTTTTTTTTTTCTTTAAAGAGAATGATGATGAAGAGATTCTTGACCTTGATATAATATCCGGATACCTTAGACCAAAGATATCCAAGCAGGGAACATAGAAGAAATAGCATGATGTAAATGTTGGCACAGTACCTCTTAATGAAAAGTGGACAGAATCACAAACTCTCTTTGCATCCTTTCAAAACTTTTTTAGTTGAGATTGGAAGTTGATCAATTTATTAGGTTGAGTCTAAGATCCATCACACTTGTCATGGAATGTAATCTTCATAGTAGTTGTCACTTATCACAGACACAAATCTCTCAAGCCATGGAAGTTGATGAAGATCCTTCATGGGATCCGCATAGGAGTCCGTGCAGCGAGGAGGAGATTGGTAAGGATTATGGTCGCTGAGACTGAAACCGCCGGCTAGGAACCTTTGAATAAGCGCAAGCTGCGATCGTTCTTGGTCTGAGTATGCATCCATGATCATGGAGAGAGAATTGAAAGTCTCCCATGCCCATTGTTCTGATTCTTGAAGAGAGTGTGTCACAGAGTCTTCAGAGTTGTCTTCATCCCAATATGCACACTGACATGTCTGTTGGCTATCCCTGTATTCGGCACCACAAGAATAGCAGAATTCATGACCACACCTGAAATTGTGACAAGAATTGAACACTATCAGAGAAGCTAAGCTACAGCAGAACTTCAAGATAAATTCCTCATCATCACGCATTTTTTAATTCCTTTTGGAACTGATGAGAAAAATCAGTGTGATTGCTTGTGTTATACTAATGAAATTCAACCAAGACTTCTACATTAGTAGTTCTAAGCTGACATGAACCATATAAATATCAAATATGGCACTAGATATTGGATTAAAAATTTCGTATTATGGTCGGTTCCATGGAAGATTGGTTGCGCATCATTTGGATATATGGATGAGAGGATGCACACATCATTGGCATATATGCAGTTCTAACAGCTGCACGGTTAGGAAAGTTTACTGGTCTAAAACTGGGGTGGAGACTTGGAGTATATCCTTCCAGAAACACTAAATTGATATATTAGTTTACTTTGAGTCACCAGTCATTATAACATCTTTTCCTACTATCACGGTATCACCTTTCTTAGAATGAAATGGACACCAAAACACAGCCATGGATTAGGTTGATCATTGAAAGCAAACAGAAAGGGATACACACTTAATTGACAACCCACCACCATAAAGCCACAGAACTCGGGTGCGTTACATACTGGCAGAAAGATCTAGAAAAACATCCCCAGCAAAGCTAAAGAGAAAGGTCTAATTGGACCGACTGTTGCGCACAAAGTCCGGTGAAGTTTTCATCAATAGGACAAGGTTCGGTCATATCCTCAAGGATTGAGAATAATTTAAATGATTTCATTCCATTTTGAATTTTAAAAATGTCCTTTTATTTATATCGGTACCTCACTTTCTCTTATTAACTTATTAAACAGCAAACATAACTTTACCACTAATATAATTGTACTTGAGCAATTTTAGATGATTGAAAGTATTAATTTGATAGAGATTAAGTGCTTAACAGGCATGAATAAGTGTTCTATGCTTCACTCCAAACCGTTTCACAAACCACATTATTTTCTTTATCACCCTAAGCTCATTATGAAACTTTTTAAAGCCCCATAAATTCTCACCCTGAAATATTGAAAAGAAATACTAATAGCCACAACAAAAGCTTCAAAGTGCAAAATTTTCTCTTCTTCGTGATACACAATTAGGATTTTGGAAATATGTTCCTCAATGTTGGCCACCCATAACCCAAGCCCTAGAAGGGTTCAATATCTAACCATCCTCCGCTGCCTAGATACTTTAGAATCTATTGGTTTAATTTCAGCCACCCTACCAATATTTGGACTTGGAATCCTAATCACAAAACTATGGTTGAACTTATGGCCTGACACCACTTGTCTGCAAACACCTTTTGTTAGGACTCAGTTTAGTAAGCCTGAAAAAGAAAAACAACTTACTTTGATGCATAGAGCCCACCACAAACCCCGCACATTACTTGTCCTACACCAACAAGGCAACAAAAACTTTTAAAAATCAATGTAACCCGAACAGCAGATTATCTCAGAACAACCCCTTCTACAAATTCTTGGCAGAACTCAACCTTGCTCTTCTCAGGTCATCATTAGGCTTTTCAGATCACAACTATTTTCTGTTCTTGCAATTATTAAAAAAAGAAAGAAACTTTCATTCTAATTCTAATACTTGCTCACAAAATATTATACCATTCCAGAATCCATAACCAATTTTTGGTTATCAGGAGAACCAAACCAGAAGATTTTGAATCTGCGGCATTAGGTTACAGATTACATTGAATAGAGCAATCTGAAACTAACACTGAGGTCTAATTTGCACAGACACAAACACAGGGAATCATGATGAATGTTTAGGCCAGGTAATTCTATATACTCCATCTCTGAGCTCTGACCTATTATCATTTCGGTGAGATCATATCATCAACCAATTACTCTCCCTCTCTTGTGTGTCTGAGTTTAAGTTTAAATATTATCACTTAGAAATATGTCATCATCTTTTTTAGTTACAATGCATTCAAATTTCAAATTTTCTAACTCTCAAAGAGTCAAACCAAAATTTAATTAAGGCCTACTGTCCTTTTAACATTTTATGAGTATAGAAGTTCTTCACACATAAAATAATCATAAGGAAATGAGACACCATAAATAAACAAGAAAGAAAACAGAACTTGCATGTGTCATAGGTTTATATAGGCTGATCTCTCACTTCTTAACATGTAAATTTCTATAATCTAGCCATTTCCACTTTCAATATATAGTTTGACTGCAAACATGTAAGATTTCAGAACTATATATTGAAGAGATGTAAAAATAATCAACACTATTATTTGTATCGTACCTCTTCGCACATAAAATAATCATCAGGAAATGAGACACCATAAATAAACAAGAAAGAAAACAGAACTTGCATGTGACATAGGTTTAAATAGGCAGATCTCTCACTTCTCAACATGTAAATTTCTATAATCTAGCCCATTCCACTTTTAATATATAGTTTAACTGCAAACATGTAAGATTTCAGAACTATATAATGAAGAGATGTAAAAATAATCAACACTATTATTTGTATCTTACCAGCATGTCATGTGGTAACAACCTTGAGTAAGCTCAATCATTCTACGACACTGCTGACAACGCTTCCACCTTTTATTTTGAGCAAGTCGATGCAAAGTAAAGTCAGAAGCATCTCTCTCCTCCTCTGGCAGATTTTGGTATTCTACACAGCTCATAGAAGAATGCCAAGGAACCTTACAGTCCACGCAGATAAACCTCTTACAAACAGGACACTCGATACAAGAATTGTCAGACTGACTAGATGAACTGGCCCTAGCTGATAAACATTCATGAGGATCAAGGAGAACAGAGCAATTTGGAAATGGACAATAAATTCTATCTGAATGGATAATATTTGCTTCTGAAAGGGCTTTCTCCAGTGATTCAAAGGAGGTGAATGTAAGAAAAGACCTGCACTCAGTTGCTGAGATGCAATACTTGCATCCTGGTTGAGGGCATCTTATAGGGACTTGACAAGATTGTACTTTACCATCAGCATAGGCCCTCAAGCAATGTGAGCAGAATGTGTGTGAACATTTCAAGGTAACTATAATTGGCACTGGCTTGTCATCACAGCAAATAGAACAGTTCTTAAGTAATCTCTCACCATTTACAGGGAAAGTGACAAGTCCAATAGCTACTTTGGCCAACTGCAGTGGCTCCTCAAGATCATTAGCGGGTACAAGCTTCAAAATAAAAGCTTCAAAATTGTTGGCAAGCTCTAGAATCCTTTCTCTCAGTGCCATCAAAAGTGGCATCTCCAAATTTTTCTCAAATGTTATCTGCCAAAATATTCACATTTGAACAACAGGATAGTTAAGAACAGGTAACATGGGAAAATACGCACAAACGCACTTTAAAGAATTATCAGAGGCTGCTGGTACATGTCAAGGTAATGTTAGTTAAGGTATTTCTAAAACAAATTTGGAATGTAGGCTATCAACTGATATTCAAACATTCCGCCTAGTCCACAAAGTGTTCCCATTACAAAAAATATGGCTTACACATGCATGATTAATAGCAGTTTCAACAGTCAAGCATCATGGTGTGGCTGCTAGAACACAAACCCCAAACTCTTTGGTCAAATTACTCCTTTCATCCTTTATGTTTATTTATACAAACTAAAGAAAAAAGGGCTCAAAATGAATGGAAAATCCAAATAAAGGATATTGAGAAGTAAATAACATAAATGCTAGATGCAATGAGTAAATAAAAATTATGAAATGAGAACATCAAATGGTGTTTGTGGCGTGCACACCCAAGAATTGCAGAAGGATTAAATTAAGTATACACAAGAGTGATTGTCTCAGTGTTCATCCACAAAAGGAAACATGAAAACCAAATTGTGCCGGAACAATTGGTGGGAAAAGAAACAAGGCAATACTTCAACAGACAAACTGCTAAGAACTAGAAATTTCATCACAGATGGTTTCCAATTTAGGCATCCCAGTGTTGATCTAGATCTTCATCAATTCATGTATAGAGGTCATATCACAAAACAAAGAAATGCTAAGATTAAACACTGAATTGCTAACCTGATCATACAACAATTCAGAATCTGTAAAAGCATAAACCCTGCGGATCTTGTTGTGCACAGCTTCCAGCAAGCCATCCAAGAGTGCCAAATAGTCAACTACTGATTCCTCCGCATAAAAGTCAAGCTTTTTCTGCACCCTTATAGCAGGAAGACCTGATGACCTTTCCATGAACACTCCAATTCCAGAAAACCCAGAACTTGATTTTTCAACCCCAGCTCCAGCTATTGACAACCCCTTAAAGAACATTTTCACTGAAAATTCATCAAGCTCATCCTTCAACCCTTCCACCACCACCGGCTCCTCAGTTTCTTTCCATTCTTCCTCATCTTCTTCTTCACAACAACTACAAAACTCATCTTCCTCTTCCTCTCTTCCAACATTAACAGATGCTGAAACACCTAAAACAGCCTGATCCTCCATTCCCCTCCCCCAAACAAAATACCTGAGATTTCAGCCACAGAACTTCAACTAGCCTTTACAACAATTAACAATACCCCAGCATAACCCATCAACAAATCGATCTAAAAGATCAAACTTTTTACCCAAGTCCAAATAAAAATTACAAAAATTCACAGCAAAACATAGTAGCCCTATTGGGATTTAAGCTCATATTGATGAATCAAAATCCAAAAATAGAAATGAAGATTTTCCACAATGCGATTCATAAATCTGGTTCCCGCCGCTAAAAATGAAATCTTTCAGCACGAAGAGAATAAAAGACCAAATTTTACTCGCTGGAAACAAATCGAAAATCGAGTCACAAGCGTCATTGACTTTCAGGCAGGGTAGGTAACTAAACAAAGAGAATAAGAGAAGAGAGAGAAAGGAAGGAAAAGAGGTGAAGGTTCCATACCCTTATCTGATTGGAATTTTGGTATTATTATTCTTTTAAGCTGTGATTCTCATACACTGTCTGCAACAGAGCAAAAAAAAAAACCCTAATAATCTAAAAGACGACAACTTCAGCGCCCAAACAGCCCTTCTTTACTCACATTATTAATTATTAATTTGACTCATACTGAAACTCACTTCAGTATATTATTAAATTTCAATCCTCCTTATCAAATAAAAATGTTTTTAAGACTTATTTTTATATTTATTAAATTACATAATTTTTTATTTATAAATTTTATTCTTTTTAAATATTCAATTAATTTAAGTTTTAAATATTAATAATTATAACACATTTCAAAATATTTTTTAGATAAATTAAACTTAAAATATATTTATTAATTATTATTTTCAAATTTTTAATTTAAAATTATGAATTACAATATATTATATCAATAAATATTATATATCATTATTATAATAATTTATTTTCTACTTTTAATTTTAAGATTTTTATCATTATAATTTTTATTAATATAAATATAAGTATTATTATTAGTAAAAAATGTTTACTATTCTTTATAGTTTGTTTTAATTTTTATTTTTATTTAAATTTAAAAATATTCATATGATAAACAGATAACATGTTAGTTAAAAATTCATTTTCATATATTAAATTTGAGTTTCTATTTTAGAATAAGGACGTTTTTAAAAATTATTTACATGTTCTAATTTTTATTCATAAGTTTCATTCCTATTAAAGTTTATTTTGGTTTAAATTTTAAAGATTGATTTTATATATATAAGTTAAATTTTATTTTTTATAATTTTAACTAATTTTATTTTAAATTTTTAAAATTAAAATTTAGTATATTATATTAATAAATATTATGTGTCATAATTTTAATAATTTATTTTATTAATTTTATCCTTAATTTTAAAATTTATTATTATTGTTTTTATTAATATAATATAATTTTTATTAATGATAAAAAATTATTACTTTTTATTGATAGATCTACTCATATACGATAAAATTTTAGTACTCAAAACCAAAATTAAAATATACTCAAACATTGTTTGTTATGGTGTCAGTCTTGTTTGATTTTTCATTGAAATTATTTCTGTATATTTGAGCCATTAAGTACGACAGCAATTATATATGAATAAAGAAACTTTATTTTTCTTGATGTTTTGGACCTCTTAGAAGTCATGAAAAGTCATGAAATCGTTCGCAATTATAAACCATGTGTGATATTTTATATATTAAAATTAAAAGCATAAGAGATTGACAAAATTTTGTATTTTGACAATTAAAAAATCTAAACCACCACCACTCCCCAAACTATGAAATAATTGTATGATTTTAAATTTTGTATAAGAAATGTTAAAAAAATAAATATTTTTTTAAGTAAACTGAATTACACAATATTTTACTTTTATTTTGTTGACATAATACATCCTTATTTATTGATTTGATATATAAATTCAGTAAAAACAACTTTATCTTATATAAAAAAAATACAAATCATTGAAATTGATGTAAAATTAAGATGATTTATATAAAATTTTTGAATTCAAAACTTTATTGTTTTTTAAATTATAAAAAAAAATATTTAATTTTACTTTTTACTTTTTATTTTATATTTGAATGAATTATTTTAAGAAGAAAAATTAATTTTTAAAAAATTTTAAAATTTTAAAATTTTAAATATTAAAATATTTTGTTTAAATATTTTTGAAGATGTTTTAAATTTTATAAATTTTAAGAAAATATTTTAATAAAATAAAATAAAAGAATTTAAAATTCTTTTAAAATAGATAAAATTTAAAATTTCTCTAAATTTCTCAACCCATTTTTATGGAACTGTTTTTTTTTCATATTACTTTATTGTTATTTTATTTTATTTTACTATTTTTTTCTTTTTTTTCTTTTTTCTCTAAATATAATATTTTTAATATTAAATAATATAATCGTAATTTATTCTATTTTATTTATTATTTTGTTTGAATATGTTGTATAATAAAATTATTTGTATATTTAAATTCTTTGATAAACAAAAAAAGTAAGATAAAAATCAAAGAAAATCTATGAATATTTAAATGTAAAATTTTGTATATAGTAAAATTAAATTATTTAATCTGAATAAAAAAAATTAGTAAATTTAAAATCTATCATCCAAATAAAAAATTTAAATATAAAAAATTTAAATTATTTTATTGAAATAAAATATTTTTAAAATAAAAATATTTAAATATTTAAAATTTTAAAATTTTAAAATGTTACATCTAAATATAAAAAAAAAAATACTCTTGTGAGAAACTTTGTAATGACATTGTAGCGTTTTGTTTTGAAAGATTAGTGGATAATAATTGGATTACTGACTAATTAAGTAAATTTTCAATCCCTCAAAATTGAATATATCAACTTGAACTAAACATCTATAGTTTTTGCTTCTTGAAAATGCGTAGATATGTGGAAGTGGAATATTACATCCTTGCATTCTTGATCTTTATGAATAGGTCTTCATTCTACTGCATCGCATGCCTTCACAATATTTTGTTTAAAAGACCAACGGCATCTAATTTCTTCCCAATATAGCCCTCATTTTCCTAAATTGTTGGGGCGGCTTGGTATTTTTAAAGTGCTAGCTTCGATACGAAGTGAAATACTATAAATGATGTAGCAAGTCACTTTGATTTAAGAAATGTTATTTATATTATAATATGTATTACAGTTTATATAACAAATATAATGAAGTGTAAGATGTAATAGCTAACATTTTGAAAAGAAATAGATAAAAAAAAAATAGGTTATGAATTATTATAATTTATAGTATAAATAACATATCATTTTATTTGTCTTTGACCCCAATAGTTGGATCCATTCGATGCCACAGCTGATTTCAATAACTTGAAAATATTTTCAGTATTACAGGAATACGTTTTTTTTAAGCAAATTATCTGACACGTAAGGTTATTTTAGTTTAATTTAAAACTTTTTCTAAAAAAAAAGAATAAAGAAAAAACTGTTGAACATAGAAAGAAACCTGCAAGGGAATCGGAACTACAATAATTAATACTAAAAATTTACTCCAATATCTCAGGATGATCTCTACAATGGAAGATGAATCTTGAGCAGTATTTGCCTTGATGATAACATACAAAAGGTTTCAGTTTTTGACAAAATAAAAAATTATCATCCCTATCTAAGACTCTGACTTCGTTGCAATTATATAAGATTTCACCGGGAACCTACAAGATACAATGGATTTTGTATTGCAAGAAATTGAGGATTAAAGTGAGTTTGGGATCTTTGAAACTAAAACTTGTGATGATCATCAATCTCATCCTTTTCTCTATTTTTTAAACTAGCATTTAAAAGTGTATTAAATTTAATCTATTTTTAATATGTTATCAAAATCTGCTTAATTTTAATATTGAAACATTTATAAATATCTAATCTTGCAAATTTTATACATATTATATCTAGTATTAACCTAGAAGATATGTGTTAAGACATTTTATATTAATTAAAAATATAATCAGAATATTTCTTGTATGATTTAGATAATTCTTCTTCTTTAAAGTATTTTATTACAAAGTATGATAAATGATGCTACAATAATTGAATTAAAAGATGAGATAAAATATTTTTTATTAAAAATCTCAAGATTATTATTTTTTGGTTGGACGTAATAAGTTTTTATTTATAAGAATATATATATATATATATATATATATATAATTTTTATTTAAGATTTATTATCACTCTTTTCCCTCTTCAATCGAATCAAACACTATATATTTTCGATTATATTCCTTATTTTCTTATTTAATTCTTATTTCTTTCATTTGTCAGAACAAAGCGTTACGTAATTGGATAGGTTCACACTCTTTCAAACTTTGGTAGTATCGTGAGAACAGGTGAGATTTAAGAAAAAAAAGTTTGGTATAAATCAATTAAATAAGATTGGATTATTTTTTAAAAGAAAAATGAGCTCATTTTAAACCTAACCAATCTCACCAAATTTGGACTGGTTCATGTTTAGTAATCGCATTGCTTAAATAATTAAATTTTTAAATATCTATTACAAATTGGAAATTGGGGAAAAAAAAATAAAAAAAGAAGTTTGGGACTAGTCTATGTAAATAAAATTAGAATATATCAACACAATGCTTTATACAAACCAATCAAGTTTAAAATTAGTTTATCAAATTTAATTAAAAATATTTGATGAAATCCAATCTTAAGCTTAAGGAAATTCCTCAAGTTAAATTAGGTTGATGAGCCAATCTAAATCCATACCCAATCATGAGTGATGACATCAACTCGAGCTCATACAAAAATTAAAACCGGAAATTATTGTTGAAGATTAATGTTCATACTCATTGCATGTCACCAAACGGCTCCATTAGACAAAACATTAAGATTGGTCTAGAGTTTGAAATTAAAAATTCTGGATTCGAATTTTTTTAAGCTGTATCAAAAACATGATTGCATTAAATCATTACTAGAGAGTGAAAGATGGGAATATTATATTGATTTTGAGGGGAAAATTGTTTAGAGTGGAATACAAAATGTTTATATTTTTTCAAGAAAAAATGGATTGAGTGTGTTAAGAGATCATTACATCTAGTCTATAATTTTTTTATAAGATTATAAATATTTTTTATGAAACTTTTTTGGCTTAATTTAAAAGTATGTTTGGAAAAACATCTCACCTATCTTTTAAGTTGAAATTGCTAATATGAAAAATTTGTTAAAAAATTTTCAGTTCTTTTGCTAATATAAAAAGTTTGTTAAAAATATTTCAATTTTTTTATTGAGTGACTTATTTTAATAGTTATTAACGTTTTTAATAGTCACTAATATTTTTTTAAAAGTTACTTCAAATAATTTTTATATTTTTTAGCTTCTATCTAAAATATTTGTTTGTTTTAATTGTTAATATAATTTTATAATATAATTATTTATTTATTAATTTTATTTTATAAATTTAATATTATTTTATTATTTTATAATAATATTACTAATTTTGATATATTTATTTTTATATTATTGTAAAATATTATATTTTAATATATGTTATTTTTAATTATTATATTATTTTTTATTTTATTAAAAAATATTGAACTATTTGATAAAAACTAAAATTTTAAAAATAATTAATTTTTAGAAAAACTATTTGAAATTTAATTATGTAAGAATTAAAAATGAATATTTTTATTTTAAAGAAATAACTATTTAATTAAATTTTAATATATATTTTTTTGAAAAAAATATATCCATATTTATCATATTTTAATCCATTATTTAATTATATTTTTATTTTTTATTTTTTATTTTTTACACAAAATAAAAATTGATAGATAAAATATATAAGATTTCACACCAAAATTGATAGATATTTTCTTTCATAATTTTATTTTAATGGTTCATATATTATTTAAATATATGTAAATATCAATAGTTGAATAACTTACTTGCAGACTTCTAAATTTTTTAAAATTTGATATATATGATCTATTAGATGTTATAACATAATTTAATAATTAGATTATTGACTTTTACATTCTATATAAGATTATTAAATTAATATAAATGCTAAAATTTAACACATGTATCGGATCCTCATTCTCTCTTTTCCTTTCTCTTTATATATATATATATATATATATATATGAGTTGGTTAACTTTATTATCCATACCCATTTTATCATCCATACATGTTTAATATTACCTATTATAAATAAATTTGTTTAACACACTAAATCTAATTTTAACTTATTCTATCCCATGATCGATTTTGAACAGTCGTTTTAGTTGAATTTGTTATCAAACTTTAAGCTTATATATAAAATGCAAAGTCCATCAATATATTAATTTAAAATTTATTATAAGTAGATCATATATATATATAATTTCATACAAAATATACATAAATATTAATATTTAAATAACATACGTACATATTTTTAATTTTTTTAAAATTTGATATACAATATCATACAAATATTATAACATAATTCAACATTTAAATTAATAAATTTTTTATTTTATATAAAATTATTAAATTAGTATAAATTTAATATCTAATGTGAATAAATTCTAACTATATTATATATATATATATATATATATATATATTTAACCAATTTATCATGCAAACATACCTAATATTACCTACTATAAATAGATTTGTTTAACACGCTAAATCTGATTTTGACTTATCTGTCCATAAATCGATTTTGGACGGTCGGCTTAGTTGGATTTGGACGGCCCAATAATTTGTACTCAGCCCATTTTGAAATGGATAAAGAAGGTTTAATGACTTGACAAGTATTCCTTGCTACTCGCAGGCTCCTAAAAATAAAGAAAAAGGGAAACAACAAGAAGCCATATTTTCATGGATATGCTTTCAATAATGGAATTTCAGTTACTCTTTTTCGAGAATCCCAGCATGTATTATTTAGAACAAAGATATCAGTATATCTATATACTACCGTTTATTTTAATACATTTTAATTTAACGATTATAATTTTTTAAAAATAAACAACAGCTAAAAAATCAGACATACACCGATAAAATAAATGATGCATATGTAAATCTACCATTTCATGTATTATTTAATTATTGAAAATATAATTGAAGAATTAGTAAGCATGTTATAGGAGAGTGATAAGATAAATGATTGTACACCTGGGTCCTGAACTGCTGGGCCCCAAGATGACCCACTTTATTAAAGGGAAGTGTTTATCCTAACTTTTCCCACCACACCTCATCTTCAAACAGAAAAAGGAAGAAACAAACAAAGAGAATGAAGAAGTTAGCGGTACGGAATAATCCTTTCAAGGTTTAAAAACAAAGAAAAAAAAAATGCCTCCCTATATTTTTTTTAGTACAACTCAAGTCTCCTTTTACACGTAGGATTGAAAGAAAGAAAAACAAAACCCTCTTGCTTGCAACAAATCAATTCATCTTCGGTTTTTTTTTAAATGCCAATATTGGAAGGAGTAAGCCATCTTAACATTTAGACCCCATAATCCCATAGAAAAAAATATATGAAGATAAGAGAAAATAAAATGAAGAAAAAATGAAAAGAATTTTTTTAGTAATCCCATTACCATTTACATGTAGAATGAGAGATACAATACAATGACCTCTTACCAAAAATATTTAATTTTTAAAAAAGTGAGTGAATTGAAGGAGACATTTTGAACCGAAAAATTAGGCATATCATAAATAATTGTATGGTGAGTCCTATCTATTATAAATGTAATCCAAAACAATTTTCCCCTCATCTTTAATAATACTAGTTTGGTTCCCCACACTAGGTGCACATCCCTTTCGTCCTTTCCAAAGTCCCCCTCCTACTCTATGATGGGTCTTCTCCTAGTCTTTTTAGCTTGATTAGGAACATTTAAATTTGTTACATGTTAGTAGTTACTTGAATGCTAGGCATGGTTGTGTGCAAGAGGTATGGCAAAGCAAAGGGCCCTAATGTGAACACATAAAATCATGTTTGAAGAGAAAAAATATAATCATCCCAATGCATATTTACACCTGATTTCATTCAAAATTTCAGACAATTTTTAGTATTTTCTAACATTTTTTTAAACTGATAATTTATGACGATTAATAAACTGTAAAAAAAATTAAAAACCAAATATAAATAGATAACCAGTGCTCTAAATATATGTATGATAATCATTACTCTCTAAAAGATGGAAATCTACACAGCAGGTTCCCTCACAACATTATGGAACTGAACTTCATATGTAAAGGAAATAAATAAAAGTGGGTCCAATTTGTGTTTCCAACAAAATAGACACGACCAATGTACAATTGTTGATGCCTTCCCTCCACCTTTCGCAATTCTCACACGTGAACCCAATCAATTAATGGCAACACCACCCAAATTATAACATAGACATAAACAGAAACCAAAACCTACCCTTTTGAAGGGACTTTTTTTTTAACGACCAGACAATCAATGCAATGTCAAAGAAAATTGTTTCATAATAATAGGTTAAATTTACATAAAAAGAAACTAACCGTACCTCAGCGTAAGCAAATAGCTACTATATTCCATCTTTTTCCCTCTTGAGAGTGCTAATTAAACTTCATAAGTGAAAATGTTGAGACAAGAGAAAGAGACTCTTAATCTACTCAAAATTTAGGATTATATAAGGCAATTTCAACAAGAGACATGATTGGTGCCATAGCTTATTGCTTGAAGACTTGACTCAGACATATTTGCAACCCATCTCATTGGGCCATTTGATTCTCCTGGTATATTGTAAGCATAAGAAGGCCATCTAACATCATTACCACACATGTTAGGGACACTCATTCTGATCATCTTCTGTGTTCTTTCAAGAACTATAAGACTAGAAAATGTGGAGAAACTGTTTCCCACAAAGATATCAGCTTGCAAACACACTTCATAGTCGATTGCAGACTTAATTAAATATGGATACTTGTTATAAATTCCATCAAGACCAAGTTTCTTCTTCTCAAAAGGAAAAAACCCATCTTCCCAATCTTCCAATATGGAAGAATTGTTAAGGAGTTTATCAGCAATTGCAAGATAAACAACAACCGGAGTCTTCAAACCGACGATGTTACTAACTCTTTCCATTATCTCTGTCTTGCTACTGCAGATTAGATTTGTCTTCAATCTCTGCTCTAACTTTTTGCAGTGAATCACCCAGTCAATTTCTATCCTCATATGGACAGCAACATATGGAAGAGCCTGAAATGAAGACATATCAGAGGCAATATTGTTTTTTGATTCCATTGATTCGGTGCTGCCTATTACCTCTCTTTGAACTCCTCTAATCCTATCCACAACCCTATCAGCATCTATAGCAATCTCATCTATCAAATGCAAGCACTCAAAAACCTTTGCATAGTCCTTCACAGGCCAATGATCATGCCACAAGAACGGGTTTTTCCCTACAATCTGAATCACCTCATAGTCATCAAAAGAGCCCTTAGTATACTCCTTCAACTGTGCTAAATCTCTCTCCACTGTCCACCTCCTTCCACTTCCCTTCTGCATTTCTAGCACTTGGGTTCTATTCAAGACATCAGCGTAGTGACCCAACCGCACAAAACCTTTGCAAAGTGTATTAAACTTCTCAAATTGGAATACCTTGTCAAAGGAAATGGGTTGCAGGAGGTCAATTTCTTTGTAAAACAGTGAGGCGCTAAGGCTAGGCATCAACAATGTTCTATTCAGCATTCTAGCAGTAAGGCAAGCCCTTGCAAATGCAATCTTTTGGTTGTTTAATCCCCACACAAGCTGAGGAACCCCCAAAAACTTATCATGCCGGATTCCAAAGTCAGAACTTATCAAAGGAGGTTGGTTGTGGATAAATACAATGTTGCTCCATTCAATCCCATCAAAGCCAGGAAAAGAAGGAACAAACAGTGCTCTAAGGATCAAAACAGCAACAAGCAAAACAATACATTTGCTAGTTATTGAATTCAGTGTGCCACCCAAGAACTTTGACAACACTTCCATGTATGATTCACTCTCCCATGCAAACCACCATCCTTTTTCTTTCTAACTTAAGAACTCAGATTACAGCATCACTTACAAAGGATCAACATCATTGTGGAAGAATCATGCCAACAAATTTTAAGGCCAAGATCCAATTTTGAAGGTCCGCACAATCTGACTGAGTGATGCAGAAGGAATATTAAGAAAATAAACAAACTTCCAATTTACCAAAATAAAAAATCATATAAATCAGCATACCCCAGATCACACATGAAATTGTAATGTTAAAAAAAATTGAATTTTGAATCTAACTTATGGCGATACATTCGATGTTTCTTAAATTTATGTCATGCAACTGCATTAAAAGTAAAGAAAAAGAACAGAGAAAGAAAAATGGCGCGCTGAAACCATTCAGAACAGGCCAAAACAAAAGACACACATGTGAATCTCCTTAACAGACACCATCATAGCCTATTCTTATCACAACCCAGAAATCTAAAAGGCAAAAGAAACATAAGACATGCCAATAAGAAGGTGTCCTACGAAACCAAGGATAAAAACAACAAAGAACATTTAACGAGGACTGTGTTGGGTGCTATAGCCTTAACAGCGTCTGCATGTTGATTTTCTTACCTTAGGAAAAATCTGAATGAGTGGTGGAAGAAAAAGGAAACACCTTAGAGCAAAGAAGAGAAGAAAGTAAAAATGGAAAAAGAAGAAGGGATGAGAGAAAGGGAAAGAGAAGAGAAAGGGTTTTTGTTTTTTGTTTTTTATTTTGGAAAATAAAAAGTGAAAAAGAATAATAGAAATGTATGTTTGATGAAGCAAAGGGACAAAGAGAGATTTGATGTTGCAGAGCAGAGTCAGGGGAATGCCTGCCTGCCCTGTAACACACCCCAAATTTCAGTAACACGTAAACCCCTCTCACCACAATATATATTTCTTTTTCGCATGCTAATAATAATTAATATTTTTTTAAAAAATATATGTTAAAATAAAATTATATAATAAACTATTAATTTTTTAAAATTTTAAAAAAATTTATAAACATAATTTGTATTAATTTAAAGATTAGACTAATAAAATTTAACGATTAAATTATATAATAAGTTATTGATCTTTTAAAAATTTTATAAAATTTTATAAATATAATCTGATTTATTAATTTTTTATCAGTTTAATTGTTTAAGATTATTAATTAGAAAGATAAAAATTTATCTAAACTTTTTCAATATTTTTATATATAACTCATTAAAAATTATAATTATTTATTTATTGTATATTTTTTATTGGCAATAGTAATTAAAATTTTATTTTTTGTGCATTAACAAAATTATCATTTATATGATTTTTCCTTATTCTCAGTAATATTATTTTTTATTACATCTTAATGAAATGTTATCTTTTTCAAAAAAAATTATACAATACCTTTTCTCTTCATTTTTTTTATAATATTACTCATTCTATTAATTTTTTTTCTTTTAATTTCTCTTAAATATATATATATATATATATATATATGTATATATGAAAGTTTAGTAGAAATATAACTTTTCTAATTTTATTACATTTTTTTTATTATATACTACACACTCACATACAATTTCTCGTATTAAAA
The DNA here is from genome assembly GCA_037954105.1 of Canavalia gladiata. Lineage (NCBI taxonomy): Eukaryota > Viridiplantae > Streptophyta > Magnoliopsida > Fabales > Fabaceae > Canavalia > Canavalia gladiata. The sequence continues at coordinate 52,738,767 of CM075662.1, forward strand.
TAAGAATTTGGATGTTCTCTTGTGGTTAACAGGTCCTCGAATATAACGATCTATTATGACGGTAAGATTCACCAAAATCATATTTGATAAAAATTATGTTTTTTTCCTCTTTAAAATATGATTATATTTATATCTTATATTTAATAATAGAGAAAATTTGCATCTTTAAAATAGAAGATAAAATTAATTTTTTAATTTTCTAACTCTATTTTTTATATCAGTTTGGTCTTTTTATTTTTTTATTATATTTTAATATTTTATCCCTTTTTTTCAATTATGTTCTTTTTTCAATTTATTATTTTTATTGATAGTAAAAAAAAGCTATAATTTACAAGTAAACTAAATTGAAAAATATAAAAATTAAAATATCATAAAAAAACTAAACCAGTAAATAAAACAATAAAATCTAAAAATCAATATATATATATATATATATATATATATATATATAATCTAAAAAAGTATTGGTTTAAATCTAATTTTAATCTTTAGAAATATCAAAATTTATATATTCCTTTGTTTTTACAAAAAATTATAATTTAGTTTTTGTAAAATTTTTAGCTATATATATTTTATTTATTTTATTAATGATTCTAAATCTTCTTAATTTTTATTTATATAATTTTTATTATTAAATAAAAAATATTAAATATTTTTTTTATATTTTTAAGATTATAGATATATTTTTAAATTGATATTTACTGTCAGAGCTTCAAATTTCATATGTTCTCTTAACATTACTTGCATGTTACGCATTCATCAGAGCTTCAGATTTCATATGTTCTCTTAACATTACTTGCATGTTACGCATTCATACTAATATGGATTAGTCGTACATTCATGATCTACCCTGATTTTCCAATCATATCTAAATAAACAAACTCATGATAAAGTATAAAGAATATAACAGAGGAAAGTAAGATGTTTCATTTAAGTAAAAGTAAGAATAATAAAAGTGCATTAAATTGTATTTTAACGTAAAGAAAAAATAAGTTGAGAGTATTGCATTGTATACTACAGTAATCTTTGCTAATTTAAAGTTGTTCATCCTTATAATATGTAAATGCACGTAGGCTTAAACATTTTCATGACTTTTATCAAGATAACAGGATACGGGATCCAATTTCAAATTACGTGTCTTTTATAATACTAAAATCATCATCATTTTCATTTGGCAACATTCCAAATTTGCTCGACCAGTAATGATAATCTTTAAGAATTTGTCGAGGCAGCTAAATCCGATCAGAATAATCGCAGGTGTAAGGAGCAACCATAGACCATTGGAAAATTCAAACCCATCATGTACCATTTGGCTCGAAAGTATCCACTATCATAAACTTTGGTATATTTCACATAAGAGCTCCCCATTACAATTTATAAAAAACACTTCTACGCAAATTATGCATATCAGCTAATTATTCTAATAGGATCTCATAGTCTTCAATCAATTGTTTTATTGTTCAACTATATATATATATATATATATATATATATATATAATTTTAATGTTTAATTATATACTTTTTTATCAAATTAAACGAGATTTTCAACCTTTAATAAATATTTCTTAAAATTTAGATCAATAATTTTATAACAATTTCATAAATTAACTATTAATATAATCTTTATAATATTTTTATATTTTATCTTTTTATACTATAATTGAAACATAATGATATATATGAATATAAATAAAGTCAATTAAATATTAACTATATTTTTATATACCGTAAAAATATATTGGAGAAAAAAATAATGTCTATTATAAGGTATTAGATTTTGAACATTTTTATAAAATAATAAATAATTTTTTTTCATCAAATTTTTTAATTGGATACCTTCCTATATTTATTATTAAAAAAATATATATGTATGATTTAAAATTTTTTAAATAAAATTCTATTTTAAAATTTTTTTTAAACATTTCTACATTTAAATATTATAATTCTTCTAATTTATATTAATTTATGTAGAATATACCATTTTATAATACCTACAAAATTTATTAACATAATTTATATATACATATATTTTTGGATATCTAAAATTTTTATATCACACTCTCACCTAAAATTGATCAATTTAATTATTAATTAATCCAATCACTAATTAATAATTATATAATATTTTATCTACATTTAAATTTAAATATAATTGTAAATAAAGTTTAAACTATTACATAATCAACAAACTTTTATTTTAGAGTAAAGAATTTTAGAATTATTTTTATAAAAAATTAAATTTTATCCAAAATTAAATTTATATATAATTAAATTCAACCTTTAAATTATCACACAATTAATAAATTTTATTCTAAAATAATGGATTGTACATCGCAATTTGTTTATCGCCACCATTTTTACAGCACTTTGTGTGAATGTATTGATGACAATGACCTACCAGATAACAGCTACATGTTGCCGCTTAGTATATTTTATAAAATAAGATAAAAATATATAATACTAATTTTATTTGCTAAAAATTTATTAAATATAAAATAAAATAAATAAATAAATAGAGATATAATCTATGTGTAAAAATATTAAAATTATTATTTAAAATGAATAAAAACTTTATTTACAGTAACCACTAATTATCCTACATACAAAAGGTTCTTTATATTATTTTCATTTTCAATCAAATAGTTATCAACATTTATTTAAAAAAAAACTTATACCTTAATGTTTGAATGTAAATTATTGTTAATATGTATAACAAGCATTTTTGATAAATTTTTATTACCATGAAGGATACACGTAGCAAAATGATTATTATATATATATATATATATATATATATATATATATTACATCAATTTTTATTTAATTTATAATTTTATGATATTTTTTAAAAATAAATTATTAATAAGTAAATTTAAAATAAAGATAAATATAATTTTTATGAATTAATCCTTATTATGCAAAGTATTATCTAAAAAAGTTATAAAATAATTAAATTATATACAACTAAGTGGTTAAATTGGGATACAAACTAATTTTTATTTATAATTTAATGGTTTATTATAAAATGTATTCATTATTAGCAATAATATTTTTCTAGTAACTTACATAATTTACACTTCTAATCTTATCCATTTGTTATATATAGAATTTTTTTTAATAATTATTTTAATACAAAATTTTAGCATAATTTATCATTAGATGATTATGTTATTATTATTATTATTATTATATATATATAAAAGAAATCAAATTATTTTATCTAAATTTATTCTGCTTAATAAATTTCATATATAATATTTTATAAATATAACAAATAAATAAATAAATTATATTATATATATTATGTTTACAAATTTTTATAAAATTTAAAAATGTTCAATATCTAAAAAAAAATTAAATTAACGAATAATATAACTCTTGCCATATCCATTAATTTAAATTTATTTAATAAAATATTAGACAAAATTATTCTAAATAAAATTCTTCCTAAAATAACTTGATGCCTTCTCCTCGTGTGTATATATATATATATATATATATATATATATATATAATAATTTTTTAATAATTTAAATATATTTTTATTCTTAAAAAATTATTTTTTTAATAATTTTTTTTTAATTTTTTTTAATTATATTTAATAAAATAATATATTTTTAACCATTCATCAACGTATTTTAATGGGTTAATTTTTTATAATTTATTTGAATTAAAAATTAAAAGTAGATTGATTCCAAAAGCCATTATAATTTTGAAATAAAAATATACTTAAGCCATCTTTTAATATATATATTTTTTAATAATGATAAAAAAATGGAGATTTATTCAATTTTTTTTATCAATTAATTTAAAGATTTCCGTTTCAAACTTTCAGCGGGTATAAAGAAAATCTATTTTATTATTTTCTATAATTGTAGTTATTTTTATTGTATTTTAATATAAAATATTGTAATTTTTTAAAATTTTATTAAAATATTCTAAAATATAAAATTTATGCATAATCTAATTATAAATTATCATATCATTAAAAATTATTTTTTATAATAATTATTTTAAAAATAAATTTACTATGGTTTTCAATTTATTAAAAACAAAAAGTCATCAGAATTAAACTCCTTCACTAATTACAAAAACTTTTTTTTATTTATCTGTTAATTTATGTAATTTTAAACCATGATTTAAATCTTAAAAATTAAACCAAACTAATCGATTGAACTAAAAATTAATTTTTTATTTTGAACTGATTAAACAATAAAATTATTTTAGTAAAAAATTAATAATAAACTGATAAAATCAGTAAATCGATGATGAACCGGTTAAACCAATTAAAAACCAATATTATATAAAATAATATTTTTTTAAATTAAATTTTTATTTTATTTTTGTATAATTTAAATTTAAAAAATAAAATAAAAATATTTTAATTTTTAATTATATAAAATTATAATTTAATATATTATTATTATTATTATTATCATCATTATATACATTCTTAATATAATACATATTATATATTTTAAAAATAATATTTAATGATGAACCCGTTGAATTTTAAAAACCTTATTTAAACACAAGCTTTGTAGACTACCTTCTGCTTTTATCCATGATTGAATGCTTAGAAGAACAAAATAATTTTAAATTTTTCTACTTCTCAGTTTTGTGTGTTTGATAATGATTAATTTGGATAATTATTCAAAAAAAAATTATAAAAAATACTGTTCAACATTAGTTCATAACTAAAAAAAATCAGCTTATAATATTTTATTATTTTTTTTAAAAATTATTTAAGTTAAACAAAATTTTAAAACCTATGATTAAAATTTCTTAACTTTTTCTAATTAATTTTTTATTTATCATTTTATCCTCAATGGTTTATTATTTTAAATACAGATCCAACTACTACAAATAATTTCTATTTTTATAATTTAATCATTAAAAATAATAATTCATTTTATAGAATCAAACAAAATAGATTATTTTAAAATCATATTTTATCTAATATATACTAATATAACTTATTTTATATAATCTATTATAAATAATCAACCGTAAATATAATTGATTGTCAATATAATATACTTTTTTAACTAACCCAAACTTACAATCTTTTACTTACTAAGAAAAACAGATTGCCAAATTTTAAAATAGCTAATCATGCTTGATTCTAGATTGTAGTTTAATGTCCATATTTTGGCGGTAAATCAACACTATAAGGCATGCGTCAAGGTGCAGGAAAAGAAAAGGGGCACCTGACCTGAATACAAAGCTCCTTAAAGGATCACAAAATTATTTAAAGGCCTAGCTTTGAGCTCCAGTGTGGCGAGCTGACTAGAGCCTACCAATGTGCCTGCCAATGAAAGTGAGGAGGTATATCACAAAACAGAAGATGGTTTCAAGACTTTTTTTGAGCAGAAAAAGCAGTATATGCAATACACGTGTAGACAGGAGAAAAGTCATTAGCTTTTCCACAGCTTACGTAAGAGGGAACGATAGGTCTTCTAGATGAAAAACATTCTGTTTTCCAGGTCTGCATGCAACCTGTAAAATCCTTGCTCAAATGAAGCTGTTGGTGAAACTGACGAAGCATCTTTAGAAGATGAAGATGCTGCTGACTTCAGAGATTGCATCCCAATCCTTGCTTCATGGTATAATCGTCCTCTATAAGCAGCAAGGTCAGCATAGTACACTGGAGGGACTAAAGATACGGGTTTAGTGCATCTAGCAAAGGTGAAGCACATGTCGTATATGAGCTTCTGCAATTCGTCAGACGTAAACTTGTGCTCATCCCATAAGATATGGTAATGAGTGGGCTTGCTTGTACCTAGGCTTCCATAGTAACTACAAAGGTAAAAGTCAAACTCAAAAGGGTGTGTAATTTTTGAGTCCACAACTGTTCCTGGCAAAATATTGCCACTGGAAGATCCGTCCCTCCAACCCTCTGGAAACAATCGAGTTTGATGTCGTTTTTGTGCTACAATAAGAGTGATTGTTGGAAAGTAATTTAACCTTTGGAATGCTCTCTTCAAATCTAGTAGTTCTTCGTTGAGAACCATATCAAACTGGTATTCACTCACCCCATCACGAAAAACAACAATTTTTTCTGGCCTGACTCCATTCATCCTCCTATAACAATCCACAAGCTCAAGACAAATCTCCCCAAAGTTCAATATTTTCTCACTTCGATTATACTGTGAACAAACACGTGCTGCATAACGATTTGCAGCAGGCCAATTAACAGTAGACACCACCGCAGCTATTGATGGACTCCTAGTGTCCCGGGAACCAGGATGATTGACATCAGCCCCTACAAACATAACATGTCCTTCACCCTCAAAGTAAGGGAGCTTATTACCGAGCTCCACATTACTGCCTCCAAGCTTGGCATTGATCTTGAGAGCCAGATGAGTATAAAATTTGTCCTCCCCTTCATTAGCACTATTAGACAAACAGCATTGTGTCACTATACCAATTCTGGTCTCAGAAATCCACTTGAGGTACTTGTAACCAGAACTTTTTTTAGCCATTACACAGAGAAGAAATTGCAGGTGACCTTGGTTACATTTACAAATGTAATTAATTTTTTCAAGTAATTCAGATAGCAAATCAAAACTCGCAAGTATCTTCATTGAAGATTCTTCATACCAAATGGGCTCCTGCATGTATATACCCATTTTTTTGTATTTACCAATAAGCTTTTGAATGAATTCCTTGCCTCTTAATTTGTACTTATAAGGCCCAAAACTAGTGAAATCAAGAATGCCCCAATGCTCAACTGGTTTTCCTTCCACCATTGACCTTCCAGCAAGGTTCCAGTGACATTTCTCTAGATCCACAGTTATTTTGATAATCTTTCCATTTGGATCACCTAACTTCAATTCTGGCGGACCAATTACACGTCCTATAATGGTTGTCATGTTTGTGTTGACACTCATTCCAAAATTTTGAATAAAATCACCACTGCCAATGAAGACATTGTAAGTGAAACATGTCTCCAACAAATTAGAAAATCAAGATAGTAGATCGATGATATAATCACAAACATATATACAGACATTAACTGAATAATCCAATTGTTATATTTAAACATATTTTAATTAATCACTTCCACCATTCACCTACCAAAGATAGATAGCTAAGTTGAAAATCCACCTATTACAAGCTAATGAATATGAAACTGTGCAGGTTTATACTTACATGATGATAAGCTAAGCAATTGCTACACAGCTGAGTCATCATGCTTGATAATTACATGATTTGAAAATTAATAATTGTTGCCATAAATAGAAATTTCAGTGCATTATGCCATATTTCATCAGAAGTCCAATAGCGTATTTTTTTTAATTTCATTAGCAGTCTGGTGATTCCTGTAATTTAGCTAGGAGTGGTATTGTCAATTTTTTTTATTGTGTTAGGAACACTGTCAAATATAATATTCTCTCCTTCTTCCAAAGAAAGATGTGTCTCTTATTTCTCCTAGTCTTTAATAGTTTAAAAAATTGCTGTTGTGAAGAGGAAGTTGTCCTATCATTAAGTTTCTTCAGATTAGTCTCCTGTTTAGATGATCCAAAGAACTTACCAACTTCCACTTTGGCAATTAGAACCAAAGCATATGGACCAAACTTGTTCAGTGATTTGCACATGACACCTGGTAAATAACTAGATTTTCATGGTTGATTAACAGAATGAGTTTTTTCTTCACAATGTATGAAGTTTAGGGAGGTCATTTTCATCTTTTAAAATCCTATGTCTATTCATCACCCAGACCAAAATTGAAGAATGTATGTTACCTGCAATTTACTATTTAAATAACTAGCTAGTGATCTAAATCCATTATTGCCATTTCATGCAACTGTGACTAAGGACCAAGGAAAGTAATAATACAAGTTCCAAAAAGCAGATGCATTAAGAAATAATGGAACTGAAATAATATTCCCCTTACCCACAGGGTCCATCACTGGACTGCACCATCTTCTGTATTGCACACTCCCTCTCATTTGGGTGAGCTAGTGACATCGCTTTTAATGTCTTCACAGCAACACCATCCAGACGCTCTTTAGGATATCTTTGGCCCTCAATTAAAACACAGAATTCCATGGGTACATAGTTCTTCTTGTTGTCTTTCCCTAAATCTAGACAAGGAATATCTTTATACACAATATCCTTGCCATATTTGTCTTTAAAAAAGCTAATAAGACTAACATCCTTTGAGGGACTCCAGCCACCAGCATTGTCAATGGGAAAAGTGACATACCTTGTAATCATAGGTGTTAATCTAAAAATAATGTATTTCTTTTTGGATTTACGATGAGTCACATTAACTTTCACTCCAATAAGGGCCTCCTCAACACATTTCCTGAAGTTATCAAATTCATCCAATTTAAAGTTATCAATACGCTCATGCAAGAAGTCCAAGACTGACATTTGCTTTCGGAAGGCCAACACTGAGTAGTCTACACATAATGACAGACCCTGAGATGTAGGCTTTAAAGTATGCTGATACCCCCCAACAGCAATAACCCCGTGGCGAAGATCCTTCATTACCAAAGGAGGATTTGTGGGATAGAAGTGTCTTCCCACGGAAATAGTGCATCTAGCTGGATTCTCTTTCACCACCACATCCATCCCTTGTAAAATATCCCTAGGAATGGAGAGGGCATGCCCCCTAAGATAGTCCATTAACTTGCGAAGTCTGAGTTTATTAACAAGTGTTAAGGTAACACTATATGAAATGGTCTTTTCATCCTCTCCTTCAGAGATCTCCACAGTAAAGGTCTCTTCAGGTAATGGTACTACACTGAAAATATTTTTTGCACCATCATGTGCAGTCATCTCCAAGGGCAATCTCTCAGGATCATCAGAAAATAGTTTCTCTCTGATCATGGACAGATCAGACTTTGATAATTTCTGAGGCTGGCCAAGTATTGAGGAAAACTTTGGTTTGACACCAATAGTATACTGCAATATCACACTCTCTGGATTAAAATTAACAGGGAAATGATTGACACGAAGTCTGCTCATTAGAATTGATAACATGCCACCATTGTCAGGTCTCCGAATAGGTGATATTTTATCCTTTTTTTCTAGAGTACAGGAAGATATATCTAACTGTTTTGATATTTGTAGTCTTTCAAGTTTGGGAACTACAGAATCTGCAAGGAAAATTGATAGCTAAAAAAATGACTGAATAATTAAACAAGATTTTTAATAATTTATTTGCATCCATTAATGAACAGATGCATACAACAGATGATTGCAACTCAGCAAATCCTAGTTTTTTATCCACGTGCCTGTAGTTACTAAAAAAGAAAAATTAAGATTGCGTTTCATTTTGTTTTTTGTTCTTTCAGTTGATATATTTTACTAATAATTACAAAAATAACATATCAGATTTTTTTCTGCTTTCAAGAATTTGCACAGAACAATGTGTTAAAAGGATTTTAGTTGTTTTCATCATTTCCCTAGCAAAATCTTGAAAAGAGGAAACAAACTGAGAACAATGTCACATTTTCGTAATAATTAGTAAAATTATATTATGACAAATTACACTCATTTTTTAACGTTTAACAAAATTTCACCGATACCTTTCCTTTAGGCACTACACAAATCTTCTTCAACTTATATAACGACATACTACCGTGTACCCTCCCCGCAAACCCAGGCCTCGCTTGCATTTTCATGTAGTTATGTAGACCATGGTAGATCAAAGTAACGTAAAAAGAAAGGAAAGGGTATCATGTGTAAATTCATTAAACTTTTAGGGGTATAAGTATAATTTTCCCAGCATATTAACTAAGTGTGAAAAAAAAAAAGAACACAAACAAAACACTCCATGATTACTGTAACGAATGATTCAGAATCAACGTTGCATGTTAGAAGATTTCGATTCCTATTCCTAGTCATAAACCACGAACGGTGAGTAACTTAGAAAGCAAGTAGCAAGCAGAAAATCGATTTGAAGATTGAATATACCTGAAGCTGGAGCTGGTCGCCATGAGTCATTAAGGTCTCTACCTCTTTCAACACCACCGGAACTTGTTCCTCCCGGTTTTCTGACACCATAATTTTGGTTCCATGGAAATGCAGTTGGCCTCGAACGTCTCCATTCCGGTTGCAGAACCAGTTCCTGCTCTCTTCTGCTTGGACGTCGCCATTCCGGTTGCAGACTCAGCTCCTCTGGCGGTGGCCGAGTTCCTCTTCCGCTGTCACCGCCACCGCTTTCCATTAGTGCAATCGGTAATCGAGGTGATCAGGGTTAGTGAAAGAAAAGAACAAAAGCAGAATTAAAATGGAGGGAGATTATATAAGAATTCACTCCATTAACTAAAATGCCCTGTTACTTTTTCAATATTTCAAAAGCGACACCGGCCGACATTCCTACTTTTCTTTTTGAAATTATTTAATTTTTTTTTCTATAAAAAATATTCTCTTTTGTTATATCTGTTAAAATGGGCCACTTCATTGGGTTTTGCGCTTGAGTAATTTTGGATAATAAATACAAGAAAGTTGATTTTCGCACCCATTATGCTTCTTTTGGCTAATAAATATCTGGCTAATGAATAGGAGAAAGTTTATTTTCCATTTTTTACATTTTTTACATTTTTTATGTAAAATAATAAAATTATTTTTATAGATTTAATTTTTAAAAATATAAATTTAAAAGATTTGATTTTTTTTAAATATATATATTTAAAAAGTAAATTGTATAATATTCATTATATTCAAAAAGGTATATCTGAATATGGATTTTCGAATGTCTGTTTTTTTAGAAGAATTCAAGTGAATTTTGAATTTGTTGTTAAAAAATATTGTACGGAAAAAGTGTGAATATTTATTCCGAAAAAATGTTTCCGTAATATAATGGATGAATTTTAGGAAATATGTATTCGAAAAATCTTTTTTGAAATGAATTTAATTATTCTCCGAATAACTATTTTTGGAAACTTATTAAATCTATTCCGGAAAAACATTTTCGAAAGCTTAATCCATTTCAAAAAATTATTTTCGAAAATTTATTAAATTTATTTTAAATAATAAAAACGAATGATAGTTTTGATATTTAATTTTACCAAAAAATAAAAGGAATGTGTGAAAAGTAAAAAATGGGGTGCAAAAAGCAACTCCCTAAATAAAAAGGTGAGTTGTTTTTTTCATCTCCATTTTACTTTTTGCACCCTTTTGTATGTAAAATGATAAAATTATCTTTCAAAATAGAAAATAACAAAACTATTCTCATTTTCATTACATTAAGTTGATGACATCAAATATTTTTTTTTCTTTTTTCTTCTTCAACTTCAACCAAGTAAAAAATTTATTTGTTCACCAAATGTATTGAATAATTTTGTATTATGATCATTGTGAATTGGATTTTGCAAATCAAAGTGTTTAGGTTTGAAGAAAATATGTTTGCTTAAGGTAAGTTAAAAATGCATCTTGTAGGTAACTTCTGGAAATTAAAATTTGAAAGATTTGGAATTTTTTTTCCGAAAATGTAAATTTGAAGATATATATTTCTTTACAAAAATAAATATCCGAAAGGTAACTTCCGAAAATGTAAATTCAAAAAAATTGAATTTTTTTCTGGAAACGCGTATCCGGAATGCAAATATCTGAAAGTCTGTTTAAGTTCCGGATGTCAATTTATGGAACGTTAAGTTAGTATTTCGAAACCCGTTTTCTGGAGTATTAAGAGAACGTTCTGGGAATTGATTTCTGGAACCCAAACAAAATTCTTGACAAGTACCTTCCAAATTCTTCAATTTGTTTTCCAAATACGCATTTTCGGAATATGAATAAATTAGTTTTGGATATGTATATCCAAAATTGTTAAATCGTACCAATGTTTAAGCTTATTTTTTTTTTGTTAAAGAAATGGATCTCGAAGAATCTTTATTTTAGTCTTATTCAGAAGAAGTTGATATGCCAATTTTTACAAAAGATAATGAAGAAGTAAATGAAAATTTTGAAATTAAGTTTTCTCATTTGTTTATACAAATATTATAACTTTCGTTGTTTTTTTTTTGTGTTTGTTTTGCAGAAGGATGTATCTTTGAAAAGAAATGGAATCGTAATCATAAATAAGAGTGCAAATTATAGACATGCATTCATGAGTGATATGGTAAATGGGTTGAAAATTTAGTGACTAAGTTACAATGTTTCATGTCATTTAATTAAATTATTCATTATCTTCATGATTAGGTGTTTCTTTCATGTAATCATTTATTAAATTGGGCTAGAGTTATGGGTAAAGACAATGGGTTTGTTGTTGTCATTGTTAGATCAGACAAAGGTGGTATTAGACGAAAGACAATGTTAATATTGGGTTGTGAAAGAATTCGAAAATATAGACAATATAAGAATGAGTTAGCATGCAAGGTGACTGGAACTAAAAAATATAGGTGTCCCTTTAAACTAAGAAGTCGACTGTTAAGAAATGGTGAAGGTTAGAATGCTAGTGTTGTATGTGGATTTCACAATCATGATATAAGTAAAACATTAGAAGGTCATGCATATGCTGGTCGATTAAGTGGGGAAGAGATGTCTTTACTTGGTGAAATAACAAAGAGTTTGGTAAAGCCGAAAAATATCTTGTTAACATTAAAAGATCACAATGTACATAATGTGACCCATATCGAGCAAGTGTATAACACTCGTCAATCATATTGGAAATTAGAAAGAGGATCTAGAACAAAAATTCAACATTTAATGAAGTTAATGAAGTGGGAAAAATATGTGTATTGGCATAGAAAAGTTGAAATGTCTAATGTTATGCGAGATATATTTTGGACACATCTAGATGATATTAAATTATTGAATGTCTTCCATATTATTTTGATCATTGATAACACATATAAAACTAACAAATATCGACTACCGTTATTGGAAATTGTTGGTGTAACATCAATAGAATTGACATTTTCTGTGGGTTTTGCTTATTTGGAGTTTGAGCGTGCAGATAACTTTATGTGGGCATTACAAAAGTTAAATGGATTATTTTTGAAAGATGAATCAATCCCCCAAGTGTTTGTCATAGATAGAGAATTGCATTGATGAATGCCATTGAAATAATATTTCCAAGTTTGAGACATTTGTTATGTCAATTTCATGTATCTAAAAATGTTAAGGCCAAATGCAAATTTTTAGTTTCACCAACTGAGACATGAGATTATGTAATGGATGCATGTGTTAGTGTGATGGACTATCCGACTATAACCGACTATGATGAGCATGTGAGAAACTTAATGAGCATTTGTTCATATTTTTCTATTTTTATTAACTATGTTAACAAAACATGGTTAACTCCTCATAAGGAGAAATTTGTCAGTTGTTGGATAGATAAAGTGATGCATCTTGCAGTATCACAAGTAACAAGTTGTTTTAATTTTTTTTTACTTTATTTGTTAATTATTTCAATATGATTTCACTAAATAAGTATGTGTAACTTATTTTTGTTGGATTAAGAATGCACATGTGAGGTTGAAAAAGTTGCTTCAAAATAGTATAGGAGACCTTTGTTTATGTTGGGATGCTATAAACAATATGATCATTTTGCAACACAGTGTGATTAAGGCATCATTTCAGAAGAGCATAATTGTAATGGAGCACAAATTTAATAAGGATTTCTATGCCAATTTACGGGAGTTTGTTTCGAAGAATGCCCTAAGTCACATTGTTGTTGAATATGAACGAGTTAAATTTATTGGTGTTGATAGTGCGATGTGTGGTTGTACTTTAAGAACAACACACAGATTACCCATATGCATGTGAACTAGCAAGGTTTACAATGATGGGAAATTTTGTACCATTACCCTCGATTCATACTCATTGAGAAGGTTAACGTTTGCTGACCAAGGAATAATATAACCATGGTCCGAGGTGTCATTGGAAGCAGAGATAGAAGCGTTGCATAAACGGTTCTCAACACTTGATGTTTGTGGCAAAATAAATAACATTGAAGAGTAAACTGCATGAGTTAGCATTTCCTGATACTACTTCAATGTGTCCACCATTTGACAAAGTCAAAACCAAAGGGAAAATCAAGGGTAAGCAATTAAAAAATGATAGATCAACCAAATGATCCCCATCTTACTTTGAATATGTTGATGAACTGACCTCTCACCATGATAGCACATCCCCCAAAGTATGTACGGATAATAGATACCAGAATTCCAAGCAAAACAAGACAATGACAATGCTTTTCCAATTTTCCATTCAACTATATAAGTACATTAAGCGCATTGAAGATGTTAAGGCGGGTGGAAATTATGAGTATCATTCAATTGCAGCATGGCTAGGTAAGGGTGAGAAGTCGTGGGCTCAAATCTGTATTGATTTAATGCAAGAACTTGCACAATTTTGTTTTGAGTATATCCAACTCTTTGGGAATGAGGAAAGATATACCCAATTATTAAATTCTTTATTTGTTGGAGGTGAAAAAAATGATGTCTTCATATATGGGTTATATAATTCGTTCTAAATACAATGTTGTGTTTATCCATATCTCAATACCTAGATCAATGAAATTTTTTCCGTTTAAAGGTGAACCACCAGCACCTCAATTTCATCGTATTATCTGTATCGAATTTGTTAACAACTGCCATTTTCTACAAGTATAAGTGTAACAAATTAAGTTCACATGTTTAATAACCAATAGACTTTGATGATAATATCTATCCTTGCAGGTGTTCTTGGTATATGGATCTCCAATTCCTCTGATTGCTTTACAATGGCGGTGATATTGTCATAACAATGCTCGTTTGTAAGAGGAAACGTATGCTACGAGGATGAAAATATGGAGTTCATTATTTATGGATAATCTTGAAAATTTTATTGATATTACGACGAATTAATTGTAAATTAAATTATACAACTTATTTATGTAAGGTTTATCAGTCACTTTTATTTCTCTTATTTCCAATGATATTTATTTTTATTGGACAACTCAACCTCATTATCCATTCTCATAACTGAACATAGAAAATAATCAAATTATAATCAATACTCTGTTCATATCCATAATAACTCATTAATATAACCAAATATCTAATGACATTTAAAATATCCAATAAAAAACCAAATATGTAATAATAAATATCCAAATCAAGTTGGTCGACGACTCTTCTTCCTTCTTTGATAGGTAAATGGTCTTCTGCATTCCAACACGTGCTAATTTCAATGCATCACGTGTAATATCTTCTCCTTGTATCCTATCTGCGGTGCCCTAAATCCAATAAGCTTTGAAGTAGTTCTCCAATTTTTTCAAATTGTTCCTGCAAAAGTAAATTTTAAATTATAACACAAAAATAGGTAAAGAATAAGAAATGTGGTTATTTAATTAAAAATTATTACCTCACAATTGCTGCAATCATGTTCTATGTTAAAGAAACTTTCTGGGATAGTACATCTGCTCTAGCCACATGTATAACATCACTCATGTGTGGCTGAAAAGATGATAGGATGTATGCATGTGATATTTTATGAAACCACTTCATATACCCATCAACACATTTTCCAGAGGTTATAGCAAGATGACCTTTAACCTCTTCTGGAACAAGGGAGGTCTTATAGTCTTAAAAACTTACATCAATATCATTGGGACTATGAACTTCAACTCGTGAATCATGTGGTGAACCTGGAATTCCTCGCACAAGTCCATATTGACGTAATGATCGCTATGGTAAATATGGATACACCACACCTCCACATCTAATGTGTCCCGTATACCATGATGTATCGAAGAAGGTCGGTGAATTCTGATATATATATATATATATATATATATATATATATATATATATATATATATATATATATATATATATATATATATATATGGCATCCAAATGATCTACTTAGCCTGTACATGATCTAAGGCCTCCCTAAATGGTCGGACATCCCTCAAACCTCCTATAACTGCTAAAGGCATTGCCAAAGGGATGTTTTCTCTTAAGTTTAGGTTGGGCTGATGACTACCAATTCTAGGGAAGTGTTCTAAAATCCATGCTTGGACCAAATTTAATTTTATTAGTATATAATAAAATATGAACTATTAAAATCAAACAGTAACAAATACCTGTAATAAAGTCATGTATCCCCCCATCTGTCGTATGTTGTGAAAACTTGCATCACTGAGATGATCATAAAGGTATGCCAATGCAGCAACCCCCCACGTATACCTACCAATCGTATGCACATCTCGAAACAATTCCAAATATGAAACTCCTACATAGGATGCACTCTTATCTGCAAAAATTGTGCAACTTACCAGCCGGAGTATATAAGCACATGCAGTAGCATCTAAATGACCTTCTCCTACATAACGATCATATACATCTTGGAGCCAGCTAAATCTCTAACACTTGCCCTCTGGGTGTGAAGTGTCTCCAGATTTGCCTCTGACTTTATTACTCCTAGAAGCTCTTGTAACACCTCACATGCAATCTTCCTTTTCATTGATCTAAAGGAAAATAACCCACTAGTTATTGGAAGATGTAACAATGAAGACACATCATCAAGGATGATGGTCAACTCTCCCACAGGTAAGTGAAAGCTGCATGTATCCTTATACCACATCTCGGTAAAAATAGAAATCAATCCTCGATTAACATTGGAATAACTGCAATATATTAAAGGTCTTAAACCAGAATCTCATACAATGTCACGTACATATCGATTTTTTTCCTTTTTCATCTTCCTTGCATGGGTCACCAACTTAAGGGCATCACATTCCTGCAAAACATAATTACAACCATATAAATCAATTGTGAAATTACTTCATACTACATTTTAACATTTCAAAAAATAAACACAATAACAACCATTACCTCGTCCAACCATAAGAAACAAGCAATGTGATCCTGGTACGATCGAAGCATGGACATATCAGATGGACCTCCTGGAAATGACTCATGTTGAACACCAACGTTGGCATCGACATCTCTAGGCACAACATCTCCAGCACCAAGAATAACCTCCATATTATCAACATGCTTAGCAACCTCAGTTGTTGCATAACAAAATAAATATTATTATTTAAAGGAAAATAACCTCCATCTTTCACCGTTGGAATGACGTCCTTTGTGAGAAGAACCTCCTCTTGTTTTCGCCATATATTTCACTATTAAATAACAAAATAAATATTATTATTTAAAAATTAAATAACCAATTTAAAATAAATACATTTTTTATTTTCATAAATTACAGAAAGGTGTTTTCAAAATGGAAAATGATTTTTCCAGATGCTTGTTTTTGGAAAAGGATTGAAATAAAATAATTATTTTTTATTTTTATTATTCAGTACAAAATTTTGAAAAAATAAAAATAAAATAAAATAATGTAATATTTTTATAAATGAAAATAAAAACAAAAAATATTTTTTAAAAATAAACATACCCTAATTTTTTTAATAACCTCGTCGAAATAAAAAAGCCCAAACATATACCAAATCTTTTTGACAGATTTCCCCTATAATCCACGCACCATGTTGGTTAAAACACTCCTTCCCTATGATGGGCAGATTGGTTCCAATTCCACATCAAGCCATTCATATTTATATAACACTTACTCCAAAATTCGTATCAAAACCTCTATAGTCCATAGTGCTTAGTCATTTGTAGTCCCTTGTTCTGTCTATGAAACAAAAACAAAAAAGTCCTTCGTAGTCATAGTACATAGTAACATAACAGAATATTAATTTAAATGCTAGTCAAGCTCTCAGTTGAAAGTAATTTATTTGTATTTTGTACAGTTTGATAATATAGGTTTATTTGGATAAGCTACTAGCTCTAAAGATTATTAGATTGCATGCACAAGTTGTAGATCATCCTACCTAAGCATACCACAAGAAGGTTTAGTTAAAATTTGTTTAATTATTAACCTACGAAATGTTGACAATACACTCTTTTGAATTTATAAGATAAATATTTTAATTTTTCAAAAAAATAATTGACCACTTATAATGGATGTTTAAATAGCATGATTAAAAGTGTCTTGTTAGCATTGTGTTACATGTGATGAGAATACATGAATTTTACCTTTTTTTTTCATCTTTTTTTATTTGTATGGGCTGTACGAACTTCTCAAATAACAATCCAATGGTGAGTGTATCTTCTTAACTTTTTGGTTTTGTTTGTATCGTACCGTAATTACAACAAAAATGAGAAATCTGATAAAAATAATAAGAACAAGATAAGATCGTGAAGTCGCTACTAAATTTTTATTTTAAAAGAAAAATATTTGAAAAAACTCTAATAGAGGAATAGTTCTAAGCTGGGGTGTCAATTACAAATAGGAAAGGTATTAGTGCTATACTTGCTTGTTCCAAAGAACGATATCCTTAAACTGAGTGTGTGATTTTAATATTTTGAAAACTGTTTGATCCCTTGAAAAAAATATAAAAAAATAAGTAAGTTTGTGGAAAAATTCCTAACAAGAATTAATACTGCTCCTATATATTTTCATGTGCAGTGGAAAACTCAAGGTTACATAGTTCTGGTAAAGAGACTTGATCTCTTGAACGATAAAAGAATTTTGTAAAATTAAGAAGTTTTGTGAAAAATTTATTTGTATAGCTACAGGATTAAAGTCAAATGTAAGTTGCGTCTGAACCTGTACGAATTAAAATACAGAATGATCGATAACGTTACTCGTTCGCATTAGAATCTGTCGTGTGATTTTTTAGAAGATTTGGAACTTATAAAATAATAATTTTAAACAGAGTTAAATTAAGTAAAATTTTATGAAACTCATGAGTGCTCAAGATTTAAACCAAACGTAAGTTGCATCTAAATCTGTACAAATTAAAATACAAAACGGTAGAGAATGTTATTTATTTGCATTAGAATTCGTTACGTAACTTTTAGAAAATTTAGAATTTTGAGAAAGAAATCAGACATAATTTTAAGCAAAATTGATTTAAATATAATTTTCTAAAATTCACATGTGCATTGGGTTTAAGCCAAACGTAAGCTGCACCTAAACTTATATGAATTAAAATACAGAATGGTAGAGAACTCTACTCGTTTGCATTAGAATTTGTCATGTGATTTTTAAAAAATTGAAAATCTTTTAAAAAAAAGGTAGAAACAATTTTAATTAGAGTTAAATAAAACATAATTTCCCAAAATTCATATATACATAGGGTTCAAGTCAAACATATGCTGCACCTAAACATGTACGAATTAAAATATAGAACGGTAAAGAACGTTATTCGTTTACTTTAGAACTAGTCACCCAAATTTTAGAATTTTGAAAGAAAAAGCAGAAATGGTTTAAGTATAATTTCCTAAAATTCATATGTGCACAGAGTTCAAGCCAAATACAAGCTGCACCTAAACTTGTACGAATTAAAATCCAAAACAGTTAAAAATGCTACTCATTCGTATTCGAACTCGTCACACGAATTTTATAACATTTAGAATTTTTCAGAATCTTTTAAAAAAAATATAGTCTCTTTAAATTTCAACTTGAATTGATTTTTAATAAATTATTAGTCTATTGGACCAAATCTATATTGTTAAACCCAATTTTATAATAATCCTTACTTTCAATTAAATAGACAAACATTTGAAAAAAAAACATAATTCATTATTTGGATTAGTTGGTAGAAAGAGCTTGGTCATATTTGTATTTTGCAGCCAAGTGGCCTATACTTTAAAAAAAAAATGAATTAAGTTCTATAGATCCAATTATTCAAATCCCATGGTTGATCTTCTCTTTTAGATTTTGAAAAATGATCTTCTCTTTTAGATTTTGAAAAAGGAAAAGATATTTTCTCAAATAGTAAAAAAAAAATTAGGCCTAATGCCCTCAAAAAAAAGGTGCAGATCCGAATTGGCCAAGCTTTACTGAAATTCCATGGAGCCCAATAAGCTCAATCGCTTGGAATCCATTGACAAGGCCTTCATCCCCTTTTAACTTGATTGGGCCAAAATTCCACATCTAGCCTAAATAACATATACCTCTCTTTTGCAAGAATTCTTGGACGGCTAATCATCTTTCTGGACTAAATTATGGACTAAAGTATTTGGTCCCTTAATGTCTAACATTAAATTAAGCTTCATGGGCCAATTTTCAATATTCAATTTTAAAGAAACCCAATAGGCCCAAACTCCCTGAATCCGAAACAACAGGAATATTGACAATGTTGATTGCTTGAAAAGCTTTTAATCCAGACTCTTTTTTAGGTGCGTATGGACAAGAACAATACCCGAATGTGCAACCATGACATTACTCAAGATAATTTGTACTTCTCTTAACGACCTCAGAATCACATTTCTACTATCCTGTACATATCAACTCACTGATTCAAGGCATAACACATTGACCACTCGTGAGCTTGCCATTTAGAAAGAAGCTAGGGGTCATACCAACCCCATGCAGAATGTATGATAGCATAACATGGCTATGTACAATGTATAATGCAAAAATTCAGACCTGCATCAACCTTAGCAGTGCCCTTTAATCCTTCTTTAGAGGACTTATGGCCATCAATATTAAGGCCATGTGATAGAAATAGTAAATGCTTCCTGAACTGTAAAGGCCATCGGTGGTGACGAACTGGAGTGAAGTTAAAGGTGCTAACCGATGCAGGTGATGAAGATATAGTGGTTGGTGCAATTGTGATGCTGAGGGTCGCAGAAGGCCTTGGTGTTAAGGAGGATGACAGTATCAGCACATTCAAACAGAGAATGGATTGGGGAGGGGGGGGGGGGGGAGTTTTGAGCGACATGCAAGCAAGGCCATGATTGGTCTTTGGAACCATTTTATAACTAAATGACTTGTGAGTGCTGCTTGGGCAATTGTCACTCCTTAACCTGGTGCATTTCGTAGATTATGCATTACCCAAATCAACATCAGATAATCACAGACCCTATTAGACTTCATTTTGAATGTTTGTTTGCTTGTTTATAGAGCAAAAACACCACTCTAAGTCCTGACTGATATGACAGGTTCACATATATACCAACTGCAGGATGGAGTTAGGGGGTGTGCGTACGTTTACCTGCACCTTAGCAGGATCCCTTCTTAGAATAGTAATTGGAGATTGGTCCCTAAATCCAACTGAGCACCAATCTTCACACTGAATGATCTTGGTTCGGTTAACCGAAAATGAAATAAAACCAATAAACTTCATAACACCAATGCACATGACTTCTCAGCAGATATCCCTTTGATGTTCCATTCTTCCCCTTGTTCCTTTCCTTTCCAATCACATCTCGTGATCCCTTGACTTCTGTTTCTGCACCTTTGTGCCTCTCTATCAGTATGCTATAAACATTGAACTACTATAAATGGGAACTTAGACAAACTGAGGCCCTAAGAAGATAAAATTCAACGGATTGCCAAATTGGTCTGCACATCAATAGCAAGAAAAATGATGTCATTAACATCTTTTCTTTTTAATTTGGACTTAAACTGACAAATGCTGACATGGTTCTCATAACTCGGCTACTATGAATTTGTGTATAACTAACCTCAACCCCACTGTAATTACTAGAATATCGTATTTCCTGTCAACTACCATGTCGCTCTGACTTTATGTATATCGTTATCGTTTTCTCACAAAATTTCTTCTCGTTAAACCTATTATCATGCCTAACTGATTTAAGCCATAGAGAAAAGTAGAACACAACCACAAGCAGACATTTATCCAAATCTAACTGCGCATAAGAAAGAGAGAATGTATGCGAGGAAACTGGCCGGGATGGAGCCCAAACTGGAAAGCACGAGAACTTCTTCTTCGTGGAGATGAAGCTAGAACAAGTTCTAGATGATGTTGGTTCTAGAGAGCACCAATGATTCTTCTTCCTACGGTAAAAATGTAGCACACTCAAAGATGCTTCAAAGAGAAAAGAACCAAATGCAGAGAGTTTCTTTTTCTTTTTTTAAATGAACCAAACCCTATTCATGCTGTTTTTCTATTTATATCTTAAACTAATTAATCTGACCTTAATTTTATTTAACTAACTTCTAAT
Source organism: Canavalia gladiata (assembly GCA_037954105.1). NCBI lineage: Eukaryota > Viridiplantae > Streptophyta > Magnoliopsida > Fabales > Fabaceae > Canavalia > Canavalia gladiata. Next base: position 52,760,701 of record CM075662.1, read on the forward strand.
TAGTTTTTAATTCTAGTTATAACTAAATAATTAACTCTAATAGGATAATATTTTATATAAAATTAAATTAACAAAATTTATTTATATAGTTATGAGTAAAAAAATGATATTTTAATTTTATAAGAGAATTCTTTATTTTAATAATACTAATTATTGAATAAAAATATTATATATAAATATTTTATTTAACTATTTTTAAATTTATGAATAGAAGACAATAAATAGAAAAATATTTATCTTTAAACTATTTTAATTTTTAATATGAGAATAAAATTATAAAAAAAATGATTAGATTTGAGACTTTATGACACCAATATGAACTTAGAACTAATAATAAAAATCAATTCTTTTGTGAAGGTGGATAAATATAGTAAATTCTGTTAATCAATTGTTTTATATATTTATATATTAACATATATTATTCCTTAAGAAAATTATACTCTATATGAATTTTGTTCTTCTAAATATTTAAATATTAAGTCTTTTAAATATTGAAAATTATAAAAAAAAATCTTATTTTGGTTTATGATCATTTCGATCTTAATTGAGGGACTTAATTGATATCATAATTTTGTAATACACAAATTGATATCAATTTTTTAAAATATTAAATAAATATTTTAGTATCTTTTAATTAATTTGTAATATTATTTTATTAAATTATAATTTAATGCAAATAAACTTTATTTAAAATATTTTGTAATATATTTATTAAAATATTTTAATGTAGATAAAATTTCATTTAAATATTATTTTTCATTACGACTTATAAGGATAAATGTATATGTAAGTAAAAATATTAAATAAGTATCATATCAAGGTATATTTTATTTATTTTATTTATTTAGTATATATGTATGTAATAATAATTTTTTAATTTGTTAAATTGTTTTTATTTCTTATTTTTTTAAAAATTTTAAAAGTAACTATAAATATAAAAGAAAATAAATTTAAAAATGTTGGAATATAAAATATGAAGAAATAAACAAAATATTAATTAAAAGTCAATTTTAAATCTAAAAATCAAAAAGAAAAAGTCGTGTGATAATAGTTGAAGAAAAATATTATATATATACCACTGTACACCTTTTTAATGTTTGGAGGTATTTGACTGGAAAAATTAATGGTGCGATTGGAATTTCGCATTAACAATAAAAAAAGGATTAATCGAAATAATGAATTGCTAATTATATTTGAGAGAAAAAGTAAATAGTACGAACAAGTTGGTAATGAAACAGTTCAAATTTTATGAAGAAAGGTTTTATTATGAATTTTATTTTGATGTATTATTATATTAAAAAACTTTATATTATTAATTAAATAAATAATATAATTGACATTAATTTTCAAGCTAATTATTATACAAATAAATTTTGAGTAATATAAAAAATTTATAATTAATATAAATAATATTTATATTCTTACTACATTTCAATTAAATCCTTTTATTAGAAATTAATATTTGCTTTAGCCTCTTTGAATTGTTATCAATACCTCTCTAAATAAGTTAGATTCCATTTGGATCGATGTTGGGAGCTCTCTAACCTTCATGTTTCACAAATTCCTTTTGAGTTTTCTTGCAATTGTTAGGTGAAAATCTGAAAGCAACATTCACTGTGTGTGTATCTGTACAAGTCCTTAACGGAGTTTCAACGATGTGAAAAAAAATAAATACTTTCACTCACTACAACTTGATAACATCTCACTTTTTACATTTTTTTTAATTACTTCCTTTTTTATTTTAAAATTATCTTTCATAAATATATAGAATATATTTTAAAAATTTAAATTTTGAAACACACTTAAAATTTAAATTTTGTGGAAGTAATATTTTACACAAATGCAAAATAATGCTTTTAGAATTTAAATTTTGGAATCATATTTTATATAAATATAAATTATATATTTAGAATTTAAATTTTAAAAATGTAAAAATATTTTTTAAAAATCTAAATTTTGAAAATATAAAAATATACTGCAAGAATTTAAATTACAGAAATATAGTTTATACAAATATAAAATAATGCTTATAAAATTTAAATTTTAAAAACTTAAAAATATATTTTTAATTTCAATTTCAGAAATATAAAATATATTTTTAAAATTTAAATTCAGAAAAATACATTTTATATAAATATAAAAATAATATTTTAAAATTTTAAAAATATATTTTATATACTTTTAAAAAAAATTAAATATATAGGAGTGTAGTTAGATAATAAAAAAAAAAAAGTTGCCAAAATAATCCCCTATCATCTCATACGTCATGTCCAATATTTTCTGCAAGCAGATGTTGCCGTGGAGTTTGTGTAAACATGGTCCAAAGTTTAACCAAACACTTTTGTTGTTGCATTGGCGTACCTTGTTGGTCCAAATCGGTGTAAAATTCATCTTTGATATGATATTAAAGTACCCAATTCTCAAAAGTACATTTTTTTTATATATTTAACATTTTATATAATACTATTATATTTATTTTAGTAATTTTATTTTTTAAAATAATTTTATTTTTTCTTATACATTCATATTTTAAAATTAATTTTATCAAAACAAAGATTATTCAACTTTAAACTAAATAGGTACATACATAAAATTATTTTAAAAATAATTTATATTAAAATTATTTTATTTAATATTTTTTTAAACAAATAAATTTTATTAATTCAATCATTAGATTAATATATTTTATTTATAAATAATATTTATAAAATTATTTAAAATTAATATTTTATTATATAATTTTATTTTAATGGATAATATATATTTTTAGTATAAATTAATTTAAATATATTTAATAAAATATCAATTTTTTTAAACTTCACACAATAAAATTTTTTAATTTTACTGTTAAATTATAAATTATTCTTAAATAATTTGATCTTTCTTTATATATTTATATATATATATATTATGAGATCAATAAATATCAAAAATTAAATTTATAAATTTTACTAAAATGAAAATTAATAACAAATTATTGAATTATTTAATATTATCTTTACAATTATATAAATAAAATGTTAAATAATTTAACCATTCATAAATATATTATTTGATGGTAGATATTTATTTATATTTTAAATAATATATTTATATTAAAATAACATAGCACAACAAAATATCCATTTTTAATTTATATAAAATTTAATAAATAATTTTTAAAAAACTTTTAATTGAACAACTAAATTATTCAATTTCATATATTAAAAAATTATTAAACATAAATTTATAAATTTAATACCTGAATCCATTGATCTTATTTCATACATACCTATATAATTGTTGTCAATGTTTAAGCGAATTATTTTTAATTTGATCCAAATAAAAAATTTGGGGTATTTTTTGAATTTCAAAAGGTTAGGGGACCATCAATCCACCTCCCCACTTTAATTGGACCTCTCCTCTAAGGTGGTTTGGCCCTACCCAAAGACATATTAGGGGGCTGAAAAAGCTTGGAAGCAAGTGAAAATGGACAATTTTCCTAATAAACTTGATTATTTATCTAACATTTTTTTATATTGAATTCCCTAGTCTTAATATTGGTGACCTTCAAAAAAATAAATAACCAAAATATGACCAAATTAATTAACCTTCCACATTAGTAATTCACAATAGTAAAGTACACAAGAAAATTTTAAATGATTCAACAGCACTTCCTTTATACAACTTTGTATCAAACATTGGATTATGCGATTTGAAAAGGAATCTTAACACAAGAGTTTAAATTTATATTTCCTTAGTTCCTTTTTCTCAAACGACATTTGTCTTAACCATAGGCAATATCATCTTGTGGTCCCTCCCTCATATTCTCTTAGATGGCATGTTCTTGAACAGATAGAAAGATTGAACTGTGGTTCATATGTATGTAGGCTTACACATAACATTATTCCAACATTGCATGCAAAAGAAAAAATTAAAAATGTAATAAAGACTCGCACGTGATGACGTGAACGGTGCAAAAATGGACGAAAAAAGGGACCATATAAATGTTACTTCATTTAAATTTTGAGCTTAGATTGCTATCTTCTCTTGATGTGTTGGCTTTATTTATTTATTTATTTACCTTGAAATGAGTTTCTTTAATATCCATGAGAAGACAATGGAAGAAACATATTGGTGGGGTGGCCACTATCATAATGGTTTCCAACTTATACCAAAATCAACATAACCCATCATGTATAACATTATTTGATTGATTTCATGATTTGTGATACAAAATATTAGGGTCCAATTAGAAGACACTTTCACTTGCCAAAACTCATTGGGACCCCCCAATTGGGTGATGCTTGAGAGGAGGAATTATCATAGCAAGAAAATATTGCTAATGGACAGTGAAAACTCAGCTAGGGTTTCCTTTAGTAGTAGGATATCACTTGGTTGATTCTGAGTTCTTGTAGTCAAGTGATATTTGTTTGTCCTCTTCATGAGGGCATCATATATAATTAAAGAATGATGATGACTTATCTATGTATTTACCACAAGTACATGGTAGCATGCTTCCATTAAAAAAATCACACAATGTGAAGAAAAATTATGTGGTTTAGATTTAGTTGAACAAACTAGAAAGCATGAACACTCACTCATGCCAACCAAAGGTGGGGTTTGTTCAGGATATACAAGAACGTTGGAAATTATCATATATTCTAATTAATTTTAAAAAGAAAAAAATGTTAATTTTCAATACTTAAAGCTGATATTAAATATTTAAAAGTTGTAATTTTTTATTGAAAACATAAATATTTGTTACATAAAAAATATTAAAATATAATAAGTACCTTTTTCCAATAAAAAGGATGCTTAAAATCAATTCTAAAGATTGGGATTAACAAAACCGTCTTAAGAAAACATTCCTAGGATCACATCATATTCACATAACTCTCTAATTATGTCTCAAATTATTCGGTTCAGTTTGTCCACTATTATTGACAAGAAATAAAGATTTTTTTTTTCTTATCCAAGAGATTCTGTTTTCTAAGAAGAGATGGATGCTAACCCCGTCACAATCCGTGGCAAACAGTTGCACATGAAGAACTACGTAAGAGATAAGTTGTTATCCATGTGTAAACAAATAAAATAAAAATTGAAGTTTAGTCTTTTGTCTTGTATTTCCTTTCTGTTACCCATGTGAGGGTATGAAAAGAGGACATTATAGCATTAGTACAAACTATAAATTTTGTAATACAAAGATAATGTTGAAATGACATGTTTTAGCATTGAAGTCACCTTTAGACACCCCTTCTCTTTTCGTCTTTTCTTTATAGTTTCTTTCTTTTGCTAAACAAGCTTTTTAGAAAGTGAAATCTTAAGCTATAATGAATAAAACAAATATTAAGTCTTTTGTGGAAATATTCCCTTTCAAACTAATCAACTATACAAAACTCAAGGATGATTACAATAGTATTATATGAAAGAGAAAGAACATTGAAAGATTCAACAAATATGAAGTTTGCTAATCATTGTCTTAATTGCAAGCTGCGTTTTAAGAAGATTGACATGAGTTCATTGGCAGTCCACGTCACCAAAGATAGATTTCTGAGATGTCTGAATGAGTCTTTGTCCAGTGATGGTAGGAATGAGACACATCCTGCCAGTAATGTCAAAAAGTATGGACAAATGTAAAAAATGGAGAAAAATTTAAACAATGGATATAAAATTGCAATTAAATGTTATAATAAGAATCTGTTTTGTAGCTATTTTTTTTATCGTGAGACTCAATGATGCCAAATCTAAAGTTTGAGAACAAAATGGAGACAACTAATCCTTTCAGGACAAAAGTTAAAGTTTGGCATGGCTTGGTAGATGGCAAAAATTTTCATACCTGAATTTTTTATGAGACATAACAATGAATATGAAGCTAGCACTCTTTCCTCAACATCTTTATCATATTTCAAGGATTGTAGCAATTGTGGCCTTAAGATTGAGAGAACCATTGGTTGTAACTTTCTATCTTCAACTAAGTTGAGATAGTTGCTCATCCATGAAATAGTTATAAGGCTTGCTCGTGCTAAACATGGGATGCCATTGGCTATGCAATCTGCAAGTGCTGATAGCAAATTCTTTTTTCCACTTTTGAACAATACATAAGCTGCTCTTTTTTGCCAAGTTTCAGCTTCTTCTTCTTCCTCATCATTCTAACCAATGACATGAAACCAATCAATAATTTTGAAGTGCTAAAAGTAGAAACAACCAGTACTAGAAGCTTGTTCTTATGTGTGAAGTAAAGCAATTAAAACATTACATGTTACATAAATACAGTTTTTAGCCTAAGTTTACCTTGTGAATTGAATCATAAACAACGATTTCCTTGCCAAGAAATGAATTCTCTAAGCAAGTTTCTTGGAAACCAGCTTTTTTTAAAAGCAATTTTTCCATTAATGATTCCCCTGAATAAGAAAAGTGGCCTCCTAATAAGAGTAGAGCTTGTGCTGATTGCTGTTGAACTCTATCATTACATATTTGATAATTTAAAGATGCTACAAGTGCCTTAATCGCTTCGGCTCTATATAAGCTTCCCTTGAAAGGATCTTCCTGCAACACAACTGCTATTGCATTTGTGAACTCTTCAAGATATGTAAATCAATCTAACATAGAACAGTGAAGGGTCTAAAAAAAATTATGATTTTAAAAATAATGGAAGTCACAGAACTTAGTTCGCTATGCATAATAATCAATAATTCCATATAAGCACCACTAAGTTGAATGAAATAGAATTACCATAAGATCAAGCAGCAATAGTATCACTGCAACTAAAGGGCGTTGTTCAGGTGGAGCCTTCTGAAGGTAAATGAAGAAAATGTGCATTATGCTTAATCCACCCCATCCATGTTTAAGTGCTCTCAAGAAATTTACAATCTTGGTTCTTCTGGTATGATTCCAAAACAATGTCAACATTTTATGATTGGAAAAAAAAGGTCAAACAAAGAAAAATATATCTGGAAAAGTAAGTAAGTAATAAGTGCATACCTATCTAGGTAGAGCAACTCAGCTAGCACAGAAAAGGCACATCCAATGGAATTTTGTTTACTACAAAGAACAATGAGTTCAAGTAATGAAGTCTTGTTTATAGTGTCAGCTAGAAAACTCCTGCAGCTTCCTTCGGCTCGAATGCAACACAAAATTATCATAGCAGCATTGTTCCTCTCATGTATCTCTCCTTCTTCAATTCTTCTCATTAGAAGGGTCAATCCCCCAAGTGAAAGAACCTGCCTAGCATTCTCTAAATTCTTGTCTTCATCAAAACCAGTAAGAAGTTGGTCCAAAACATAAAATGCTGCCACTTGAGGACTGCATTGTACTGTGAAGAGGGTCTGCAATTTGTCTCCAAATTCCAATACTCTAAGTATCAGTGGCACCCATTCCGAAGATAGCATCTGTTTTGCCTGTGGCTTTGACAGATAAAGCAGCACTGCAGCTTTTAGAAACAGACTAGTGCTTCTTAGAAGCCTCACAAATATTTCTAGTTGAGGATCACAGTTCAGAATAATTTGTCTAATTGCATTGTTCCTCACTGTTAATTCTGCTAAAATTGATATAATCAATTCAAGAATCTCATCCTCAGTTGAGGCAAATAACACCTCTAGGATAGCTTCAACTACACTAGGTTGTGTCAGGGCTTCTTGAATGAGAGGATCACCAGGAGAGTTCAACCAAGCTTTGGTAATTATGCGAATAGCAAATTCGCATTCACTTAGAACATCTGATGAACTTATAGTTGTAATAGCTCCAACAAAGTCTCTTGAAAGAGTAATTGAAGCATTCTTGGATCTGTAGTTGCCATTCTCCAAGCTTTCCTTTGGTATGAATCTGCAAGAAGAAAAGCAGTGAAGATAGTCCAATCTCTGCGTTGCAGGCCATAATTGAACTTGATTCTTGTCAATCTGGCTTGATGATCTTCCAGCAGAGATCCTATCTTCTTTCTGTCAACAGTGACAAAGGAGATAAAACTTATGAAATGCAATTCTACATCTTGAATCAGAAGATTTTCATCTATGGATTGAAGGCATTGAAACTAACCTGAACTGAACAGCATTTGTACTCGTCTCCATACAACCCTTCATCAATCTCTAAGCCTTTAGTAGTTGTCAACACTCTACTTTGATCACCAAGACTGATAAGTTGCTGCTCTAGTTTGGGGCCAAACACTGTCTTGTATCTGTTGCAAAGAACCAAATACATAGAAAAGCACATAAATAACTTCAAATTGCAAATATTTGTTTCTTATAAGAAGATGGTTGCTGTGGTGTATGTAAGATGTTCATATTACTTACAAGTTTGGGTTGATCGAGGAACTTGAAACAAAGGAATCGGAAGACCTTCTTCTTGATGATCTATAACTTGGCCTTGATGGCAAAGAGACATTAGGAAGAGGAGGCTCACTAGCCCCAACTTTAAGCCATTGCTTATAGTACGAAGCAAACAGAGTAGTCCCAGAATCCATTTTTTCCTTGTAAACTTTGCTCAGCACCTTCATTTTCTTTTCCTTCTCACCATGATCTTCATTTGAAAGGAACTCAAGCTCTGTGGTGTACCAAATTTTAAGATGGAGAAGATGGGGAAGAAACAAATGCTCCCAAAGGTCAGGAAGCAAGTAGGTTCGAGCCAAACTTGGAGAATCACAAAACACTTGAAGTAAATGCTTAGAGGAAACCCTGTCATTTTTCTGCAGCTTGTAAGCTATTGCCAAGTATAGTTGAGCACAGGCAGCAAGATGTGAATTTTGTACACAAGTTGAAGAAGCATCCCTAGACGTTTTAGAATTCAAAGAAGCAACAATGGTTAAAATCTCAATGGAATTCCTCAAGCTTTTGATCATTGTAACCTGTTCCTTTCTTCCTTGAATTTCTATTAATCTATCAACTTTTTTCATACCCAATTCCATCTTCACAAAAGCCTCATCATCACCTGAATCCTTTCTTCTTCTTCTTCTTTTGTCCAAGAAAGAATCACACTTGTCTCGGATTTTTTCCCTGAAATGATCATCTTTAACATATCTTCCTATATAGCCACTGAGGATAGCAATCACTGCTCTAAGGGCAGCTTCATCCATCAAGGGTCCTACCATTCTTGAACCTGCTGACACCAATGACTTAGACTTTGATCTTTCAGAAGCTGAACCTGCCTTTTTGAATTCAGATGAAGAAGACACACTTCTTGCTGTGGTCTTGTGCTTTGAGGAACCAACGGTTTTTGGATCATGACAGATGTATGCAGCAAGTGGTTTTTTCTCATGTTGTGAGAGTTTGTGTTTTGGCTTCTCTTGGTGTGAATATTGGGCAAGGTGTGTATGGTGGAAGGGTCCTTCTTGTGAGGGAATTTCTCCAAAGAACTCCATATGTTGCTAAATGGGACTTGGGTTGAGAGAGAAGTTTGAAGCAACAAGAGCTTCAATGACATTCTTGGAACCCAAAACAAATATAAGATAATCACAGGGACAGCTAGCTTAGCTATAGGAGAATAGAGGCAATGCAATGAAGACAAACAAAGGATTGGATTTGGTGAACGGTGAATGGTGAATCTTTTAAGCTAAATTTTAAATTGTAAGGTTGTGTTCTATAATAGCCAAGAACATTTTGGAACAGTCTTACACATCTAGTGAAGAGAAATTATTTTTGTACAATAATTTTACAAGCTAGAGTGAAATGAGAAATAAGAAAGAAAAGAATTTAAGTGATGCTACTAAAAAAGGTCAGAGAATAAAAAGGTTGTAAAAATTTATCATATAAATAATATACTCTGCAGTGAAATTGTAGCCACTTTTCTATATAGGCACTTGCAATCATAATTTAATTAGAGCAAACAGAATAGTACTTTTGAGTCAATAAACTGTTGCAATAAAAAGTATTTTATTACTACCAATAATAAAATTTATTTTAATTTTGCAATTATTATTTTTTCATTGACAACACTGTACTTTCTATTTAACTTTGCTTGTGCAGTTCTGCTGGTTTTTTCTGTCAGATAGTGGTTTTGGTTGGTTCTGACTTCTGATGCGTTGTTGTTTGGCTTCTTTGGTTTGAATATGCATTTTGTATTACTATCATGTAATTATTTACAAGCGTTTAATAAGCATTACATATCTCTTAATATACGTACTTTTTGTTTTCATTTAAGTAATAGTGAAGAATCTATTATAATTATAAATTTTAATGTAATTACATTATATGAGAATATAGAGTATTTAAAAGTAATTACAAATAAGCATGTTTATAATTTTATCTTTATAAATATTTCTTTTTGGTATTTAATTAAATAACAGTGGCATTGTGAGAGGATTAAAATTATTTGCTGATGAGAGAATCCCTTTATAATTGTAATATATTAATTATTATCTCTAAAATCTTTCACTTCATACGTAATAAGAATATAAATTGACCTTTTTAGTTCATTTGATATATGGGGGTTAAAAGTAAAGAAAAAAATCACGAATAAGTTTTATTTATAAAAATTGTGTTAAAAATTTCTCTCTAAACTTTTCATCTCACCCCTTGTCAAACTGATCCCATGGAAGTAAATTTTTTGGAAATTATTTTTTTGTTCCTTCTCTCACCTTATTTTATTTATTTTGGAAATTATGAATATTAAAGATACCTTTGGTAAAATTAGTTGAAAGTTGGAAAGTTAAATAAAAATTAAAAATTAATAAACTATTTATTAAATAATTTTTTTAATAAAATTATCTGATAAATATAAAATAAAAATAAAAAATATAATAAAATAATGAATTAAAACATAATAAATAGACTATATTTTTTAATAAAAATATATTAAAATTTAATTTATTTTTATTTTTTAAAATAAAAATATTATTTTTAATTTTTACATAATTAAATTTTAAATAAATAATTTTTAAAAATAATTTTTTTTATAATTTTAATTTTTATCAAACGATTTAATATTTTTTAATAAATAAAATAAATATATAATAATTAAAATAAAAAATATAAATTAAAATATAATATTTTATGATAATAAAAAAATTAGTATATCAAAATTAATAATATTATTATAAAAAATCAAATAATATTAAATTTATAAAAATAAATAAATAAAATATTAAATTATAAAAATATATTAAGATAAAAAAACAAAATATTCTATATAAAAATTAAAAAAATATAAAAATAATTTAAAATAACTTTTTTAAAAATACCAACTATTAAAATAAGTTACTTTATCATTAACAAATTTAAAGCGTCTTAATAAATTTTATCAGCTGATAATTTAAATTTTAAACTACTTAAAATATCTTAACAAAAGCATTTTCAAATCTTTCTTATCCAATAGTAAGAAATTACTTTTTAAGATATAAAAATCATTCTAAAAGGTGCTTTATTTCTTTTAATAAAATATTTTTTTATGTACACAGTTAAAATTTAAATTCCTATGAACATATTTAAAAAAATATAACTATTTAAAAACTGTGGGTTAAATCACGGTGGTTTAAGCATACTTTTGGTAAATTAATAAATAGAATTAGAGACAATTAAGATTAATTCAATTGAAAGGACCTAAAAATTTTGATTAAAGATGTTAGTCTGATTCTCGTTAGGATAAATTAAAAAATACAATTGATATTATTGTTTATATTAACATTATTTTTAACATCCTATTAAAAGGTTTGTTCTTGTTAACATTGATAAAGATAGGTATAGATTTCAATAATCGTTAAAGTCGTTAGATACCTTCAGTTTGAACTTGGAATACAATATTCCCTTCTCTTAAGCTTTTTTCAACAAAAGAAAATATAAACATGACAGAGTGTGCACGTAACACAAATCAAATAAAAAAAAATAAGAAGAGTGTTACCTGCACAAACGACAAGATCTTAGATGCAGCAATGACTCGATCTTTTCTGTGTCTCGATAAACAAAATGGGCTTAAGATTTATAATTTGTTTGCATGAAAACAGAGAAAATAAATATAAGAGATCTAAAGGAATAGTATATTTTTCATTTAACTAAAAAAGTTTATTTTATTAAACAAATTGAAGGTTAGAGTCTTGTTCAAGACATTGGTTAATGTCTTAATGGATTAATAAAAAAATATTTATTAAAACCTTGTGTGCGTACTGTAAATCAAGATGATTTGAATAAAAAATAATCAAAATTAATATACTTTCTCTAATTTATAATGAGTATCATTTTAATAATTTTTATTTTTTAAAATTTATTTATCATTTTTCAATTTCAATAATTTTTTCTAATTTTACTCTTAAATAATTATTATAAAAATTAAAGTAAGAAATTTATAAAAAGTTATAAAATATAAGAAGTATAATAAAAAAAATTGTATGATAGTAATTTTTTAAAATAAAAATAATTATATTTTTAACTCTGTTTTATAACTTTAAACAAAATTTCTTTTGAGCGAAAGGGAGTGAAAATAAAAAATAAAATAATATAAGTTACTAAAAGTTAAATTGCATAACAATTGTAAATACTTGTTTATTTGTTTAAACAACATTTCTTTTAAGCCAAAGGGAGTAAAAGAAAAAAGTATAAGTAACCAAAAGTTAAATTGCATAACTATTATAAATCCTTGTTTATTTTTTAATTTGAAAATAACATATAAATTAAGAAATATAATTGGTATTATTGTTTATATTAATTTTTTTAATTTTTTAAAAATTATTATTATTTATTTTATTTATAAGAAGACTATAACATATTTAGAATTTATGTGAAGATAAAAGCATAATTTAAAATAATTAACATTATTTTAATTTTTCAAATATATATATATATATATATATATTATATATTTTTCTCAAAAATAGATAGATAAAAAATGAAAGTGTATATAACATTCTTATAAAAATCTTGTTAATCAGTACTATAAAACATTATTTAAACATATATAAATAAAATATTTTATTAGTAATCTTAATAAATGTGTTAGAAATATTTTTTAATAAAAATTATATAGTTTTAATTTTTTACCTAATATTTTGAAAGTACTGATTAGTATTATTTTTATAAAACAATAGCTGACAAGACTTGCTGTAATTATAATCTGATCAACCAGGTCAGTTGTTTATGAAACCTAAAATTATCTGACCAGATTAGCACTAAGGTTGTCCTAACAAAAAAAAAAATGCAAATCGGTATTTTTTTTTTTCAAAAGCAATGTGGTATATCTAGCTTGTTTGTTTTGCTTCAAACAAATTAACTCTTTTTAAGATAGTTTTACGTTAAAAATAATTAGAAGAATCACAAATATATAGCATACAATAAGTAATAGGATCGTTCTACAATTTCAATCTCCTTTCAACAGAATCTAAATGATACGACTTCCTGAATTTCGATACTTGACAAACAAAATGATAAAAGTCTTCTTTCATAAAATTTATCCAAGAATCAAATCAAAACTACCTTTAAAACACAAAACGGATATATTTAGGTTATCTCACTTGAATAAAAAAATTTATAATATATATATATATATTATAATATAATTCAACAATTTTATTAATAAATTTTATATTCTATATTAGATTATTAAATTATGTAAGAATTAAAATTTAACATATGATTGTATTAATAAATTTTATATTCTATATTAAATTATTAAATTATGTAACATATAATATTAATGGATTTTGATTTATATATAAGTTATTTTAAATTTAATCTAAAAAAATGAGTGGACCAATTGAAAATTTAAGTTTATATTTAATATTGTTGAAAATAAAAAAAAATGAATTCCAAAACTCTTTTTCACAAGAAGCAACAACTTATTGCTTACACTTTGATATAAAAGCAACAATTTCAAAGTTTTGAAATCCTTAATAATCATATTTAACTGGAACGGGAATATTTTTATGTGAAAAATACATATTTCTGTAAAAAAAAAAAAACAATTACTTATGAGAAAACGTTGGTTTAGGGCTTAGGCATTTTAACTGAGAAACAAATATGCAGGAAGGCTTGTTTGACATTCTTTTTGTTGCTTTTTACATGTCCAATTAAAAGAATAATACATAGATTAAAAAATTGATAAAGAATTAAATTTTAAAAATAAAATTTTATTGATTAAAAATTTTGTGAACTAAAATTGTACATAACTAAACTTAAAAAGATAAAAAAAACATAATTAAACCTAAAATTATTTTAAATTTCTAATATAATATCCATTACTATCTTTTTTTATTTATGATAAATATTTGATAATTAAGTATAAATAAAATCATAATTAATAATTAATACCATGTTAAAAGTTTAAGTAAACAAATAAATAGAAACATAATCTTAATTTTAATAGTGGATAGATAAACACATCAGTAATTTGTTTTTTAAAACATTTTTATTTTAAAAAATAACATAAATTGTTTGAGAAAATATATTTTTAAAATATGTTTGAAAGTTGGATTTTAAAAGTGAATGATAAATATTTCATTTTTTAATTTAAAAATTATATAATATTTATAAAAAGTAAATAAAAAATTAACAGGACATGATAGCTTGGTTTGATGGTTTTGCTGGTATGGGATATGGTGAGGGATAAATGGTGATTCTTGAGCCTACATTTTTATTTTTCCTTTCAATTCATAAACTTCATGTGTGGATCAAACCAAGTTTTTTTTCTTTTTCTTAAAATTTAATATTCATCGTTGGATATTGCAAACCTGGGGCTAGAGATGGAAAAGGATCAATCTGCAACTTTAATAACTTGAATTGCATAATAGCAATTAGGTAATAAAAGACTACTCAGTACTCAGCAGTAAATCTCTCCCCCATGGCACACACGAGGAATTTCTATTTTAAAATATAAAATATAAAATTTATTTTTAAATAATTATTTATTACAGATTTTTTTTATACAATTTGATCTGTTATAAATCTTGTTAATATATTTAAAAGTTTATAATATAATATGGCGAGTAAGTAGATTTAATATATATATATATATAATAAAAACGAATAGGTTTAAAGTTTTATTATTATATTAAAATAAATATAATATGTTAAAATAAATTATCAAATTATAATAAAAATATATATAAACAATTTTTTAATAAATTTAATAGACTTTTTTTATGAGTCAAGTCTATTTATTTAGTTTAAAATTTTTAAAAAGTTTGGGTCTATCTTTTAATAAATTAATTAAATTAAGTCAAGTTTTAAGCATTTCATACCAAGTCCATACTATACTGTTTGACTGATCATTCTTTACTTTCAATTATTTCCATACTAAAATCGTCTAATATTTATTTATTTTTCAAATTTATTATAAAAACCAAAAATCTAAAAATGTAATAAACAAATTAAGCCTGAAACTCCCCGAATAAGGTAAGATCACAAAAGCAAATATGATAATAGGTAAAGTCTCAGTTGAGTATTATCCTTCCTGTTTAAAACAAAAATAATAATAGATAAAGTAGTAGCAGAGTATTATCTTTACTTGGTTTAATGAGTAATAATTTTCATCTATATTTTTATATTTTATATATATATCTAAATTTTTATACTTGTCTTTTTTATCCACAATTTATTTAATTAAATATGAATTTTTACACTTTTTTATTAATTAATAGATAGTTACTATTATTATAAAATAAAAAATTCATTAAAACTACATGCAGAAATTTTACTGTTGAATTTTAAAAAATAATAATATAATTTTAAAAAATTTCTTTTAATTTGTCAAAAATCTAAGCTTTAGTTTTTATTTTTTATATTTATATTTTATTTTAATTATATATATATATAATAATCAATATTTATTCTTCCATCTATATCTCATATCTTTGAAATTTTGCAAATATTTATCTATATCTAGATTCAAATCTATGAAGAGGTATTTACCATATCTATTATAAATATTTTTTAGATATCCAATAAATATAGGATCAATTGTCATTTCTACTCAATAAGAAAGAAAGTAACTTCCTTATTATTTATTGGGATAAAAATAAATTAAATTCAACTGTTTTATTTTCAATTTTTCAATCTTATGTAGCTGGCGCAGAAATTTAAAGGATAAAAATTAAAAAAAAATTAAGAGGAATGAATTCATTACTACAATTACAAAAATCTATTTGAAAAAAGAATAATTTGTTGCATATGTAACCAAAAAAAAATATATGTATTAAACAGAAATTTTTTATTTTTAAATTTCCTATCAGATATATATAAAATAAGAAATTTGATTTATTTAATATAAACCATTTTTAAAGCCTAACTTAGTTTTTATAAAAGTCTAACCTAAATATACATTTAAAAATCTATTTTATAGACGTAAAAAAATTTTATAATAAAATATTTCAAATTTGTAAAAAACTTACTTCCAAATAAACTAATAACTCCAGATTTATATATGCTAGCAAACTTGAGTTTTTAAATAAAATAATAAATGCATAACCTCAAAATATTATGTTAAATATTTAATATTAATAAATTATTATTTGCTTAAAAGTTGATATATTATGATTAAAAGACTTTTCAAGTGACCTGAAACTTAAGTTTTTCTTACATAAATTTTTTAAAAAAATTTAACCTAACATATTCAATAAACAACTATAATCCAACTTAAAACTAATCTAAATTAGAATTTTGTTAAGTTCAGCTCTTAAAATTATTTTGAAGTATATAAAAGTAAAAAAATAAAATTTAAAACATATCTTACACTTTTAGAAATCTATAATTTCATTAACTTTTTTAACCATACTTTCATTTAATAATTATATATCAACTAATTACAATTATTTTTATAATTTATCACTTTTCTCCTTTTATGTGTCACTTTTTTCCTTTTTCTTCTGTCTCTTAACATTTAAATAGAATAAATAACAATATTTTAAGCAAAATATAATATCTTTCATCATTAATAACTTGTTAATTTGTGTACATAACATTAATTAACAAAATATTTGAAACAGAAATAGTAGAATCCATGTAATTAAAGGAAGATCCTATATTTAATTTCTCTTTTTAAAAAATAGAGCAAATTTCTTCAACAAAACGTATAAGAAATTATTTTAAAAATAGTAGGGCATGTTGATTACAAAGGTGGAAAGAGATAAACTTTCCTGTTTTGATAATTATACAGATGAGTAGGTGGGAGTGAATCAATCACCTTTAAAATTTGCACTATATATGTTAAGTCATAAAGAAAAAGACTATGGTATGGTTATTACTTATATTATTACAGTTTTCTAGCTTTGTTGTAATGTACAGAATCTCTGAGGGAAGATGAAGATGAAGAAGATGAGATCCCAGAGCGGTTAAATTCGGCCTTATCCTTGCTGAAAGCCTTGTGGACATCATCTTTAAGTTCCATGAAACGCATCCTTTTGATTCTTTGTTCTTCATTTGTTCCTTTCTCAAGGTAGAACAAATCAGGAAGATCATCCTCCATGAACTTATCCAGCACTTCTGAGCAATGAGGAAAGTATCGCCGACCCATTTCCACTGTCACCGTAACAACATATTTAGGATATTAGGTTTCACAACTCTACTCACAAACATACACAACTAGCTACATAATTTATCCAAGAGGAAAATAAACCTAAAAAAGGGGAGTGTTAACATTGGTCTTTTGAACTGATTTTTTTAAGCAACTAAATATAATATAATTATATTGCAAAAGAAAGCAACTAAATCATTCTTAGATACTTCAAATTAGCCATATGAACTGAAAATTGAAAAAAAATAATCACTGTAAAGATTTTGCATCTTTAAAAGCCCATCACAGACATAGACAAAGTTGAAATATAGTGATGTCGGTGGTTTGGGTTTGACAGGAATTTTGCATCCCTTGAACCGGAAAACCACTTTTAACATGTACCCCTGCCCATATTCAAATAAAAACACTCAAAATTGAAATTTTTAATCATAAAGAATATTATTAAATAAGCAAAAAAAAACTTGGTGAAAAAAAATGCAAAATAGCTGCCAGAAATAGAGCATGCATAAAGCATAATTGATCTCATTACCTAACTGGCTACCTATTTGAATGACACCCCAGACACACGTCAAGAGCAGGCAATTTCAAGTGTTCACTTGAAATTACACCAAAGGATACTTTGAAAAACGAAAAAGGAAACAATTGATTAATTACAACAAATGGTGATAATAAATTGAAATTTAACTATAATAAATACTGCAATTACCTGTTTTCATAAGGGCTTCCATCCTACAAAGAAGTCTTTTATTTTGCATTATAGGAGTCTCATTGAGATCAACCTCCCTTAAGTTGCCATTTGAATCTTTTGATGCAGAAAGACCAGCAAACTCAGCTGTTGTCTCAGCATGTGCAATGTCCATGGCTAGTTTGGCTTCTGAAGGGAAAAAGAGTCTAGCAAATGCCACTGCAGTAGACAGCAAGCAACACTTATTATTTGATGATGCAAGCATAAAATATCCCATGAACACAGTAAAATCAGTTAACAACAATCAAAAAAGAAAAGATACATTAGATCTCTTAAGAGAATTCAATAACCAGCATCAAATAAGACAGGCCTCAAACAGAAAAATGATTTTTGACAAACACCAGCTCCCCTATCTTTCTGCCATAAGGAGGTGACCATCCAGTGCTTCTGCGTTTAAAAATTACCAAACTTTTCTTCTTAAATGTTGATTGAATTAAAGATGGAATGAAGAATATCCATGTCAACATTATCATCCCTCAAAGGCATTCAGTTAGAGATACAAAACAAATAGTTTAAGAAACTACACTAAGCTTGACTCGGCCTCAACCAAGATGTAAGCCACAGTTAATTCATATCAAGATACAATACAAATTGTGGTTTGCCAATCTCAAAACTTCTTTAGTAAACTAATCCCCACAGCCTATTTGAGGCCATAATTTTTATCTAATATTTGCATTTCTTCTACATGTCCAACATTTTGAGTTAAACACTTGTTTCCATGGTAACAGTCCAATCTCAAGTCATGGATCATGGTGCATATCTTTTTTGGGTTAACAAAACATAAAACTTTTGAATCTATGGTGTAAAGTAATCCCTTTAGTAGATAATTTGCCAAAAAACTAAAAAGAACTCCTTATTTCCAAATCTCAAAACAACAGAAAATTTATAAAACCTAAAAACTTGATCTGGAGATTATAGGTAACCACAACATCGTTCCATTTCAAAAGATTCAACTCAAATTATATTAGATAAAATCAGGCCAACACTTCATTGCATTGTCTGAATTCTATCAGTCCTGCATTACATTGCATAGAATAGGTAACACAAACAGTTAGACAACAAAAACCAACAAAGCAAGATTCTCAACTGGTCAGTCCTGAGGTACAAGCACCCAAGGGTTGGAAGGCCCAATCCAAACCCAAAAAATTCATAAATGTCCTTCCATGTGTTCTGTGCAAATAATTTTCCTCCAAAAGAGGAAGCAAGGTTCCTAATTACCAACAAGTCAAAAAGAAAAGAAGAAAGATATATAGAAAGAAAAGAAAATAAGAACATAATTATGTGCAACTATACCATTACTATTTCTGTATTATGCGACACAAGTTTGGGAAATTTCACTCCAAGGCATGTACCCAAAGAATTTAAAGCCTAGATGCCACATCAATGACAATTTATAGAACACAAGCAAGAAGCAAAAGAACATCATCCATGATACCATACCTCTGTTCTCAAGGTATAGTAGCTTCATGTGGAGATCATCAGTCACGGTTTGGGAAGACATACAGGCATCCCCAGCCAATGGATTCCTACGCATTTCTCTTTCAAGAACATCAATGCATATGCGATCTTTGTTTGTTTCTTTCCCCTGTTCAGTTTTTGCATGATAATCCTTTGGCCTTGTCAACCTCCTACAGATACTAACAGCACTCTGACCATCAAAAGTCACGTCTGATGCACAAGCCCCTTTTGTAAGAAGGGATACTATAATGGAAGGCTCCTTCCGCATGGCAGCAATGTGAAGCACTGTGTACCCCCGAGAATTCCGAAGATTGACATTAGCCAGACCCAAACTAAGTACCTCGGAAACAACCTTAGGGTCACAGTAGGCTGCAGCATAGTGGAGAGCATTGGCTTCATCTAAAGTAATGTCCGACTCATTTAAAAGAAGTTTAACAAGCTCAACATCATCCGAGTCCAATGCCTTGTGTATTCTAGTTATTCGTTTTAGAGACAAAGCATCCACTACAGATGCATCATTTTCAACATCTTGCTGAGGTGTACGGCGGAGCAATTTAACCTTTTCTGAGAGCTCATGGGGAAGCTCTTTCTCAATTGAAATCTGGTCAAGGTCTGATCTGGCCACCCTGTCAATACATTGAGTGACAAGTTGACTCAACTGACAATGGAAAGCAACTGTGAGGATTGGGATGACATCTTCCACAAGAGCCTTTCCTACAAAGTTAAGAAGACGTCGCTGCAAAAATTGAAGTATTAATTAGTTCCTTAATTCTTCAGCTTGATCAGACACAATATTGCTTGTAATTTAGATGTGAAATTAATTTGCAAGTAATTTCCCAAGCAATAGCACAAAAAGTGAAGTCCATGTATTCAATAATTGAAAATATGGAGCTAAATGCAATGCTTAACAAGAGGCTAGGTACAAGCCATTACTAAAACAAAGCAAGATATATAGTAAATTAATTATTGAGTTCAACTTCATACTCCTTCAGAATTGACAAATGTATAAGTTAGACCTAACAACCCAACGTACAGTAATGATTTTGTTTCAGAAAAGGAAAGTATTCAGATTGGAGCACTAGTACTACTACTTGCAAAAGTATACAAGGCTTGTATACAGTGATCAGCAATGGTTAAAACATAAAAGGAAACTAGTAACAAGGAAGTTTGATGAAATCAAATCTCAGTAAAGGACTATTACAATGGCCAATCATTTAGTTAAATTGAATGTGCTATGCGGCCGTCTTTTATGTCATGTAATCATAGATAGAATGTTTACCTGGAAAAGAGATACCAACTCTGGTATTTGAAAAATGGAAGATGCATACATCAACTCCACAGCAAAGTTAATTGCAGGTCTACAAGCATCATGTGCACACACATTGTCAACACAGGTAGACACCTCCATTGGAGAGGGCTTGAGTTTACCAGTATATACATAGCCAAGGAATATGAGGAAGGCTTCATATCCAACCTTGCCATAAGGCAACAAATCACTCATGCAGTACTTCAATTTTCCTTCTTTTTCTGATGATCCTTTCTCTCTCTTGAACAATTCATTAAAAAACTTACTCCTGGAGGCCAGAATACACCGATGAACACCAACCGCATTTCCTTCCACTATGATGTTGGCATCACTATAATCACAATCAGAATCAATCAAAAGATGCTCCAAATTGGAGCTAAGCTTACTCAAACTGATAACCTCAAGATTAGGTCCAGGATCAGAGCCATATGAAGAGCATATGTTGTGACTAACTGAGCCATTTGATAAATGGGAAGATGATGTAAAGCTCAAAGATGACGAGGGTTCAGCTGAATGAGCCATTTTTCAACTTGATAACCTAAGTGAACTTACAACATATCTTCAGATATCAAAGAACTTCACACCCCAAAGTTCCTTCCAAGAAAGAGTCCCAAAAACCTTTTAAGTTACCAATTGATGGATGGAATATGAATAAGACCTTGAATTTTCCAGCAAAGACCTAAAATCAAAAGCAACCTATAAAGAGAAACTATAGATGCTGTTTATACGATAAACACTTTGATCTGTATATGTGTCAGGAGCAAAATCTAAAGTCATATAACACACAAAATCCGATCCAACCCCTCACAAAACTATAACCAGGATTGGAAACACTCTCCAACAAAGTTCCTTAACTTCAAGGACAAAAGCTAAAGAGCCATTCTCTATCTCAAGAGCTAAAGCTCATACACACACATAAAACCCCAAATATTTGATATGTAAACAAAATTATAGCACAAGAAAAGTGCAAAAAGATCAAAAAGCCCCCTGTTTAAACTTCCAGAGCCACCAAAACAGCATAATCAAACCAACCCAAAACTGATCCAAACCAAAAACAGCAAAAAATTATTAGAAAAAAAAAAAGGAAAAAACTTGAACTTTCAATTACACAAGTATCCTAGAAAGGGAATCGCCACCCCACAGATAGAACCTCCCAGGTTTCCCAATCAGATCCATCCAAATCAGAAAAAGGTTTGAACTTTGATGCCCAGAACCCCAGAGAGAGAGAGAGAGAATCGTAATTGTAAGTCAAAGCATGAAAATGGGGGAAGTTTCGGAAAAGGAAAAGAAATGGAGAGAAGAGAAAAGAACGAGAGGAATGATAACGTCACTGGGTTGTGAAGGTCAAGAACACACCCTCCCCGAAGTTTCGTTTATCGTTATCAAGGAGAGAGAGAGAGTACTGTACGCGTAGGTGCAAGGAGATGAAGTGGTTTAGGTGACGTGAGAAGTGGCGTCAGCGTCCCCAGCTGGGGCTTGCTTGCGTCACACACACATACTCTGAGGAGACTCATCATTAGGGTAAGGGTACTTTCGTCATTTAAGTTTTATCATTAACCTAATATAAACATTCGCTTTCGTGTTTAGGAAATCATAATCATAATCGTAATTATTAATTATTATATGGTTTGTGGACCTCTCTCACTCAAACTTTTATATATAATGTGAAAATGGAAATAACCCAAACTTTCCTTTCAGGTCGCAACCTTATCTATGGTATGAACATAGGACATGGCAATCTCTTCCGTCTTTGCTGACTCTGCCGTTACCAAGCTTTTTCCTTTTTCTAGTGAGTTTACGTTTGATTCCATAATCATTGAAAAATGCCAACAAGCTTATCTACCTTATTGGTTAAAAATTAAACCAAAATAATTGGTTTACATATTATATTCAGATATAAACCATTGTATTTTTTTTTTTAAAAAATTATGGTGTTCAGTATAAATGTAATGGGACGTATAATTTTTGTAAAATAAAAAATTATAAGCAATATATATCTATAAAATAGGATTTAAAATAAAAAATAAATATAATACAAGACTAAAGTCTATATTATCTCAAACAAAAAATATTACTCATAAACAAATGTTAACTGTTACCTTAAAAATATTAATTAAAAGTATAAATTTTATTAATAATATTATTAATATAATTATAATCATAATTTTTTATATATATTTAATCCATTAACATGGTTTTATATAAAAAAAAATTAGGTTAATTATATAGATATATATATATATATTTAGTCTGCATAAATATAATAAATTTTATTTTTAATTTTTGTAAAAAAATATTTTCGTCTTGTAATATTAATGTGTTTTTAAAATTTGTTTTAATTATGCTACTAACTTTTCATTAATCTTTGCTAACTTATTTTACATGTGTAACAAAATTTATATGTATTAAAAATTTTCATGTAAATAATATAAGTTGTAATTTTTATTATTAACTCACATAAAAAATACTTTTGCTATATAATTATATTAATTATTTATATATTTTTTAATATTTATTATAAGTTTATATATAAAACAAAACTGAATTAAAAATATGTTAGGTATTAGATAAATTAGTAAAAAGTTAAAATTAATAAACTATAACATTTACATTAATTTAATAATTTTTTTATATAATATAAAATTAATTTAAATTTTTTTATCAAAGTAGATTATATTTGTATAATTTTGTACAAAATAAAAATAAATAGATATTTTATTGTATTATTTTATTTTAATATTTAATATATTATTAAATATATATAAAGATCAATAATTGAATAATATATTTAAAATTTAAAATATTTAAAATTAAATATATATATATATATATAATCATAAATATATTATATCATGAATCAATGAATAAATTAATCAATTTTATATTTTATAAAAAAATTATTAAATTGAGATAAATATTAAATTTAATACATGATATTAGTGACTTTAAATTTTTAAATAAATATTTAATTGAAAATTAAAAAATAAAAGAAAACATAAAAAATTAAAAATTAAAAATAAAAGTTACTATGTTTATAAAAATTAAAAATTATTATTTCCTTAACCAACGTTTTAAGTTAGCAAGATCCTTATGAGTGCACTCGTGTCGGAATAAATTGTTAATAAAAAGTTTTTATTTATTAATTCTTAAGTGTCTTTAAAACATTTGATAAAAAGATCCATAAAAGTTTTGCTGTTATTATTTAATCACATAATATAGCAGCTTAACTTTGTATGTGAATGATGTTGTAGCCAATCTCTTTTAATGACCTGTTAATAAACGATTGAACGGTATAGTGCAAAAATATTATATTGACGATTAATTAAAATCAAACTTCTTTTAACTCAAGAGGGCTTGAAGAAATATTAAAATTCATACCGAATCTGCAATCATAAAAGTACTTGATTATGACATATAAATAGGGAGTTGCAGTATTATTAATAAGGATATCGTACCTAGTAGTCCTAAGGCAAGTAATAAAATTTCAATTTGTTTACTTTTATCATGAATCTCATAATTAACTAAATACAATTAATGAACAAAATTTGATAATAAGATATATTATGACATACATTGGATACTCATTCATTGTGAAAAAATTGTTAAAATTTAGAATTTAAAAGTTCAAGGGTTAACATCTCTATTTGTTTTACTGTGTTATGTTATTTTAAATATGGGACATAAAATATTCGATGTGATATACAGGTCAATATTTGCTGACACGCTATCTCTATTATTGGTGTATGGATGATAGTATGGTTTCCAATTAAATATTCAATCCACTTGCATGGTTCTGATTACTTGATTGATATATTAAAAAATTTCTATTTTTTTAGTTTGGAATATCAAAAAGGTTTTTGGACGCGTATTCAGTTAGTTACCTTCTTTTAACGATCTAATTTATTTGCATCTATGGTTATGCATGTTTCCAAAGCTCACTGCTGAAATCTCACGCCATTAGCTTTGATCTCATCAAACTCACTCTAGTGTGAAAGTATTTAATTGGGTTTCAACTGAAAGCATATTTCAAACATCGATTTGTATCCTATTTATATAAAAATATTTAAGATAATATTAATTATAATTTCCTCAATTATATCATTACACTTGTTTAATTCTCAGATATAAATAAAAAAAAGGTTTGAACATTTTTTAGTATAAGATCATACATATTTTTTAAATGAAGTAATTTTGTTTGAACCATATAAAAATATTATGGATGATAAAAAATTTCTTTCAAGTATTTAACATAATTTCATACTTAAACTTTAAATATAAATAATTGATTATATTAAATTAACTTTCCGTAAACTAATTCACACATTTAATGATAAATAAGTTTTTAGTTCTTATAGATATTTTGAAAATTGACTTTAATTTTAACAAATTTTTGTTAATTTTAGCTCTCTAATCTTTTAAAAATGAATTATTTTTGTCTTCATTATTACGTAATTTCTATCAAGGTTTGAATTGACTAAAGGTAATTCAACTTAACATTATCACATAGATTTTAGTTACTACTTAAATATATTTTTTATCTCTAAAATATATCAAAGTTTGGTTTTGTAAAAGATTAAGGACTTAAATCAAACAGAAACATTGCTAAAGATTAAAATCAAACTTTAAAATATTTATAAGAATTATATATAGTATAACTAGGATATATGACAATGTTGAGTTAGTTAAATTCTTGGAGTATCTAAATCTAACAAATTTTTTTTTAAAGATTATGAAGATGTTTGATTGTGATATTAATTTTAATTTTTTAAAAATACATGTTACAAAATTATTTTTGAAAGAAAAGTGAAATTAAATAAAAAAATAAAGTAATGCATAAAAGAATATAAATGAAAATTTGAAAATAAAAAACTATAACAACTTAAATTGTTTTGATTTTTCAATTTTAAAAACAAATATTTTTAAAAATTTCCTCATCAAATAAATTTTTAATTTTTTAATCTTTAAAAACATAAAACTCTTTTCAAAATCAGAAAGCAAGCAAATTCTAAAATAAAATTTCAAAATATTTAAATACATAAAAAAAAACTTATTCAAGTTAAAGAAACTACTGCTTCCTTCTTTTTCAAAGGAACCAAAGAATAATAAGTAACTATTTTGGGAGCAGAGGGTCCTACGTCCTACCAACCTTGCTTCTTTAGCTTAATATACCCAAGTCATTTTGGTCATGCTAAATAAAGGAAACGTTATTAATGCTCCTTTGGAACACGGATCTCTCCACCCTCAAGTTGTCGGCAGCCAATGTAATACGATAGTTTCTCATTTTCCGATTGATCTAATTTAATTATAAATTTAATATTTAAAATTTAAGTATGTAACTATATTAAAAATAGAAAAAAAAATATATTACTTTTAATAGTTTAATTCAATTCAAGCAGAATAATCTATGATAAAGAACACTTGCAATTTGAAAAAAAAATAAAAAATATGAAACATGCACTTTTAAGTGAAGGAAGAAATTATTTCTTTTATCCAAAAGGAAGGGATATGTATTCCTGATTATTTGGAAGTGGTTTGGAAGAAAAAAAAAAGGAAAATTTATTATTTATTTATTATCACTATAATAGATAATTATTGTAATTTAAAAATAAAATATTTATCCTTCTCTTCCTTGATTTATAGCATGGATCAACAAATGTAAATAAACACTCTACTTGTCCAGAGAGAAAATCAAAAGTATGAAAACATGAAGGATTACTTGGGTAACAGGTCATTTTTTAAAAAAGAAGAAAAAATTGAAAGTTGGTCTATCAAATACATGGATATTGCAAAAATGAAATCCATGTTGTAAAAAATTGGTGACACCTCAAAATGTAGATACCTTGTAAAAGAAAGGAAGAGAAAAGAGAAGAATGATAATATAATGATTGATACAATATAACAGAGATGAGAGATCTTAAATGAATGCTAGAAATTCTTGGACAGACATAGATTTCTTTTATAAATTTCCTTAGTTTCTCCCGTCTTTTGCCACAACCCAAGTCTCCGTATCCATTTTACGGGGACCTAATTGATTATTACAGCAACAAAATTTAATAAAATGTTATTAAATCCATGTTATAAAACATTATCGGCACAGTAATAATTTTTACTAATATAATAAATACATTATTTTGAAAAAATTATTAATTGTCAAATGCGTAATATTTTAAAAATAATCAAGTAATTTAGAGTAATAAGCTGCCTAAGAAAGAAAGGTTTAAAATATGTCGTCGAGTTGAAGCTAATGCTTCTCCATTTCTTTTCATATAAGGCTACTTTAGAAAAAAGAAAAACTTTTTTATACAAGTTCAAGATAATATTTATTATTTTTCTCTATTATATCTTTATTTTACACAACAATAATAATGAAAAGCTGATCAATGAGAGGAAAGGTAGAGAGCAAGATAAAATATTCCATAACAATTTCAATATAAACGAAAATATTAATAAACTTTTTTAACATGTGTTAAACGATTTTAAGTAACAAATAAAATAAAACAACGGAAGTAATCGTTTAGTGTTGAAGCTAAGAATTGTTTTAGTTTTCAATTCCCTTGAATTTGTATGTAATTTCAAATCAAAGTCTAAGAAGCCCATTAAACACGCACGAAACAATGAATATAATAGTATAGAATTGATCGCCCGAATTCTAATTTCAAAGTAATATGTATAATTCCACACACCAAATAAAGTGTAACAATAATTTGTCAAAAGAAAATGAGGAATAATGTGATGTGAGTGTGACATTCCAGTGAATTGTTCGAGTTTGAATTGTCATTTTATGGAAGCCTGTACAGAAGAATAAAAAGGCTCTACAATTTGCACTCAATTACACAAAAAAAATTATATTTGTACTGCATGTGTGTATTTTACAATAAAAAGAAAGATGAGATGAATGAGAAATATATAAAATAATTGATAGAAAAGAGAAAAATAGAGAAAAAAATATATTATAAATGAATGAATTACATGACTCATTACAAAATAGTCAGTCAACGCATTGGAGAAGAGATAACAGGCAAACTGGTTTTGGACCTATAGAACTAAAGATCAATTGTTTTGTTTGGTCAATCTAAAGATTGAATTGGGCGGCATTTGTTTGGTCCCCAAAATACTCTTATCATTAGGATGAGTTATTTTACGGGGAAAAAACAAATTTTAAGATAAATTAAAATTTAAATATTGAAATATTTTATGTATTTTTTTTAGAAAATTTAAATTTTATAAATTTTAATAAATTAAAATAAAAAAAATAAAAAATTCTTCATATTTTTTAATTTATTTTCTTCCTATACTTTCATTCTCAGTATTTTTTATATTCCTTTCTTTTTTACTATTTTTTTATATATTATTTTTTCTTTCATTGTTATAAAGAGTTATTTTTTTTCTAATTATTTTTTTAAATGTTATTTTTCTTTTATTATTTTCTTTGTTTTGTTCTCTTTAGAAGTTACTTTTTTTTTTCATTATTCTTAGCTTTTCTTTTCTCTCACCTATTTTTTCAGTTACTTCCCCACACATTTTTCTTTCATCTTCATATACGATATTTTTAATATCAAATAATATAATTATATTTTATTATCCTTTTAAGTATGTACATTTATTGAATTTTTATTTTAATTGAATATGTTCAATAATAAAATATTATATATCTAAATTTTTTAATAAATAAAAAAATTTAAAAACACAACAAATATTTAAATATAAAATTTTATATATAGTAAAAAATAAATTATTTAATCTAAAAAAATAAAATACAAAAATTTAAAATTAATAAATTTAAAATCCATCATTTAAATAAAAAAAATTAAACATAAAAAATTTAATTTTTGTTATTTAAATAAAATATTTTTAAAATAAAAACATTTAAACTGAAAGCATTTAAATATTTCAAGTTTTTTAAAATATTAAAATGCACTGTATAAACACAAGGTTATCGTATTCCATTTACTAATAGGAATGGCAATAATAGAACTATTACTACCATGTTTTAACAAACATATCTTTAAATAATCATTTACTTTTGAATTTTATTCTTATAAAACCAAAGAAAATAAATGATTATTCCTATAAACTGAACAAATAATGCAGTAGATCTTTGCTTATTCGCCTCAACTCATTACTCCATGTTAGGGTTCTTTCTATGAAGAAATTGTTTTGACACCCATTTGTAACGCATAAATCACATTAGTTAATAGAATGACTTTCTATGGAAAAAACTATATATATATATATATATATAAGAGTCTATTAGGGCTGATATCATAATATCAAATTGATCCTTGCATTAACTTGTAATTATATTATAAAAGAGGAAGGAATGTGAGTCGATTTTCCATTTACGACGATACGATGCCAGTGAATGATGTGCCTCAAGAGGAATATTGGTTTTAACATTAGAAAATTTAATTTTTACATTTTTTAACACAAAACAAATGTTTTAGAAAGAAATGCATCATTCATATTAATTTATGAACGTATCTAAAAAAAATGTTCAATGATTCAAAACTAAATTTCATCAAAATGACTTTAAACACCTGTTTGTTTTAAGATTGGAAAACTTTTTCCAATGCAAAATATACGTTCCAAATATATATATATATATATATATAAACATTGTTCAAAAGTTGGATTCTAATCGAGCCGGTAAAGTCACTTTATAATACTATTGTTTTTCATTCACAAGACTTAACCCAAACTTTCTTTAACAAAAAAAAGACATAAACTTCTTTACAAATGGTTTTACAGATATTGGTAGAGTATCTCAAAGTATTCCGGAGACGTTCATTCTGTAGGCTAGAAGAAAACCATTGGGGTGAATAACATTTTATATAATCTACATTATAATTAAGTCTCCAAGTGGTTTTATTGCCTTTGAGCGTACAGAAAAAAATGCTTCATTACTCCCAAACTATCAGGCTTCTAACATATAACTATGAAGAAGAATTCAGATTTTTCAGCTTCTCTTTGGCTGAATCAACTTGTTCTACCCAACACAATTTTCGAAAAATAAAAAATGATTATCAGAAATTCTGGCACCTAAATGAAAGTAAGAGAGAAGTGTGAGAGTGGTGAAGAATTCTCACTCTGCTCCATCGTGGTCGCTGTTTGAACGGTTGTGCGAAAAAATAGGTTTCCATTTCTCTGATAGATAGCCTATGGCAACAAGAAAATGGTGAAGAGATTCATATGATGTGTGGTGTTGTGAACCCTACACTGTTTCTATTCCCACAAAAATTCCCTCCCTAACCTAACATAACCTAATTAAACCCTGCGTGGTGTGTGAAATGCATGATTAGAATGAATAAGAAGAGAAAAGAAAAGGAGGTTACTCTGGAAGAAGGAAGGTTGTTGAGCTCCGCGATGGCCACTTCGTGGCTCCTCATTTGCTTCATCAGATCAGCAACGCTTGAAGAATCTGAGGCCATTCTCACTCTCACTCCCTCTGCTCAGGTCAGCTTTCCATGCTCGTAGTCCATTAAGGGTTTGTGTATTTAACTGTCAGCAACCCAAGCCCAGTCTCTGTTTAATTCGGGCCCATTGGCCCATTTCAAATATAACTCAATCCAATTTAATTTGTTTACTATTAGTCGCCCTGGCCCTAGGCGTAATTTATTGTTATTTTTTATTTTCAAATAATTTTTACTTTAGTAAATTTTTTAAACTTCAATGATTTATCATTTTACCGTATCAAGAAAATGTATCATTCTTTTTCCAACTTTACTATTCTTTCTCTAGGCTTTCTTCAAAGCATTCCATGAAATTTTTCAAGAGTTTTTTTTTCTCTCTTCAACCTCTCAGGTTATTGACTACAAATTTTGAATATTGCATTTTTTAATTTTTGGAATTTGATAGATGAAATAATTTTTTACACGCTCATACTGTCAACCTTGAAACTTCACTCCATCTTTCTTTCATCTTCTAAAGTTCTATAGTTCAACAGTAGAAATTTACTGCTAATTATAGATAATAGTGTCGTAAAAGGAAAAGAAAAAAAATGGTCATACAATATTTAGTTATATTTAAATGTGCTAAATTTTCCATTTAGTAATCATTCGCTCAGCCTTGGAAGATATTAGAGTAAATTTAAAACTACGAAATTTGATCTTTGAGTAACAATATAATAAAACGGATGTGATATTGTCAGGGTGGCTCAACCATAGAGTCACTCAAGCTCTTATTTTAAGCGTCCAATTTTTTATTTATTAATATTTTTTTACTAAAATATTTAATCATTACTTGAAAATAATATTAATAATAACTAAATATTTTGATAGAATTAAACTTCATTTCATTAACCAAATTATTTTTAACTTAGTAATATTTTTAATTCCTCTAATTTGATCCATATACAATTTAAGTTTCTCCAAAAAATTTAACAATTTTGGTTCATTTTTATATTTTATCAAATTTAATTCATTACTTTTTAAGATTAATATTTTTTTAGAAAATTTTATAATAATATAATAGCATAAAATAATTTTTTAAAAAATATAATAAAATTTAAATTTTCTTATAAAATATATGCATGCCCTTTACAATTATCATTAATTTGAAAAATTCCATTATAAAATTTGGTTTAGGTCTAAAGAATACATTGAGCCGACCCTGGATAATATACACTTCATTTACAACCAAACAACATATGGGACCTAACCAAGGGCCAGGCTTTTGGTTGATCGATCACCCTATCCCGGGCTCAAGTCCTGTAGGTTTTGTATTCGTACCCGGGTCTCCCATGTAATTATATATCTATCTCATACATGCAAAGAACACATTACCCTACTCTCAAATTTTCACCTACTACTCAAAAAAACAAAGGTAACCTAACTTTGATGCTGTAATTATGATAGTTGTCTAGCTTCGTTTTCTAATTTAGCTTACTCTGTCAGAAAAAAGAGAAATCTACGTGCTTAAACGCTAGGCTGCACTGAGAATGAGGGCTTGTAGTTGGTGGATAACGAGACTCGCGACCTTTTAGAATAGGAAAATCACCTTAGCATGTTTCTTAAGCTCCTATTCACATGAAATTCTTTTCCACAACCTTCTTGAGTTCCACCAATTTTTGGATGACCGCTGGATTCAACATATCTCTTGCTTCCTTAACAAGGGTACGTTCTCCACTAGAATGATAAGCATCCACCACATTGTTTATCAGCGTGTGAAGCTCTTCTGGAGTCCTGAAAATGATATTGAGAAAAAGTTATTGCAACTGAACTCTATTTTCAATGTTATTTTATGTTCTGACATCGAATACATACGTGTACAAGTTATCCACATCAATTCCTTCAAGTTCTTCTCCAGGCGTAAATGCATCTTTGAGGGCAGAGAGTTGCTCCAGAGGATCCTTAATATTAATAAGATACTTGAGTATTCGAACCTCTTTTGGTACAAGTCTCTGAAGATTTCCAACTGCAGTCTTGTATAAATGATAGAGGATATCTTTTACCTGCAAATAAATGTTTCTTCTTTATACAAGCTAAAATAAGATAGTAGGAAATGTCAAGTATAATGTATATAGTAAGAGAAAAATTATCATCTAATTACTAGTAAATTAGAATATAATCTGAAATAAGTATATTTGTTATGTTCACTAAATCAAATTGAACCTCTTATAATTATATTCAATCAACAAGGTACTCGTATTTTGTAATGATACCACACACGGCATAAACTATTTCAAAGCATCATATTTCATATGAAAGAATCTTAACAGCTAAAAGTAGCTTGTGAACAGCGATTCTTAACATTCCTCATTTCCCCCAAAATTTTATATAGACATGTGACTATGACTCATTTTCTTCTTATATTCACCAAAATATGCCAGATTGCCATCTCTCAAAAAAAAGAAAAAAGGAATTTAATTACCTAGCATACTGCTACACAGTCATACTCATAACCGAGGGCTAGTAAAAGGAGATGACTGTACTGTTCCAAACATCCTGCTCTCTTGCTATTGGAATGTAAAAGCAGAAACAACAAGCTACCTAACTTATCCACTTGGTTCTTACCCCACATTCTGCATGCACATTGCAGCCCGAAGAATCTATTTCAAAGTTGCAATAATCATCCAAAATTTCTTATCCTTCATGTTTGTGAAATTAAATAGAAAAAACGCGGAGAGGAAAGTGCTGAGGTTACCACATCAATTTACCTCATCTTTCACCATGTCTGTCTCCTTGGCATCTGACCAAGCTTTGGTGATCATCAATACCAATGCTGGATCAAGTTCTTTTTTTGCAGCCAAATTGTCTATCTTCCTGCAGGCAGCATCAAGTGAGGGGGAATTGATAATATCTTGAAATTTCAATTCTGCGGCATTTATCTGTTCAATGCTTTCAGTTTCTGCATCATAGGCTTGTACAGCAGCTATGCATGTGTCCCCAAGCTTATTCAATTCTTGACACACAAAAAAGACACATTATAGGTCATAAAATGCCTAATTAATTAAAAATGCAAGGTTAAAACTTGTGACATCTATCACCACATGATCTGCTAGGAACCTGGTATCTTTATTAGAAAGGTAAGGGAAGACTCTCCAATTTACAGAATAAAACATACACTACAGAATTGAGGGTCTGCAGCTCCCAATATGAAAAGACCCTAATTTCCTCCCACAAATGACAAGATACCTCTCTTAACTTCTTCCATTATTTATAGGCAACATACCTTATTTCTTCAACAACAAACTTAACTAACTAGCGATGTAACTAATGGGTAACTAACTAACTCCTAATGAGGGTTATCTAACAAGTTCTAAGGCTAACAATCAAAAATTTCCCACAGCCTATCCTAGACAATATCCTGACTTTCTCCTAATTAAGGTCTCACTTTTACAACTTTAATATTTTAAGTTCTATATGAGTCATAAAATTAATATGTGATTGTAATAGAGCACCAACATCTGGTTATACACGTATGCTCACAGATAGAAAGAAAATTAACGAAGTTCTAAACCGAACAAACAAGATGTGGTTTAATATTTACTACACAAGAAAACCAGATGATACAACTCAATAGAATATAGGATACTAAATAATAAAAAGTTTTAAGAAACATCAACCGAGACTACTAAAAGCTTGTAAAACAAACTCCCACCATTTTGCACTTCTTTGTTGTCATAGTAGGAGCCAGCCACCATGTACAGGTGAGTAAAGAATTCTTTTGTAAAATCTTTACGACGCTTGGAGACAATCTCATTAATTCCTGATGGATCCCGTCTTATCACCTCAAGAAGATCATTGTGTCTCTGCATATCCTCATCAATCTGCACAAGAGAAGTTCTTAATAAATCAGCACAATCCCTACTCCTGTTTCTTATTCTCCAATTAATGCAGATCACAGTAAATTGTGCTGTAATAAGAAGCTAGAAAGCACAGATACAAATTCAATACAGAACAAGGAAACATTACAACATGAAACAGAGCAAAATTTAAAAATCACAAGACATGACACAAATATATATATATATATATATATATATATATAACAATGTATAAAATTAGTATGACTTCAACGAAACAATCAAATTTTAAATCAACAGAGCCAAATACAATTTTAAATCAGCAGAGTCATTATAGACACAATAAAATACTATAATTTATTTAACTATTGCTAATTCTCATTTATATGGGTATACAACTTTAAGAATAGGTACGATAGAACTCCGAGACATAGTCAAACAATATGTAGGCAGGGCACCTCTTCCAGAAGGGATTTAAACAGTGATTCGCCTTGCCATTTTGTGGGAACCAGAGCCTTCCACTAAACCCAACCTATTGATGATTCAGGCTACTATTTAAAAGTATTTGGACTTCCTTGGTAACCAATAATTTTTTTTTTATTCCTACATCATTCATTCACACACTAACAAGATGAAACTAAATGAGGACCTGTTTGAGCTTCCTTGCGAGGCGGAGCAGATTAGCTTTCATGGAAGGATTGTCTTCGGCATCGGCTCTTTCCTGACAGCGTGCAAAAAAATGGGGTCTGAGATTTTTCCATTCTCTGCTGAAAGCTAACAACTTTCTCCAATCTGCTGGGGTGGGTTTTTCAACCATGAAGACCTCAATAAGCTTGTCACACACTCGACTCATTTGAATCTCATCAGAATCCAACACTTCAGAGGAACTGCCTTCACTAACACTCACGCAGGGTTGCAAACCTCTTCCACCTAATTACAATGTAGAAGGCAGGAGAACCAAAACAACTATATTGATCAAAATGAATTGAATATACAAAAAAGGAAGAGAACACTGCTATGTATATATACGAAACAAAATAAAGACTAACTTATATCCAAATAACAGGACTAATCTCTAACAGAAAAACAGAAAACATTCCAGAACTTAACTTACTGCACTTAGAACAGAATTGGACTGATTCTTTTTACCTGGTAAAACACCTACTTCATAGTAATTAATTAATAAATAATACCTCAATTTACACCCTAGAATTTCATAACAACTAAATTGTGCCGTGAGGGATTTGGATACTTACTCTCACCTTTGTCTTTGGTGCAAAAATTGAAGCGTGGAAATGGAACTGAGGTTTTGAGTGAGAAAGAATGGGAAGGAGCGAAACGTACGTGCGGTGTGGGAATAGAGAACGTTGGTGGAAGTGAACAGCGTGACGGAAGAGTCCCAGTGCACAACTCCATCTGCTTCGATTCAGAACGTAGTGGGAGAAACAACCCACTCGCACTTGGCTTCTCTCTGCTCAATATGATATGGTAGAGGTGGAGATGGAGATGGAGGTAGAACCAGGGTTTATTACACTCTAAATACATTTTTGAAATTTTCTTTTCTAGAGTTTTCCAAAAATTTAAGTTTTTGTTTTTTTCCTCTCAAACTTAATAAAATTTTCCCTTTTTTTGTGGCACGATTTCTTTATTTACCTCAAAACCAAAATGAGTGGCAACAGGAACATTGCGCCCAATATAAATATTTGAGACAATAGCTCGCCTCATAAATAACCAAGTTTCTAGTTATAAGTTTTGCTTACAATAAAATAAATAGTAACAAATTTTTTATATTATAAAATTATTCTTATAAAATTTTAAAAAAATTAATATTTTATTAAATAATTTCAAATTAATAAGTATTATAAAATATATATTATCTATTAATTTAAATTTATTTTTTAAAATATCAAAATTTTTAAAAATTTTGTAAAGTTTGATAAGAATCATTTATATAATATAATTTATTAATTTAATGATTAAATTGATAAAATTTAATTTTTTATAAAATTTATTAAATGGAATAATTTTAAACCAAATTATTTCAAAAATAACCTAATCTCTCCTTTATATTATATGATAAAATTAAAGCAAGATTTATGTGGTTAAACTTTTAATAAAAAAAATCTTGATGTGAGATGAAATTTTTAAATAAAGAAATAGTTAAAATAAAATATTTATTAAATTTATTAACAGTGATATGTCCATTAAAAAAAGTGTCATATATTATAAGAACAAAACAAAAGCAATTTCATTTTATTTTTGTATTTTAGTTTTTAAATTTCATATATCAAATGAGAAAAGGTTTACCATTGTAACATGCCATGTTAACTTGTAACATGAATTCATATGGCATAGCACATCTACATAAAAGGAGTCCTTTTTTATTCCCTCAAGTAAGTAAAAAATCATGATAAAGTATAGATGCATACATTGTGAGCCTTATGCACTAAAAGAGGAAGCGATGATAATAAAAAGGTTGCTCCTGAAAAATGAGTTAGGATCCTCTCCGTCTTCATTTTCCATATTTATAAGAAGTCACGTGTTACGTAAATATCAACAGCTAAAATTTAAAGAAATTATCGTTTTCAAAATTAACAAATGAAAAAGTCCTTTATGTCGTCACCGTCTCAGTTTAGTTTTTCGCTGCCACCGATTTTATACATCACAAGCCTCAACCTCTCTCTTTGAGCCAAACACTAAAAATCTGTACATTATAATGGATTGATGACCCACAGCAAAGAAATCAATCTTCTGCAACCACAAAATCACATTTTAAAACTAAAATTTTCACACCCATAACTATTCCTCTACACAATTAAATGTATGAGCTCCACCAAACGCAAAACAATCATTGCTTTCACCACCTTTGCAACTCATCACTGGCTGTAGTTCCCCTTTAGAATCTTTGTTCTCAAAGTTGACAATCAAAAATTGAAGTGACAATGTGATAAATATACAAATTGTGATGTTGGGGTGTTCTCGCTAGAAAGCGAAAGAGATATATAGAAAGATCGAATAAAAAAATTTAACAGTTAAACTCTTGAATCAACACTATTTGTACTGTAATAAATATTATAAATTGAAATCAATGAACATTGAATAAGTATGATTAACATTTCCGCTAATATTGCATAATATGATTTACAAATATCAGATGAATTATAATTTAAATTAGATTTATAAATTAATGTACTGTATTAAAACTTTTGAAATATTTCTACAATTACTTGTGTCTTTCATTCTGATTCCTTGTACACAAGGTTGTGGTCCATAATTCTTCAACAAGAAAGAATGCTATTATTGCTGATTGTATAAAGCATCGCCCTTATAATATGCAGTTTATACATAGACAGTATGAGGTTGTTAGCAGCAGTTCATATGTCGAGTTGGTAGGTAGCAAAGCTGCTTTGAGAAGCAGTTCGACCAACATCATAAGCAATTTAACGATTTGGCTTTAGGGGTTCAAATTTAAATGATGCATTTCATCATTTGACCATAAAAGGAGTCACTTTTTTCGTTCATAAAAAAAAAAAAAACTCATTATCAGGCCGATTCATCGGTCAAACCAGCCAGTATGATCCACGTATAATAATGTTGCAAGAAATTTTACAAGGTGGTGAGTTGATGATCTAAGTGCATGGTTGTTTTGCGCTTCTGGTGAGTTGCAAAAGTGAATTTTTGATTCTATGGCAAAAGATCTTGAATTTTGTTGGGTTCTGTGACTAAAGAAAGGCTGAGTTATGAATTTGAAGTAAAAAAAAAAAACTCTTGATAGAGCTCATACATTTAATTGTATAGAAGAGAATTGGTACTGTTAAAATGTGATTTTATCGTTGCAGAAGATTGATTTTTTTTATGTGGATTATCAATACATTATGATATATAGATTTTTAGTGTTTGGCTCAAAGAAAGAAGTTGAGGCTTACTATGTATAGAATCGATGGCAGCAGGAAGCGAAAGTGAGACGGTGACCGCTCTAGATCTCAGCCGTTGATATTTTATGTAACACGTGTCTGTCTGTAAACATGGGAAATGAATTTCTAAGAAATGGAGAGGATCTGACTCCCTAAAAATGACTACAGATCCTTTCGATAACTAGAGACCATTTATGAGAGCCAAAAAAATAGATGTATATGCGTGAAATTTACCTTGTATGTAAGAAAGAAAAAATTATCAAAAATATAGAAAACAAATTTAAAAAGTGAGAAAAACTGGACTCCCTAAAATTGTCCCTCCAAGGATTCTTAGTTTTTGAGATTTTACTATAGTTTTCTGACTCGCTGTTTTTTGCACTTATCCTCAAAAAAGGCTCAAATCAAATAATATTTAAAAAATCTAAAAATTACTTTTTCTTTAACAAATAAAAGGCCGAAAAAGCAAATTCTTAAATAAAACTGACTGAAATAACTTGTACTTGATAAAAAGACACTAAAAAATATCCAAACCAAACACTACATAAGACACTTAACCACCACCTTATTCTATGAATAAAGTTAGCCTGTAAAAATAGAATTAAACAATTTATTGCATCCCAATACCTAATATTTACATAGGCAATTTGGACACATCAATATTCTTTTAAATAACATTTTTCTTATGTAAATTTTTTTAAAAAAATTACACATAAATAATAAGATATATCTATTTATATTTAAATGTAAATCTTGAATCTATTTTATTTTTGTTTTTATTTTCAAATTTATTAACTATTAAATAAAATATATAGATAAATAGATAATACTATTTGTATATAAAAGGATTATTACTAAAAAAGTATAATTCCAGAAGACCATACTTAATTTAACTAAAAATATTTTCTGCTTTTTAGTGTTATAAATAGTAAAAATAACAAAATCTTGTTTTACTATTTTCTTTACAAAGGCCCAAGAAACAAAGAAAATAAATCGCAATTGTAAAAAAATTTAGTAAAAATATACTATCTAAAATAAATTAAAAAACCCACTTTTTTCATGTTATATATGTTTTTCTTTTAACCAACTCATATGTACGTAGCTTATATTTATCAAAGAACATTCATAGCCACCAATAAGTAATTGATTTACGGAATGCATGTTTGATTCTTTAATAAAATTTACATTTTAAACTTCGAATATGAAAAAAAAAAACCATTAAGAAAGCTAATTCCACTATCCTGTAAATGTTTTCTAGTTTATGCAAGAAAAATGATAGCTCGTAGAGGATTCCTATAATCCGCACCAATAAAACTGTTCATACCCCACAATGCTAAAAATTTGAGAAAATGACAAACCTTGATATACAGAGCTAATAATGAGGATATTGGCACGACTACAAGAAAAGAATAAACGGTAACTCATGTAAACTCTAATGCATTGACCGAGCAGACCTACGTAACATTTTTCAATGAACAATTTTAGAGATTGAAGCAACATTAAGATTGAGCAGAACACGCAATAGCAATTTTACTGTTGAAGCTGACCCTCGCTGCATTGCCTCTTGAAGTTCAAGGCCTCGTCTGCCAGAAAATCACTGTAGAGGCGATTCAAGTTAGCTCAATAGTGCTGGGGAAAGGAAAGAGTTAAGCACAATGAGAACAGTGAACCAAATAATACACAACACACTCACTATAAGCGCTCGGCCATCAGTGATATTTCCCATCTTGGACTCCATGGATAATCAGCCATAAAACGTGACTTCAGTGGTGCCATTTGGGAATTAAAATGCTACAAAACAATAACATGAAAAGAACCCTGCTGGTAAGCCACTAGGAAAGAACTTCAACTAGAGAAGACAGCATTGATAACAGCTTAAAAAATAAATCAGCCACCAGAAAAAAAAAAGTAGAACCACCCTAAGATGAGGGAGGGATAGGTAAGGTGTTGGCATGGGTGCAAACCCAGGAGCCTGGGTATCAGGTGAGCTACTGCTCTGAAACAAAATACCATATATCGTACACATAGTTATCAATCCTGGATAATGAGCAACCCATCCTCAACATGCTATAGCAAAATAGAGCATGGCGATATCACTGATATTTTAATTTATTTTATGCAAACATATGATCTATATTATATACATAATTACACATATAATGCTCCAAAAATATTTAAAATTCATGACATATTTATAATTATCAATAAAAAGTAGCAGGTGTTAGGCAAAGAATACAAGTAAATTACAAAAAAAGGGAAGGAAACCAAATAAGGCAGCAGAGAAAAAACAATAGAGAGGAAATAACGGAGACAGAACAGAGGCAACAGAACTGCAAAATAGAGGAGTTGAGATTGGGTGGGTCTGCTGCTTTGGTCAGAGAGGCAGAATAGAGAGAAGAGTGCGAGGGATAAAGAAAAAGAAATGTAGTGTTAGGTTTTCTAAATTTTCTAAGAAAAAAATGCTGAAAAATGTTGGAGATGATTGGCTCAGCTGCTTTGATCACAGAGGCAGAATGGAGAAGAGAAGTCAAACAGGGAAGAGAAAAGAGAAGGAAGAAAGAAGAAATATATAGTTAGGGATTTCTAACTTTTCTATAAAAAATAATAATAAAAAGACAACTTTGACAATTGGGGTATAATGTTTCTTTGAAGCAACAGAGTAAAACAAATTCTAGTTCTTTATCTTGTGGCTACATTCAACCTCTAGTTAAAATCTAAGCAGACAGGCCAATTGGGGTCCATTTGTCCACATGTGCATATTGGGAGGAATTGATTTTGGAATTAAAACAAACAAGCCCTTAACCAATCAATTCATCAACTGCTTGCAGGAATCTAATAGGTATGGACCCTTTCCTCACTACCTCAAACAGAAGATCACAGAAAGGTAAATAAAAACTAAACCATACAATCATGCCACAAAACTTCGGTACATTAACCTCATAACTGAAAAATTCCGTGTTAAGTTAGACATTTGACGCTCTGAAGCAACAAAAGTAAAATGCACTAAAATTCAATGCAGAAGAAAATAACAATGAAGCTCAACCTTCAATTTTTAAATAAAAAAGTGTTGAAAGCAAATATAACCTGTGAACTTTGTAGCATAAGAGCCGGCTGTTGCTTTGGAAACTGAGTGGGAATTACGAAGTGTACCTAAATAAGCAAAACTGTCAGAAATGAAGAAAACTGCCTTGGTCAAGTGCAAACATAGATAACTAGAACCTATGAAATGAAGCAAAACTTTATACAAGATATTAGCATCAGCCTTAGAACATAAAACTACTGAGAGGACTGATTTTCACCATCCAATTATATGTGAGTACTACTTGTATGGATGACCAGCCCAAAAACACCAATTACAGAATTTGCAGGCTGTGGTGGTAAGCACAGTCAAGTGAAATTGCACCTGGCAGGCTGATTACACATGTTACCCTCTTGTTTGTGAATAACACTCCCTCTCTAGTAGGACATGGTGGTAAGCACAGTCAAGTGAAATTGCAAAATTCATGCATGTGCGGGTGTGTGTGTGTGTGTGTGTGTGTGAGAGAGAGAGAGAGAGAGAGAGAGAGAGAGAGAGAGAGAGAGTGAGCTCAGCCTCTACACTTCTCTAGGGTTCATTTCCATATTTCCTCATTATTTCTTTAGATTGGTTACCATATTTACTTATCATGATTTGTTCCACTGATTAGCTAGGATTGTAATAAGTATAAATAAAGGTTAGTGCTCTAAGTTTTACAAACATAGATATCACATTGTACTAGGTCTAGTTAATAACAATTTAGTGTTTCATTCTCTTTTATCTCTCTTGATAAAGGAAAAAAAAGAGGACAAACTCGGTTAAGATGGTTACTCACGTGCAACAAATACCATCGGAAGCAATGATGAAGAGTGTTAATAACATAGTTTTTAGTCATGTGAAGAAAGGTAGAGGGAGGACAGAAACGACTTTGGAAGAAATTATTAAAATAAACCTCATGGTAGATAATATTGCAAAGAATTTGGTTTATGACCCAGCCCAGTGGCACCATGTGATGCGCTTAGCCAACCTCACTTAGTGGGATAAGCCTTATGCTGTTGTTGTATTCTCTTTTATCTCTCTTCCTCCCTCTATACCTAAAACCCATAATTTCAACAGAAACAAGCCAACTTGTTGCTGATGATACTTCTC
The DNA here is from genome assembly GCA_037954105.1 of Canavalia gladiata. NCBI lineage: Eukaryota > Viridiplantae > Streptophyta > Magnoliopsida > Fabales > Fabaceae > Canavalia > Canavalia gladiata. The sequence continues at coordinate 52,802,932 of CM075662.1, forward strand.
TGCTGATCTTCAACATTGCAATCTGCCCGTGGAAGCATACATAAAATCTTCACACAAGGCCACATCATTGACAAATAATAGCATGCTCAGTACCAATCTACAAAGAAAGCAAATGAAAATGTACATAGATAGGCTTATTTCACAAGGGGGCACGAAAATAAGAGGTAATGTTATCTTGATAGTGGATGAAGATGTAAATACAATCCAGCTGAAATTTGGCAGATTCCAAATTGACAGAGGGTACAGGGATTTTACCATGTGAGTGCAAAACTTAGAGGCAAGTGGTAATTCTTAAATAATAGGGGTATTGTGTGTATTGGCTCAACCTTAAAGAATGTCAAAGTAATTTACTTAAAAATTTAATTCATCTTTCTCTTTTGGCAAGTCCTGTGCCTTCCATCAAATTAAGGGAAAAGAAACTAACAGTAGAGTTCTGCCTTAAACTAATCATATACTACCTATATTTTTAACTGATAGAAGCTACCATACAAGTTACCACAAGTATATAGTGTGATGAACTCCATGGGGATAATATTTTAATTAATTTCCAGTATGCCTTTGTCACAATCAATACATGGACATCAAGTAATGATAACAAGCGTCATAGGCTACCAAGAATGTGAAAACTCCAGATGCAGCAAGAAAAGTTGCCTTTCTGCAAAAGACCTACAAACAAAGAAATAAAAAATAATTAGGCAATTAATATTAAAACTAAGCAATCCAAGCAATTTGAGAATAAGCAAGGACAGGTACAGGATCAGCTTCAACTGGCCTTCCAAACTGACAGGCCAATGCTTCAATGAAGTGCCTTCTAACATCTATTAGTGAAACAGCCTCATGGACCTAAGTTTAAAAAATATTTATATTAATTTTAACCACAAATAAAGATCCTCATTAAGCACTAGAAACTACATGTTAAACTAAGAGACACATTTTCAGCAAACCTGTTTCTCAAGATATTCTTCCAGATTTGGAAGATACTCTGCCAAGCACCTTTGCAAAATAGAATAAAAACATAAGCAAACATGCTATAATAAATTATCTCAATCTTGAATATCTATCGTTGTGGTACAAATAGAATAATTGAAGTTGAAAAGCTTACATCCCATCCAACCAAGGCGGCAGCTTGACATCATCAATCGAAAATAGGGCTTTCAACTCAGAAGAAGATACTAACTTCAGGCGAGGAGCTGCAGGAGCAGACACATACTTTCTCCCAACAGGATACACAACCTAAGTTTAACTATACCATAAGCTGGTTGCTTGAAAGCAAGTAAAGGAATCTTTAAAGAGAGGAAAGAAGGTACCTGTAAGTATATCTTCTGGGAATATCTCCAGGGACAACTAGACACCATCTTGTTTATGTTCATGTCCAGTAGGGGCACAGAAAATTTCACCTCCTCTGACTACACTAAAATGTAAAATTACAGAAGTCAAAAATACCGTCAAAGGCTACCTGACCATACAAATATTAGCACATTTTTGTGAAGAAATACCTTGTCAGCACCAGAGATCATATGCATTTCAATTCCCTGCAGCAGAGGGATTACAGTCAGATAATGTGTTCAATTAAGTAAATACACAATTCCATCCATTGAACAAAGTATAATTCAAAAAATTCAGATGTGTCTTCAAGCCAGAGTGGTATCAGCACAGCCTGTGCATGCTAATAATTTCAAAACTATTGACACAATCACAATCAAAGACATGGAGAACAGCAACCAAGCCCCACTTAAGGCCAGACCAGGTAGGTAGGATGAAACAACATCATTGGGCTCTATCAAAGAACCAGATTTTCAGTAAAAACAAACACCAATTAGATAATATTAAAATGATTTATACCTTCCTGCCATAGCATTCACTGAAGGAGAATGAAAGACAATAGCATAATTCAAATTGATATAAAGTTGAGTCCAGCTCAGATCAATGTGAAAAAAATAGCATAGATGATTTTCACCAGATGTAATAGCTGATTGGTATTCACCATCATCTCTAGGATAAAATTTACACAGCAACTTAGTTTTCTATTTCTTCTGTGATTTTTACTTCACCAATTTCAAGTCTGCTACCATGTCACCTTACCATTCATTCCACCATACTCGGAATGAAATTAGATGAAAAATAAAAATCACATCTATTGTCACGACATATGAAACAGCACAGAAAATGTCATGATGCAAACCTTTTCCTCTACAACCCGTATTTAGCTTACAACATTCCCAACAGTTGCCTCTGGCAAAGTCTCAAACAGATAATTACAGTTCAAACTTAAATTTCCAAAAGATCCTCATTTGCAAGAAGGCAGTGACGTGAATATCATTCACGACTTCAACTCAAATTGCCTTGCAATGCCTGATTAAGATGCAAATTTACAACTCAAACTCAATTTTCTGAATATTCGCAAGAAGCCGGCCCTATGATAATTTACCTCCCTGTTCAAAATAGTGCTGATTTCGAACTTCAGCCGATCATCATCAACTTCTCCAACACGCTTCCTCTGGTACAAGACGTATTGATCCCTGCGCACACAGTAATAACCAAACTAATAAGGTAAACGACAACAAACGGAACAAATGGCAGGATTTCATTTTATTACCTCAAAAAATGAATGAGGTGCAAGAGACGCGCAGGGTCTTTGTAGTTCCAATCGGACAAACAGTTACTGCCTTCAGCAGAAGGAGACATATGAAAGGGATGAAAACATTCGTCTTCGGGAGAGAAAATAACATCGGGAGCAGCAGTGGGACACTCAGCGTTGTATATAACGTCCCCTGAAACAAACAAAGCCCTAATCATTAATCAATCAATGTTGGCTTTGAAATCGGAATGAAAGAAGAGACAAGATAGATACACTTGATGAAGTCCAGGCAATAGGGAATGAGGAGAGTGAAGCGATCGACGAGGCCGGAATTGTACTTGTCACTGGACCACATTTGTTCAACCTGAGAAAATGCATAAACCCTATTGTTACTATTACTATGAGTATGATAAATGGGTAGTGGGAAGAGGATGAGTATGATGGCGATGCCTTGAGGGTGAGACGGGAGTGGGAGAGAAGGTGACTCAGGTGAGCAGCGATGAAAGGAGGCACGTTTTCTGCACCTGCTGCCATTCTCACTGTCTTCCTTTCCCTGATCCTCCCACACAGTTACAACATGAATCGATGAACCAAATCTTGCTTCTTTGTTTTTATGACTTCACGATCACGCTCCCAAAATCTTTTACAGTTCAATTTTTTTTAGGAAAATCAATTAAATTGCCCTTTTTTATTTAAAAATGATGGGATTATTATCTAAATTCCTATAACTTCGTTAGTCTTTGGTACTAGTCTTGTTGACGGAAAAGTTTCCCTCTATTTCATCAACCAATTCTGTTATATCTCGATATAAATTTTAAATAATTTTTTTACGGTTCAATTTTTGTTAGAAAAATAAATTAAATTGGTTTTTTTATTAAAAAAATAATGGAATTATTATCTAAATTCCTATAACTACCTTAGTCTTTAGTACCAGTCTTGTTGACGAAAAAGTTTCCCTCTATTTCATCAACCAATTCAGTTATATCTTGATATAAATTTTTTACGATTAATTTTTTTTAGAAAAATAAATTAAATTGGCCTTTTTTATTAAAAAAATGATGGAATTATTATGTAAATTCCTATAACTACTTTAGTCTCTAATACTAGTGTTGTTGACGGAAACGTTTTCTTCTAAATTGGTTATATAAATATTTTAAATACTTTTTTTAAATATGTGTTGATGACACTTAATTTCCATGACGATGATACAAATATTTTAAATACTTTTTTTAATGTGTTAAGTTTGTTGATTTTATTTTTTACATGTCCTCTTTTATGCACTATTTCATAAAAAAAAATTGAAATTTATGATGACGATATATATTCATAATTTTTTAAAGGGGTACATTTTAATGTTACCAGAAACTTTAGATATAAAAATATTTTAACAATTTTAAAAATTTATAATATTATCTTTATAAAAGATGTTAATATTCTATTTTTTAAATATTAATTTTATTTATTTATTATTTTTTATTAATATATTATTATTATTATTATTATATTAATAAATCTTATAAAACATGTTATTGGGTAAAATAAATTTAATTATACGAATTTATGATTCTATATTATATATTTTATATACACATATTGGAGGCTATATTATTATAATAATGTTATTTATTTTATTAAAAAATATATTATTGATTATTTATATTTATATACATATAATATTAATATTATTAAAAATATAAATTTTATATATAATATTAAATTAAAGACTAATTTTTAAAAATTAATTAATTAATTAATTTCACATATGTGAATCTAGATATTGTATATTATATTTTATTTAATATAATTAATAAACAAAATAATATTTTACTGATTATATAATATACAAAATATGTGAAAAAATATTTATGTTTCTATATGAACATGATGATTTATCATATTTTATTTTATTTTAATAGTATAATATTATGAGATTTTATTAAGATAATTTTAAAAATATATATTTATATTTTTCATAGAAGATTTCACACAATTCTCATGTTATATAATTAATAAAGATGTATTTTCCAAACAAACTATAACATGCATGGTATACGAAAAAATTTAGATTTATATATATGGAGAGAATTAATTAATTAATTTATTATTATTTAATAATTAACTTTTACTTTAATAGTATCAATATTAATTTAATAATATCGATATTAAATATGTATATAAAAATAATTAATTAATATTTTTTTAGTTCAATAAAAAGTAATATCGATAATAATAATGTAACTTTCAATACATATATATAAAATATAAAATATAAGAATATGATATTAGTAAATAAATAAAATTATGTTGAGAAATAAAACATATACACTATTATAAAAATGATATGATTAATTATTATCATTGAAATTTTTTATATAATTGATAACACTGTATTCAAAAATCTATATGTTCTTAGTGTTATATGTCGGGATTCAACAACATTTTTTAAAAGAAACAAAATTGGGAAGTACGTGAGTCAAAGCAAAAAGGACGTACAATTATATATACAAGTAAAATTTTAAAATTAATTTGAAATAATTATTTATTAAATAATATTTGATTACATATTTTTAAATAATTAAATAAGTTAGTTAAAAATTAAATTTAAAAGTCAAATACTAATAAATAATAATATCACGTGAACATTAAAATTAATAATAAAAAAATATAAATACATTAATATCTATCAATAAATATAAAAGTTTAAGATTAGTAATTAAAATTTATATTTTATACTAAAATTATAATTTAGACCTTATAATAAAATAGTGATTTAAAATTAGTAATTAAAATTCAATTATCTTAATTTAAAATTAATAAAATATGTGTTTAAATTTAAAATAACAATAATTAATTTTAAATTTTTAAATTTTTTTAAACTATGAGTGTGAAAATTGAACTGGTTGAACTAGAAATTGGTTTTTTTATGAATTAGTTGATTCACAAAATTATTTTAGTTAAAAAATTTGGTGAAATAAAAATAAAAACTTAATTCATATATAAAATAATATTATTTTAATATTTTTAAATAAAATAAAATAATATTGTATTTTATTTAATCTTGTTTGAATAATTTAAATTAAATATATATATATGTAATTTTTTAGGCAAATACAATTTTTAATTTATAAAATTATAATATTAATGTATTTTAGTATTATTATATATATATATATTTATATTTTTAAATATAATATTTTATAAATATTTTAAAATAAATATTTAGTTATTATCAATTTAATTACGATTTAATTATTAAAAATTGATTGATTGGTCTAATTTTAAAAATTTTGTTTAAAATAAATAAAATGTAGGTTAACACAAATTTATATGATAATTTAATAGTTAGACTAACTTTACTTAACTGATCAAAGAATTAAAACCAAGCAATTAGAAAAATTATTATTTTTTATTTGTATCTTCCTTCTTTTATATATATATTACTCTATTGTAAATGTATAAAATATATTTTTAAATCTCAATATGACAGGGACACTTAAACCTTTTGTGGAGGGGCCTTTTGCTTGCATATGTTGAAACATCATCTTTGAGCTCACCTAATGGTATAGTTGCTTGTGACTTTTCCCATCCGATGGCTTGTGCTTTTCACTCTTGATGTTTTCTTTGCCATTGCTTCTGTTGAATGGATAGGATTTACACTTAGAATTTAAAATTTAAAGTTTGGAAAATGTATTTAAAATTTTAATTTTGAAAATATTATATTTTATTTAGATGATAGTGAAAAAAAAAACAGAAATAAGATAAAAAAATAATAAAATAAAATAGAAAAAATAAGTTATTTGAATTGATAAAATTAAAAAATATTATTATTTTTATTTAAATAAATAAAATAAAATAAAATAAAATATAAAATATATTTTTTATTTAAAAATTTTAAATTAAATTTGTAAGATTTTAGTTTTTATTATGTTATTTATTTATTAATATAATATATTTTTTATTTTTTAAATATTTAATATTTTAAATATTAATAAAAAAATAAAATTATCTCCATTTTCACTTCAATTTAAAAATTAAGGTCATATTTAATTTTAAAAAACGTTTTTTGTTTTTATTTTTTTAAATTTTATCATTTTGTACATGAAACAGTAAAAAAAATTATTTTTATTTTTTTTTAATATAAAATTTTAAAAATAAAAAATAGAATGCAAATAAAGTGATATTTCTATAAATATAAATAAAAATTGAAACTGTTTTCTTAAACAGGTCTAATTTTTCTATGAATCAGAATCAAAATAGTTCATTCTCTTGTATTTTTATGTAAATTTACAAAATATTTCCATCTCCTTTATTTTTTTATTTTATATTTTTATTTCTTATTATTTCTATTAAAATAAGACTAAAAGTTTATGAAAATTAAAGATGAGCATATTAAAAGAATTAAAAGTAAAATTAAACCTATCTTATTATTATTAATGTTTAATAACAGAAATATACTATTTATATATATATATAATTATGTAAATTTAGAAATACTTGCTTAATATAAAAAAATTGTTAATATATGTAAGCTTTTGTTTTAAGTGCAACCCCACTTTTACTTATTTTTTTCGATTTATGTCTGTCTATATTATCTTTAAAAACTTTTTAATTACTAAATAATTTTTTTTATATTTTGAAGTTATTAAATAAATTAATTTTTATTTAAAATTGTTTATATAAAACAATGAAAGTTGTGATTTTTTTTATCATTTTAATGAAAGATATATTTATTTATTTTTATAATATTGCCCAGAATCTTTTTCCGACACAGTGGCAATTTGTGTTGTGTTAACGCTGAGTACATTGATACATGGATAAATAATTAGTTCTATTCGAGACCTTCCTCTCCTCTCTCTATAACTGAAACCGCAGCCATCCTTACTCAGAGAAAGAGTACAACGGTGACTGCGACGGCTTTTCCCCTTCTTCTGAAACACGTTCATTGAAAGAGAAAAATAGTATGTCCCCTTTTGCTGTAGTTTCCGATTTTCTCTTTTTATTTTTTGTAATTAATTCAAATTCTTACAATTTTTTTATCCAAGAGCGGAATCTCATGCCTGGTTATGTAATCATCGTTCTCTATTGTTTTCATGAATGCTTTGCACTTGAAGGGTTTAATTAGACTCGTGAACGCCGATATCTTGGGTTGAATTGAATATCCTAATGCAGTTTTTGTTGGATGATAGCTTGTTAATGAATTGTGATTATGTAACATATGTAACTCTAACTTTTTTCTTTTGCTGCAAGATATTTAATTTTTTCTCAGATATAGCTACGGTAGTGCAATTTTTCTTATTGTGTGGTTATCAATGGAAGTTTTGCTGCCAAAACTTCCTTCTTTCAAATTTCGGAGCCCCAGTTCTTGCTGCTCAATCACTACTAGTAGTAGGAGTACATCATATGTCAGATTCGGGTTCCGTCGGCCATCTTCTATTTGTGCATCAACGGTCAATGAAGCAGTGGCTGAACCAGCTCTTGGTTCCCCTTCTTTAGGTCACTCCACCCGACCCCATTTCCCTATACTTCACCAGGTGTCTATTTTTTCATGTTATTCTCTATTTTATTTTCCTAAATGCACCTGTGAATGTTTTGAAGTGTTTGGGTTTGAATTTTTCAATTTGATTATTGTGTTACAAATTTAATGCTACTTGATGGATGGACAAAGCATAAACCCGCTTAAACAGTATATGCAGAAAATGATGGTAAGAATTGGAGTATTGAACTCTCTAGTCTTGAACACTTAATTATAAAGGGACAAGAGATTCTAATTTATCTCCCTGTCCTTGCTCAATGTCTTAGCAAGTGTTATAGAATGCAAGTCTAACTATTTTTGTGTGTGCCTTTTGGTTTATTCCAGAAAATCTATAACTTCTTGCCAAATCAAAGTCAAAGATGAAGTATATAATCCTCATCTCATTATATCATACTATGCTTGACTCACTGTAAAATTGTTTTCTTCAATGACTCTGTGCAAATAAGATTTACAATTTATGACTTGCATATCTGACTCAGCATCTTGATACTAGCTTGAGGATATACTTCGTTGAGAACCTTCCAACATATAACTTCAATAGCTTACATAGTTTATCTTCCATACTCCTTTGCTTATGTATATGACTGGACCATTTTGATGCTTCAAGAATCAAATCAATACAAATATGGTGCAATTTATAAGCAAGCCTTACCAAGAAGCTTATTAATAAAGATATGGTTTTTCATTCCCTTATTTTCTTTGTGCATATACTGCACAAATGGGTTCTAGTATTGTTCTTCATGGATAAAAGACATTTGGTACATTGTCCCGGCACATATTTTAAAGTTATGATACTTCAACTCACTCCACAGGAAGTAAATGGCTCAAAACTTGTTTACTTAGACAATGCAGCAACTTCTCAGAAGCCTACTACTGTTTTGAAGGCATTGCAAAACTACTATGAAGCTTACAATTCAAACGTGCATCGGGGCATACATTTCTTGAGGTACTTATTGTATAATTTTTGGAATCACATGCAATTTGGTGACACTTCATTTTAATTTCCTTCCTCCTTTTCTGCACTTAATGAGAGGCGAACACACACACACACACACACACACACACACACACACACACACACACAAATGCACACATATTTCTATCTATTATTGCATAAAATAACAACTGCTTTATTGTACATTATTTTTTATGGATGTAGTGCAAAGGCCACAGATGAGTATGAATTGGCCAGAAGGAAGGTTGCATCTTTTATAAATGCTTCAGATTCTAGAGAGATTGTATTCACAAGAAATGCTACTGAAGCTATCAATCTAGTTGCTTATTCTTGGGGCTTGTCAAATTTAAAACCAGAAGATGAGGTATTTCTTTATAGATTAATATTTCAATGAACGCCAGCTCATTCAATTGTTCAACTAAATCTGAGATTATTTTGTGCATTGTTTTGAAGTTGGAGAGAGTATTAAGGTTTAGTTGAATTTATCAAAAGTCATTTTGAAGTAGAAATTTTAATATTATAAGGATGAGACATTGGGTCTTTTTTTAATCTCTCTACTCTATCTTTCTACATTTAGCATACTGATTTTTATTTATACCTCCATTACCTCCAAATTATGTCCTTGTAAAATCTTCAGTGTGATATATTATTACAGATCATACTCACAGTTGCTGAACATCACAGTGCAATTGTTCCTTGGCAACTAGTAGCTCAAAAAGTTGGGGCTGTATTGAAATTTGTGAATTTAAACCAAGATGAAATTCCAGATATAGACAAATTGAAAGAAATGCTCTCAAGGAAGACTAAACTAGTTGTTGTCCATCATGTTTCAAATGTGCTTGGTATGTTTCTCATCATGACTGTTCACCTTTGATAATTCCAATTTACTGGACAATAGCTTGAATTTATGCTGTTGAAGATCATTTGCCTACTGGGTTAATTTTATAGTTTTTTATCATTGATATTCTTCTGGTTTATTTGCAGCTTTATAAAATCATTATTTTACAAAAAAAAGAAAGCTCTTAATTTTGGATCATTGAATGTTTGCCCACCTTGAAGTTATACTGATGTACAAGCTGTTGTTATGCCTAAATGCTCCAACGATTCATGAGGACTTAATTGTTTGTCCACCTTGAATGTAAACCTATTTTTCTTTTTGAATGATTAATTTCTTCATATGGAAAGTTTCAAATTAGCTTTAGATCAGCATATGATCCTTTCCGGAAGAGCTTGAAAAATGCATCTTTTTAACACCATCATCTCCTGTAGATTTTCTCTTTGAATATATCTGACAGTTTATCTGTCTAATTTAATTTGCTTTCTAAATAGTGTTATGTAAGTTTGATTAGCTAGTAAAATCATGCATTGTTGATTTTGGCTGCCGGAAACCTTCCTCCCCTTAATGTTTAATCACTGAAACATGTATGACAAATTTATTTATCCGAATTCTTCATGTGTGACTGAGCTGGGTGTCATGTAGTCACTAACACTAATATCTCTGTGTGTTCATGTAAATCAAAATCTTAGGACGTTAATGCAGTGTTTATAGTATGAGTTTAATTTTGATACACTATTATTGTGAAAACATTATACATTGCCATCCAATGATGTTTTGCCATATTATTCAATTAGTATGACATTTCATGTGTTGTCAAACTTAAATGATGTGGCAATATATATTGTATGACAGTGTAAAACTTTTTTACACTAATTGTGAATCAAAATTAAATACTTGTACTATATCATGGATATTTTAAAGTTCTTTGAAATATGGCAATGATAGCTGATGGTAAAAGTTTGAAAGATAGATTAGTGATAGGAGACTATTGAAGGTATTTGGTGTGGAATTTTAGCATCATGGATAGGGTTGTTCAATATTCTTAGATATCAACAACTTCTATTTAAAATGCCAATTTTTCCTATTCCAATATTAGTTTGATTGTGAGTTTGTGTAATATTCCTTTTCGGTGTTAACATTTTATATTTTTGAGGTATTTTCTATGGCTGAAACATAAATCTTAGGTAGCTGAAATTAAAAATCCTGATTTGCAAACCGAAAGCATCACAGTTTTTAATAATTATTTCTGTGGTGTTCTATGAGTCTAATAAGTCCGACCTTTAAATGGGGTTTAAATTTAAATGGTCACTATGAAGAATTGGTTTTTGACAGAGCATGATAATGTTGTTTAATTCATATAACCAACTCACCTCGTGCGATAAGGCTTTGGGTGCTGTAGTTCTAAGAATCATACAGATCTTAAATTTCAGAGAATCTCATGGGAGTGATGCTGCATATCATATGCATCCTTAAATGATTCAAGTTTGCATATTAATATTAGAACTGAAGAAAACATATTAATATTAAAAAAAAAATCTACACTCAGGCCATTTGAAGTAGAGGAGAGCTTATTCTTTCTTATTTCACATCCAGCTCTTGCATCAACTCTTGTTGGGGGGAGCCTCTACATTAAATGGGAGTTGTATGTCTCACCCAACCAGTGAGGGACTCCTGCTTGTTTCAGCACTGATCACACTTGTACGAACAGGGAAACTTTCTGAATGAATTTGTAAAGGGATAATTACTTGGTAGAAAAATTGCCTCCATATAAAAACATTAAAACTTAGTGCATACATGAATTATCTCAACACCCCCACAATTAAGCCCTCTTTCCGTGGCTTTTCAATCTGTAATCTTTTCTTATTTGTAGCTAAAATGAGTGAGGTTTCATATATTTTGTACTCTGCTTTTATGTAGCCTCCGTCCTTCCTATTAGAGATATTGCACAATGGGCACATGATGTTGGAGCAAAAGTTCTTGTAGATGCATGTCAGAGTGTTCCACATATGATAGTTGATGTCCAGAGCCTTAACGTTGATTTTCTTGTTGCTTCTTCTCACAAGGTTTAAGTTATCATATTTTTGTTTGCATATTTTTGAATTGTAACTCTTCAGGACCAGTAATAAGTAATCATGCATGTGTTTCAGATGTGTGGGCCAACGGGCATTGGATTCTTATACAGTAAAATAGATCTCTTGACTTCCATGCCTCCATTTTTAGGTAAGTTATTATATGCGGCTACTTACATCTCCCCATCTAATAGGAACAACTTACTAAAATGCAATAAAATAAAATAAAAGTTCTGGTTTGTTTTGACACCATGTTAATATAATTGTCTTTTGAAGCTAATGCATTCTGGCAACCTATGTCATTACTTGTTTTAGGTGGTGGTGAAATGATTTCTGATGTATATCTTGATCATTCAACTTATGCTGAACCTCCATCCAGGTTTGTAAACTTGTTTTTATTTTGACTCAGGCTCAGCTTATCTTAATAAATATTTTACAATGCCTTGGATAGAGATCAAAAGTTTGATTCCCAATGTACCAAAGAAAGTAGAAGAGCATTAGCAGCTGAACGAATTTGCATTAGTGCATAGAAAAGTTTCTGTACCCTTTAAATGATTGTTATTGACTGTAGGCAAGTGATAGAAAAGTTTCTGTACTTGTCTCGGTGCTGATACTTCTATGGTTTATTTTCTTCCCAACTTTAGATATAACCATTAATAATGTATGGCCTCATGCCTAGCCATTTTCCTCCATCTTCTTGTGGTAGTTTCTCTCTACTATTGTTGCATACCATGAGTTATGTGCATCTTATTATTTGAGGCATTTTGACTGCGCTAGATTTGAGGCTGGAACACCAGCTATTGGGGAAGCAATTGGTTTAGGAGCAGCAATTGATTACTTATCTGGGATTGGTATGCAAACCATACATAATTATGAGGTGAGTTGAGTTCCATCTTATAATGAACATTATTATTCAATAATTCATAGCTTTTGGAATTTATTTTTGATGCATTCTCAATATAAGAATCTTCTTACACTATCATCTAATCTTATATTGACACCTCATCTCATGAGTTTCTGATAAGATATGAAAATCATAGCTCTGCTATATTTATATCTAGACTGAATCTCTGATGTGGAGGACAAAAGCAGTAGAGAAGGAATGAAAAGATGCACTCAGTAAAAAAAATTACGAGTTAAATATGTTTTTGGTCTCTTCAAAATTTTGAAATTATGGTTTTAGTTCCTCATTTTTCAAAATAGACTATAATGGGAACCCTGATGGAAAATCATCACCCTTCCCCCTCCCTTGACCTCTAATGGGAATTGTTAGGGCCCTAGCTGGGTCCAGTGCCAAATAGAAAAGGCTATCTATGCATTGGTTAGTAATCTTATGGCAGTTTTGGACTAGCAAATAAATTTATTGGAAAAGAGAAGATTGTAATTGTTCTCCTTTTTTTCTTTTTTTATTCAAGGGATTACAAAGATTTAAATAGGCAAAGAGAGAACCAATTAGAGAGATCCTATTGCCTAAACAGATTACAAGATAATTTAAATAAGAAAAACTAGGAAAGTATTTAAATAAAGAAAACAGACAATATCAGGCCAGATTAAGGGAAGATTTTGATCTGATTTTATTCTATCCTGACTTTCCAAATATAAAATATTTACACAATCTTAACAAAATTAAAGCTTTTGAAGAGAAACGATTAGGCAAAAGAAGTGTTTTAAGGATTAAAGAGAGAAGAAAACAAATAAATGAGAACATGGGTAACTACTAATTAAGTTATGGACAGAAAAGATTGGATAAAATAAAGGATTCATTTATTTGCAGTACCAGAGACTTTACTGGATGTGGCAAAAACAATGTGATACTTATCACGTATGTATTGGCATGCATACCAAGGACTTACATACCGGAAATGTATTTTATTTCTGTGGTCCAAAATGTACTATATGGTATTGAGAATCGGTGAAGTGAGCTTGTGCAAGTCATGATAAGGGTTTTTAGTATGAAAAGTGGTGCTATTTCTCTTGCATTTGTTCAAACTTCAAAACATTAGATGCCCTGTTCTGCACAAATGCCATACATCTATTAAATGCTGTACCCTTTTCTTCTTCACATGTATCATCTTTGAATATTTGGGATCCTGATTTGCTTAACCATGGAGTGGCAACAAAACCCTGCTCTTAATGTACTGAATTGCATATTTATGTAATTTCAGTCACATCCAAAATATATGATAGAGAGCCAACCATCTCTTGGTCTATTCTTATATTCAGGTTTAACTGACAGCAAACTTGTCAACATGTGAGATTTTACTTGTAATCACTAAGGGAACTGTGAAGAGCAAATATTCTACTCGTAGCACAAAATATATACATTCTAACTCAGATTAAGCACTAAAATCCATCATAAATACTTTTATACCCTAAGCGTGTATCTAAATAGTATGTAGTGTTTAAATACCAGAATAACTTGTTGACAAATACCTGCTACAGATTGGAGAGTTCTATGTACTACTCATGTTTAACTTGATCAGCAGATGATAATAACAAAATATAAAGGCATCGCTCAACTTGATCAGGAGTTTCATTTTTTTATCACTGTCATTGTTTTACTAATTAACGTACCTCTATTCTTCATTATGATAATATTCAGTATTTGATGCCTCAGTCTCATTAGCATCATATTCAAATCAATGCTATCCTTTCTCCCCTATCCTTCAGTGTCATCCAGATAATCAAATGACAAACTAAATTGCTGATCTTCAACCTGATACATTCATTGTAATATGATTGTGATCATCTATCATACCAGGGGCTAAACTTATTATCTTTTGAACAAAAAAGTTTCTTCTGTTTATTTCATGATTTCAAGTAGTGATAAACATGCCTGTATAGGTCAACATTTTTGTTCGCTCATCAATAAAATGTGTTCATGTTTTTCATTACAGTTAGATAAATTATATTCATACTTTGTGAACAGTAAGTTACCAAACGTCAAATTTCATAGGTGGAGCTGGGTAGATATCTATATGAAAGGCTTCTCTCAGTCCCAAATGTTCGCATTTATGGGCCAGCACCTTCAGAAGAGGTCCACCGAGCTGCTCTTTGTTCTTTCAATATAGAGAATTTGCACCCTACTGATCTTGCAACTTTTCTGGACCAACAGGTAAGAGGATAAAAGACTATCCCCCTGATACGTGCATTTTCTTGCTCTTAAAACAGTTTAGTCTATATAATCAGTTGTTAAACAGCCTGAATTTTGTGGAAGCAATTGGGATAGCTGTTGAACATGTTTAGAAAGTTTCCTTTCTTGAACTGTAATTAATTGATAATGTATCATTTCAGCATGGAGTGGCTATCAGATCAGGTCACCATTGTGCCCAACCTCTTCATCGCCATTTAGGAGTCAGCTCAAGTGCTCGTGCTAGTCTCTATTTCTATAACACTAAGGAGGACGTGGACACCTTTATCCATGCCCTCAACGACACAGTCAGCTTCTTCAGTTCATTCAAGTAATCAGAATGTATTATGTGTACTAAATTTTATTTATACGTCAATGAAGGTTGGTTCAGTCGGTAGGACAAGCTGCATCAATGAAATGTTTTTGAATTCCTGATACCAACTCCTGAGATCATTGGTCAGCATCTACTGATTGCTGTATGCCAACCTATCTACCTCCTGAACTTTTTATTTATGTATAAAGAAAATGCTTATATTCATTAAAATGTTTTCCACTTTTCATATTGCCGAATACTGTATCCACTTTTACTTTAGATGGGAATCAGATGATGTGTAATTTGCTGTAACAGGGCCTTGTTCCTTTCTAGTTCAGTTATATGCTAATGTGCAATATGTATTACCTTTTAAGGAAGGTCCATACCGGAATTAGAAGAAGCCCTAATAATAAAGGCCGGTCATATATCATAATATTTTATTACCTTTGGAGGACTGCTCTGTGGTGATGAACATAGTTCTGATCAATCATACCAACTGGTTTCGAATTAATTAAAAAAGCTTGGATAGAATCAATTTAGGTTCCGTATGAACTAATAACTTATCTAAGTGTTTATTCGATAAATGTATACAAGAGTTTATGTCATAAACGTTTAAATTTCAAACACGGAACGTTGCATAAGTTCTATAGAAGCTTTCGGCTTAAGCTTCTTTTAGCGGCTTATACAAACAAGTTTAAATCAATTTTTAGAAAAATCGTAAGTATTTATTAAAAAATTATTCAAACATTTGTATAAATGTTTATATTATAAGATAAATTTAAATAAGTTAAAAGTATGCTTTCCTAGACGGATCTTTAATGAATTATGTCAGGTAGAATAATGTTAATGATAAAAAGAAAGGTATAGTAGTGTTAAATTCAGTCTAATTGGACTGAATTTTTAGCTTGCTTATTTTGCAATTGCTTAAATTTATTTAATCTAACTTGTCCTTATTATTTTAGTTTTTAATAAGTATACTTATATACAAATTTAAAAAGATAATGATAATAATGTATACAATAAAATATCTTCACCCTTTCAATTGTTAAATTTTTTTATTTTGTTAGTAAAAATAAATTACAAATATTAAATTTTTTGTACTGATGACCCAACCCAATCTTATCCAATCAAACTCAAGTTGAATTGAGTCAAGTAGATAACGCGTATATTTATTTCACAGTATGCATAATTTATTCCTTTGATTAACGGCTGAAAATTGACACTGTATGATGCACGAGGCATGTATTAAGGCTTCGAAAAATTTTCACTTTCCACAGAATCAATTTTTACAATATGTAACTGCTGAACAAACAGATTGAAAGCCAATCTAACCCAATTTGAGTATTTGTGATGAAATAGAAAGGTTCAATTTAACGAATGACAAAAGTCTGCATTTATATATTATAAATTTGATTGATTTCTTTATATGAATGTCTCAAATGTAGTTTTATTTTGACTTTTATTTATGTTTCTTCTTTTTATTTAACATCTAACTTTCTGTTTCTCTTTTTTTGAAAGCTTTTAGAAATTCATAAAATTTTAATTATTCTCTTTGCAAAAAATGACAAAATACTTTTTTATCAATATATTTAATTCATATATTTTGTAATTACTTTCTTATTTATTAAAGTATTTTAAAGTTGTAACTTAAATATATTTATAACAAGTAAGTAAAATTAGATTTTTTTTACAAATTCTTTTAAGGAATTACATCATATGTGTATTGGGTCACAAAATAAAAGTTCAAGCTCATCTAAAATATGTATTGTGCATTTAAATAGACAGAATTAGCCTACATCCAATTAAAGAAAGTTCAGATAAATCGGATCAAAGATATCTAAAATTAATTCAAATCTTATATTCCAACGGATCTAATTAGGTTGATTTTCATTTTATTAAATCTAATTACTCTAAATTAATTTGAACCTGACCTACAATAAAAAAAAATTGGTCACCTAATCACAATTTTTTCAGTACCATATCAGTAATTGTTTTCTTTAAAAAACAATACCCACTTTGTATACTTTTTTTTTCCCTAGTTTAAATTTTTTAAAAATTAAATAAAAAAGAAACTACAAAATAAAGAAGCTTAAGTGTAAAGAAATAATTACTGCACGAATAAGAAAATTTACTCCCGAATCATCCAGTTCAATTGAGACTTGTAGCTAGCGACCCAACATGAGTTCCACACATGGAATAAATCATACATGCAAATTAATTAACTGATGAGCTTAGATCATAGCTTATTTTAATTCATAAAAAGCTTCGTGTCAATAAAAGGCACCAATTGGATGAGTAGTAGAAATAAAGCTTGGAGTCTATTTCACGCGCGCAGACATATTCATGAAGAAACTCATGCCAAAATACATTGTGATAGCGTCTTGTCTTCTAACTTTCCTTGTGTTTCTCAAAATTATGAATTTATATTTTGCTATTATGTGAGTATTTTGTTGATAAAGAACATATATAATATTTTTATAAATATTATGTTTTAAGATATATAATTCTGATGAGCTTTCAGATTCAACTCACCTCAATATTGTGTACCAATCAACTGGCATGCCCACTTTTTATGTTTTATTATTATTATTATTATTATTATTATTATTATTATTATTATTATGTATTAACTTTTAATTAAAAAAAAGAAAAATAATGTAGTGATACAGGACTATCCATCACACTGAAGTGAAATAATTACATAATCAACTTTTAATATCGATTGACCTTAACTTTTGTTAATTATGATTAGAAAAGTGAGGTGAAGTTTAATTTATGAATTTTTTTATTTTTATTAATTAAAATGTGATTTTATTTTTATTTTATTTTATTTTTAAAGTTTTATATAAAAAATAATAAAAATAAAAAATATTTTTTTATATTTATTTTTTCTTTAAAAAAATTTTAAAATAAAAATAAAATAAAAAAAAGATGATATTTTAAATAAAAAAATATTTTTACAAATTAAATACTACCTAACTATATAAAAGAAATTGCTTTCATTCAAGCGTGAACAAGAATTGAGGATATGAAAAAACAAGATTCATCCCCTCTCTCTCTCTATATATATTATCTTCTATATTTGTTGTTATCATCATAGTAACTCCAATAATATTTTTCCTTAATTAACTCATTACTTGATAAATATTTCTCAATAACATTATTGAAAATCCTAGTTTTAGTACCAATTATCCCATTCCATAAACGATTCATACAAACTTTGATTTTTCAATTCATTACTCCAGGAGCAATAGAGGTAAATCTTCAAGCCATATTAGAATAAACATACAAAAATTGTATACTAAATATTAATATAGTAATAAAAGGAATCACAAGCTTTTATTTGAAAGCATTATCGCGTGTACAAAGGAGTCTTAAAAAGATGTAAAGATAAAATTTAACTTAGGAGGAATGATAAACTTCAAATGGTATTGAAAATAACTAATTCTTCAAAAAAAAAAAAGAAAAACAAGAGTAAGAAATGATAAATAATAAATTATATCTACAATATAAAAGTTAAGAATTAAAGAATATTAAAGAATACAAGATAAGAAGTTATTCCTTACAGCTTAATAATGCATTTATTTGGAATGTTATTTCTAAGAGCATTTATTAAAAATATACTTAAAAAATAATTTATACTTTTGTATTTGTATCAGCACACCATTAAAGAATGATAGTTTTCAAAATATTAAAATAATAGAAAGTCATTTGACTTGGAAAAGGCCAGAAATTAAAACTAATTATTTCTAACGAAATATTGATTGCAAAATTAAAAATATGATAAAATAAATAAATAATAAACTATCAAAACATTATATTTTAAATAATAAATAATGATTAGTGAACGATGAATAGAAAATTCAGAAATAATATTCTATCATTAAAAATAGTATTCTTTAACTCTTTGAAAGATTCATTTTCTAGTTTAAAAATGATTTTTAAATTTGAAACACTACTTAAGAATCAATCTAAAAAGTTATTGTAAAATTTATTATATATATATAATTTCTTTTATATATATATATATAAAGTTAACTGTAAGAAGAAGATTTAAGGTTTATTTATTTAAAAATTACAAAATCAATTCTATCATTTTTCAATGCAAAACATATATTCCAATAAAAAAAAAATGTGTCTTAATTTATATGTGCTGCTGTACATAGATATTGATATTTGATAACATAGATGTATAGTTAGGTATATTATAGTCCTGTGCGAAACATTTTCATACTGAATTAGTAATAACCAAAACCATGGAAATAATAACTATACAACGCATGAAAGCTGCATGCAAACTTGTAAAGCGAAATTCCGAAAAGACACACGCCTCTTAATTCATAATCATATGATAATTATCTTTTTATATTCAGGTGTAAATTATTAAATAGATGGTGAGAACTGTTTGTACGTGGCAAAATCACTCTTTTAACCCATAAATTTAATTCTGCAGTTTGCGCTGAGTTTTTCTTTCTTTCCTTAACCTTCTTCAACTATTTAATAGTATAATTTTATTTACATTTTTATATTAATCAATGATCATTTAATTAATAATTAATAACATATAAAACTAATTCACAACAAAAAATATGATTTTAACATGTGAATAAATTATAAGCTGTTTTATTAATCTTGATCCTTAAGATGAC
Source organism: Canavalia gladiata (assembly GCA_037954105.1). Taxonomy (NCBI): domain Eukaryota; kingdom Viridiplantae; phylum Streptophyta; class Magnoliopsida; order Fabales; family Fabaceae; genus Canavalia; species Canavalia gladiata. The sequence continues at coordinate 52,822,997 of CM075662.1, forward strand.
CAATTTTAAGTATTAAAAATTTAAATTTTTATTAAAAGTATTTTCATACTTTTTATGTAATAAAACTTTTTCAACAAAAATATATTTTTTTAAATGTTTAAAATCAACCCAAAAACTAAAGTTAATATTTTGCAACTATTAATTATGTGTACCTTATTAACTATTAACAGTGACAAATTTAGAAAACATATAAAAAATAACTCTAACATATATAATTATATCAATAAATTATAAAATTATATATTTTTATATACAAAATTAGAGTGGGCGCATAGTATTTTCAAAAAAAAAAAAAATTGACACTGCCGGTTCAAATTTCTTGACTTCCATTCCCTGTTCCCCATTGGCACCAAATGATGAGCTTATTATTTTGTGTTAAAAAAATAAATTTTTATGGCTTGCAAAAATAATATTTCTTAATTATCGTTCATTTTATTTATATAAATTTATTCACTAATATATAAATAAATAAAATTACGATATAATACATAAAAATTATTATAAAATAATTTTAAAATTTTTTTATTCCTTAACAGATGTAATTTTTTTTACAATTAAAAAATAACGAGATTCGAAATGAAAATTAAATTACTTTAATTTCAAATTTCTGAATGATGTAAACTAACGGCACTTCTTTACGCACGTTCTCCTTAACTTATGTGTTTGGAGAGATTTTGTTAATTTATTAACATAACAGGCATAAAAAGTAAAAACTGACAATTAATATGCAAAATTCCATAGCTTTATAAACACCGTATTACAAACCTTACTCCAAAATGGCGAGGCCTCCTCTTTGTCTTCTTATTCTGCAGATATTATTGCACTTGTGTTGGTTGGTGAGTCCAAACTCAGCGAAATCAAGCACCTACAATGTGATCCACTTTGGAGCTAAACCCAACGGCCTAACCGACTCCACCATGGCGTTTCTGAGCGCGTGGAACAAAGCGTGTGGGTCACCGAAACCCGCACGTATTTACGTGCCACGGGGGCGGTTCTTGTTAGCAAAAGCGGTTACGTTCAATGGGGAATGTGCCAATAAAGCTATCTCCATAACCATTAATGGCACCTTGTTGGCTCCTTCTGATTATCGCTTCCTTGGAAACGCTGAGTATTGGTTGACCTTTGACCGAGTTACCGGTCTTTCCATTCTCGGTGGTGTGCTTGATGCTCGAGGCACTTCCTTGTGGAGTTGCAAACTCTCTGCCAAATCTAATTGTCCTGTTGGAGCCACGGTACGTTTAATTTTTAATTTCATGCATATGTTCATTACTACCAATGCTTAATTACAACATATGGTTAGTGTGTGTTTATATCTTTTTAATAATTATTAATGATCCATAAATGCACTAATTTACTTAACCTTGATACTCTTGTTCGGTTGAAATTCCCATGTTATGTCAGTTTTCACATATAATTAAAATGTCAAAGAGTTATATAAACATTGGTTGTTTCTGTATTATTTGCCTAAGGGATTTATTTATACCACAAATTTATATAATGTTAGTTTTATATATTTTTTCTATCTCATCATTTATTTTATTACATTTTTTTAGTGTGTGATAAAATATTTAGGCTAACTGAAAATTTAAATTATCGTAAAAAAAATTGTTGAATATTTTAACACTATTTGATAATATAACTTATTTTAATAGTTATTAGTTTTTTTTTAACTGTTATTAGTATTTTTGAAAAAGTTACCTTGAATAGATTTTATGTTCAGCTTCTAATTAAAATATTTTATTTATTTTTATCTTTAAATATATTTTTATATTTATCTATTTATATATATTTAAATTTAATATTATTTAATAATTTTATAATAATATTACTAGTTTTAATAGATTTATTTTTATATTATCATAAAATATTATATTTAAATTAATATTTTAATATATATTATCTATTTTAATTATTATATTATTTATTTTATTAAAAAAATTAAATCATTTGAAAAAAATTAAATTATTAAAATAATTACTTTTAAAAAAATATTTAAAATTTATTTATGTAAAAATTTAAAATAAATTTTTTATTTTAAAAAATAAACTTTATTTAACTAAATTTTAATATATTTTTTTATTAAAAACATATCATAATAATTATATTTTAATTTATTATTTTAACTATATTTTTATTTATCATTTTAGATTTATCAGAAAATTTAACAATTAATTTTACTAAACATTTTAATTTAATTGATAACTTATTAACTTTTATTTAACTTATAGTTTTCAACTTTCATCTAATTTATCAGTTTTTAACTTTTAGCTACCTTTCAGTTTCAACTTTTAGATACCTTTTTAACTTTTAATTTACAGCTAATTTTTTTAAATTTTAACTAATTTATGTATTAATTTATCAAACGCATCCTTTATTTCATTAAAAGATAATTTTCCATCACTAAATTTGTTTTACAATTAAAATATTAATTCTATTTTTAATAAAAAATATATTTCAATAATATATATATATTTCAATCATATTAAATTAAAATTAATTTTAGGTTAAATTATTTATTTATTTTTTATATATGATATAATATTTATTTTAAATTTGATCTATGTACTTGAAAAGTTTATAACTAAGTTTTTATAAAAAAAATTGTAATTTAATTTTGACATTTCAATATATTATAATGTTATTTATAATTTAGATTATGTGGTTAATTAATGCTGACGTAACACTAATATATTTTTATTTAAATATATTTTAATTATGTGATATAAAATTTTAATTTAATTTTTATCTGTCTTATGCATTTTCAATTTAATTTATATATATATATATATAATTTTTAATTTAATCCTACATGTAAAAAAAATTAATTATAACAATTTTTTTTCATAAAAGTTGAAATGGATAGTCACAAATTTAAATTTTGTTGTTACGAATAATATATATATATATATATATATATATATATATATTAAAAGATACATTTTTTAGTGTAAGAATTAATTTGTCAAATTTTTAATATTTTTACCTAATTTATAATTAATTTTTTAACGTATAAAAATTAAATTAAAAAAATTATATATAAAAATTTAACTAAAAATATATGTAACATATAAGGATTAATAACAAAATTTTAAATATAAGGATCAAATTGAATAAAAATATATAAGGATCAAATTTTGCTAACATTCAGCATAAATGAATTAAAGAATAAAAAATTTATAATGTTTGTGTGGAGGCAGACACTGGTATTTAGAAGGTCGAAGCACATTATGATGACTGGATTGACCTCTCTTAATAGTCAAATGTTTCACATAGCCATAATTGGATGCCATAATGTGAAAATGCATCGAGTGAAGGTCATAGCTAGAGGAGACAGTCCTAACACCGATGGCATCCATGTCCAATTCTCCACTCATATCACCATTATCAAACCCACAATTCGAACCGGAGATGATTGCATCTCCATCGGCCCTGCCTCTAAAAACTTGTGGATTCAAGATGTTTCATGTGGACCTGGCCATGGGATAAGGTTTTTCTTTATTTTTTCATTTCAATTTAATAAATATGCTCCATGTTACAAAATTAATTAGGACAAGCGATATACTCAAATAAGACCTTTTACACTGAATTGAATCCCACAAACTAACAAAAACTGTTAAAATTAGTTTATGTATTCATTTTTTAAGATAGAATTGTATTATCTAATTTCATCGTTATTTAAAGTTAAATATTATCATTATAGATATTTAAAGTCAAATAATTAAATATGCAGGTTAATTGATGAAAATCTTATATATGTAAACTATATTAAAATTTTGAAATTTTGATTTTTGAATATAATTGACTTCAATTAATGATATTTATAATCTAAATAAAAATATATAAATAATTTAGTTGTACTACTTTAAAATTATTAAATCCTTTTAACAACAAATAATAAGAGATGAATAGGAAAAATAATAATACTTCATAACAATTTTTTTTAAAAAAAATCATCTTATAAATAAATACTAATAGCCGGTGAATAATATTTGGCATTATAGTAATTTACTTATTGTTATTATTTACTCTATTTGACGGCAGCATTGGAAGTTTAGGATGGGATTTGAATGAACCTGGTGTCAAGAATGTGACAGTTAGAAAAGCTACTTTCTTTAGGACACAAAATGGTTTTAGAATAAAGTCTTGGGGAAGACCCAGCAGTGGATTTGTGAATGATGTTCATTTTGAACATGCAACTATGATTGATGTCCAAAACCCCATCGTAATAGACCAACATTACTGCCCAAATCCTAATCACTGCCCTAATCAGGTGAGTTTCTTCAAGTGTAATTTTGCTCTAATTTAATCGGTTTTTAATTTGGTCCCAAGATAAAAAAAAAAAAACAATATTATTAGGCAATCCTATTTTTAGAAATAAATATATATATTTTTGTTCTTCTATCATAGTTAGTGTATAATTTTGATATTGTGCTAATTTTGTTTAAATTTAATTCCTTAATTTCTTTTAATTGTTACATACAATCAAGCTTTTCAATCAGTTTTCTTATTTAAAACTTTAGATTTTATTTATATTCAAAATGTTCTCAAATTGAACTATGTTAAACTCTCATTTGCTTGAAATTCATTACTGATTAGAGTTTGATGATTAGATTAATATTTTAATTAATGATTAAACTAATTTAACTTTTTCTTGAAAATCATTAATCTAACCATTCACAATAAGAAAATATTAAATTTCCTCACATTTACGAAAATTTGAAATTTTCATTAAATTTTTTACTAGCATTTTTTTAAGAATTCAAACATAAAATCATTGCTTATTTCAAGTCTCAAACCCCCATTTATTTAAGTAAAAGTTTTAAAAATTTTAGAGTGGACAGAGGAAAAATGAGAGAAGTTAATTACAAAAAAGATAAACGATTATTAAGAAAAACAAAATCATAATATAAAAGGCCCAAAAGTGTAATTGAACTTATTTTCTTCACAATCAACTTGGCAATGAACTAAACGCGTGTTCTTTCATAATTTTCTTTTTGGGTGGGATTTTAATTAACAGCCTTCTGGAGTGAAGATCAGTGATGTTTCATACAAAGACATTCATGGAACATCTGCAACACGTGTGGCTGTAAAATTTGAGTGCAGTCCTGAGCACACATGCAAAGGGATAACAATGGAGGATCTGAAGCTCACTTACAAGAACCAAGTTCCTCAAGCTTTGTGTAAGCATGTAGTTGGAACCGCATTGGGTATAGTTCAACCCAAGAGTTGCTTGTAGGGAAAATCTTTCTGGACACAATAATTCATGGTTTAAAAATAATTAAGATGTATTAACTTTATTAACTTTATCTTATCAGTGACCAAAGGGATTGTTGTGTCAAGATTCACCAAAGTCATACTCATAGGACACAGTAAATACATTGTTTACACAGTGGGGTTTCTTTTTTTACTTGGGGAGGGAGGGGGTTATTGCAAGAAAGGGATGTAGATTGAAGTTGTTGGCATGGTTTTTGCTTTTTTTAAAAAAAAGGAAAAATTGGTAAATATTTTGATTATTTAATTAGAGGTTACTTGGGTTTTTCCTTTCTTTTTTGGGGTCTATGGAAGTCACTGGGCCTAGAGGAGGAAAAGGCTGCTTGCATGAGCTTGTGGTGTATGCATTATGCAACCCATTTGTCTGCATTGAAGACTAGCCTCACAATTTATTTGGAAACAAAAAGTTTAAATTTATATGGTAGCATTGTATTAATATATATAAAAAAGTGTATATATTGAATGCTATGTTTAACTATTTTATCTGGCTTCATTTTTTTTTTTAAATTGATTTATATTTTAACCAATTAAAATTAGTCTAATGAAGATTAGAGTAGTTTTATGTGAAATAATATATCTCTTTTTTATTGTAAAAAAAAAATATTTTCATTTTATAATATTTTTATTCATTGTATATTGTGGATTACTTTACATGAAAAGTATATATACCTATATTTTCATAAAGGAAATTCAATGTAAAAAAATTTATTTTAAAACTTATAAATACTAAATTTACAAAAAAAAAAAAAGATTTCATGCCCTTAGAAGTTAAAAATTCAGTATGTGTTTCATTTGATTAAAATGTAAATATAAACATAACATTATATTTTATAATTTAAATAAGTAAAGCATGACTGAGTAGAAAATCACCAATAACGAAAATATTAATTAATAATATTTTATCAACTTTATAATTTATCAAAAACTTATTTTAATCCACGCTTATTAATGTATTTGATGGAACTTAATTGATAAAACAATAACCAATTTTTCTACAGACACAATAAAAATTTATATATAAATATTTTTATTTGAAATCATAGAATTTAACACATTGATAATATTCAATATTACAATTTTAATAAAAATTATCATTTATTAATTTTTTTATTATATATCCTTAAACATGTTAAAAAATCGATTAATAAAATATAAATTGAACATAGAAACACATATAATTTGTTATCCCAGAAACAAAAGTTTTCTACTGTGTGTAGTTTTTGTCTTCATACCACAAATAACAATCCATCTACTTAATGACGCATCCTCCTACTATCAGATATACTTTAAGACAGTTATTTTCTATGAATAGCTGTCATCAAGGTAATTCTCAATTTTAATATAGAACTAATACCTAAGTTAATACATGATTATTTTTTTTTTCTATCACTTATTCTACTAACACGTCACCGCTTTTAACTTCTATCAATAACTATCCACATGGCAAATATTATTGCACTTATATATAATAATGCACTATTTCTCTTGACAATTGTTATCGATTCTCATCAACATTATCTTTTAAAGTGCAAATGAGCCAAGATTAAATAGTGAGTATTTATTGTTAATGGAAATTAAGTTTATCCTCGTTAAAAAACAAAGGTGTTAAAAAATGCTAAAAATTATTCTTATTCAGGGTACTTTATTTTAGGAAATGATTTTTATTTTACAATTTAGAATTTCTTAAATGATTTTTTGGAAATGATATTTTTAAATTAGAGAAATATTAGGAATATATTTTTTAAGTATATTATTTTAACATATTTTTATAATTGATTTATTTTTTAAGAATTTAAAATAATTTTTGAAAGGGGATCAATTTATATGACAAATAGTTTTATTTTTAAAAAATAAATCAATCACAAAAAATACATTTTAAAAAAAGATGTTGATAATATTTTTTTCCTGAAAAATCTATCAACTCATGTTTAATTTTTTTAATTAAAAAAATATTTCTTTAAGATTATCTATTATAATTTATAAGGCAAAAATATCCTAATGAATTATATTTCACCTTTATCTGAATATTGAGTGCAATCTGGTAGAATCGATCCTAATTATAAATCATAGAAATAAATTTGGGTCATGGTTTAAAATTTAATTTTCTTTTTTTGCTAAAAATAACGTAGAATGGACTATTAGTAACATACTTTTAAAAATATTTTATAATTAATTATTTTGTTTAAAATGGAACATTTTAAAAAATAATTATATAAAAAAAGCTTAAATCAACAAACTAACCAGTAAAAAGCTTGTACTAGTGAATTAACTAATTGTTAGGTTATCGTAACCATAATAATTAAGTTTATCTTTTTTTTTTCATACATCTATGATATGTATATATACATAAATTGATTTGCTCTTCTCATCACAAAATATACAATATTTTTTCTATTACAAAGTAATATAATAGAAAAAAGTTTATTCAATTTCCATTTATTTTTTATTTTTTTTAATCACATATACATATAAACTGATACATAGAATTATAGCAATTTTTTTTTAAAACAACATATCTAATTTACAAATAATAAATATAACAAATATTACGTATAATTATATTTTTTAATTATATCTTTTATCATTAATCATATATAAAAATGATACTATTTATATTTAGTTAAATTAAGATAATGTAATTTTAGTTTTATATTTTCTATTTTTAATAGATTAATTTATGAAATAAATATTTTATTTTTAAAAAAAAAACTGAGCAATCATAAAGAATATACTATAGAAAATATACTATCTACATTTTTCTTTTCATAATTAATTCACGAAACAAATATCTCCCTTCCAAAATAAATTTATGTTGATTAGGGGTATTAACACGGGTTAACGTAAAAAATTGATTTGTTTAGTTAAAATACAAAAATGGATCAAGCCGAAAATAATGAGTTATTGGTTGCGATTCATCAGTTGACGAATTAATCAGGCTAAGGGGGGTGGAACCCACCTCCAAAAATACAAGAACCACTTGAACCATGCAACTTTCAATTGTTCTTCAATAAGCTAAAGAATGCAAATTGGAATGATAAGAAATAACAACCATTCATGAATAAGTTAGGAACTCAACTAATAGTAGTAATAGATGTGTTGAATCTGAACTAATTGCTGGTAAAATAAGCAAGCAGTGTCACCACTATTCTGAATGTCAACAACTTCTAATCATTACTAGTTTGTATGTGTGCATAGCCATTGTGCACTTAATTACAATATCTTTTTTATTAGATGTACTAATAAAATTTGAATTTATGATATTCATTCGATCCTGTTTTAATTTTGATAGAAAAATATGCTTTAATTAGATTTAAAAGAAATTTATGTCTAAATCTAAATTCAATTTATAAAGATAAGATTAAGTTTGAGGATATAAATATATTCTCTCATTTCAAACTTCCATCAATAACTTAATAACATTTAAATAAAAATATTTAATTTTTATATTTTGTTAAAAAAATTTTTTTTATATATTAATTAAATTTAAATATATATACATATATAAGTAAATAAAAAATGTAAAAAAAATTAAACAAGGTAGGATATGAATTCTGTGCATTTACTCGAACATGATGAAAAATTAAATTTTAATTTTTTATCTCTACTAAATTTGCACTCCAACCTGTTCTAATTTTCTAAATCCATCCTACTCCCTTGCCATGTATATTCCTCACAATAACAATCCTTCAATATCCACTTATTTTTATTTTTTATTTTTGTCTCTATTTTTTTATTATCTTTGTTTCTTTTTACTATTTTCTTGTAATTTATCTTTAACATTCAAAAAATATTAACAGCATATTTTCTAAAATATTTTTTATTATTGCCTGAAAGTTGTTGTGTCACCTATGTCAATCTTACACTCTATTTATAAGTTGTATAATTTAATAAGTTTCAAGTGAATAATAAAGAGTGTGCCAACAAAAGTAAATAAAAGAATCCTCTCTAACATTTTATTATTACTTTATTATCTTTTGTGAGTTCTTTCTGTTTCGTTCTAGCTTTAGTAACTTAGGGATTCATAATTGACATATAAAATCTCTTTTTTTTTAGCATATTGTTTAAAATTTGGGAATCAAAAGCTGATAATATTTTTTATTATGTTATAAAATCTCCTTTTTTTTGTCATTTATAATATAAATTCTTTAGTAAATAGTAGTATTTAGTGCCTACCAAAATATAACATCTGTTTCATTAGTTACAATTAGTTTCATAATTATATGAATATATATTTATATCATCTTTAATTTATTTTAAATTGATGAAGGTTTTGTTTTTTTAAATATAGATATAGAAAGAAAAAATTAAATTATTCTAAAAGTAACTTTAGTTAGAATTATCTTATTTAATAATTTTTATAAATAATTAGATTTCATCAATTTAACCATTAAAATAATAAATTATATTATACAAATTATTCTTATAAAATTTATAATTTTTGAAAAAGGTTTGATATTTTATTAAATTGAATTAAATTAATAAATATTATAAGAGGTATATTATTTATTAATTTAAATTTTTTTCAAATATCAAACTATTTTTAAATTTTATAAAATTTTATAAATATAATCTATATAATATAATTTATTAATTTAACAGTTACATCGATAAAATTTAATTTTTTACAAAATTTATTAAATAAAATAATTTTAAAAATTATTTCTGAAATAATTTCATTCCTTCTTTTATATATATATATATATATAACGTGACAAATGACAGCGGAAGAAAGGCTTAAAAGTTGTAGATCTAAAAGAGCCTATAATAATAATATGATTCCTTGAGCCAATCTTAAATTTTTGATAAATACAAGCCAAAAAAAATGGAAGAGCCAGGAAAAAGAAAAACCAAGAGAAAAGTTCTACACTTTTCTTGCAAGGCACTGCTTTTTCTCTTTTCTGTTTTTTTTTTTGGTCAAGGGTAATTTTGATTATAGCAATTCTAAAAATTCCATATACAATATATAGAATCAAGAGTAAAGCCTAAATTTTGAGAGAGCATACATAATGAAAGAGGGTTTTTTCTTCTCTTCCTTTTACTCCTTTTGAAATAATATAAAATCCAACTAAAAGGAGAATAGGTTTCCATGCTCCTGAAACTATGATCCCAAATTTTGGTTCTTTTGATCATTTCTTTTTAATTTTTACTTTTTAGCATGCCGTGCTATTTGCTTTGGTCCCAAAAAAACAAAATATGCACAGATTCAATAATATTATGTGTCTGAGTTGGGGGTTTTCATTTATCTAATTGATAATTCCAAATAGTAATCATATGCTAACGTTTCTTTAATGTATTACTATCATTTCCTTAATAATGTTTTTTAATGTATTATTATTATTTCCTTAATAATGTTTTTTAATGTATTATTATCATTTCTTTAATAATGTTGATATAACTTCTATGTTACAAATCTATCATTTCATATAATTAAACGGTAAAAATAATTTTTAAAAGGAAGTTATTTTTTATATTTTATATTTTGCTTTCATATCTGTTTCGTATAAAAAGATAATTATTTCTACAATAGGTAATTTTTAAAATATAAATCTGAAAAATTTTAAATTTTTTTATTTAAAAAATACGTATTCAGAAAATAAATTGTACCATATTCATAAAATCTAAAAAGGTATATCCAAAATAAGAATATAAATTTTTGAATATCTATTTAAAAAAACTAAAATAAATTCTAAATACGTTATTTTAAAATGTTGTACGGAAGAAATGTAAATATATGTTTCAAAAAAACATTTGCGTATCATAATGGATGAATTTTCAAAAACACGTATTCGAAAAGGTCTTTTTAAATAAATTTAATTACTTTTAGATAAGTATTTCTAGAAACTTATTAAATCCAATTTAAAAAAATATTTTCAAAAGTTCAATCCATTCTAAAAACTTATTTTTCAAAACTATTTCAAAAAATAAAAATAAAAATAAAAAATAATTTTAATATTTAACTTTATCAAAAATAAAAAAAAATGTAAAAAATAAAAAGAATTGTGCAAAAAATTCCTTAACCCATTGTAGGGTGTGTCAAACGTAGCACTATAGCATTCAAGCACAGCTGCACTATAAAAACCAAGAAAAAAAATTGTGCTCCAATTAATAATTTCACATGATATGGTTTATTATATAGCATGATCATAAAACTTGACTTTAATTTAGTTATGGTCTATTAGTAAGGTATCATTATATTTGGTTAAGCTATGCTTTCATGTGCTACGTTTTGAGAACTCTTTTACCAAAGTAGAATTAAAAAAATATTTTTTTAAATGGAGTTCAAAAACTAGTATTTATCATAGAGGCATAAATTTATGCATTACATAAGGTATAACACATAAATTTATGTGTTACAGGCTTCTTAGCCTCATTTGGTTCCCCTACACCTCTCGCTACCTATGTTCCAACTGCCTCTTCCCAAACATTGACCCCAATAACATTCCAACCTTCATTCCTGGAAACTCTTCTTCCTCCAAGTTGCTTGGTTGCACAAATCCCAAATGCGGCTACATTTGCAGTCTGGACGTTCAATCTTGCTGCCCCAATTGCAAACCCCAAACCAGAGCTGTTCCCAAACTTGCCCACAGCCGCTTTCTTACTCCTCGAAAATCTTGATTTTTCGAAAAAAAATAATCTCCAATTTTCTCGTCGGTTGCTCCATGCATGGAGAGCCTGTCAACCCTCCGAAATTAAAATCCATGCATGGAGAGCCCGTCAACCCTCTGAAATTTTTAATTAATATTTTAATATGTGATGCATAAATTTATGTCGTCCTGTATGGTAAATATTATTTTTTTAATCCCAATTAAGTAAATATTTATTTTGTTAACCCTACTTTGGTAAAAGAGTCACATTTTGAGTTTGTGATGACAAAGAAAATGGTACAAATACTATGCACTCATATTGATATGGCAAGGGTTTTGACAGTCCCCAAAACCATATTAGAATCAGTTGATAACATGTAATCTGTAGGGGCTGATAGTTACTCACGCATCATCTTTTATGTTAGGAAGTTCACTAATTAAAACAAAGCAGGGTAATCAGCTTCACATAAAAAATAATAAAAATGGCAGTGATAGTTTGCTATAATCAAAGAAATCTACCAAACAAACCTACAAGTATAGAGATATCATAAAGAGAAGTTTCTGGCTATCCAATAAGTTGAGTTTCTCTTCACATTTTGACCCAAAATGTCAAAATCATATTCTGATGAATGGCATAAGATCTAAAGGATATATATTTGGGTAGAGGAGTCCGGAAGGGAAGGAATGATCGATAGTTTTTTGCTTATTAGACAAGAAAATTATAAAATATTTTTAAAATTGGAATAAAGGTGAATGGAAAGTTACATGATTATCTCTCATTTAATTCCTCATATTTTAAATTATGAAAAATTTTACTTAAAATGAAGAATTACCCTTTTCTCTAAATTCATGACTCATACATGCAAACATAAGCTATGGATTATTTTACACTATCTAAGACAAATAAAAACTAAATAAACAAATAAGTAATTGAACATAATCTAGTTTATGATGCTGTAATTGAACTTGAGAATAAGATTTTGAAGAAATAAAGCAAAAATAAAATTATGGGGGAAGTGGGACCATCGATTAGTCAAATTGGTAAGAAACAATGATAATCATGTGTTCCTTCATCAATTTCTAATTTTATTTGATAATGCAGAGTGAGTTGCTACTATACATCAGAACTAACTGATGTTTTGCCCTACAGCCTTTGACTAGCATTTCAAATTCATGATATGATGTACCAAGCATTACATTCAAGAAAGCCGAAAATCAAAGAAGTAAAAATCATAGTTATCAATCTTAGATAATGGCACATGGCGGCCAACCCTGAAAACTCTATAGTGGGATGGCTTCTATTTTAAATATTATAATACAAAATAAAAATTTATACTACACATACAAATACTCAAAAAACAAAAAATAAAGAAATAAATTCATGATAAATAATAAGTCACAATTTACACACACAATCACCATCAATCTAGGAACAATAAGAACATAGTAATGAAGTCAAAAGAGTGTGTGGTGGGGGGGGGGGGGGGGGGGGCTAAAACCAAGCTGCAAAATCTATAACAAAATGGATGAGCAGAACATAATAAAATGGGACCTGTACTAGATAAGGAACTATTCACTTCAAAAAGTAGTTAAATCTTCAGAATGTTGAATTGTGAAATGCACACACCACCTCATTTCACTTTTGATGATCAGTAATATAATCAAAAGAATACCAGATTGCTTGAAAGCAACAGGAATAAAGGGCAATGTGAGTGCTGAAATTAAGAAAAATGTTCTCATGCTCAATCCTGGTATGCAGCCACCAACTGCAAACTAGGGCTTCAAGGTTTGTAGTAGGTAGTAACAAATTAAGCAACACCTAAAATATTAAGCAAGTAACTTATAGTTGGAGAATATCATTTGTCATTATGATAGCAGGAATGAGATGAACAACATAGAAGATGGAAACAAATTTGGTTGAGACAGACACAAGAAAACTTTCATTTAGTCACTAGAAGTTCAACCAAGAAGTGAATCCTGCTAGCCTGCTAAAGTAGTAAAGCAACTTTGAGATTAATCAACATATTGTATTCAATATCTAACTGATGTATTTAATAAAAATCCAGCCAGGTGAATTATATTCATGAAAAAGGAAAAACAAATAAAAAAAATTTCTTTCAAACATCAATAGAGAAACCATAGCAATCGTTCAAAAGAAACTGGAAGGGAAGATCATTATTAATGTCCAAATCTAGCACGTCTAACAGAAATACTCAAATAATCATACAGTTCTTCTCTCTGTAGTATTCCTTTTTTTCCCCTTCTTTGTCTCTAACTACTCTTTTCACCTTCAATTTTCTTTGCTTTCTTTGCTGATGTTGCCTGTGAATACAGGAAAGTCCCAAGAATAGCAATAGCAGATCCTAGGCCATTAAGTGGTCTAACAGGATTCCTGAAAACCAAAACTGAAGAAACAATCACCACCACTCTCTTCATTGTGTTTCCCACTGAGAAAGTTAATGGACTAATTTCATCCAGGGCTTGGTAAGATGATTGGTTATAAAGATGGTAGAACACCCCAGACACCAACACCCATACATAAAACGTTGATGGTTTGCTTATAGCTTCAATGGCCTTGTAATACCCCGGGATCCATTGAGACCCTTCTACAAAAACAGCCACTGGAAACAGATAGAGTAATGAAATTATAGTAATCCAACCATACAAGTTCAAACCATCAACTTCCTTGAAATTTTGTAAACTTCTTTTAGAATAGATATTCCTCAACACAAAACCAACATTGCTAATAAGGGCACCCCATAATCCTTGTACATTGAAAGACACCTCAGTAACAGCTGCTAAGGAACAACCAAGCACAATAGGTAGAATTGAGAGCCAAACCTGAATGGGATACCTATCACCAAGGACAGAAGAAAAAATGACAGAGAAAACAGGTTCTGCAGATTTGATGACATGTGTGAAGGAAACAGCAACCTTAGAGAATGAAACACAAGCTGATATGTGTCCTATTGTGTGGAACAAGGCAGGTCCAAGGAGAGCAATGATGAAAGGTTTTGAGATTTTAGGACAAGGTTGGAGCTTCAAGGACCAAAGAGCCAGCATCCAAATTGACCCAACAAAGAGTTGGAAGGAAGCAAGAAGCCATGGGAATGGGAATATGTTCAACACTTTCTTGTTGTAAATGTTGAAGACAATGTTCTGGAAGTACCATAGTCCAAATACTAGAGCAAGTTTGAGATTTTTGGATTTGGGAGTATTGGGAGCTACACTTTCACTTTCTCCCTCGGGATTGACATCAGATGCTGCTTTAACAATTTGATTTCTGGGTTTTGCTGAGAACTCAAAAGGGTGTGAGAGGAATCTGTTAGAAGAACTTAAATTTGTGATTGGATGTTGGATCCGAGATGTGGGCATGAGAGAAAGGTTGAAACTTAGACCTGATTCATGGGTTCTGCAGCAGTGTGGGTTCTTGTGGGACTGAACCCTACTGAGAAGATTTGGTTTGAGAATTGGAAATGCATTTATGAAATATTGGTGATTGGGTTTGCTGAAAGTGACAGAGGATGATGATGGAACAACATTCAAAGATAGCATTTTTGTGGCTGCTCCTGCTGCTTCAGGAAGAAACAACTGACACAATGGGAAGGGAAAACAAAAATAGATTCCGAAAAAGGGGAACAAAAAGACACGTTTTGGGACTTCAAGTTCAAACTTCAAAGAGAATGAAGTCCTTTTTGAGGGAGAAGATACAGAGTGCAACGAACTACAAAGGACTCCTTCAATAAAACCTAGTACCGAGTGGCCAAGGTACAATTTTGTCCCTAACTGTAAACATAATTATTAGAAAATTATCATTTAACTTTACTTTGTTTGGTTTCACTAATAAAGGAAATTGTAGTTGTACATTTAAAAATATCTTAAATGAGATAGAAAAGAAAAGGATGTAATATGATTTGATATAATATGAAAGAGATATAAAGTAAATTAAAATTAAAATATGGTTAAAATATATGATAATTAAAATTTTATTAAAAAAAATGGATTGAAAAAAAAGTGAAAGAAATAAAGTTGGAAAAGGTAAAATTTGGTTGTGTGATTCGCAAATAAAAATGAACCGAAGGAAAACTTTTGACTAGTTCATCTTCAATAATCTTTTTGGGCAAAATTGTGTAGAAATTTAAAAAAAGTAAAAAAAAATATTAAATAATTTTTGAAAATTATAAAAATCCGTTACTTTATTTTTTTAAAGCTATAAAAATATTATTAATTTTTACAAATTATAATATTGGTTATTTTTATCTTGATATTATAATAGTAGGAATCAAAATAATTGTTATTTATTATTTAAAAATTAAAATAATTATTTGTTTGATAATTTTAGAGATTAAAATGATAGTTTTTCAATTTAAAAAATTAAATTTACCAATACTCATAATTGCTCAAACTAGTTTATTACGTTACTCAAATAATATTTTTTATCACATTTTTCATAAAAGGTAATTCTGTTTTAATTGAAAACATTCATATTACTAATTCTTTTGACATTTTTTTTCCATACATAAACTAACCTTATTTAAAAATATCAAAGATAAACTATTTGAACTAACCTTCATTAATACTCAAATAATACACTTTATAGCTGGGGAGACAAAATTGTCGTTCCTTTAATTTGTCAATATATTTTTTGAAAAATATTTAAATTATTGTATAAATTATATTTTCTTTTTTATTCAATTTAATAAGAGAAAAGAAAACGTTTCATTTCTCTTATACTAAACGATAAAAAAATCATTTTTTTATTTTTTATTCTATTTTCTTTTCAACAATTTTAGAGTTTAGTTTAAATGAAAATAATTTGATAAATTTAAAAATTAAATTATAATTTATCATTAAAAAAATTGAATTAATTTATATTATTTCTATATGAAAAAACACATTAAACATTAATTGATTGTTTTTTTACATAAAAGTGAATATTTTATTTAAACCTTTCTTTATCATTACTTAAAATAGATGAAAAAAAGAGATTAAACTGATAAAGAAAAGATAATTAGTTTAAATAAAACTTAAAATCAAAGGCAATACACTTAAATTCAATTAATCTTGCATAAAATTCTATTTGTAAATGATTAAAATAAATTTTATTTTAAATGTACTAATTTTGTTAAATGTTTTTTTTTTTAGAAATTGCACGGATGTTGATGAATAAAAATGCTACACTTTTTTAATAAATAATTTCTATTTTAATTTGGTACTTACTATCTTAAAGATACTAGCAAACGTTTCTCCTAAAAATTAAAAAGTTTTTTAAGATCAAATTATATTAATTCTCATATTTTATAGCTCTATACTTTAAAAATTTTCTTATATGAACGTTATCTTTTTCAATTTTATATGTAAATTATATTTTAAATTGATGTATTGTTTTTTAGTGGAATTCCCTTTTTAGCTTTTATTGAAGTAATAACTCTTAATGATTAATTTATTCTAAAGAGATATTATTTTTGACTTTGTAAAAGGAAAAATTATAACACCAAATTTGGAAATTACATCTCATTTTCTAACAAAAGAAGAAGATGAATATGTCTATTTTTTTTTTTTTTTTGGTTTAAAAGCATTAAAGCAAAAAATAAAATAATTAGTATCACTTATAACAAAGTTTGAAGAATTTAAGAACAACTTTATCGAAGTTGCTTAAGTTGTTTTTGAGGAAAACAACGATATTAACAGAGGATTGCATGGATTTTATTTTATTTTATTTTTATCTTGATAGCAATAATTTTGATTGCAAATTACTAAATTAGCATAAAATTTGGATTAATTATTAATATAAACTATTTTTGAGTGATGAGTTTGATACCAAAATTGTATCTCTTGTGAATGACTTTATTTTTAAATATATGTCATCAGAATTTTTTTTTTTTAAATTAGGATAGTCATATATCTTGAAGTTGACTCCAATTTTTTTAAAAATAAAATAAAATGGGAGTCTAATTTGGAAAGTTAGACTTCTGAAGATATAAGATAGAAATTGCGCATACAAAGTTCAACTTGTATTTTAGATTTTGTTTTATAAAAGATAAAAGATTGAATATGTTTTTAGATTTTATAATTTTCTTTTAAACAAATATTAATTTTAATTTTTATAAATTTTTTATTTTGTAAAATAATTTATATTATCATTTTATGACGATATAATAGGTATTTAATTATATCATGTTAACCATGGTTCTGATAAATGAAAGTATATATGTTTAAATATATATCATATAATCAATAAATAATAATATAAATTATTTTTAAATTTTATAAAATTAAAACTAACCTTTAAAAAGACTAAAATTTCAACTTAGATAAATTTTTTGAAAAAAAAAAGTAAAACCAAATTATTTCTAATTTAGGATTTTGATCTTCCATTTTTGTTAGTTTTAATTTTCACAAATTTTAAAACTTTTAAAAATATATTATTATTATTATTATTATTATTATTAATATAGCATGTATCTGAACATATTATATAATTTATTATCTTAAAATAATTATTAATAAAATATAATTTAATGCATGTTCATGTTATCCAATCTACGACTTTTAATGTAATTTAAAATAACGATAAGTACGACTTCTGACTACCATCTATATTACTTCACATGTATCAGTCATGTTATTTTTACATAATAATGTTACATAAAAAAATATTAATTTTAACATTTTTTTAAGAATAAATACAAGATTTCTTTTCATGTATTACATGGACGCGAATACCGGTATATTAATAAAGACTAAGGCGTTCGCATGAGGTATGCCTTTGCTATCTAACCCGTTCACTCCAAAATACGATTCACATTGCTTTGATAATTTGGAATCAAAATTACACTAAAAAGATAAACAAGTCGGATTGCACCATTCGAGCATAGTGATCTAGTAGGCTGTTATCAGAACCGGTTCCTTACCATAAAAAAATGGGTCCAACTTTTGGTAAAAGCACAAATGGAAGATAGGAAACTAGAAAAGTGAGAGGATACACAATCAACAAAACTAACAGAAAAACGGAGCTTTGATCTAGCCACAAGATCAACAAAATGAACAAAAAATAGAACTAGGTTATAAATACGTCAAAGGCAACATACAAGCACCATAAGGAGAGAAGCCATCGTTGCAAAAGAATAAATTGGGAAAGAAGCACCGTAAAAAAAGGGTACTCCAATAATATCTACGGACGTGGCAACAGTAAATCTTATGCGATGAAGACGTTGTTTATTTTAAAGTTAAAGAATCAATTCTCTTTCAATGCCAAACATATATTTTTCAAAAATATATTAAATTAATTTATACATATATTTTAAAAATATTTAACAGTTTAAAATTAATTTTATCAAAATTATTTCTGCCCAATTTTATACCAAATAAATATTTGATCATGGTATGGATATGGAATCGTGTAAAACCAATACGATATTAAGTCTTTATTTGGTTGGAAGTTGGGAGAAAGAAAGAAAAAAAATAAAGATATATAAAAAAAAATTTTATTTTTTGTTTGTCTATAGAAATAAGAGAAAAATTAATTTTTACGCATTTTATCAGATTTTTTTTTAAAATTGGTGAAAAACTAAGAAGAAAGAGCTCATATTTTTTATTTTTTTTATTTTAAATTATTAAAATTATTATATATTTTATAAATATTAAAAAAATAAATATTATTTTAATAAAAAATTAAATTTTATACAATTAATAATTTTTTTTATCTTTCTTTTACATTCATCGAAATAAAAAAAAAAGTCTTTTCATCTTTTTTATTTTAATACATTTAAGCAACTTATTTTTTTTATTATCTTTTTCTTTCTTTTCTTTCCTTTTTATTTTTCAGATAATCAAAATAAAATATAAAAAATAAGATAAAAATAAATAAATAGATCTCAAAAAAAAAGTAATATAATGAATGAATAGACGAAAGATGAAAAAGAATGATATAATCTAATGAAGGAAAAATGTGATAAATTTTTTCAAAAGTAAATCCACAAAGAATATTTTTTTCAAGATTAATATATATTATAAAAGAAAAACATAACAATTGAATCATTAACATTCAAACCATCAAAAGTTCATAAGTGATTGCAAAGCTTTAATACATTTAATAAAAAAAAGTCCAGAATTGAACTTTGTCCAATTTTAAATCATAATGAAATGATATAAAAGAAAACCCCATTTCTCATTTGTATATATATTGTTGGGGTTGTAATAAAAAAATATATCAATTACAGGGTAACTACCTTTGTGAACTTAATAAAAAAACTCATTTATAAAAAAAAATATTTAAAATAAATGTTACATTTTTAATACATTATACATGTTTATATGTTTATCATCTCATTAAAATAAAAATAATTAATAACTTAAAGTTGGCATAAAAATAAATGCTGATGCAATATAAAGATAATTTATAAAACTTTAGTAAATACTTATTTGATCCAAAAAATTTAAAACAAATAATGTAAGAAATGCAACAGTTGAGAAAAAAAAAGTTAATGTAAAAAATTGAAAGTAATAAATGAGTTTTCAAAATATAAAAATGTTAACGCACGTGTTGCAAAGAAAATGAAAATATAATAAAAAATATCTTCGCATTTAAAGGTGGGACTCAATATAGAGGTGGATAAAACGTAACTCCTTTATTACAAAGAAATGTTTTATTGATCGAAATATTTTTTAGTAACAATTTTATGGTCATTTTCCAAATAATCAGATTCTACTTTTTTTTAGTACAAGAGCCAGCCAAATCTTTTCTGGTAATTAAATCAAATGAAATGGCTTAACAAATGCATCAAAATCCCTAACATGAACTTCAACCAACTCAAAAGGCGTAACACAAATATATTCAATTTAAGCCATACATCCAATAGTAATTGCAGCTAGTAAGGACATGATAAAGTCTGCAGCACAAGGGAAGCTCTTCGCAAATTTTCTGATATATTTATGAACTTTCTTCGTCTACAATGATAACTGAATCATTGCCAATTCCAAGGTCCATAAGAGACGAGGTGTCATTGTCTAGCAGCAGAGGCATCGGAGAACCCTATAAATTCAAAGTAACTAAATCAAGAAACAATTTTCTTTTTCTTTTTCATTCTTTTGTGCAGAAATGATATTCATTAACCCCTGCATAGTTTCTATATCCTACAAAATTTTCAGAGGGTAATAAACATGGATGACCCATCTGCCTCGTAGTCCTCGGTCCTCTCATTCTCCACAAGAAATTTTTGTCTAAAGTTTGTTTTTCCAGGATATCAGTTTGAAAATTTTGCATCAATTCAAGGCAGATTAAAATGAATTTTTAAGATTGCCTTGAGGTTGCTGCTTTTCCATTTTAGAAAATTTGAATCAGGCAATCATGATAATAAATAGTGCATTTTATTCTTAATAGAAACAAACCTCTTCTTGAAGAAATAATTTTAGCTTCGTGGACTTCAGCTTAAAAAAGCTTTCGCAGAGGAATTTCAGCTTACCGACCTGAGAAAAACAAAGTAATCAGAAGGGCTGTTTTAAAAATTGACAGACAGAACATTACATTACTAGAGTTGTATTGATATTCAACTGTAGTTGTTGCTGGCAGCTTCTTTGTCAATGATGGCTTCTCACCCATGGATGCTCCAACACAATTCAGAGTAATAGCTGCATTAATCTCTATATCAAGTTAATAAAGCTATTGCAAGTTTAGAAAAAGGAGCCAATGCACGAACTTAACATCCAGAGTCCATACACAGTAATCCTGAGCTGATTGTTTGAGGGCCAATTGCTCCAATTGAAGGTCTTTCATCCTCAATTCCATGAATATTCTTAAGCTCGTAAAACCTGTAATGAAGTGCACCAGCATATTCACAAAACATTTTCAACCTGGGAGAAAAAATTGATTGATACTCCCATCTAGAACCCGCTTTCAATTTTACAACATTATTTTGAACCCAAGTCTATAGTGACAGAACACTTATAACATGTGTTCTGTGCAAATTTAGTTAAAAAAACAGTACACCATCTAATTTAGCATTGTGAAGCGGAAAAACATTCCAAGGAACAATCTTAAAGAATTCTTGGTGAGCATTTAGTGTGTATAAACTTTAGAGCAGTTCTAGCTAGACCCTCATCAAGTTTATGATAAAAATAAGGAACTTTAAGTTTTGCGGCTGCATGCAATATGCAGTCCTTTGGTTCTCCTGGTTGGAGGCTCGGGGACATCCTCAAAGGAGTCTCTTTGCCCTTGAGCTTTTTGGGTGGCTGCCTTGCTGCTTTCTTGAGTTTTTTTTTCTTGTAACTTGCTATATCAATTTTTTAAAATACCTTCTAGAACATACCATGCAATTGGCCATCAAGTGCCAAAAATGTATTCACAAAATGGCCTTGAAATCAACATACAAGTTTATATAATGATTAATGACCCTATTCAATATCATATGGATAGTATTTGATTGTAGCCAAGGAAAAGCTAAAGTTCAGAAACAGAAAGTACAGCAAAGGAATTGATTTCTTCTCTTTTTTACTCTGTTGACAACTTAAATCTATTTCATGGAAAGGTTTCCTCCAAAACAGCTTGAGCATACCACCCAAATTACTAGGGAAAAAAAGAATCCAAGCAAGAAGTTATTGTGTGTTTTTTGTTAGCAGACCAAAAGAACTATACATTGGATAGTGGAAAGCCCCATGGCTCACAATCCCAATTAGACTCGCAAAAAATAATAACCTCACTAAATGTGGCTCAGTCACTTCCAAATATTTTCACAATGTTGAGAAATATTTAATACTAATGTACTTAAGACAGACTTATTGATTAAGCAATTACCTGTTACTAAAAATAAAGGGTATAATTTTTATTTAAGAGTCATCCTTTTGGTTTAAATAGAGGTATGGCAGCAGTAGCATACTAGCATGTGTCACAACCGTACCTTTTGTCTCTATCCCCCTTTTCATCAAATCCCTAAATTTCAATGGAAAAAACTTCAGAACACTGAAATTGCCCGTGCAACACAAGTAAGGAGCACAAAACACAGTGACAACTCATCTCCCCACTTAAATTTCCTCCCCACCCCCACCCCAAAAAACCCAATAAGTGCTATGAACCCTACAGACAGGGACTTGTATCCAAGAATGATGAAAATGAATGATTCTTCACTGCTAAACCCTAAGATTTTGACCCCAGTCCCAATGTGAAACTGAATTGCAGAGTTAGGAAAGATATTTAAAAAGTAATCGTCACAAGTTCTAAGATTTAGAGAGACTCAGCGCACTCCAATTACAGAATTCCTTTCAAAGTCATACACACCCTATTCTCTCCAATTACAGCATTTATTTCTTTGTTACTTATGTGGAAAGTTATCCAGTGTTACAGCATTTATTTCTCCTAATGTACACCTGTCTTTTTGGGGGTCTATCACCTACTCACTTGGCCAATAAAAGCATCTCTCAATGTGGTGCCTACAAACTGAAGGTGCAAAACCTAGGTTTCCTTTCTTCCTCTCTGTTCTATGACTGGCATGTTTTTACCTGTGTGCAATGCACGTATCAAATTTTTCTTTGTGATTACTTTATAATAAATAATAATATTTAAAATATAACACAAACATGATATAAATATAAATATTATTTTTATAAATTGCAACTTTTTAAAACATTTATATATTCTTTTTTTAAGTCCTTAACATAAATTAAAAATACTGTGTAATTTATATAATTTTTAATTCCTAAACTTTTATATTTTTTTCACTTAGTGAATGATGAAATTTTATATTTCAATGAATAATAAAGAATATCTTTTTCAAATAAAGAAAAATGCAATCAAGACATAGATTATTGGAATAAACCAACCCTAATGGTTGGTTTAAAATAGTCCATGGTTAATTCTATATAAGTAAGATTTTGGATTCAAATCTTAAATATGAAAAAAATTCTCGTTGGGAACTAGCTCTCCCAACTCAAATGGGATTTTCTCCCATGAAGGATACATGTGTTCTAGATTAAAGATGTATTTGAATAATATATAACAATATCTTCTAACTCACCACTTTAGAATACAAAAACATTTGAACATTAAGAAGAAATGCTTATTTTAATAATAAAACAATTTTTAAAAAAATATATATATGTATGAGCTCCAAAAGTAAAATTGTATATTTTTTTTTAAGTCGCAGGAATTCTTCATTGAAGGCAATACGACTTAAGTAGAATAGGGCCACTATCAGTGGCAAAACTCTTCCTGAGTTTTTAATATGACCGAGTTTTTAATATGACCATATCCAAGACTTTGAATCCAAAAGCTCTAGTAAAACTGGATCAACCCCATCAGTTGATCCACACGTTTGGTGATAAAAATAAAATTGTATATATTATTGTAAAAATAAAAACTCAATACTTAATATTTCATATCCATTTTTAAGCTATATTAAATTATCTCTAATTTAAAAGTTTTCTCATTATTCATTGGTGAATCTACTTTATTTCACCTTTCAATAAAAATTACATGTAATATAATTATTGTTTTAAATGCACTTTAATAACCTTTAAAAAATAATATGGCTTTGAAGTAAAATATAATAATATATTTATATTTCTGATTAACAAATAACACCTAATATATTTAGGCTGTTGGCCTTTGGACCCTCACTATATCATACTATTGAAAAAAAAAACATACCCATTGAGAAAAAATAATGATTTCCCAGTGAATAGTAATAAACAGTAGTTTCTGAGGTTCCCGAATTTATAATAATAGATTCCAACTGATTGAATTCCCAATCAAGCTTGTTCACAAGACCCAACATCAGTAACCCAATTCCAAAATCCTAACACCAAGAACCATTATTATGCATTTTCTCCCTTAAAACCATTAGAACCCAGAGTTACTGATTTCTGATAGAATCATCCAGTTTTCCATAGCCATCAAAAGCATACCTAACACTAATGCTAGAGCAAAGGTTCCAAAAAC
Source organism: Canavalia gladiata (assembly GCA_037954105.1). Classification (NCBI taxonomy): domain Eukaryota; kingdom Viridiplantae; phylum Streptophyta; class Magnoliopsida; order Fabales; family Fabaceae; genus Canavalia; species Canavalia gladiata. The sequence continues at coordinate 52,847,783 of CM075662.1, forward strand.
TATTCACCAGGATGAATTTACCTGGGATGCTGTTTGATTTCTTCTGGACTAGCATGCAACCTTGAGATCACATGCCGAACATACCTGCATAAGAATTGTAAATAAAATATAAGAATAAAAGGACGACATCATTCCATACTACACAGTAACTAGTTGTAAACCTTTAACTGAACTCTCAACCTAAAGGTAAGCATGGTTGAAAAAATTCAGATATCTCATGCATAAAGATTGACAGAAGGGTCTAATGGCCAGTCCTTAAAGAGGAACCTGACCACAAAAGAATTATTTCATAATAGTGAAAGCTAGAAACACATTAAATTATATCTCACAACAATCCTTGATTTAAGAGTTATTTCAGTGTGACTCAATGAATCAAACATCTGTCTGTAGCATGCCTAGGGAGAACTCAGCTTCGTAGGCTTTCTAGATGGCTGTTTCAATCTAAGAAGCAGCAGGACTGATACAGGAAGCAGCAATTTGATCATAGCAAGGTTCTGGAGGTGGCAAGTTGAAGAGCTCAAAGCCTTATAAACTCCACAATAGAATCCCATACTTTCAATGTGGGAAGTTTCGTACCTTGTAATTGGATCCTAACAGGTTGTAGTAGCGTCACTGCTCATTTGAGATGTGGCCAATAAAGAAAGCAAGCTAACTGAGACATGTTCTAGGAAGGAGACACCCTCAAAATTGAAGTCAATGACGGTCCCTAAAAACTCTTCCTCTTCTATAAGGATAATTGATCAAAAGTTAATAGACAGAAGCAATTAGATTCTAAGGAAGAGAATTATCTACCAGTACAAGGCATATGACCAGCATTGACAAGGAGAGGCATCTCATAAATGATCCATCATCCAAGAAGGAAATAGCACCTTTAGCATGCAATCCTAAAAAAGCTCATTCACCCCAATGACCCCAAGGACAAGGAAAGGAACAGGAATTCTGTTGAATTGCAGGGTGGCATACAAGCCAAGTCTCCAATGAATTACTTAGTTCAAACAAGCATAAACCAAATACCAAAACTGAGTGATTAGGGAACATACGAGCAAAACCTATGTTCAAATAATCTCGGCAAACATATACAACCCATAGGAATTGGACATCCATAAGATAAAATCAGGGACAGCATTAAAAGAACACTAAGATAAAATTCATGACAAACGATACACAAAATCGATGGTTTTAAAGGATGCTTCAAACTTTTAGTGGCCAAAAGGATATATAAAACAGACTTTTGAGAAAAATGTACCTAATCTCAGAATCCTTCCTTTCACGTGGAGTAACCTGAAAGGTAAAGCAGATACGAATACATTATATATATGGTAAAAGAACATATAAAAGAAGTAAATAGCCAGCAGAGATATCTTCCAGCATACCTCACTTCCATTTAATATCTGAATTTTTGCTAAACGAGCAATCAAAACAAATCTTGGAACTCCACCTCCTCTAGAATCAGTTATTGGGTTCTCAGAGAGCCTGATATCCTTTGTTATTATTAAAGATAAATAATTAAAAATAGAAAATACAATCTACAAAAAGTCTGCTCTAGCAAAATAAACCGGTGAAAAAGAAAAACAAAGGACAGAAGATGAGATGTGAAGGAAGAATAGTCCCTATGGCGATAAGGAAAGAAAGGTTATATGCAGGTTAATAATTTTCTCAAAGGAAACTTATAAAGATTCTTTGTTTAAGCATATATAGCACAGCACACACAAAAAGGGAAAAACTGAGTCATTACCAAGAAGTACAGTTAAGGACAAATATTTACAACTGTCTGTTTAAGATAAAGTGATCTAATCTTTTTTGAGGGGATGCTTTAATCTTTATGGCATTCAGTAATGGATTTTTCAAAGGGGTTTCAATGTTGGATATGCATTGCAAAGAGGTTAGCAAGCTTTGATTTGTTTGCCTGTCATTCAACCAGTTCCAGGTTTCCATTTGTCTTGTTTCTCTTAAGAGGACATCCCACCATCTTCCCATGCAACCCACTATTCTCTAACATAGAGTAGAGTGCATTAACAAGTTTTGCATAGTGATAGGACCTGAGAATATTTAACTGGTTAGAATACTTATGTTTGGGCAGTTAAAGTGTTGGTAAAGAACTAGCTTAAATCGGAGGAGAGGGAAACGAGGGAGATTTTGATTTGCTATCATTTGGGAACTAAGTATTAATTCAATCACTAATGACAGAATCCTTCTTTCCTGTATCTCTTCTGTGTTTTCTCACACATCTCTCTGAAATATCATGCCATGAATCAACAATCCCAAAAGCTTAAGTAGTTAGGCAAAGAGACATATGAATGGTTTTATATTGCAGCTCTGACATGCCCCTCCCACCAGAGCTATTTGGACTTGAAGCATAGATAACGCATAGGCCCACCTAGTACTGAAATTCAACTTTTTATTAGAAGAATGGGAGTGGCAAAGATCAAAATCTAAACCACAGTCTTAGAAGCTTTGATATGATCATGTACCATGAATTAACCATTCCAAAAACTTAAATTGTTAGGGAAACACATGAATGGTACATATCCAATTTATCATATTCTATTTCAGGGTTCCTAACATGTAGCCATCCCTAACTGTATTTTTTCCTTTATTGCCATAGTCATGACCTTCTCTAAAGACTGGGTTCTCAGTTCAATCTCTAAACAGCAAGATGAACTCCATGCAGAAATCAACGTCAAGTAAAAGTAATAAATTATCAATTCCTGTGTAAGTATTTATGTAGAGTCAACACCTAAAAAATTGTACAAGCAAGAGAGATAATAGCCCACTCAAATGATTAGTGGATATGGAAGACCAGCACACATTATTTAAGCAAGTGAAGCTGCTAGCTACAAAACAATTTTGAATTGCATCCCCAATGTACCATTTTCAAATCAAATGGATTATTTGATATGACAGGCCACAGTCCTAGATTCATTATTACGGATACAGAAAAGCATCCATGCCATGCATAATCAAGAACTTACATAAAATATGTAAGCATAATCAAGAATTTAAATAAAAAATGTAAGCACAATCAATCAGCACTCCACTGGGTAAACCTTACCACCAAGTTAGGAAACAAGTTTAACGAGTCAATAGAGACCAGATCACCAATGTTGTTATTACCTGAACAATGAATTGAAAGACTTAAAGTCAGCTGGAATCCTCAATCCACATTCCATTCCAAAATAACATAAATGATCCTTATCAAGAGGAAAAGTATTACATTACCCAATAGGAGGCAGCGCAAATTTTGAAAGGGCTTATAGCAGATAACTTCTGATTCATACTGCCGACCATTATCAGGATAAAAGAGAGAATTCAAACAATTCCTATTTAAATAGAGCTGCTTCAAACTGAAACAAAATAAAACAAGTACAATATATCAAATCAGTGGACTTAAAAAGAAATCTAGCCAAAAGAAGAGGCATTGTTCTAGGGAAGAAAAAACAGAAATGAGAAAGAAACTGAATACTCATCGCCAGTTCTAAGATACACATAGCACTGCCAGTCATAATATACCACCTATGACTTTAACCACATTTAACTTCAATTACACCATTCGACTATTAGGCTAAATAATAAGTAGTTAACTGAAATGATACATGGTTAACTAAATTGTTAAGTGGTTAATCAAGTCATAAGTGGTAATTTTAAATGTGGTCAACATGGAAGTAGATTTGAATTTGAGTATTAAAGTCAGATGTGGTTGACACATCAGTCAGAACTGATGTCACGAGTTTATTCTAGAACTAGACAAAATTGTCTTTACTAACCATTTTAGCTGAGAAAGCTTCATGATTTCATTCCATTCAGCTATACAATTATCTTCTAAATTCAACAGCTGCAGAAAATCAAATCCCTGAACCATGGAGGATGACCCAGGCTGAACAGAAAAGGAAAAGTAGAAGGCTTAAAAATGATAAAGTTGATCAGAAGATTGAGAGCAACATAAAATTGAAAATGAAACAGAAAACCTAAGTACAAATGGAATTCTCTCCATGTGTTAAAAAAAAAATTAAAAAAAAATAGCACACTGACCTATCCTATTAAATATTTATTGTCAATGGTCAAAACAGAAATTGTGTTGCAGATTCAAATGGCCAATCAGCCAGATAAGAGACAAAACATCCCAATTCTCCAAATCCAGTGCAACAGCCATCAGAAAGGCTGAGAAATACTGAAGAGTGAAGACCGTATCCACAATGCTATTCCCTGAATATGGTAGGCTTCCATTCTAATACCAGTAATTGAGAAAATGTAGTGGTGTGGTGAACCAAAATGGGGGAAGGGGGAGGCCAGTTGTTCGGATGCCCCATATTGAACATCACAAATTCAAGCTCTGAGGTACTTAAAATGTTGTGCCCATTTTCAATGTTTATTAAACTACTTAAGTTAGCCAATGGGATATTTGGGAAAAGACATCTATGCCAACAGCTTTTAAGATATTTAGCAACATATTGAACCAAAGACAATATACCAGTATTCTTATGTTGTTTCCCATTACATGTAGCTCTTCTATTGTTGTTAACGATTGTTTAAGCAGCTCAACCTGCCCATTTAAAAAGGAAATATTTAGCAATTCCTATTTAAACATCAGGAAAATTTAGCAGAGAAAAATGAGTTGAGAAAAGATATAGGAGGGAACCTGCTCCCAGTCTACACCAGTGTTATTCAGAACCAGAACATGGATGCTTTTCAGTAATGGAAGCTCAGATTTATATGGTTGCATTAAGTTGTTAGATAAGTTGAGAGTCTTCAGAGCAGGTAACTGTTCACAAATTGTGCCAACATCCTGCAAAGAGATTAATCAAAAAAGAGAGTAATCAACAATTACCCTAAATCAATCACTAAGAAAATAGTGCACCGTGCAAAAATAAGTTAAAGGAGGTTTTGCATGTGATCAGTGTACTGGTTTTATTTTTCAAAACAAGAAGGTATTTATAAGAGAAAAAAGAGGGCAAGGACAGGTATGCAGATAATTAAGATATTCTCCAAAACGGACAATACAAGATTAAACAACAGAATGAAATATATTGCAGCCAACATGCCTTGCACAAATAATATATATATATATATATATATATATATATATATGTGTGTGTGTGTGTGTGTGTGTGTGTGTGTGTGTGTGTAGCCAGTCCAATCCCTTAAAACATTCCCATCTTAAAGCTAAGTCAGCATCTCTTGGGTACAAGTCAGCATTCTAAACACAATAATTGCTGATTGCTTCGCACAACTGAGACCATAATAATGCTTCCCTTTTTCCATACTTGGTTATTACAGCCAATACATTTTTAAACCAATACATAACACCACAACTATTTTGGATGACCAACCAAAAATGAGTAAGAGATGTGTGTGAGAGGCAGAAAGAGGGGCAAAGTCTGGCATCAGACTTGCCATCTCTAGGTAGTCTCCCCAACATATTTTAAATTTTTACCTGCACAGTCACAATTTTTAAAGTAGATATAGAGGGAAACTTTAATAGACTATAATACTCTATGCCCCAATATTGAGTATAAATGGTTAAACATTATTATGCATCCAATTAAATACGCAATCTTATTGTTTTCAAAAAAACAGATCAGCAAACAGAACTTGCAATTATAGTTCAGTGCAGCAACTGCTTATACTGAAATAAAGCAACAAATCTTATAACAATCCTTACATTTTGGAACTTCTTTTATCTTATGACTTATCAAGTAATCTTGTCTAAATGTACCCAAAGATTGCCAATTAAAAAGATATTTCCAGGGAATTTTCATGTAAATCTTTTTTAAATTCCTCACTCATTCCTTGAATAGGTATACTTTTCTTCTTGATGAACTGTTGTAGAAATCCAAGGCTTCCTCTAAGGTCAAGTCTTTTATTTGGACCATGGAGATTTGTAGGCCATATAAAGCTCTTTACCCTAATATGTGCATAATATGTGGGGTCTGCTCAGAATGTGTACAGCATAATATGTGGGGTTAGCTCAGAATGTGTACATCATCTGTATTGTCCTACAGCTGTCTCTTTATGGCACTACTTATTCAGAATTTTGTGGGAATAGAGGATGTGCCCTAGGTCTCTGTAAGGAACCTGGTATTTTTATTATGAAAATACAGGGAGTAATTCCCAAATTACAAAACACACTGCAGACTTTGAGGGTGTGCACCTCCCACTGCCCAAAAGGCCCTAAATTCCTCTTCAAATGACAAGATTCCCTTTCTCTTAACCTTTCCTGTTATTTATAGGCAGACTGCCTGATTCCTCTCAACTCTACTAACTAATAGAAATAGCAATTAACCTAACTAATTATTGATTGTAAAACAGAAACCTAACTAACAACTAATGGGTATCTAACAATACCCCCTCCTAAAGATTCATCTTGTCCTCAAGGTGATAGCTTGTAGCTGCTAAAGACTAATTCCACCAGGTGGTATTTGTTGAAGACAATTCCACCAGGATCCCATTGCTAGACATATAAACCCCAAGCTATGCTTGAAGTGTTGGGTAAATTCTCTGAGCTGCTGAAATAAAATCCACCAAGGTCAAATAAAAAGTCCTTTAGACTCTCCTGCTGCCAACTCCCCTCAAAAGCTTCAGCAAGACCAATTTTAGTCCTTGCTTAAATGGCTTGCGGAGAATCTGCATGATCTGCAAAACACTTCCAACAATAATCTGAAATCTGTGAAACAATTCATCATGGGTCACCAAACACCCCTCTTTTCCTTTGATATGACACCTCCTCAATGAGTTGGGTTTGACCCATTAGACCCCAAAAATTTATTTTCTTTTAAAGTATCCTCCTTTCTTCTACTACTTTGGGCTTGGCCCAATATGCCAAAGAAGCCTCAAGCTCTTCCACTTTTCCCCCTTCCAGTTGCTTCTCAATGCAACAAGTCTATCTGCTTGTGACTTGTCACCTTTTCTCCTTTTGTCTTTTGCCCGAAGGTTTGGATCTGAAAGTTGAGGCTGCAAATACCTTTGTTGAATTTGTTTCTTTCCCTTGGGTCCTTGGTTATTGTTCTCTCCAAACATCCATCTGTTTTGCTTTCTTGAAACCAAGATTCACCTGTCTTTCAAGACTTCCTTGCTCCCACTGTTTTCTTGTTGCTGAGGACCTTCAATACTCATCAATAAACACTTTGCCCACTGACCCTCTGGAACAGCACTCTTGGATCTCTTGTCACCCTATCTCCCCATCGAGCAATGCTTTGCGTCCTTCCTGGATCCCGGTCTTACAGGTTCTGTTTCTCCACCCATCTGAATTTTCTTGCATCATCTTTCTCAGAGATTCAATCACCTTCAAGCTCTCTAGAAGAGATGCCTCCAAACTTTGTTGTCAATTCTCCACTTGCTGTTGCAGCATCCCCAATTGAATCTCCAATTCCCAATTCCTGACACCCATTGCACAGCTGTACCCACAGCTCCCAAGAAAAGTTGCTCTGATACCAGTTGTTAGAAACTGGATAAGAATTACAAGAAGAAATATTTCTATTCAAAGAGAAGAGTACCAATGGTTCCCATGTCTTTCGAGAGGCCTGGACTCTCCCATAACAATCTGAAATTCCTCTCAAATCGCAAGATAAAATCTCCCCTCTCAACCCCTTATTATAGACACAATGCCATATCTCTCTAATTATCCCAACGCCCAACTAAATTAACTCTCTTAACTAATTATTCTACTATGGCTTACCTATCAGATTTGCATGGCATATTGAATATAAGCAGACTCAAAGCTGCAGCAGTAGCCAGGATTGAACACTGGCCAATAGACATAACCTGGTAGTACAACATACCTTCCACTCTGAAAGCAGGTTTCCAGTCAGGTCAAGTTCTTTCATATCTATTAACAAATAAAAAATGCATGGTTTCAGTGCATGGATCATGAAGATATCAAAACCAAGAAAATCATAAGGGAACTTATTACCTATGTTCAAATGGCTTACAGGATGGAAGCAGATATCAAAGAAACAAACTTTCCAATTATAACTTCAGGTAGAAGCAGCTTTACCAAAAATAAAAACTTTAGGTAAAAGCAACTAATTCGCTGATACACAATTTTATTGCAAAAAATAAACACTGATATTATTTGGTTGATGTTTCATTCATCTTGATATTAGTAAAGAAATGGGAGTGCTCTGGAATCAAGCTTACTTGGCACTGTAGATTTTATGTGACTTGGGATTCCAGGGGAACTAATGCCCATATATGACAATGATGCACTGGTTAACTCCTCAAATCGACTTAGCTTATCATGAATTTTATCTTTACCCAAAAGTTGAACAGATACACGCTGGTTGCTTGTTGAAAGGACATACATTTCATCTGCACAAACAAAAGAATAAAAATAACATAGTATTTTGTAAGCATAAATGCGTAATGCGTATAAAAAACTATGTAAAGCAGAGATACTACATTATAAAAGAAAATCATTCAGACTGGAAAAATGTTGATACAACAATGAATACCTTTTTAATTCCAAAAAAAATGAAGACATTATTGACAGAGCATATATTGGTCTCAACTCTCAAGGCTTCATTTCAAATCAATTTCTAAAAGTCTGGAAATAGAAATATCAATAGGCTGGTGGAGTATGCAGTTCAAAATTCAAAATGAATAATTTGCCAGCTGTACATTTCTTAGTGGTTTGACAATACCCGACTTAGCTCTAGTTTGCATTGCATGAGTATTCCCTGAATGCACAAAGGGAGTTGGATCTTGACCAACTAAAGAAGAAGAAGAAGAAGAAGAAGAAGACATGTCCAGTGATGGAATAGAAGGAAGAGGTGAAGAGGAGGGTGGTGAGATTGCAGTAGCTCTAGTGTGTGACAATAATGGAGGTGTAGCAGAGATAGGATTTAATGGAATCATGCTGCAGCATTTTGGAGGAAAGAGCTCCAGATAAGAAAATCTGGATTCATTAAGTAGCACATCCTTTGAGATGAAAATTCTGCCATCAGCATCTAGACATTTTTAGCCCTTGTGAGAAGGTGAGTATCCCAAAAATATACATTCTTTTGAGCGAAATGAGAGTTTTGTAGATTGATAGGGCCTAAGAAATGGGAAGCATGCACATCCAAAAATTCTTAGGGACTTTTAATCAGGTTGTTGACTGAAAATTTTGAAGAATGGAGAATTTGAATGAAGCACACTTGTTGGAAGTTGATTTATAAGGTAGGTGGCTGTAAGAAAGGCATGATCCCAATATTGAAAAGGGAGTTTAGCTTGAGCAAGTAGTGTAAGTCCTCTTTCTACTATATGGCGATGCTTCCGCTCAACACTTCGATGAGTGTGTGGATAGATTAGTCTATGAATGATACCCAAATCTGAGAAGACCTTCGAGAAAGGTCTGAATTCTCCACCCTAATCAGTCTGCAGAGCTTTGATCTTTGCATTTAATTGTAATTCAGCCATAGTTTTAAATTGAAGGAATGTATCCAAGTATACTTTGAGAAGGCATCAACACAAGTGAGGAAGTAGTAATATCCACAAGAAGATTCTATAGGGGCTGGTCCCCAAAGATCACTGAAAATTAATTCTAGACGAGAATTGTAAATTGCAGTGGGTACAGTGGCTGGCAATCTGTGTGCTACAGTGAAGATTGGTAACATGGTTAGAGATAATAACTCAAACTACAGTGAAGATTGCTTCTTTTCTTTCATCCCAAAAACTAATATGAAACCATTTTTCACTCTCATTGTATTGTTTATTCCATAATCCATACTACTCCACGGATCCAAAATATAAATGTTTTAACAATAAATGAATTTAAGCCAGAGGTATACCTTCTTCATCTTTAGTAGAGTCACTTCTATATCTACTTTCAAGAGCTTCCAGCAATGAAATCCCTTGGTTCAGATTCTGGGCACGAATAAACGAGCCTGATCTTTCAGACTTTGCATGAAAGTATCGGACACCATTGATGGACCCATCATGTTTGCCTTCTCCATTGTCCCAGTCAACTCCAACCCATGTGTTTGAATAGCCTTCTACAGGCCCCACATACTTAACTGTACCAATTCTCCGGGAATCACCAGATGCATGCACTCGTTGGCCCACCCAAAATTCATGTCTTGGCTCGGAGGAGTCCTGCATCTTTTGTTATGGTTGGATGAGTATCTTGAAACTAGAATCGTATGACATACAGAATTACTGAAGTTACATGACAAACATAATACATGCAGCAGCAGAATCATAGGACAAAAGCAGAATCACATGCAACAACAGAGTCACATGACAAGCATCTTAAAATGCAGAATATCATGAAAACATCTCAAATAATCTCTTGTATTTTGTATATCAAAATGCTTTTATCATGTGCCTAGGAGAAGGATTTCAATTCTCAATTCCATTAATTATGGCATGCAACATTAACAATTTAAAACACTTCAAGTCCAAATATATCAACATACATACATACTATAAGCACGAATGTTTCATCATCAATAAATGGATCATTTATGAAAACCAAATGAATGACATTCTTTATTCAAAATCACCTATATAAAAAAAGACAATGTAATAGGTCTAAAATACATAAATTATTCCAATTAAACTATGAAAAAGGCATCATCTATATGGTCAATAATTCTCTACAAGCATCAATTAAACTTTTAGCTCCTTAAAAATTATTTAAACTTCTCATTAACCAATATAGAAGGAAAAACTAGAGAACAGCAAGCCACAGTAACAGAAAAGGTGATGAAATTCGGATGAAAATCGTGCATGGATATAAGAGGCACAAAAAGCGTGATTTGAAATTGCAAATCTAACATGTAGATAAAAAAAATTAAAAAAAAAAAAAGCCAAAGAGAGATGAAATTGCAAATCTAACATGAGAGATGAGAGAAGATCGAGAGGGAATGATGAGAGACAAACCTGGAAGAAGAACACGAGAGAGAGCAGCGAGAGAGAAAGCAGCGAGAGAGAGCAACAGAGAGCGCTAAACTGAGACAGAACCAGAGAGTGTGAGAGCTCGGCCTAGTGACCAGTGAGGAGTGATTTACTGTACAATTTTTAATTCTTTCATTTTATTTTATTAAAAGAAATTAAATATTCAAATTAAATATTTTAATAGTTAAATTTATTTATTTTTCAAAAAATTACTTTGATGTAATCCTTCTCTTCATCCAAAGACAGGGTTAGAAATCTTCACAGTTCAAAAATTAAAGAATCAAAACTAGTATTAACTTAATGCATTATTAACCACAGATACCTCGGGGGAAAACAGGCTAAAAAGCAATAAACAAAAATACTTGCAAAGGTTCCTTCCAGGTGAAAATATTTCTTCATTTTCAGGGAATTTAATTTCTTCTTTTTATATAAAATAAATGCAATTAATTAAAAATTGAAAATAAAATCTATATAAATCCTGAAAAATAAATGGAAGCAATTAAAGATTGAAAAATAAAATCTATATAAATCTTGAAAATAAGATAAATACATGCCCGTTATACAAGCAGTCACGACATCCTTCCAGCCAAGCCATATAAGAAGATCTATACCAATAGCATGGGTTCCACTATCAGGACGACTTAACTTATGCTTTGTTGGAATAAATTAAAAATTAAAAAAGAAAAAAATTGAAGTATAAAAAATGTAGTAAAAATACAATAGAAAAGTAGGTTGTTTAAATTGAGGGAAATACAAAAGAAAAAATATATTATTCAAATGGATAGAAAAAAATATTAATAGTATCAATTTTAATTTATATAAATTTTTAAAAAAATCTTATTTTCTCACTAAAAATAAGAAAAATATTTTTTATGAATTCATAAATTTTAATTTTATATCTTCATATAAAATAAATGTAACCATAAAAAAAAATATAAAATCTGTACAACTTCAAAAATAAATTATTTTCTCCTTTTTTTTTTTCATCTTAGCAAACAAACGGTTGAAAGAGAAATAAAACCCCCCATACCTCAAATGAGTCTGTGTTTTGTTTCCTCCGAGAGAGAAAAGCGTTCATTTTTTATTTTTACTGTTAATTATAAAAATAATATTTTATTTTTATTATTTTTTATATAAAATGTTAAAAGTAAAAAATAAAAATAGAAAACTTTTGATACCATGAAACAATGCACTGCCATTCGGATGCATCCAGAAAACGAAGAGCAATGAGTGTCGAGTGAGATTAATCCATTTTTACAATAAATAAATAAATAAACAATTATGGAACCGTTTATTTTAATTTTTTTTTAATTTTATTCTATTAATAAAATTTAAAATTATAAAAAATTATTCCTTTTTTATACAAAATTTTATTAGTTATAATTTATTTATACAAAATTTTAAAGAAAAAATTGTGTAATTAATTTTTAAAGAAAAACTATTTATCAAAAATAAAAATAAATGCCATAACATTGCTTCCGAAAAATAGTAAATTGTTCTGAAAATGATTCAACAAAATCATCAAATCATATTTATTTATAATATGAAATTACTAAAATAATAATATAAATTTATTTATATTTTATCATTTCATTTAATAACAAAATTTATAAATAATAATGACTAAATTTTAAATTTGTACATATCTTTATTTATCATTTTATATTTATTAATTAATTCAATATTTAGTTTTTCTAATTTACTAAATTTCTATTAATTTTTCAAATTTAATTTTAGCATTCAACTTTTAATTAATAGTCTGCGTTTAACAAATATTTAATTTGCACCAAATGCATCAAAAATATTTTTTCCATTTATACATTCTTTCACTTATTAAAATAAATTACATTTCTTATAATATTTTCTTTTCGACAAACATCTCTTTGTTATTATTTTATATTTTTATGAAAGTTGTTAAATTATTATTTTTAAAGATTGCATTGATTTTTAGTTTTAAATGTCATATATTTATTCTTTTAAATCAATTTTCAGTAATTATTTTTAAAAAATTACTCTTTTATTCTTAAATTTAAATTCTTTTGCTTTTAATAAAATTACATTTCCTCTCAAGAACAGTGATATTTAATGATTACCTTTGACGAGAGGCACAATGTTTACAAGGATATGTTAGAAAACATTGGTTGAATGCATTGGAAATGGAAAAAAATTGTACATTTAAACTGTTAAAATCGGTATAATAGTAAATAATTAAAATAATTTATATAATACGTAACAGTTTCCTTTGATATGCCATAGAATTCGTGAGAACGTATATCTAAACTAGCCTTAACCTACATTGGTTTTATTGTTTATCGAATTTATAATTCATGCGATGCTACTTAATCATTACTTACTATACGTATGACAAAATGGGAACTGAAACCAATTAAGTACAACATGTTTTGGGTTAACTTTTGTTAGTTTGTGATGTAGGTTGCTAGGGTGGATTAATTAGTCCAGTGGCTTGCCATTCAAAAACAATACATTTAATCGTTCAAAATGTAAAATAAACTAACTTAAAAAAAAAAAAAAAAAAGGAAACGTAGTACTAGGTTATTAACAAACTAAATTGAGGAGTTGGTCTATTGTCGGTCAAACTTCAAATTTTCAAACAAAACATAATAATATGTTCCCGTAATAAATTCTGAAAAAAAAGAATTTAGATCATTCAATTAACCTTAAAGGTGGGTAAGTTTCCCAACAGGCTAAGCTAAATTGGATTGAAATTTTGGTTCAATCCATACATTCCATCAAATTATCGATAAATTATATTTATTAAAATACACCTGATATTCTTTTATTTTTATATTACTTTAATCTTATATATATATATATATATATAATATCGTAAAAAATTATGTAAAATTGTATAATAGAAAATATATACAATATTATATCTTTATATAAACTAAAAAAAATATATCGTAGGATCAAAATTTAAAAAATATATAATGTACTTTTTATGAATCTTATATATCAATTTAATTTTTTATAATTATTTGGATCAATTAAGCAAATTTGTTTTCACTTCATAGTTGTATTGAACTATTATCGGATATAGCCTAAAGTTTTGATAATTTGTTGACAATAATTTCTTCAATTGTAGTCGGTATGAGTTAAATAGCGTGCACTGAGATGTAAGTCGGAATAAAAGGAAACTTTGCTAGGAAACTTTCACAAGCCGTCTTGTAAATCCAAACAAAATGATCTACAAAGCCCCACAGTGGTTGGTGGATGAAAATAATGAATGCCCTCAACCAAGTTTTGGTGACTACGTTCAATTGCATTAACTCATTAAGGAATAGTCTATTATTCACTTTGGAAAAGTTTTTTCTTTTAAAAAAATTATAACCGGCAGAATTCACATCACCAATGATGGTGAATCCTTCCATCATAAAAATTATCTTCTTAGCATTTGTCACTCAAACATAAAGAAAAAAGAAGTTGAAAATTTTAAATATTGCAAAAAATATTAACCATATATATATATATATATTAATATGTTAGTTTTTAATTTATTTAATTTTTACAAATGAGTTTTTTATTTTAAAAAAACTCTTCTATTAATTCTTTATTTTTTCATAATTTTTTAAATTTATTTTTAATATCATCTGTAAAGAGATCAATTTATATTATTTTAAAAGTTAATAACAAAATCTGTAATATAAATATAAAATAAAAATTTAATTCAATATATATATATACACATGCACATACGATAAGTTATGTATTTATTAAATTTTTTATGGAATAGATACAAGGATAAAATTAAGATTTATTAGGTATCATAGAATAGGGTATATAGTAATTAGAAGAAAAATATTTGAAGTTAAATGACTTATTTTTCTTTAATAATTCGTTCATAATTAAATAGAGATGATTAAAAAAATGAAAGACTGTAGTTTAGAGTCTTAATCTCTAAATACAATAATATGGAAAAAAAATTTGAAAGGTTTAGATAAACAAATTATAAGGAGTCACAATGGTGAAAGGATATCATAACTATAAATAAATATATGTAGATTAAAGGATAATGATCTATCTTGTGTTAAAAAAGGTTAAAATGATGTTAAACTATATTTTTTTAGCATGATATATAGATCAATAATTATCTCTTGCAATAATTTTTTTTTCTCAACTATATAACATGATATTTGATATAAAAAAAAATCTAACACAGTAGATATAAAATTTAGGATGATAGAAAATGAAAATGAATGTCAAATAAGGTCATTATTACATCGAGAACAAAAATATTATCATCTTTATAAAATATGTTGGAGACTGGAGTTTTACATGAAAGTAAGAAAAAAAAATCTAGAAATGGACTGTAAACGAATTGTATCTTTACTCAATGAAATAAATATACCAAGTCTTATGAAAGCAAATAACTATAATGAATTCAACAATTTAAAAAAAGTTATGAAACAACAAGATTTTACCAAAAGTCATAACGTTTCGCATGAAAGTTGTTTTAAAATATTTTTTAAAATAACTATCAAGACATGAATTCAACAATTTTAAAAAAGTTACCAAACAGCAAGATTTCGCCAAAAGTCATAACTTTTCGTATGAAAGTTGTTTTAAAATATTAAAAAAAAAAGGTTTATTAAGATGAGAGTTTGTTAGAGTCTCGCATCAACTAGAAATATGATCAAACTTAATTTTTATATAAGGTGAAGATAATTCTTAATCTCATGGGTTATTTTTTAAGGTTGAATTAAGCTCAAACTTAATTTTTACCATAGTATTGGAGCATATCTTAATCTAATAATGATGATCCATAGATGTCCAGTCTTGTTGTAACTCTCACATTGTTAAGAGAAAAGATTAACTACAACTTTATATACTAAGGATAACTCTCGCCTATGAATTAACTTTTAGGATTAAGTTAATCCAAAATCCAAATTCTAACATGGGATGCTCACAATCACATATGTTGTTCATTCTTGTAGTTTGGTCCCTCATAATATATCTAGTTCTAGAATCTCAACTAGAGATACAACAATTCATATATATATATAAAGGTAAGGATAATTCTCATCTCATATAAAAAATACATTATCAACAATTTCTAAGACTCTTATAAAGAGATTTAAAAATAAAAAATAAACCAATTTTTCAAAGAAAAATCATGATGTAACAAAGATTTTAGACTTTTTTAAAGTTCATTCTTAATCTTGATGCATACCCGATTTAAGATTTCATATATCTTTTCTCTGACTTGCACCATAATACATTGTTATGCTTATCTAAACACTTAAATATAAAGTAATTTAAAGAGCTAGTCACACTTTTAGATGACTGTGACAACATGTAATTGATTAAATGTTATATTAAATGTTGAGTAAACAATTTAAAGAAGAGTATGGTATCCATGAAAAACTCATGCATAATGTTAACTTATATATTTTGTTGGTATAAAATGTTATTCTATTAATTTTTTAAGATTATGGACAATTTTATGTTATTACAAAAAGATAGTTGTTTTAACAAATATTTTTTGATAATTATATAAATTAATACAAAATATATTAAATTAATTTAAATTATATTAAATTTTGATGAATTTAAATTGTTAGTAGAATATTTTTTAATAAATATTAAGATTATTACTATTTATTTTTAAAAATTATTATTAAAATAATTTTTTAATATATTATTATGATTATCTCATTATATTTTGAGAAAAGTGTCATTTAGTTTTTATTTTTTTAATTTTTATTTGAAATCATGGTATAGGTATAGAAATATTATATCATATTTTTATTTAATTTTTATTAATAATTATGATTTTTTAATTTAATTTTGTAAACAAGCTTTATTTTGATGGAGTTAAATATTTTATACAAAATCATGATAAAAATTAATTAAATAAGTTATTTGTTAATAAAATATCATAATTTCTATTTTAATTTTATAAAAAATATTCTATTTTTATTTTTAATAGAAATAATATAATTTTAATCTTTCATCAAGAACTAAAATCTTACAACTTTTATTAAACATAGGAACTAAAATTCAATAAATTATTATAAAAACTAAAATAAAAAAAATATTTTAAAAACAACGAGTTATTTAAACTATTTGTTATTATATCTCTTCCTACATTCATATCAAAGTCCTTAGAGATAATTCAACTATTTATCTTTTTTGATAAATCCTTCCCCACCATTCCATTTTATATACTCTTCACTTCTTCCGAACAAAAAATAAATAAAAAGATATCTAGCCCCACCTACTTATTATATCTGATTACTGAAATATTTATAATGTCCTTAATGATAGTAGATTCTGAACGATGTGTTTTAAATATCTGAATCAAATACAACTATAATTTAATAATACCTTAATTTTATGTGAGCTAATTTACTAACTTACAAACGTAAAAAAAAAATGTAAAATGCTATTAATTTTTATCGGCAACATTTAATTTAAAAAAACAATTGTAAAAATACTATTTTGATACGAAATGTATTTTAAAAAATCACCATGAGTGGCCTGGCATCATTCAAATAAAAAAATATATAGTGAAAAAGATAGTAAAAGAGAAAAAAAAATTTTTTTTTACAAAAATGTTGCCAACAAATTCTTAAATTAGCTTAATAAAACATATTAAAAGATCCTTAATTTTGTTATCAATAATACATATGCTTTCAAGGATAAACTTATTATTTGATAAACTTATTATGTTAATTTTTTATTTATTTGAATAGCGGAACAATTTAGTAAAAATTTATTTCATAAATTTTAACTTGTAATTTTTTAAAATTTCAATTAGTTTAGATTTTGTTATAAACACGCTCTTGGTGATATTTAGTACTTTTCTAATAAATATATGTAAAATGTTAACTGCTAATTTTACAAACAAAGATAATATGTATTTCATAAAAAGAACGCACTTAATTATCATATAAAAGCTTATACTTATTTGATAATAATCTCTATATAATTAAAGAAATGTACAAAGGAGTTTTTACATTGATCAGAGAAATAAAAGTATAAAATTCTTATTAGAATTATAATGTTTTATGTTAAAATATAAAAAATATTTAGTATATATTTTAAATTTTTTAACATTAACTTTAAATAATGATGTTAAGGAGCGTTAAGTGTGTTCTATTAAATGCTTAAAAATGTATTGTACCAAAAGAAATACTTAAAAATATAAGTGTTAGATGACTTTTATATTTTTTATACAATAAATAATTTATTTAATAAAATTCTCATTTTTATTTTTTATTAAAAATATGTAACAAACTTATAATATTTTATGTAATGGAAAATCTTTCAATAACATATATTTAATGCTCCTTCTTAATTAATAAAACCATTGGAACATTAATGTATCAATAATTTCTCAATTAATATTCTTTTCCTTTTATCTATCTGTCTAAAAAAAGTTAAATTAATTAACGAGACAACTAATTAATTAAATTATTTGATAGTTTTTAGTTTCTTTGTTTTTTTTTTGTTTTATTACACAATTGTCTTCATTTATCTTTCAATATAGATAAAGATATTAATGTTAAGATAATAATTAATATTATTTTAAACTTATGCATATAAATGGAATAAATATTTTGTTTCAGATAGATACATAAAAATAAATAAAGTAAGATTCTAAATATATTTAATAATAAAAAATAATTATAAAAAATTCTATAATATCTTTCTATTAATTTTTTGAGCTATATCCTTTTATTTATCTTTTACAAATCATCCTTTTATTTTATAAATTAAGCATGAAATAAAAATATATTTTTAAAGCTATACCCTTTTATTTATCTTTTATTAGCATTTTTTAAATACTATTTAAGTCAATTCATGATTAAAATATTTTTACATTTTTTATCGTTAATAAAATTATATAGTTTGATTGTTTATTTATTTGTTTATTTATATAAATTTAATATTATTTTTATTAAATTTAGTATCATTGAATTTTTTTATTAATATTACTAATTTTAATATATTTATTTTCTTTTTTTTACTAAATATTATATTTATATTTTTAATATATGTTATTTTTAACTATTATATTATTCTTTTAAATAATTTTTTAAAATTTTGAATTTAAATAAATGATTATCTTTTGAAAATTTTTATTTACAATTTATTTATGATAAATTAATAAATAAATATTCTCTTTTAAATATAAAATTTTATTAAATTAAATTATAATTTATTTTATTTAAAAATATATATATCACACCTATTAAGTTTTACTCTGTTAGTTTATATTTTTATTTTATATTTTTTAGTTAATTCAACAATTAATTTTATAAAATATTTTCAATTGAATTACTAATTTATTTTTTTTAAATTAATTTTTTTAATTTTTAACTAACTTATCTATTTAATTTTGTCCAACACATTCTTAATATTTTATTTATTTAGTATTTAGGATAATTGATAAAAATAAAATGTAAGAATATTTAAATTTATTCTTGTTTTATTTACTAAATGATAAAATAGTAAATATATTTAAAAGTTTGAAAATAGTAAATATATTTATTTTTCATTTAAGACTTCTATTATTAAATGTCTACAAATTAAAAAAAAGTGTTATGAATAGAATTAATTCTTCATTTTGTTATTACATCATTTAACTATTTTTTAAAAAATAAAAAATATATTAAATATTCTTATTTTTGAAAACTTTAAATTTTTAAAAATACGTTCTTTATAAAATATAACTTTTTTTTGTTACTGCAAAGCCGACCTAAAGATAATTTCAAGTTACCAATTAAGGATAGCAGTGGATTTAGCTGAATTTGGCTAAGTGATTTACAGTTAAACTTACTATTTTTATTCTCTCAATTGGGATAAGTTTAATCTAGTTTTTTTTATCCAAAGTAATATTCTATCTTAAATTCTTTTTTATTTTAAATTTGTGTTCCAATTTCTAATTTTATATTAAATTTGTTTTTATATAAACATTAAATTTCATTGGAAACTGAAGTTTTTGTTAAATGATTATTGAAATTATTTTTTTATATACTGAATTTTGACCTACATATCATGTTTTTGTAAGGTTTCATTCGTTAAAGTAAAAGATCAAACTATGGATATCAAGAAACATTATTATTATTAGGTACTGATTTTGAACATCTAATTTTATTTATTTTTTAATGGTTATTAAAACTGATTCAACAAATCCTAAACATTATATTATAATTAAGTTATCAAAATTTTATATAATTTTATTTAGGAATAAAATGACTCTAATGTCCATTGGATACTTACAAAAAATACTAAAAAAAGATAAATATTCGCTTAATAAATTTGGGTATGGTATCGATAAATATATGAAAATTTTTGTTAGTATATGCACGAATATGAGTATTATAAAATTATAATATTTATATTTATATACTCACACTATATGTAAAAAATAAATATATAATTAAAATTAAAAGTGTATTTTTATTTTTGTAATTAAAATAAAAAATTTATAATTTAATTGAAATTTTGAATTTTAATAACAAACGCCTAAATATGTGATTTTAATAAATATTTTTATCGTATACAAATATTTATAGTTTATTAGTTCATAAAAAGAGTGTTAGGCAAGATGAAATTTAGTTCACTACTTCGTAGGTAATATGAACAAATGTAGAGATTTAAATACCTGACACAAGTTTTAAGTTGTTATGCAGGTAATGAAATGGATATGTGTAAACATTAAAGATGCTTATATGGGAGATAGGTACTATTATAGTGTCTGTCCAGACCTATTCATTATCAACCTTAATTTAATTGGTTAAAATGAAATATTAAATTCAAATTTTCTTCGTAACTTGTTTTGATTTGAATACAAAAATTCTATATTTTTAAAATAATTGATATTTTGTTAAGATTTTTCATCACAAATATGTGCTATTAAGTTTAAAATTTTGTAATATTTTATAATTAAATGGATCAAAATAATTCATAAAATATAACTTTTAACAAAATATAATAGTATGATATCTAAAAGAGCAATTTGAGACTGAATCAATTTTAGAGTACAAATTTTAAATCTAAAGTAAAATTTAAAAATTAACTTAAATAAAAAAAATTAAAAACAGATTTTAATAAAAAAATTAAAAATGAAATTTAAACTCAAGCTAAATTAAAAAGTAATAATTTTATTCTATCTATAAAATTTAAATTTAATCTATTCCTAATTGTTTCGTCTCATCTCGACTTTTCTATTTTTATAAATGGCTAAATGAACTACAAGATTGACATGATTTTTAAGCTTTATATTAAAATTTACCTTTGTACTTTTAAAATTGATTAGTAAATGTTATTAGAAGTAACTCAACGGTAAAAAATTAAAAATTAAAATAATTTTACATTATGATTTTAAATTTAAATCTTATCACTATTTATATTGTATAAAAAATGGATAAATAAACTTTTTCTTAAAGGAATTTATGAAATTAAATTACATGTAAGTTATTAAATTTAAAACTTTATACAAATCGAACAAGCATATAATTAAAAAGTTTATAATATAGTATAATCACAATATTATGACTATATTATTTAAATTTATTTGAGTCAATCGACTTATTAAATATAAATAGTTTTTAATGGCCTATTTTTTTTAATTAACAATTTTCCCAATGTATATGTAAGGATATATCTTAAAAAGTTAATAAATAATAATTTTTATTAAAAACACGACATTTAATATTATTTTACCCAATGGATTTTATTATTTTTAATAAATACTAATATATATTTAAATACATATTAAAATAGTTATTTCATGAAATATACGTATTAAAAATGTACTAACTCAAATTATTTAGTAGATAAACTTGATTTTTCGTATCAAATAGCGTGATTTCTCATATTTGAGTCATAAATCTTTTTTTTTTAAACACATAAATCATTAAAAGCAAACTTTATGTTTTTAACAAAACATTCTCACACACGCGATTAAAAAAATGATATTATTAAGAAAGCATGCTTAAGGATTAATTCAAAATTTGTATATATTACATTAACTTTACAAATTTATGCATAATTTTTAAATTAATTAATATTTGATTATTTTACTTTATAATTTAGTTTAAAATACAAATAAAATAAATATTATTGTAAAATATATCTATAGCTGCCCAAGTAATATCAAGTTTTATTGATTTTCAGTGTATTTAACAATACATAACGATAACGTAAATCTGCTAATTTTTTAATAAAAAGTTACTATTTATTAAATTTTATTATGTGTATCCTTAAACATAATTTAAAAAATCAAAGTTCTATAGATATAATTCTTAGAATAATATTCTGTTAAAATTTACATTCAATATCATTTATCTTGACTTATAATATTAACGGAAAAAGAGAGTAAATATTTTATTTATAAAAATTTAAGAATTAGTTATATTAATAGAAATAACCACCTTTCTTCATAAAAGATAAATATCCGATCATCTTAATTTTTTTGAAATTAAAAAAATTTGATAATGTTAGTTGCCATAAAAATATTGAAGTGATTTTTTTTTATCTTTTTAATATAATAATGATAATTTTCATTTTTAAAGATTAATATCATCAATTTTTAATATTTAAAAAAACTATTTACTTAAAATAGAGTGTGAATAGTTTTTTTTCTTTTATTTTGTTAAAGCATACTTTAAATCTCCTATTTTAATTTTTAGTTACAATTCTGTTTCTTAAATTTTTTTGATTTAATTTGAAAATGTTTGTAACGTGATACTTTTTCTCAAGTTCATGTTGAGCACCGATGATATTTTGTTTACATAATAGTTAATTATCATAAATGATAAATGAAGAAACTAAACTAAAATATTTTAACAAGTTAAGAGATTGGAATAATATTTTGTATAAATTAATTTCTAGAAACAAAACTAAGTATACAAAATCTTATATAATAATATAATTATAGAATAAATTAGTCTTTAATCTATTAATTTATTTTTAACACAATTTTATAACTTTTTATAAAATACCGTATAAATATATTATGTACTGTTTTTTTGGTTACAAAATATATTTTGTAGTTGAATTTATTTATAAAAATTAAATTTATATAAAATACTATTTTGATCTTTATTAAATTTATATATATATATATTTAATTTCTTCGTTTGCCATACAGGATAATAATAATTATTTTTTTAATAGAAGGGAAAAGAATTAGATGGTGTGATTGGATGTGAGTGGCACGTGTCATTGGACGCACGTCAAACAGAAGCCAACGACAAGGCTCGTGTTTCTTCTACTCTATTTCCCTGTTCCAGGCAAAGGCAGCGGTAGCGCACACCACAATCAAAAAATCCACATTGAAAACGAAGCGAAGCAAATCAGAGATCCAACTCTACACCGAGTTTCTGATCTCACTTCAGTTCACCATGGCGAACGACGATTGCTGCGCCACGCAACTCATCGACGGCGACGGAGACTTCAACGTCGCCGGCCTCGACAACTTCATCAAGACCGTCAACCTCGCCTCTTGCGGCCTTTCCTATGCCGTCGTTGCCATCATGGGACCTCAAAGTAGCGGTGAGTCCCTTTATCCTTCAATTTTCTCATTCATTGATTCCGATTGTTCTATTTTACTTTCGTCTAACTTGCAAGTAACCTCTTTCTGCCGGTTGAGCTTGGATCGATGGATTGAATATTATTTTATGAGCTCCTGTTTCTGAAGTAGGGTTTAAGTTAGTGGTGATCGTTTCACTGATTTCGGCTAGGTTTAGATTTAATTGATTGATGTGACTCGTGTCGAAAGTGAAGCTCTTCACCTGATGCATTCACTTCTTAGGAGAAAAAGAACTTGTGATAGAGTCATAGCGTAGAAAATTAATAACACTTATTATTAGTTTCATTCTAAATTGGAGATGCTGTCATCCGTTTCTGATTTTACAGTTTTAATGGGCTATAAATTGAGTGCAGTTTCTTTAGCTCTATTATCTTTTCTCTCTCTCACGGGCTTGTATGATCTAATATTATGCTTTTCTTATGAGCAGGAAAGAGCACGTTAATGAATCACCTTTTCCGCACCGCTTTCAGGGAGATGGATGCTTTCAGGGGAAGGTTTGGTTTTTAAAACTTTGGAGCTATAGTTGTCGGAAGAGGAAAGAACATTGGGGGGAAGGGGGTTGAGGAAGATGAGGAAAGAGAGAAGAATAGGATGAAAATGACTGTCTTCGTCATTCTTTTGCTGCCTGTTATGCTTTATTGCACGATGAATGGGTAATTGAGTAACCATGTTGTTGCAGATCTCAAACGACCAAGGGCATTTGGATAGCCAAGTGTGTCGGGATTGAGCCATGCACAATTGCTATGGATTTAGAGGGTACTGATGGAAGGGAGAGGGGCGAGGTAATCAATCAATTTTGTATTAGAAGTTCTTTTTTCATTTTCTGTTATTTTTTATGCAAACGTTGATTGTTTTATGTATAATTCCTGTAATGTTCACACCATTTTGCTGATTTATCATTAATTTTAGATTGCCTTTGGTATATCTGATAACAATGACCTGATAGTATAAGAAAATTTTATAATTTTATAATTTCTTAACTTGTGTTCGGTGTTGAACATGTTGGCATAGCCATATCTGATTAACTCTCCTAATGCTATTATAATAGGATGATTCTATCATATCCTAAGACTTGATATTGAGTTAGTTCTCTCTCCTTTAAACTCAAACTCCCATCCCTCTCACTCATCAGTGTGCTATCACCATTGCCACCTCTCTCTGACCATTACCATTGGTTTCCTTCAGTTTGACTGGGAATGATTAATTACTTGATTTTTTTCACCTTTCTACCTTACATAGCTACTTATACAAAACTTCTCAAGGTCCTCACTTCAAATGGGTTTCATGCTTAATAAAATATTTCAGGGATGGAGATGTTAGGGTATTATAGTCCTTCTTGATCTTATTTGATTCTACCCACTTTTCTTCCAATTCTCGTAGGAGAGTCTGGACTTAGGATTCTTCTGGAATGTTTTCTTTCAATTCTTTTTTTGTAGTTTCTTTTGCCTCTAACTTCCAGAAGCTCCTTTTTGATAAACTTATTTGGAAATTCAAAGCTACTTCATAGTTTTTACTGTCATGCAAGTTGCTTTCTACTGTTCTGTTATAAATGACAATTTTATGCCACTGATGTAAACATCCACATGCACTGACTACATACCAAATGTTTGCTACCAGTGTACATATTGTATGTTATTGGACTGTTCTCTTTATTTCTTTGTATATAAAGTAGAACTGACTATTGTCTCGATATCTCTTATCCTTTTTTTTTTTAAAATATAACTTTCAGGATGATACTGCTTTTGAGAAACAAAGTGCTCTTTTTGCTTTGGC
Organism: Canavalia gladiata; assembly: GCA_037954105.1. Classification (NCBI taxonomy): domain Eukaryota; kingdom Viridiplantae; phylum Streptophyta; class Magnoliopsida; order Fabales; family Fabaceae; genus Canavalia; species Canavalia gladiata. The sequence goes on from CM075662.1 coordinate 52,872,993, forward strand.
AGTATCAGATATTGTTCTGATAAACATGTAAGTTCCTAGGTCTAGACTATTGCTTTGGCTATTTAAAAATTTATTAGCAACTTCATGCTCAACATTTTTTTGTGGTCCATATAAACTATATTGCTTAACAGAAGTCTAGGTGGATTTGCAAATCTTTCAGCCTAACTTGGTGTATTGCCTGTTTGTTTGAGTCACTTATGTTTTAAGATAATCTAGCTTATGATCATCTACTTGAAACTTGGGAATTACGATCATTGGCATTGTATGTCAATGAATTAGGATGGAATACACTGTAGTATATTTTATAATGGAGGTACAAAAGGAGATGATAATATGCCTCATTTTCTGTGGTCGTGTTCTCTCATATCCTCCCCCCACCCTTCTTTGGAGTCAAATTAATAATCAGATTTAGTCAGAAAGTAAAAAGAACTTTGTTTCATGGTTTATGGGAGCTTACAGTGGACTTATGCAAACAAACTTAAATCCATTTTTGACAATTATTGAGGACTTCATTTTATTCACAGGTGGTGTCATGATATTGGCCGAGAACAAGCAGCCAATAAACCTCTTTTAAAAACAGTTTTTCAGGTAGTTTGCACCCATGAATTTGCCTCTGGTTGGGTTTTCACTATTTGAGGTTTCACACTTTGTTCTTTTTTGTATTTGTAGGTCATGATGCGTTTATTCAGTCCTCGGAAAACAACGTTGCTGTTTGTTATACGTGATAAAACAAAGGTCTAGAGTCCTTGGTCCTTTCTTGAGAGCGCACCTTTTTGTTCTATACTACCATCCAATGTTTTATCATGTTTTTGACTGTCTATGCAGACCCCACTTGAACATTTGGAGCCTATTCTAAGAGAAGATATTCAGAAGGTGCGATTTCTATTTAGTTTGAGTTTTTATTTCCTTTGTTGTGGTTTCTTGCTTTTCTTCATCATCAGTTGTTAACATGATTTGAACTCCTCAGATTTGGGATGCAGTCCGAAAACCCCAAGCTCATCAACATACTCCTCTTAGTGAATTTTTTAATGTAAGATCCCCTTTTCACATGCCTCTTCAATTGTTTCTGTATATATTATGGTGTATGATTAATGACTTTTCAAATGAAGGTGGAGGTTACTGCTTTGTCAAGCTATGAGGACAAGGAGGATAGGTTCAAAGAGGAGGTACCGTTTCTTGAGATAGTGCATCACCTTTAGGAGTTTGTGCTGGGACACTTTTTCTTCATTCTGGAGTGATTTCTAATTTCTATTGCTTTCAGACCTGGTTCTTCTGGTTGACAGTTTTCTATCTATAAATATTTATGCTAATAATAAAATTTTGGAAACTTTTGTAGTGAACCTCATTCATTGCTGGTTCCTTCTTTATCTCGGCTATGGTGTAGATCATAGTGTTACACTTTCTCATACAGGTTGCGCAGTTACGGCAGCGTTTCTTCCATTCTATAGCACCTGGAGGTCTTGCTGGTGATCGGCGTGGTGTTGTACCTGCTTCTGCCTTTTCTATTAGTGCGCAGCAAATATGGAAAGTCATACGGGACAACAAGGATCTTGATCTTCCAGCTCATAAGGTTTCCTACTATCTTATTTTTGGGATGGGGCATTCGTTTGGTTATTTTTCTTATCAAGTTGCCATGTTATTTAACAGGTAATGGTTGCAACTGTGCGTTGTGAAGAGATTGCTAATGAAAAGCTTAGCCACTTACGCTCTGATGAGGTACTCATCCATTTCCCCTCTATTGTGAGTTGCATCAGTTATTTTTAAAATTAGTCATCACATGAATGAATTTGGCCTAGGCTTGGTTGGAATTGGAGGAAGCTGTTCAAATAGGTCCAGTACAAGGTTTTGGGGGAAAATTGAGCTCCATTATTGATGCCTACCTTTCACAGTAAGTTCCAGATGCTGTTGGACTTTATTTGAATTCTAGATAAATTTATGTTCATTACTTACTTGATTTGCTGTTTAATTTCTGATTTAAATAAACTTTTTCTTATCTATAACTCCTGTGCATGGTCATGTGAGTCATTGAAGAAGTATAATAATTTTTTGAATTAAATTGGGATGCATTTTTCTTTATTGGTTTATACAGGAGATCTTCACTGCTTGATTTGTTTACCCCTTTTAGAGTTCTCATGACTTAACATAAGATTGTTGAAACAGAATGGAATTAAGAGTGATTTGGTCCTTTGACAGTTGTTTTAAAGATATATGTTTGAGCTGTCTCCTAATAAAAAAAGGAAAGAACAGATTGGTTGACAGCCATTAATGTGGGTTTGTCTTTGGAAGTCAACAAGGATGCAATACAACCAATCACTAGAACTTCAAGATTTTGTTGATGAGGGTGTGTGTGTGTATAAACAATTTCTGTCCAACAGTAATTTTTCCTGCTTAATTTATTTCTTTTTATGATATAATAATTATTTTATTCAATGGATCACAATCACATTGTTTATATAATATTATATTGTTATAGCAGCACGCAGACATTATAATATAATATTATTATATTAGAATAAAATTAAGTTTTCACTTTACTTTGTGATATAATTATTTCTAATATATATTTAGCACAAACAATATTATAAAATGAACAATGATTTAAATTTAAATTTTAAAATAAAAGACTGCCATTTTTTTTAACACATACTAAAGGAACTTTGTCATGACCCTGATCCTGGGATTCTTCACAATGTAATTTCTCAGGCAAAATATCATTCTCACTAGTCCTCCTTTTCTGTTTCCATTAAGCACCCATTTCTCCAGAATATATTTTCATTAGCAAATCCTTAATGTTTAACTTGAATAATATATGATTTATTAGTAAATTATATTGATAAATTGTGAGAACTATGTAGGATTTGTCCTTTAGTAATTTCATTTCAGCACTTTATATTTGTATATATTCATCCCCATACTTTCTCATCATCATTTTTCTTTCTATAAACAATCCTAGCTGTTAATGGCTTAGAGATCAATCTTATCAAACAGGTAGTTTTTCCAACTGTTACATCATTTTTCTTTTAATAAATAATCCTAGCTGTTGATGACTAAGATCAAGCTTATCAAATATTAGTCTTTCATTCAATTTCTTATCAGTCTTCTATATCTTTTATTTTATCAAAGTTTTATTTGAAAATTTTTAAAAAATCAATTTATAAACATTGTATTTGTTGATTAAAAATTTCAAAAAATATGCAATTTTTTACACATTTTTTCTCCAACTTGTGCAACACAAAGGGGATGGTAGTAATTAGTTTTCCATATCAGTTTTAAATTATTTAATTGTCTCCTAAAGTTTCAATGTTTATCTTTTTCCATATGCTGATAATATATGCTTTCAACAGATATGATGAGGAGGCAATCTTCTTTGATGAATCTGTGAGAAATGCAAAACGAACACAACTGGAATCAAAGGCTTTGGATGTAAGACTGCCAGCTGTCCTTTTTATGATTTTTTTTTTTAATTTCGATAAATGTGGGCTGAATTTTGATGGGTAAGCCATGGACTGTTGAAATAAACTTAAGCCTCTTTGAAAAACTCAAGCTAAGTTTAAGAAGTCCATTTTTGTCTTTTTCGGTTAGGGTGGGGAGGGGAGGAGGAGCTGGATGAAAAGTTAGGCATCCTTTTGAATACAGTGTTGAAGTCAGAGCCAAAGAGGCATGTTTTCCAATCTCTGCATATTATAAATAAGACTTCTCGAAAACAAGCTTTCAGTAGAGCACAAAAGAAAGGCTCTAAACCAAATCCTGCTTGATGGCCAACATTGGGGCAAATGGATGCCCTTTAAAATAGGGGTCTTCCAACCCAACCAATTTTGGCCTTATTCTTAGGAAAACCTAGCAAATCATGAGAAACTCTCCAATCTAGATAGTATCCAACTTTGAGAACTGCTAACAGTCAATCCTAGGGGCTTAACAATATAAGAATAAATTGGTCACTTTCCAAACTTGATTTTCACTTAATACACAACAGGAGAAATAATTGTGTGGGGCCAAGTGGCCTTCAACTATGCATCATTACATTTGTATTAACGTGACTGAGTACTGGTGTCCAAACAAGAGATTTAAGCTTAGGAGTTTTAGATTTCCAAATGTGCTTGTGAAGAAGAAACATTCCCTATTTTAGGAGATTGAGCAAGAAGTTTTAAAGAGCACCTGGTGGAAAACACACCAGGAGAAATATGAGAAATTCTCCTATCTTAATTTGAGGAAATTGAAAAGAATCAATTAATTACTTTATTGTTGGTTCCATTCATGGTTCATACATTTTCTATAGTCATGATCTGTAGTTTTGATTCATTCATCAAAATTTTAAGGATGCTTAATCATTTTTTATGTGCTCTTTCTCCCTCACCATCTCTGCATGTGTGCATGTATACACACATCCTTTGCTTTTAGATTAATATAGTTAAGAACTGAGGCTTTACTTTCATTGTTTTTTAGTATTTATCATATGGATGACCAACTCTTGTAAAAAATCAAATTATTTCCTATATTTTTATTCATGCTGCTCTGCACAGATTCTGTATCCAAATGTTCCAAAAGTCTAGGCTGGAGAGATGTGTACAAATGCACATCAACCATAATGCAGCTATATTCTGTTCCAATGCACTTGCTTATTGATCATGATCAGAAAATATAAGTAGCAAAAAACCACCAAGGACTGTACCAAAGTATTATTGATAACAGCTTGTGAAGAGTTTGTGACTACATAAAAATCTTGTAATTCTTTTTTTTCTCGTGTCAACTTTTCAGGTTGTGTACCCTGCTTATACAACATTGCTAGGGCATCTACGCTCTAAAGCTCTAGACAATTTTAAGACCAAACTGGAGCAATCACTAAACAATGGAGAAGGGTTTGCTTCATCTGTTCGCAGGTGGACTCAGTCTATTATGCTTGAGTTTGACCAAGGAACTTCTGGTAATACTCTGATAGGATTCTTCTTCATAGCATGTACATTTTCACCAGTAACTTTATATGCATGTTTCAGAATTACTTGACAATTGGGGTGCCAATGCTAGCTTGAGTCTTCATTTGTGTATTGAATTTACTTTAGGTGTCATCCAATCATTCCTGGCTTTATTGTTTTAATTTTCCACTTCAGACTTATATGCTGTGGATATTTGTAGTGAAGAAAATTGGTGAGAATCACTACCATTTGTAAGATCCAGTTCTGTAAGGGTTTACATGATCTCAACTCCTAAGTCATTGTATTGTGTGTGTAAAAGAAATATGCAGAATCTGTTGAATATAATGCAGAATCTTACTTTCAGTCCATGTTTTTAATGAATTTAAGGGCGATTGTATTGGTGAAGATCAAGGGGAAAATAAAATATTGCTTCTGAAATACATATTGCTCTGGTACTTAGTCTTTATTATATTAATGGTGAGAGTTTATCAAGTATGGCTGATGTCACCACCATTTGTCAAGAGTATATTTTAAATATGATGCAGATTTTAAATATGTAAAATGTTTTTATAATCACTAACTTCTATTTGGTAATTGTTTAATTGATACAAACCAAGAACAGAATTTGGGGAAAGAAAAGAAAGATTTTGTTAATAGTTATATTGAACAGAAAATAGGACAGAGATCTCTTCACCTAGGTTTTCTCCTTCACAAAGGATTTCTGCCTCCTCAAAGAGCAAAGCTGAATCTGCAAAATGACACAAGATATAATAAATCCTTTCCCCATAAATTCTCCTATTTATTTAACTCACTAACCCTTTAAGTAACTAACTAATTATTATTATGTCCGAACAAATTGTCTTAATTCCTAACATGAATAATATTTGCACTTTCCAGATGCTGCCGTAAGACATGCTAATTGGGGTGCTTCAAAAGTGCGAGACAAACTTCGTCGGGATATTGATTCACATGCCTCATCTGTGTGCAGTGAAAAATTATCTGGGATAACAACTAATTTTGAGGTAATATCATTGTTGCTATAATGGTGGTTGATTGGTTGAGCTGGGTTATGTTTTATTAATGCCTGTTATTTTTATCAGCCACTAAAGTAAAAAATATCTTTTGCAGAAAAAGTTGGCCAAGGCATTGAATGAGCCTGTGGAGTCCCTCTTTGAAACAGGTGGAAAGGACACCTGGCTTTCAATAAGAGAACTACTTAAACGAGAGACGGAAGCTGCTGTATCAGAATTTTCAGTTTCCATTGCTGGTTTTGAGCTGGATGAAGAAACAGTTGAGAGAATGCAACAAAGCTTAAGGGACTATGCAAGAAAACTGGTGGAAAATAAAGCAAGAGAAGAAGCTGGAAAGATTATGATACGAATGAAAGATAGGTAACTTAATTTAAAGATGTCTCTAGTTATTTCTTAGGTGAAATTTGGGTTTTGTACTTTTTATCGTAAAATGTGTACAAAAGTCGATTGATTATTGAAGTTTTTGAACTCAGGAGTAGTAAGGACTGAAACAAGATATGATGCTGTGCTACTTTTGTATTCATAGATGTCTTCGGTTAGGATAGAATGCCATAGTTTCCAAGCAGAAGTTTCTGTCTGTAACTGTCATGAGACTGAGTTGTTTAGGTATTTTACTATGCTGTGCTAATGTGTGCTTTCCTAGCATTCCTTTATTAGACATGCAGAGAACCAGAAACTTTGCATTCATTTGATTAAAAGCAGTAGAGAAAAACATATGAAAGCATTAGCAAGACATTGTTTTCAAGGGTTTTACCTTGGTTTTTGATCGAGCCCCGTCATGTAGCTGATCCAACCAAATGTGATAAAGCTTGGTTATTATTGTTGTTAGTTGTTTCCATAGAGTTCAAGTGGGATAAGATGAAATAGAGCAGTGCATAGGGTGTTACTGTGACAAAAAGGTACCACTCAAGCTTAAAAGTACTACATAGTATAACTTATAAGATTTGTGATATTGTATGGAAATTGAATGTTAGGCTGTAAAAAGCCAACTAGAGAATAAACTCAATGTAGCATGGATGAGAATGTATTGTAGAAACTCACCTTTGGTGGTTTTGGGCATGTGTTGAGAAGACCTATGGAAGCCTTAGTAAGGAGAATAAACAAGATAGAGGGTAACCAATTGCTTGAGGTAAAGGGAGATTGAGACAACCTATAGGCAAAACTGCTAAGAAAGATTTAAAGGTCAATAGTTTATAAACATGATTTACAATAGAACATTGCAGTTGTTTAATCCATGTAGGTAACCAAATAATGGGAAAAGGCTTGATTGTTGTTAGTTGTTTCCATTGTTTTTGTTTTGGAGGACACCCTTCACCGTGTTTTGTACATTTTTATTCTGTTATGATGAAAGAAAATGAACTATTCCAGATAGATTTTATTAAATTTTTGGATTAATTTGGTGCCGTACTGGTTTCTGTAATAATTTTCAGGTTCTCAACAGTGTTCAATCATGATAATGATTCACTCCCTAGAGTTTGGACTGGGAAAGAAGATATCAGAGCTATTACGAAGGATGCTCGATCTGCGGTAATTAATAGCAAATTTGATGATCAACTTTAGCTTTGCTTATACTTAAAATTATATTGGAAATTACTCCTTTTCTAGCATCATGTAAAATAACTTTTTTCCATGTATCAGTCGCTGAAGCTTCTATCAGATATGGCTGCTATACGCTTGGATGAGAAGCCGGATCGTATTGAAAGTGTACTTTATTCATCTTTCATAGATAAAACTGGTGCTGCAACATCTTCACAATATATAACTAGAGAAGCTTCTGTGGATCCATTGGCTTCAAGCACATGGGAGGAGGTAGTATAGAGTCATATTTGTGGTTCCCCTGTTAATATTGTAGTCAAAATTATTATATTGAGAATCTATATAAAATGTAGGTTTCCCCAGAAGATGTGATTATCACTCCAGTGCAGTGCAAGGCTTTGTGGAGACAATTCCAGGGGGAAACTGAGTATACAGTTACCCAAGCTATTTCTGCTCAGGTAAAATCATCTGGTGATGTTCCTGTCCACTTAGTGAATGTTTGGCACAGTTTATTTTGAGGAAATAATTACTTATTTATGCCAGTTTTGTAAGAGAGCTTTTTGAAAAATAAGCAATTATTTGCGTAAGAAAAGCCTATTCAAACATGCCCTTGTTCTCTTTTGTGTTATTTAGTTTTTCTGCAGTTTTAGTCAACTTCTCAGTGGTATATGTTAGAGATATAAAAATCATTCATGTTCCTTAACCTGACAACTTAGGCTTTTGGGATAATTGGTCAATTGACCTGGTATTGGAGCCTCCACGATCAAGTAACGGACTTAGGAGTTCAATACATGCCATTCCTAATTTCTAAAATAAAGTTAAATTTCAATGCAAAGTGGAGTGGGCATATATGCATTGTCCATGCTTCAAGTCTGAAAGGCTCTCATGTGATGGGGTGTGGTAGAGATATAGAACAGTTTATGTGCTTTAACCTTAACTTTTTGGGGGGTTGGTTCTTGAAAATATACAAAAAATGAAATCCTCTGGTAGTTCCATAAAGTTAGCAGGTTATCAAGTATTACCACCTAATTGTTAATGTCTTGGTTGAAGTTTGAACCTATCTCATTATATCCAATGCGTTTGCATTAGTGAATGACTGGAAGGGGGATGGATGCCAATGAATATACAATTCACAAACGTGTATAACATGATTTTTTGGTGGAGAGAAGAATTCTCGATAAAGCCAAACAGTAGAATTTAGCTATTTGGAGTTACATCCATAATTGAGTGTTAGACTGATTGGTTTTCTTATTCTAATGCTATACTTACCCAATGCTTTCAGAATCCAGGAAATCTTGTAATTTTTTAAGGCCTTAATAAATGTGTGTTTACAGCAAAGTGGTATGGAGTTAGATTTACAGCATTTGTGTTACCAGATTGGAGGCAGCACAACCTGTACATTATATATGAAAATTCTGACACTAAAATGCAATAAATATAACAATCAATATGGATTTAACTCCAATAAGGCAATAACCAAGCAAACTCCATGACTCTTGGCTTTATGGGGGATTCTTGTATTGTAACCTTGCATATCAGATTGATTGAAAAATTTCCATAGACAAAACTTAATTGTTAAGGCCTTGTAGTTATGTAAAATTTCATTATAAAATTTCTGAATGAAATTTTCTGTGGATGAATAACAGTCAGTCATGGTAATTTTACTGTCTTGAGCACTGCTTGAAAACCAAACTGAGATTGAACAGGCAAGACCTCTAGGCTCTAGGTCATGTTCAATTGGTTCAATCAGTGCCAGTTAAATTTGAAGTTGAACTGTGATTGAACTATTCGAACCGAAAACATAGCTAGTTCATTATCTGACCAGTTTATCTGGTTGATCCTGCCTGTTTTTTGGAGTGCTGATCTTGAGCATCTATTCTTCTGCACTCATTTGCTGTTGCCTGGTTTTGTCACACTTGAGTTGGTCCATTTCCATAATAAAACCTGTTTTCTAGAGTGTTTCATGCTAGGATTTATGAGAATGGTGTAAGCTTCAAGATTTTGACTGTTGTTTTTTCTTTCTATTGTTTTTATTTATGTAGCTGCTGACTTTATATGAAAATGTCATTCTTGTCCTTTTTCTTTGCCTTGACACTTATCTAACTCCATTATTTTTTGGACTGGATTCAGGAGGCCTACAAGCGGAGTAACAATTGGTTACCTCCTCCATGGGCAATAATGGCAATGGTCATACTTGGTTTTAATGAATTTATGATGCTTCTGAAGTAAATATGACTTCCTAAAATCTTTATCTTTGAATTTATTATTTTTATTATTCTGTTTCCTTGGACCCTCTTTCCTTTGGTTTATTATTTACGTTTGCTGACTTGTATGTGCAACAGAAATCCTCTATACTTGATGATTATATTTGTTGCCTATCTAATTGGAAAGGCCATTTGGGTACAAATGGACATAGCTGGAGAGTTTCGACATGGCACTGTGAGTATGAGTGGATTTTTTTCTTCTACTCACCTTTCCTTGCAGTTATATGGTCAAAATTCTGTGATTGAATGACTCAATCATGCGATGTGCACTCATACATGCAATAATTAGAGCAACTGACATTTTTTAAAATAAATTACACAACATTTTACAGCCATAAATTTATGCTATTTTCTAAATATAAATTTAATGAGTTCGATTTACTAGTCCAAAAATTCTTATTTGCCTTGATTGGCATTGTTTTCTTGAAAGTTGATTGTATAGGAAGCAATGATATAAGGGATGATTGAATGATGTCAGCTACTAAGGTGACTAGCAGTACCGCTGTCTTAATTTTGTGTACTTTATGCATATTTTGTTTGCAGCTGCCTGGACTACTATCCATTTCATCGAAGTTTCTTCCCACGGTTATGAACCTTATTAAACGTCTTGCTGAAGAAGGTCAGGGGAATCCAACACCTGAAGGAGCAGAACCTCAAAGTTCAGCTCCTCAGATATTCAGAAATCAAGTGCGAAAACCTGATCTAGCATCAAGCTCAATTTCCAATTCGGCTGTATCAAGTGTTGGTTCATCTGGTGATGACAAAGAATACTCAACCACAAACTTGTCTCAGAGGCGAAGAACAAACGTTTCAGAAGCCGAAATTTCATGACATTTTAATTTGACGATGGTGGGCATCAGAATAGAACATGCACCAGTTAGGGTGCCTTCCCAGATCAGTTTTGTATTATCACTCTACTTCTATATAATTCTATATTTTGCTTCTCTTTATTGTAACCGTGTAAATTATCTGATAACATGAGAAGGACCCCAATTTGGGTTCTCTACTACAAAATATTATCCCAGTTAAATAGTGGCAGAATAACAATATTGCAAACTAATTTTCCTTTAAATTATAGCAACTTTAAAGTGTTATAATGCCGCCACTGGTCACTTTATCATAGCGAAGGTTCAATTTATTTTCCCATAACTACATCAGCTTTTTAACCTCTTTCTATTCCCCTCAACATGTAAACGTTATAATAAAATAGAGGAACCAAAATAATGCAATTGCAAAACGTGAGTATTAAGACTGTGATAGTCAAGTTTAAATTTCTAAAATACAAACTTCAAAGTTGTAAACTTGTGTTTTCGGGATTTGTACAAGGTACTCCCTGAATAGCCGTGGTCCACCATTTATAATTGTTTAATGCATATAAGTTTTTTCGTTACCCACCCTTTAACTACTTTTACTTTTTGAATGAGTTTTTAACAAACTTTAAAAATATTTATTGGCTTACATTGATTTTTAATTAACATTCAATCTTTCCATTTTTATTTTTGATAAAGTAAAATTAATTTTAAAAAATTTAATATTAAATTAAGATACATTTAAAATATTCTGTAGCTATTTTTTAATTTATCATTTATTAAAATTTAACTTTATTTTTTTATTTTTAATCAATAAAAGTATTTTAAAAATAAAATTTAACATTAAATAAAATATTTAAAATGTAGCTATTTTTCAAAAACTAATGTGACAATTAATATTTTCTTAATTTTTGAATAAAAGGATCTGATAAATAGGAAATCCAATTTCTTTGTATTTGAAATCGAACTTGAGATCTATCTGAATCTTCACCTACCTCAATCATTAAAGCAGATTCCAATAAAATTTTAAGAATAAAATGAGAACTTCAATATTGTTAAACCAATAACGACCATAGAAATGGGCCGAATACCAATCATGTAATAATTAGGGCTACATCACTATGGTTGACTTAAAAAAAGGAAGGGGGGGGGGGGGCTACAGATGTCAATTACCGAAAACGACTCACCACTAACAGTCCCAGGGGACATTTTTAACTCATCAAGGTGCTTCTTTCAGAGTTAAAGAAAAGAAATACATTATGATCTTGCATCTAAACTCTGCAATAAAGATGAAGTATTACATTACGTATTACGATTTTATTTACCCAGCAACTGCGGCAAGAACTCCACATCCACAATAACTAACAAGAATAATCCTTCCTTACGCTGCTGGAGAGAGATGAAAGATCATGCAATTACGAAAGCAAAAAGCACATGTATTGCAGATTTGTAACATGAAACACCAACCATCAGCGTGAGATGATTGAATCATCATAAGATACTTATCTTAGATTCCTTTTCTAGGGGCCCAATCCATTTGCCTGCCAACAAAAAGCTTCAAAACAAGAGCAAGCGTGGTTATACTGTGTTTATTGCAAATTTCTTGGGAAAGGTAAATTGATGTAGAACTCTGCTCAGGAAAATTAGTATGAAAAACTTTTCAGCATCTCACAAGTCTGATTCATGTGTACTAACAGTCTCTTGAAAACAAAAGTGGAATTGAAGCTTAAAAATACCATTCAATCCTTTGGTTGTTTCTTCTGGAATAGATTGCGTAGTTTTGAAACTGTAAGATCTGCTCCTCCAAATCCATCCATTGTAATGTTTGCCAATGGGAACTCAGCTCTAGATGTCAAACTGCAGGAAATAATTAAATATAAGAAAAAGTTCTAAAATACACAATTTAAAAAAAATTCAGAATACTATTAATAAGGAACTTCCAATGAAAGCAAGCAGTAATGCGATTGTGTAAGTAAACTCATCCATTACATGTTCATTAAACTTCCAAGAACAAAGCTGTCACCTGCTTCGTAAAACAACACATGGCATGCCCACCTGTCTAGCTCCAGATACGCCAGATTGGCTTCCTGCAACAAGGACACAGTTGCGGACAGGTAATCCTGCATATTCGGCTCCCGCACGTAGTGCAGCCACAATCTTATCCAGACTGTACAGATGATCAACAAATCAAATGAAAATTGACCGGGCCATTAAAATCCAAAGACAATTGATAAGATTAAGCTGTCAAATGCTAATATATGTTCATAACTTCACGTTCCTGCGATGATAAAAATATACGGTTTCAGAAAGAAATGAATTGACAAAAAATAATTCGATATACACACATAAATCTGAAGAAACACTTTCGATCCATTGTCCCTAAATAATCCCTTCAGATTTTCAGTTGCAATGTCTTAAGGTAGTATGTCACCCAAGCTTTTCTGGGCTTAAAGAGAAGATGGGCCAGATACAATTTCGGAAAAGCTCTTACAAATAAATATGGTTTTTGTTTTTACTGAACCAAAGCTCAAAAAATAGAACTTCTCCAGAAGTTAATTGGAGGACCTTCTACTTTTAAGGAGAAGAGAAGCCCCAAAGCTGGGCCAAACATTATGTAGTTATGTGGCTTGGCTCATTTAATGTTACCTTTCAGTTGTCACCAATAATCTTGGGCATTATCCCATTGGGCAACACGGTGAGGCATAGTTCAGCTTACTTAAAGGAACGACTGTTTTTCTTTGTAGCTTTAATTTGTATGGTGCCAAAATTACTGTATTTTGATTTAATTGTCTTTTTATTAAAAAACCAAAATATAATAAAAACACCACATTTTATCTTTAAATTTTTATACAGCTTTGTTAACTTCAATTCCTAGGAGTGATTTAAGCATACTGGGAAAAAAATTTTACAGTTTTGTAATTTTGATGTAACAAATCTCTACTTTCCCAATAAATCTATCACTTTTAAGTGCTTAAAATATCCTAAGGGCTAAAGATAACATTTTTCAATTTTATAATCTTTTAAATCTTTAGTATTGACTTTGATTGAAATACCCTTGTCAAACGAAGTTTCAGACAAGACCAATTCCAACTGCATTAGTGAAACAAATTAATGAATGTAATCAGGTATATATTATTTTTTTAAAAAATAAACAGATAATTGAGTTAGACAATTATTTCTTATGTCTTCTATGCTTGATTACGCCATAAATCTTATGACTTTATATTGCTCATGTTTGTAATTTAGATATTAAACAATATTTTGATTCCATGATTTTCAATTTGGCTAATGGTTTTCAATTTTGCTAATAGAAAAACCTATCTTTTGGTAGAAAATAGTACAAGTAATCGGAATTAGCAATAAATTCATTTGTATTTCTGCATAATATGAACATGCATCTTTCCTTTCATTGCAAGCTTAGGTTTTAGGAGACTACGGACCAAAGGGTATGATTAGATGGACAAGAAAGTTGAAGGGACGGTTTTAGTAAATCTTCCTCTTGTTGGGTAGTTTTATAAAGGGAAGGGAAGAGAGATTTTCATGCAATCTTCTAAAACAACCCTCTCATTAGTTTTTAGAAGTTCCCCCAATTTTGAAGGATTTCAAATATCCAAATGTGAAAAACATTACTTAATGCTCAATTATCCGACCATCCCTTCTCACCCTTTCTGCTTTGATTTCTTGCTTTCACTTCTCCTCCAAACATATGAAGTGAACCTTTGTCTCTTTAACATGACGAAGCTGAATCATAACAAAACAAGTACGAGGATATTTTATTTTTTTCTTTACGGAAATTAATAGAGGCAAATGAACTAACCTTTCAGATGAGCCGGTATCAATCTCAACACTCAACTTTAGCATGGATGCTACCTCCTTTGCTAACCTTTGTCTCTCAGCAGAAACTGGCAAAAATGGCAGAAATGAAAAGCCCCTTAGCAAACAACATTGAGCACTGAAAACGCATGCATGAGGGGCACACATAATCAACTGTGTCAAGAAGTATATACCAGCTATTTTGGCTTCCTTGGCAAGTTCATCATCCAAACCAGAAGCAATTACTTTTCCCGAGACAAGTTGTCCATATAAACTTTGCTCAACCTCCTTATTCCCTACAACAATGACCTTCATGCTTTGATCATTACCAAGCTTTTCCATTATGGTCCTAAATTTTAATAAACACAAGGCAAAAGGAAGGAAATATTAGTGTGCTCACATTCTCCAGGAAATTAAAAAAAAAAAAAAAAACGGAAGTTACACAAGCAAAGATCTAGGATCAAGCTAGTAGATCATGAACCTCAGGGAGGCAGGGCTCAGATATTGAAATTTTTATATAGCTAACAGGCACTATATCCAAACAGAGTGCTATTATTGACATTTGATCTTCCCGTCCTATACCATGCAGCCTCATTGAAATCAGTTCAATCCTCAAATAAAAAATATTATCTATGATTCTATTAGAAAAAAAACCTAAATATTCAGAGAGAGAGAGACAATAATTGAATGGAAAGGGGCTCAGATATTGAAATTTTTATATAGCTAGCAGTGACAGACACCATAACAAAACAGAATGCTATTATTCACATTTGATCTTGCGGTCATATACCATGCAGCTACACTGAGATTAGCTCAATCCTCAAATAAAAATTATTATCTATAATTCTATGAGGAAATTTTTTTTTTTGAAAGAGAGAGAGAGAGAGAAAGAGAGAAGAGAGATAATAATTGAATGGAGGTCTATTAATTACATGCCTTAGGCCATAACCAATATATATTTACAAAGACTATCATCATATCTTCACTATGTATTCCACAAATACGACCACCTGAAAAACCTAGCAGTGTTCTTAAAGTTAAAGCTCCAGTGTACATATGACAAGCACCAAGTTTTAGTGCCAAAAAAACAAACCCAAGCACACCCCACACCGATCCCTTACAGCCCTCTGTAAGCAAATGAGCAAGCTGAGCACCTGAGTGACCAAGAACATCTAGCTTTCAAGTGATCAAGAACATCTTTAGATAATTTTCAACAAATCATATTCCACTAATAATCATAATATTACCCTACTAAGTAACTCACGACCATTGGAAAGCTTTGGAGCCAAATAACAGTACCTGGAAATATCATCACCACTTTTACTGTAGGCCGTTAATATTACCACTGGAATTCCTTCATTATAAGCATTATCAATGAATCTGTAAATGGAGACATTACTCTATGTTAAGGAATATAAACAATTTAAAGTTCCACAGTCATCCAAGTTCCTAAAGTTATGAAGCATCCTGGAAACATTTGAACCTTTAAGAGAATTGATATAAGCAATCAAAGCACAGTTCAATATTAAGAAGCAATGAAAACAGGGAGAAACATTGTAAAATGTAACTTCTGTAAAATGAAATCTTTCCAAACATGAATAGAGGACCAACTACAAATTTTAAATCTCAAGAAAAAAAGGAAAAGTAACATAGAATGCACACACCTAGGGTCTTGCACAAGTAGCATTAACTCATTGTGGCAGCCTATCAATTTTGTTGCAAACCAAATTTACTTCTAATTGGTAGTCACCAAATTAAATTCTAAGGGTAAATACCTAGACCAAAATTATCCTTATTCTTGGGCCTAGAACAAATCTTTCAACTAACAAATACTCCCTGTTAATATTTCAATTGTGAAAAATAATTGTCATTAACAAGAAATGAAAAACTATTAGTGTCATAATCACATCTGTGGTAAAAAAATCATTGGTGTTGTAATCACATGTATGGTAAAAAATACCCAGCAGCATGACTAGGAGTCTCAGACCCACAATGTGAAAGAAAGCCCCGGTATGATAGACACATTTAAGTTTAAGAGATCATTCTCCTTAACTAATGAAAATCTTGCTCTCCTAAGTGCCCCAAAAAAATATAGCTCTCCATAAAAGATAGCTCCCCATATATAAAATAAACAAAACACACAGATGAGACATACAATCATATTCAATGAATATGAGATAACTCACTGTTCAAGACCAGGTCGTAAAGGTAGACTTTTAGACATCACAAACTCTTCTAATGCCTTTTCCTGCCAATATATCAGAAAGAGTTAAATAGGATTCTCTATAAATTCTCATCATCTTTTCAGTACGAGAAAATTGAAAAGACATTTGGGGAAGGATTTTTAGCTTACTAGGCCACATAGAATCTAATTCCTTAGGACTTAAAATCCCTCCTTTCAATTGGAATTCTTTTCCCATCTATATCTTCGTTTTTTACTTTTATTTTTAGAGTAGAAGACCTGAGGATAAGTTATTCTCCATAAATCTAAAAACAATGAAAAAGCAGTATATAATCATCTGGAAATCTAATAGTTCTCATTTAAAGCATCCATTGACTCAAAAGCATATCGACACTAGGTAAAGTAATCTTATCCAGAGAACAATAACCTATAGAATGAGAATAAATATACAGGGAAAATAATTGTTATTTTCTTTTTCTCTCAAAAGCTCTCATAAATCTTTTGATCAAAAGTTTTTTGGCCCCAAAATAAGCTATGGTTCCAATATTAGTTGAAATTAGTTACTAATTCAATACTGCGTAAATTCCAGTACAGAGTATATTGCCCACAAGAACCAAAATCTGAATCAGGACAATGTCAGCAGGATTTTGAGGATTTTATGTTCTCATCAACAACGCAGTCCTAGCTAACTAACTGCATTTAATATACCTCATGGTTCTCATACACCAAAATAGAAAGCACGCTAATTATTAGCAGTATACTCATCAAGATCAAGTGTAAGAACAAAACCTTTTCCTGCAAAACACTTTTTGCAAACATTCCCTTCTCATTTGTGGGTAATGAAGCAGGCCATCCAATCTGCATATTGAAGACAAAGACAACATAATATGGCTTAATTAATGTTGGAAATGAATAAAACAACCCAAAGTTACCAATAAGCTCACTGTTTTCCCCCACTACATACACAAGATGAACAACTTACACGATTGAAATACAGAAATATCATCTTTTCCTCATCTCCAGCACTTCTCCTGGAAAGTTATCAGAAAATGGTTTACAAGCATTCATTAATATTAATTCGCAGCATTCAACAGCGAAGACATTCCAAATTTAACGGCCAGAAGAAGCTTCAATGAAATTCAATGCATCTATTTACATGAAGCTAAATGTCCCGAAGTCAATTCAATCGCGCGCACACACGGATAAGCAAGAGATCAATCTCATCTAATTCTAATCTACTCTACTAAACAAACACACCTTGAAAGATCTGAATAGACAGGTTCGGTCCAGTTCGCACAATCAAGTCCAAGTTTCTCAAATGCTGCGGGCACACGAGGAAAATTACAGCGCGTTACACAGAATAGCAAACACAGATGACGGATGCAGGCTCGGTCATACCTTTATTGAAGGCAAGGCGATTTCCCACGCGGTGCGCATCCATAAGAACCCTAACATAACAAAACAAAGGTTCAATAAAAATGTGAGAAGCAGCATATGAAGAGAATGACGGAGCGGAGTGAAACAAGGTTGATGGAGTGAGAAAGAGAAGGAAAAGAATCACCCATCGACTTCGAGAAGGACTCCAAAGTGTTGAGAAGAGTTGTTACGGTGGTCGCTGGATAAAGCGGAGAAAGCAGCGAGGCGCGAAGAAGATTTTGATGGAAAGTTGGAAGGGGAAAATGTGTTGTTGGTGGTAGAAGAGGATGGAAGGTGAAGGTGGAAGCGAAAGCGAAAGGAACGGTGTGGTGTGCGCGGGAGTGTGTGGGAATGGAGAATGGAAGATGCCACTGCGCGTGTCGTTGCCATTGTAATTCCGAGTATGTTCGTCGCGGTGACTGGATTCCCTCTAAACTCAGTCTGATATTTTTCAAAGCCATACGGACCCCATACGGTCATATTTTATTCTACTCTATTTCTACCAACTACAAATTTTGCCTCTAAAACAGATAGGTATTAGGTATAGTTAAAATAATTTTATGAGAATCTTTTATATATAATATTCTTTATAAAACAGTTTAAACATGTGACATCTTTATTAATTTTCTTGTGTTAAACTTTGCGATCACAAAGACTCTTGATATTTTATTTTATTTTTTTACTTTAATCACTCAATTTGTATTCTGCGTATAAAATTTATATTAATTTTTTTATCTTTTTGTAAAATAAATTCTAAATATTTAAATTATAAAATTTGTGATATGAATCTTAACTTATTGATAGAAAAAATTGGGAGAATTGAATAAATAATATCTATTTTGATATAACAAAATTAATTCTTTAAGAAAAAATAAAATTTGTTTATATTATAGTTAATTATTTTAGAGAATGATTATTGAGCATTTTTTTATCTATGACTTAAATATTTACAATAAAAAAATTCCTCTAATTCTAAGCTAGACTTTATTTTGATTAGCTATTTGGAAAAATTAGACAATTTAATTTTTAGCTTTGAACAAATTTTAGCAAACAATATCTTCTATAAAAATTTTATCAAATTTATAATTTAACCTTTATTAGTAAAAAGATATAAAAAAAATAAAGAACAAGATAATAAGTATAAATTATTATCTTGATTCATTCCTAGATAATAGGTTACATCTAATCTTTGATAAATTGTTATGATTTTTTATTCAAATAATAAGTATCTTATGATAGAAACCTTATGACTCAGGTATTTTTTTACTAACTTGTCTAAGCTATTTTTCCTAACTTATTTCTTACATGTCTCTTTAAAATTTATAGTTTCAAGAGGACACAAAAAGAAATTTAGGATCATCACACAAGATATTAAATGAAAAATATTAAAACTAAGATTGTCTAGGAAATAAATGAACTCACTATACAAAAGAATAAAAAAAAATGAATATTGAGAGCTTTTTAACGCAATGGTTAATAGTTATTAACAATATTTAATTAATCTTCATTCATAAGTCTTCATAGCATGACCACTTTAAGGGTATTGAGAAATTTATGTTCATTCTAACACTGTTTTATTCTCAAATTTTTAAATGTTAGAACAAAACGTTTAGATAGATATTGATTCGAGCTTCCATACAAAATAGTCATTACGATCATAAGGGATTTTGAAAAAGAAAAGGTATTTTGTCAGCAACTCTTACTAAAACTTTCTATTAATTTTGAGGCAAAGAGCATAATAGAAGTTTTTGTTGTCACATCTTTTTTTTTTTTCTTTTTGTGTGTGTCATCACAAATTTAGCTTCTTCCAACATTTCGACTTCACTTGCATTTTCAACAGGATCATTTAAATGTTCGTATAAAAATATCCTTAATAGTGTTGCAAGGAGCTTCATACCATGTTGCGCTTTGGAGGATTATACCCATGATTGCATAGACACGAGTGTTTGCCATATACGAGTCTTTTCCAATTGATGAATCATATACTAAAGGTGATTGGGCTGGCTAAGACCGAATTAAGTATTGATGGGCTTAAGTCCATGGATCAGTTTGGAATATTTTCAAATATAATTCTCAAAAGGTAAAATAAGCTTGACTTAAATATATTTTTAATTTTGATAAATATAATTTTATTTAATTTTAAATTTTATAAAATTTAGATTTTCTAAAATAATTTCTACCATTACTTAAATAAAATGTGATATACATTTGTTTCAGACATATTAATAACCATTTAAAAATAAATTATGATGTAATGTAAGATGTATTTTAACTCATCAATAAGTAATGATCCATTTTTTTAAAAATTTTAAATGTAGGACAATTAAAATTAATTTTAAAAATTTAAAAATTAAAATCAAATTAAGCCATATTTATCAGAGTTAAAACCATATTTTATTATTAATTTAAAAATAAGCTTGTTAGTATTAATTCTTATAGAATTATTTTATTAACTTTAAGATAAATATATTTGTTTTGGGTCGAAATATGGTGAACCAAGTCCAATTATGCTTTTCAACAAAAAATATTTGATATAAATAACAGATAATTGAATCTCTTAAAACAAAGTTCAATTACTATTTCTAGATAATAAAGAGAGATTTTACACCATTAAAACAAATAATAAAATTGTATTTTCACACCTCCTGCGCTCCAAAATCCAAAATATTGAGCAAGAACTCTTACAAATTGTTGGAAAATTTCGTTAAAACAGAACGGTTGAAAGAAAATTCACCTTAAAGACGACAAATATTTACATTCTATATAAAAAAACTAAAGATATTGATCGAAGGTATATACAATTATTGTTACTAATACTCTGCTTAAATTGAGATTGATTTGAACATTGTAGTATTATTATTGTATATACCACCTTTTTATTGTCCAAAATAACTTTATCATTTTTTAAATATCACAATTTGGTAAATAATTTTTCCTTAAAATCTTCCACCAAAAACTAATTTAAACGATGATATATGTAATAAATAGAAATATGACATGTGTTTACGAAAACAATACACGTCTGATACTTAGTTAAAAGCCTTTGTTAAAAGCCATGCGACTTTAAGTTTGAAAAGGATATGATCGAATTATAATTTAAAAGTTTGAAAAGGATATTTATTTCATTTTTTAATCTTGATCTTATAGTTTATTTCATTAAATAAACAGAGATAAAACAATTACCAAGAATAAAAAAATAAAATTAAGCATTTGGGAATCACATAAGCAAATTTTACAAAATTGTGGATAATTTCAGTGCATTCAGTCTCATTCAACATTCATCACGAGACGGCATAATTTCAAATATGCGAAACATGCTGGTGAAGTTTTGTGCATCTTGCTTCTGAGAAACGCTCGTTGCACAATATTGCTGACCAACTACTCTCTCTCTTCTTTAAGGAAAGGTCAACTCCCTCGTTGCTCCATCACCTGAACAACTTTTCAAGGGAAAACGTGGCTATTTTATGTTTGGTCAATTTCATAAGTAAAAATGAACAGGACATTGGTTAAAAGAGGTAAATCTTGAATTAAAAAAAAATCATTTATATTTGATTCAACTTATTTTAAAAAACAGAAGATGTAATACATATCAAGAGTAGTTTACATTATATT
This sequence comes from Canavalia gladiata, assembly GCA_037954105.1. Lineage (NCBI taxonomy): Eukaryota > Viridiplantae > Streptophyta > Magnoliopsida > Fabales > Fabaceae > Canavalia > Canavalia gladiata. The sequence goes on from CM075662.1 coordinate 52,894,566, forward strand.
TAAATATAAGTGAATGGATTTTTTTTTAAAAAAAATGTTCACATGCTAAATTAGAAATATAAAAAAATGCAGCATAATGTTTGTAAAGCAGAAGAATCATTATATTTTAAAAATTAATTGTATATAAGCTTATTTTTAAATAAATAGTTACCAAACATGAGTTTAAAATAAAAATATGATAAGACATTTCTTTCTGTTGCGTGTGTCTTGTTAAAGAAAAATGATGGACGCACCCCTCGTTATCCCAGTATATTCTAGATTGTGATAGTTTTTTATTGTCCTTAAAAATTATAGCTGTTTGATGTTGAATATATTGAAATATATGTTCCTGTATGCGTGTGTAAATATCGAGATTCTTTGTTGAATGCCAAAATTAAAGCGTAAGGACTCTTTCTCTGCACACCAAACATTATCTTAAATTACTATTACTGATAGTTTACTGCGGCTGCAACTCACAAAGCACAATTTAAAGTCATGTTCTTATGTTGTTTTATGAAGTAGGTAAAAATCTTTCTAGAGAATAACTAAAGGGTATATTGTTCATATGTTTCTCGTTTTATTTTCTTCCGGTTGATGCGTAATTAAGGACTTTAATAAAGGAAGGCATCACATTGAACTAATAATAATAAATACTATAACATAGCTTGAAATTCAAAGTTGGCAGTTGAGTTATAGAAGAAGTTATTCTACTTCTTGCCGTTTTTGATGGAATCTAACAAATCAAAACTAAATGGCTCAAACTTTTCTTGAGGGGTGTTAGAAATTCCCAAGACAGGTGTTAGGTTCAATAAAGACTAAAAAAGTATCAGAACAATTGTTCTTTGTGGGTTCCTCTTCAGTTCGCTGATTTGAGTCTTAAGAAATGCTTGACTTCTGACATTAAAATATTTTTCATAGCTTAGGCTTGTAACTGTGAGCTTACAACAATAATTGAAAAAGATAATTATAGCAGCTTATAAGCCTAATGTGAAGTCTTTGAAAAAGTAATCGAGTTATTTGGGAATTGGGATATAAGGTTAAATGTAATCATTATCATCCATGTGCATAGTGGTCCACCTACATTCATCCTGTTTTTATTTTATTTTATTTTTTAAATTTTGTGATGCTTTTAACTGTTATAAATAATAAATAAAAATTAAAATATTTACAAGTATACAATTATTTGTGGCTTTTAAAACCATTAGAAAAATGAAAGGTGAAATGGGTGTAGATGAATGCACTGGGTCTATAATGATCAGATTTACCCTAGGTCAATGTCTTTCTGATCTCTAGCATATTAGATGGTGAATTGTGAGTATTCAATTGGGGACTGTTTTTATAAACATATAATAGATGGCTACTTAATCTGTTAAAAAATTATGCAAAATAGATATCCATCACAATCAGAGAGGATTTCGGTTATGCTTTGATCAATTAAACCATATTTTATGCTTGAAAATACACTAGGAATTCTAGAGTGAAGGATCAAAATGTAACAGAGTATTGCTGCCATGACACTTGTTTACATTTTCCAAAATATTTTATGTTCTTTTGCTTAATCATATTGCAACAAGGGATATAAGTTTTGTTATGTTATTATTTTGATGTGCAGCAAAATTTATCCTCTTTGTTAAATGATCTTTCATTCACAAGTTTTCACACTTTAGAAGTTCTATCTATGGTTATAGTACGTATATAACTATTTGCACACTCATGAATAAAAGCTTGAATGAGAGGAAAAGGGAAACTTTGCTAGAGAAAGAAGCAGCTATGAATGTTATGTCATCAAAATGTGCTCCATTATATTGTCCTGCATAATCCATTTAGCGCATTGGATCTTATGGGATCCTTGGGGGACAAGGTGGATAAAACCAACTGCATGGTTTGTCATTGTTGGAAGATATGTTAAATCATATCTGCACCTTTTCTCCCCTTTGACAAAAAACATGATTTCCATGTTAGCCATGCTTTGTTTGTTTGTTTGCTTTGTGAAGGGCATGGCAAAAAGGTAAAATAGGGACCCTCATGTTCTAGTGAAGATATCACTCTTTTTATTATTATTTTTTCTGTGAACAAAAGGGGCATAGTGTTAGTCCCAACCACATTACCACATTACACCAAAAATACAGTGAAGATATCTCTTTGTATTATTTAGTGAATTGCCACAAATTTGCCCCTTTTATGTGTGAAAGAAATCCAATGGCCTTGAGCACTTGAGGATTCCTATTTATCATTTATCCGCTAAATTAAATTTCTACAATTGGGAATATTTCCAAAACGATGTAACGCACTTTGATTCAAAAAGATGCTAGAAGAAAGCAAGAGGGGCCTAGGTGTAGCTAGATTTTATGTTTTTTTAACGGGATCACTTAGCCATAGAAATTTCCTAAAGTCAAATTCATGTTCCCATTATCAACAAATCACTAAGAAAAAAAGAGCATAATAATAAAGTGTGCTAGAAAAATTATGATTAGGGACAATCATGAGTCATGACTAAAATACTCCAAATTGAGTCTCTAAGCATTCCTATTTGAAGCCATGGACTATAGAAATTTGTAGATACTATTACTAAAGATTATATTAGTTGATGATGATTTAGAAAGTAGATTATTAAAAATTCCCTAGTGGCTTTCACTTATAGAATCATGGAAACTGGACCCATAAAGATTTCCTTGAGCAACAAGATACTGACATTCATTATTATTAATTTTTTATTATGTTTATATGCATCTAATTAGCTCACTGAAATATGAGAGATGATGTCTCAAACAGCAAGCTCTAGGCAACAACTAGGCCAAGGAAAGTTTAAACTTTCATAAATATCCCCATTTTCACATCATATATATGTACGTGGGTTGAATTGTTTGATTAAAATTCAATTGGCTGCTCTAACACTTTTAGCTCAAGTGGCACTAATCTCTTTGAGGACACAACTTAATTTCAAAATTGAATATCACTAAGCGCTTGAGTTTACCCTCCATTAATTTCCACACAAGGATTTAAAATAAAGGTTTAATGACATTCAAAAGCAGTCATGATGGCAAGAAGAGGAGGGAAAAGATGAAAAAAAATGGATTGGCGCCATTAGGATTAATTTGGTCATCAATATCAATGGAACTTATGAGACAATTAATGCTTGAAAGAAATCATGAAAGGTGAAAAGAACAATGTGACATAACATTTATGCAATTGTTCTCTTACTTATATGCCAACACAATTAATGCATCCCTAATTTTCACAAAAATGGACCTAAAGTGAGAGAAACCAAAATTAAGCATTTGGTATAGTGGAAGGTAATGAAGGTATATATTGGGGACAAAAGGTTCATGAATCGTCCAAAATGGGCCCCTTCACTTTGAATTTGATATATACGCCCTTCTTTGTTTTCAAACTTTCGCTTTTCTCAAGTCTCAAGTCAAAACAACCGAAAGAGAAAGCTGTTTTTTCTCCAACGGTCGAAGCAATGTCCTATTCATTTTGACCATCAAAGGGACACACTTTCTAGTTTCTGAGCATAGAAGATCATGAAGAGCTGATTTTGTATTTGCTATTGTTTCCCATTGTTCTAGACTACAAAATTACTCCTAGTCACGTTGTGCTATACAAATACACCATGGGGATTGTCAATAGCTTATTATTATTATTATTATTATTATTATTGAGAAAGCAATAGCTTGATATTTGAGAAAAGGAAAATGGGAAATTATTGCTTTACCTAACTCACCTGCCTATGAATTCCTTTTGGTCCCTCTATAGCTCAAAGGCCTGCAATCATTCTATTCGCTCAATGCCACTCTTCAATATTGATGGTAGGTTGCTTCAAAAAGTAGCCCAACACTCCTGCTTTGAACAAAAGTATTCAATAATTTTATTATATAATAAAATACTCTTCTTTGAACTTTATTCTTTTCCCAAAAGGAGAAATTAATTAATAATTTCTTTCTCGTTTATGGTCATCTGCCTTCCATTTTCTCTCCCTTTGTTTGTGCAAACCCTCTATTTTACACACATTTTTTACACGGTTTTTGGGGTATAAAATTGGAAACTCGTTAATGTTTTACATACATACCATAATAGATATAATATATAAATGTATATTTCAATTTTAAAAAAGCATATATTACTTTGGAAGTATTTTAACTAATTCAAAATTATAATTTATCAATATATATATATATATATGTTCCTTTTAAAAAAAACAAGTATAGGTATATTGACAACCTCTCTCTCTATGGGTGTGTATAAAACACACAATCTTATATGTAAAGTACTGTCTACAAAATTGAACCTCTTTCATCCTTCTTGTGCTCTTATAGTAATAAATAGTAGGTAAGTTTTGTCTTAAGTTTTAGTTTATGCTTAAGACGTATTGGCTTACAACGAGTTCTCTAAAAATTTCTTACCCTTCTTTTATTGATAAGTTTTAGCAAATTCTTAAGACATTCCTGACATCAAAATGAGGTAAATTTCCTCTCTCAAATTTTCTCACTTTTTTTGTTTTTAATTTCTAATCTCATGATATGATAAATGCCTTGTTGGGATAGCTTTTGGGCGGCCAAACGTGATTCTAGAGGTAATGTTTTTATATATAAGATTTATTCTCAACCCTTAATTTGCCTTCCGGAGACCATCTTTATGGTGAGGTATTTTGTCACTTTTGTCCAATGCAATTTGTAATGATAGAAATCTAAAACATACTATAAGTCAATGCATATCAACATCTTTTTAAAAATGTATAAAAATTGATCGAGTAATTTTTATTTTTTTACCTAAATCAATTCTCTCTCGCTGAAAAAATATATCATTTTAAATTGTCTCTTTTTAGCTTATGTGAGCGCATGTCCTTTAAAACAGTGGAAGTCAAGAGTTGGTGCCCCTAAAGCATAGTCATTGACTAACTACTAATATACCCCAGAGTTGACTTAAAATAATTATTGGGTTCATAAACCCAAAGATCATGACAATGAGGATCTCATTATTATGAGATTTGTCAATCTCATTTCATGTGCTTCTGTTTATGTTGGAGGCTTGGTGTAACAAAGAGTTTAAAAATTCAGCATTCAATTTATATATATTATTTAGACTTGTCCTCTTACTTTCAGCCCTATTTTCCTCTTTCCCTTTCCCCCGACACTCACCTAACCACAACAAGAAACAAGATAGAAGATCCCTTGACAATGCAAATATATAGAGTCAAGCAAATTAAATAGAATAAACTAAACGTGCAAATATTATTTAAAGACCATTATTAAAGTGCCAATAGTGAATGAAAAAATTTTCATATTGGGTAATAACAAACAAGTTGAGTAGCATATAAATAACAAGAGTTCATATAAGATCTACTCTTAACACTTTATGAATATTTTTTGAAAGTTTTAGCCCCCTAGCACATTTGGCTAAATAGCTTGCTTTGGAATGGCATTGCAATTTTATAGTTGAGATTTTGGGTTGAATGTATTTAAATTGTAATAATTTTTTTAAAATTTAAAATCGTTTATGAAAAACTCATAGACTAGGATCCCAATATACTTTATTAGTATTATTATTTTATCAAATATTAATATTTAATAATATATAGCATTAACAATAAAATAATATATATATATATAGGATGTATATAAATATATTAAGATTATGAGACTCGAATTGTAGATCTTTTCAATAAAATATATCAATAGATTGATAGCGAAATAATTTAAATTATTTTTAAAATTTAACAATTCTTTTAGATTTTTTATTAACTAATAAAAGTATTATAAAAAAATTTAAATTTTTAATGATTTTTTTTATAATGATATAAATTGATACTAAATATATTAAATCAATATAAAATATCATAAATTCTGATAAATATACTGTTTAAACTATTGTTAAAATGTTTATTAATAGATAATTTTTTATAAATATAAATTTATCAATCTATTGAATATTAAAATTATTATTATTTATTTTTAAAATTTTATCATTAAAATAATTTTTTTAGTAAAATATCTATTAATTTATTATTTTTTTTATAAAAAGAATAAAGATATGATTGTTTTATTTGGATTACAATTTAGGAGCATTATATCAAAATGTTTCAAAGAAAGGTCCTGTAGAGTTAAATGGATTCTTTGTTTATTAAAACGATGTTCAATTTATTTATGTGATTTATTCTTATAACCTGTCGATGAAAATTTCTCTAATATAACTTTAACCCCTAAGATGGCTTAATATAGACTTTAAATTTGCTTCACTATAATATATATGGTAGGTTCTTTGGTGACTTAGACTTTTCAAATACTACTTTCATATTTGATTAAATATTGGCTCGTTTTAGAATGGCAAGGCAATTGACGATTTCATATATATATATATATATATATATATATATATATATATATATATATATATATATATATGCGTGTGTTCACACATAATTAATTGAATGAAAACAAAACAATATTATTTTAAAAAAATAATGAAACTAATTAATAAAACAGTCAGCTATGATGTAGATGTAAATTGAAAGTGTGGTTAATTTTGAGATCATACCTGCATGTGCTTATTATTTTTAAAGAATGAATAATAGGGGCAATATGATCCTTTGAATAGTTTCAAGCAAGAGTGGTGGTTATTCCATCACTGGTTAATTAAAGTATATATATATATATATATATATATATATATATATATATATATATATATATATATATATCTGTCCTTTCAATTAAAAAGTTGTGCATTTTCTATATAATATTGCGATACATGATATTACTTTTTGTCGGAACCAATTGGTGTTCATGTATTCTGGCCAATTAATTACTTTATATTTAGAATAGTTTATAATGAAATTTTATTAAAAAGGTTATATAAAAATTATTAATTCTTAACAAACAATTAAAATCAAGCATATAATTAATCTTATTTGTATAAAAAATAAAAGATAACAAATTAAAATTAAAATTTTGATCTCATTAACGCATGCAATAAATTAAGATCAATATTAAAAGTTGGTACATATTATCAAGGTAAAATTTTAATTTTAATTCAAATAGCAAAAATTACTTATAATATTATATCTAAATTTATTCGAAAATAATTTTTTAAAAATAATTGTCCAATTTTATCTATATTGTCTTGGGGGAGTTGTTTTTTCTGAAGGATTATTCGTACACATGATGTAGACTTTGTGTGATTTCTATGTTTGGGTTTAATTTTTGGTTAATTTTCTATCTTTGATTTTCAAACAACTATGAATATAGTTCTCTTTTTGTAGGCTTTTATACTTTTTTATGTTGACTTCGAATTGATCTTCGATGTAGACTTAATTCTTGCATTAAGATTCATGGGTTATAATTTCAGGCTTCTTCATCACCATTCTGCATTGTTTAATTGGTTTTCCCTGTGTCAAGTTATTATTATTGGTTAAGAGTCATACTAATTAAGTGAAGTTTATATTAGAGAAATATTGTCATTGTGGATCAAACTCAGCTCATGTGGGCACGTACGTCTTCTACAAAGATCAACACAAATTAACCAATCTTATTCTTTTGTTCTAGCAAAAATTCCTTAATGGTCTGGTCTTTTTTACACTTGGCTTCCATTTCAACCAGTGCTTCCTTCTAAGCTATTTGAACACTACATATAGCATCATAACCTGGCTTAGTTGATTGCTATCATATGATCTATTTGGATTCAACAAAACAAAATACTTTTCAATCAAGTGGGCATTTGATGACTATGGTAAGTATATATATGATGGATTTAAATCAAGATATGATCATTATCTTGGTTAATTTCTTGTTAAATGAGATGAGGATTTTATTTATTTTTCAAAGTGATATATTATTTAAATTATTAAGATTGATTTAGTATTAAATGATAAGAATTAGAATAATTTTACTTGATCTGAATCTTATTATTTTTCTGATTGTAAAAAAAAATAATGTATTAATTTAATAATATATAAAATAATATTGTTAGTTATGATTGTTAAAAGTAATAATAAAAACTGAGTTGTATAATAATACTATTTTTAAGAATTTATGTGCCTAATATATTCTTAAGTACATAAAAATTCATTCTAAAAATGTAAGTAAATTCAGCAAAAGAATAACATAAAAATATTTTTTAAAAAATAGAAATAAATTTGCTGTATATATAAGGAAGTAGAACTTGAACATTAATTTTTTGTTTAAATTCTTGAACGAAAAATAATAAAAGATGACAAAAAATAATTATTTGTTTAAATAAAAATACTAATTAATCGTAGCCATCATAACTAGAGATAACTGCAGGTTAAGAAAATGAATTCCATATCGTTGATTATAGTTATCATAAGAGATTAAAAAAATACTTCCAATGACTGTAATTTTAATTTTTATTATTAATTTTAAAAAATTAAGTTTGATTATTATTTTATATTTGTCATTTTTTAATTTATTATGTTATTTAAGAATAAATTTCTAGAAGAAAACATAAAAAAGAAATGTATAAAATGAGATTAGAAAATGTCTGACTCCTAGAAAGTGACACTTTACAAATAATGCCTTTGCAAAAAGATTTTATGATTTGGTAAATCTTTTTCTTTCATTAAATAACGAAAACACGTAAATTTTATTTTAAACAATACAATAAAACAAAGTATTATTTTAAGAGTGAGGAATTTTTTTACTATATTATTTTTTAATGATACATATTTTTTGTTTTTTCAAAACTTTTAAATTAGCTTTTTGAAAATTTAATGCTACTTTTTTTAAACTTTTTTTTTATATTTTTAAGTCAGTTAGTTTTAATTTTTATGTTAAGTTTTTCTTTTGTTTTAAATTTTAATTATTTTATTTTAAAATTAATTATTTTTATAAATATTCATAGGAGTGAGATAGGATTATTCTTGTTGCTCTTGTCATGTTGTTTACCTAACATCTCATATATTCTCACAACTGTGAATTTATGACCCACAGAAGACTTCGAAACATCTAACGGTATGAAAAAAATTTGTAAATTGAGGAACTTCACTGTTTATATATATCCAGTTATCTGAATGCCTTTTTAAGTGAGACCGACATGTGATTTTGAATTCTTTGCATTGCATGTAGCAATTGATATTTGGTAAGAAAATATCAACATAATTATCTAAATCCTTAAAACTTTCTTTCAATAATTGATTATTAATTTTGTACATAGTATATAGCAATTGATATTTGGTAAAAAAAATATTGACAAACAAAATTACAGTAAATCTATCGATCAATATCTTTAAAAAAATTTTAAATAATTGATTCTGATAAAAAATTGTTTAATATAATAAAAATATTACGTGTTATAGTAAAAGAAGAGAATAATTATCTTTAACATATATAATAAATATTACGTTACATAATTATCACGTATTTTATTAATCAATTATAATTTGAATAATCATATAGTAATAGAATTAATAATATTATTTTTTATATTATAACTATAATTTTTTACAATAATTAATTATCAAAATTAATAATAATTACTTAATTTTTTTTAAATATAAATAAATAGATTTACTGTTTTTCTATTGAATATGAGATTGATTTGGTAACGGTGAAATGTGTATTAGAATTTTTTTTACACAAAAATTATAAAAATCTATAAAACTTTTATTGATTAAAAATCATTAATCTTTGGTGACGTAGTGGTGTCCTTTACTTTTGCCCTTTGGCATTTTGGCCTTACGTTATAATAATAATAATAATAATAATTATTATTATTATTATTATTATTATATATAATGTTGGCCACTCCTCTCTCCCCCACATGCCTCACACTTTTTAGTCTCTCACTTTTGTTCACTTTCTAAGCAATTTTCTTCTTCCATATCCAACACAACTTGTTGCCTCACTTGGTGGGTATCTTTGATATGTCTTACACTCAAATTCTTTTGCTTTAAGGAGGGAAAAAAAGAAGAGATTAGTGTAAGATTGGAAGCAAAATTTATGAAGGAAGGGGGTGGTAGGAAGCAAGGTGCAGCCTCACCTTGTGCTGCATGTAAGCTTCTTAGGAGAAGGTGTGCCCAAGATTGTGTTTTTGCTCCTTATTTTCCAGCGGATGAACCACAGAAGTTTGCAAATGTTCATAAGGTGTTTGGTGCTAGCAATGTCAACAAGATGCTTCAGGTTCACTTTCTTGTTCCCAAACCTCCTCTTTTATTCTTCCCAAATTAATGTTACTAGACTCTACACTCATCACTACCCCACATGTCTTGCTTAGCCAAGTTTTTATTGTTAATGTTTATAAGTCTTTTTCTATGGGACTATGCTTTTCATTCCCTGAGAATACATACAAATTTGCTCATTTATATCATAGTGTTAGTTATCCTTGGATGTCGTGGGACAAAAAAGCATACAACTTATATTATTATCTTACGGAAGGGTCTAAATTTATGAAACACAAAACCTATAAGGTAGGCTGAAAAAGTATCAGATAAATTTATGTTAGATACCACATCCTATGCAATTTTTTAACTCCTTTAAATTTTTTTAAAATTATTATAACAATGCAAGATGAACTTCACGCCTTTTTTACTTGGATTTTTAAAAGTTTTCATTTAAAAGAAGAGCTTATTCGATTTTAAGGTAAAGGTAGGTCACTATTTTTTTTATGACAATGTTATTTAATATTCTATATCAATATCAAACCTTTTTCTGGTAATATTTATAAGATTTAAACTGAAGACTACACAATTAATGTAATCAAATTTGTGCTTCTAACATGTTTAAAAACTTTATTTTCACACTAAAAATAAAAAGATTCAGTACTAAACCTTGATTTATTTATATTTATTTTGCAAATGTCAAAAATGAAAATTACTGAAAACTTCAACCTTGAGAATCACTAAATGTAGTCAACAGTAGCTCTTGAGATTTATTAATTATATTAATACAGCCAATTTTTAATATACTTTTACTAATTATAATAAATTTTTCGAACATTCTAAATTCAACAATAAAATATTCAAATTTTATTAAACATATTTACCTTATTTTCATTTTTTTCTCTCTCTGATACAATATTCCACCAATGAATACCGTTACTTTTTGGAGAAAAGTTTTAATCTTCTAATAGTAGTACATAGTTCCTGTCATAAAATAATAATACTCACTTTTATATGGATATTTTTCTCTTAATTTATTTTTTAATTATAAATAAGAAAAAAATCAAATAAATAAAACAAGGAATTATATAGGTTTCTCGAACTTTCTTTTACAAATATCCCAAAATCACCACAGTTTCCAAACTCTAATTTATATCTTACTCTACAAGTTATAGTATTTTTTTACACCTATTGAGAGAGTTCTCTATATTTACAATCATCAAGATGATTCTCTTTCATCTTAACAATTTTTTATATTATTTTATCCTTTTATTTATTTTAAAATATAGTTTTCTAAAATAAATTTATATATTTTATTTAAACCATAAAAAAATTCAATTCGAGTTATTTTTTTTATAATATAATAGAAGTAGCTAAGAAAGTAATTAAATACATTATTATTATTATTATTATTAATCACCGTTTTATTTGCTTTTCAGTACACTTACTTTCTTTTATTTATTTTTTATTTTTTAAAAACTGAATTAGAGTCGTAACTCGTACGCTCAAAGGTATGCTTTAGTGACCAAATAGTTGTTTAAACTTTAAAGTAGCAAAACTTGTTTAAATATTATTTAAAAAATTAAACAATGCAACCTTTCATCATCGTACATTTGGGTAATGGGTATAGGGGGGAGCCAATGGGAGCTTGCAAACGTGATTTTGGCACCGAAAGTCAAGGTCAAGCGCAGATTGTAACACAACATTCATAAGAAGCAACGTACATTTGTGAAATCACATTTGGGATTAGGACATTGCGTACCGGTTACACAAGATCTTCACTTTCCACAATCAATAAAATTATATTTAAGTTAACGTTCTACTTCTGCACCACGTGAATCTGTCTCTTCAATGTAATTTTTTAATCAGAAGCTAAACAGTAAACAACGGTATAGGGAATGGATCTAATTTAATCTTACGTGAGAATAAAAATAGTGAAATTTGAATTATATAATTATAGAATAAAAATAGTACAATTTGAATTATATAATTATATACGGAAGATTAAAATTAAAATTTTAAGTTATATAATTATTTAAAAATATTTTTTAAAAAAGTTTATATAATTTTTATATTTTAATTTTAAATAAAAAATTTATTTTTATATTCTCATATAAAAGAGTAATTTTTATTTAATTTGTTCGTTTCTATTATATATATTATATCAAATAAGAAACATGTATTGTTATAAAAAATAAAAATATTTAATTTTAACCATATAATTATATATAAATTATTAAAAAAATGGTTTAACAATTTCATAATAGTTTTAAAACATCACATGATAAAATATTTTATTTTTTCACTTAAAATTTATATTTAATAAAATCCCCTCATTCTTTTATTATTATTTTTTAAATAAGTTACTGAAATTAATCTAATAGTTAAATGTTAAAAATTATAATAGTTTTAGATAAAGATTCTGAATTTGAATCTCCACTTTCCATATTTATAAAAAAAGAAAAATTCTCAAACAGGTAAATATGAAAGGTTGATAACCGTGAAATTTTCAGGACCTACCAATGCATCAACGAGGGGATGCAGTGAGCAGCATGGTGTATGAGGCGAATGCAAGAGTTCGAGATCCTGTTTATGGGTGCGTAGGGGCCATCTCTTCGCTTCAGCAACAGATTGATGTGTTACAGACCCAATTGGCCGTGGCCCAGGCCGAGGTGGTACACCTTCGAGTACGACAAAATAGATGCTTTTCCAATACTGGGCTTAGGCCCACTAGCCCAACCAATAGTGGGTCCCCATCATCCAAGATCATGGACTCACATGCTAAGCCTATTTTTGACATGGACATGGTGGTGGACCAGGCCAGCTATGGAGGTTCATTGTGGTCATGACTTATTCTAATACAATAATTATTATAGTTTAGTTAGTATCTATTTAGTGGACCATAGGAAGAAACAAAACAAACACAAATTGGCCTTCTACACTTTCACTTTGTGTGTTGGAGAAGTGGTGGAGGAGCTGTGCCCGCTTGTTTAATTTTGATTTTGAGAAAGGGTTTCTCATTGACAATATAAGGTGTAAATACTATTACTTTGTATGAACTATGAAGGACAATTTTATGGTGTGATTGTGTTTTGGACTCTATATGGCAAATTTGAAATGGTGGCATGGAAAATTCTGTTGTTGTTTTAGGGCCTAGGGGTATTATGACTTGGCCATTGGCAACATGAAGGATGCACCAAGTGGCATTTACATGGATTTTGATAGGTAAGGCTCCTTCTTTCTAATGTTGGAGTCTACCTTTCAAGTACTATTATGGCTATTGATAACAAAAGAAGTAACAGTATGGCTATGTTCTCTCTTTATGTCTCTCCATTGTCTTTTTAACCATTAATTTGTTTTGAATTACATTTGAGCAAAGGGCAAATGAAAATATTATTTATTGAGGATCTAAGGCTATGTTTAAAGTAAAATAAATTAATTATTGTTTAGATATCTTTATATGGAACAAAAAATTGGTTCCATTTCACACCTTCATCTAGAGGCCAGAGGAGAGAAAGGTACGTGTCAAGTAAGGAAATAAAATACATTTTATAATATTTTTTTATTTCACTTTATTATATTTCATTCTATTTTAATTTTTTTTATCAATCTAAATATAGTTTTAAAAATATAGATAAATACCTAAGTTAAAAGAAGCGAAACAAGAAAAAGAATATAGCTCCCAAATTATACAAAATACCAAGAGCATGTATATTTTGAAAGACATACACATGCTACACAATGGTGGCAAGAATAACACGCTATATGTCGTCAATAATTATAATTTTCTATTCTAAAAGTTTTATCATGGGAAGAAAGAAGAAAATTAAGAAAAGGGTCATCAATGATATTTTAAAATTCAACCGATTGTTTAATTGGTTAAGTACTAAATTAAGGTTGAATAATGATCTAATTGTAATTGAATTATTATTAATTAAATATTATTTTAAAAATATTTATATATATATATATATATATATAAAATTATATAAATTGAGAGGCACTCAAGTTAGAAAGGCCAAATAATTAGGGAACCAAATTTAAAGGATGGTATGTGGTGAAAACAAAGCTATATCAATGTTGATAAGAAAAACAAGTTAAATATTAGCCGTTTTAGGAAAGTTTGATTGGCTATCCATCAAGGATTATTTTTAGAATTATCAGCTAATTTGATCTCTTAAATTTCTGTTTGTACTAAAAAAATATTAGGATTTATGAACAAATGATAACGTTGATTAGGCCAAATAGATAATGGAGATGTTGCATATTAAACTTAACGTGACCTTACATGAATAATAGGTTTGTTATAAGTAATTATTTGTATAAATATATAAATATTATTTGTATAATATTCATTTAATTGAAAAAGAGATTGATGTGGTTGTGATTAGTCCATCTTATTTCACTATTTTATCAGAAGAATGAAATTGTTTAATATATCTATATTTATTAAAAATATAAAATAATATATAAATTTATTATGCCATGTTTTTAGAATTTTGTTATGTCATATTCCTATATAATGATCTAAAGAAAATAAAAGGAAATATAATAAATATTTGTTTTATTTTTTGGCAAATAAAAAATAGTATAATAATTTTATATTTTTTTTAAAGAATTAGTATAATATCTACTAGTATGAATAAAAGTAGTAAGATAATTTCATTAAAAAAAAGTATATGTGTGTATAGTTATTGTTAGAATTAAGAGGATTCATATTTCAAAATTTGATAATTTTGAAAAGGATTAAGATTTAGTAAAAACATCTTAAATACATTAATGTTTCTTCTACGTGTTTAAAGCATGAAGAACTATCTCAAAGACTATAAAAGGATTTGGACTAAGAAGCTAATAAAATATCATCTTATTTAAATGATAAATAATCGTTTATAAGCTTCAAGCTCTTATGTCCAAGAAAAATTGACTATATTCGTACTTAATATAAGTTAAAGTAACTTTTTATTATACTTTTACAGCACAACTTATGAAAAAGATTTATACTACAAAGTGGATTCTAATTCATCAAAGTCACCATATTCACACTTTTTTCAGAAAATCCCTGGTATATAGGTAAAAATGTCAAACTCCTTGAGTTAATGCTTGATAAAACTAGATACTAACACCTACTAATAACTTGATGCATTAAATTCTTAGATAAAACTCTCACAACTATGTTCTTCTCCACATCTACTTATAAGTAAGATTTCAAAGATTTAAAGATATCGGGAGCTAATTTCATAACCCACACATACTTTTGTACAAGGAGAAATCTCTTAGCTATCACTCTTATAAACTCATATTTTCATATATTCTAAATTTCTCATTCTTTCATCTATATTTTTTGGGTTTAGTTTGAAAAGATTTATTTAAAAAATATTTCGTTGATTAAAATCGAAGTTGTTTTCTATTATAAAATATTTTAAAAATATTTTTTTCAAAGTATATATATATATATATATATCTTACTATATTTAATAAAATTTTTAACAAATATCAAAAACTAGCATAACCTTTAAATTGTATAGATGAACCAATATACATGATGATTGTATATGAATTTCTCTCTATTCTACTCTTTTATATATTTTTTTTATTATTTTATTAAAATTTGTAAAAATTGATTCAATCTCTCTCAATTATATGCTTAACTAAATTTAGATTAATTTAGTTATAAAATTTGAATATAATTTAATTTAATAAAAATAACTTTTTTTACTTAATTGAGATTTTATATTTAATTTAAATGTGATTTTTACATTAATTTTTATTTCTTTACCATCATCTTAAAATAATAATAAAATAAAAACATTAACAAAATATGTAAATCTAATTCCTAAAATCATAGAATTAATTTTTTATGTTTTATATGTTACATTAAAATATTTATTCAAAAATAATTAGAATATATAAATAATAAAAAAGTTATAGTATCATTATTTTTACATTATTAACTAGATAAAAAAAATAGAAAAGTAAAATTTACAAATAAAAAATAAAAGTTAAAAAAAATTGCAATTCATAAATTGTCTATTTATTTTTTTAAACTTATTTTGTTATTTTTTTTTCTTAACCATAATTTATTAATATTTAAGGGCTTGTTTGAATTTAAAAATAAGATATATAGAATAAGATAAGTTATTTTATTTTATTTTAATGAAGGGAGAAGACAATATCTTCATAATAGCTAGGTAGTGGCAATGGTTTTAATAAGAGAAAAATAAAAAGAATAGTATGAGATTTTGTTGATAAAAGTAGTTAAAAAATTAAAGTAATTTTTCTTAAATAAAATAAAAAATTAAAATAATTGATCAAATTTAAATTATAAAAAGTTAAATTAAAATTTTTTTTATTTAATTTTTAGATCAATTCAAATTAATTTTTATGATTGTATCATGTAGTTTTTTTTACCTTAAAATCAATATAAATCAAAATCTGAACACTCCTACCACCATCATTTAACACCATCCACCATTATCCAACATCTTCCAATATAAACATTTATATTCTGATTTATAAGCAATCTAACAACCTCCATTACTTTATATTTTAGTATCTTCTATAATTTTTTTACATCATTCACTGTTCTACCATTATTTTTTACTTAATATCTATCATTATTTTTTATTTAATTTCATAATAGAAGTCAGCATTCATGCTGCCACCATCACATGGCATTTTTTTTAACTTAAAAATAAATTATATATAAAAATATTTAAAAAATATATATAAAAATATTTAAAAAAAATATATAAAAAATTAATTTTAAAAATTACATATAATTTAATAGAATAATAACTTTATTTTTTATGTAATTTATATTATATTTTATTATTATCTTAATTATAATTTTTAATTTAAAAATAAATTATATATAAAAATATTTAATATATATAATTACATATAATTTAATAGAAAAATAAATTTATTATTTATATGTAATATATATCATATTTTATTATTATCTTAATTAAAAAATATAAGATGGAGTAACATAACAAAATTCAATTAATTATAAAATATACATCAAATATTATACTGGATAAAAATTTATTGGTATTTATCACTCTTACTCAATTTTCTTATCATATTCGTTCATATTCTATCATTATTACTAAATATGTTTTTAAGAGTTTTAGAATTAATCTAAATATCTAAAATAATTAAAAAATATAAAAAAACCCTAACATAAGAGCTGTTTTTTTTTAAAATTATAATGAACACGTATCTGTATTTTTAAAAAATTAAAAATTATTTTTACTTATGATTTACGAAGAGATTTAATATTTTGAACAAACTATTTTTATTATATTTTAGAATTTTATTTAATAAATTTTATTTTTAAATAAAAAAATAGTCACTGAAAAGTTCATATACTGATGTAAGATTATATTCTTATTTTATTTAAATTATTTATTTGTTTATTTATAAAAAATCAAATATTATCTCTTAAAGTTTAAACATACAAAATTTAAATAAGAAATTTAATTTAAACTGTAAAAAATTTGATTTAATTAGTTTAATTTTAATATTATTTAAAAAAATAAAAATCAAATTAGTTTAATTTCATGTTATTCTCAAACTGTTTAAAATAAATAAAAAAATTCAAATTACAGAAAGAAAAATAAAAAACTGTTTAAAATCAAAATGTAATTTTTTAGTGATAAGATTGTTTGAGTTTTCTTTGCATAAAACTAACCTAAATCAAACTATGAAAACCCGTATCAAGATTGATAATTGATAACAAATAGTTGGAGATATGATCATTACAAAATCTAAATCAAACTAAGAAAACCCGTACCAAAATTAATAAATGATAAAAAGAAAAACAGTTCAAGATTTCAAAGTAATCTCTTTGAATAATTGAAGATAATTCTGTAGATAATTAAACAAAATAATTCACAACTAATTAGTATTAAAATAAATTTATTCATTTTAAAATTTGAAAAAGAAATCACAGTTCAGTAAGATAAGATTTAATCTGGTATTCGATCACAATTTTAACTTCGTTTAGGATTCAAGTTTTTTTTTTTTTAAGCCACCTTAAGTCGTAATATTTTAAAGAGTAATTTTATTTGACCGCCTTAAAATATGAAGAAAAAAAAAAATTGACAGGCAGTAAGATAGGATTCAATCTAAGCATTTGATCATAATTATAATTTCTTTGGTAGTTTAGGATTTAAAAGATTTAAAATGCGCTTTATCTCGTAAATTTTAAAGAGTAATGCTATTTAACCGCCTTAAAATAAAATAAAATAATACTATGATAAGAAAAAGATAAAGAGTAAATACGGGTGAAGAAAAAAAAAAATCATTATAAAAGGTTGGTCTCATCAATAACATAACTCAATCTGAAACTCACGTACTGCTGAGTACTGGTTTTCATGGAAGTTGCGTTGAAAACATTGTTGAGGATTTTCCTTCTCTTTCTGGTGGCACAACCTTTGCGTGTTCACTCCCGAAGCCTGAGATCTACCAATAAGAGGATTCAGAACGGTACCGAGACATCAGAAGGTGTTATTGAATTTGCAAAGGCTAGAAAATATCTCAAGGCATTCGGATACGTAGAAGAGAATGGGGCCGATTTCAACACCACCAACACTGGTGATTTGAAAGTCAACAACGATGACGTGTTCGATGAAGATTTGGAGAGATCAATCAAAAGGTTTCAGGAATTCTATCATCTAAATGTGTCTGGAAAACTCGATTCCGAAACCATAAAACTAATGTCAAAACCAAGATGCGGAGTTCCTGATTTTGGCCTCAAAGTTAGTTCAAAGTTTGCATTCATCGAAGGGAAACCTAAATGGAGTAAGAAAAACCTTACGTACAGGTTTGAATCGGGTATGGAGATTATACCAATAGAGGTTTTGAGGAGTGTTTTCGAAGAGGCGTTTACACAATGGTCGAACGTGTCTTCATTCACATTCGAGGAAGCTCCAAACGGAACGGATGCGGATATCGAAATCGGGTTCTTTAGCGGGGACCACGGAGATGGTTTTCCGTTTAACAGGTTTGGGCCCATTTTAGCCCACACTTTTCCTCCACCTGATGGGAGGCTTCATGTTAATGAGGATAAACCGTGGAGCGATACAATCCCAATAAAAGGTAGATACTATGATTTGGTGTGGGTTGCTATGCATGAAATAGGTCACCTTCTTGGGCTTGATCATAGTTCCCATCATCATGCTATCATGTATGCCTATGTCGATATTGGAGTCAATAGAAGGACACTTGATGGTGATGACATTGCCAGCATTCAGAGCTTGTACTCTTCTCCTTCAATGGGTTATGGCGAGAACTCTCGTGCGGTGCGATCATCTCCTGCCATGTTAATTTGCTTTTGGTTGATACTTTGTTATCTTCTTAATTATTTATTATGCAACTAATTACTAGTACACGGCGGTTCTTTAAGCTACAGGATGTAGGATCAGGCTCAAATTTGTATAGCTTTTGCAGATTCATGTTTGTATAGTTAGTTACATATTTTAAAAATGTAATATTTATTAACATGATATATAAAAATTTAAATGTAAATAAAATTTGTTCAATTTTATATTAATCATAGATTTAAATCATTTAAAAAATATTTCAATTTGATATAAAAAAAAGTTTTTGAAGGGAATACAGTTTGTTACTTCTTTTATATTAACAATTCTATAAACAAATTTAATAAATCTAAACAATATATTATAGAACACTTATAAAATATTCAAATAATATAATAAGTAAAAATAAAAATATATAAATTATTCTAAGATATAACCAAATAAATATAATCAATGTTATAAAATTTGATTTGGTGAGAATGCTGGTCGATGGGTTACTCATTTGATGGATGATTCATTGATTAAATCAGTTGAATTAATATACATCAAAATTTGTAAAAAAATTTAAAAGAAATATAAGTTAACATTATTTATAAAGTAATAAAAATTTAAATTTAAATATAAAAATAATAATTATTACCTAAGTATTTAATTAAATAAAAGTTAAAATTTTGTAATTCAAGTTAAAATATAAACTCAAAACATAATCAAATAATTAATATTTTAAAATATCACTAAAATGAAAATTCACAAATAAAAAATATAGTTAGAATAATATAGAATTTATATCCAAAAATTCAATCCATTATTCAAATAAAAATTTAGATTCAACAGCACATTTTTTACATAAATCTTTTATTAACAGATAAAATTTACAATTTGAATTAATAATTTAGGAAATCTCTAAAAAGAGATTAAATGGAGTTAAATAATAATTATGATAGAGTTTTGAATAATTAAAATTAAAATTTGATAAATGAAATGAAATTAAGAATTTAGAATCATAAAAAGACACAATTCTTATTTTTAATTTCTAAATTATGTTTTTAGTTTTGATATTTTTATTATTAATATTAAACAATGTTATTTAAAAAATTATTTATTTTTATTTTATAAAAATTTAATCAATTCAATCAAATTGATCAATTCTATTTAATAGAATTATTTATTTTTACAACAAAATTATTAAATTAAATTAAATCATACTGTGTTAATAACATATCTTGTCCAACGTATCACTTGAATGTTAATCGATTTTCAATCGATCGAATCGATCTCAATTTTATAGCTAAAAATATGGTAAATACAATATATTTCTACTATATATTATTTAGAGTTATTCAAATAAATTTTATAATTCAAGATATAAGTATATTATATCAATAATATTAAGGTATAACTTTTTTAATTTGATATAATATATTAAAATTTTAAATTTTAAATTTTAAATTAAACTTATTAAATTTTATATTAATAATCTAGATCAGTTATTTAAACTAGGTAATGTAGGATTGTTTCAAATTTGTAAGGCTATATAGGTTTTATAGTTTTATGTTAGACTTTTAAATATTAGATATTCTTTTTTAATTTTTTTAATATAAAAAATATGAAGTTTGAATATGGAATCTTTTATAAAATTATTCTATCTTTAATCCTTTACCACCAAATCAAGCCTAATAGTTTATTTCGTTTTAATTTGTAAAATGATATATATATATATATATATATTAATAAATTTATCCATATATATTATTTATAAATTTTTAATTTTAAATAAATTTTATATATAAAAAATATTTTATTACCAATAATAATGAATATTTAATTAATAAACTGAAAATATAAAACTTTTAAATTTTACAAAACTAAAAATAAATTATTAAAATAAGAAAACATAATATTTATTAATACGATATATAAAAAATCTAATTTTTAAATTTAAATTTAAATTTATCAAAATTATAATAATCATAAAATTTATATCATTTAAAAAATATTTTCATTTTGATATAATACATTAAACTTTAAATTTAAAATCAAACTAAAATTAACTTTGAGATACATTAACAATTCTACAAACAAATTAATAAATCTAAAAAATATATTACAGAATATTTATAAGATATTCAAACAATATAATAAGTAAGTAACAAAAAATATATAATTTTTTCTTAAACAAAAGAAAATAAATACAATATACTTACACTATACATTCTGTATTATTCAAACAATATGATACATCAAGATAGGAATATATTTCATTAAATAAAAATACGTTAAATTAAACAATCTTGTAGAATACTTTTATATTATGCATCCTTAACGAAACAATAAAATAAAACATTAATTATTTGAAAAAACCAAACGTTAATTATTACAAAAAAATATTATCATAATATATATATATATATATATATATATATATATATATATTATGTTGAAATATTATAAGTTAATATTTTAACTAATAAATTGCTAAAAATAAACTTTAAAGAAATTATCATAATAAAATCTTATCTCAATAAAGCATCATAATGTAGTTTTTTTTTTTTAATTTATTTGTCTAAACAATAATTATGAGATGACATAAAAAAATAAAATAAAAAACTAAAAGGTATCATATTTTGAATTGTATGATGACAACGAAATTAAAATACATATGACCTTGTTAAAAGAGCATGCGGTAGGATTGAAGAAAAATTAATCTCAAATGATGGATCTTTAGAATGAAAGTTAATTAAATAAAAATAAATTAAATCTAACATTTATAATGGTTCTTAACAGTTTTAAGCTTGTTAGTTTTTTTTTTTTACATTTCGTCATACTATTTTTATGTTAGTATTTATAGTTGTATGTGATGTTAAATTTAAATGTTTTAGATATTGATATTTTTGATTTGATAACTATGACATTCTATGAGAATGAGATACTATTCTGTCTCTTAATGTGATATATCTACATAGCAATTAATTAGTTATTATAATGTATGTATTATTATCAATCTCAGTTAAGTATAAATTATTGAATTTTTTATGAAAAAGGTTTAATTTTTAAAATATTTATTAAAATAATACATAGAAAAAATTATTTTTTTTAGGAGATATTTTTACTGTTTTTATGATATATAAATTTATACATAATATATTTAAAAATTTATCCATTAAATACGTGACATATAAACTTATACGTCATAATTTCAGTAAACTTACTATTTTCATTCTTTCATATTATATATATATATATATATATATATATATATATATATATATTCAAATTTTATGATCTTATGTGTCTCGTATTTTTTTTCCTTTCTAAAATATTGTTTAGATTTTGCTGTTATGTTAGAATTTTGTTGATTGTTTAGGATTACTATTAAAGCTTCTAAAGTTAAAGGTTAGTAGTTTGTAATATTAAAAGTAATTTAATTTAAAAATTAAAATCTATCATTTTAAAAATTAAAATTTTATAAAAAATAAAAAAATATTTTACTCTACTATATTTTTATATTGGTTCAATTCTTAAGAGAAGAAAGGAGGAAAGCTAAATCCTTTCTAACCCAATTTTTACCTTCCCTCAAATTGGCGAAATTTAGAGAGATCGGAACGTATATTAAAAATATTTAGATTAAAAATATTTAGATTAAAAATATTATTAAAAACTTTGAACCCTACATACAACTAGTACACTTTTGCTTCTAGTAATAACAAGTCCCCTATTTCTTTTTCTTCTTTAACTACTTGCTTTCCATTTTACTGACTTTTTTTTTATTTTTAAGTATTTAATATTGTCAACACTTTCTTCAATGACATGAATATATTATGTCATAAATTGTTGTATCACATGCTTGTTAATATTGTGTCATTATTTTTGAAAAAGTTTCTTTATTTTCTTTTTATTTGGATAAATTGAAAAAGATAGTTAAAATTTATAATTGAAGTCTGTTGGAAATTCATAACAAAAATATTTGTATTTTATAATTTATCTATTATAAGGATATAGCGGTAAAATAAATTTATTTTTCTTTCCTACAAACCAAACAAAATTATTTTTTTCCTTTGATTAAACTAAATAAAATATTTAATATTTTTCCTTTCCTCTTATCTCTTTACCCTTCCCTTCCTTCTATTCCTTATAATTTTTTAAAAACTAAACAGTGCGATAATTTAATAATTTATCTAGATAATTTTCTTTAAAATTATCAAATAAAAGTTCTATAAATTTTTTTATTAATGATATAATTATATGATATATATAAATTTGAAATAATATATATGTACGACACTGAATATATATTCATATAGTAGTTGAATTCTGATTTATATATATATAATAATAATAATAATAATAATTACATTTCAATTAATTGTTTTTAATAATCAATTGATTTTTTTAAAATGAATTGTTCTTGATAATCAATTTACTATCTATTAATCATAATTGTTAATCGATTAATTAATTTTATATCATTAATTATTTAGATAATCAATTAACTATATACATAATATATTAATCATATAAACACTCAATTAATCATATTTTGTTAATTAATTAATATTATATTTTTTATATATCATTTATATTAAGTAGTTAAGCATATTATTTATATCATTAATAACTAATTACCGATTATGTAATTCATTGGATACAAGAAATGCAGTTACTATGTATTGATTAATCATTTTTTATTGTATTTGATTTATTTTTGACAATTTTTAGAATATAATCATACATACACTTTAAAGAAAAAAAGAGATAAAAAAAATAAAAATATTTGAAAAAAAGCATTTGACATTTCTTAGAATATAATTAATTATACATACACTTTAAAAAAAATTAAAAAATAATAAATATAATAGATAATATGATAAAAATAAAAATAATTATTAAAGATGTTAATTTCATTTAAAAATTAAGTTGTAAAAAAATTATAATCAATTACATTTTATACAACAATATGTAGATATAAATATTTAAATATATCCTTTCTTGCATGTATGGTTGTTGGTTGAGTCTCCACCATATATTATTAGACGCGGGTCATCCACACGCCCTCCTCCTTTCTTATAAATGGAAACGTATTATCTACATCGGAAATTTCGCATTGAAACTATTTTTCCCCTATTTATTTGAAGAGTATCAAAGATCTATACCAATGAATTAGATTTTAGTTAACAATCATATGGTTAGCGTTTATAAGTTACTGTTGATCTATTAACCATAAAATAAAAAATTTTCCATCCTTAAATTTTTATTTTAATCCGTCAACCATACCATGGACATTATTAAAGTAGTCAAATGTTGCTGAAGTATGGAATTTTAGATTTATTTTGATTTACGTTATGTTTGGTACAACTTTGGTATTTAAATATATAAATACATCTTTCCATGAAAAAATAAATAAATAAAGACATTCTGTTTAAACTTAGAGATATAATATTTTACATAACAAACTTATAGTGTAACTTATATAACACACTTTTTTCCCCTATTTTTTTTCCAGTACATTACTCATCTTATCATACTTTTCTTTTCATTTCTTTCCTTTTTCATAGCAAAAATATTGTGGATTTGTGTTGTATAAATTGAATTCTGTTAAATTTAAGAGTGCTGGTTCTTTTTCCATCTGGAAGATGAGTGCGACCAAGACGAAAATTGGGCATCAATAAAGTGGATATACACTCAACAATTCAGCACTATATACTCAACTATCTACCGTCACAAAAGAACCCAAAAGCTAATTAAGATCAGGTTGATTGTGGTTCAAAAGCATATTACATGATGTAGCATAAAAAAAATTTACAAAATGAGCTTACAAATATCCCACCCACTATAACCACAATTAATTTCCCTGAAAACCCTTCTCTGCTCTCCCATCGCTTCCCCCATCGATCATCAATATAACCATCCTCCCTAATCTGAGAATAATTAAACACAAACAATAGAGAAACCAAAGTCATTAAAATTGAAGAAGAAGTAGAAGAAATAATAGAATATAATGAAATTGAAGAGTGATAAAGAGAGGGACCTTTAAAATTAGACATCCTTGGCAATGAGTTCACCAGTGACCAATTCTCTGTATGCAGCGACGGGCCAGCTGAATCCCCTGAACACCAAGCTAGTAGCGAGAGGCACGTCGATGATGATCTCTTTCATGGTGGGTTTCTTCTCGTCACGGATTGCAATCAAGTAGCTCCGACCCACCCACCCGATCCAACCCGCGATGTAGAGGAACAGGAATCCGGGTGTGATAAACTCACCCCAGTGCCTTTGGTCACCACTCACAATCAGATGCGGCAACCCGTCCGAGCCACATAATAGACCCTGCTTCGCGTAGTTCGAAAACCTTCTCTTCGTCTTCTCCACGGTCGCCTTTATTGCCAGCGCCGGCGCGCTGTCCGGCGCGTACAGCTTCAGCGATGACTCCAGCTTCTTAATCGACTGCTTCTCGCGCTTGGCGAATTGTTTGGATTCTTTGCATGGCGTGAGGCCAGCAATTTCGGCGACGGCGGGGAGAGGCGCTGAGAGGAGGATGGAGGAGAGTGCGAGCGCGGCGGAGAAAGCCTTGAGGTCCAATGATACATTGGTGGTGTTGTTGTTAGTGGTGCCGCTGCAGCAGACGATGGTGGTTGTGGTGGGCCTCAGTTTTGGGCTGAGTTTGGGCCTGAGGGAGGTGGGTTTGGAGAGGTTAGTGGGAATGGTGAGAGACATGTTTGGTTGTGCTACTTGGTGTGAGGAGGAAGAGGATTGGGTTGGAGTGTGGTGTAGAGAAGAGAAGAGAAGAGAAGAGAAGGTTTTTAGATTCTGAAAGGGAGGGATTGGTGGTGGGTAACTAAGGAGAGGTTTGAGGATTGTAGATAAGGTGAGAGGAGTATGGAGGCTGACGTGGATTCTTCCTATTGGTTCACCCATCGTGACACTTTCTGCTTTGTTATCCCTCCTCGGGTTGGATAAGAGAGCCTCACGTGCATAGCTCGTGTCTCGCCATATTTGAGATTTCAAACACAAACTCTATGTGTGCCTGTTCACTTCATTTTACAAGTTTATAAACATGTGTTTATATGTAGGAAATAAATTAAATAAGATTTTTTCTATATGAGAATAAACTTTTAATGTTAGATCTTATGAATGATTAATAATAACATGAAAAAGTTATGAGAACTTTTTAAAATTAAATTTATATAATCTTTATAAGTGATTATACGATTTATAAATTTTTTTACTTTTAAATATTATATATAATTGTAAAATCTACATATATTATTATTGTATAAAATTAATATTATTAATAAATCTATCTTCGACATAAAATATATATGTGTGTAAATGAAAGGAATTTTTTTAATTGAGAAATGATTAACTTACATCTAAACAATATTTTTTATTTTTTTATATCTTATCATCAACGATTGCTAACTTTTTTTTAAAAAAAAATTAATCTAACAACTTACATTCAAAATGTAGCTAGATGTAAAATATTTTCTAGAAGAATAATTTCACTTTTAGGTTAAATGAGATTGCAGAATTAATTTAAGGAAAGGTCAGCAAGAGGAATGGTGTAAGGTGTAGTTATGCATATTTTTATTTATCAAGGGTTTAAATCACTTTCTTTTCGAACCTTTGAAAATATCTATTACGATATTATAAATAGTCTTAAGTGACTAACAACTAATACTAGTAGCAACTAGTTGACTATGACTTTGTATTAGTAACCTCTGGAACACTTTCTAAATATCTCTTATTTCAAGGGTTTAGTTTATTGAAATGCTTACACTTTTTTATTTATGCCTCTGAAAATCAATTATAAAAAATTAGTCGCTAAAGATTGTGCACAAAATTCTTTCAAATTCCACAATACTTAGTTTGTATGCTTTTCATTAGTCTCACGATTTGACTCAGACTATTTTTTTTACTTTTATCTGATGGCATCTGTAAACTTTAATTAGAAAAAAACTTGTTGATATTAGCTTTTCAATTGTCCAACTTTCTCTCTCATTCTAAGGTAGAAAAGGTAAGCGCTTAGTATTTTATAGACCTCCACATGAAAAATCGCCACTTTTTAAGAAGAAATGGAGGAATAGGTGGGTTCTAGGGTTTTCTTGGTCCTATATAATCTTCTTTGTCTAATTTGTCGAATTTAGATTTATTTTTATTTGAGAATGAAGCTGAAGTTGCATCAAGGATTGAGTTTCTTATTTTTCATTGATTGCATCTATCTTATAAGAGTGATCTACACGTCTCAACTAAAGTAAAGTATCTTAACTTTTTAAAAAAACCATTTTCTCTTTTATTTTATTGTATATATATGTATGTATATACATAAAAAAACATGATCAACTTATATTAAATGTCAAATTTGTAAATTTACACCATTTAATAATTTTTCTAATATGTAAATTTAAATTAGTCAACCATTGAATTAAGAATTTTAAAAAAATAGATTTAAGTTTAATAAATTTAAATAAATTAAAAATCAATTAATATTTTATTAAATTATTTTATTTTAATATATAACATGTTCTTTAAAATAAAACTAAATATTTATTATTAGATAACATATAAATTTTAAATTATTTAAAATTATATATATATAATTATAAAGATAATATCAAATTATTCAATAATTAAATTATTCAAATTTATATTTTAAAAAAGTTATTAAACAATATAAATTTACAATTTTAATATTTAATTTCATTTATTATATATATATATATATTATATTTTATTCCAATTTTATGTATGCATATCCATGTTTTTCAACTTCATATGCTTTCTTCTTTTCTTTTCGAAGATCTTGCACCTTATATTTCTTTTTAATAATTTTAAATATTTATTTTTATGTAGGTTGACTTTTTTATCTTATCTTATTATTATTATCTTTTTTATTTTACTTTTTAATTTTAGCTTTGATTTTTTATCTTCTTATCAATTCAATCAAAAAATTGTAAAAAAAATTAAAAATATATAAAAAATTTAAAATTTAAAAGATTGAAAAGATAAAAAAAATAAGACAGCAATTCAAGGTAGCTGCAGGCTCAATTGGCTCTGCCACACTACCCTATTAGGAAATCCACTCATTTCTACAACAGTTTCATAAGCTACCTTAACAAGCGACCTATGCAGTATCAATTTGCTAATGGGGATGACAAGGGAATGGTGGAAATTTGAGAATATAAGGGGAGAGGAAGTTTAGAGCAGGGGCTAAAGATTTCATAGAGATTTTTCAGAACAGAGAGCTATGGGAAGCTAACTCTAGAAAAAAACATAGAGAACAATGGAGAGGGTAGTTCGTGTTTACAAGAGAGGTTGGTGAAAAATAGAGTCAGGATTACACAATATGAGCAATATATAAAAATAGAGGTACACTTCAAGGAACAAGAAAAGTTTCAGCAAGAAGAGAGAAAACCAAATTTAAAGGAAAGAACACATTTAGAGAGAGTTTCAGAAAAGGAAAATTATACTCCCAATCAAAATGAAAATTAGAGAAATAAAGAAATCGAAAATCAGGGAGGAAAGGAAACTTCAGATCGAGAAAGATCAAAATCAGTAAGCGCAAAACCAATGCCTAACCTTCAGAAGCCAAGTAACAGTTTCCTGATTTATTCTTATCTCAATTTATTCACCGCCATTTAAATTCTGCACAGGTTTTTTTATTTGCTTGTCTAATTTCATGTTATGTGTTCTAGCCTAAATCATTCATAGCATACACAAGCACACACTCGAATAAAAGGGATAATTTGTTCATTAACCAAACACTACCAATCCCAATAATAATCATAATCCCAATAATCCAAATCATAGAAGCAATAATAGAAGAAAGTATAATCAAAATTACATGGAACATTAGAACGAATAAGAGGGAATAGAGGGAGGAAAAACTTTTCCTAAGTTACCATTAACTACGGTTGTTGTTGCTATCGATCATATGCAGTGGTGAGAGAACTATCATATATCCTAACATATAAAGTTTTTAATGGTGTCTATTCCAAGTAATATGAGATTTATTTTTTAAAAAATATTATCAACATTTTTTTATCCTTTTGAATGAGAAAAGATAAAAAATATCTCTCTTCTTTACCTAAACTAATTTATAATATATATATATATATATATATATATATTTACAAGTACAAACAAATAAGTTTTTAAATAATTTAAATATATTCTGTAAATTAGTTTATAGATATTAAAAAAAAAAACAAGATAGAAATAAAAAAAATAAAAAAAATAAAATGTATGGACCATGATGCCCCTTGGGTGCTATTAGGAACGCAAGCCTAACATGGGCCAATATCCTCTTTGCTACCATTTAGCTTCGGCCCATCATTTGATCAAAATTAAGAAGTGTTTTTTTTTTTTATGTGTTTGATTCGGCTTTCAATCCCTTGGGTCTTGATATGTTTTTGTGTATTTGAATTTTTTGTGTGTTAATAATAATAAGTGTAATTTATTGTTCTAATGTGTGGTTTTTGTTTATCACATTATTATCATGTGTGATCTTTGTCAATACATGTGCAAATTTATTTTATTTTATTTTATTTTTGTTATTGTATTATTATGTATCGTGTAAAATATCCTAACGTGTTAGTATTTTTTTTTATTTGTTTAACCTGTAACTTATTTTAAAAAAATAAAATTTTCTTTATCTCAATTCTTACAATGCTACGAAAGAGAGTGAGGAGTAATTTTAGATTATCTATAGATGTTATGCAATCATAAAGATACACATATAATTTTTATAATTTTATTATCTTATACCATGTGCAATGCAAATTTTTTTCTTTTAAAATTATTTTTCATCTTTTAAGAAATTTGAATAAAATTATAATGCACAACCTTGTGTACATATGATGCTCAATTCTGGATTGCTCTCAGGTGTTATGCCATTATAATAGTACACATAATTTTGATTGTGCAATGAGAATTCTTTTTTCTTAAATTTTCCCATTTCATAAAATCAATATTTTATTTTTCAAATATCTTTCAAAATTTAGTTCCTATCAAAATTTCTTTTTATGCAAAACTGATTCCAACTTCAAAAATCTTTTCCAGACAATAAAAAACTGAAATAATCTTTTCCAAACAAAAACTGAATTTTAATAACTGAATTTTCACATCTGAAGATATATATAAGCGGAAACTGAATTTGTTGAGCCAAAATTTGTAAATAATTTTTTTATCATAAAAATAACAAAAATATATTCTTTTTAAAGTGAAATTAATATTTAAAAATAAATTAAATTTTACTCAATTAATTAAAAGTTAACTGATTTTTATAGGATGCTAATACTTTCTACGTGTTCAAATGACTTCTAAATTTAAAATTGGTCTAAAGATCATTCATTTTTAAAGTTTTGTAAAAGGTTTTTTTATATAAACTTTGATGACAACTTGTTGGAGTTTCGTTTCTATTTATGATCTAAATTAATTAGAGGAAAAAATTAATTGTTCATTGATCTAATAAGATTATAATAAAAATGAATAAAACAAAAATATTAAAGTATCAAACATAAAAAATAGAAAAGTATTAAATGATATTTAAAATAAGACAAGTGCAATACAACTTCCGGATCTTACTAACTAATACTATAAAGGTATTTTAATTAAAAATATTAAATATACTCAATTAAATTCTTTTACTTACTTAAAAAGAAATTAAACATATTTTTACTTTTAATATAATAATTTTTTTTAATAAAAAATCATTTATTTTCTTGAATCAATATTTTTAAAAAATTAATTATCAATTTTTAAAAAAGAATACGAACGACTTATCTCTTATTAGCACCCCACAGCAAGTTAATTTCAAAATGGTTATAATTATGGAGAATCAGAAGAAAACATAGTTTTTTATTTAAAAACATCTAATATAATATAATAAGATTCGAATTCAGGATTTTACATAAAATTATTGTTTTAAATTCTTTATTACTTAGACCAACTAAAGGAAATATAGTTTACGAATATCAATTTAAATTGTGCAAAATGTAAAACCAAAATTATTTTTCAAAGGTTTTCTTTGGAATTATTCTAGGATTACTAATTAAAGTTTTAAGGTGTATAATCATTATATGGCCATATTTTCGCGGGGAGCAGTGGCTGCCACTATCGCATTAAGTTCGATTATAGCCATTTATCCACCTCTATCAATGTGTTTGAATATATATATATATATATATAGTTGAAACTTATAATTATTAAATAAAAATTTGTTAAAATACTTTTTTAGTATTTATTAATATTTTTAAAATAGGTAATGATGTGTTTTAAAATATTACTCTAAATAGTACTAATTTTTTATATTTTATAATTTAATTTTTATTTATCTATTTATTTTATAAATTTAACATTATTTATTCTTCTAAATAATTTTGTTAATTTTTATATTGTTATGTAATATTACCTATTAGATTATTATTTAATATTATATTATATAATTAAATTTGTATATTATTTTCATAGAGTTTTAAACACAGCTGTAACAGCTACTAAAATGGATCCTGTTATTAAAAATGAAAAAAATTAAAATTAAAATAATTTTACGTAAATATTCTGATTTCCAATTTTATTATTTTTTATTTGTAGAAAAAATGCAGTTGTAAAAGTTACACATCTCAACTATAGGACCATTTAATTCTTACACAATGGCTCCTCCACGCGTAAAGTGTGCTAATTTGAGTGGGTCTCTGACTGCGATCATATTTAATATAAAATATTTTAAAAATTTAATGTTTTCAAAAATATTTCTTAATTATATTCTTTTAATAAAATATTCAGATAAAAAATGTGAATCTAAACTTTTCATATGAAATTTTTTAATAATATTTATAAAAACATTTAAAAATAAATATATCAAACATATTTATAATATTCTTAACAATTATATTTTGTTCCTTAATAAATAACTTTTCAGACCAAATAATCTTTCCTTGCAAAAACAACTTTAGGAAGCTCAGCTGCGTAGAATTTTAACTCAAGCTCCATGATCAACATACAAAGAAAGAACTTACTATAATCCCATGTTTACCTGCATAATTTGTAATTTGAGAATACAAAACATAATCATATGCGTTTAATAGTTAAATTGCATGAACATCCAGTATAAACAAATTGCATATATGAGCATAAAAGTTTATTATATATGACGCTATAAAGATTGAAAATTAATGAGTTTAAAAATATATATAAAAGATAATTATATTCCTCTATAAAAAGAGGATGTATAGACAAAACACATAGTATGAAACCAAAATTGAAAAGATTGACTACACTCCAGTGGAGTCTATATTCCATATTTGTATCTATATTCATCATGAACCCTTTAGATCCAAAAGAATTTAGGAGGCAAGGGCACATGGTCATTGACTTCCTTGCTGATTATTATGAGAATATAAGCAACTATCCAGTTTTAAGTCAAGTAGAACCTGGTTATCTTAGAAACTTTTTGCCTTCTTTTGCCCCTCACAATCCTGAACCTATTGAAACCATCCTTCAAGATATGCAACAACACATAATTCCAGGCATAACTCATTGGCAAAGTCCTAATTACTTTGCTTACTTTCCCTCTAGTGGTAGCACAGCAGGGTTTCTAGGAGAGATGTTAAGCACAGGACTCAACGTGGTTGGTTTCAATTGGGTGTCATCACCAGCTGCAACAGAACTAGAAAGTGTGGTCATGGATTGGCTTGGCCAGGTGCTGAAGCTCCCCGAGGATTTTCTCTTTTCAGGTAGTGGTGGAGGTGTGTTGTTAGGGACAACTTGTGAGGCTATTTTGGTCACACTAGTTGCTGCCAGAGATAAATTGCTTAGCCAAATTGGTAGAGAAAATATAGGGAAGTTGGTTGTTTATGGTTCTGATCAAACACATTGTGCTGTTCAGAAGGCTGCTCAAATAATAGGAATTCACCCCAAAAATTTCAGGGCTATTAGGACTATGAAGTCAACTTCATTCACTTTGTTGCCAAAATCACTGTTATCTATCATTCAAACAGATGTTGAAAATGGGTTGGTTCCTTGTTACCTTTGTGTCACTGTGGGCACAACTTCAACCACTGCAATTGATCCATTAGGACCACTGTGCAAGGTGGCAAAAGAATATGGCATGTGGGTCCATGTTGATGCTGCTTATGCTGGTAGTGCATGCATTTGTCCAGAGTTTAGACACTTGATTGATGGAGTTGAGGATGCAGACTCGTTTAGCCTCAATGCTCATAAATGGTTTCTGACTAATTTAGATTGTTGTTGTCTTTGGGTGAAGGATCCAGCTTCTTTGATAAAGTCCTTATCAACACATTCAATGTACTTGGAGAACAGTGCTTCTAATTCAAAACAAGTGGTGGATTACAAAGATTGGCAGATAACCTTAAGCAGAAGATTTCGTGCCTTGAAAGTCTGGCTTGTTCTTCGAAGCTATGGTGTGGCTAATCTTAGAAACTTCCTGAGAAACCATGTTGAAATGGCCAAAACTTTTGAAGGGTTGGTGAAGCAGGACAAGAGGTTTGAAATTTTTGTGCCTAGAAATCTTGCTGTGGTTTGCTTTAGGCTTTTACCATCAGCAGTTGCAAGGATTGGTAATGGCAAGGTCCAAAATGGAGGTCTCAAAACTGAGGATGTTGCAAATGAAATCAATCGTAAATTGCTGGATTCCATCAATGGTTCAGGCACTGTATACATGACTCATGCTGTTGTTGGAGGAGTTTTTGTGATTAGGTGTGCTATAGGGGCAACTTTAACAGAGAAAACACATGTGATCATGGCCTGGAAGGTGGTGCAGGAACATGCAGATGCCATTCTAAACTACTAAATCTAATTTAAATTTTATAGAAAAAAAAAGGATTTTTTTTTCTTCTAAAGTCAAGTCCAATTGCTCAGAAACTCTGAATTGGTTAAAATGGTTATAAAATAAAATTTGTCTTCAAAAGTGTATCCTGGTCAGTTTTGAGCATAAGTATTTTCTGTATTTTGTTTCTATCTTGCAAATTATATTTGTTTATTGTTATCCTTCAAGTTCATGTTTCTAACTACATGTCAAGTTATGAATATTTTTAATCTATGTTGCAAAGTCAAAGGACACACTTATTTTATTTATCGGGTAATTGACACGATCTAAATGTTACTTGATATGTGACATCTCCATCCTCACTTTATCTGTTTATTGAAATAAGATTATTTCAGTTATTATCTTTAGAAATAGTTACATAAAAATTGTGTTTTTTAATTTAAATTTTGATTATCAACTATCCATTAATATTTTTATTTTGATATATTTTTTATATTACTTTTTATTATATTTTTTCATCTCATTTCATCTATTTTTAAATATTAAACAATTTTTCTTTTAATTTTTGGTGATACATCTTTAAATGATGTGTCATGTTGGTATGGTTATTAGGAAAACAAATTTTCTTAATGCTGACACAAGAGTCAAGATTTTAAGGAGGCGAACACCTCTCCTTAACCACTAATCAATCATACGTTAGGGTTTGAGTATTGTTTCTCTTCAATTATTAATTTTTTTGTTTTAGAAAAAGAATAACAGAAGATGATACGTTATTATTATTATTATAATTATTATTTTTATTTTTAAAGTTTTTATTATTTGTTAGTTTAAATATTATTATTGTTTTTATTATTGTATTTATTTATTTATCATTAATATTATTGTTGTTACAATTATAACTAATATTATTCTTATGTTATTTTTAATCATAATTATTATTATTATTATTTATCATCATTAGTATTACTATAATCATCTACCATCAATATTAGATTATTATTATTATTTAATAATATATAATTATTATTGTTATTGTTATTTCTTTTATTATTATTACTATCATCATTATTAATTATCATTAATTAAAGATGAGTTAAATTTTAAATATTCAAATATGTTATGTATAAAAACTTTGAGATGGATCTATTGTTTGTTTAGTTTTTTTTTTATATTTAATTTGATTTAAAATCTACAGGCTTGTTTAAAAGTCTACATTTAAAAAAAAATCATTGAACAAACTTAAAGTTTATATAAACGATTAATTAAAAACTTGTAAGTTTAAAGACAACAAGATAAAAGATCATTAAATAAATTTAATATATATATTATATAAATAAAATATATTAAAATAAATATAAATATATTATATATGAAGATAAATAGATTCTTAAATAAATTAAATAGATTTTTTATAAATTTAAATTTAATTTATTTATCTATAAGAACTTTCTAATAAATCTGGTTTATCTATTTATTAAAATAAACCGATTTAAATTAAACTTTAAACAAATTAAATCATAAATTCTTCTCGAACAATCTTATTTATTTTTTATTATTATTATCTCACTGTTATATTTTTTCTTTATCTTAGATTTAGATCCTTTATTTTTGAAAAGAAATTACACTCTTTTTAATAAAGGTACAAAAATTTAAAATAATAAAAAATAATACATTTATTTTTTTTGCATATTTCATATAAATCTATTTTTTTTTACTTCAAATAAAAAATATAAGAGAGAATTTCAAACTTCTCACCCTAACAATCTATGTCACCATCATTTTTTATATGAAAAATCAATTACTTTTATAATTAAACAAATTTAATAAATAATTTATATAGTTTAAATTAAATTTTGATATAAAAATTTAAAAATTAAAAATTACAAGCATTAAAATTAAAATTATAAAATCCAACGTGGATTACAATTTTTAAAATTTTAAAATTTTAAAGTCACAATCATCTCTTTAAATATAATTCCCCACTTCATTTATTATTATTTTTATTATCATCGCTATAATTATTAATTACTGTTATAATCAACTTTTCAGTCCTTCCACTGCATAATATCGTTATTATGATTCTTATAAATTTATTTACTTATATAAACATATTCATAATTATATCTAAATAGAAGTGTTAAAATAGAATTAAAATTCAAATAATTAGAACAATAATTGCATGCTTTTCATAATCTCAATATTGATATTATGAGTATGAACTAATTTCAATTGAAATTAAAATTACAATTCTAATGTCATACGCCAAATGAAGCATATATTAGTTAAGAAATACATATTATTAAATCCTCCTAGTTACTTAAAAAATAAATATTAAATAGTTATATTTTTCTATATTTTTTCCTAATAAATACTCTCTGTTCATATATGGTTTGCCTTCGTGAATTGGCAAGAAACGATAGGTACTTTTCATGCGTCAACTACCATACATTTAATTGCTGGGGTCATTATGCTTTTATTGTGACTTGGATCTTTAATTATTGGAGGAAATGTTAGAAATGCACCTTTTCAATAAAATATTTTTAAGATACTTTTTATTATATGCGCTGATATTTATTAGGATTTACGAAATTATATAGGAATTAGGTTTTAACTTTAATTTAATGAGCTTTTAACATAGTTTCATGAATCTTAATAAATTTAATTAATAATAAAATGTATTAGAAAATATGTTACTATATCCTCTGTTGATTTAAAACAAATGATTATATTAAATTTATAGTGTTTTTGATCTTTTGCAGTTTATTATTGTACTCAATAGGGAATACTTCGACCCAGCCTTCGCTGAACTTCCCAATAGTTAAAGGATCCAACTGAAAAATAATAAAATGGAGGGCTAAGAATCAATTCATTTTAACATTTTCATAAAAAAATATACCTTTGTTTTGAAAATATATCTATTTTATTTTTTAGTCTATTTATTTAAACTTTTCAAAAATTAAAATTACAAATATATATTTTTTATTATTCTGAAAATATGCTATAAGTAGTTTTTTTTAAAAAAATTTAATGATTAAATTTCAAATAAAAAATACTTTTATAATTACATTCAATCAAAATTTTATAAAATTTCTAAAAAAAAGTATATTAGTTTTTACACAAATTTATTTAAAAATAAATAAACAATAAGAACCTAGATGTTATTATTTAATTAACATAATAATGTTAATATAAACCCGAACTTTAAAAAGATGATTCTGCAACAAAATATTGCGTCTTTTTTAGAAATCTTTATTTTTAACTTCTAAAAAAATATAAACCTACTTTTTAAAAAAAAAATTACATATTTTTTATAAATTGTTTAAACACGTCCTTGAAATAAAAAAGTAATCTTCCTTTAAAAAAAACTTAATCATAGTAGGAATACTTATAAATCAATCCATGAAAACAGTAAAAATTGAACCAAAAATAAAAACATTGAATAGATTGAACCAGATTTCAATCTAATTTTGAAATTATATCAATCCAATCTAAACTGAATCCGTGAGTATAATTTTATTTATAAAATTAACTTTAAATTATATTTATATAATTAAATATTTATAAAATCATAATGATTAATTATTCTTTTCATAATTTTACTCTTAAAATTATATTTTAATATTATTATTTTAGCAATATGACTTATTTTTGTTTACAAATTTATTAATTATGGATTATATTAAGGATATTCTATCATATCTCATGCTGTTTTATTATAAAAATTTTATATTTTAAATTAAAATAAGTTCTAATAAAAAAAATAATACAAAAGAGATAAATAAAAGTAATTTTTCATTTTGTTACTAAATTAAAATAAAAATGAAAATGAAATTATTCTATTCAATTTAAATCGTATATTTTTATTATTAGATCGACTAATTTTTTTATTTAAAAATCAATCCAAAACGAACCGAAAATACCCCCTAAAAATTACAGACTAACTAACTTCATTTAGTTACTTACGCAAGACATAATTTTACCGTGTCCCGAAAAAAAATTTTCTGTAAAAATATTAATCTTAAAAATAAATTCAGGCATGAAGTTATAAAACAAACATTAAAATGAGTTAATCCATACACATTAAACTACATGTGAAAAAAAAAGTTGATATATAATATAAAATACAGACTCTAGTTGGTTTAACTTTAATTTAAGAAATAATTATTTTAAATTCTTAATTAGATTTTAATTCACTAAATTACCAATTTGATCTTTTAATGTTGAGAAGTGATATATCTATATTTTTTTTAATAATTTACACTTATATATATATATATATATATATATATATATATATATATATCTTAAATTTAATGATTACAAATTTTTTTATTTTTAAAAAATTATATATAAAAAAATCCTATAATCATAGGATGAATGGATGTAGATGTAATATCCTACATGTATGTAGGAAGATCATTTCTAATTAACATTTCAAAGGTGTGCATATTAATTTCTAAACTAAACGAAAATATAAAAACTCCCTATCATATATGTAAAAATATTGATCATGTTTATTTTTTATGTTAATTGATCTCTTTTAAAATTAATATATGAACAAGATTTAGTTGCAGTATTATATGTGTTGGTAATGTTATTCTCCAATTAAAATTAGAATTTTGTCTAAATAATTTATATAAGCTTTTAATGTTCATCTTTATTAAATATCAGCATTAAAGGAAATAAAGGTTAGAATTAAAAATTAATCAGTTGTTGAGGTGAAGTTCAATTTTAATTAGAACAACATTGCAGCTATGTTTTGTCCTTAATATACATATAGTCTTGTGGCGTACTAAATGTCAAATGGTCAATTGATATGATAAAAATTAAATAAATTTGATCAAAAAAATTAAATTAGTGAAAAAAAAATTCTACACACACACACCAAACTAAAACATAACCTTTATAACACTATCTTCCTCCTCTTCCATCATACCGTAATTGTCATATTACCACACACTATTGCAACGAACCACTTCTTCATCACTACAATTTTGCTTCTCTTCCAACCCATATCAAGATAATATACACCACACACTATGACAACGAACCAATTCTTATCACTCCAACTTTGCATCCCTTCCAACTCATCAAGATAATATACAATGATTCATTCTCCTTTCTCCACCTCCAATATGCTATAGTTGAAGACAAAGATGAGTGCTTTCTTGCTAGGTTGCTCATGCTACAAATTTCGTGATGTGGATTTGATGATTGAATATTGTTGTCACTATTTGATTTGTTGTTTAAGGTTTAGGATAGTTAGGTTGGTGCTAAATAAGAACAATGAGTGGAAAGAGGGTAGTGTTCATGCACCTTGGTGTTTAAGGGTGACTCATGAAGATTGTAACTATTGACAAGAAATTTTTTAATCAATTAGATTCGTTACGTAGGATTATATATTATCTAATTAAATCTTGACAATTAAATATCTTAACCAATTAAATAAAAATGTAATCACACTTTTTAAAAGATGATTTTCTCTAGTTATTAAGATTTGATTGGATAATTTATAATCTTATATGATAAATCTTATGTTGTTTAACTATTGACAATTTTATGGTTGATGTTAGGTTGTGAAGTGTTAGAATGTATGACAACATAATTTATAATTATAAAATGTGGAATTAGTTAATCTTGTTAGAACAATTTTATTTTTTATCTTTTATTTACAGTTTATACCCACTTTTTAAAGTTAAATTTTAATATATATTAACTAATTAAAAATTATGATTGATATAATTTTAAAAATAATTATTATAAAAATTAATAATTTTTAATAAAATAATAATGTATAATTATATAATTCTCTCTATGTCCTACTGTTTATATTCAAGTGTAATAAATCGTTGTCCCGGTATTTTGACACATGATTTCCGGAAAATATATATATATTAGGCATATAATATTTAATTGCTAAAAATAGTTAACTGATAAATAGTAGGCACCATTATCTCCCGGTTATTCGCGGCATTTTATTTGACGGTGACGATGGATGCTTGTGTTATAGGAGATGACCAATTAAGCGTTGAAAATGGAACAGAAAAAAAGGTATTAAAAGAGTCTATAATTAGGGAGTTATCTAAGTTTATGGTAGATTATGGATAGAAAACACTAAAAAATGCGGTACTTAAACCCCCAAGAAGCAACCCCTGATTCACACAAAATACATTCCATTCCATTTGTCTCTGATCTTTCTCTGTTTTAAACACATTCCCCAGAGAAGAGACAATGGACCATTGCATTAGCAAAACCACCCTTCTCATCATAATAACCATCTCTACACTTTTCGTTGTTACCAACGCCGTACCCGCAACACGCAACATCCACATTGTCCGTCGAGAACGTCATCTACTTGACCTCTCAGATTTTTGCAAAAAAACAACTAATCCCGACCTATGCACTAAAACCATTCAACCATTCTTCCAAAACGGTGGCGTTGACCGTATCAAAGCTCTTCAGGTGGAAGTAGATGCCACAAATAGCCAAACCAAAAAAACCGTTGGTGAAATCAATACGTTACTTTCCAAGAACGACATCAACAAATCAACAAAGAGTTCCCTTAGCACTTGCAAGAACCAATACAATAGCATGTTGGATTCCATCAGAGATACCAAAAACGCACTTGCCAGAAACGACGTCGTTACAGCCAAGTTCAAGTTCAGTGCAGTCTTGTCGTTTCAAGCTGCTTGCAAGGACGAATTTAAAGGCGAAGCTTTCCCTTTCCCTCAAGACTCTGACACTGTCTACCAACTTGGAGGTAACTGCTTAGACATCATCGCTGATATGGAAAAAGATGCGCCTCCTGCGCCAATTATACAAAGTCCACCTTCCGCATTTAGCAGCCAAATCGGAACCATTTCGTAAAAAGTTTCTAAGAAACTTATCAATGGATTTGCTTTGGTAACTTCGTTGCTTGTTGGTTGAGTTTCCATTTTCTGGAACATCCCATCCGTCATGGAAGTCAAAAGTGCAATGGCTTAATTTTTTATTTTTTATTTTGTTATGTAAAATGAAAAAGAAAAAACAACTTCTTGAGGGAGATTGACATTCTCCCTTGGAATGTTCACCAATTGAACATGATATTATTAAATATTATAAGATGAATGGATTTTGAATAATTTTCTATTGTCTATTTTTTATTATTTAAATCTTCTTAATTTTTAAATATAATAAACACTGGTGTTTTTCATATTTTAGAATAATAAATATATAATTTTAGGTAATATTTATTTTATGCTAAAATAATAAAAAATATATATAAGAAAAAATAGCAAATTTTATCTCGTTAATGTATAACATACTTTTCAATTTTATAACGTTTGTAATATTAATTTATGTATGAAGTACATAAACCTATATATTTTGACATGATGAGGGGTAAATCTCTCTACTTCTTTCGTCTATCCACATTTTCTACTATTTTTGTGCGAATGTAGTTGCTTACTTTGTTTCTTTCGCCTTCGTTTTATTTTATTTTTAAATAAATTACAGTAATATCTTGATGATAACTAAGATAGTAAAATGTCGCACAAATTCAGATAATCACTTTATAACGTATACGTAGATATAAAATATTAAAACTATAGTATAATTTTATATTAATATGTATTTAAATGATAATATTTTCAATTTCATCCCTTAACTTTATTTATATTTTTTTATCCTTTAGCATTTTTTATATTTAATTAAATCATTTTTTGTAAAATTATTAGTTTTACTAAAATAAAAACAGATAAAATATTAAAAATAAACCAAAAAATTAGAATACAAAATTAAAATACTAATTCCATCTACTTATATTTCTTATCTAATTAATTATAAATCATGAAAGTATTGTTCTTGTGCAAAACATTCATATTAAAAGTCAACATCAAAAAGGTTTGATTTGATCAAAAGCAAGTGAAATAAGCTAAAAACTAACTGATTTCTCTTACTAAACATATTGTTAAATCCATTTGGTAAAGAAAATTATTTTCATAGCTTGTACTCTTTTCTAATTACTTTAAAATTTATTTTAATCATGTTTATTTATTTTAAATCATTTGTTACTTTAAATATAAAAAATATTAATTATTTTTCCAATAATACCTTTAATTACTTAGAAGTAGTTTTTATTAATAAACTCATACAATTATTAGAAAGGAAGGGCCGACCCAACATAAATGGTCGAACTAATGAATTCGGTAACTAAGGGCTTAAGGCTACAACAAGGTGTTGGGCCTCTTAATGACATGATTTATCGGCCCAAAACATTTGGATTACACCGCAAAAAAAAAAAGAAATTTGGATTCCACTGCAAAAAAGAAAAAAAGTTTGGATCCCGTACTTTGACTACTTTCCGAGGAAACTGGTATTTGTGCGAATCCAACTATCAACTATGGATAGTATTCGGTTAAATTAATTATAATTGTTGAATTAATATTAAATAGTTTAAATTTTAAATTAATTTTTAATAATAAAATATTTAAATAATTATATAGTCAAATTTTTATTTAAGAATTGTGATTTGTTAAACCGGATAAAATTTTTTTAAAAATTATGATTTGTTAAAATGGATAATAGAAAGAATTTTAAGGAGAATTTGGTCATGAATCGAACTCAGGCACATAAATTCACGGTTCCAGTAAGGCACATTTTTTAATATATTTTTCAATTTTTTATAAAAAGGTAAAATAAAAATTAAAAATTAAGTACTCTATAAAATATTTTAATTTTTAAATAAAATAGTAATAAGGAATACGTTCACTAATATTTCTCTTTCATATATAGATATTAAAATGGGCTAAGCCAAGTTAACAGAGTAATTTATTTTAATTACGAAAAATTTCTGACAAAAAAAAAACAAATATTTTCTTTTTACCTAGCTTAATTTGTGCTGACGTTTACTGGATCAATTCGACCTGCTAACTTGATGTTTATTTATTTTATTAAAATACCAATAAATACTTAAAAATTGGTTACTGTATATTATAGAAACCTCGTGATACTCATTTTTATTATAAGAAAAAGGGATGCTTCTCCAATTCAAAGAAGAGAGGCAAGCAAAGGATTTTAAAAAGTTAAGATTAAGGAATTATTACTAAATTTTGATTTTGGTCTTTCTTAATTTTTTTCTCCTATTATGAATTTGTTATTTATTTTTAAATGAAATATTTATAATTGGTCCTCATTGTTTATGAAGTCGTTTAAGTGATTTGTTATCATATAAATCTAGCTACATTTTACTTCCTATCATCTAATGGTAGTTACACGTTATAATTGTGAAATTATTTTTCAATCGTTGTGTAATTATTACTTGATTGATGTATAATTGTTTTTTTATCTTAGTGTATTAAAATTTTGAACATTGTATAATTATTTCTCTCCTTGTTTTGGACAACTATAACCACACTTTAATGTTATATATATAGCACGGCTTTATAATGTAGTCTTATATGAGATTTCGGTATGTATAGATTTTGAATATAAGATTTTTTACATATTGTTGTGTTAACTTTGGAATAAATTTAGAATGAGATTGTACCAAATGTCCGTCAAAATTTTATTTTTAAAATGATGGTTTCATTTGTAGTTAAAAAGTTGGTAGTTGCAAAAGTTGGTAGTTAAATAACATGTTTTATGAAAAATTGTATAATCTTTATGCTAATGATACTATTATTTTTTAAAACTTTATTGGTCAGATGGTAACTATGATGTACATTTTGCACAAAAAATCAAAGTAGATATTCAATAAGATGATGCAGGAAAAGCAGAGTCTAATGACAGTAAGCTAGATTGTCAAATTTTTAGTATGTAGGCGAATGGACAATATCATTTAATTCTTGTATAGTGGTAACACATCGCTCATATTTACTTTACTTGAGGTGGGGTTGCAGAGGATTGTGCAGATTTCAGGGGAAACCAAATGAGAGAGGTCAAACTCTAAGAAGGAGTTGGCATCGAAATGGTTGAATTTGGAAGTAGAGGAAATAGAAGTCATGTGCATGTTACATAATTTGGTTAGCTGTAAGTTAACATTGAAGATCAATTGTGAGTACTTGAAATTATAAAGGGATCATGATGAAAAAAATTAAATATAGGTAAAATTAAAATTTATTGATCTTATCGAATAAAAAAAATATTTAATAAATTATATTCCCATCAAATTCATAAGATGTGATATGATAATATAGATCTTTCTTAAATACCTCATCACTTTATTAATATTCACCGGTACTAATGACCAATTATAATAGGTAGCATGAATCTTTATTATAGATCTCAATACTTTATCAAGTTTCCTTAATAATAAGAAACTATTATAAATATTCGTAATAGAAAGATCACAACTGAAAAAAAAAAAGAATTAAGAGGGATAAAAATTAAAATTATTAATTCTAAGAAGACATAAAATATATTTAACCTTAAAAGTTATTAACTATCACATGAAGTTGAGAGTATTTGATTTAGTTTATTTAAGTAACTTTTTTTCTAAGCTTCTAATTAAGTGATTTGTAGAGAGATGATTTTTTTTTAATAATTTTTTTAAAAAAAAGAGTAATAGAGTATTATTGTAAAAGAAAAAAAAAAGATGTTAGAACGTATGATAATAAATAAAAAAATCAAAAGAATCTTGACTGATTTTTGTGCGTTTATTTAATTAATTCACACGGAAAGGCATAAGAAGAAGAAAAAGCATGTAAGATGGCATTACCAAAGTTTTGATTTGTTCA
This sequence comes from Canavalia gladiata, assembly GCA_037954105.1. Lineage (NCBI taxonomy): Eukaryota > Viridiplantae > Streptophyta > Magnoliopsida > Fabales > Fabaceae > Canavalia > Canavalia gladiata. Next base: position 52,939,476 of record CM075662.1, read on the forward strand.
TTGTGCATAAGGATTAGTATCACAAAAATAGTAACTCCCACCCACATAATCCAAACGAGAAAAGGACATCGAAGACGGTTACAGTGAATTTAACAAAAGAGAAAATCACTGGTGCGGAAAGAAGAAAATGTGGTTATAGTGAGAGGGTAAAGATATTAGGTCTAACCACAGAGTCCAATAACGCCCACGCATGGACCAGTGGGTGGGGTAATCGGAGGGAGAATCGGAGTTACTCCTCTTTTGCGACGATTCTCTTTATCCTCAATTGCTTTCATAATATCCAAGCAATTTCCACCAAGGTCGTACACCACTTGAGCTTCATTAGCAATTGGAGAATTACCATTGGTGAATTGATCGTTACACGTGGAGTGAAACGACAGGACGGCGCTGAACTTGAACCGCGCTTCTATGGCGTTACGGTTTGCCACTTGCTTGAGAGCATCTTGAATAGAGTCCAATATGTTGTTGTATTGATCCTTGCAGGTTTGGAGAGACTCAATCATGTCTTTTGAGTTCCCTGGTTTTGCAAGTAGTGTGGTCATAAGAGAAGAAGTGTTCTCGACCTGTTTTTGTGTGGCAAAGATCTCAATCTCCAAGGCCTTGTAGATGTTGAAACTAGAGTTGATGACCTGTGGAAATATGGTTTTGTAACACAATATTGGGTTTGTGGTGGGTTTGCATATGTTCCATAGGCGAGCTTCAGGGGTGCGAGCGGCGTGGGTGTTTACAAGGAGGTATGAAAGCGAGAAAATGAGGATAAGGATTTTATTGAAAGCCATATTGTCAGTGATTGTGAATTCCTTCTCCTATGGGATGAGAGAGGTGAGAGCTTGAAAAGGACCCAGTGGATTAGGAGAAGGAACGAAATGAGGCTCTGATTGGGATCGAGGGTAGTGATGGGGTATTTGAAGTGAATGGCTTTCCACACTGGATATGCTCATAATAGGGTTTCCAGAATAGCTGCTTTTGTGGCTAAATTTATAACCGTTTTGTAGTTATATAGGGATCTTATTTGACTTTCAAACGTAATTAAAATATTTCTTTATTATTTTTTTGGATTTGTTTTCCACTAAATTTGGTCTTTTCACGCACTTAGTTACATCATGAAATTAGGCACCCCGAAATTTAAGCCTAAAATACTAGAAATAAACAATAACCGCGTTCAAACCGAACTATCTTAATTATAGCAGGATAAACGGGCTGGCCCATTTAAATCTGGTTCTTTGGATTGTACTGCAAAATAAATGGATCCAAAAATATGTTGACACATTTTTAACCTATTTTGATTTGTAAGTTAACAAACCAGTCTTTTTAAATTATTTAATTATTAAAATATATTAAAAATTAAAATATTTGTAAAAAATCATTTTATACTTTTAAGAAAATAAAATTTGTGAGTTGCTTTTATTAACCTATAAATCCAACTCATTTCATTTGTAAGTTAAACAGATTGGATAAAAAATAATTTACATCTAAACAAATTAATAATTTTATTGGTTAAAACTCATCAAACTTACTAGTTTGTAAATTGATCTTAAACTTTATCTATATATCCAACTCTAATCTTAATCAACTTAAAATATCAACCAATTATATATATACTAACTCAATATATTTTTTATTTTTTTTTATTTCAATAAAATGCACCTTTAATTAAAATATATATTATGATATTAATTTTTCAAAAATATCGTATTAATTTAAATGATCAAATAATATATTGTTTAAAATATTTCACATCTAGAAATTCCTAATCCTTCAACATCATTAATAGTTGAAACTCATACCTCTGGATATAATGGCATTCTTGAGCTGTCCACACTTCTCAAAAGAACAACTTATCAAATATTATTTAGATGTTTAGCATCTAGCTTAGCGAAAATATGTAACAATTAAAAAAGAAATCGTATTAACAGTTTTATGTATTACCAAATTTTAAGGTGATTTAATTAAAAACAAATTTAGTGAAAACTAATTATAAAGCGACAACAATGTTTTACAAAAATGATAACAAAAATTTGATCTCTAAATATATTTCTGTAAGATGATAAACCATTTTATTATGTTTTGATTTTCAAATTATATGTATAAAAAGGGGGAAAATGTACTTTCAGATAATTCTTATAGAAATTGCACAACATGAACAAAAATTTTATTATAAATTATCATTATAATCCTCTCATAAACCACATAAAAGCATAATCATCTATAAAAGTTTCATCAATAATATCAAAGCCTTTAACAATGTCTCATACAGTCAAAAGTTGATTAACACTAATTTAAAGAAGATTTATCAACATTTCTAATAACAACCCAAAATAAATTCCCAGCCCTACACTCATTAAAATCCAAAGACATTTACCAACCCAATAACTAAAGAAGAAGGTTAGTATCATGTTAAGCTAAAAATATGATTAATTTGTGCCATAAAAAAAGAGTGGTTCAATGTAGATCAACAATGTATAACAAAATTCTTCTGTTATATATCAGTCCATTATTTGAAACCACAAACTTTCATTAGTTTATCTTGAAGCTATTGAGTTATATCATTGTAAAGATATCTTTATCATACAAACATTATTTTTCAAAATTAAAATTATGAAAATCCTTACTCTTGAAAATTAGAATGAGAATTTATTTAAGCCTAAATCCTTTATTAAAAAATTTAAACTGGAGACTTATAACTATTATAATCATATTCATGCATGATATCATATATTATGTTGATCTTCCGTCAAGCATTTATGATTCTTTTGATTTCGTAAAAAGATCTTATTATAATTTTTCAAATAGTTGATAATAGTTCATTAACTTTAGACCAATAATAGATATTCTTTTAAAAGTTCTTAATTACAAATATTTTAAAAATTAATATTTTTAAAAAATATCAATTCATGTCATTCGTATCAACAATAAAAATTTAACACATCATATCTTGGATCAATTATGATTCAGCAAAAATTAGCATAAAATAACAGCAACTAGTTAAAATTAGCATAAAATAACAGTAACTACTAGTTAGCGGTTTATCCATATTGATCGTCGAAGTTTTCAAAATGACAGGGCTTGAAGATGTTTTTTTTGTTGTTGTTAAATTTGTTAAATTGAAGATGTTATTTTTGGTTAAGTTTGCTAAATCATAATCTCACGCAAATTATCATTGTTGCTACGAACAAGATAAATTGATATTTTTTAAATTATTTTATTTCTAAAACAGCTGCTTTCTTTAAAAAAAATATCTATTATTGATTCAAAATCAACGAATCATTTTATAAACCACTTCAAAAATTATAATAAAATTAACTTGCAAGAACCATGAATGCGAACTAGAAGATAATTATAATACACGGTATCATACATCAATATAATCATAATAGTTATAAATTATAATTCATATTATCTGGTAAAGAGTTTAAGTTTATATAATTTCTGATTCTATTGAGTCAAGGATAATTTGGAAAAATAATATTTATTTGTTGTCAAAAGTTCAAGATGAAGTAACTCAACAAACATTGTGTCAATCAAGATAAACTCATACAAGGTTTAGATTTTTTAAGGGTGGGCTGGTATATAATGGAAAGATTTTCTTATACATTGTTTTTCTGTCTGGTTGAACCACTTTTTTTATGGTACGAATTGATCATGTTTCTGACTTTTCATGATATTGACACTCTTTAATTGTCTGGTTGGTAAATATGTCTGAGAATTTAATGATTGTAAGGCTAAGAATGTCTTGTTGTTATTAGTGTTTTGTTTAGTCCGGTGGGATCTCTAATTTGTTGGTTGCAGACAATTGAAGACTACCTGAAAGAAGAAAAAAAATGCTTTAAGTTGATCAATGTAGGAGACGAGAAATCATAGAAAATAAAGAATACAACATTTTTTAAAATATTGGACCAAAAAATTAAAACACAAAAGCAGAACAACTTCCTAACACAAATGAGTTCTATCCGAATCTTTATTCTTTTCAGCTATCTTGGTTTAAAATTAAGGGAGGGGAAAGATATAAAATAAGCTGCAAAAATAAGATTTAAAATTATAACAGCAGATACGTAAAGCAGACATAAATCGGTGCATCTAGTGCTCTTGTAGAAATTAGAGCTCAATACATTGCACGTATCTTTCATCCTAAGGACTTCATTGGTCTGTGATAGGAGTTCAATGGTTTGTCACCTCTGTTTTGTAATTTATACTAGACTGGCTTGAGCAAATGGGTTGGCAAGTCCAGACACATTTGCTTTTGATTGAAGGACTACTAAGGAAATTAAAACACTTCAGTTAATGCTCAAAGCTTTGAACCACTAGTAGAGACACTAGCTGCCATTAGACTTTGTTTGGTGATGTTATTCAGGACTTGTTGGAAAGTTGTATTTGTGGTTTGAATACTCGGGGGAAAGACTAAACCATATATATAGGGAAGCGTCTAAAGATATGAGATTTAGGAGCATCATTCAGTAAATACCTTTCAAAATTGACCATGCATTGGTTGCAAACAAACTTCAAAAGAATTCACCCATTCTTCAGTTTCAGAGATTCTATTATAATGAGATTTCAGAAGCCTTTTAACCATTTCAAAAACATTCTTGAGGAGATAATATTGATAATAAACTTCTCAAGAAGTAATATGACTACAAGCATTAGAATTATAATCCAATTTCATGGTAGCAGCATTTTTCATTAAAAGTACACTATTCCTGTTTGACAACTACAATGCAATGAAAGGACTTACGACTAGACATGGTGTTTATTGGAAAATTGAATAAGCGACAAGGAAAACTACATAGTAACCCATCAAGTCACATCTGAGTGATGTTGTATTGTAAATATTATTCAAACAAATTAATGGAACAAAAGCAGACAAATTAGTTATACCTGACACAAAATCCTGCCATTAAACATAGCCAAATCAATCTGCATATTAGAATATGATACAGATCCAGTTGGTGTTGGTTTTTCATATTCAAATCAATCAATCTATCTCTTTTCCAATTCTTCAATCTTTGGGTGCAAGCCTCTAATATGATTTTCTTGGGGAATTTCTATCTGGGACCTCTAGCCACCATCACTCTGTATGAGCATACACTAACACTTAGCAATATATATCTTGTCAGTAAAGCTAGCTATTAACAGTAAACAACTAACATTTAGAAATGTATATCACGACAATAAAGCTAGCTATTGAGAAGAAACAACTTTTATCTATTATAGATATTGATAGTTTACTCACTAATTTCATTAATGAAAATAATGAAATTATAGATTTTTTTACTGCAATCAACTGTTATAATCAGATTAAGAGTATATTGCCTATTACCCATTACAATTTTGAGAGTTTACACTCTAAATGTAGAAGTTCTAACATACAAAACCATAACATCAACCTCAGAGTAGACTTCTTAGAGTGAAATCTTAAAATCAGAATAAAGCTTGAGCTGAGAAAAACAAACTAGAATAAATTAATGCATGTGAAATGAGTGAACACAAAGAATAAAAGGTTCATTCCTTGTAATTTGAAAAGCATGAATTCAAGCATAGTATATATAGACAGTTATTGTATCAGAAACAGAGAAGCATGTTTTTGGCAGATGAATGCAACAATCATTATTAGGAGAACTCAACATGCATTACTCAAAATAAACGACATAGAAAATTTACCAACCAGTAGTTCTCAAAGAGTCCACACCTTCAAATATCTGATCACAAATTTTCTTCTCCCTAGAAATCAACAATTTGACCTGTTCAAGTAAGATTAGAAAGATGCTTGGGGCCAAAGCAGAACTGATAAAATGGAATATCAAATTAATTTTACAGTAATCCTCATGTAATGAATCTAGTTCCAATATTAGCGTTCCTTACTGTTCCCAGTTCTGAAGACTGCAAAATACATATTTCAAATTAATATTTTAGGCCCAAATAATTTATTGCAATCTTGGCAAAGTACAATATATCTCAGACCATCTATACTGTGAAATACCTCTCGTCACACGACAAGATCATTCTAGTTGTCACACCAAAGGCTTTTTCGGCTTTTGATTTACCCTGCAACACAAAGCATAGTTTAATTTCTTTTTAAAAAAGCATATCATTAGTTAGCCATATCATAGACAGGCTAAATGCTGGCATTGCATGACAGATTCAAGTAGTCCGTTACCTTCATCGGTTCAAAAGGATCGTTCTCATAATCTGAAGATGACCTCTTATTACCTATATTGCCGAGCAATGAAACAATCAAACTGAATACAACACGTCAAGTTCAAACAACCCTAGATATTGCAAAGATTGAGAGAGAGAGAGAGAGAGAGAGAGAGAGAGAGAGAGAGAGAGAACAGGATACCTGCATATTATACTTGATCATGTCAAGAGGAGTGATTCCCCTGCCGGTGCAGGCGGCGTAAAAGGTTGGCGAGGAGGCATCTTCAGCGGCAAGGGAAGTTCCAGAGAAAAAAATGTGGTGAAGAGGTAGGGTTTTGGGAGAGAAATGAAGGAGGAGTAAAGGAAGGTTAGGATCAGAGTGTTGCAGTGAGAAGAGTCAGGGACAGCCATTTGTTAATGACGAGAGAGAAGGGTTTGAGGAAGAGATCACAGAGCTCTTGCAAAGGAAAAAACGTTAGAACAGTAAAATTTATTAAATTAATAAACATTTTAACATTTATTTTCATGCAAATTTTTAATCGGGAAACTGCAGAGTTTCCTATGAATTTTCCAACTAGAAAAAATTGTAAACTTTTTTAGCAGAAAATTAAATTTTGAAATTTTTAAAAATATTTTTCTGAATTTATCATCAAACTTTTACTCAGAGAACAATTTGAAGGAAAATTTACAAAAAAAAAAATGTCTGCAATTTTTTATGATTTTTTACTAATTTATTTTTTTTAGATTTTCCTGCAAGTATTTTTTGAAATAAAATACGCAGAAAAATTAACTTCTGTAGATTTGTATCCGTAAGAAATATATACATATTTTCCTGTGCCTTTTAACTAGCTTTTTTTTTTAAACTTTTTTACAATTTTTTCTACAAATCACTTTTAGAAAAATATCTGCAAAAAACTTTAAAATTTTCTGCACGATTCTTATGGATTTAAATCCGCAGGAAATAATCAAAATTTTACAGCAAAAGTTGTAATATTTTTTTTGGCTAGAAAATCTGCAGAAAATTTTCGTAGGTAACGCACAAATTTAGAGTAAGTAGTATGCAATGTGTATGAATAGTGAAAATAAGCTTTCAAGATGGAGAGCCCACTTTGCTGGATATTTTTAAAGATGAACTTTTTATAATGTTATAATTTACTCAAAAGTTATTTTTGTACAAATGTTTTTCATTAAAAGGTATTTTTGTACAAATGTTTTTCATTAAAAGGTATTTTTGCATGCCTTTCATAAGTTGAAATGTTTTAAAGTAATTTGAATCCAAACATTATTTAGAAAATTTGTCTTAACAACCAAGATATGTTTTAATAAATTGAGCATATATGAAGTTAGAAATCATAGTTTGAGGTGAGATAAAAAGTTATGTTTTAAGAATTTAATTATCCACAACTATAATTCACATTAAAAAAGTTGTTGTACATTGTCATTTTATCACTGTCAAGTATTAGTATCATGTTTACATGAAACCCATTGCGTGTTTAATTTTTTATAGAATAGAGTCTAATAAATGTCTAATCTAAAGGAAAAAAAATATTTTCATGTTTTTCTCTCTTACAGCAAATTTACAATAACTAAGTTATTAAATATATCTTTAATTATTTTATTTTTAAGATAATTTTAATCATAGATAAAATATATTAGATCAAATATTTTCTAAATTAATCAAATTTATTTTAATTTTTTTAAGTGTAAGTTTAAATTGATATCTATTATTTGTCTAGGTTTCTTTTCTAAAATGATCAAATTCTTTACAAGATCTGTATAGCCTCCAAACTTATTTAAAAGATATATAGATTAAATTTAATAGATAAATTTAAATTCTATATAAATAAATTGATAGATAAATAAACAGTTTTTTTGTCTAATTTTAATAAATAAATAATAATTATTCGTAAGGTTAATAAAAATAATATTTCAACATAGTAAAAATTTAAAATATTAGCTAAAAGCATAATTTAGCGTTTATACATCAACAATTCAGCATCAATCTAATCTATTCCTACTTCAAAATTCGTTATAAAACATTATGTATAGATATTGATCAAAAAACCTGAATCTATGCAGTCTTGCCTATATTTTGTAAGACTAAGTTCAACTTTATTCATTTTAAAAAGTTTTAAACATCCGAAATTTATTATTCTATTAAATAGGTTGGACCTAGCTTGAGACCTAAAGCTCCTATAAGTAGCTTAGCCAATTTTTATCCTGAGGCATAAATCATCCCAAAAAGTATGATATATTGTTGGATTGTGATTTAATTAGTCCAAGTTGAACAAACTGAGATATCTCTCGTCCTATCAAATAAATTAATTGAATCTCCTATATTTTTACATATAGCACCTATTTTCTCATTCTAAAAAATAAAGTAACCAAACCTCCTATTCTTTTACCTTGTGTTTAGCCAAAACACTATTATTTAAGAAATTTTTAAGTACACCAGATATAACATATAGAATAATGAATTATTTATTTTAATTTTTATAATTTTAATTTTTATTCAATTAATAATTAATTAAAAACATTTAAAGATTTAACTATTAGATTTTATTATAAATGATAAATATTAAATTATTAAAATTATAAATTTTTAAAAATATATATAACTTTTTTTAAGTGATCATTTTTTTAAAAGTAATATTAATCATCCATATATAGATATAATATACATTTATTATTCTTATTTATATATAAAACTAACACTCTTACTAAATACGTCTCATTAGATCAACTATCAATAATCATCCCAACTCCTAAAAGAAATTCAACAGTTAAATATAAATTAATTTTTACACAACCAGTAAATAAGAAAGTGTGAATTATTATGATTAAAATTTTCTTTAATTCAAACAAGTTTTGTCATATAATTTACCAATCCATAAAAAAATTTAAACTAGGTACATATTATCTTATAACTCAAACACAAAAAAATACTTGGACGATGAATCATGATGCATTGTGTGTGATGCTAACCCTTGTCATGTAGAATTATCAAAACATTATCTGTTTAATTAGCAGACAACAAATCTAAAAATATTATGACAAGTTGGGAGAAAAATAAAAAAGACACAGATCTTAGTCCTTTCCTTTTTAAAAATTCAATATAAGATTTGGTTGAAGTTTCCCTTCGAATGCAGGAAGCTTGAAAAGGCGAAGATATAAGAATTTGAAAATTGCAATACTCTTGCATCTTCCATGGGAGCCCAATTGATAGAGTTCGTGAAGTATCTCTGTTTTGACCTTTGGACGAGCGTGCAAAAAATGTCGGTAAGGAATCTGCCACCAGAACCCTGTCTTTATGGTGGCCCGCATTCTATAGCCTATACCCTGCGGTACATGCATCTTAGCCTTATATTTTCTTGGCCCAACCAAACTACAGAGCAATAGAAAATGACAACAACAACAAAATTAAATTAAATTAAATGAACCTCATTTCATATTTTTTTTATGTAGGTGTGTACTGGCTGTGAAAGTTTCCTCAGTCCAAATATGTCATCTTCCCTATTTTGGTCTTTCTCGGAATCATGCCTTTTTTGCCTTTCTCTTCTTCACACGTGTATGTTTTCTTGTTATTATTATTATTATTATTATTTTTTATTATATCTATAAAATATCTGTATGTGACTACTACGTGTACCATGAGATTAACATTCAACCCATTGTGCTTCATTTAATAACAATTTTGTTTTTTTTATATATTTCATCAATTTTATCATTTATTTTTAATTATTGAACATGTAGATTTATCTATGAAAGTTTGTGTTGGATATATATATATATATATATATATATATATATATATATATATATAACTATGTTGAAATTTTAAAAGAAAAATTTTGCTTCTCAAGAAAATTCTAGTAGATTTGAACAAAATTTCTTACAATAAAAAATAATATTTTCTATTTTATCATTATATATATTTATTATTATTATTTTGTCGCTTTTTAGATATATACATGACAAAATATCCATCAATTTTTTAAAGATATGTATAAGATAAGATGCAATAATGCTAAGGAGTATGAGTATGATGAACAGTATAGATTATTCCCCAATTTTGCATCTGGTGCTGAACCATCCGACATGTTAGACTATTAAAACCATATTTAACCTGGCTTTTTATCCCACACAAAAAGCACACACATTTGTTTATATATAAACCTTGTTGTCTGTTGCTCCACCATTAGTCTAGGTTGTGTGTTCCTCTTGAACACAATTTTGGAACAAAATAATCTGGTTCTTTGTTTCTTTGGCTCATTCGTATACAAGACTCTAGATGAATAATTTTTTAAATTCAATGCTAATTAACAAACTCTCTTTAAAGGAAAGGTATTTGCTTTTGGTGGTTAATTTTCTATTCATGATAATGCGTGTTTAGTTAGGCTAGAAAAGTAGTCAGTAATTGATGGCTACCTAAATAAATAATTTGATTTAAGTACGTCATCAACGCTATATAGAGGATTCCAAAACAATCTAAAAAAGAAGCCTCGGTATTTTTTTATTTTGATTTATTAAAGTTTTAACTTTTAAATGTACGTTTATAGATCTTTCTTTTTAAATTTTTTTGATACATAAATCTTTTCTATCTTTCTAATAATAGAGAATATCATTGCAATTGAATATAACATGAGCGAAAGTAGGGGGCAAACAACTAAAAAAGTACGTAATATTAATTTTGAAAATATATTCCACCTCGAGTACCATGCAAATAACTATAAAAAAAAGACAAAAATATATCAGGGAGAAATCGTGAAGATTAATCATCAAAATAAATAATTATTGAGCAAGAGTGTGTAAATACCAACAAGAACTAATTCCATTTTTTGACTTCAAAAATTTCTGGCAGAGAAGAATGGTAATTGTCTTGTATATTTTTCCATTCAGCTATATTTTGTATTTTTTTAATCTTCTATCAAACATGGGGAAATATTTTATGGTAATTAAACACGTGGAAGTTTCTGTGTGAAAATGGATTAACAATACATGCATTACTTCGACAAAGAATATATTTAACTATAAAAAAAAAAATCACAGTTGTCTTCGGTTCTATTTTGCTATCATAACTACCATTGACTAATGCTATATTATTATTTTATATAAAATATAATAATAAAACCGTGAAAGTAACATCAACAGGAAACAAATGTAGCTAAAAGCGCTGAATATTATGGACAGTTACAAGATGATAGCAACTGAGTAACATTTAAACGGCATGGATAATGACATTAATGTCATTAATGTTTGACTAATCACACGATATTGTAGAAACAACAGTAATGAAATAGTACTTGAATTGATAGCAGTGGTTACGGGTCTTTTAAAAAGTAAAGTAGTAACTATCAAATGCATGTCACTCCAATTTTGTGAGGGCACCTGAAATCCCTGATTTCTAAGGTAGCAGACAAAAGGTCCATTCAAAGAAATATGAATGCCAAGAAATCTTCTAACAAAAAGATTGATCACCAATTGAAAAGAAGAAAATCCAGTACTAAAGGTATGTTTGGTAAGAGATTATTGTTGGGAAATAATCTCATTTTTTAAAAAAATAAAAAATAACTAAAATAAGCATATTTGTTTTCAAAATAATATTTAGGAAACTTTACACTTTATTAAAACATTTCATTATCTGAAAATAATAAAATAAATATAACCAACTTGTTTTAAACAGTCATAACATCAAATTCACTATACAACTTTAAAAAATTCCGTTGTAGTTATTAATAATTATTTTTAAAAAATTGTTTTGCAAGATATGATAAAAAAAATTATTAATATAAATATAAATCTCAAAATTCAATAAATAAAAATTTCAAACAATAATTATGAATGTATAAATATCAAAACTTCATATATAAAAAATTCATAAAAAATAAAATGTAATATCACAATAAATATAAAATTGTAAATAAAATGGAAGCAAAGCATAAAATTAATTTGCATAAAAAAGGAAAGAAAAGAGAGACCAATCAAAATCATACACCGTTTTATGCCTAGGAGGACTCATCCAGCGTCTGGTCATCAAGATCATTATCATCATAACAAGGATACAACAAAACAATTTCTCGTTTCTTGCGTTATTAATGCCATGCGATGTACCAACAACTAGCGTAGACACGTCATACACCGTTTTATGCATTGAAAAAACAAGCTGATCTTCTCATTCTTGTGGCATATGATAATGCTTGAAGCAAAGTTGAGTTTGATAAATTATTAGATACACAGCATGTTATTTCTGTGATGTGTTATAAAAAGGTGTTTAATGTATATATAACTTTTAATAGATATATAATTTATTTATTTGGACGGTGTTATATATCTGCAAATTTAATAAGATCTATATTTAAAATTTAAAATATTTAAAATAATAGAAATTATATATTTTTTAAAATATTTTAAAATATTATCTTTTCTTATATCTAAATATATACGTCAAAAACATTTGTCCATGTCTTTTTCTCTTACCATCTTCATTTTTATGGTACTGTGAGTTAGAGTATGTATCAAAACTAATAAAAATTTTATTTTTTTATAAAAAATATATGTAACTTAATTATTGTCATAACCGTAATTACGACGAGACGAAGGACTCGCTAAAATTTTGAAAAGAATTTTAATTTTGATTGTGGAGCCGCCACCAAATTTTATTTTTGAGGGAAAACATTTGGAAAAACCCTAACTCAAGGATGAGATTCGAAGTTCGGGAGTCGGTTACGAGTAGGGAAGGTGTTAGGCACCCCACTCGCCTATTCCAAGGAACAGTACCCTTAAATTGAGTGTGTGATTATTTGAAAATAGTTTGATCCCTTAATTAATTTGGAAATAAATAGGTTGAGGGGGGTTAGCCTGACAGGACTTGATCCTGCTCCTACGTATTCCCCGGTGCAATGGGAAATTCAAGGCTTACGTAGTTCTGGTTAAGAGACTTGATTTCTAAAAGGAAATACAGAGTGATTTTTTAAAGAAAAAAGACGTTTTAATAGAAACCTATTGGAAAAGATTAAAACAGACGTTTTTTACAAGATTTTATTGAAAGTAATAATTTTCAAAAATTCATGCTTGTGAGATCCTAAATCGTCGTAAGCCGTATTTGGATCCCACATGAATTAAAACACAACACGGTAGAGAATGCTACTCGTTCGCGTCAAAACCCGTTTTCATGAATTTCGAAAAATTAAAACAGACGTTTTTTTTATAAGATTTTATTGAAAGTAAAAAAATTTTCCAAAAATTCATGCTTGCGAGATCCTAAATCGTCGTAAGCCGTATTTGGATCCCACACGAATTAAAACACGACACGGTAGAGAATGCTACTCGTTCGCGTCAAAACCCGTTTACATGAATTTCGAAAAATTAAAACAGACGTTTTTTTTTATAAGATTTTATTGAAAGTAAAAATTTCCAAAAATTCATGCTTGTGAGATCCTAAATCGTCGTAAGCCGTATTTGGATCCCACACGAATTAAAATACGACACGGTAGAGAATGCTACTCGTTCGCGTCAAAACCCGTTTACATGAATTTCGAAAAATTAAAACAGACGTTTTTTTTATAAGATTTTATTGAAAGTAAAAATTTTCCAAAAATTCATGCTTGTGAGATCCTAAATCGTCGTAAGCCGTATTTGGATCCCACACGAATTAAAACACGACACGGTAGAGAATGCTACCCGTTCGCGTCAAAACCCGTTTACATGAATTTCGAAAAATTAAAACAGACGTTCTTTTTATAAGATTTTATTGAAAGTAAAAATTTTCAAAAATTCATGCTCGCGAGATCCTAAATCGTCGTAAGCCGTATTTGGATCCCCCACGAATTAAAACACAACACGGTAGAGAATGCTACTCGTTCGCGTCAAAACCCGTTTACATGAATTTCGAAAAATTAAAACAGACGTTTTTTATAAGATTTTATTGAAAGTAAAAATTTCCAAAAATTCATGCTTGTGAGATCCTAAATCGTCGTAAGCCGTATTTGGATCCCACACGAATTAAAACACGACACGGTAGAGAACGCTACTCGTTCGCGTTAGAACCCGTTTACATGAATTTTGAGAAAATAAAAGCAACGAGAAATTTGAGTTAGAGAGTGAATTAAAAATGTTTGAGACAAAGGCTCGGTGAAAACAGAATCGTGAATCAGAAATTTAAAATGAGAAAGCGCAATGATATATTCTCTAATTACTTGTTTGGTATAAAATCTACTATTTCTCTTAGTCTTCCGAGTTTTATCCGAAATGTCATTGTACATGTAGAATGGTGCTTAAATTTGTTATTCTTCTTTTAGTTTGTCTTAAACATACAGGGATAATCAAAAGTAACTTAGTAACTAGACTGACCCTTCTTAAATCAGAACAAAGCAATCTGAACTAGATGCAGAGCTTATTATATCACTTTGGCCTTGATTTAAAAATCTATTATCAATGCTAAGTCAAAGAAACCTAGTTGAAGGACACACCCTGGTTGGCCAAAGCTTTATGTACAGGAAATGATTTCTGCAGCTAAAAGAACTAAACTCTTCTTGTAACTCCTAGATTTAAGACGCAGAGAAATCAGAGGTCTACTCATAAGTTAAATGCAAGGCCGTGTGGTAATAAGCCTCACCTTCAAACACTTATTTTGCATAATCCTTTAAGAAGCAGAGAAATCAGAACAGATTTGCCAAATTGGTTCCAGATTTAAAAGGCAGAGAAATCAAAGGGAACTTGCTGAGTGCAAGGTTGTGTGGCTTATTTCTGACTTAATCAGGCCCAAGGTTAGGTTCACTTTATTAACAGCAATGCTCCTAGCTTCCAGATTTCATAAGATTAAGGTAGGTATGTGTAACAATCTAAGTCTCAACAGAACTCAGAATCTGGTTGCTGATTCATGGACTACCTTGATCAAGACTGAAACCAGCTAGGGAAACTGAGATTGGACTGGACCTCTGATCTCAGGCTTTTGTGCTGACTCAAAGTTATCAGTTTCAGTCCCTAAGGTCAGGCTTCTATAGGTTAGCCTAGTTCTTGCTTGACCCAGAAAGACACATGGATTTATTCCCTGCCCTGGCCAAGTATACAATGAAATCTTGATCTGCTACTAATGCTGATCTAACTACCCGGACTGGAATTTCTAATGTACTGAACCAAAGCTTTCAAATTTACCTTAATCATTGTTGCACTCCAATAACTATGTTAATAGGATCTAAAATCTTAATTTCAGATTTGGGGTTCCACCAGAGCTCCACAACCATGCTAATCAGAGGTCCTGGACTCTGAGGCTGTTTATCAAGATACTATTGTGTGCTCCAACTAGACCTCTCATGAAAATCTGTATTGGCTATTCCCATATGGTGTCTTAGGCTGGCTAGGGGCTTAACTCTGTATTCCTAATTAAGATGCCTTCAAGCTGAATCAGATCTATCACCCCCAAGGTTGATCTAAACCTGATTGAGGTGGGTTCATAAGACCTAAGAAGTGAAACTGGGCAAGGGGAACCTGTTGCTGGCCAAAGGTGCTGCAACAGATTCTGGTTTTATCAGAAAACTGTTCCTTAACTCTCAAGCAAGGCAGAATGAATGATTGTGGTCTTTCTGTTCTTGCTACCCATAGTCTGATAATGTCCAGCCCATGATTAGCCTAATGTTTATGATGAATCTAGGCGGAGAAATAGAAATTAACTATGGTATCATGTATTATTCCTAGTTCTGTCTATGTGTTGCCTTCAACTTCTTTCGTTGACCCTTAATGAGACTCTTATATGCCTGACAACTCTTCTTAAATGGAGTTCCATCATTTTCAGATTCAGACTAATGTCTAGGATAGGCTCACTTACTGATTGGATTGAAATCTGATTGACTATTCGATCTATCACAGAGGCAGGTAGCCAGACCTGATACAGTGGCTAATAACACAGAAGCTAATCCCTTGAGATGAGGCAATGTTAATAGCCGCTTAACAAAATAATGTGAAACCAATAAAAAGTAAAAAAAAAATTAGGAGCTAATGCTGGTAGGTTTCAGTGCAGGGAACCAGAATCCATCCTAACACAGTATCCATAGGCAGAATTTCATTCATGGCCTGGTGTGTATTTCAGATTCTTGCCAAATACAAGTTCAAAGCTCAACATATCAAACACCAGTACTATAACTTTAAGAAACAGACCGCACAGTGTTCTGAACTTATGCAGAAAATAAAACTTTCAAGTACCTATTGTAACCCAGAATTAGGCCTTGAGGCTCCTAGGCTCACCTAGCATGTTTAATTCACAACTGTACCTGAGGACTTTAGTAAACCAGTTTTTTTAAATCATAGGCAGGTTGCTAACCTCCACAAAGGCCTTATATCCAACATATAACTACCCTATTCAACACCTGTTTTCTCATGCATGCATCTACATATAGAAAGGGTCAGGGCTCATTAAAAACCTTATTTACTAACATTCCTCAACATGTTGTGCTAAAATCTTTACTGGTTTTTCAGATTTAAATCAGTAATACACCAAATGCAATCCTTGGTGTCTTCTTTTTAATTTTCTGAGTTAACTAGTTGCCTATTTAGCAATGGAGCAGCAGAGTATATGGCCAAGCATTGTAATTACAGTTATGACACTTTCCAAATGGTTCCTAGCCTACCAAACCAGGCATTTCTACCATTCTACTTCAGTTCTCATTTTGCTCAAGGTTTCTGTTCAAAACCTTAGAAATGTATGGTCAAGCCTAGTTTAGGATTCTCTGAAAGTGATCCAGAAATACTCTACCTATCAGGTCTGAATCTCTAACTGCACCCAATATTCAGTTTCAAATACTATTACCCCTGCCAAATGTGTATACTTTAACTGACTATAATTAAAAGTCTGTTTTGCTGCAACTGTGATTTTCAAAAAAAACTGCAATTCTGAGAATCTCCCTAGACTTTCAGCTTAAATATCCCAAGTCAGCTACTGCATAGGTCACTCACTCAGAGAAGGCAACCCGGTTTGTCAAAGACTTATGGAGAATACATGGTCTCTAACTACTGGTTATTCTCCTTGACCAAAACTAAAATCAGATTTGGGACTTAAGGCCACTGCAAACCAGATCTTCAGTTCTTGAGCTATCATCTCTTGGACTCATTTGATCTCTGTTCCAATCCAAGCTCTATTAATGGATGTTAGTTCACTAGCTCAGAAAAAGAAAAAGAAAAAAAAAAATTCCCTCTATGGTTTGCCTCACCAATGGTTTATGTCAGGGTAAGTTGGTGTCTGGCCATTGGCACCAATTGACATGAATCTGATAGGAAGTTTCAGACCAGCTTATGCTTGACCCTAAGTCTAGCTGAGGTGATCAAGAACCCTACGTTCATAGCTGTGTGCCATAATGAAAACAATATCAGAAGTTTGCTCCAGAAACAGAACTCCTGGCACCTATTGCAGACCCAGATACCTGATCACTGCTACTAGTTGATTATAAAGCTAGTCCAAGCCAAAAGGGTATTAGGAATCCAAATCTGTCTTTGTTTTTAACTAAGGCCAGGACCAGATCAGTCTACTACCTGTGCCACTTAGAGATCCTGAATCACTTTTGCTAATCTCTGCCATTGTGACAAAACTGATTAAGAGAATGACCTAGACCTGTAACTGAAACATATTACAGCAGCTAGCACACTTCACAGCCTATCAACAAGAGGCAGTTCAGTTCTTTCCTACATCATGGTTGGTTATATGATTACAAACCCCCCCTAAATGATTTGAAGGTACCAGATCTTAACCATTACTGCAAAGAAACAGAACTGTAACCGTTGTTATTGGGATGATATATTGAGGACCATTTTACAGATTGAACATCAGTATTTGCATAATTTTGCAACTTAAGAAGAAAAAGGGCTTGGGTGATAATATTACTCAAGCTAGAGAAATCAACATAGGCAAGTTCCAGACATCACTGTTTAGACCTTTACCTACCCTCCATACTCACGTTTGAAAACTCTTGCTAACCTGTTATTGAAAAGTTCCAGACAATGCATCCACACCTTAACCCCAAAGTTCCCCTAAATGATCCTGAAACCAGAGCAACCAGCTCTTGTGGGGTTGATGACAGTTTGCAGATCACTCAACTTCCTCAAGATAAGCATATCAAAACATAAACTTGACCAGACACCTACTATGTTCTGAAATCTGAGCCTGTGACCTGCTGTTCAGGCCTATTAACCAACTGATTCCAGCTTCTGATACAGGTATGTTGGATTGGAAATATAGAATCAGTAGGCAACATAGTTGCTGCCTCAGTTTTAGAGACTGGAAAGGCAGAAGTGGTCTGATTCCAAGTTCCAATTGAGAATACTGGTTTGAATCCCTATATATGGCTTTTTCTTCATCTAATGGGCTAAACCTGACCTTGTTTTGATTAATAGCAACCCAAGGTTGGAACCTTAGTGGCTTGCTATCCTAGGCCTGGACAATGATCCTAAGTTTGGGCAGGTGCCTAGCTGAATAAGGACAGGATCAGAACTTGATTGGTCAGTTAGGTTGGCTGCTAATTCTGATTTTATTTCTGTTACCTGAATTTCTGAATATATGAATAGTTGGCTCCCTTTCAGTCCTTGTCACTGATTTGCACTAGGTGCAGCCTAGGATCATTCATTGTATTCACTAGCAAAGACTAATTTGGCATAATAGAAGACAATTGGATAGCTCTACTTTTGTCTTAAGCCTGACTGAGATAAGTAAGGGATCTGTACTACTTTGTTGGATTTGATTCATTGCATACAGACTAGGAAAGATTAGTTCTGCCAGAATCCTAACTATCAAATGCCATTCACTTCTGATACAATAGCTTCTCATTTTTAGAGTCGGCTTTTGATCTTGACAAGGATTAGGTTCTGATCTAGACGATGACTTGACCATGATGCATTTCAGGGTGAGGTTGAGCCTTGAATTAGCTCACTAAGACTCTTGCAAATAGCACTAACCTGGTTCTGACTGACAGGGGGCAAGCTATGAACAGAGGATGTTTGGGTTCTGCCTAACAGCTTGAGCAGCGCCTATGTTTTGGACCAAATTCAGAGCCTTCCTAAGTTTAAAAGATTTCTTTATTGCCTCGATCAGAACCTCTTTTCCTACCAGTTTCTAGTTTATTTGAGTTTTATACCAGTTTATGAAACTGATTTGCTTAAACACTTGACTCTAACAGGTTGACTGCTACCTATATCGGAATCTCTTGAATAACTTGAAGCTAGGTCTGAACATCAATTAAAATACAGAGGAAGCATAGGCTATGCTAAAGAATTCAAAAATTTATAGTCAAAAGACACTCCCGATGCTATTTAGGGACTGAACCATAACAATCAAATACAGGTATTAAGCATTCATTGATTTATCAATAAGCTTTGATTTTAAATCTCAACCAACGCATGTAGCCTAGCTAACTGAATCAGAATTCACAGCAAGTATTGCACATCATTCAGGCCTCTTATTCATTATGAATTCTACCTATTTAAGGCTTAAACATAGTGTAGAGAGGATAAAAAACTGTAGAGATATGAGAGGGACAAAAATGTGAGCCTACCTGGAAGTAGATCAACAAAAAAATGGAGGAAGCTTTTACAATTCCACCAAAAGACGCAGGGAGGAGTTGAAGGAAGCGAAGAATAGAAGCTAAATCTTCCTCCGCAGGTGGAGATAATCCGGAGGAGTAGAGAGCTAACAGAAGAAGGATTCTCCCAGGGAAATTCAGTGAGCTCAGAGCAATTCTTCAAGGCGAGAGAGAAAACTTGGAGTATCAGAGCAAAAACTAACAGAATTCCAGAGAGCCCCAATTTTCCGAAAATGCCACCCCCTTCTTTTTTCTTTCCAAATTCCCTTTATACCCCTTACTTAACCATGGTCTCTTAACTCTAAGGAAGTTAGTTTCTAACCCTAGGCTAACTAACTCCTTAACCAACTCTCAACTAACCTAACTGAATTTTGTTTTTTTGTTTGTTTGTTTGTTGTTGTTGTTTTTTTTTAGCTTTTATTTGTCTATTATTTTTCTGCTAATTTGTTCAATTTTGCAACTCCTTTTCTTTTCTTTTGACCATTTGAGCTTAAGTTATATTAATTAAGGGAGATTTTTATCCGGACAAAAATTGGTGCTCACAATTATTTTTATCATAGATATTATATTCATTAGATTTTATATAAAATTTTTAACATACTTATAGATTAAATTTAAGTTATATATATATATAATATTTTTCAAAATTTATAAATAAATTACTTGTAATTATTAGAAATTATAAAAAAATATCAAATTATTTATTTAACATATTTTTATAGAATCAAAATAATAAATTAATAAAAATTTAAATTATAATAAAAATTTCAACAGCTAATATATTTATTTGCGATAATAGAAAGATGGATGTTGATTTTTATAAAATATTTTAACAAGTTTTTTTTAAAGCATTTATAAATAATTCAAGATGTATGAAAATTGTGTGAATTTTTTATAGCAGAGCTTTTAGAATTTAAAATAAGGTTTTGTATTATTGGAAACTTGATATTGAGAACATTAAATTTGAAAGTAATTCACTTTTTGATGAATTAAAGATATTATCTATTTTTATTATGTATTAATTTAATTATTTAAACATTAACATTTAAATACAAATATTTTTTTACCTGTAAAATTCTCTATATCCTTGTATACAAATTTTATATATAGTCACTTGCTTATTATTAGTGGGGATTGTTGGAATAATAATGATATATCATGAAACTTCTGTATGAGTACTGATCACTGTTTTTCGATTATAGGCATTTCGATCTGTTGGTGATTGACTAACAAGTGATTCTTATGCAAACAACTATAATCGTTTGAATACTTTAATATTAGAAACAAAGTATTAACATTTGCTATATGTTCGAGCAAGTGTTAAACTTTTGAGATGTATAAAATAAGAGACCCCCACATCATTCATAGTTAATTTTGAATATTATGAAGTTCTAAGGGTTCTATTTTTTTTTATGCACATGAGAGAATATTAAATTCACGTTTGATTTGTAAAAATATTTTTTTTTATATAAAAATTTCCACCTATTTTTATTTTGTTTTATCCTTTTAACATTTTATATGTAAAACAGTAAAAATAAAAAATTATATTTTCACTATTTTTTAGTATAAAATTTTGAAAAATAGAAAATAAAATAAAATAAAAATAAAACTATTTTAAAAAAATTTAAATTAAAACGAGATATTTTACAAACTAAACACCACCTAATTTTTCTAACATAAATTTTATAATAAAATAAAAATATAAAAAAAAAAACTTAACAATTAATACTGACACTATATTTTTTAGATTTAAGATCAAAATTGTTAGCAGTTGTTTTTTATGCAGAGAAGCAAAAGGAGTATACCAAGATCTTATAATAAATTTAATAAAAAAATTACAACAAAAATTATAATATATTTTTTATTTATTTAAGTAGATTAATTTATTTTTATTATATCCAACAAAAAATAAACATTTCAACTTATTAGTTTTAAAAACAATTTTATGAAGGACTTAAATCCTAACATTTTTTAATTAAGTAAACTTTTAAAATAACCATGACCTAATTTTATAAATAAGAAGAGTTCAACTTAACCTGATTACAATCTATGTTATCTCCCTTAGTAAGTTGTTCAAGTTATTTTTACTCCTCGCTGTTATACTTTAAATTATAAATAACTATTAGGCTGTTAAGAAATTTTTGTCCAATTAATGACTTACATAAAGACCTACTTAATAAAGTTCTAGATAAACTTTCAGGTCATAAAAGTCTCTTAAAAGTTGTACGTACTAAACCGCATACCAAATAAAAAATAACATCTATATTAAATAAGTAAGTCAAATTTAGAATTTATGTTTATAAAATTAATGCACAAATTATGTTATAAAGTAAGGTGTGAATTTATATTCATTTTATCCTTATTTAATATTATTCTACGTCTTCATTTTATCTTAATATTTTAGTTTTTATTTATCTATTTATCTATCTAATATTATTATTATAAAAATCATTAATCTTCAGAAAAATTAAAAATTAAAAAATAATCTACTGAGATATTTAAATTTAAAAAAATTTAAAAATTGTTCCATGATCTCAGTCAACCTCTTTCTCTATTTCATTCTCATTATATATATTTTAAATTTTAAATTTTTTAAATCAAATTTAATTATATTATAAAATATAATGTGAATATTTTTTTACAAACATCGTATGAAAATTATTTTACTCTTTTTATAAAATATTATTTTAAAACTTTTTATTTGATATGTTATAAAAAATATTTAAAATTTAAAAAAACAATGATAGTTTTAATTTTAAATTTTACAAATTATTTTTACATCTCATATTTTAAAATTTTTTAATAATTTATTTTTTATATTCCTATTGATAATTAAAAAAAATTAAAAAGTTATTTTAGAAAATTATATTCATTATGTTAAAAATAATTTATATTTTAATATAATTTATAAAATTATCTTATAATTATTTGCTTACTTCAAATATTAATTAATTCACTGTCTTGGTAAGTTACATCACACATTAAATAAAATAACTAAGTAAAAAATTTTCATACTCTCATACTTTCTTATCTTATTTTATTATATTTTTATTCAACATTTATATATATATATATATATATATATATATATATATATATATATATATTATGTTTGGAGGAAGACTTTCCTATTTTTCTATACCGTATAGTTAAAACTAAAAAAAATATTTATCACCTATATTTTTTGAAATTTTTAAAATTTGAAGAAAAAGTAATTTAATATGGAATGTAAATTTTTAAAATTTAAAATATTTTATTTAAATATTTTTTATAAAAATTAATATGCTAAAAAAATAAATTCTAAATTTGACCAAATTAATGAAAATTTAAAAATTTTCTCTCTTTCTCGTTACCTCACTCCTGGTTCCTATATTTTAAATTTGGAACTTTCTTAAAATTAAATATAATTATTTATTAAAATCTAAATTAGTATATTTTAAAATATCATATGAAAGTTATTCCAATCATATTTTTAAAATATTATTATTTTTATAAAACACTTTACTGTTTTTGTATATAAACATTTTATATTTTATAATCTATTTTTATTTTAATTTTAGTTTATTATAAAAAATTTAAATTTAATTGCAAAAAATAAATTTTAAAGTAATATTTATAATTTGAATATAAATTTTTAATATTATTTATACACTAAAACACTTTTTATTTTTAATATTTTATTTTCTAAATATTTTTTATATATTTCCATTTAAACAAAATATAAATTAAAAAATAATTTTAAAATTATATTAAGTTTGTTAAAAATATTTTTTATTTCAATATAATTTATTAAATTAGCCTAATTTTATTTTTTTTTATTTTAAATTTTTAATAGAATAGTATAATAATATTTAATTTATGATTTTGGTAAGAAACATTAAACATGAGATAAAATATAAATTTATCATACTCTTATGTTATCTTCTTATTATTCAACCTTCATATGGCATCTTTTCTTATCTTATTTAAATAAAAAAACTAACTTTACATTTTTAAATTTAAAATTCTCTCTAATCTATAAAATAAAACATTTAATAGATAAATATAAATTAATAATCTTCTATTTAATAATATCTAGATATATAGAATGTTGATATAGTCTTATTTAAATAATAAATTTTAAATATAAAAATTTTGAAATACAAAAATTTAATATTTTTTATATAAAGGAAGAAAATAAGTTTTAAAAAATTTAAAATAATTTATCCAAACAAAATGTTTTATAAATTTTTTTTAATTAAAAGTAATTTAAATCATATATTTTATATATTTTTTATAATGTTAAAATCTCTTATCCAAACTCTGAGTAAAAAATTTGAGTATAACACAAATTACATGAGATGAAAATTTTCAATGATATGAAAAGACTAAACGGTAAATAAAATTACTTTAATAACGAAATAAGTTTTTGCCTTTTACATGTTACATATATAGTAGATTCTTACATTAAACAAGAGAATTAACAGAGACATGAGCAACACAAGAGTGTGCATGATCCGGCGAGTCAAAGATTTCGATATTTCAAGGGACAAGAAAGAGCATGGTCCCCAAGGAATGTGTACAAGCGTGTGGGCAAGGCCAATTTTTCTACTGTGACACTTTATTCAGGCTCATATTCTAATCTAACAAACCTCAATGATTAAAGGTTTAAACCCATCATTAACAAGCCTAAAACAAACCCAATTGTCTGGTGAAAAAGAAGCGTGATACTAATTAATTGGATTATGGATGATTGTGGACCCGACAACCATTGGTGGCGACAATGTTAGCTTCTAATTAAGTTTGACATGCAAATTCTATTCTCACCTAACGCTTACTTTGGCGGTGTCCCTACCCACATACATGGCCAAGATTGAGAGATATCCGCTGCTGGTTGATGCCATTGTCCTTCTTAACGTTTTCATTTTATTTTATTTCCAAGACCATTGCACTTGGCCGTCGGTGATTGTCCCATAAAAATGTTATAAGATAAACAAAGTAATCAAATTTATTCATTCACTCATGTCAATATTATAAAATATTATTACATGTTGGATATGAATTTTTTATTATTTTTCAGATTCATTTTATTATTTTATAATAAATAAATATGTAATAGTATTAATGATATTAATATAATACAAATATTTGATAATAATATATTAATTATTTTTTATAATTTTAAATTTAATTATAAATATCCGCATGCAAATATCTAATAAATATCCACTATCCGTACGAATATCTAATTATCTATCTATTGGTGTAAATGACCATAGATATGCTTGCTTTATTGAAATGGTTAATTTTATCAAAGATGGGTGGCATGGACCCCTTGAGAGTGTAATTAATTAAGATCAGATGATTATATGAAAAGCAAGGGAACGATACTGTGCATAAAAATGCATGTTGTGATGATTTTTTTGACCCGCTATCTAAGGAACGATGAAAAGCGGAACATTTCACTCTCATGTAGTTTCATGTTTCTCTTTTAAGTTTTTAGTGATATTTTGGAGTATGATTCTGCTGTCACATTGGAGGACCCATTGAGTTCGTTCAATCACTCCCGGGAATCTGTGTTAATTCTGGCAGTAATTGTGACGACAACGTGAAAACGATGGGTGAGGAAATGTGATTGCAGTTATTCAGATTAATTTGTCATAACAATGATTTAGCATTTAACCCAATACACAGGTTTGACCTGAAGCAACCAATTACCCTCCAACTAGAGCAAAACTTACATGCTCAGTGATAGGGACTAATCAGTTTTTTTTTTTTTTTTGTTTACTTGGTCGTTAATTCAATTTTAAATTATTCTTGAAAAAGTATTTAATTTCTGGAACTTGGATGATATATATATATATATATATTCAAACATGTGCAACTCGCATGGTTAAAAAATTTCTTCAAAATTAAGGGGAGAATGATGGAATGTATGACTTTTGATGGAAGAGCTAGCACGAGTCAAGTCTTTACTTTTTGGCTCTTTGACATTTAAAAGTCAACCATAAAAATATATATTTTTGGCATTAGTTTCCATTAATTTTCTCAAAATGAAAACAATGATGGTTTACTATGTAGCTAACTCTCTATGCGCCTATCCACTACTAAATAAATAATAATCTTAAAACTTAGTATTATATATATATATATATATATATATATATATAATACATCAGAGAATTGTTACCAATTATCATGCATGATTTGAATTTATGTTCTTTATATGCTGCATATTTTTATTTATTCGAATAATTTGAACTCGCTCAAGTAGACCAAAGCATTAGGAAATAGAATAAACTGAAATACTAACACTCTTTAGTGGCTTAATTAAGATTTTAAATGAACCAATATAGAATACACTAATTCAACTCATTCCCATCATAAGATTCAAATATAATTTCAACAAGCTTGTAAGTTTCATTAATTCGGTCCAATTCCTTACTTCATATAAATATAGTACCAAAAAATAATGAACAAATTCATGTGCCGCCGACAGAGTGAAAACAGTTCACCTTTCTTTCCATTCTTTCCTTTGTAACTCTGCAATAGATATCTCCATGGATGGCTCATACAGCTCTTAAATGGTGGCCTTCGTCCTTCAATTGACCCCATATATAAGTACTTGATGCCCACTTGGTCATATCTCTCAAACAAGTACACATCTATAATTTTGTAACGAAAATTTATAATATATAAAATATCGAAGCCTATCAAATATCAATTCCAGCACCCACCAAATCGTAAATGCTAATGTACCAGCAATATCATACGTGATTTCTATCTCTTTCATTTACCCTGATTTTTCCCCCATTCCCATCTTCTATACTAATTTGAGAGTATATAAGTTGCTCCCCTTTGGTGGATTCGGATTCCATGCAGTTAAAATGGTTTATTTTGTGCTCTAGTAAATCGAGACCTAGATGAGAATCGGATGATTAATTCATGCAGATTTTGACATCATTAAATTGATTTTAAATATATGAATGTGAACCGTCGGATTTTAAATATGAATTACACTTTGTTTAATTTATATTTTCAATTTTAATTATAAAATTATGAGCAATGATATATATATACGTGTACGATGTTGACTACTTTAATACAATATACTTTAGAAAAATCAATCGAATGAAAATTATATATACATGAATGAAAGTATTGTGCGAGTGTAGATCTACCTTCTTTCTAAAATTATTATTTTTATTTATAAAATTTTATAATATAAAAATAAGTTTAAATTATTTCTATTACTTTGTGTATAACTTTAAAAAGAATAAGATGATTATTTTATAATTAAAAGTGAAAATCAAGAAATAAAAATAAAACATAGAAACCAAACATTATCTAAGTCATTAAATCTTCATCCAACAATTCCAATTTGATGGTTGTATTAAATATGCACTTTTTTTTTTCACTGCACCGAATCTGAATCGTCCTTTGGTTTTGGGGTTATTAATGTTGAGCATGAGTCCGATCAACACAGCTAAGCACTTGGCATATTGGTGCATTGGTACACGTTTATGGACTCATGGTACGGTATGGCAAGAGTACTATGAGTGCAACTGTATTTTAGGGGGGTGAGGGGTCAACTATTACTACTCAAAATAGATATATCGTTTTCAGAAATAAAATCAACACAAGATTTGAGAGAATGAATGGAAGAAAGAGGAAGAGGGATATGTAGATAATATGATTGAGTTGTACGTAAAATTCAATAGATGTTGTATGGTATATTATATATATGCTCAACCACTATGGGACGTGTGAGTATGGGCTCAATTTGTATTAGGATAATGTAGGTCTATTATTTTTTTTCCTTAAAAACAAGAACATGATGGAGAATTCTTCAAAGAAGAATCCCACAACTAGGTGTCATATATCACGGGTCTCAACATAAATCCGATAAAATCAAAATTAAAATATGAATGAGTTCAGATATTCAAATTGGTATATATTGATAAAATGTGTATGATTCAATCATTATTGAATTAATTATAGGATCATGAATTTATAAATTATTGAAATCCCAATTTTTAAAAATTATATTCTTTCAATTTTATTTTCATTTTCTAAAAATTTTATTTTTATAGAATTTAAAAATGTATAAATATATATGATATGGAAGTTTCCCTCACTTTATATTTTTTAATCTTATTTATTAGTAATATTCTAAAGATAAAATATAACTGTATATAACTCAACAACACGACCTACCCAATTCGAATTTAATTAGATTAGTTCAGCTGAATACGTAAGAAAATTTTGGTCAAATATTTTTCAATTTAACATGAACTCAATTAATAGTTTGGACAATCTTTCCTTAAAGCCTAACCCTACCCGGCCCGGCCGGTGCATCCCATCCACTATTACAAAAAATATGACATAATAATAAATTACCTATTCCATTTTAAAATATCAAGTATTCCATAAATTTTCTCTTAATAAATATATATTTCATGCATTGTATGAATATTATTTAATAGAGTAAATTCTAAAAAATAGAAATTATAAAATAATTATTTATATTCCTTCAAATAAAAAAGTAAAAAAAAACATTAAATCGGAGTTAAAAGGAAAAAAAGTAAATTAATTGGTGAAAAAAAAATCAAATTTAAGACTTGATTAAAGAAAAGAAACCTTAACCTAGTTTTGAAAAATTAAACAAGAAACAAGAATAATGTTAAAAAAAAAGTTATATTTTTCTAAGTTACGACATATGAATATTAATAACAAAAGAAGACTTACCTTTAGAAATGACAAAATATATAGTTGAATTAAAATAAACACATATACAATTAAGTTAATTTCCTGACACAATCCACATTAATTATGATATTAATTGATGTAAGAAACTTTGTAGATAATAGGGTCTAAAATCCATTAGCAATTAGAAATGGAAAAGCAGACAAGAAATGGTGTATGGAAAAGTGAAAAAAAAGAAAATATTTGGCTGCAGATGAATGTCGGTACGACCGTACAATGCATGCAATTGAACTTTTTAGAGAGAGATAGGAAGAAGAAGACAACAGGCTGTATAGGGAAAGGAAGAGAGAGAGAGAGAGAGAGAGAGAGAGAGAGAGAGAGATCTGAGACTGAGACCACATCTTTGTGAGAGGCCCTACCCAGATTTTCCCTCTGACCCTCACAGTAAGAGAGAGCAATGGTGTTGAGCAAGACGTGACATTGGGGTGTGTGATAGCGAATCTCATCTGTAACATTAATGTCCAAAAAATATCAAAGAAAATTTTCACAATGGGTTTTTGGGTTGGGGCTACTTTTTTGTTTGGTGTTAGCTCCCACATTTTAATGCCACTATCCAAATTATTAGATGTGGCCGGGGGTTGTACGTAACAAAACAAAGATAACAAACGAAGAGTAAGAGAAGAATATAAGGTAACATTACTCCGGATTTTCCATCAAATGTTGGATTCTTACTCTTGAGAATAAAAAATGTAAGCTACCACTATTTCTTCTATATCTTCACAGCTTTTTCTAGTAGCCATTCATTCATCATTCAAAGTACAATTTCGTAGAGTGGATAAGAGAGGTCATATGAGATTTTAATGATACAACCATTATTCACTTCCTACATTAATTTATCTACCATATGGTGTAGGATCATAATTCGTCTTGTAACTTCAAACTGCATCTTCTCCCATTAATGCTTGTCTTTTTTTTCTTTCTTTTTTCCCTTTTTATAAGCATAAAGTTTTATCGACTCCAAATTTGGAAGGAAGTATTGTCAAGATTTAATTTTTTATTAATATGGGAACTGATAGTATATTATATATTATCGAAAGAAACATATATCGATCTCATCCATAAAGGTTGAAGGAAAATCTCTAAGAAGATGTTTGCTATATAGAATTGTTTTTATTTTAGGAAATTATGTTTCTTATACATCAATTTTTTAAAAATTATAATTATTAAATGTTGTAAATATATTTAATATAGTTAAATATTTATAATAAGTATAGTTTAAAAAATTATCTTTTTATAAATTTTAGATTTTCATCCCTTTTGAAAAAAATATTTCTGTAAAAAGTAATTTAAAAATATTTGTGCGGATATTAATTTTTTTAAAAATATTTATACCAAACATAAAAAAAAAACTAACATTCATTAATTAGACTATTCGAATACCGTAAAACAATTCTCTTACCAAACACCTCCAAAGTAACTGATCAATGTATATAATTAATTGTGAAAATGAGACTTAAATTTTGGATTAAATTTTAAAAAAAGTATGACATTTAAATTTTTTTTCAAGACGGGTTTTAAGGTAGCATTTGATTAAATTATAATATAATAAAAAAATTTTATCCCTAATTCTTAAAATTTTTTAATCATATTTTTTAAATTTATTATACTGTATAATATTATTCTTAAATTATACCACGCTAATTATTATTTCTATCACTTTCTTCATATCATTATTATTATATAAATATTGTCACTAACTAACATAATTTTTATTATTATTATCCCATCTTTTATTTATAACTATAACAAAATTAATAAATTTTATTTATAATTATATTTTAGTAAAAATATTGTGAAATAATTTAAAATTTAACATAGAATTATAATTTTACATATATTTCAATTCTTCGCATAATTCAAATATAAAAATATTGATTATAAGCTAATATTAATTTTAACAAAATTAAAATTACAATTTTAAACTACCTTTCTAATTAACCTCCTATGTAATAAACAGATTCTAAAGATAATAAGACCAATAACTAAGAGCTTTTTTATGCACTTCTTACCATAAGAAAGAATATTTATGAGAAAAAAAATGTATGATATTCGGATAATAAAAAAGAATTTTAGTATTTTATTCATAAAATAAAAAATTAAAATGTTCCTTTGATGTAAAATATGTAGTGAGAATACGTTCTTTATTTTCACATTTAAATCATTTAGGATTTTTCTAAACGATCCCAATATCCTTATACACAGGCACACAGCAACGGTTTTACATCCGCTTAAATACAAATATAAGTTATCCGATTTTTTATTTTTTTTAATTTTTCAAATGCCGCACGTGTGTTTGCTGATATTTACCGGTATAGAAATGGTAGATAAAATTGCATACGTGGTAACATGGATTTAGTTGCACTGAGATCAGCATGTAAATTAGGGAGCAGCTTGACGTCATCAAATTAAGGTTACCTTCTTTGGTTCTTAAAATTCCTCTAGAGACTTGAAGCAGTCCTATATAAACCCTTCAACCACTAGCCACAAGGAACCTCGCGGCTAGAGTTTTCAAAATTAATTATTTTAATTTTTT
Source organism: Canavalia gladiata (assembly GCA_037954105.1). NCBI lineage: Eukaryota > Viridiplantae > Streptophyta > Magnoliopsida > Fabales > Fabaceae > Canavalia > Canavalia gladiata. Next base: position 52,970,445 of record CM075662.1, read on the forward strand.
GTACCTTTTTTTTAATGTTTTTTTAATAATTAAATAAAAATATTATTTTTATATTTAAAATTTAATTTATAAAATAATAGAAAAATATATAAAAAATTTTGTAAAAAGAGACAATAAAGATCTTTCAAAATATCTATCTACATATATACATAATATATATATATATATATATATATATATGAAATACACATAAATAATTTAATTAGCGGCTTGAAGTAATTAAATTTAAAGAAAAAATAGAATAAAGATAGAATAGAAATGATACCTTGTTTGAATGAACTTTTTTTTTGTTTGCATAAATAAAAAATAAATAAATTGTAAAAAGTTATTCATAATAATTATAAAAATTAATTTTTTAATAAAATTTCCTTTTAATTTTTTATTTTATTTAATTATTATTGTTAACTAAAACTATTTACATTTTCCTTTCCATTTTTTATTTTTGGAATAAAAAATAATTTTATAAATCTCATATAAAACAATTTTTTCCTTTCTAATTCCATCCAAACAAACTAAGGTAAAGAAAATAATGGTACTTAGAAAAAACTGCACGCGGTATAATATTTTAAAAATAATAAATTTATTCAATGTCTTAACTTTAGGGAATGACCAGTAAATGGTGTACTATATCATTTGGAAACTACTTGGTACAAAAGAGAACTCCGTTCTTTCAAATTTTAAGATATTATAACCAAAAAAAATTCAAATGTAAAATAAAATTAAGTTTACCAATCTTTGTTCAAACTGTAAAACGAATAAACTCATACTTGTTTTGAAAATTATATTCGGGAAAAAAATTAAAAGAACACAAATTAAAGAGAAAATTTTTAATATAATGACAAAGATATATACAGCATAATCAATTTATGCAGGATGTTAAAGGTATGGAATAAAATATTTAATATTATAAAAAGACTAGTATAATTAAAGTAAACAAATGAATTTAAAGATAACGTGCATTGTCAATTTTTAGAAAATTATAAATTAAAAGATCAAATTTTCATGAAATTGATTCACAAATATTATTACCAAAGACAATTTTATGTTAAAAGTTTAAAGGAATGTTCTGGCATTCTTTATAACTATCTCTAATAAAAATATATCTGTGATGTAGATAAAAAAACTAATATCAAAGAAATGTGTTTTAATTTAAATAGATATATATAAATAATTAATAGTCTACGTCAGTAAAATTTAAAAAAAGTTATAAAATATCCATTTCTCATGATTTTTGGTGAAAAAAATTATTTTATAAATCTCATATAAAATAAAATTTTCTTCGTAAATTTATTTAAAAAATAATTTAATTAAATACCCAACTTTATAATTGTTCTCCTAATGCTATTAAAACAAACAAAGATAAAGAAAATAATGTTACTTAGAATAAAGACATACACGGTACAATATTTTAAAAGTAGAAATTTATTCAAACGTCTAACTATTAACTACCAATTAAATGTGTTCTAATTTAAATAGATATATAAATCATTAATAGTCTATGTAAGTGAAAATAAATAAAAATATATTATGGAATATCCATTTCATGTTTTATTTATGAAAAATTAAAAACATAACTGCCTTTTAAAAATTAGCATTCAATTCAAATATGATTAGAAAATGTGTCACTTATTGAAAAGAGTGAATGGAATGTCTAAATTAAATGGCATGCTTATCCATTTTAAATGATACAGCACGGCTATATTTTAAAAATAGTTGTTTGTTTACCCAAAAGAGAAATCAGTGTACCAAAACACTTTTATTTATTGTATTAAAAGAACAATAAACGCAAAATGATATAAATGATTCATTAAAATCAAACATTAGAATAACAAGAAGAAGTTCCACAGCACCATGACATTCCCACCACTAAGTTTTAAAATTTACAGGCTGAAGTGAAAGCAACCGGAATAAAGCAACAAGACGGGAGAAAAAGGTGCAGCAAAAAAAGGAAGGAGAGACTAACCAAAGACTGTACCCACCAACAAAATTTTAAATTCATACACATCATCATAATATAAAGTCGTTGAATTGCAACTTTGTTTGTGGTCTCGTTATTTTTCTTTCCCTTCAACACACTACTTTTTTTTTTTTTAATTTAAAAAAATACCATTAGTTTTGCCCATCTTAAAAACAATTCCCTCCTTGACACCCTCGGGATTAAATTCAAGAAAAGAAAAAAGAAAAAGAAAATCACAAATCGCGTGGCAATCAATCGCCCACCGTAGGAATGTTCTTCGATCGTCACATTCACTCACTCTCATTCATTCCTCATTCACTATATAAACACACCTTCCACTCCTTTCTCCGTCATCACAATTCAACAAACACAAACCCTCGTCAAAACCTCTTTCTCTCTCTAAACTTTCTCTCTCTAAAAAAGGCCTTCAATCGAATTGTAGAAATGGCGGCACTGTCCACATCTCCGATGAACCTTAACATGATTGACTCTACCTTCGAAGTTGACAAGCTCACCTATGAAATCTTCTCCATCTTGGAGAACAAGTTCCTCTTCGGCTACGGCGACACCGAGAATCCGAAGAATTCGGTTCCCAATTCCGTTCATTTTCCGGCGAGAGACTCGAAGCACGCCGCCGGCAAGGTCAGGATCCTCTGCATTGATGGCGCTGGCGCCACCGACGGCATCCTCGCCGCGAAGTCCCTCGTGCACCTGGAGGCCTGTATCCGGCGTAAGTCCGGCAACCCGAACGCGCACATCGCCGGCTACTTCGACGCCGTTGCCGGCTCCGGTGTCGGTGGCGTTCTCGCGGCGCTTCTCTTCACCCGGGGGAGGGATGGCCAGCCTATGTTCACAGCCGAGGAGGCGCTGAAGTTCCTCACCGACAACCGCCGCAAGATCTCCCGGCGGTCAGGGATTCTCCGGCGAGTGATCAGGCCGGCGGCGACGAAGGCGGAGAAGCTGTTCCGCATGACGTTCGGAGAGTGCACGTTGAAGGACACGGTGAAGCCGGTCCTGATCCCCTGCTACGACCTCGTCACGCGCGCGCCGTTCGTTTTCTCCCGCGCCGACGCCCTGGAAATCGACGGCTACGATTTCAAGATGCGCGACGTATGTGCTGCCACGTCAGCTAACCCCTCTTCAGTGGGCCCCATGGAAATTCGGTCCATCGACGGAAGGACCAAGATCGTGGCCGTCGATGGAGGAGTTGCGATGAACAATCCAACGGCTACCGCCATCACGCACGTGCTAAACAACAAACACGAGTTCCCCTTCTGTAACGGCGTCTCCGACCTCCTCGTCCTCTCCCTCGGTAACGGAGAGTCAGACTTTAACGCCGTTAAGTCACCGTCTGGGTTCGTAAGGATCGCTGGCGAAGGAGCTTCCGATATGGTAAGCAATAAGCATTAAATTTTTTTAATTATTTTCCTTTTTATTTTTTTAATATAAAACATAATTGAATTGGTAGTTAGGCTAAGAGTAATAAATGTGTTGGTGTCACCCAACAAACGCATCCGAACATCCGATATATTTATAAATAAATAAATAAAAAGTTAACATTAGTTGGTTTGATTTAATTTAATTATTGATTTGAATATATTCTAATGCGAATGAAATTAAAATAATGCAGGTTGATCAAGCTGTATCAATGGCATTTGGGGAGTGTCGGATGAGCAATTATGTGAGGATTCAGTCAAATGGGATCATGGCTAAGGCGAACAAAGGGACAGAGGTGAAGTCCTCCAAAACGACGTCGGATTTGTTGGCAGTTTCAGAGGAGATGTTGACTCAGAAGAATGTAGAATCTGTTTTGTTTAAGGGAAAGAAGGTGATGGAGAACACTAACTTGGACAAGTTAGAGTTGTTTGGGGGAGAATTAATCAAAGAGCAAGAGAGGAGAAAAACCAGCATTTTACCTACTGTGGTTTTAAAAAATGCCTCTCCCTCACCTAGAACTTCCTCTGCCACTACATTGTCCACTCTGTCTTCTAGCTGTTAGAAGTGACAACAAGATATATATATATATATATATATATATATAAACAAACAAGGGAGGTTAGGGTGAAGAAATCCAAAATCAGATTTCATATGAGGGTGAATTTTTATGTGAGTTTTCAAGTCTTGTGGTTCTGGGTTAGCTGCCGCTTGAGACCAATCAAGGCAATTAGAGTCTGAGCTGTGCAGAGCTGAATCCTTAATACTACCTACATTATATTTATTTATTTTTTTACTTTTTTAGTTTTTTGGTATATATTACATGTATTTAATGATAGTGATTTGTGTATATGGTTATTGTCAAAAGGATGAATTTTGATTGAGGTTAAAGTGGTGCTTGAGTTGTGAGATTTAGAGTGTACTGTTGTTAGAATGTCTGACAGTAATATTATTGTGACTCTATTGAAAACATTGATTCTGGAAATTGATACACATCGAAGATGTTTTGTGTCCTGCATCATGCCTTCAATTTTATTTTATTTTATTTTCCAAAGAAAAAAAGTAGAGTCACTTATAATTCGGAAAATTTTGGATATTAAAATTATCTTTTACAAATCTCAAATTAGTTAGTCTTAGTTTGCACGGTAAGATAAATGGCTTAGCATTAAATTTGAAGGAATATGTATTTCTAATCCTAATTAGTTCTTTTACTACAAAATTAGTTGAATTAAAATTAAAGTTTGAAATGAAATGTTTATTCACATACCTTCCATAGTTATTAAAGTGAGTTATAATTACATCCAAATTAAACAAACAAGTTATTAATTCATTTAAAAGTTGAAACTATTTTAGTTGCTCGCATGCATACAAGAGCACAATCGGAATAATTTTCTTTTCTCGGTGTTGAGAAGAAAATCATACATGTTGATAACTTCATCTTCATACGTGCGCATGACACAAAATTGGATTTTGTATCGGGCTTGTATCCTACAGCAAGGGTTATTTTGAAATTAAATGGGTCACCAAGTATTTTTTTTATAGGTCAATAATATATATGTTAATAAACTAACAAATACTTTAAAATAAAATATAAAAAGTTTATTAAATATCTTCTATTAAATTATAATATATTATTTTTAACAAGAAAAAATATTATTAAAATTATTAAACAAAAAACAACTTAATTGTAGTGAAAATTAATATCTTCTACTTTAATTCACATTTATAATCTAAATTTAATCAAATAATCTTATTTTCATATATTTTTTGTGAGTTATAAATAACTTAGTTCTATTAATCATAAAGATTAGATTAACACAAATCAAATAATTATTCATCTATTTTGGATTTGACAGAAATTAACTCATTAAATTGTATAAAATGATCTTGATGTCATGATGAAAAATAATGATGCATTCCATTTTAGGCAATTCTGATTCAGTAGTGAAACATGCAAAGAAAATATGCTTCCGAAAGAGTAGATGCAATGGAACATGCAAAACACATGTATGTGCTAAGTTGTTTTTACTTGATTTTTTACATTTTGCACATACTGTTAAATTAGCTTTAATCACCTCATTTATTCATAAAATTATTATTTAGGGATATCCTCTTCAACATCATTTATCAAATAAAAAAAATTACTTTATAAAATATATTTGGATATCATTTTAAAAAAAAATACTTTTTCATAGTTTTAAAAGTTGTTGAATATATTTTGAATTAATCTACTTACCATTTTCATATATCCTTTTTATTTTTTAACAACTACGTTGATGAAACTACCTTATAGTATGTTCAACTGATTAATCTCATGTTAAAAAATATTTTTTCTTAAACTCTAATTTCACATTTTTTCCATTTTTTTCTTCTTTTAATTCTGCTATACATTTTTAGAGTTAAATGTAATATATAATTTTAAAAAAATATTTTTTAAACTATTTTTTCTATCCACATATCACCTTACTATGTGTCACTAAGTATTGCATTAAAATTAAGTATATTGTTAAAAAAAATAATATAAAAATTTGAATAATAGCTTTTCAATAGAATTTTTATTCTAGACGTAGTACGAGGCAAACGGTACACAAAGTAACGGCTTATTTGTATAATATCTCTATTTTTCGTTTTTTTAAAGAAAAAGTTTATATTTATTTATATGTTGTTTTAGAATTTCAAGATGTGGTTGATTACTTTAAAACTTTTTTGTTTTTTAAAATTATATTATTAATCCCTTTATACTACCTATCATTTTATATTCTTATAAAAAAGAAATAGTAGTATATGAAATATTAAAGTAACAAATAAAAACGATAAAAAAGAATACTAAGAAATTACAAATAATTTGAAAAATAAAAAAATTAATAATTTTTTTTATCTGTGTACCATAATATTAAGTGACAGATAAAAGTAAAAAAAATTTAATTCAACTATACATTACAATATATGATTCGTTGAAAATGAAAATTAGTTTCAATAAAATTTTACCAACATCTATATATATATATATATATATATATATATATATATATATATTAATCTTTTGACGTTAAAAGCAAACTGACCTAAAAGGATAAAATTTTCTTGTTCTTTAACCAGGGATTAGCGATTTGTGATTAACTTCATAAAAGAATTGTTACGCTCTTATTTAAAAATAATAGTTGACCGTTCATTCTATTAGTTTATTTATTTATTTTTAACCAACCAAATAAATTTAAAACCGATCTATTAGAATGAATTAAAAAATGACTTTTTTGGACGACATCAATTTTTAAAATATTGAATTTAGAAAACTAAATTAACTGAATTTTCTTTTTTGTTTAGGACTGACAAAGAAATTGGGCTCATAAACACAAGCCCAATTCGTTTGTGGAGGTTAATTCATGCATGACAACAAAAATACCCATACTAGTCCAATAAGTTTAGGCTAATTAGTTTTTATATTTTTTTATTTTTAAAATTATCTTATTATAAATATATAAAATATAATTTTAAAATTTAAATTCTAGATATATTTTTTTAACTTTCCAAAATGTAAAGATGTAGTTTTAAAATTTAATTTTTGGAAGTATAAAAAATACTTTGAAAAATTAAAGGTTTATTTTTTCTTATTTTTAAGATATATTTTATATAGTTATGAAGATTAATTTTAAAAAAATAAAGGTTCACTAGAAAAAAATAATATGAAAATTAATTTCCAAAGTTTAGTTGGTTTAATTTTGTGAAAAAGAATTTAATGTGTTATCAAAATAAACATATTTCAATGATACATAAAAAAAAAATTAATTTCAAGATTCAAAGTTATTGATCTAAAAAGTGAAAGTTTTACTTATTTTTTTTTATTCCAAAGATAAGTATTAATTTTTAACTTTTTTATTCTAAGGATAAATTTAAATTTACCATTATTGTGCAAGGAAAAACGTATTTTTTTATAGGAATATCTACAATCTTTATAATGCATAAATTTATGTCATAGGATATAACAAATAAATTTATGCATTACAGGATGAGCAGGAATTTTGAATGTTGGCATATGATGCATAAATAAATGTATCACAAACCTCTGTAACGCATAAATTTATGTGTTAGAAGTTTGAAAATTTGTTCATTGGAAGTGTGGTACATAAATTTTTATGTCATATCTTGTAACACATAAATGTATACATTACATAGTATTGTGACGCATTTATTTATGCGTCACAAGTTTGAAAATTTGTTCGTCAAAGATATGCGCATAAACTTATGCGTCACACCTATAATGAATAAATAAATGTGTTACGCATTTATTTATGCATCACAGGTTTGAAAAATTATCCGTTAAAGATGTGAATATGATGCATCAAAGATATAAAAAAATTTATCGGTTTACCCATTTCTCTCATTAATCTATTATTAACATCTTTCCTTTATATACACATGTAGGGCCACATTGGTGGTCCCTTCTTGTTTTCTTCTTTTTCATATTATATTTGCTTTGGTTTGAGTTGCTTTCGTGAGAATTTGCTAGGATTTAACATTTTGGGACCATCATTGAAAGCTTCTCAAGCTAAAAACAAATTAAAAAAAAAAAAGTAGTTAATTTAAGTAAAATGACATAAAAATGATGTTGTTAAAATAAGGTTAGATAATTGTATAAAATTTTAGTTAAGTTTGTTTTAGGAAATTTTAGGATTCTGTTACGAGATTTAGCTTTTTAGAAATGGGCATGGAAGAAAAAGAAAAAATAACAAGATCAAATGAATAGAAAAAATATTTTTTAAAAATATTAAAATTAATATTAATTTGAATAAAACTAATTTTTAAAATTAAAAATTGAATAGGAAATTTACCAAATTTTTAAAAAAATATTAAATTCAAATTGTAAAATTCATATAAATTTATTTCATAAAAATAATTTAAAAAATAAGTTTATGAAATAATGTTATATAATAAAAAAATTAAAAATATATTTTTGTAAAAGTATAAAAGTTAATATTAATTTTTTTCATTAAAATTAAATAAAAAATAAAAACAGAATATGAAATAAGCAAAAATATTAAAATAAAAAATTAATACATAAAAATAGATAAAAATTAGTTATTTTTTTAAAATTAATATATGCTGACATTAATTTTTAAAAAACAATATATATAAATAGTATAAAAATAAGTTATTGTTTAAAAAATTAATATATGCTATAATTAATTTTAAAAAAATTATAATATATATAAATAGTATAAAATGAGTTATTTTTAATAAAAATTAATATATGCTGTCATTAATGAAAATTATAATATATATATATATAGCATAAAAATGAATATATGCTGTCATTAATTTTTAAAAATTATACTATATATAAATAGTATAAAAATGAGTTATTTTAAAAAAAAATTGATATATGCGTCATTAATTTTAAAAAATTATAATATTTAAAAAGTAGGTACTGTAATTATTGAAAAAAATTTAATAATTTATTTAATATTAATGATATAATTAATAATAATCTTTGTGTAGGTAAATTATATTGGTAAATTTTTTTTAATTATAATATAAATTTAATTTATGATAATTGTATTTAGAATAGTAACATATGTTATTTTATGTATGATGAATAATATTAAATTGTATTTAGTTAGTTAAATTTATATAATTTATATTTTTGGTTTATTTATTTGTGTATTTTTTGTTTTATGAAATTGATTATTTTAGGATTTAATAAATAGGATTCATAGAATTATAAATTTTTAGAGTTAAGTAAAGGTTAAAAAAATTATATACAATTAACTAAGAGAAAACGTAAAAAAAGTTAATTAATTTAGAATTAAGAATATTATACTGCATAAATTTTAAAATAAAATTAAGGTCTATACGTATGGTATAATTTACATTAGAAAATAAAATATTAATAAAATTTAGTTGATTTTAAAAAATAATTAATTTAAATTAGATAAATTTAAAAGTATATAAATTTTCATAAAATTTTTAGTTTTTAGAATTTAAATATTAAATAAATATTATATAGATTTTATGTCAGAAAAAAACTTAGCATATATTATTATTATTATTATTATTATTATTATTATTATTATTATTATTATTATTATTATTATTATTATTATTATTATTATTATTATTATTATTATTATTATTATTATTATTATTATTATTATTATTATTATTATTATTATTATTATTATTATTATTATTATTATTATTATTATTATTATTATTATTATTATTATTATTATTATTATTATTATTATTATTATTATTATTATTATTATTATTATTATTATTATTATTATTATTATTATTATTATTATTATTATTATTATTATTATTATTATTATTATTATTATTATTATTATTATTATTATTATTATTATTATTATTATTATTATTATTATTATTATTATTATTATTATTATTATTATTATTATTATTATTATTATTATTATTATTATTATTATTATTATTATTATTATTATTATTATTATTATTATTATTATTATTATTATTATTATTATTATTATTATTATTATTATTATTATTATTATTATTATTATTATTATTATTATTATTATTATTATTATTATTATTATTATTATTATTATTATTATTATTATTATTATTATTATTATTATTATTATTATTATTATTATTATTATTATTATTATTATTATTATTATTATTATTATTATTATTATTATTATTATTATTATTATTATTATTATTATTATTATTATTATTATTATTATTATTATTATTATTATTATTATTATTATTATTATTATTATTATTATTATTATTATTATTATTATTATTATTATTATTATTATTATTATTATTATTATTATTATTATTATTATTATTATTATTATTATTATTATTATTATTATTATTATTATTATTATTATTATTATTATTATTATTATTATTATTATTATTATTATTATTATTATTATTATTATTATTATTATTATTATTATTATTATTATTATTATTATTATTATTATTATTATTATTATTATTATTATTATTATTATTATTATTATTATTATTATTATTATTATTATTATTATTATTATTATTATTATTATTATTATTATTATTATTATTATTATTATTATTATTATTATTATTATTATTATTATTATTATTATTATTATTATTATTATTATTATTATTATTATTATTATTATTATTATTATTATTATTATTATTATTATTATTATTATTATTATTATTATTATTATTATTATTATTATTATTATTATTATTATTATTATTATTATTATTATTATTATTATTATTATTATTATTATTATTATTATTATTATTATTATTATTATTATTATTATTATTATTATTATTATTATTATTATTATTATTATTATTATTATTATTATTATTATTATTATTATTATTATTATTATTATTATTATTATTATTATTATTATTATTATTATTATTATTATTATTATTATTATTATTATTATTATTATTATTATTATTATTATTATTATTATTATTATTATTATTATTATTATTATTATTATTATTATTATTATTATTATTATTATTATTATTATTATTATTATTATTATTATTATTATTATTATTATTATTATTATTATTATTATTATTATTATTATTATTATTATTATTATTATTATTATTATTATTATTATTATTATTATTATTATTATTATTATTATTATTATTATTATTATTATTATTATTATTATTATTATTATTATTATTATTATTATTATTATTATTATTATTATTATTATTATTATTATTATTATTATTATTATTATTATTATTATTATTATTATTATTATTATTATTATTATTATTATTATTATTATTATTATTATTATTATTATTATTATTATTATTATTATTATTATTATTATTATTATTATTATTATTATTATTATTATTATTATTATTATTATTATTATTATTATTATTATTATTATTATTATTATTATTATTATTATTATTATTATTATTATTATTATTATTATTATTATTATTATTATTATTATTATTATTATTATTATTATTATTATTATTATTATTATTATTATTATTATTATTATTATTATTATTATTATTATTATTATTATTATTATTATTATTATTATTATTATTATTATTATTATTATTATTATTATTATTATTATTATTATTATTATTATTATTATTATTATTATTATTATTATTATTATTATTATTATTATTATTATTATTATTATTATTATTATTATTATTATTATTATTATTATTATTATTATTATTATTATTATTATTATTATTATTATTATTATTATTATTATTATTATTATTATTATTATTATTATTATTATTATTATTATTATTATTATTATTATTATTATTATTATTATTATTATTATTATTATTATTATTATTATTATTATTATTATTATTATTATTATTATTATTATTATTATTATTATTATTATTATTATTATTATTATTATTATTATTATTATTATTATTATTATTATTATTATTATTATTATTATTATTATTATTATTATTATTATTATTATTATTATTATTATTATTATTATTATTATTATTATTATTATTATTATTATTATTATTATTATTATTATTATTATTATTATTATTATTATTATTATTATTATTATTATTATTATTATTATTATTATTATTATTATTATTATTATTATTATTATTATTATTATTATTATTATTATTATTATTATTATTATTATTATTATTATTATTATTATTATTATTATTATTATTATTATTATTATTATTATTATTATTATTATTATTATTATTATTATTCCTTAAGCATTAGCATAAAGGTGCGTGGTTGGGAACCCAGAAATTGGAGGAGACCCCAAAGGCAAAGAAGCAAACGCAGCAAGGAACAATTCGGCAGTGTATAGGAGACGCTTGACAATCCAATCCTTGTGGATGGCGGAGGGAAACGGTGACAAAACTCTGCGAAAAATTGCAGACGCATTCAAGGACCTTGCCACCGTTCTCTCCGATTCGCATGAAAGCGCAGTGGTCGAGGTTGCTCCTTTCTCACGTGCCTGTTCTCTCGTTTCCCCTCTCTTTGCTTCTTTGGGCGTCGCCTTCAAGTTCGCTGAAATGGATTACGTTGCCAAGGTATCAATTCATCCTAATTAATTAACTGTTTCTTTCGCCTTTCAATTCGCTTTACTTTATCCTATTCCCCAAAGGATAATCGAACGCTTGATTTTTTATTTATTTACTTATTTGTTCGATGTTTTCAGAGTAATAGTAATAGAAATACCGAGAACTCTTGATTTAAACCGTTTTCATTTTTTTTTTATTTTCTTAATTTAAACCTTGTTCCTCAGATTATGAGTACCGGTCAATTTAATATTTGAACTTGCAAAATATCATTGTAGTACTGCAAATATCAAACGACGGTCAATTTAGTTCCTAAAATTACAAAACGATTCCCTAAAATTATAACAATGAGGACTGAAATGACTTATGGTTTTTATAATTTCAAGTATTAAAAAGATGACATTTTCATAATTTTAGGGACTACATTCGTTGATGTTTATAATTTCAGGGTTTAATTCAGTGTATTGCTTGAAAATAAGTGTTTTTGATCTTGTGGATTAGTATTTAGTACAGTTATTTTGTGTAATTTACTTTCTCTTTAGTGTGTACTTCATGCCATTTGTTTCCTCAAGGATTCTTCTGTTTGGTTGTTTGATGATCATAGGTTGATGATCTAGCAGAGGCGTCCAAGTCTATTCAGACCTTACAATCTCTGATTGATCTGGATGTACAAGCTAATACTGTGAGGAAGGCAGGTAGCCATACCCGAAATCTGCTGAGAGTAAAGCGCGGAATTGACATGGTCAGAGTTCTCTTTGAGCAAATTATAGTAATGGAGTAAGTGCATCGGTCACTGCTTTAAAATTTTCTTCGTGCTGGTTTCTTCTATCTAGATATTGCTACGATATACTTTGAACAATTTTAAGACTAAGCTAGGCACCAAAGAGTGGAAATACAGTGCAATAAAACTGAAGGGGTGGCTTCCGTGTTTCATCCATGGGTGCTAGCCTTGATGATTAGGGTCTTTCCCTTTTGCCTATTATGAATCGAACCATAACGAATAAAAAAATCCATGTTTACCACTTTATTTTCATGTATTTATTTAATTTGTGTTTGCAAACAATGGGGTAGGGAAGAAATATAGGTGCCTGGTCTAGTGGTGAGTCAAACTTTCAACTTGATCACACCTCAACCCACACACAACACACCCACATACATAATAAATCAGTTGACAAATATGTTTATTTCTGGTGTTCCATCATGTTTTAGATGCTCATTCCATCAATAGTAGGAACAATCTGTTGAGTTTTGTGATGACTCCACTTATCTTCCCTTCTTTGTTACTAGTATGACTGGCAACTAGTGAACCGTAAGCATAGTCCACTCCTATCAACCAATTGGTTCAGGTTCAATCCTCTGGTCAGTTTCATGGGCAAACCTGTTTGATCCTGAAAAATAGTAGAAAAATCTGGTTCAATCTGTTGACTATAACCTTGGGGTGCCAAGAGCCCAAGATTAGTGGTTTTTGAAGGAAGTGTGGTTTGTCAAAAAAAAAAAAGTATTTAGTTGGGATTGGCTAGGACGGTCTCTCCAACAGTTCATTTTTGTTAGTATTATGTGGTATTACATTATTTAGTTATGGAACATGCTAATAGGTTCCCTTAAGGTACTAGTTAACGGACCAAAAGTAAAAAGTTCTTATGACCTATGGGAAAGTGTCACCAATGCATCTACTATGATTTTTCATAAAAGTTTTCTATCTACTGATTCCTTCACTAGTGGGGTCCCTGTTAATAGGATCCTTTATTTGTCTATTTTTATTTTACACTTTAGGCCAAGAAAAGTTTGCAAGCACACTGTAACATCATGGAAGTGGATATTGTTTCAAGTACTGCATCACATTTAGGCCTAGGTATCTCAAAATATTTGTTGCCAGTACAATTTTGCAGCTCATCATTTTCTATCAAATTTTCTGTTTTCTACTATTTCATATCAGTTTGAACATGAAAGTGATAAGAAGGTTTGATCCACACTAATTTGTTAAATGATCACCAAGTTCTGTCGAGTCTTTAAGATGTAGGTCATAACAAATAAAATGAGTAATAGTTTAATGAAAAGCTGCTCAAAGATGATGACTTCAATTACTTTTTTTGTTTGAAGAACTTGTACTTTTGGCAATGTACAAAATATCTGATTTCATTTTTTGTACAACACATTATAGTCATTAATTTGTATTAAGGAAATAAAAACATAAATGTCTTTACAGGGTGCAATTTCATTAAATCTCTGGAAGGGTTAGTGTAATTTTGTCAATTAAATATAAGCAGAGATTTGTCAGTTGACCATGCCTTAAAACGAGGTTATATGAGCAATGTCGTAACGGTACAGCAAAATTAATGGCATCTAAGCCTACAACCTATATCATTGCATGGCCAGCTTTTGTAGTGTAAGAGTAAACTGTAAAAGAGGTAATTGTAATATTTAAAAACTAAGATAGAGGTTTGTGTTGTTTAGTCAAATTGCAGGAAAGTAATTGAGTAAAAATTCTCTCCATGTCCTTCTGTCCCATTTCATTTATTTCTATCTCTTTATTTTTCTCTCTTACATCCATACTGGATTTTACATATACACTCTCTATCTCATTCTCTCTCCGAATGGACCTCTCCATTTACTGGAGAGGATCTTGGCTCAAAGTAAATCATAGTTTTACCCTTTATTTTGGTGAAGGTACTTTTTATTGAAAGCTACTCTTGAAGAGACTTTGAATTTTATAGTTTCGTACAACTTTTCAGAAAATTTTCCAAATTAAATTCACCCTTAGCCTTGGCTGGTCCAAAATTACTCTTTCACAGTGAAAATTTGCCTGTCTTACAAAAAGTGATGATCTCCATAACCTTATTGTGCTAAGATGGGTTACATTATTGATAGTTGATACATTATTAACAAATAAGCAACCAGCACAGAAAATACATGTATGTAATAAATGAGCTGAGTTATGTATGTCTTTTTGGCAGGGGAAATTCCCTTAAGGATCCAGCTTCCAAGGCTTACGAGCAGGTATTTGCACCTCACCATGGTTGGGCAATCAGGAAGGCTGTTTCTGCCGGAATGTATGTCCTTCCTACAAGGGAACAGCTTTTGAAGAAACTCAATGAGGATGGTAAGTGTAGAATCAGCTTTGCTTGCATTTTTATTGAAATTGAAATTCTGAAAATTACTTGAAAGTGTAATTGGTTCTAGTTCTTGAGCAGGGGAGGGAGGGAGATGATTTATGCAAAATATGTTTACAGTGAATTATGAATGGTTACTTAATCTTTTTTTCCTACTGTTTGGAGTTAGCAGTTGCATTGCTGGTTTAACCTTGAAGTTTGGGGCACAGTGCTCTTAATCTTCCACCCGCTTTTTGATGATAAATCTTTTCCTCTTTAAGATCCCAACTTTACCCTGTAACCATGTGTGCATGCCCTTAACAGCCTGTAGAAACATAAAACCATAAAACCTACATGATATGAATTCCATGTTCATATGTCCTTTTGCATGCTGTTAAAATCAAGAGAGAAAGAATATCAATTCTATTATGTTTAATCATATTGTTTCTTGCGATTATTCTTTTTACCAATCTTTCTCAAGGGTAAATCAAAAGATAGTGTAGAATCGGTAGAGCAAAAGTCATAGTTGGAGATTATCTTATTCAAACTTGTCTAGTCCAGTAAGTTGAAATTGATGCGATTATGATGTTCATTTTTCTTTATTGTTGGCTTTCTTTTGCTGCAGAAGCATCGGCAAAAGTGCAAATGCAAATTTATGTCACGGCATCCGCACCTCTAATTCAATACGTCGAAAAACTCTTTGTTTCTAGAAACTTGGGAATAGATTGGTGAACGATTGAATTCAGATTGTATAATGTAATTTGCTATTATTAAGTTATATGAGACAATTCATGTATTTATGATTATTAATAATGCATTTACTATAGAGTTTGTTTATATTGTGCAATATTAGATTTTATTGAACCCGATACCATATTATACAACAGCATCAATGCATCATAGTCAGCGACGCGTGGCAAAACACATATGACCGCACATATCAATTTGGTACCTTCTATGTGGGAAACGTGGATGGGTTCAATAGATAATATGACATTTTCCTTAATTAAAGTAAATCAAAATACTAATGGATTCTGTTGAAAATATAACTACATGGAGGATTAAGTCGGAATTTGGCAAGAAAACTGGCGGTTTAATTAAGTTTTTCCACCTTAAAAATATTGTAATTTTTAAGTTCCTAATTTTTTTAAATAAGTGTTTCATAATGGTTTCTTTTGTAATTTTAATTCTGTTTGATTTTTCTAAATATTATGAAAAATTTATTTGGTTCTTTTAAATGTCATTTTTTAATTTGATTCTTATAAATATCATGAATTGTCTATTTGATTTGCTTTAATGAGGAGTTAAATAAAAAATGATGATATTTAATGGGATCAAATAAAAAATAAATGAAAAATATTGCTTCGTAGCAACCATTTTTTTTGGGGAAATTGTTTGAAAAAATTAAAAATAAAGCATCAAATGAAAAACTTGTAAATTTTTTAAGAAAAAAAAATTGAGTAAAAAACTAATCTATAAATATTAGGTCTACTATATTCTGAGCCTCCAGAGATTTTAGTCATGCTTTTTTTGTACTTATTCCTATAATCGCTTTTAATATAATACAGTGCATAAGAAAAAATAAATTTAAAATGAGTGGTATATATATAAAAAAAAATATCTCATTTTTTATTAAGCAAAATATTTTTTTTAATTGTTATAAAATATAACAATTTTCTGTAATCCCTATATTTTGTGCTAATTCTAAATGAATTACATTATATTTAATAAATGATGTAACTAAATCTTAAAAAATTATAATTAACATTTTTATAATAATACAATAAAAATAATGTTAAATGATGGGAAAATATATTTAAACTTTATATAATTCTTATTTTTATTCTAATTCTATTTTTTTTTTCAAATTAAAACCAAGAATAATAATTATATAAAAGTTAAATTAATTTGTTAATTTCTATAATTTTATAAAAAAATATTATATTTTTGTAGTTTAAAATATTTTAAATAAATTTTTACTATTTTAAAATTTTTATAATAAAAATTTTGAACATTAACTGAGTTATACTTTCATTAACTTTTTTAATTACATCTTATAATTTTTTTACAACAAAAAAAAATTAAAATTCGAACTTAAGATCTTACGTAAACTATTTTAATTCTTATGTTACTACATGAATATCATAAATATTTTCAACGCAATAATGATATTATAATCTTTTAGTATGAAGTGATTGGAATTTTTATACAAGAAATTTAATATTATAATTTTCTAAAAAAGAAACTCTTTCTTGCATACAAAATTCTTATAGAAGGTTAATAAATCATTATTCATTACTCTTGATGTATACCATATAAAAGATTTAATATTTTACATCTATGATTCCGTAAAATTTGATTATTAAGCTATTTACACTAATTCTAATATATTTATTATAATAATATTAATATTTAATTAAAAACATATTTAAGAATGATACAATTTAGAATCTTACAATCAAATTATATAATTTTTTTTTACGAAAATATCATTTATTACTGAAATTTAAGATATCATATTATATAATAACAAGTATAATTTGAATATATATTAAATTTATATAAACTCTTAATACATCCATTAACATCATCTACCTATGAGATACTCATTGCTACTTGCTGCACTTCGTGGGACAAGTCTCCAAGTTCCATCCCCAACTTATCCTCCAACTCTTTGAATCACACTAAGCATTCCAACAAAATTTCACCTTGTACATGGTAAAAAGGGTTTTTGAAATATATGGTTGATGTATAAATATTATAATAAAGTATAAAAATTTAATTTATAGTATAACTTATTTATCCATTATAATATGATTGATGTATAGGCAATAATTTCGAAAGTGAAGAAAAAGTTATGATCTAAAATAGATTGTTAACTAAAAATGGTTAATTACGTTTATAATGTTTTGTAAAAATAAAATATTTTTTTTTTTAAAAAAAGATTCATATGTATTTAATTAAAACATGAGAGGTTAATTTATAAATATAAAAAAATGGTTAATGAAAAAAAAATTAAGAGGTAAAAACAATTTATTATTTGGTTAAAAGCAATTGAATGAGAAAGAAATTTGTTTCCAAAATTTTCATAGATTTTATTTTTTTATTTTTGTTTGATTGCATTTGTTTTAAATGAAAGAAAAAAAAAATAAATTTCGTGAGATTTGTAAAAATCTTTTCATCCATCATTTAAGAGGAGAGAAAATTGACCAATGAATCCTCTTCTATGCATAGGAGATTTAGTGCTTTCCCATCTCCAAAATTCACCGTTTCATTAAAGTGACATGGCTAAATGAAAAACATTGATAATATCAATAGAGATGATGTAAAGTGGCCATTCAAGCCAGAAAAAATGCAAAGCGAAAAAAGTCATAGTAGCAACTTATGGAAATGAAAAATCACAGTGTTTTATCATATTTTGCAAACACAAAAATGTAGCAATAACACAATTTTCAAGAATGTCCATTCCTGTTATTTTCTTTCCAAGCTTTTCTTATATTTTCTTCATCTATTTTGACATCATTTGGAAGGATATAACATAAAGAAAAATTTTCCATTACCCACTGTTTATGGGTTTTCAGTTTTGCAATGTTATGCAACTATTGCAACTTCACACATTGTTATATTATGTGCTATTAGAGATTTTAATGATAAGAAAAAAAGTTGAATCTAATGGTATAAAATTATATTTTAATTTTATTATAATTAAAAAAAATACAAACTAATTGTAATATCATTTTTATGTATGTGTTTTGAATGTGACCTTAAGAGCTTGTAAAACAAATATGTTTCTTTAACAACTTGCAAATGAATTTTGAAGGCAACCATCCTTACTATAAGGACTCTTCCACCATGTAAGTATCTGTCATTTTTTATATAAGCATGATTTAAAATATTTATATTGTTTTAAAATGATTTTGGTTTTTGATTTTTCAGGGAAATAAGTGATTCTCCTTTTTATTGGTAAATTTTTTTGATGTGAAGCTTGAAGTGGGACTGGAATTTGAAAGCTTAGAGGCTACTTGGAAGTTCTAGATAGACTATGCAAGAAGAGTTGGATTTATGGCCAAAAAATAATATATTAACAAGAACAAGAAAGATTGTATCTCGATAACAGAAGCTAGATTTGTTTGTTGCAAAGAAGGTAAGCATAAATAAGACAAGATATTTTTTGACTAACTATCTATGGCCTGAGATTAGAATTAATTGTAAAGTAAGGATGAATGGTGTGATGAAAAATGGAAAATTTAGATTGCATGACTTTGTGGAAGAACATAATCATATTCTTCATCTACCAGAAACAACTTATATGTTAGCATCACAATGCAATGTATTTGAAGTTCAAGGTCATGCAATGGGTTTGATGGATGATGTTGGTCTTCAACAAAGAGCATCATTTGTGTTGATGAGTAGGAATGCATGAGGAAGAACTAATCTTGGCCATACTTGCTTGGATCTTAAGAATTATCTTTGAATTAGAAGCCAAAAGAACTTGGTATACAGGGAGGCAGGTTATTATTACAATACTTCTAACAACAATTGTTGGACAATCTTACATTTTAACATTCTTATAAGATGGATTCTGAAGAACAAATAACCAATGTATTTTAGGCTGATACGAGAATGCTTATTGACTATAGTTATTTTGGTGATGTGGTATCTTTTGACATGATATATTGTACTAATAGAGTACATAGACCACTTTTATGTTCTCAGGATTCAATCATTATAGATCAAGGGTGATTTTTGGGTAAAGATGGAAGTGAACAAGGTCTTCCGATAGTGATCTACGATTAACGTATTTAAATCCTATCTTGACTCAATTTGTTTAATAAATAAATAGACTCAAACTTGTTAAAAAACTTTTTTAGATAAACAAGGCAGAGTTAAGTTTACAAAAGAGTTTATTTAGCCTATTTAGAAACTTATTTATATTTATATTATATATTTATATTTATATTTATTTTAATATATTATATTTGTATAGTATTTATTTTAATATATTATACTTATAATATATATATATATATATATATATATATATATATATGTGTGTGTGTGTGTGTATGTTTTAAGCTTATTTAATGACCTTTTTATCTTGTAGACTTTAAGCTTCCAAGCCTTTTTAATGAATCATTTAAATAGACTTTAAACCTATTTATTGACATTTCTTTGGAATGTAGACTTTTAAACAAATTCATAAGCCTTGTAGGCTTTAAATCAAACCATATCTTGACAAAAATAAAGTCTTTAACAGGTAACAGACCCAAACTTAGATCTCAAAATTTTTAAATAGGCCAAATTTGAACACTTAAAGTCTAACTCGGCTTGACCTATTTCTATTTCTATTTTTTGGGGCTTCACTAATGCATGATGAAACTTTAGAGTCATTCAAATGGTTATTTGAAACTTTCTTAGAGGTTGATAGGAAAAAAAGGTCTCAAACAATTTTTATCCATAAGACTAGACAATGGCTAAAACATTGCATGAGATAATGCTTGATACTTGTCGCGTTTTATGTACATGACATTTGATGCAAAATGGAATGAAACATTTAGGAAACTTGATTAAGAATGAGGATAATTTTCTAAGTGACTTTAAGGCATGCATGTTTCAATACATAGAAGAAATAGAATTTTGAGGTGACTTAGAGTAGCTTGCTTACAAGATATGATGTGTATGATAACTTGTGGTTGATGTCAATCTACAATTTAAAAAATGGACTGCTTGTTACATGAAAAAAAACTTTCACATTAGCCATGCGAAGCACCTAATTTAATGAAAGTTTCAATTCATCATTCAAGATTTTCATGAAACCAAACTTGGACATCATTCAATTCTTCAATCACTTTGAAAGTGTGGTAGAGGAAAAACGGTACAATGAGTTGAAACATGAGTTTGAGTCATGACAAAAAAAAATACCAAGATTTAAATGTAGTTTTCTCCTATGTTGCATCATCTTTCACAAATTTACACTTCCATTATTTTTTAGTTATTCCAAAAAGAATATGATTTACACTCAACTTCTTATATAAAGAATAGAAATAAAACTTAGGAATTGCGTGGATACACCATTTGACAATATCACCAAACTAGAGAATAATATAGTTTCATTTGATCCTAATGACAAGTCAATTTCTTGTAATTGTAGGATGTTTTAAACTTTTAGTATTCTACGTTGTCATGCAAATGTTAGATTAGTGTTTGATCAATATATTTTAAAAATATGGACAAAAGAAATAAAAAATGGTATTGTATATGATGTGGGGGAAATGAAATTGAAGGAGATGTTAAGTTAGCTACTACACAACGATACAAACAAATATGTTCTAAACTCATCAGGATAACAACCGAAACATCTACTAGTAAAGAAGCTTTCTTGTTCTTAAACAAAGTTGTTGATGAGTAGAGCAACCATATAAAGAAAAGAATACTGAAAGTAAAAACCTAAGTGTGGATAATGATACATGTGATATAAGAGTGAACGCAAGTGAAAATAAAAACATGACATAAGTAAACAAATTTAAGAAATAAGATGGTAGAAAGAGTAAGAAATGCCCAAAGGGTTGGGTTGAAAATCAATCAAATAAGAAAAAAAAAGTCAAGTAAGAAAACAAGAGCTCCAAGTCCCATTATTTCTCAAAGTCAACAACAAGTTATGGTAATGTAACTTTATATTTGTAACTAAACTGTTATTGTATTTCTTTATATCTTGCATAATTCACAATTTTATGTTTTACTTATAAGATAATGAAGTTGCTTTAAGTCAAATGCGATCTAGACTATCTTTTTCAATGACTCCAACAACTTGTGACCATCCTTAAACATTTGAGAAACAAATTAGTTATATTGGATTATTCCTAAAAATAATATATGTAGTATACTAAATAGTTTTTTTTTATTTCATAATAATTTTGATGTTTTAACATCACACTTCTTGTAATTTAGGCACTTCTAGACCATCCTGCATAATCATTTGAAGCATAATTTCTTTGTGGTGATATTAAAAATCTTAGCAATTAAGATGACTGGCCAACATGTGCATCAACAAAGATTATTGCTTAGATGAGTTAAGAAAGCTGTCAAAGTGCACTCCACACTAAAACAATCATAACTTTTGAGACAACAATGATTGTATTTCATTGAAATATTCATGAATACATTGTATTGAAATTTTGAAAATAATTTAATATGAAGAATACATTTGCTTTAGTCTATGATCTAATTTGTTGCTTTGTACTTAATTATAATTGTATTTATTTAGCTACAAAGACTACATTTGCTTACACGATGTTGCATATTCAAAATACTCCTTGGCCAGTGAAGATGGTCAACCTTGCTATAAATGTGAACCATGGTTGTCAAACTAACTTACTCACAAATGAAGCCTCTTTACTTCATGACTATAAAAATATTTTCAATTTCTTCAATTATTAGCATCTATGGATTCATCTTAACCAAGGTAACCTTAACAAACTCCTAATCTTTAAATGAAAAAGACAAATCATACTTCCTCCTTCACATGAATCTAAACAAATAAACTAACAAACAATCATAATCATAAATGATAGCAGTGTTGGAAAGCACAAGTTTTACAATTTTGCTTCCTTAACTTATGCGTAATTGTTTAGGAGTGTCCTTAAACTATATAAAACCTAATGACTCTACATGTTAAAAAGATAGATAGTGTGGTTTCATTACTTTTTTTACTTGTATGTATAGTTATTTGAATGGTAGAGTAGTTCACTGTGATGAAAAACAATTATTGTCACTAAAATGATACGATTTGTGTAATAAGGAAATATTAAACAAAGGGGAATATAGTTCGATACAAGCACAAGTTGACATGAATTTAGAAAGTATCGGTTTCATGTTTCTAATAATGTTTCAGAAAGGTAATACTTCAATTTGTCAAAATTTGATATGCAGCATCTCCAACTTCATCTTGTCAAGTTATATAAAAAGGTTGGTCAGAGATTGAGAGATGAGAATGAGGGAGGAAAATGTGAAATAGAAAATAAGGGGCAAAGGTTGAAACTTCATATTTTTAAGATTTCTAATGTTGGATCATTAAAGAAATTTTATATGAGTAGGTTTAAAGATGTCAATAAATATTGAACATGCAGCAAATTATGCAACAAAATATTAACTTTTTTTAATGAAGAAGTAACTTAGTAGATATTACTAGGACAAAAGTGTAATTAATTGGAATGAAAAGACAAAGGACTTTAGACGATTAGAAATTAGAAAAAAAAATCAATTAAGGCTAATTTGTTAGATAAATAAACAATAGGAAGTAAGCATGGGGGATCATTCTGGAAATTGTACTTTGGAGAGAACCGAGCAAGTGTGGAATTGTGAAAGGGGAATCCTTTGGAGGAATGGTTTTTCATTTTGTTCTGTTCATTTTTAGTTGAGCAATTAAATCATTCTTTTTTTTTTATTTCCACAATCAATTTCTAAGAAATAAACAATGATAGTATATAGAAATTGAAATTCTTATATCATAAATATTCAAATATAAATAATTAGTGTACATATGAAACTAAAAACACATATTGAAATTTTATGTTGAATATTTTTTAATTTAAATTTAAAGTATGCATACAAGGGATACATTTTGGATATGTAAGATTGGGATTATATTTATTATTTTTATTAGCCATACATTTATACTACATTACATGCTAAGTTCAAATTCTAAGTAGGCTTACCTATTATGGGTTTACACTAAATATAAGAGATGGACTTGCAAGTAGTCCACATGTCAAGACTAAGTGTTTATTTTCCTTTGTTCACCTTATCCTACCCTTCCATGTCAAGACTAAGTGTTTATTTTCCTTTGTTCACCTTATCCTACCATTTCACATAAGCTAAAGTAATATAAAGAATCATTACTAATAAATTATATTATTTGAAATATATTCTAAATTCAAATGGTACTCACCAACATTAACATCAAGTGGAGTACTCTGTTTTGTTTAGGAAGAAGAATTTTTTTAAATTTTGAAGAAAATTGACATTATTTATTTTTATTAATCTTCTTTTCATCACTTATCTTTAAGTTATTATTTAAGTTCCTTAACTCTCTGTTATTCCTTTCTAAATCTTGCAAATTTAAATGTTTGAATGAGAAGGATATATATTTTATTTAGGATTAAGTTAAATAAGAAAACAAGAAAAAAAGATAATGAAATGATTTTAGGAGCAATATGAAACTCATAAATGAATCCAATTTTAGTAGTAAGTTTTGTACTTTATCTTTTAACTTCAAGTTGAACTCAACCACCATGGTTGAAAGGAAAATATCCTGTACTCATTAGCTAGTTAAAACCTATTAAAATATAATGGTTTTGCCTTAATTTCAATAAATACGGTTGATATCAACACTTCTCGTTTAACTATGACACTTTAATGAAATGAAAAAAATTTATTTTTTTATTTTTTTATTTTAAGATTATCAAATATTTTTTAAAAATAAAAAAGTAAAAATTATATTAACAAAAAATATAGCAAAAAATTAAATTCTTTTTAAAATTAATTTTTTTAAAATTTATATAAATGAAAATTTATATTACTATTATTTTTTTATTTATATAATAAATAAAAATTTTATTTTTTTTAGTTTTTTTTCTTTCTTATATTTTTATCTACTAAAAAATTTATTTTTTATTTTCCTTTTTTTTTTTCTAAATCATTCAAACAAAACACAAAAGAAGGATGTATGCTGGAAACTCAGCTTGGAAGAAACAGTCTATAAACCTAGACAAAAAGAAAGGAAAACACGAGTGCCTCCCACAAAACCACCAAGAACAAGGAGTGAGTCCCTCTGTTTTAGTTTCTTCCTCCATAGGCTCTACGAATGCATCATATTGATATTTCCCCTTCAAATCCCTAATTCAATTCAAATTCAACACAAAGTCACAAACCCACTCATTCTTCCGACAGAATGGAGGATTCCGAGGGAGGCCTTAGCTTCGATTTCGAGGGCGGTCTCGACGCCCCTCCCGCCGCCACCGCCGTCGCTGCCTCTGCTTCCGGACCGCTCGTCCAGCACGACTCCTCTGCTGCCGCTTCCGCCGTAGCCAACGGAGCCTCCACCGTCGCCGCTCCCTCCGTAGCGGACCCCGCGGCCGGCAACGTCCCCGGACGACGGAGCTTTCGGCAGACAGTATGCCGGCACTGGCTTCGGAGCCTGTGCATGAAGGGCGACGCGTGCGGATTCTTGCACCAGTACGACAAGGCGCGGATGCCAGTGTGCCGGTTTTTCAGGCTCTACGGGGAGTGCCGAGAACAGGATTGCGTGTATAAGCACACCAATGAAGACATCAAGGAGTGTAACATGTATGTGATGTGATGATTGATTCTCAGTCTTGAGTTTTGGTTGTTGGTGATTGTTTATTGTTTGTTTGAGCTGTATCGTGTTTGATTGCGAGTTCTGCTGTAATAAATTTCGTGTTCTTAAGTTGTTTGGCTTGAAGGCTTCTTGTTTGTCCATGCTCTTAACTGCATAATTACGATTTGCGGGATGAATTATACTGCACTAGGACTATTTGATTAGATGGAACGAGTGATATTTTTATAGGTTTATTTAAACTGATAGATGGAGTCTTGGAAAGTAGTGAAATACAAAGAGATCAAATGTTCAGTACTTCTGTTCTTTTTGGTTGATAAGATGAATGGACTCTAGCTTTTACTTTCATTATGTGATGCTTTCTAGCTGCTGGACTGTTTGGAAACATGTGATCTGAGCAGTAGGTTGGCCACGACAGCAGGAGATTCATGATTCATTTCAGGGGTTTTGGGAGAAGAGAGATGAGTAAGATTCTGTGGAGTTGTGCTGTGTTTGTGATAATTGGATGATGGTGTATTTCTCCGGAGGGAAATCAGTTTTTGAAAAGAAGATTCTGCTTTATTTTGTTATTGATGTAGCTTTACTTCTAGGCATCATTATGATGTTCTGGTAATGAAGTTTTACAGGGAGCTGTATTCTTTGATGGATATTCAAAGAGATTTGAAGGATTTATTGGTTAATTGTGCTTGGATTGGGTTATTTTTGGTGTCCTCTTGATAGGGTCCCACCAGTCACAAGGGTGTACTTGAGGAGAAAATTACAGAATGTAGAGGATAATTCTGCATACCATTCTGTTATGAGGGGAGGTGGGTGAGATGGCAGAGAGAGAATAAGTGGGTGTAGGGATTGATAATTCAGTTGTGAGGGAATTGTTGTTAAATACCAAAAAGGGTGTGAAGGTAGGCAGGCGGACATTTGGGTTAGGCTCTTGGGTGAGGGAGGACACTCATTAACTGTCCATTTCTCTTTTGTTTCTTTCACTGCTGTATTCGTTTTCCCCTTTCTTCACTGATATTTAGCTAAACATTATCCTGTTCTTCAATTTCCTAAATCTTTTTTTCTTGAGTTCTATCACCTCTTCTTTGCCTTTTAGAGATTTCTCTGGGAGGATTTGCTATTATGTTGTTATTTCATTTATGCATTATTTACTCCATTCTTTTGTAAACAGTTTTATTCTTTTGTCAGATAAAAATGTTTTTGTTCTATTGGTTTAGTTCCATTTAGTCCAGTTTTAACTTCTTTGCTTAACGTAAGATTATCAAATTGTATGTTTATGATTTTAAATTTTCTGCATCTGCAGGTACAAGTTGGGATTTTGTCCTAATGGGCCTGATTGCCGATATAGGCATGCAAAATCTCCTGGACCTCCACCTCCTGTCGAAGAGGTCCTTCAAAAGATCCAACATTTATATTCGTACAACTATAACTCCTCTAACAAATTTTTCCAACAAAGGGGTTCTAACTATAATCAACAAGTTGAAAAATCCCAACCTCCTCAAGGAATTAATTCTACAAACCAAGGTGTGGCTGCAAAACCATTACCAGCAGAGTCAGGAAATGTCCAGCAGCAGCAGCAAGTTCAACTATCTCAGCAACAGGTCAGCCAGAACCAAGTGCAAAATCCTGCTAATGGCCAGCCTAATCAAGCCAATAGAACTGCTACCCCTTTACCTCAAGGAATATCTAGGTGTGTTCAGAGTCTTGTAGTTTTCAATTGAGCCATGTAAAATCTGTTATGAGTGTGTTTACCATTACATAAATACTGAAAGCAGGGTACATATTTAATTATTGTTTGTTTGGTAGATTATACCATCATTTGCCGAATGTAACTAGTTTCTCTTAAAAATTACTGCTGTCTCTTTGGCAGTTTACACTTACATTTCATGCTGTACAATTTTGGCTGTTTACACACATGTTTTATTTTATTTCTTGCATTTTCTTTTTATTTTACCACTAATTGACTTTGAAGCATTTAAAGTTAATTGGATGAACCATACATAGTCCTTATTTTAGTTTGCTAGTTCATCATGGAAATATGAGAGCCCAACAAGCTAAGCATCAAGTTCTTCACTACTTAATGTTCAAACTTGTCATGCTATTATTATAAATTACCTGAATACAGGTTGACTCATCATGTACCTACAAAGTGAGGAAAAGAAATAGAAAGAAAGAAGTTCTTAACAGCAGTGAATGTTTGTTGGTGTATGAGAGGAGAGAAGGGGAAGAGAAAATTGGGGCAAGGATAAAAATGTGATGAAATAAGTAAAAGAGTGGAGAAATTAGACTTAGAAGAATTGAGATAAAATTGTG
Organism: Canavalia gladiata; assembly: GCA_037954105.1. Classification (NCBI taxonomy): domain Eukaryota; kingdom Viridiplantae; phylum Streptophyta; class Magnoliopsida; order Fabales; family Fabaceae; genus Canavalia; species Canavalia gladiata. Next base: position 52,998,742 of record CM075662.1, read on the forward strand.
TGTTCTGCTCCTGGAGAATTCTTCATTATATAAGGTTTAATGCAACCTAATTATGAGACCTATGTAACCACTACACTATTGAATACAGAAATATTTCATAGCTATACATTTACAACTATAATTGCTGGATTTGAAAAAACAACCTGCTTATTTAAAAGGACTTATACAAATCATGGCAATAAGGACCAGCTGATACCCAAATCTCTTTGACAACCCCCTGAAATTGAAGCTTGGAAGTCAACAAGCATCAATTTGCTAAGTAGTAAGTTATGTCACTTACAAGTCATGGATTTGGTAAAGATGTCTATTATCTGTAGATCTGTTGAACTAAGGGAAAGGGAAATAACATGACAATCATATGATTTCCAAATAGAGTGTCAATGAACCTGTCTATGTTTTGTGCGTTTGTGGTAATACTGTATTAGATGCAATTTGGATGACACTTGTGTTGTGAGCATGTAAAGGAGTTGGTTCAACCAGACAAAAACCAAGTTTGTGAAGAGACAATGCAACCAAATCTCTCAGAGCATGCAATTAGACATTGCACGTTATTCTGCTGTAGTTAATGACTTAAAGATTGAATCCAGTTTTTTGCATTTCCAAGAAATGGGAGCTTCACCAAAGAACTTGCACCCAACAACCAACCTATAATAGACCTTCAAGTGTTTAGGCAGCCAACCCAATCAGTGTCATTGTAAGCTTGTAGCTGTGGTATTGAGCCATTAGGATGATGTGTTGCACCTTAAAAAATGGAGATGCTGATGTGATTGCATGAACTTCCATTGGGGTGTCAACACAAGTTTTGTTTTGTAGACCAGCTAACTCAGTTAGATCTTGAATGTACTTCTGTTGGGGGAAAAAATTCCTTGAAGTTGATAATGCACCTCAAACCTTGAGAAGTAGGTGAAGCTGCCAAACCAAGATCTTTTATGTGAAAAGTAGAGTATAGCCAGGGCTGAATTGTAGCAATGCCTTATACTTGAACTGGAAACCATAATGTCATATGCATATACTAGTAGAACCACCATGCCCTTAGATGTTCTTTGTATGAAAAGAGATAGGTTATACTGACTGTGTGTGAAAGAAGTCTAAGAAGTTTTGGATTGGAATTCTTCAAAGCATAGTTGCAATGGTTGCTTCAAGCCATATCAAGATGTTTTGAGTTTGCAAACTACATTTGGAACAAACATTGCATACTAGTGAGAATTTTGATGTGAACTTCCTCTTTGAGATCACCATGAAAGAATGCATTCTTTACATCCATTTAATATAGTAGCTATGATTAAGATCTACTTCAATAGTTGTCAGCACTCTTGTGCCATGGCCTGTTTATCAAAAGAAGGAACAAGGTAGCTATCAAGGAATCAGGTTAGTTCGTACCCAACTTTTCTAGAGGCTTACAAACTCTATTATTGCATTTAAGGGTGAGTGGTGTATTAGGATCATTAGCAGGGGAGAATCTTGATGGGCCCCTGAAAGGTGGACAAGGATGTCTTTGATACACCACAAGTTCAGGGGGCTGTTCTCTTGTGGGATTAGTAAAAAATGGCAGAACAAATATTGAAGGATATTGACAGCGACGATGATGAGAGAAAAATATTGATTTTCTTGAATATGACATTTTTAGATACTCAAATCCAAGAGGAACTGAACTAAGATTATAACCCAACCTTTTGGTGAATCAAATACCCAAACAAAGCTCACTTGATTAAGCTGCCAAGTGTCAACTTTGTCCATTCTTGGGGTGAGAGATGAACATAACACAATCAAAGACGCAGAGTTGAGAATAAGTAGGTGGGTGACCAAAAAGTTGTTGACAATGAGAGGGCAACTTGGGGTAGACAGCTGTAGAAAGAAAGAGCTTCACACAAAAAACAATACTGCACAAGATTCCAGCAAGAACTTGAACAACATCAGGGGGGTGGCAGTTTTTCTCTTTCTACTACCCCATTTTCCTGTGGGGTTGAAGCATAGAATCTTGGAGAAATAATTCCAGCTTTTGTGGAGGATTCCTGAAATAAATAAGAAGTGTATTCTCATCCATTGTTAGATTGAAGAATTTGGATTGTTGTGAAAAATTGATTATGAATATATGCATGAAAAGCAGGGAGCACTTTAGCTTTGACATGCAAATAATAAATCCATGGAAACAACTACAGTTGTTAGTAAAAGTGAAAAAGTTCAAATTAGCACAGGAAGTGATAGGTGATGTGGTGTCATCCCCAAACATCATTATGTATTGGATTAAAAGGTTCTTTGACATTGGATATATGATTTGGAAGAGGAAAACTTTTACTTTTGCCATGTTTACTACAATTGCAATCAAATTGAACATCAAGAAGTGATGGTGACTCTATTCCCTAGAAAACCATATTTCACTATATCATGACCAAGGCCTTTATGCAATGTGTGGAAATCAACATGGGCAGAAATACCAGTAGCCAAGGATGAACTTGGAGAGTGAATTTGTTGTAAGGGGAATAGATGTCTGATCGTAGGCCCTTCACGATCATCTTACCTGATTGTTGATCCTGCACAAGACAACCAGATTGGGAGAATTCTACCTGACAGTTATTGTTAACTAGTTGACCAACAGAAATAAGATTGGTGATTTGACCAGGGGAGACAAACACCTTACTTAGAGTGGAAGAAGTACTACAAGTGACTGCAATGGACAAATGATTTCCATCAATTGTTTGAATTTTTAGATTTCCAAATTATGGGTTTGCATTGGTAAGAAAAATATGTGCTGCATGTCATATGATTAGAAGCTCTAGAACTAAAGTACCAAGGAGAAGCTTTGGGTTAGATTTTATATGATATGTCTAAAGTAGAAAAAGCAAAAAGGATCATTTGTAAAGCCCTTTTAAGGGTTTGGTGCAGGCGCATGGAGAGGCAGAGTTGCTGTATCTGCTGAACTATTGACACTAGAAGAATCAACTAAGGCTGCAAAAACTGTTGTGGATTTTTTGGAGGATGGGTGGGACTATGACTGTCGTTTATGTTAGAATATATAGTTAATACAAACTGTAGCTTATAGTCTTCTCTAGAATGTACACTTTTCTGTTAGTTAGTTACAACAGATTCTGTTCCAGCAATAACTATAGGAACACATAAATTCATTGCCCATCACTGAATGAGGTTAATACATTATGATGTACTGGTCCAGAAATTAAAAGATGGATAACTTTTCATTAGGGGCTTGTGTTCTAATTTTGAGTCACTACTTTCTCACTTGTATGAATTTCACTAATATACTTCTCCATTAAAACCTTAGGTATTTTATTGTTAAAAGTTGCAATCGTGAAAATTTGGAGTTATCTGTACAACAAGGAGTATGGGCAACTCAAAGGAGCAATGAATCCAAACTAAACGAAGCATTTGACTCTGTGGAAAATGTGATATTAATTTTCTCAGTCAACCGTACTCGACATTTCCAGGTATGTTTTGTATTAAGTCGCCCACTTGACTAGGTTTGTTAAATTTTATGGGTTTAGGCCAGGGTTTCTTTACTATCTAATTGACTCTGGAAATGATGACATTCAGCACCTCTTTAAAATGTACCATGCTGCTAAATTAATTTTATTTGATTACTAGCATTCTACGTGATAGATATGAATCTTGGGGACTTACTATAGGTTCAATTCTTGGCTAAGAAATCCCTCGTTAGTGTCAGCATCAATAAATTTTCTCAGTCAGTAACTATTAAAAATAATCTGGGAAATTTTCATATTTAATATTATGATTGAACCATGTTGCCTCCCTGGCACCCATGTTTTAAATCTTTGACACCCTCTTAGTATAAGCCTGTAAGGTATGTAAGTACGTTAATGAAACTGTTGATGAGGTTGTTACAGCTTTTTGATAGTTAGAAACCTAAAAAAATTGATGGTAATCATGGCCTGTTTGGTATTACTTATTTTGGGATGCTTTTGGCCATTATATCTCTTTGAATTTTCTATGGGACATCAAGTTCTCTGCAGATACCGTTTGCAATATATCTAAAAAATTGCTTGCTTTGACTTGGAGACTTTTAGAAATGGATTAATGATTGATTTTAGAAACTGCTAGCACTTTTAATATTGTCTATAAAAGAATCATGAGTTTTATTTTAGCTTAATGCGAAGGATAAAAATCACAGCTCTTTCTCTATCAAACAAATTTCTGTTTTCAGTAGTTTCTCGACATTTAATCAACTGCAGATGTTCATGTAGCACTGTTTATTTAATTATTCTCTTAATGGAAACGTCTCATAATAGTTCTTTATGAGAATTAGAAATAACTTGCTAAACTTATCTTTTAAATGCTCAAAGTAAGTAAATCATAAGGGATTAGTGGTAGAAATGGGGAGATAATCAATGCTGCTTCTTTAATTTGTTATGATGTTTAAATTTACTGTTTTAGGCATAAAGAAACATGTTAACCCAACTAATATTATATTACTGCTTGCTTGTTAATTGGTCTTTTGCTGAGAATTTAATTCCACAAGAGGGATAGTCGTATAATTTTCAAATCTGCATTATGTTACTTGATACGTTACTTGAATCATTTATCAAGTGCATGTTGGTTTTAATTTATTTTAGACAAATAGTTGCCTATTTCTTTTGGCTTTCTGAGAGAGATTTTGAAAAACAAGCAATTTGTAACTTTTTTATCACTAAGTTAATCAAATACTGCCGATCAGCTAAATGTTTTTTTATTTATGAAATGAGAAAGAACCCTTGGATGGATTTTCTTTGGCTGCAGCAAAGCCAGTGAACTTGATGCTATCTAATTTTTGGCAGGGTTGTGCAAAGATGACCTCCAGAATTGGTGGTTCTGTTGCTGGGGGGAACTGGAAGTATGCTCACGGAACTGCACATTATGGGCGAAATTTCAGTGTTAAATGGTTGAAGGTATAAAACTCCTCCAACAATTCCCATGAATTACTTTATGTGAGGGCTAGCAATAGTCTTGCAGGTGAAACCCAACACCTCAGAAACATACTTGAAGGACAGTAGCCAAAAGAAACTAAAATTACAAATTGCTGTGCTAGAGAAATTTTTAAGCATTTTTAGTTGCAGTGCAATATAATATTTGGAGTGGTCCCTGTGTCGTTTATAATGAGCAGTTGCTTGTATACTGTGGAGAGACTCCTAGTGACGCTTTTTAAAGTGTAGGGTGCAAGATGTTAGATTTTGTGGAGTAGTTGCATGAACTTGCATCTATATTGGAGTGGAATTCAAGAACTTAACTTGGTTCTTGAATCTGAAGATTTTTATTGGTGTAAACAATATTTATATACATGAGAATGAAATCAATAATGGGATCCTTCTCTAAACTTTAGGGATTAGAATCAACTAATGAAAAAACTATGAACCTAGGAAAAAATAAAAGAACATTAGGGTTTGTTTGAATAGTGTTTTTATGTTTTTAAAAAATAAGAGAACAGATTGTTTTGATAATGTTTTTTTCATTTGGTTGTAAATGTTTTTAAAAACAAGAAAATTAGAACATGTAAAATATGTTTTAAAGTGTTTTCTTGTTTTTTGGTGGTAATTTTGTAATATAATTTAAATTTTAATCTATTTTTTACTTTTGTCAATATGAGACAAGGGCAGTAAATACCACCTAAAGGGATGAGAATGAGATTTGGTTGTGATAGATGGTTGGTTGGTATTAGTTCCTATAAAATTAATAATAATCAAACAATTTTTTTTCACTTTTCTTATCTACAAAATTATTCTTAAAAAATGTTTTTAAAAATAGTTTTAAAAAACAAAAAGAACTGAACATTTTCAAACAAGCCCTTAATATCTGAATAAGGATAGCTTACCCATGTTAGTAGATATCTTCATTAAGTCTCTTCAAAGACCAAGGATAGCTTACATATGTGGCAGGCTTGATGCATACGATCTATATGTTCTAGCTTGCAGGGGAGTGTTGAGATATCACGAAGATTACAGAGATATGAAATTGATTTAGTTTAATTTTTCCTTTTATATCACATTTGTGTATTTGTGTACTAGCCTATTTTTAGAAAACTTACCACATATTATGTAATTAGGATTATAATCCAGATTTAACTTTGATACTTTCTTTCTTTCCAGCTTTTCCTTGTATACCTATTAATTCATGTACCCTTTGTATAGTGTAATCAGAATAAGCATATTTTTCAGCAAGTCTCAAGTGGTTGTAATAGATGGTTAGTTGGTATCGGTTCCTAAAACTGTTTTTAAAAAAGTCAATGATAATCAAACAATTTCTTCCCTTTTCTTATCTATAAAATTATTCTTAAAAATTGTTTTATAAACAGTTTTAAAAAACAAAAAACTAAACATTTTCAAACAAGCCCTTATTATCTGAATAATACCAATCATAATCAGCACTGCCCTTCAAGCTAGACCGTATACTTCATATGCATCTAGCTTGTTACAAATGCATGTTACTCTAGGAGGCCACAATGATTTAGTGAAGATATCGGCTAGCTGATCCTTGGAGAAAACAGGGGAAATGTTGATGATTCTGGAGAGTATCTTTTCTCTCAGGAAATCACAATCAACTTCTATGTGATTAGTCTTAAGAAAAAATGGATTCAGGGAAAGGTACAAGGCTGGCTATTTATCACACACTATAGCCCATGTTGGTGTTGACCTGGAGTTGTTTCTGATTGTTGGCTTTGTTAATGCTTGTCTTAGCATCAGCTACTGGGAGAAATTTGTACATGTACCAGTATTGGAAACTGCAAAATGATATATGAAAAATTTCTGTGCATTCAATAATCTCTCTAATTGCATTTCTTATTTGCAGCTATGTGAACTGTCATTCCACAAAACTCGCCATTTAAGGAATCCATACAATGAGAACTTACCTGTTAAGGTATTACCTTTTCCATTTCTCTGATCTAATTTAATGCTTGATGAGAGTTGTTTTCTTGCTTTACTCTTGACTTGCTACGCTTGTATTTTACTGAGGGGTTCTTTTTTACTGAAAAAATTGTGTTTTGAAGTTGCTTGTTTCTTGAACATGTCAAGGATTGAATCACTGGCTGTTGATATGATCCATATGATGATGTTAGTTGGTCCACATCCCCCTCAGCTATACTTTGAATTTGACCTTACTTTCTTGGTTAATGTTTTATCTTTTGCTACATTGGTTCTTTTGAGTAGCCTTTCTGCATCATCATTCATTAGGGAATCCTAGACCTTTGGTACCGAACATAATATATCAATAGGCACAGGCATCACTTTTGACCATTGGTAGGATATCCTTAACTGCTTGGCATTTGACAAGTGAGAGTTGATCTATATCTGGCCACAGCTGTCAGTCCGCAACATCAAACAGCTTCCTAATGATGAGACATAATGTTGATTTCTAGCTACACATTGTGGACACTAAAATTAGGTATTCATCTTTGGTTTAGATCTTTATGGTGCCATATTACAGAAAATAGTATTGATATGTAGACAATGACAAGACCAGGAACTGACTATTTTTGACAGCTCCTGAATTTTATGTCTACTCTAGAATTTGAAGATATGCCATTTGAAGTTATATTTGTGTAGATGTTGCTTGTTCTGTCTGGAGAAAATGGGATATATTTTCAAATCATTGAACCATATTTACTCTCAGATATTAGCAGTATACATGTATTGGTTGTTTTTCTCATTCTTTCATGTTTATCACCAAACTTTACATCCTATTTTTGAGTTGTATGGTACTCCTGTTCATTACTTAAAGTCTGACTGGAGTATGATTATTATTAGATATGAAATGCAGCCATTTATGAGCATTCAACTAGAAACTTAAGCTTTTGGATGAGTTAGTACATGATGAGTACTACATTCTTTGTATATAATTGCAGATAAGCAGAGATTGTCAGGAGCTGGAGCCATCTATTGGAGAGCAGCTGGCATCCTTGCTTTATCTTGAGCCAGATAGTGAACTTATGGTATGTTCTTTTAGTCATCATCTTGTTTTTGTTAATAGAAACTGATAATCATGATGTTCAAATGGGACAAAAGCAAAATGCGTTTGTTTCTTACAGTGAAAATTTGACTCTGGATTAGTATGATATTTGTTTTACCTGACATATGATGAAACCTTGTTTCTTAGGAATTTTTAAACATGATTGTTAGGATGGTGTGGATAATCTTATGTAGTAAGAAGTCCTTGAAAAGACACATGATGGCATCATCTCAATTCTGTCCGGCAGACTCATTAAGCCTGGTTCAAAGATGCTACATTAGTCACATGTTGTCTAAACTGTCAATTTTGAATGGTGAGGGGAGAGAGAGAGCCAACAAAAATAATGATGAAATAAAAGCTCATAGGTATCTTTGTTTAGTTTGAGTGCTTTACCTTGTAAGAAATCTATGGGGAACCTCTTATATGGAAATTTAGAAAAAGGATTGTCCTGAGTCTCCTTAAAAGTTAGCTAATTTCTCAGATATTGATCAACTCTCAAGTCGAAAATACTAACCTTAATGTGAAGTGTCAAGGGGCAACATACAGTACCATAACATTATAGTCGAGAGCTTTCTTTCTCAGTTCTTGTGGATCAAATATTCTCTTCTATGAGCATCGGCATTGAAATTTCAGGGATCAGATAGAAATTAGATAAAAGTAAAAGATAGAAAGGTAAAAATCTAAATATATTTTTGAATTAAACTGAACAATTAAATGATTAAATTACTCTGTAGGTTCTCATAGTTTTACTAAATTTTAAAATAGGTCCCAACAATTTAAAAGATTTTAGCTAAATCATATACTTAAACATTTTTCAAAATAGATCCCCTGCTTTCTCAATAGATCCTTGTTGGCTGATGGCTATTTTAGGGACTTCATCATAGAGTTTAATGATTTGCAGGGATCTGCTTGAAAACTTAAACAATAGGGACTTGTTTAAAGCTCTTTTAAAGTATAGGTCATCTTTAAAGTCTTCTTACATATGGACAAGTTTGTGCAGTAATCCTTGCCCCATTGTACATGTTTTTTACAACGGGAATGAATGTGATACCATTTGCTGTATAGAGCATTTTTCAAGATTTCTTGTTTAACAATCTTCAAGTAACTTACTTTTGATGTTTCATTTTACTTATAACAGTTTACTAGCATGTAGTGTGTGCAGGTCCCAGTTGGGTTGGGGGAAAATAAGGCATGTTCAAACCTGCTAAAATCAAGAGCTTGGACTTTGCAATAATTTGTTATTTATTAAGCATAATAGTTATCTATCAAGAGTTTGCGATTTTAGTAGATGGATGTGGGAAAGTTAAACTTCAGTATTGGCTTCAATGTTTTGAGAATTGGATTAATCTTGGCCTGCTTATATTTACAGGCTATCTCGGTTGCAGCAGAGTCTAAACGGGAAGAAGAGAAAGCAAAAGGAGTGAATCCTGATAATGGAGCAGAAAATCCAGATATTGTCCCGTTTGAAGACAATGAAGAAGAGGAAGAAGAAGAAAGTGATGAAGAGGAGGAGAGCTTTGGTCATGCTGTAGTACCAGCTGGTCAAGGTAGAGGTAGGGGCAGAGGTATGATGTGGCCACCCCATATGCCTCTTGGGCGTGGAGCCAGACCCATCCCTGGAATGCAGGGTTTTAACCCTGTAATGATGGGCGATGGCTTATCCTATGGGCCTGTTGCACCTGATGGTTTTGGTATGCCAGATCTTTTTGGTGTAGGACCCCGAGCTTTTGCTCCTTATGGTCCTAGGTTCTCCGGTGATTTTGCCGGTCCTCCAGCAGCCATGATGTTTCGTGGGCGACCCTCTCAACCTGGGATGTTTCCTGGAGGTGGGTTTGGGATGATGATGAATCCTGGACGTGCTCCCTTTATGGGAGGGATGGGGGTTGCAGGTGCAAATCCACCAAGAGCTGGTAGACCAGTTAATATGGCTCCAATGTTTCCACCACCTCCACCCCTACCTCAGAATACAAACCGTATTGCCAAAAGAGATCAAAGAACTAATGATCGGAATGATAGGTATGGTTCAGGATCAGACCAGGGTAAGAGTCAAGACATGCTCAGTCAAAGCGGTGGACCTGAGGATGATATGCAGTATCAGCAAGGATATAAAGCGAACCAGGATGATCAGTATCCTGCTGTGAACAACTTCAGGAATGACGATAGTGAAAGTGAGGATGAGGCACCTAGGCGGTCAAGACATGGAGAGGGGAAAAAGAAAAGGCGTGGCCCAGAAGATGTTAACACAAGCTCTAATCATTAGATCATGCTTTCACCAAACACTACATATTGATGACCCACTAACCAGGATGCCAGTTTTCAATGCCTTTTTATTCTCGTCAGATTACTTGGTAAAAGTTTTTTTTTACCCTTCTTTTTAAGAGACCTGGGGACTGGGTTGCTTCAGGAAAGAATTAAAATTCTGTTCATTGGTCATAATTTTTACATGAGTCATTGGATATATAATTTGAGTGTATCAGGATCAAGATGGTAATCGGTAGGCTCCATTTATGTACACCTATGTATTTGTAAAGGGGTTGTAACATTCGACTTTTCAATGAAAAAGGTGGGATGATTTGTACCTTGCCAAGCATTTCGTTTGTGGCACTGGGTAAGGTCCAATTGTATCTGGATAATAGCAGTTGTCTAACTGGTAAATGTCTTTAATCTATAACTATCATTTTATCGAGTCTTTAAATGCACTAACTGAGTTTTGTGGAAATCTCTCTCTAATTATACAATGAGAGGGATTTGGGGTAAAAATAAAAATAGGTATTAAGAACATTGCTACTTGAAGTACAAGGCAAGGACTGTAATGGATAAGAATTTGTTAGTAGACGATAATGCATTGGTCCTTTCACATTTAGCAGAATAATGTTTTCTTGTGAAGGTTATAATAATTTAAATCTCTGTATATTTGCGTCGATGTTGATTTTCTTTTTAGTTATCTCTGTTTCTAAGGTTGTGTTGCTCTGTTTCATCTTCTATGTATATTATTATTATATTTTTGCTTGTGTTTATTTTGGAGCCGATATATCATTGTAAAAAAGAAATACCCATGGCTTTAATTAATATAACTTTTCTTTTGTAGAGAGAACTTTAGGGGAAGAAAATGGTGTCCAACTTCTCTCACCTTGAGATTAATTATTATTACTTAATCATCATTCTAAAGTCAAAGAATAATCTTGATAATAATATTTGTAGGAATGTATATGGAACCTAATATCTTTATTTTGAAGATATAAAAAGTGACTTTCGACCCATAAAACATATTATAGAATTTCGAGGATTTGTATCTTTTAATACTAAAAAGTTCTAAATTTCTCTTAAATGATAAGATTGTATTTCTTTTAACTTCCCTTGTTATTTATAGGTATTTTTATTTTTCCATCTTAATCCAACTAATTAGCAAAAATTAGCAACTTATCAAACAAATTATTGATTGTAAAACAAAATTTTAACTAGCATCTAATGAGTATCTAACACACTCTTCTTCTTAAGATTCACTTTGTCCTCAAGTGAATGGTTTGTGGCTGATGAAAAAAAAAATTCACTAATATTTCAACTGATTGAAGCATGATGATCATGCCAAATTCACTTTGGAGCTCATAAAATAGCTTCCTTTCTTCTTGGATCATATACAAATGTGAGTGTTCTTATTCATTTTAGGTGCTTTGTTTTTTGCTGTTTCTTTTTACCTTGAAACATGTTAATGTCACATTCCTTGAATCTGCACAAGCAATAACTGTGAAGTAAAATTTAAAACTTTGTTGGATTGTTGACTCATTGAAATATTAAAATCTAAAATCATGAATAGTCTTTAAAATCCAAAACTCTTGTTGTTGTTGATCCATCCTCCTTTTAGGATGAGTTTGGGATTCAATGTTTGGATGATGGTCTCTTTAATGTTCAACTCCTCCACATTTACCCATTCTGCTGCAACTCTCCCTATTCATAACACCCTTTTCTTAATATGATTTATAGTCCTTCCTCCTTGCAAGACTGTCTTATTTATGAAGTTTGGTTTGTCCTAACCGAACTACACATCTACCAACTCATACATTTTTTTTCTATTTTTTTTTTATTTTCTCAACCTTTTGCTAACTCTTAATGTTTTTTTAATCTTTTATTCCAAATTTTTGTTCTTTGTAATTTTTGTTTGCTTTTCCGATAGAAGAAACAAGTCTTTATTTTTATTCTTTAATGCTAACAAATCTGATTCTTTGTCCAAAATGTTGTTGGATTGCTAATGTTGAGTTTCTTCCAATTATTGTAGCTTTCTTGAATTTGTATATTTTCCTTAGGCACTTGATTATATTCTTTTTAAAACTTCATCTTTTGTTCTGTTTTCTTGTATCCAAGAGTTATTGTCTTCACTTATATTTCTTGATTCCTCAGATTCTAGCTCTAGATTTAGATTGAATTTTGGTTAGAATTTTTTTAAGTAAAACCTTCATAAAGTCCTACCACAATTCATTTGTATGGTCCTTTGGTCATTTTTCCATAAAAACGTAAACAAAAACTAGTTTGGATAATCTTTTTAACTATTTTTTTTTTCAAAATTCAATACCCACAACTCTAAGGTTGAAATTTTAATACTAGTTGTAAGAAATTTGGTATCTTTAATATGAAAATATACAAAGCAACTCCTAAATTACAAAATATGGCGTAGATCTTTGAGGATATGCATCTTCCAATGTAAAAAAATCCTAAATTCTTTTCAAATGACAAGATTCTTTTTTTTTTAACCTTATCTATTATTTAGAGATAAACTGTCTATTCTTCTTTATTTCAACTCAACTAACTAGCTAAAATTAACAGCCACCTGACTAGTTATTGAATATAAAAGAGAAATCTAACTAATAACTAATGAATATTTAATATAGTGTTCTGGTATAAACTTGTAAATATCCTAACAGTTGTCCTTAATCGTATTTAACTCTAATATTAATATATATAATTTAGGTTGATTAAAAGTTCAGAACTTTATAATATTTTAGCGTAGTTTTAACATTATTAATATGACGGAGGTATATTCCTCCCATGTAGACAACATAACTGGCAACAAAATAGAAACAATTGCCGTAAGATTGACTTCACAAATAGAAAGACTTATCATTAAAATCTCAAACCAGATAGATTCGGTGTGAATCCTTGAGACATCTATAGAAGCAGCATGTTCCTCATATGGTTTGCTTCGCTAAATTAATCTATTTTAGTTCTCCCACTACGCTTCTAAATTCATTTATATTACTTCTCCCACGAACTTCCTAAATTCATTAATTGGGTATGCAAGAAATGGGTGTTTTAAGTTTTTGTACAAGTTATATTTCACAGATTTGTCATCTTTTGAACACAGCCCTTGGGTTTTTTCACATGTCACTAGTGTTAATGTGAACAAAAAGAGTCTATTCAATTACTTATGATCCAAGCAAGCAAATTGGAAAATGATATTAATATTTTTGTCACAAATTATAATGCTTTTATCCTATTTCCTGCATTTATTCAATATGAGTCGCTGTTCCCAGCATGCTCACCAATTCAGCACAACCGAATGAATACCTCTCCGCCGGTTACCAGCAACTTTTGTCATCAAAATTAAAAGGCACATCACTTTTTTTTTTAAAAAAAAAATATAAATATATAGATCGAATTTAGGGTTAAAATTTTTATATCCCATTAACATATTTTAGATCACAGCTTTTAAAATTTTCTTAAAAGTTAGATTTTTTCTCCCTTTAAATCCTTCATCCAAATACACGGTTAATGTTAACTATTTTATAAATAATCGGGAATTAACTAAAATCTTGGTTTACCAAGTGTCTTTCAGCCTTATTTTGAGTATCTTAACATAGTCCGCTATCATCTCTATTCCTTTTTTATACTATAATAACTCAATCGAATCTTGAAAAAAAATTCAAGAATAAATACCCCGTTTGTTCAAGCATAAAACAAGTAATTGAATGGTATAATATTTAGAAGTTATTAATTTATTATTTTTAAAATATCAACATTTCTTTTATAAAAAAAGCTTATTTGAGTATTGTAAATTTTAAATATATTTTTAGTTTAAAAAACACTCTTCCATGTAAAGAAAGTAGAAATAAGCGAATCCTACAATAACTATTACAAGTCAATTTCATAATATCAATGTAATCCAGAAGACTAACCTATTAGATGATAAAGTCCCACAACTCCAATATAATTACTGATTTTTTTTTAATTCAATCTCAAATGTAATATAGTCTGCATGTTCTCTTATTTATTTTCTTAGACACTTTTCCCTGATTTTACAATATACAGGAGTATCTGGTAGGATTTTTTTTTTTATAAAATGATTTTTTGAACATGAACAAGATAATAAGTAAAAATGTATTGATTTTAAAATTTTAAATAAATAAAATAAAACACTCTTAAATAAACATAAATAGGTTCTTAAATTACTTACTTAAATATCATAAATCCTATATTGAGGATTATAATGAATTTGTTTAAAAAATTTATGAATTTTTTATATAATAAAAAAATATAAAATATAAAATTTAAATTTAAAATTTTATATAAAATTATTTTAATCTTTGTCCTCTTTATTAGATCAATCCTAATAATTTTTGAAAAAAATAATTAATTCAAGTAGTTTATACTTAATTTTTTTAATTAAATTTTTATTTTTATTTTGTGTATAAAAAAGTTGCTAAAAATTAATTGGGTAGAATATTTTTAATTTAAATAATTTTTTCATGTAATATATATATATATATTATATATATGGTCTAAATAAAAAAAATAGATAAATTTTCGAATCTTTCTATTATATTTTCATTGAGTTTATCAAAGTACAAAATTAAAAAAAAATTATATTTGTTCATCTAAAATCAGGTTTGATATATAAAAAAACAATAATAAAATAAATGATAATTAAAATAAAAAATATAAATATATAAATATTATGATTAGATAATAAAAAATGGTATAATTTTTTATACTAAAAATAAGTATTATCTTTTATATATATAATATATTTATGTAGAGTTGTCAACATGGGTCATGCTCTTAGGATAAGTTCATTTAATCTTAAGTTTTGGCTAACCTACATATCCTCAATTTAAAGGGTTTAGTTAGGACTTGTCTTAGGACTAGCTCTATTCTTTTTTTTTTTTTAATTTTATTTTATAATTTATTTTAAAATATAATTTTTAAATCTAAATTCTATAACCTTCAAATTCATCATTTTTATTAATTTTTTCTTTCAATTTCTTTATTTCTCTTCTTAAATAATCTTTAATATTTTTTATTATACTAAAATATTATTTAATTTATTTATCTTTCTTTTTAAATTTTTTATTTTTCTCTAATTATTTTTTCATTTGTCTCTAGCATTTTTCTCTTTCTTATTCAAAATTTTCTCAATTTTTTATATTTTAATCTTTTCTTAATTTATTTTTTCTAATATATTTATTTACCTCTTTATCTCTAAAATTATCCTTTTTCTATATTTTTTCCTTCTCCTCTCTTTAAATTTTCTTATTTATTTTAATTTTTCATTACTACTTTATTTTAAGAGAGGAAAAAAATTTATAGAAAAAATAAAAATATTTGAAAAAAAAAATTGAAGTTCATAGATAACCCTGACTCATAGGATTTAATGAGTTTTATAGCGTGAACTTTGTATGCTTGTGAGCCATTTTGACATTAGCTCAGATGGGTTAAATTGAGTTAGATTAGATGGGTCAAATTGATACTTCTATCAACAAGAACATTTCTTAGCCGAGTAATAAAGAAAAAATAACTACAAACTAAAGTAATTTTTAGTCAAAAATTTCATAAAATAGAAAATATAATTATATAAGTTTATAAAGTTAAACAAATCCAAATGAGTGATCAGCTATATTAGATATAGTAACTTGGTTGGAGAAAATTGTTAAAGATAAATTAATCTTATAACATTGGTCATTGTTTCCGTATCACAAACTTGTTTTGATTCTTCATATGTAATTATATGAATAATGTTCTTTTAAGATTGTAAATTGTTTTGAACTTGTTGTATATTACTTATCATTTTGTAGTTCTTTGAAGCTTATTTTTTCCTAATCTTTATAAAGTGAAGTGAAAGACGTGACATCAATTATATTTTTTCCATTTAATATAAATTCTTTTATTTTGCTTAAAATGTTTTTGTTGTTAGAACTAAAGTGAACGACTTGGTTCGACTTGGTAGCTTATTAACTCAAATCACATAAACTAAAGTTAAAATAAACAAATGTAGAATATTTAAAATTTATAATTTGCTAATATATTTTTGATAAAATGGTTGTATAATTGAAAATTATAAATATAAATATAGTCTATATAAAATATAAATATTTACATTTAAATTATTATTAATAATTAATAAATCAAATAATTAATTTTTACATTGGATATTTTAAATTTATATTTTGTTACCAATTTTAAAATTAAAAAATTTTCTAAATATATAACTTATAATAGTATATATTATGATTAAGTTAAGTTATATATTTTATTTATTTTATACAAAAATAAAAAAAATTATATGAATTTAATTTATATATAACAAGTTGGTTCATGAACTAAAAGAGTAAAGTTATACATAACTCAAGTTCAGCTGGTTTAGTTAAAAAATTTAATTTTTAGCTCAAGTTCGATTATTTGGTTCATGAATTAAGTTCAACGGATTAATTATTGAATCGAGTCTTGAATTAATTTTGAGTTGGTTTGATCCATTGTCATCCCTAATTAGAATCATTTTCAAACGTACAGGCGTTCATAATTTCATCCGATAATCTTCTTATTTTTGAACAAAAATTTGTAATTAACAATTTAAAATAATAATAATTTTTTATGTAAAAGTTGATTCTAAACCACTTGACCTAAAAGTTTTTTGATCCTAAAAACTTTTTAGACCTTAATCTATCATATTAAAATTAAATAGGATAGGATTAACCCATTTAACAGCTTACATCCATCAAATAATTTTAATAATTTTATTAATTATTTATAATAGTTAAAATTATCATAAAATTAAAAGGAGATGGATAAAAAATAAACATAACTATACAGATGTATGTAAAATAATCATTCCTCTTATAATGGCATCAAATACAACAACTTGCATATGGCATCCAGGGTGGCACTCATCAATCATCATTATCTCCCTTGTATTCATTTCCATCTTAGAACAACCTTAACCTTCAGGATATCTGAATTTGTTGTTTTAACAAACCAACCGGTCTAAATTCTTTCATTTGACGTTAGAAAATTAATTTAAACATATATTTCAATTGATCTTATTAATTTAAAATTTTTATTAAAATCTATCTTATCTAATATTAAAATAAATGAATATTAAAATTCAGTTTCAAAACTCAGTCACACTATCGTAAAATCAACCACAAGTCAACACCTAGAAGCCCAGCACGAAAAGTAATGTTCATATGGTGATGTATACTGTCCTATACTTATAATTTTTTATTTTAATTAAGTGGATGCTAATACATATCTTAAAAATAATAATTAAAATTTTAAAAATGTTGCTCATATCTTTTACTGTATTTAAATATATTTTATTTATTAATTTTTTAACAATATCTTCAAAATATTTGTTAGTAAGATCCCTTAATTAAACTATCACCGATATATATAATAACTCATTAAGGTTATTTTGTCTTATTTAAACGTTTTAAGCTTTAAATATATAATTTAGAAAAAATTATCACCAAAAGTAGAAATTTTTTGTTTATGAGTAAGCTTAACTTAAATGATTATAGTAGTTAACTTGAAGTTTTAGTTGAGGAACAAAATATAGATAAAATTTTTTAGATGTATAAATATTAAAAATATAAATAATAAATGAGAAATAAAAATAAAAATTTAATTAGAATATATTGATATTTTAATTTTTATATATTATCATTCTATTATGAATTGTTACATTTTTAAAAGTTATTATTATAATTTCTTTCAAAAGTTATAACTATTGTATTTTTATAAAAAAATATTTCAAAATTTTTATATTATCCATGTATCAAAATTAAACTCTAAAAATCAGAATTTAATTAAAATACATTGTTAAATTAATTTTTTTACACTGTCATCAAATTATAAATAGCAACATAAGATAAAATTAGTAATTTTTATAATAATTATTTTAAAAATTATATTTACATTGATTTTTAATTGGTTGAAAGTATAAAAGTTTACAGTGTATTAAAATTAATTTCTAAAAATAATATATAAAAATAATAATTAGAAGTATAATTTTAATACTATTATTCAATCATAATTTATCATGTCATTAAAAATATTATTTTTTGTTATAATTACTTAAAAAAATTATATTATCAAATTTTACACTGTCAACCAATTAAAATTTAAAATAGATAAGAATTTTAAAATAATTATTATAAAATCATGATTCTTAATATATCATAATTTAATATTAGATAACAATATAAAAAATTATATTATAAATATATTTTAATTAAATTTAATATTAAAAAATAATTTTATTTTATAATATAAAAATTAATATTAATAATATATTAAAAGTAAAAAAAAACTTATATAATATATATGAAATTAATTATTTAATATTAAAAAAAAAAAAGAAATATATGCTAGTAAATTATAAAGTTATACATGCTCAAAAAATACAAGTTTAATCTTAGAGAAAAACATATTTGTTTGGTATAATGTAAAAAATATAAAGATCAAATTCCGGATAACATATTAAACTACTCCAAATTTTTGTTACACTACACGAAAATATATGTCAGAGTCATCCAAGAGATAAAATAATATTACTCCTATATTGAGACCATCCATTATCATGAATGACAACTCACATAATGCGACCTTAACCTTTGTTTTCTTTTTTTTTTATGTCATGTTGGTATTGTTTTCTTTGTAGACTTTTTTATTTTTCTCTTTCCTCACTTACTAAACAAATTGTGTACTCTCAAAAGTTACCTCGGTTTTGTTTATATTTTTCCTAGACTTTTTGTAATCAATAATATCTTATTCAACATACCTTCTTTTAAATTTCAAGTAATAAATCTAGTTTAATCAAAAGTAAATGAGCATAAATTTTAATATAACTTACTTATATAAAATTTATCTCATTATAATTAATATAACAAAAATATGTTGTTGTTAACATTACTTTTAAGCTTTAATCGTATAATGCCGGTGGATGGTGGCTCTACACATATTCCACAAGCCAACGTTACAACGCAGCCATGAAAGTTTGGTAATGAAATTCAAATGAATGAAGACTTTAACAAATCAACAATTTAATTATAACGTTATTTTAAAAATTTATTTTATTAAGTTAATTACTGAAAATTAAAACATCACGGAATACATCTTTTTAAAAATTCAAATGATCATATTAAAGAATAAACGTTTTAAGAATTTTATAATTTAAAAATTAATTTAATAATAAAGATGAATAAAAAGTTTTCTAGATAAAAAATGAAGCACGCGTCTGAAGCACATGGATACACACTGAAATCAGCAACCTATTGTCCAAAGAAGAAAAAGAGAGAGGGTTAGGTTAAAATTTGATTCCATAATCAAATCTTTTATTGACTACTTCATCTTCATTCTTCAATCATATCCACAATGTAACATCTGTACCGTTGCCCACAATAAATAGAAATTATAAACTTGCAATCTTCAAATGATCGAAAGCTACCTTTATATATTTTAATTATTAGTACGTGTCACTTAAATTATTCATTAATAATAATAATAATAATAATAATAATAATAATAATAATAATAATAATAATAATAATAATAAATTTTTGGAAAGATTTTGTGCAAGTAATCCTATATGTACACACCAATGTGTCATGGATATAGTTCGGTGATGTCTGAGTGAGAAGAAATTTAAGAGTTTTGATATTTTTATATTTTATTTTAAAATATATAAAGCGGTAAAGATGAAAAAAAATAAAAATTAAAAAATTAAATATAATAAGATAAAAATAAATAAATAAATATATTTTAGTGTAAATTCTATTAATATATATATATATATAATATAATTTTTTTAAAATCTAATATACTGGGTATTGGGCAAATGTGTGGGTGGGGAAGCACATTCGTATAAGGACATTTCTTCCCAAACATTAAGGGTAGTTTTGGCAACATAAAATTGGATAGGATAATTTCTTTTATTTTTAATATTTGTTAAGTTATTAAATTAGAATAATTTATACTGATGTTTTATCCTATTTATATTTTTTAGTTAATTTTTTTATGATAGAAAAGTTGAGTTAAAAAATTATTAGCATAAGATAGTTATTCTTTTTCTTTTTTTATTCTATATAATTTTTTTTATATTTTTATTAAAAAATTAATAATAGTAATTTGTGAAATAAATAATTTTGTAAAATTATTTTTATAAATATTAATTTTCAAAATTAAATTAAAAATAATTTTATATTCTGAAATCGTATTAAATTAAATATTACGAAATTAAAATTTTATTATTATATTTGAGTATTTTTATAAAAAATTTATAAATAAATTTGATATTAATAAAATAGTTTTAATATTAATTTTTAGTATTAATTTTAATATTTTAGTACCCTTTTAATGTTATATAATTTTCATTAAAAAATTAAATGAAAAAATTATTTAAACAAATTATATGAAAATTTGATAAAAAAAAAGAATAATTTTATTACTTGTATTTAATTTAGATTTGATCCTATATTATATTAATTTATCTCAAATATATAATAAGATAGTATGATATTATTAATTTGTTATCTAATGTAATTAAATATAGCATATGGAAAAATGTTCTTGTTTTATTTTATTTTCATATCATATTTGTTTTTTTTCCTCTTCTAACTATCCCATAATTCGAAATAAAAAATGATAGTAACTATGTATAGCTATATATACTTTATTTATAAAAGAAGAAGAATAATGATAATTTATCCTCTATTTAAATTAAACATACTTTCTCTTTTCGGATTTCTTTAATATATATATATATATATATATATATATATATATATTATCTCTTTTAAAGTAAGACACCTATTATTTAGGGGTTATTCTTTCTAATATTAAAAATTTCAAAAATATAAAGAAAATTACTAAATAAAAAAAAAGGGCAACGACCTACGAGGAAAATGGACTTCCTGGTTGCCTATTCTACTGTACCACTACCACGTTCAAATAATCTATTGAGTGAGTATAAAAAATTCAAAAAGAAGAATAATTAAAGAGTCATTAATTTTCTCCAGCAAAGGAAATTATGAACTTATATATATGTGTTTGAAATTTTGGTGAATGAAATATTTAAAATTCAGCTGTTGATCATTGCGAAAGCTCCACCTACCTTCTCCTGTGCCTCATTTTATCTACCAGTTTTGAAGTTCTTCACATCCTCTTTTTAAAGAAAGTTGTTGCTCCTATGTACAATGTACTTTTAAGCTCGACAAAAACTTATTTTACTACCTAAAAACTTTTTTAAATATAATAATTTTGTTTTGATGAAATGATTTTAAAGTAACTTTTTTGGTAGTTTGTAACATTTTTTTTTAAAATGTTCCTCCAAATAGTATTTTAGTTTTTTTTTTTTACCTTTTGGTTCATTTTTTTTTAATTTTTAATTTTTGTGACTTTTCATAATCTTTACTAAATTTACTTATTTATTATCAGAAACATAATATTCTCTCACTCTTCCACATTCGACACATCCACCCATCAGAGTAAAACCTTAATGTCATGTTATTTAATTTTATTATTGCATTATTTTTTAACAAATTATATTTGATCTTATTGATAGACACTTAAAATTATAAAAAAATTTACTTTTTTCAAATATATGTTTTTTAATATTTTATAAAAATATTTTTGTTTAATTTAATATTATTTTTGTTGGAAAGGAATGAATCGTTAACCAAAAAAAAAGATAAGTTAATGCCTCAATATCTATTTTGAAAAGAAATAGATTGCCAATATCTTATGATTGATTCAACAAAATTATCAAATCTTATATTTCTATAATATAAATTCGTTTGTATTATCATTTTAGTTAATAAAAAATTTGTAAATGGGAGAAAAATTTAAAAATTTATTATCATACATTTAAAATAATAAATGACATAAAATAAATAAAATATATAAACTTATAATTATTTTAAAATATGTAATCAGATTTTAAATTTTAATCCAATAATTAATTATGTTTTTATCAATCATTTTATATTAATTAACTTGTTAACATGCTATTTGTTTCATCAATTACACTTTCAATTTAATCATCTAATTCATATTTTTAACTTTAAAATAACTTTTCAACTTATAACTCCCTCAAAATTTTGAATAAATATATCCATACTTTTCATAAGTGAGCCATGCCAATTATGATAGAACGGGAGAATTGGAGGTAGACATTATTTGAGTATTAACTTGATCTAATTAAAGAAAAATATTTTTAATGCAAATAAAAAAATGTTTCATATTTTTTAAACTGTGAAGAGGCAAAAGAGTTCTTATGTCAATATACATGGTATATGGCAATGATATCAGAGAAACTGATTAATTAAATTATATAAATAATAATTTTTATCCATTTTATAAGTTTTAATAATTAAATATTTAAATACCCCGTCAAATTTGTACAACCAACTTTTTTTCCAATTCAATTAGTCAAATTGCAAAACAATGATAATTATTCTACAAATGAATGCATGTACTAGGATCATTTAAATGAAGGCCTAATGTTGGTTAAAATTTCATTGTTCCAAAACTCGATACAAGAGCTTAGTAAGGAAATATATCCAATTTCAAGCATATATTTTTTTCTTATTTAATCTCATTGTTCCAAAATTTGATACAAGCGCTAGCAAGTATATACATCTAATTTTAAACATTTTTTTTCGTAAAAAAGAAATTACATTTTAACTTAATTTTGTTGAATGACCTACTCCAACCTCGATAAAGTAAATTATAATTGAGAGTCACGTTCCTAACTTGGTGAAATGAGTTTATATAGTAAATATGTCTTAAAGTTTTCATCATATACAACCTTCTATTTTTGTGTGAAGAATTCTAACACTTGTGTGCTCCAACCACACTAAAGCATACTTTAATTGAGAGCCACGTTCCTAAACTTGGCACATGAGTTTAGCAAGTATATGTCCTCACTTTCCATCATAACTACTTGTTTTTGTAAGAAAAATTCTAAAATTTTCTTAATTCCATGTGTGGGGTGCTCCAACCACATTAAAGTAGATTTTAGAAAAACGACAATTTCAAGAATATATTGATTCCTAGTCTTGCCCATTCCTACCATAATATAATTATAAACCCATTCATAAATTAAGAAGTAGTCGCCATGTGCACCGTATAGAATACGTTTTGCTTTGCTTTCAGAGAAATTACTTTTTGATAACCCGTTTTAAAAAAATGAAAGAAAAAAAAAACTAGGCACATAGGTCGATTAAAAGGCCAGAATTATACTAATTTAACCAGTCTCAAATTATGCACATGTATCAAAAGAAAATTTTTACCGTTTACAATGATTTTATCTAATCTGAACAAAATTATTGTCTTTACTAATTTAAATAGTATTATCTTTAATAGAAAATATTTATGATATAGATAAAAAAAAGTATGTTTTTAAAAAATAATTTAGTACAAAGATTTATTTATGATAACGTGATTTAGAAGAAAGGCACCTAATTGATGTGTATAAATAAAGAAGGGTGTTGAGATATAAGAGCAAAGTGAGGAGCATCCAAAATATGGGTTGCATGCGTGTGGTAGTGGTGGCATTTTGGTGTGTAGTTGCTATGCATGCAGGGTTTTCAGTCTCAAACGCTCAGCTGAATCCTTGGTTCTACTACCAAACGTGTCCAAATCTCTACAATATTGTGTTTGGAGTCATCTTTGATGCTTCCCTCACCGATACTCGTATTGGTGCCAGCCTCATGAGGCTTCATTTTCATGATTGCTTTGTTCAAGTTTGTACATCTTGTTCATCCAAAAATGCTTTCCATTTATCCTGTTTCTAACTTGTTTATATACTATAAAAATGTTCTTTCTTTCAAACTATTTGTATTTAAAGAAAAGAAAAAGGTGGTTTTCAATGAAAACAAATTCAAAGTATTTTTATGTAAAAAGTGAAGAAAAAGATGATATTTTAATTATTGATATGAGTAAAAGTTTTATAAAAGTGTTTTGACCAAATTTAAGGATTCTTTTTAAATAAATTAAATTAATGAATACTGCAAAGTAATTCTTCCAAAATTTACTAAACATGCTGAAACTTTTTTGTTCAAAATTTTGGAAAAAAAAAACAGCTACATAACAATTCTTTTTTATTTTTATCCTATAATCTTGCAAACAAACGTTGACATTTACCATTATCTAATTAATGGACGGTGCCTAGTTGAGATATGGAAATGCTTGTATAGGTGGAGAATAAAACTTGTAATGTTATTTATTATAATTTAATCTTACTTTATTAACTAGACTGTGTCAGTCTTCTTTCAGTTATTAAATTATTGGAGTATAGAAATCTGGTTAATTACAAATGAAAAGCTATAGTCCATATTTAAGGTTAGGATATTGGTGATGAATAAATGAAGTATGAAGGAATAATTAGTTGTTTATGTTTGTGACAGGGTTGTGATGCATCAATTTTATTGAACAACAGTTCAACAATAGAAACTGAGCAAGATGCATTTCCAAATATAAACTCAATAAGGGGCTTGGATGTTGTCAATGACATTAAAACAGAGGTGGAAAATGTTTGTCCAGCTACAGTTTCTTGTGCTGATATTCTTGCTATTGCAGCTCAAGTTGCTTCTGTTCTGGTAACTCTTTTAAGTCCCTACCATTTTCCACAATAAACTAACATACCAAGACTTTCATAGTTTTCACCTTTGTGTTAGAAACTAGACACACATCTTTGGTCATTTGTTAAATTATTATCAACCATGTACAAATCTTAATTATCATATATTTCATTAGTCTTTCCATTTTAATATTTTCTAATTTTTTTTTCACCACATTTCATCTGTTTTTAGATGTATAACAACATTTTTTTTCAAAGAAAAATGGTAGTTTTTTCAATGTTATAATAATTTGAAAGTTTTGCAAGCTAATTAAATATGTGCACTTTTTATAGATATTCAATAAAATTGGTTAAATTTATAAATTTACAGGGAGGAGGTCCATCATGGCTAGTTCGATTGGGAAGAAGGGACAGCTTAACAGCAAACAAAACCCTTGCAAATCAAAACCTTCCAGCACCCACCTTGACACTTGATAAACTTAACGCTTCTTTTAATGTTCAAGGTCTCAATACAAATGATTTGGTTACACTCTCAGGTATACATAATCAAATTCATATTTGCTACTATATAACTTATTAATGAGCTCATAAAAAATACTATAATCTAAATCATACAATCATCATGATCAAGATTAGAAATCAGTTAACTACAAGTTATATGACACCATTTAAAAAAGCCATACAAATAAAATTTAATAATTTACATTTATTATTCTCATTTTTTTGCAAACAAATAATGTATACAGGTGCTCATACATTTGGAAGAGCTCACTGCAGTACATTCATTAACCGATTATACAATTTCAACAACACTGGAAATCCTGATCCTACTCTCAACACAACATACTTAGAAACACTGCGTGAGAAATGCCCTGAGAATTCAACTAACCTCACAGATTTGGACCTGACAACACCTAATAAATTTGATAATAAGTACTATTCCAATCTTCAGCAACTTAATGGCTTACTTCAGAGTGATCAAGAACTATTCTCAACTCCTGGTGCAGATACCATTGGCATTGTCAATAGCTTCAGCAATGATCAAAATTTCTTCTTTCAAAACTTCATATCGTCAATGATAAAAATGGGTAATATTGGAGTGCTAACAGGGGATGAAGGAGAAATCCGTTTGCAGTGTAATTTTGTGAATGATGAGTCTTCTGAATTAGTTGGAGTTTCATCCAAAGATTCAAAAGATGTTATGGTTAGTTCAATCTAAATAAATTTATAAGGGATGTGCCATATATATATAGCTGAAATGCTAAAAAGATTGTGAACCTATTTGCTTTGTTGAAATAAACCACAAGAGGGTACATGTCAATGCCATTTTGCCATTTACCTCTTGTCATATTACTTATTTTGAATCTTTTTCCATCTTTCTCTCTGTCTGTCATATATTTGAGTAGAAAAATTAAGGGGAAATGTTTATAGTATTTATTTTATAAAATGGTATTTTTCTATTTTTTAAAATAATTATCAATTATAAAAAACATGTTAAATAATATATTTAAAAAATGTGTTATTTACATTGATATTAATGATCAGTACATTTTTTTTCTATTCTTTTCAAATTCTACGTGCAAAAGTAAAAATAAGGATAGAAATTATTCATAGATTATCATTTCTTGTTATATTTCTCATCTCTCAACAAAATAAATGGTTATAAAAAATTATATACTTTTCTTATTTGTATTTTTTTTTTGTTAAAGTGTATATTTTTATTGAGAAAAAAAAAAGTTGTACAAGTAATAATTGGATCCTTATCTGTTTAAAAGTCAATGACGATATAAATTCAATAATACAATAATTTAGACAAATTAACTCCAACTAACAAATGTTTATAAATTTACAATAATTTATATAGTTTGGAATCAATATTGATTGATTATAATATGGTCTATGTGAGAGATTAATTATATTTTTCTTACCTCAATATCAAATGTGATATATTTATGCATAAATCAATGACCTTGTTGGATATGGAATCGGACAAGTCAATTAACTCAATCGTGTTCATTAAGGTATGAAGGTGAAAGAAGACCTCGCGTATGTATACTATCTTGATCCTTTTCAGTTTGTTTAATAAAATTTAAAATGAATAAGAATTAATGATAAATCATAATAAAATGTATATCTCCTATTTCAAAAAATTGATTTATAAAAATGAATGCAATGTTGAAATTTATTGGTATAACAAAACTAATGTTACGTTACATCATAAATCATAGTTTGACCTTTGTGTTAGCGACTAGAGATAGACAATTAGACATCTTTGAAGATAATCATAGTTAGACGTACCCATACGCCAAGTATTTTTTGCAGTGTTGAAAGAAAGATAATCATTGTACTTTTCTTACAGGTTAATAATTTAAAAGTTCTGTAATTAAGCTAAACATGTCCAACTTTTTAGATATCGCTTAAACAATATGGTTAATTATATCACTTTTCCTTTTTATGTTTTTAACTTTTCTTTTTATTTATTATCTATATAGTTTAGTTCCTAACTTTAATTTTCCAATCAAAGGTATATGGTCTCTCGCTTAATGGTTGCGGAAATTATGGATCTTGAATGCATGGCTACTTGATTTCTCGGATGAATGTTGAATCTATAAGCGTTTCTGGCTTGGCTTTATGTTGTTGAAATTGAAATTAATTATTCACTTGGTTTTTTTTCTGATTTTTATTTTAATGTTTAAATTG
Source organism: Canavalia gladiata (assembly GCA_037954105.1). Lineage (NCBI taxonomy): Eukaryota > Viridiplantae > Streptophyta > Magnoliopsida > Fabales > Fabaceae > Canavalia > Canavalia gladiata. The sequence goes on from CM075662.1 coordinate 53,026,235, forward strand.
TTTAGGGTATGTTTGATAAAATTTTAGGCTTAGGAAGCTGAAAACTTAAAAGTTATATGAAAATTTAAAAAAATAGGCATAAAATTGAAAAAATTGATGAAAGTTAAAAATAAAATTTTTTGATGATTAAAATAAAAAATATTTGATAAAATTAACCATTGATTTGGGATAAAATGAGAATTAAGAATATGATAATTATATTAAAATTTAAATATTAAAATTTTTATTAATTATAAATTTAACTATTTCATTATTTAAATTAAATTATTACATTATAAATAAGATAATATTTTTAATTATTTTTTATTTATATATATATTAAAAAATATTATATAATTAAATTTATTATTATTTTGATGATTATATATTATTTAAAAAGAATTTTGATAATTTTTATTTATTTATTTTATTATTTAGATGTATTTTTAATAAAACTATATTTTTAAATAAATATTTTTGTTTGAAATGAAATTTTTTTTTCAATTTTTATAAACAAATTTTATATAATGTTTTTATAAATAGAGTATTTAATTTATTTTTAATTTTTTATCAATAAAAATAAAAATTTTATTATAAATAATTTAAATAAAATATTTATTAACTAAGCTTAAATTCCATACCATTAAATAATGATATAAAAATAATATTTATTAATAAATTATGGATTATTAAAATATTAAGAATAAAAATGAAAAGATAACTTTTATATAATATCTAAAATCTTAAATGTTATTAGAAAAAAAATTAATATAATATTACTTATTTCATCTAATTATCAAAATAGTAATTATGTTAAATGAAATTAAAATTTAAAAAAAAATTAACTAATTATTTTATCTTTATCTTGAAAAATACATTAACAGACATAATCTAATCTAAGAGTATCTCGGGTGGGTTTAGAATTTTGCTAAAAATTACAAGTGACTGATGATTAGCTACCAAGTATTTTGTTTTAAATGTTATTAAAGTCTTATTTATCGACTAACATATGTTTTACACATGATATAACTTTAAATTATATATTTACTTAGATAATATCATCATTTAAAAATATTTTAAAAGTAGAAATGAAAATTAACAATTTTGGTAAAATGAGAACCGTAAAAATTGGCAGAAACTAAAATAAAAAGTAAGTATAAATTTACAAACTAAAAATTTGATTAAATCTAATAAATTTATATATAATAATAAATAATCATCTATAGATAAATAGTGACAACTTAATAAAATAAAATTGTAAAAATAAAACATGCGTTAACCAAAAAAAAATTAATAAAATAACATAATATAGCATTTTAAAAACAAAATATAAATTTGAATTTCTAAAGTCTTAATTCTTATTTTGGTCAAGAAAATTTCCCAAGTCTAGATCAATATATAAATCTGCCAGTCCTTTTTATTTTCCAAAAGTAAAAAAGCCCACCAAGCCCATCTAATAAATCTTTGAAGTCTTGTTATGGTTATATATTAAATTTTAATATTCTAGAATAGATTCATTTGCGATAAATTTAATTGACTAAAGTATACTTTTAATGATAAAAAGTGAACAGGTTAATGTGCAAAAGAGTTTTGTTCCCCTAAGTAATTGATTTTCTACCGTGTGTTTGTTGTAGACGTTTTATACACAATAAAATTATGGAAAAACATGCGCTACTCAGCCCTTTAAAAAAAAAATTATCTACTCAGCAATGAAAAGAGCATCTAACTACTTCATCATGGAAATACCAGAGGATTAAACACTGAATGTAAACACATCCGAATCATCCCTTTGAACTGTCATTTGATTCTTTTTTTAAAAATAATAAAAAAATTATATTATTAAATTTAAGATATATACGAGTGTAAATTATTCTAAGAATATAAGAATATTGATGTTCTTTGTCTTAGGCTTAAAGATGAAATCATTTATACTTTTCCATATATTCCACACCACCAAGGTCCATATATGATCATGAGGAAATGCTTCTTCTTACTGTTTTTACTAAGGTCCCTTGATTGAAGATAAATGTTATACAGATCTGCAGGGACACACATACTTACTCCCAATCAAGCAAAACAGCATACCAGAGCTGTGAAATAGCATTGCAATGCAGAAATTGATGAGAACCTAATTCTATTATGTTAGAACACAAGACATGCAATTTGATTTTATGTGGTACTACATTGATCAAATTCATTTATTGTAATCAAAATTATGTATGGAGTTGGAAATAAAAGATATACGAGAGGATATTATTGGATTGATTTATGAATTAATCATAATCAGAAATATAAATTACATTATAAATAAAATAAAATAAAATAAAATTATGCATATCGATTTACGAATCAAAATTTATTTATATGTAAATTTTTTTAAAAATTAAAAAAATCAAAGAATAAATTTTTTTATTATGAAAACTCCATTCCAAATTATCCATATTAAATATCTATATAATATTTATCAATATTAATATGTATATATAATTAAATAATTAATATAATAATTATAATATTAATAATTCATATAAAATATATGTTGATTAATTTTTATGCATAAACCTAAATAAAATTTATTAATTATTAATAAAATAATAATATAACAAATATTATACATCCAAGCTAATATTTTTTTTTATAAATTCAAACTATATAGATTTAAGAAAATTGTATGGAATTAAGCTTTATTGGCACTTGAATGAATCTATTTATGAAGTGGATTTATCATATCTCTAATATTTTTTTTACATAATGCTAAATTGTAAATAAAAATAGAACTAACTATAGATAAAATTTGTTTAAAAATGATACTTTTTCTCTCTAATGTTTGCAATTTGAATCTCACCTCATAACTAATTTTAAATTTCTAACTCATTGTATTTTTAAGAACTCAAACTCGAAATCTCAACTTAATTTAAAACACTTCGTACCAACTAATCTAGACATGGGATATTCTATTCTATCATAAGGTATAAATTGAGATTCCAAGACAACTTTAAATAAATTATCATATCACCATGTTGGGTATAGTTCGTCCTAGTCTTCTGTATGTGTATATTTTTAGATTAGTGACTTAACATTAAAATATGTTTAATGCACTGCATTTTAAGTGATCCTAATTTTGCATCACAAAACTTTGGTGCTTGGATCAAACAGACCGGTTATATAAAAATTGGATATTCATATGAATCATTTCAACTACAAAATTATTGTGATAAAATATTGATAATCAACCGGTGAAATTGATAAGAAATCGATAAACTAACAAGCTTATATAATTGGTAAAAAATCAGTTTATATAAAATAATATTATTTTAATATTTTTATAAAAAAAATATATTATATTATATTTTATCTAATTTTTAATGTATAGTTTAAACTTAAAATAATATTTTTTTTAATTATATAAAATTATGGTATTAATTTATTATAGTATTATATATTTATATTTTAATAGATTATATATTATAAATATTTTTTAAAAATATTTCAATTTGATCACAATTTAATCATAAAATTAGATTATTAAATCTTGAATCAGAATTTAATGATTAAGTTAATTTTACAAAGCTGGCTATCAATGTAACAAACTTTGTCGAGAAAAAATACACATAAAAATCAAATAAAAAATAATGTATAAATAAATTAGAAAGAGTTGAATTCAAATTTTGTTTTTATTTTTTTTAAAAAAAACGTTAAGTAGCCACGGAAATGACGATGGCTATCACACATCTAAAACCGAAGAAGTTAATGATGTGGCTAGTGATGTAGGGAATTAATATTTTTTAAAATAAGTCCAGTAATAATATATTTTCATACTATTTTTTACAAATTTTCATAATTATTTTAATGAAAAGATGTACATTTGATATCTTGAAAGTATTAAAAATATTTAGTTGATAGAAAATTTACAAGAAGAATTTAAAAGAAACATGTCTCCGTTTAATTGTGGTTAGTTTAAGAAATTATTCTTTGAAAATTAGGTTGAACAAATTAATATATTAATTGAACAATAAAAAATAAAAATTACGACCTGGTCATTGTCAACAATATTGATTAGACCGAGTCATGGTTAGTTTTGGGCCTGTTCGTGGGTTAGGAAACATGAGATAGGTATTCCACCAAAAAAAATAAATAATATTTCTATATGAATCAAAGTCTTTTAATAGTGTAATAAATTAATTCTCTACCAAAACAAGAAATAATACTTGAACTTAATATAATACGGGGCGAATATACCTAGTGTTCGAGTTACTTAATAAATTATGAAAATCTTTGATCAAATAATTAAAGTCTAGCTAGAAGGCTAATATAAACTTAAATGTTGTTAAAGTGAGATGTAATGATAACAACCAATTCAAATACAAGTGGCAATCATCTGTTACATACAGAACTTTCCTCTTTAATGATAAATATATAATTGATCAAGTTTTAGGTCTCTTTCTCTTGTCTTTTTTATACCTCATCTTTGTTGTCTCCCATATTATATAGAATATTTAGAATGACTTTCATTTGGTCAAAGATGAGCATTTAGTAGAATCAGGGATGAATATATTTAAAAATGGACTAAATATTTTTTGGGAGGCTCTAATTGAAATCAACCAAAAAACATTATAAAATAAAGTAGAAAAATTAACCTTTAATATGTGACCGATTAATAGATATAATGTTGTTATATTTTCTTTATAAGGTATCTATCATTAATTCTTTCTATATGTTCTCTCATGTACTGGGAGAATATATAATAAATTTTTGAAGGACAGACGAATGAGCAACCTTTTTATATTCAAATAAAAACTGGAGACATATATGCATATTATATAATCAGGGTATCCATTTCAAGTGAACCGAAAATAAATGGTTCTATATGTACTATGTACTGCACCAAAAATGATTTTATGAATGTTATATACTAATTTTGACTGGGTTTTTCTTTTTTTTCCCCTTTTAAATTCAGGAAAATTAAAATCACACCGATAGTTTTAGTACTTATAAACAATAAGGATGTGTTGCGAGTGAGAATTTAGAAGAAAAGGAAAGGATGAATTTTTTTCTGAGAAAATTATAAAGTGTTTTTAAAAATAAATAAGGAATGATATTTAAATAGTAATATTTTATTTTATTTTTAAAAATTCAAAAAATAAATATTGATACAAGGTAAAAAAAAATTGTTTTCCTTTCTCTTCCCCTGTATTTTCAAGAAAATGAAGAATATTGTATGAGAAGAAAGATAAATAAAAAAAGTATGATATATTAAAAAAAATAAAAATAAAAATACTATCAAAATGTATAATAATCAAAATCTATATTCTTAGTTCCAAACATATCTTAAGAGATTTGAAGATTTATTTATATTACTACACAATGTTATTTATCAATGAAAGAAATATTAGGTATTAAAATGGTCTCTCATAGTATAGTATTTATATATTATAATTAATATATATATATATATATAAAGAATTAAATTATTTTAAAAATAATTTTATTTAAAATTATTTTTTTAATAACTTTTATAAATAATTAAATTTTATTAATCTAACTGTTAAATTAATAAATAATATTATATAAATTATTCTTATAAAATTTTAAAAAAATTAATATTTTATTAAATAAATTTAAATTAATAAATATTATAAAAAGTATATTATTCATTAATTTAAATTTATTTTATAAAATTTTATAAAAATATCTATATAATATAATTTATTAATTTAATGGATAAATTATAAAATTTAATTATTTATAAAAATTATTAAACAAAATAATTTTAAATAAAATTACTATTAAAGTAATTTAATCTTATTTATATATATATATATATATATATTAATCTAATCCCTATGATAATGTTCTTTAGTATCTTAAATTTTGTAAGAATATGAAGAGGAGCCCCCTGAATTTAGTCCATAGAGGATTAAAGGTGATTGGGAATCAAAATGTGGGAAGAAAAGAATGAAGTCATGAGTGAGCGGCATTGATTTTATGATGAGATGATGATGAATTGATAATGGAGTAGATTGCATTAATGCATAGTGGTAAGTTTAAGACAAATTGTAATAAAATAGCATATCTCAGTATGTGGGGTACATTAAATGGCTCATAAATAAAAAAGTTGAGTTGTCCAAGTTATCTGAATGAAGCAAGCAACTTATACCACGTGATTCCCAAAAGTCAAGTCAGCTATATATTCCGCCAAAATCCCTTCACTTCATCTCCCAACATCTCAATCATCACAAACTTCATTTTAAACTCATGATTGATTTATATATAGAAATTATCTTACATTATATATAATCAGAAACTAAATTCATTGCAATTTCTAATAAACAAAGAAATATTTACCATATTAACGACTTTCACACACTATATGTGCTAACTTTCTAAAGCAATCAAGCTAGCTAGCTTCCTATTTTGACTCTTCAACGTTCACGTTCTTCCTGATTTGATCTTTGTTCTACAGATAAAGAGCCATCGGAATTTCAAATGTTTCACTACATTTGTCGACACCAGACGTAAATGAACAATAATGATCTCCAACTACTTATAATAAATTGAAGAGTTCATAAGTTTCTGCCTCGATTTTGCACCTTTTAGTGTACCTCACTAAATATTAATGACAATTTTGCTTTTATAAATTTTTTTGTGATTTCGTAAATTATATTTTATTTTAAAATTAAATTACATCAAATTAGTTTCTGGAATGTTACCTTTGAAGCTCTTCCATTGTATTACTTTTATATTTTTAAAACATACACTTCTTCACCTTTTTAATTGCGTGTTTAGATTACTTATCTTTAAGATAAAAATATTTAACAAATTTTAATAAATTTTGAAACTATTATTTATTTTTTAAAAAATTAAGAAATTTTACTAAATTCTTTTAAAATGTTTAAATGCTGAAATTGTCAGTAATTAATAATTTTAGTTTAAATATAAAAAATATTTACCGGTCAGAGTATAGCCTTTTTTAATATTATAACTTCTATAAAAAATTATTACTTAAGAATAATACAAGGGAACTCCAACCTTTAAGTGTTTGTTTGATTTACAGTTAAATAAAATTAATTTAAAATTGTTAAATTTTTTAAATATATATTAATCTAAATTATATATATATATATATATATATATAATATTTATCCGAAACTTGATGATATCCAAAATAAAGATATAATCTTGATAATATTACTTGTAAAATACATTGATACTCCAACCTTAAGATAAAATCCATATACACAAAAGCTAAAACTTCTTCAAGCAATTGAAATTAATACATTTTTGGGAAAAAATGGAGATGTTGATGATATCCAAAATCAAGATCTAGTATTCTTTGTACAATTGTTGGTGTAACTTTTCCTTTAACAATTATAGTAGTTAGAAGATGGAAATGCACGATTTACGAAGTAGGTTGAATGGCTTTGATGTTTTTTATTTTCAGGGGAGTGATTGTATCCTTAAGCAAATAACTCATCCATATCTTCAGCTTTTTGCCAGTTGGAAAAAATTCTCTTCATTTTTTTTTTTAATAATTTTTTACATATATATTTATTTTTTTATCATTATCTCACCGAAATGAAACTCTTTATTTACTGACAGCATCATAACCCAGTTGTTAGTTGCTACCCAATTCATAGCGTTTTTCATGGTTCTTTCTCTGCTTTCTATGCTTGTAATTTGAAATTTTTAACTCACTTTAATTTAAACAGACTCTTTTCACTGTGGGTAACACAAAGGAGGTAATTAAAAAATGCAGCTACTTGTGGAAATGTGTCGTGTAGCTAGCAAAGCGTATATGGCATGAGATTTTATTCCCTCCCAGAGAAAGCCACTGCACTTATTTCGAGTTTTAAAATGTTAGAAGTCCTATTATACATATGATCTTTTGTTCCCCCTCTCCCTCTCTCTTTACACCAAAATAAGCATCAATTTAGAAAGAAAAAAATTGTATTCCACATTATGCGACATTTTACAATATCAAGGAAAGAAATTATTACAAACTAATACCCATCAAATTTAAGGTTTTTTTGACCAATAAAGACAAAAAAAATTCTATTGCGTTCTTGTTACTGTAAGTGTTTTTATATTGATTTCTTCTTAAGCATGACTACTAATGCAATAGCTATAGCTTGGAGGGGATAACAAGATTAGGAAGTGAGGAATTTGTATGAAATGAAGTACTGAATTGATGACATACTGTGAAGGTTGGTCTTGACGTGGCCAAGATGCAAGATGTTAATCACTGGGGAGCTTCAGGAAAACACAAAAAAGAATTAAACCAATATCTTGCAAAAAAAAATAAATTATCAAATAAAGTAACTCTAATATAATTTTTATGATGTATATTCTAAAACCATTTTATTATTTTCTTAATTTAAGATTTTCTATAATAGTTTATACTTCATTTTAAAAGGATCCTTATTTCGAAAAAAAAAAAGAGAAATATATATCTTTTTACTATAAAAGGGTTAATTTGATTATATTATTATAATAAGTGGCTTTACCTAATGCCTAAAGTCGGCAATAATGACTGAACCAAAAAGTAAGCAGCAGTTGAACAAATAATGCAAAAGAAGACCAAGGGAAGTCCCTGCCAAAAAAAATCAAAATAATTCAATGAAAAAGTAAATAAATAACTCCAAAAGACTAACCCAAATCATCCACACAGAAAGAAAAAAAACTGTACACAACTTGGTGGTAGAGGTTGCAAAACAGGGCTTAGTTTAAAGCAACACTTATACCTTGTTGAATTACATACTCCCACCACAGCATTAAACTATAATTAATGACGTAAATGCCAAGAAAGTTTAGATTGTAGAAACAAATCCGGTTCGTGCCGCCCACGTGTCATCTGATAAAGACCACTTGATTTCATATAATATAATAATAATATATGAATATGAAATTCAAAAGGTGGCTATCAACAATAGTGGGCTTGGGTTTTGTTGGGTCCACAAAGGACAGTGGCACTAGCAAGCACTGCAACTACCTTCATAATCTTCACTTCATATCCATTGCCAAGAAGCAAAAGGCATGGCTATTACCTATTTGTGTGTCTATAAATAGAGGGTCATTATGTGAAAACATGAAGCAACAAACTCACACACTTTGTATTTAAAATGAGGGGTTTCCATGTCACAATGATGGCTCTGTTGTGTGTAATGGTTGTGCTTGGAGGGTTACCCTTTTCCTCAGATGCACAATTAGACCCTTCGTTTTATAGGAATACTTGTCCAAATGTTCATTCCATTGTGCGTGAAGTTGTAAGAGAGGTTTCAAAAAAAGATCCCCGAATGCTAGCCAGTCTCGTCAGACTTCACTTTCATGACTGTTTTGTTCAAGTATGTGAATTTAATTGCTTTTTCATATTTTATAAATTACTCACTCTTTCTTTTTCTTCAAAACCCCTCTTCTGTTCTGTTTCTTCTTACTAAATATATATATGTTGCTAAATTTAATTATACCATACATCAACGATAACTCTTCGTTTTCTTATTCCAAATATCGTATATATTTTACCCGGTTACCATAAAGGACATGTTTTTTTTTAACAGCTTCCACTACCACTCAAGATATAATAAGGAAAATGTTTGGTAAAGGTCCTTTCCTTTGATTCTATATATTTTAAGAGAGAGAAGGAAAAGAAATATAAGTGATAAAGATGTGATTAATGGTAAAAAATGTTAAACGTAATATTATTATTATTATATATTATGTATAAAATATTATTTTTATTATAAATTTGTATTTCAAAATATATAATAATAAATGAAAAATATAAAATATGATAAATAATATAATAAAAAATTGTATTATAAATTATTGTATAAATATGTTTATCTATAACCATAATGAAACCGTTTTGAAACTCAGTCACCGTAAGTGGAGGATTTTATACTGAGGCACTGGTGTGTTAATAAACCCAGTCACCGGTTTTTCGCTTCTTTTAGTATATATTATTTTCAACTTTTGGTGATTATTTTTCATTTAAAAAAGGTTTTTTAAATTTAATGTACTTTTTCCGAACGGGTAATTTTATGTAGAATTTTGCGTTTGTTTTTCTCACTACATGAAATTAAATGGTAAAAAAGTTAAAATTTATTAAAAATAAATAAAACGAAAAGGATAATTTGGTGAAAAATTTACTTACAAAAATAGCATGTTCCAATTATTTTTCTGTTCTTATATTTAATATAAGATTTATGATTTTTCACATTCATTTTTTAACAGTATTTCTTTCACATTTTATTTTATTTTTCTCTTCCTTTTCAATTATCTATTTCATCATAAACTTTTCAAATCAGGTCTTCTAGGTGTAATCAAGATGTGTAACCAAAAAGGGTGTTAGTTAAAGACTTTTTATCCTGAATATTAAATGCATAGCAGTGGTACGAGAAATATTTTCCTTGAATGTATGGCGTTCAGTAAAGGGCACTTTTTGAGTGAATGAAATGCTACTATGTCTCTTCCTTATCTTCTGATACAGTAAAAGTAATTATTATTCCAGATAATTATCACCATTAAGGTTTTACATAAAACTTAAGAAAATTATTAAATCTATTTAATTTTTGAAATATAATTTGAAGCATAAAAAATTAAACTAAAGGACTAGTAGTAGTTCGGAACCAAAAACTCAAAATGCTGAAGAAGAGAATTTTGAGTCTTTATTTTTTGTCACATATATGCAATAGTTGATTATGTTGGTGACATATATGCAGGGGTGTGACGCATCAATTTTGTTGAACAACACTGCCACAATAGAGAGTGAACAACAAGCTTTGCCTAACAACAACTCCATAAGAGGTTTGGATGTAGTGAATCAGATCAAGACAGCGGTGGAAAATGCTTGTCCTGGCGTAGTTTCTTGTGCTGACATTCTTACCCTTGCATCTGAAATATCTTCTGTTCTGGTACATAACATAACACCACTAACATATATCATATTTGCTTGTGTTCTAAGTATGAAATCAATTATGTCAGAGATTATTAACTGTTTGACCCAATTCAATTAAAACTAAATTTTTCACAAGGATTAGCTTGAAGTGTACATTATTGTTAATTAGTTATCCATGATTAGGAAGTGATGGATCATAAAATAATTAAAATATTTATATATTGACAGGCTCATGGTCCTGATTGGAAAGTTCCATTAGGAAGAAGGGATAGTTTAACAGCAAACAGAACCCTTGCTAATTTAAATCTTCCAGCTCCTTTCTTCAACCTAACTGAACTCAAATCAGCCTTTGCTAGACAAGGCCTCAGCACCACTGATCTAGTTGCACTCTCAGGTATGGAATGTTCTCCAATTAATTAACATTATCCAATGTAATCATTATTATCATCAACATAATAGTATAAGAATTTTGATTACCATACATCTTAGTATTCATATCATATCATATCATATCACTCTTTTCACACATATAAAAAAGTTTCTAATAATAAACCAAAAGTAATATATATGATTGAATTTCAGGTGCTCATACATTTGGGAGAGCCCATTGCACTTTTATCCTTGATAGATTGTACAACTTCAGTGGCACAGGGAAACCTGATCCAACTCTTGACACAACTTACTTACAACAATTGCGCAAAATATGCCCCCAAACTGGATCTGGGAATACCCTTGTCAATTTTGACCCTACCACACCTGATACATTTGACAAGAACTACTACTCCAATCTTCAGGTTCATAAGGGCTTGCTTCAGAGTGACCAAGAGCTCTTTTCAACACCTGGTGCTGATACCATTGCCATTGTCAACAGCTTCAGCACTGTCCAAGATGCTTTCTTTGACAACTTCAAGGCTTCTATGATAAAGATGGGTAATATTGGCGTTCTAACAGGAAACAAAGGAGAGATCCGTAAACATTGCAATTTTGTTAACAAGAAATCTGTTGAAGTTGATATTGAAAGTGTGGCCTCCCAACAATCATTGGAGGAGGGTATGGTTAGCTCAATATAATAAATTAAAGGGTGTGATTAAAGGTCAAAAATAAAGAAGCTGTAAGCACATTCATACTATGTGCCATGGGCTAGTTGATTATGTGCTGGATTACTGTCACATTTTCTTTCTTGTAGTTTGAGTGTTTAATGTTTATAATCTATTTCTCTCTTTCTATCTCTCACTTTTCTATGTTCCTCTCCTTCCTTTTTGAGCCAATAAATTATTGTAAAGATTACTTATTATTTTTTTATAACCCCACATCATATATTTAGAATTTTATAATTATCATAATTAAGAAAACAAATCTTAATGAAAAATAATTAATTATTTTAATGTATTGAATATATTCAAATAAGCAAATATGATAAGATGGTAAATTATAACACAAAAATTCCTACGCATGTGATACATAACATAAAACTATTTACTATTCTTTAAAACTCTTATACTTTACCATTCTATTATTCATAGGAAGATGAGAGAAGGTACCTCAAGTTTACAAAGAGAAGTCTTCGCATGATGTTTTATTATCCTATCAAAATAATTTTATAAAAAAAAAATAGAAAGTTACTCTTCAACACATTATAAATTAATAACCAATCAAAAATCGAAGTTTTCATGAGTAGCATCCTGGGCAATCTCCTTGGCTAAGGTCCAGAACTCCTCTTTCGATAAGATTTGTGGTTGTTAGAATCCTATTTTGCATCATCCTCCAAGCGAATAATGCAATCACATTTGATGCCGTATATTTATTCCAGATATTGTTCAAGATATATCTGTCTTCAACATATTCACTCACAGAAATAAATTTGTATGATGATTTTTCCTTAGTGTCAAAATATTAGCAACATATCTTTTTAAATATATTTTTTATACTATATATCTTTTTTTAATATATTTTCAAGAGAATGTTTGTCATTGGTTGCTTTTATAAAAGTTAAAATATTTACTTCATAAATTAATTATTTTTAAAAACTACTTTAACTTTTTAAAAATTTAACCAATTATTAGGAATGTGAAAAAAATGTATTTCAATGAGTGTCTTACTAGGATCTCACTTTACCAAGGGTATTTTAAGCACTTACCATATATTTTTTCTATTCCTTTTTATAAGATACATTTCAGAAATTTTTAATAATCTTTGCTATAAGGTATTTTACAATTTTTATGAAGAATCTATTATTTTTTAATTATCTTTAATAATTAAAATTGTTAAAAATTTAAACCAAAACTAATAAACGTAAATGATAACAGTGAGATTAAAGTTTATAATATTAAATGATGGTAAAATTTAATTTCTTAAAAAAATATGGTAAATAAAATTCATAAGTAATTATAATCACTTTTAAAACATTAAGAAATCAACTATTTTTAATTTATGGGTAACATGATTATTTTAGAAATATATGCTACAAAACATTTGCATATAGTGTTCGTATATTCTTCGTTTGGATACCATTTATTTTGTAGGTCATTTTCAATGCAAGATGCTTATAAAAAAAATTATAATTAAGAAACTTATCAACCAACTTTATCATTATTGAAAAGGGATGAGATAGGTTCTTAGTCTTGTAATAGTTCCTTAAATAAGAAACTAGGTTTAAAAAAAATAGAATCAATTAAAAATTAAATACTTTAAGTTGAAATAAAATTAAAAATTATTAATAAATATAAATAAATTTTTAAAAAACATTATTTCGTGATTAGTGCTTTTTTTCCCATGAATAATGGATATTAGAAATTACATTTTAATATGCTTAAAATGTGCCAACCTAATTATTTGATTCATGATGGGTGAAATAAACATGATCTCTTACGAAAAAGCATATATATGACCTTAATTTCGTAATAACGTATTTGTGTATGTTTTAGAAAAAATAGACGTGTAACCAGATTCTCACTATGTATATTTGTGCATTTTTGAAGATTATCAAATAACATATATTTTTATATCTATAGCACTCTTCTTTCTTATAGTCTTATAGACTCTGTACATCATTTTGAGTGAGAAATTTGGAGAGTATATTTTCAGTCTGGTGCTTGAGAGACAAACAACTGTCCCTTATTTTGAATGAACGACCATCTTAATTAGAAACAAACATACATATATTCGAGCCAAAAAAAGAAAAAAAATTAAATACTTATGAAATTAATTAATTAATTAATTAATTAGTGGGTATATATACCTAAATGGTAAAGTCAAACCAACAATAGATACTTTATAGTTTGTGTATATATAATAATTTTGTTTTCAAACTTTTCATGACAAATTCAAAAGTTTGAATACATACTGCATGGGCACTTGGCTTGGTTTTAGACTAATGGAGTAAGATATGAGAAACCACAAATCCTAACTAAAAGTTTGAAACTGTAACATAAATTATCATATTCGTATTAGGTATGGTTCTAGATATTCTTCTCACAGATAAAAGTTCAGGAACAAGACAAACAAGATAAACAAAAATGGGTTTAATTTCATCCCCGAAGATCTCGAGCCTAAGATTTTTTGCTTCTTCCAAACGCATGTACATTTCCATACGAAACTTTTACCTAAATAATTAAGTTTTATAAATGAAAAAGTATATAACGAACTTAATTGATTAGCATAAGAAAATGTCAGATGTCAATGGCCTCATATTGAATAGAAATTATCAGAAGTAAGAATTTCCAGAGACACAAGCTTCCAAATTTGACTTATCATTAATCGTGTGTTTCATAGCTAGGCAGGCAGGTTAGCGGTATTCAACATTCATGTACTCTCTCTCTCTCTCTCTCTCTCTCTCTCTCTCTCTCTATATATATATATATATATATATATATATATATCCCCTGGTTGGTTGATATAATTGCGGGTCTAATACTCTTTTTATTTTTTGAGTACTACACTTTATTAATATAATTTTTATTTAAAAAAAATTACACTTTTAGTATAAATTTTAAAATTATAGACTAACAATATTTGATACATTAATAATAAATATTCATATTTTATATTAAAATTAAAAGGATGAAATTAATAATTTTTTGTTTAATAAGTTGGAGATTAGTTTTAATCTTATTTTTTAAAATTTTATTCTGTTTTATTTTATTTTTTAATTTTGTATTTTTATATTACATTACTTTTTTATTATAATAATGTAAAGTTTTATTAGAAATTAATTTTTTAAGGGATATTAAAATTGATCAAAAAAAATTTATATACTGTAAAATTCGATCAATTTTGTATAATTTTATTAGTTGAAATCAGATATTAAAGTGTGACATTAAAATTCATTTTCATTAAATCTAATTTTAAACATTTTTATTTTTTTTAATAATTATTAAAATTGATTAAATGGTTGATGTTAGATTACGATTAATATATTAAATTTTTATATAAATTTATTGATTAAAATTAAATATTAAATTGAATTTTTGTTAACGTATTTTGTTTCAAATAAAATTTTTATATTTAAAAAAAGATAAATTAAATTTTTAAAACTTTTTTTATTTTTAACATACAATCTTTACTTTAAATTTTTATAATATTTTATAACTTAGTCATAAAAACTGATAAGATGAAAATAATGTACATTAAAATAATTTATATTAATTCTTTAAATTTATAAGATAAAAATAATTTTACTAATTAAAAAAGTGTAATGTATCAAGAAAAAAAATAAATATATATACATTTAAACTTTTACATTAAAAAGCATTAGAAAACTTGGGTTTTGTCACCTCTAGCCCTCTGGGTTTGGTCTTGGCTGAGCTTTGAATATATTTGTCTAATTGTCTTCTTGCTCAAAAACAAAAACAAAAAGAGCATAAAACAGGGAAAAGAAGGCAGCTATATTATTAAAAGAAATTAGATCCCCTGCACTTAGCCTCTTTGGAAGTGTTTTATATGTTATATAGTAACACTTAGATTCTTTAACTTATTATATATTTAATTTGGTCGGAGCGAAAGCCGGAGGGAATGGAGAAAATTCTAATATTTGTTTATTATTTGAAAATTTATAAGAGAAGGAAGACAAAAAGTTTATTATATTTATTTTTATTTTATTTAGGATCGTATAATTTTTTTATATTTTTAAAAATAAAAAATTACCAATTTACATTTGAAATGTATGCGTAGGATAATTTTTATCTAAATTAATTATTATATTTTTTTCGAGTAATAACTGATTTATATTTTAAAATTATTTTATATTTATATATATTTTAAATTTCACGGTTAATAATTTGTTTATTGTTTTAAAAAAAATATAACAGAAAATCGTACTATCATAAGGAGATGAAATGAGTGTAATTTAATTTTAGTATGTATAACAATTATTTTTTATTTTTTTTATATCCGTTAAATGAAAGATAATGATTGACTTACATAAAAAAAATTTATTAGACTTATTTATATATTAAATTTAATAGATGATAACTTTTTATAAAAAAATAATAAAACTGTATAATTATTAATGAGATGAAAATAAATATAATATATTTTTTATATATGATAATATTTTAGTTAAATGAATATGAATTTGAGCTTAAATAGTTACCTATAAAAAATAATGAAAATGAATGTAGATATGTGTATCTTAATATATTTATGTGATATCTCATTTCACTCTTGAATATTTTTAAATTATTAAACTAAAATTATATTTATTTAAATTATACATATAATCTCTAATAATATATATTCAAAAATAAAAAAAAATTAGTACTAATGATAATTTAATTTTTAATTTTATTACTATAAATTTGGTTTATATAAATTATTTTACTTATTACAAATATCTTATGTATATTATGTTTTGTGATTATTTAATTTATAATATTTGAATTTTAATTAAAATTTAATTAAATGTTTTATTTAGAATATTTTATATTACATATTTTATAGTTAGGATGTAAAATAATATTTTTGTTCAACTCCAACACAAATAATGAATTTAAGTATAGATATTTAAATATTTATCAGATACACTTATATGAATTAAAATTGTTATCTGCATGGATATAAATCTAATATGAATAAATTTTTTAAAATATTGATACGAAAATAGATATTATAATATCTTATTTAATTGTATGTAAAATTTATTATTTTTAAATATAATTTTTACAAAATTAATATTTTAATTATATATTAATTAATAATTATATAATTATTAAAAAAATTATTATCAATATATTTTAATTAAATTTAAAATTCATGTAAATTAGTTATATCAGGAGA
Organism: Canavalia gladiata; assembly: GCA_037954105.1. Lineage (NCBI taxonomy): Eukaryota > Viridiplantae > Streptophyta > Magnoliopsida > Fabales > Fabaceae > Canavalia > Canavalia gladiata. Next base: position 53,043,381 of record CM075662.1, read on the forward strand.
ATCCACTCCACCTCCCCCATCCACCATTAATCTTTAATCATTTATCACGTTGTAACTTGGAGTTTATCAGAATTGAATTGCATTGGTTGGCTTAAATTCAAAATTTAAATGCTCGTATTCTCTTTTGACAGCTAATGTTTTGCGTGTTGAAATTGGTTCCTCACACTTTCCTTTTAAAATGAAATCCTTTCTATTTTCATAAATTTATACATATTAAATATTAATAAGTCTTGGGTTGTTATAATGAGTGAGTTCATTTAAAAAAAGTAAAGAAAAAATCACAGTAATTATCCTTAACGTTTTTTAGCATTGCACTCTACCCCATCGCTCTAAACCCATAAACTCGACTTTGTTAGTGTGTCCTTTAGCTTTACAAATGAATGGTCAACTCCTGTACTATAACCAGGGATCCTAAATCAGCGGATATAATTTAATATTTAAAAATAAGTTATTATTATAATATAAAAATTATAATCTTAACTATTATAAAATTATTATTATGAAATAAAACTATATAAGATTGCAAAATGTATACTAGACTTGTGTTGTAAAAAAAATTAAAACGAAATTACAAAAAGAAAATAACATCATCCATTAAGTATGTATCTTTTCTTTACCTCTACTAAAGTAATTATTTGGAACAAAGAAAATAATGTGTAGGAGGAATTAAGAAGCTTAGAAGATAATATATATATATATATATATAGAAATTATTTAAATAAGAATATTTAGTTTTTAGAAAAAATAAGAATAATAATTATAAATTATTAAATCTTATTTGAACGATCAAAATTTAAATATATATGTATAAAAATTTCAATGATTATATAATTATTAACTAAATTTTAATTTATATTGTCATAAATATGTATGATCCAAATTTATAGTTTTTATATTTTTAAAATAAAACTGTTCTCATTATTTTATTTTACTTTTTGCAAGTTTAAGATTATACAAGTAGGAATGTAAAATATAAAAAATATATATTATTTTTATCAATATTTTATCTTTTCTTTTAGGTTGAAAATTATACAAGGGTGCAAGATATAAAAAGTAATCATTTTCTTTTTCAAAATGAGGGGGGTGCACTTATCACCCTCAACCCAACACTGGTCCGCCACTGAATACAAGCAATTTTTCTTCTTCACTAAGTACAATCAATTTTGTTTTATTTTTATTTTTTTTTAAGTGTGTATGCGTTATGGTTGATTTGTAACAATGGCTACGTTATGGTAAACTAGAAGGATAATTGCTTCATAGTGGATAAATTTGATGGCCATTATTTTTGTTACATGGACCTAATAAGCCAAGTTCACCCTTGTTTAATTCTGACTTGCCTAGAGCCTAGAGGTGAAGGAGAAGCTTGAATGTCAAACTAATGACTTGTACATAATCAACAATTTTTGTCTAAGCATTCCATTTATGCCAAATCAAGGGACCTATAAATCATAAATATGCTAATGTTATAATTGATTAAAAGTCAATGTTATATATAGTAACATGAGCATGTGTATTTTGTAAGGGCACTATTACTATGGTCTTCACACTTTGCTGCATATTCCATCTTCTTCACTTCACTTTACTCAAAAGATAAGAGAGTCCTTATGCATTTTCAATAAATACACTTGCTTTTTCTGAAACTTTTGGAGTGTGGGCGGGTTATAACCCACTAGACAAGCTTTAGATGGCACTTCCATGCTATAGAGAGAATTGATTTATTTTATTTGAGCAAAACCTTATGATGTTTGATATTTTTAATAAAGAATATTGCATATCTTAAACAAAACATTATATATTTTCTGTAAGAAGGAGACATGAAAATAAATAAAAATATTTTAATATATTTTAAAAAAAATTTCTCTTATTTTGCTTAAAGAAAAAAGTTTATTTATTTAATATTCTATTCAATAACTCTTATAAATAGTTAAATTTTATCAATAATTAAATTAATAAATTCTATTGTATAGATTATGTTTATAAAATTTTATAAAATATAAAAAAATTAATATTTTATTAAATAAATTAAAATTAATCAATAATACATCTGTTTTATTATCCATTAATTTAAATTTATTTAATAAAATATTAAAAAAAAATTAAAATTTATAAAATTTTGTAAACATAATTTATATAATAAAATATGTTAACATAATAACTAAATTAATAAAATTTAATATTTATAAGAATTATTGAACGAAAATTTAATATTTATAAGAATTATTGAACAAAATAACTAAACAAATTAGACATACTGGCATTGACATTTTTTATTTAAAATTAGAAAAGGAAACATGTAATTTCACTATAATATATGAATGAAAATGTTTTTTATTTTTTTTTACTCACACAATAAATAATGTAAAACTATAAAATTGTGAATATAAATAGGTTAAATTGAATTAATCTTTTAAGTTTAATCTGTTTTAAAATTTTAAAATTTAAATTTGAACTTATTATCTATTATAAGATTTTTTTATCATCAATATTTTGCTTGTTTATAGTCTATCACACTTATAAATCTGTTTAAAATTTCATAATATAAAATAATTAATAAATAACTTTGAATTTTATATAAATAATTGATTAAAAATTTATTAAATATACCTATATATATGTATAAATTATTTAAACAAACTGTTTATGATTCTATTTTAAAAAAAATGATAAAGTTTTTTAAAAAATTTAAATTAAAAATTATTTTTTTATTTTTTAAAAGTTATATAAATATAATATATTAAAATAAATATAATAAATATATAATATATAAAGATAAATAAATTCTTGAATAAACTAAATAAATTTGTATATAAATCTATGTCTAATTTATCTAAAAAAATATTTTAATAAATTTAAATCTAACTATTTATGAAATAAATTAAATTAATTTAAATTTAAAAAATTAAAATTTTAACTCCTAATGAACAGCTTAATTCATTTTTATTCTTATACCATTATATAAAATCTAATGTGAATATATAAAAGAAAACTTTTTTATTAATTTTTATTTTTGGTTTAAATATATTTTTAGTTTTTCTATTTTATAAATTTTTAAAAAAATATTTTTTATAATCTTAATTCTTATATTTATATAATTTAGATATCTTGGTCTCTTTTAATGATATGATTTCATAACTAATTAATATATAGCAGTTAATTTATTAATCATATCATCATTCACTGATTATTAAAAACAAAAAGTGTTAACTAAAATTATAAAATATAAAAATAAAAAATTCATAAAATTACATTTTAACTTTTTTAAAATGGTTAATTGAAGCAACACAAACAATGCGGAGACAACGACTCAAAAATCGAAGTCATCAATATCAAAAAGGATTCTTTTTTTTTTAACATAATAAGCCAATAATAAAAAGGTTGTTTCTTTTAATTTTAGAATGTATTTTTAAAATATGTGAATAAAAATAAAAAATAAGTAGAAAATAAAATTTTATATATAATATTAACATTTTGATGTTCAAATAATAAAATTGACGAAAAAAACACATGAAAATTTCAAAAAAGATGTCTATTAAGTATTAAACAATGATTGACATGTTTTGCTTTTTCCTGTTTCTGACGGTGATGTTCAAGGTTCCATGTTTCTGTTACACAACCTGACGATACAATAAAGCTGGTACTACGTTTTACCAACGGGAACAATTATTGATTTAAAGCATACTTTATTTTTGGTTGAAGATTTGAAGAATGTTACTAAGTATTTTTAACGTACTAATTATATATAATTGAAAATATTTTTATAAAAATATTACTAATACAATTTTATTGTGATTTATAATATATTTCTATTATGATCTTTAATAAAAAAATTATACCCTCTTCCTCAATTTTTTTTTCTTTTTTTCTTATCATGCCACTAATTAATCATATTATTATTTTTCATCTCCTTTATATTTTTTTATTAAAATTAAAGATATTTTCTATAAAAAAAATAATAGTTATTTTTTAAAAAAATTCTACATAATATTCAAATATAAATCTTATTTAAAAATAAATAAATATATATCACTTAATGAAATGATACTTTATTTTCTCTCTTTCCTCTTGAGAAAGGCTTCACCTAAGGTAAATACAGTTAAAAAAATACATGATCATAATTTTCTTCTCGTAATTAAATTGAGTATCTCATTATTTTTTTATGCTTGTTTTATACTCTTCTAAGATTTTTTTTTCATTTATTTATCTTTATTTTATTGAGTAATTTAAAATTTTACAAGGAATATAAAAATCATATAAGAAAAAAAATCTAAGATATAGATCAACATATGATAATTTAACAATATGAATTAAAATGTAATTTTGTATATCAAAAAGAAAAATAAAAGAACTGGCTCTACCATGTTGTTTAATGAATTAATGCCACCGACATATTACTTACCTCTCCTGTCCTAAAGAAAAACTGTGTTCTTAGATGAAAAGTTGAAAACAGAGTTTTTGGCACAAGCGACAATGTTGAAAATTTGATTATCCGAATGACACAAGTGTGAACTGATAAATGCAGAGTTTTCATCCTACTACACTCTAAAATGAGATGCATAGAGTAATCAAAATAAAAAAATAAAAAAATTAAATATGAGATATGATGCATTAATAATTGATTTACATGTAAAAATTATTTTACATTTATTTACATTCCAATAGTCCATAATTTTTTTTAAAAAAGGATGGTATCACCGTAAATAGGATGAAAATAAATATAATAAACTTTTGATATATATCATCATCATTTAACATATATGATGTAATAAAATAAAAAATATAAAAAAATATATTAACATGTAAATACTATTGATATGTATCATGATAATTTTCCATAATTGCAAGGTCTTGCATGGATAGGTTTGTGTCTATAAATAAAGACTTCATATGTGAGATCTCACAAGCCTAACAAGTTGAGTAACTCAATTATTCAAAAACACAGAAATGAGTTGCATTAGTTTGGAAGTGGCAGCTATGTGCTGTGTAGTGATTGTGATTGGAGCATTACCCTTCTCCTCTGATGCACAACTTAACCCTTCTTTTTACAATGATACATGTCCCACACTGCATTCTATTGTGGGTCAAGTCATCACAAATGTTTCTAAATCAGACCCTCGTATGCTTGCTAGTCTCATCAGACTCCACTTTCATGACTGTTTTGTTCAAGTATCTTCCTTCATCACTTTTCCTTATTAACTTCGTTTCCTATCATTTTAAACTTTGCTTTTTTACATTATTATTAGTATTATTCACTTTAAGCTACCTAATTCTTGTACATGTACAATTTTAATCAAGCCAAAGATTGATTATTAAATGCTTCTTGTTGGTTCTTTAAAGTAAAGCAGCTTGGTAAGTTGTACAAGTTTAATAAAAGCTATGAGTCTTACTTTTGGGGCTTTTGCTCCAATTACACCACAGTTTGCGTTAACCTCTTTTTTTAAAATTAAAAAATTAATTATTTGTCAAAAAAGAAAGAATATTCAGTCCCAAATGGCAAAACATGGGTAAGATGATTATGTTGTTGATGGTTGTGGCATGCAGGGGTGTGATGGATCAATTTTGTTGAACAACACTGCTACAATAGTGAGCGAGCAACAAGCTTTACCAAACAACAACTCAATAAGAGGTTTGGATGTTGTAAACCAGATCAAAACAGCGGTGGAAAATGCTTGTCCTGGCGTTGTTTCTTGTGCTGATATTCTTACTCTTGCTGCTGAAAGATCTGTTGTTCTGGTATTGTTTCATCCTATACTTTACAATTTTTATGCAATTGTTAAAAAAAATGTTATTATACATCTTCATATAGATAGATTTTGAGATGCAATGAGGTGGATAAAGAAAATAAAGAAATATAATATATAAAAAATATATATTATAAAAAAAATAAAAATATTGTTAGAACAATTGGAAGCTTATTAGAAAATAGCAATTAAATCAAGATAAACGTTATAAATTAATATATCAAAAATTATAGTCCTTAATTATGCCTTATACAATGACATTGTAGAGTCAAAGATATGCATCCCAATGGATGTGAAAGAAGGAATTCTGCTTCCCCATCACTTTTATTAAAGAATGAGAATACAGTAAAAAAATGGATACGTTAGAAAGAAAATGTTCCTATTTAAAAGAGAGAAAAATTATGTTATGTTCTTGCTATTCAGTTAGCAAAATGGAGAAAAATAAAAGAAAAAGTTACAGAATCTATCACCTTTTCTTTTTAATAATTTTTATAATGTGTCAATTTTACCTTGAAGTCTCATAAGGAGTTTTTGCTTCTTAGGAATCTCTTTCCCTAGGTTTCATTTTTCATCTTTTTCAAAATTCTCCTTTTCCTTAATATATTGCTAGTCCTATTTTATAATCTCCCTGTTCAATTAAATTGACAATTTAGGCAGACATAAAATGGAAAAGAGGTGATGAAATAGTTAAAACAAATGATTATTAATTGGCAAGAAAAAAAAAAGTCTATTATTGGCAGCCAACTTTGAAAATTAAATACTACACACTCTTAATATAAGGTGTTAAAAATCAAAGTCTAACTAGACAGTTACAATTTTATACCTTTATTTAATCTGATCTAAACTTTACAACAACAATTCACAGGCTAATGGTCCTACTTGGCAAGTTCCATTGGGAAGAAGGGATAGTTTAACAGCAAACAGAACCCTTGCTAATCAAAATCTTCCAGCTCCATTCTTCAACCTTACTCAACTCAAATCTGCATTTGCAGCTCAAGGCCTCAACACTACTGATCTAGTAGCACTCTCAGGTACCTATAAACATTTTCACTACTCAAAAAATCTATGCCAATTATAATAATAATAAAATGGCAACACATTTTGAATGTTGATTAATTTTTCAGGTGCTCATACATTTGGCAAAGCTCAATGCAGCACATTTGTTAGCCGATTATACAATTTCAGTGGCACAGGAAATCCTGATACAACTCTTAACACAACTTATTTACAAACATTGCGTGCAATATGTCCCAATGGTGGACCTGGGACCAACCTCACCAATTTTGATCCAACCACTCCTAATACATTTGACAAAAACTACTACTCCAACCTTAAGATTCACAAGGGCTTGCTTCAGAGTGACCAAGAGCTCTTCTCCACAACAGGTGCTGATACCATTGCCATTGTCAATAGGTTCAGTGATAACCAAACTCTTTTCTTTGAGAGCTTTAAGGCTGCAATGATAAAAATGGGCAACATTGGAGTGCTTACCGGTTCTCAAGGACAAATCAGAAAACAATGTAATTTTGTTAATGGGAATTCTGCTGGATTGTCCACTTTTGCCACCAAAGAATCATCACAAAATGGCATGGTTAGCTCATTCTAAATAAATTAAAAAAAAAAAACCAAAGTCAGTGAATGGTTGAAAATACTAAGATTAAAGGGTATATTGCTAGTATTAATAAAGAGTTCTATGGGCACATATATACATGTCATGTGCCTGTGGTGGATGGTGATATATGTTTGTACTTTTTGAGCATTGCGGTCACTTGTTACTGTGTTTGTAAGATCTCATTTCTCCTATTTCATGAGTTTATTCATATCACCTTCTGTGGACGAATTACAACTACTAATTCCTGTCACTAACTATTATGATCTCTCTAGCTTGTTGCTTTTATGGAATATAAATAAATAGAGTAAAAATAAATTAAGTTATTTAGTATTTGGATGGATAGAAATAAAAATATATATATTTTGATGAGTAAAAATAAAATGAAATAAATAAATCGATAATATAAATTTTATTTTATATTAATTAAAAAATTAAATTAAAGATTTAAACTTTTTATATTATTTATTTATTTATTAATTAATATTTTTTGGTTTTATTTTATATTTTAAATAAATAAAAATAAAAAACTAAAAAAAGTCAACTGTATATTGGATCTTATTGGAAATTATTTTTTTATTCTATTTTTATGATTATGCATTTAAATACCAGAAAATATTTTCATCATCCCTACTTTTTTTTTTCTTTCTATTTTCTTTTTTTTCCATTTTTTCATCAAAACAAACATACCATTAGTCTTCTAACAGTGTTAATGAAGCAGAGTATAAAAATCTTGTTTCAACAGCAATTAATTTATAATTAAAATAAAAGTAATACTGTTCTTGTTTAAATATTTTCTTAACATTTATTCTCATATGTTCTCTTTATGTTATATAACTTATTTTATCACGTATTTTTCTCTTATTTTATTATAGATTTTTAACTGTTAAAAAGTATAAAATAATAAAAAATTGAAAAATTATCACCATACTTTTAACAATAAGGATAGAAATTTATATATAATATAGTATAATATAATAACCGAATATGTGGGAAAAAAAATTATGTAAAAGTACTATAAAGATTTGAGGTATGAATGTCTTTACGGTAGCCATGATATAATTGGGAAGCCAAAAAAGTTGGTACACATTTGGCTTGTATCCTCGTGATTCCAACACATACCAAAGGTTGGATTCAAGGAAGCAATTGACTGAGGACAATGAAAAGTGCATAACTTAATAGAGGAAACACAATTCAAGAGAGATACGTAACCTTTACCTATTTTGTTTAATTCATTCATAAACTATCACGTGATCAATATGCATCCTCTGTATATTCCGTGTTAAGATTTCTTCCTCATACAATCATTTTGCTTCATTATTATATATATTATTTATAAGAAAAATTTTAATAATAAAAACATGTAAAGCGTTAATTCCTGCATCAAACTTGATCAAAGAAGTGTGATAAGTGGAATCTTATCAAATCACAACGAAACAAATTAACAAGCAGGATAATAAGATTTAAAAGTATTTAAAGAATAAGCAACTTAGGAAAGGTACTAAAACACAGAACGAGTCAGGGAGTTATTGATCATTGATTAAAATTAAACCTTACTTAACAATAACTAAGATATGACACTGCCTAAATTAATTAGTTTTTAGGAAATTAATTATACTTAAACTAATCAAAGCAAGAAATATTCAAAACACCGTTTGCCACAAATGGCATATTAGACAGAAGCTGCCTATATAAATAATATATACAAACGTAATTACCGTAATTATATTTATTTATGTTCAAAAATTTAAGATATTAATTAATTACATATTTTTGTTAATTATTTTTTTAATCAATTAATTAAAATAAAATTTAAAATGTAAATAAATATATCTAATATAAATATGTTTGTTGATAATTTTTGAAAAATTAAATAGTGTACCAACTCTTGCAATACTTCTCTTGATTTCGTTGACATGACAACGTGCATTTGTATTATGGTTTTTATTTAGGCAATCATATGTATGTCGGCTCCATACTAAATAGTTATGTAGAATCAATAAACGTACTATAAACCTTACAAATGTCATCATAATATGATGACTATATAAAGGAAAATCTGACATTGTCATATGATAACTATACATGTGGAATTGATAAACATTATAAATGTGGTCAAAAATTGTAATTTGGATTCCAGCTATGGATTTATTGGTGGATTAAAGGAAATGGAATGGGATCATGTCCCATTGTTTAGGTAAGAAAAAGTAAGTTGGAATAGAATAAAATTCAATGAAGTTCAGTGTTTTAAATTTTATTGTTTATCTTCATTTTCTAATTTCTTTCCTTTCAGATTGAGAAGACAGAGATGGAATAAAAATTTTATTTATTTATAAAATTATTAAAGTACTTTTATGTCCTTGTCCAAATATGAATTCATGAGCTCTTTTTTGTAGGCACCTTCTTATTGCTGTGTTGGCTGTCACCTAGTACTGTCACCTGCACCCACCCACTTCATATGCACCTCTGAACCTTTTATTTGTACCAAGAAGATGCACAAATGTGTTATGTGGGGAATTACTATAATGCTCCACCTGAGTTTTGATTCATTTATGATCCAACTAAAATTACCGGTTATAACCGGTTTATGTCCTCTTTTCATTGTTTAATATGATATTCCATTTTGAATGCAATTTTTTCTATGGTTCAGCAGTAATTGCAAGGTAGTCCTGTTTAGGATAAATGGTAGAAAATGAGTAAAATATGATTGAGGTTAATAGTATTTGAAATTCTTTACATTTCTATAATTTTTAGTGATAATTACTAATATAAATATAATTATACTAATTATGGTATAGAATTCTAGTATAATTAATATTTTAGCACAAATAAGTTATTATTTAACATTTATTGTAATATTATCAATCAGTTCTTTATTGACTAATAATAATAATATCATACGATATATATATATATATATATATATATATATATATATATAATTTGCAGTAAAATTCATAAACATAAACGATAAACCTAACGCTGGTTATTAATTATTAATATTATAAAAATAATATTCATAATAAATTATGAATATTTTTTTATAATTTTTATGATAATGAAATTGTTTTCTTAAATGACATTGATAACATAATTTTAAAATATAATAATAATAATAATTAAGGCTATTCATCAGATCGAGTTGACATGATGAATCGGATAATTAAATTTAATTAATTAAATCAGTTCGAATTTATTTAATTAATTGGTTTATTTTATTTTAAATGTGATCCAAACTAATGATAATTGGTTCGATTTTTCAATCTACTTTTTTTTTAACCTGGATCATCGAATAAACTGTCTTTTTTTCTCTTAACTTCTCAATTTATACTTTTTTTATATTTCAAAACTTTTCTTCTATTTTTTTCACTCATATATCATGACCTTATTTTTCATATAATTAGGATAAAAATTATTATTTTGATAAAAAATAAAAATATTTTTAAACAGCTGACATAAAATAAGAACTAACATTATTCCGTTAACGTAAATCATAAACATTAATAGGAAACACCTAAATACTGCACGGTTTCACCAGGTACATATTTGCAAATTTTAAACATTTTTCATTAACTCCTAATTTGCAAATATAATTTTACCAGGTATATATCTAACACTTCTGAAATGTTCACAATATAAACCCTCCTAAAAAAATTGCCTATTTAAATCTCATTTATCCATTTTTTTTATGTTTTATTTAGATGATGTAAAAAAAAAAATTAGGATGAAATAAAATGAAAGAATAAAGATTGAAATAAAAATAAAATAAAATAAAATAAATAAGTTATTTAAATAGAAAAAATAAAAAATAAAAAATATTAATAATACAAATTTTTCAAAATTAATTTTAATTTAAAAAAATTAATTTTGTTACTATATTTTTTATTAACATAGTATTTATTTTTTTAATTTTTTAAAATTTTTAATAATTTAAAATAAATAAAAAACAAAAAAGTTAATCCTCTTTATTTTCTTTTCTTTTAAGGAAGGAAATAACTTTTATGCTTCCACAGATTTTAATTCCTTTCTTTCATATAAAATAAAAAAATAAAATTTATATAAATTCTAAAAACAAATTTTTTCTCCACTAAATTTATCTAATATTGAATCAATGGCCCTTATTACTTGGAATTGAAACATAGATCCAAAACTCAGTTGGACCATTAATTATAGTAACTCTCCCACATATGAGCCCACTTCGTTTGGTGAAGCTTATACACATCTCTTACTAGCTATTCTCCTCCTTTGCTGCATCCTCAAGTAACCATTCTTCAATAATATATAAGCAGTGTCATATTTTTTTTTTATTTCACAATTGATAAATTAAAAAATTAAATCAACAGATTACATTTAAATAAATGTATATTATATATATATATATATATAATCATTTATTATATTTTTGTTTTAAACTAACTTTATTTTTATTTATTTTTTCTTATCAAATTACAACTGAAATATTTTTTTATAACATAAAAAATAATAAAATTTAAAACTATTCTAATATTTAACCTCTTGTTATTCGAACGTGGCTTACCATTACACCGAGGCATTTGTTGCAACAAGAAATGTACGAATTATTTCTAGGGAACATTTTAAGTGTTTTCCTTTATTTACTTAGGCCTTTATGATTTGTTAACTGTCGTTCTCTATTTTTTTTATTTTTATTTGACACATTTTATCGTCTGGCATTTGACAATTAAACATGGAGAAGGTTTTCATCAGAAGTATGTCAAAAAAATATATAAAAATAAATAATCGTCAATACATCAAATTCTTCTCTAAGTTTCAACGCTAATCATAATATTTTGTTTTCCATAACAATTAAAGGGAAAGAAAGAATCGACCAAGGAAGAATGTGATATTTTCACTTTATCAAAGGTGTAAGAAAGAAAATATAAGTCTTTTTAAAATAAGGATAATATAATTATTCTGTTCTTTTACTACCCATCTAATTAAATAAAATTTTTGTTTAATTCCATTATAAAATTAATATTCAAACAATGAAATAGAAATTATATTCCATTTTATTGTCTTTCATCAATCTAAACATAACCTTCAATTTGATCCAAATGTTATTAGACTTGAACTCGTACGTAAGTGTAAAGATAGAGAAATACGTAGATATAGGTCACCCTCTCTGTGTTATCCTTTTTCTTTTCTTTTATTTTCATTTTTGGTGAGTTTTGTCGTGTGTTTTTAATAGGCATAGCTATGAGTTGTTCCCCACGCTATTCATATAGAATAGTTTGATAGCGTAACAACCTGTGCATACTTATTATTTCTGTAAAAGATGTATCCAAACATTATTCATCATGTTATAATTAATAGATTCAACCACTTCATCGTATCCAAAATTAAACACTCATTTGAATTATTTTAACTATAAATTCGTTCAAATAAAAGATTAATATAAAACTAGTCGGATTGAAAAAAAAAACCTGGTAAATTAAGACAAATTAATATGTTCTTGAATTAAATATATTTTTAATCTTTTTAAAATTGTAAAATTTTGAATTTAATTTCTCGTAAGTAAAATTATTGATTTTTGCCCATTATTTTTAAGAATGGATTGTTTTGAATATTTAAAATAATAATTATTTAATACTAACATGTACCTATATTTAACACATCATTACTAAAAGATTAAAATTAGTTTATTTTTAAAAAATAAAAAATCAAAATAAATTATTTTAAAAATGAATAATTAAAATTAAAATTTTATAAAAATTGAAAACATATTTATCCTGGATTTATTTTAAAACATAAAATGATGTTAAAAATACAAAATTAAAAATAACAGTGTTGCATAAAGAACCTTCCTTTACTTAGGTATGGATGTGTGATTTAAATTTAAAAATTTAAAATAAAATATATATTTTTTATTTTTAATTATATAACATAATATTATTATATTATTATATTTTTTAGTTTAAATATATTGTATATAATAATAATAAAATTTAAAATAATATTTAATTAATATTGATCCAATTATAATTCAATCACAGTTATATCATAAAATTTTAAATTAATATCTTAATTAATTCAGGAATCAGTTAAAATTTAAAAACCTTATTATTCATTATTTACTTGAAACATATATGATCTCTGACGGACTTTTTAACCAAACAGAAGTAATAACCCACGAAAATGATCAAATTAGTGTAACATTCGAAAAGTTATCATAATAAAGTAAGTTGTAATTAATTAGTTATGCACTATGACTCAGTTCTTTTCTAAGTTAACAAATTTGCTTTAAACAGCTACAACATTTTCTGGCGGTCCTAAATTGCCATCAAACCTCCACAAATTTACTGAAGCAGAAAACAAAGCTGATACAACTTACATTATTTTAGTAATTTTCATAAAAAAAAAAAAAAAAAAAAAAACCTGTCTGACGTCTTAGGAGTTAGAAACATGCTATGTTATAGTATATATTATGGAGTTGTAGTTAGCAATCAAGCACTTGAGAGACAAACAATTTGAAATAATCCCTTGTAATGATGCATTCTATAACGAATTTGAGAAGAAAACGACAACACGATTTTGAAATTAAATCCGGAAATGGCTGCATACCAAGACTACATCACGTTAATCGTTTCTAGATCATTTTGATTAGTCAACTTTAACATTTTCACTAAATTGGGATAAGTATTTATCAATTTTATTAAATTAGTACAAATTTAATTTAAAAATATTGTCTAAACATTATAACTGATATCTCATGACTATGATTTATTCCTTTGCTTTAACATTTCGTCCGTTAAAAATTCGCCACATATTTTTTTACATAAAAAATAAAAAATTTAGTCCAATTGTATTGCATATGTACAATTTACACTATTTTGATACAATTGATGGAAAATTAGTCGAAATTAATATAAAAGTGGACACATGGTTTGATTTGACAGGGATAGAGTAAAAGTCAACTAAAATTAAACGTGTAATAAATAATGGTAAGTGTGAGATTTAGATTAGAAGGATGAAACTTAAACATCTTGACTGACATGATGTCCCATCATTTATCAAAAAAGTCAGCAACTTTGCAGACAAAGGAGACCGACAAAGGCAGAGTTCTTCATTAAGTTAGTCCCAAACCCGAATATGTTTGTGTGCAAGAAATCATAAGAAAGGAAAAAATATAACTATCAAACTTTTTTCGTCCTTCGTTTATATATAAATATAGATTTAAAGAAAATAAATTCCTGAACTTCATGTAAAAATTAATTTTTTAATTAAAAAATAAAAGAATTATTTTTACTTTTGATTTATTTAAATTATTTTTTTTAAAAAAATAAAAATAATATTATTGTAGATACTAAAAGCTTAATTTTTTTTTAAAATTTATATTAATAATATTTTTTTCATTCATTTAAATAATAAAAAATCCTTTTTTTTCTATTTTTATCTATTCAAAAATTTTAATTTTTTATTATTACTTTATTTTTACCTACTATTTTAAAAGAAAATTCAAAAGATTGAGAAGCAAATTACCGTTTATATGTTTCATTTTTTTCCATGCAATATGACGGTGCGTTTAAAAGTTAAGATATATATATATATATATATATATGATAAAAAGTAAGATAAAATAATTTTATTTTTATTATTACTAAATTAATATAATATAATAATTAGAATGTTTTTATCTTTTTTTACGGTCATCATGTATTATTCTTAATATTTTATAAAGGCAATTAAATTATTTTACAAAGTATACTTTTATTTATTTTTTAAAAATGTATGAAATAAAAATTATTTTTAATAAAATTAATTTAACTAAAAAGTTAGTATAAAAATATATTTTTCTTATTTTAGAAAATATTATTTTAAAACATTCATAATTTTTTTCTTTTATTATAATTTATTACAAATATATTTTAAATTTTAATTGATAAAAAAATTTTAAAAAATATTATAATTTCGATATCAATTTTTAAATATTATTTATTCACAAAATTGAATTTATATTTTTAAATTTTTTTAATATTTTATATTCAATTGCAAAGTTAAAAAATTAAATTGAAAATTATTAAAAATTATAATAATTTTAATAAAAATTTAATTATTTCAATATCATTTATATATTATCCTATTATCATCTTAAATATTAAATAGAATAATATAATACTATCTTATTTATTATCCTATTATATACTAATATAAAATAATATAAAAGTCTATCATACTATTATTTTTATCTAAATTTTTTTCTATTATTACTTAACTCTCTTCTTTTATCATTCCTTATCTAATTATCAAAGAAATTTAGTGATATAAGTTAAGTAATTAAAAAATTAAAAAATCTATTATATTATAATAATATTTTTTGTCAAAAAATTATTACTATAATCTGTTAACATATACTTATAATGCATAATATAAAAAAAATAGTTTATAAACATGTTTGATTAAATAATAAATAAATAAGTTTAAAAGATAAAATATATATATTAAAGTTAAAATTTAACTACAAATGTGAAGAAAAAACTTATAAATTAATTGATATTAAAATGTTTGGTAAAACTAATATTTTAAATAGTTCATTGGTATAAAATAGAATAAAAATATTTTTCATTACTTAATCATAACTTAAAATACTTAAATTATATAATTGTTAAAATATTCATAAATTTTTTTACTTTATTTCAATTAAATTATTATATTATAAAAATAATAATTTTAATTGTACTCTCATTATTATGCTTTTGTATGTAATTTTTATCATTTTAACAAAAAGTTATATTATAATTTAATTAAATAAACTTATAATTAAAATGTTTTATTAAAATTAAAATAAACAGTTCAATAATTAAAATAATAAAGAAAATAAACTAAACAAAATAAATATTCAACATGACATTTCATAATTAAAAATTTATGAATAAAAATATAAAAAAAATAATTATAAAATTATAATATGGATAAATATAACATAAACATATTAAGTTAAAAATTTATAAATTTAAATGCTACAACATTTCAATAAAAATTTAAATACTTGTTAGATATGGATTTAATAAGTAGTTTTTTTTTTCATATCCTCTAATCTTATTTCTATACTTCTTTAATTTTTTATCAACATAAATTTGTCTCGTTAATAAAAAAAATTAAAATTACACTAATTGAAACGTAAAGATTGTGTGACACATATACTTGCTATCTTTTTTTTTCTCTATATATATTATCAGATGTAAAATGATACTATCAAATATATGTTAGGTAGCAAAAAGTATTATTTAAAAAACTATAATAATAAAAAAAATAAATTTAATATATTTCTATTAGTTCAATTTATATTTTATCCAAAAAGGTGATAATTTTTTTTATTAAAAAATAAATCAACTTACATCTATTTTTAACGTAATATTTAAGATCAAAATCAAAAGATGTAATATGTATGTTAGGAAAAAAAAATATCTATCAAAAAATATAATAACAAAATAAATAAATTATAAATAAAAAAACAAATTTAATATAGTTCAATCATTTTAATTTATTTTTATAATTAAAAAAGATAATAAAAATATTTAATTATATCATATTATCCAATAATTCAATTTTATTTTTTTAATATATAAATTTTTTAAAATAATTATTTTTATTTAAATATTAAATCTCTATTTATAAAAAAAATTATTCCTCTTTAACTAAACTAACCAACATAAAACTAGCTTGATTTACATAAATAACAAATATAAATACACTTGAATATTCATTTCGTTAGAATACATCACAAAAATTACATATATTTTATCACATGTCATTCTTTGCCATATTACTAATGAGAGGTCTCCTTCTATTTTTTTTTAAATTAATATAAAAATAGATAATTTTTTAAAGATGAGAGGAAATATTTTTTTGAAAAGATAAAAATAAATTTACTATAATTTTATTAAAAATCTCAAACACTTTAAATAAAATATTTGGAGTTAGGTCATGTCTCCTCTTACTTAGAATGTGTATCTTACATTCGTTTTCTTGGTTAAAAACAACAAATAGAAAAAGACATAATCTCTGAAAAATAATGATCATTATATTTTAATTTTTTATAATTTTTATCTTTATCTTGTCTCATTATATTATCATTATAACACTTATTTTTAAAATTATTTTTTGCATGTTTCTATCCAAACTAAATATACAGCCATACTTTTTCATGTTCGAAGGAACAATACGTTTACTACAATTTAATTTAATGGGGAATATTTTACAGACACTCTAAAAGATGTTTATGCCTTGAGAAAAAAATAAATAAAGAGAAGACTGAATATATGATATAATATAATATAACAATAACAAAAATAAAACCTGTAAGGTGGATATATTAATGTTGCGATGTACAAAACCATAGTTGGAATTTAATATACAAGCAGTAGTGGTGGATAAGTTCATGTCTCTTTCGTGGTTGATTTAGATATTAAAGCAATATGTTTCAAAAGAGAAAGTCTTTGACAATAAGAGCAATGAATACATTCTTTAAATTATTCATATTTTCGTAAGAATTTCAGCATCATCTTTCAATGATACTTTATTCTGTATTCTGTAACTTTAACTTTACTACTGTAAATGTAAATCATCCATTTTTTTTTCTTGGTAAAAACAAAAGAAAAAAAAAACAATGAGTTAAGTGTGAAAAATATGTAAGACTTTGATGATTAAAGATGCCTGTTTATTTGTGGCTTTAAAATATTCCTAGAAATTAACGTAGGAGTAAACATTGGGTTGGAAAAACAAGAAATGGACCAAATATACTTCTTTCTTTATTTCTAGTTACTATCAACCAAGTCAATATTCCAACTCGAACGCGTGGAAAATTTTAAAAGAAGTGCATACACGAAGTCCCATATTACAGTTTCCAACTGTTTTAACTTTTAAAGATATTAATTAAAAATTAATAAACAAAAAATAAAAATTATGGACAAAATATTTTTTCAAGGATAAATATTATAAGAATACTGATGATTAAACTTTTTATGATTTTTTGCCTTAATTTTTAGTTAATAATTTTGTGTTTTAAATATATATTTGATAAAATTAATGAATAAATAGTTGAAAATAGATAAAAATAAAAAATATACTGATTAAATTAAAATATTTGATAAATAGTTTTTAATAGTTGGGTTAACAATTTTTTATATTTTTTTTAAATAATTAACATCTTAAAAGTTGGGTTAAATTTTTTTAAATAGTTATCGTTTTAAAAATTAAGATATTATAATTTTTATTAAAAATTATTATATATAAATTCTTATCATAAACTTTTAAACATTAAAAATGGTTTAATTAAATAAAATGAGACAAAAAATAATTTATATTATGATTACAATAATGTTATATGTTAAAAAATATATTTGACGAGAATGAGAAAAAAATATTAAAGGTTTTTTATTTTCTAAACATATGAAGCGTAAAAAAAGAATTGCAATAAAATAATAAAAAATTTATCTAATTATTTTCAAATGCAAATTTTAAAAAAGAACATGTTCGCTTGGTTGAATTTTTTTTAAAATAAGTTATCTAATTAAATTAAACTAATCTGATCAAGATAATGTTTATTTGGTTTTGTTTTTGTTTAGACAATCAATTGGATGAAAATAATTATTATTTTTTTTTAAAAAATTATTCTCATATGTTATTTTTAATATATAATTTTAGATTAATATCACTATAAATTCAATATATTTTTTATTTATAAAAAATTACATTACAATAAAATCAATTTTATGTTATATTTTTGTAATAATTTTTATTTAATTATTAGATCAATATTAATAATTATTAATCTAAATTAATTTAATTTAATTATAATATTAATATTTTAATTGATGAATGTAATAATTAATTTTTAATATAAATATTTAATTATATTATTTAGTTAATTATATACATATATTCAAGCATTCCAACATTTTAAAAATTAATTTGTAAAAAAAATTCAAACATTAACATTATTTTTAATAAATAATTTTTTTCTACCACTAATATTATATATCTCATTAGTTTTTTACCCACAATATCACAATAGTATTGGAAAATAAATATAACTAATTAACAATGCTCTTTATTTTATCTTTTTTCTAATTTACAAATAAATATTTCATAAATAAAAATACAAAAACAAGTTATAAATAAGACTAATAATAACCTTTAGTATTAACACGAATAGTATAATTACAAAGAATGTTTTTATAATAATTATTTTTCCTAATTAGTAAATGCCTAATAAACAAGTAAATAAGAATTAGATACATTATTTTAATTCATAAATTAACTTAAGTATTATTAACCTTTTGAAAACTCTCGTAACTCAAAAAATTGTTTGATTTTAAAATTTTAAAATTTTAAAATTGATTTTAAAAAATATATTCTATTTTACTAATGATTCATGTGATTAAATTTACTGTTCTTTATTGCAGCAATTTGTAAATAATCCCTATTATTTTAAGATGCAAAAACATAATTACTTTATTATTCTCTTATATTATACTCTAATATTCATTTTAAACTTTTAACAATTAATTAAATATAATAATTCTAAATTTTTACAATAGTTGAAGGATTTAACTGTAGCACTTGTAAAATCGAAACAGAAAGGGATCTGTATTGATGTTTAAAAAGTAGAGAGAGTTGGTGTGCAAATGTTTTTATTTTTTTTTAATCTATAAATCTTTAAACATGCAATAAGTAGACTATATTACTTTAATCTGTCTTTTATTTTTTAATTCTTTCACAAAACCCTCTTTATTTTCGAAACCTACACAATGTCTCTCCTGATTTATTAACATGCAGCATTTAAATCCTCAACCTTTATGTATACAAGTGACAGAAACCCCTTGTAAATTTTGCCTTGTTTTTCACCAAGAGTCAATTTCACATACATTCTTTATGACATATAAATTTATATGTATATCCCAATTATATTAATCAAGTTAAACTTATTTTTACCTAACTTTAAAACATAAAAATATTTACCCTCTATTTATTTTAAAAGAAAAAAAAACTAAACAAAAAAAATTTTAAAATTTTATTTTTAAAAACAACTATTTTCAATCAAGTGAAAAAATGTCATTATTTATATATTTTTTTATCTATCTACTTTTTTTTAGGTCATCATCATCCTAAAACATATAACCTTTAGGGTATGCAAGATTGTGTACTTGGCACTGACGTCAGGGAGTGTTATTAAAATTTTAATTAAATTAAGAAAACTAATTCAAATACAAAATGTTTAGATGGTTCATATTAGCTAAGAGTATGATTTTATTTATTTATTTCCATATAATAATGTTTCTTAGATTTAAGTGATTTTAAGAATAATCCTGATCTTCTTTCATTCAAATAATTTCATCCACTTATCTATATTTTTTTATCTAACAGCGGATAGTTAAAAAAAATAAACATATTTATATAAATAAATATATGTTTGAGAATTTATTTTCATTTTAGAAGGACTCCTTCGATTAAAAAACTTAGATAGGAAGAATTTTATGATGACAGCGGCATGAAATACAAGGACATTTCATTTACTGGTCATTTGAGTAACTCTATAAAATGGAAGAGCATGTTCTCTCAACAGCCACACCTTCATAATTCCAAACATCAGAAACCAAAATGAATTCTCTTCGTCTCAGTGCCATTGTTTTGTGCTGTGTGGTGGTTGTGGTTGGAGCACTACCCTTCTCAAATGCACAGTTAGATCCTTCATTTTACAATACTTCATGTTCCAATCTTCATTCAATTGTACGTACCGTTCTCTCAAATGTTTCCCAATCTGATCCTCGAATACTTGCCAGTCTCATCAGACTCCACTTTCATGACTGTTTTGTTCAAGTATGTTCTCTTCATCTCTCAATGCATATTTTAATTTTGCTTATTATGAAAATATACCTTACAGATGAAGTTTATTGCTATCATGGAAGGAGGAAAGAGTGTTGAGAGGGGCATGAAGCTGTCCCTCAAGCCTCAACATTAATTTCTTTAACTAGAAAATGTAATTAATTTAATGATTTGGTGTACTTAATGAATTTTGATGTGATGTTTTGGCACTCCAAGATAAGAATCCTTCGTCGCTGGCTCCACCATTCTTTATTATACTTTATGTGACGGTAAAAGAAAAAGTAATTTGAAATGTTGAGATTTGCTTTTGTGCATAAATAAAAAGATAAATAAGAGAAATAGAAATAGAGTGTTGCTTTTTTATGACTCATCAAATTTATTATTGTTGTGTTATGGTTCATATATCCATGGCTGCTATGACAGGGTTGTGACGCTTCAATTTTGTTAAACGACACCGCTTCGATTGTGAGTGAACAAAGTGCAGGGCCAAATAACAACTCAATAAGAGGTTTAGATGTTGTGAATCAGATCAAAACGGCGGTGGAAAATGCTTGTCCTGGCATTGTTTCTTGTGCTGATATTCTTGCTCTTGCTGCTGAAATATCTTCTGATCTGGTATATATATATATACATATATATGTTCCGTTCCTACGTTTAAATCTATTTATAGTATAATGTTTATTTTCACTACTTTCTCGTTTATAGGGAAAAAATGGAAGTTTTTAAATTTTAATTTTCATATATGTAATCAAAATTTTTACGTTAATATTTTTTTATTTTTTTATTTCTTTCTTTTTTTCATTTTATTTTATATATTTTTATATTTATAATAACATCTATTCTTTATATGTATGAGAAAAGAAAAAATATTGCTCTATTTCTAAAAATAAGTGGATTAAGATAGAAGGAAGAGAGTTATTAAATAAATATGATTCAATAAAAAATGAAATGGAATAAAAAATAAGATATAGTAAAATTCAAACATTACCAAATATACAAATATAAAAAAATAAAGAAAAAAACAATTTTTAGTATCTTTCTATGTGATTAGTTATAAATCGGTAGTTGAATGAGTTTTATAGTTGCTCCTATCGTCTTATATTATCTATTATTTTACCCTGTAGTTAATTTTTTGTCATTTTTTATTTCTTTTAAAAATATATTCTTTTATTAATATCTTATCTAAATGCTTAATTTATTCAGTATAAGTGTATTATAAATATTAATTAAAGAAAAACATTTTATTATAAAAAATTTATGCAATTAATATTTTTTTTAAAAATTTATGTTTTCTCAACAGAAAAGACAAATAATATCAAATAAAAGTAGTAATCGGTTAACCATGTGTAAAGAGGCTGTGAATTTTTTTTATTTTTTTTCAGAACGTATAAGTATATTAAAATTCAATATCTATTCCTCAATTAAACCAGATACTTATACAATGACTTTTCTACAAAGACAAGAATATGCCTTGCTAGTTATATAAAATAAAAAGAAAAATCCCTCACTTTAATCTCATAAAATTCTGTGTTACAATTTAATAGAGTTTTAATACAACTATTTGGCAGGCTAATGGTCCTACTTGGCAAGTTCTATTAGGAAGAAGAGATAGTTTAACAGCAAACCAAACACTTGCTAATCAAAATCTTCCACCTCCCACATTCACCTTAGATCAACTCAAATCCTCATTTGCTAATCAAGGCCTTAACACTACTGATCTAGTGGCACTCTCAGGTATGAAATTTCTACATTCCCAAAATTGCATGTCTTGAAAAAAATGGTATTAGTTAGTGAATTATATATATACAATAGGATTAAATATATTTCATTTTCAGGTGCTCATACAATAGGCAGAGCTAAATGCAGCTCATTTGTTGGGAGATTATACAATTTCAACAACACAGGCAACCCTGATTCTACTCTCAACACAACCCTTTTACAATCACTTCAAGCAATATGTCCCAATGGTGGAGCTGGGACTAATCTCACTAATTTGGACCTAACCACCCCTGATACATTTGACTCCAACTACTATTCCAATCTTTTGCTTCAAAATGGCTTGCTTCAAACTGACCAAGAGCTATTTAGCACAAGTGGTGCAGATACCATTCCCATTGTAAACAGTTTTAGTAGTAATCAAACTCTTTTCTTTGAAAACTTTAAGGCATCAATGATCAAAATGGGCAACATTGGAGTGCTGACTGGAACTCAAGGAGAAGTCCGAACACAGTGTAATTTTGTGAATGGAAACTCTTCTTCTCTGAGTACTCCAACCACCAATCAATCATCAGAAGATGGCTTGGTTAGCTCAATCTAATTAAATAAGTGATCAATGTCTGCATATATACACTGGAAAATGCAGAGATTAAAAAGGTAAATAAAGAGTTCTATATGCACATGCCATGTGCATGTGGTGGACTGCATTGTAACCTTTTGTGTTCTGAGTTGTTTGAAGTTGATCTGTTTGTAACATACCCTACCGTGGACAAACTATAGCTAATATATAATTTCTGTCCCAAGCAATCATGAACTATTGCTTTCAATTTCAACCTGTGTTTAAGTTAAAACGTAAAAGTACTACTTAACTAATGAATAGATAATTGCAATTGTAAGATGATATTATATGAACATGAAACATTTCATTTTGGAACAATTGTATAGCCGGAATTAAAACTTGGCAAACAATTGGATTATGCAGTCGTGATTTTTACAAGGTATGTTGAAATTTTTGCCCCTTGTAATTAAATATCAAATTAAACATGGTGTTACAGATGAAGGGATCGGGAAGAGCTTGGATTCTAGCACTAATTGACCAAGGACAAAAAAATGCATGTTTCAAAAATTTCTTCCATTATCATATATGGTACATTTTCTCGTAATATATCTCATTTTTTATATATTTTTTATATCATATTTTTTTTTTCTCTTCCTTACACCTATTCTACTTATTTTTACATATACAATAACATTTTTCTTTTTCATAATCCTAACAATCTATCCTACAAAATCCAAGTAGTTGATTTTAAGAGAAACACATGAACTTGTCAACCCAAGTGTCTATGAGTTATAAAACATCCTTCTTAAGCATTTTTCATCATTCACATTAGAGAGAATCATATTCATTTAAACTCAACGTTTCACCCACCATCTATTCTTACTAATTATTTAATTGAAAGACAAACTTAATTATTTACTTGAAAAAAGGGTAGTTAATACAATCCACTACTTTGTACAAGTGGCATAAGATAGGTGCTACTTGCATAAATAATTAAATTTAAGGCACCAAAGGTTTGGGAGAGTACTCAGAAAATTAACATGTCTCGTCATCCTTTCCATTTTTGAGTAGGTGCATTCTTTCCTTTGGATATGCTTTGCCTCAGTAATAGCCGGGAAGGAAGCCTGCAAGCTTTTATAGGGTGTTTGGTTGTTATCTAAGTTTGTTTAATTAATTTGTTGTTCCCTTTTGGTCTTTGCTGCACATTCAGAGCTAATAAATTCAAATTTAAAAAATGCTCACATGGTTTGAAATTTGTCCTAATAACATATTACTAATTTTATAACAAAATTAATTTTTCTTCTAAACTTAAATCTATGCTAATATGATAAATTGTAATTTCTAAGTTGAATGCAAATTTTATATTAAATATTCTTATAAAAAAATAAGGAAAATTTTTTTAAACATAAATCATATCATTTTACAGTAATTATTAAAAAAATCAATTCTACAAAATAAAGTTGATTTAAACTCAATTTTACAAACATTCTCACAAACAACATACTCTACATATGTAAATGCGTTTGTTTTTTCAGTAAAAAATTGTAACTAATTTTAAATTAATATTTTTATATAATTTAATTTAATAATATATTTGTGTTTTAAAAATATAAAATCATGACCAAATAATGAAATTATCTTTTTTCTCTCTATGTATATTCCTTTCTTTTTCTCTGAATAATATTCTTTTAATTTGTCATCCAAATTAATTATCTATATATCCTTAATTTGTATGAGATAAGAATATATATTCACTTGCAATAAGCTGAGGGATATGATCTTATCTATCCTGAGGGAAGTAGTCCAATAGTCGTCATCAAATAAACGTCCACATAACATTTAGATATGTGTGAATGTTGTTAAAACATACGCAATGACAAAATTAACCAAATCAAATACAAGTGGTCGATGTGTGTATCATGGAAGTTTCGTACATAATTAATATTACAGAAACTTTTTTATGTAATAAATATCTTTTTGGTTATCAATGTAATTTTTTTAAAATAAAATTTTGATTATTGATATAATGTCTATTTTTTATTTTTTAATCATGTTAACCTATACATTAAATGAAAAAAAGGGTTGAATTTTAACTTATACAATAATGTATAAACTCTTAGATAGTCAATTTCTCTCGTCCTTCCCATACCTTATTTGTTGTTTCCCATTTATTTATGTATTTCGTATAGATAATTTAGTCTAACTTTGGTAGGGTCACAGCAAGTGCAAAAATATTTATAATTGGAGGAGAGTTTTTTTTTTTTCAATTTTTTTCATGTGAATGAGAGAGATTTACTAATGTACATTTACTTATTTTTTTTTAAAAGGATTGTTTTTAACAAATTACATATTTAGATATATTTTTATAAAAATCAAAATTACAACTTGCTACCATACTCTTTTTAAAGAATAAGTGGGTGCATAATACTAATATATATATATATATATATATATATATATATATATATATATATATATATTCACTTAATTAAATCTTAAAAAGAATATCCTAACAAATTATATCTATGATGTATTAATTTTAAAAAAAATGAAAATACCGTTTGGTTTGGAAAGTTAATTTTTATTTCCATTTTTATTTTATTTTTATAAATATAAAATATAAAATAAAAATAAATAATAATTATTTTTTGTTTTTATTGTTTTCTGTATAAAATATTAAAAACAGAAAACAAAATAAAAAATATGTTATTTTTATAAATAAAAAAATATATATTTTTACAAATAAAATACCACTTTAAAATTATCCTTTCTTATAAACTTGAACACGTGTAACATGCAGCCTTCTAATTAATCATTGAATTCAAATATAAATACATTAAGAAATATATAAAAGTTCAGTATATAATAATTAAAAAATCATGTAAGGCAGTATTTTTGCTTTTAAAAAAATGTTTGTGGTAAATTAAAATTTTAACTTAATTATATTATTCATATAAAGACTTTTATATAATATTTTTTAACTTAATTATATTATTCATATAAAGACTTTTATATAATACTTTTCATAATATCATTTTTTTCATCTGATCTCTTCATCACTTTAACTAATCATCTTATACTTATCTCTTTTTTTTTCTTTTTACTTTTTTATTATACTAAACTGAACTTACTTGTACCAATATGATTTATCTTAGTGAAGCATATTTTCTCGTTGAAAGGAAAACAAATTAAAAGATAATATAACATATATTTGAGCAGGTCAAAAGTATGAATGATCTTTGTAGAATCAATAAATAATACTCAAATGTGTTCATGTTAAAACGAAAAAGAATGCTAGATGATGATAATTTATTACTCATTAAGCTGACGCACTTATTAATTTAATCAATCTTTTAGGAGTAATACCTACTATTTTTGTGTACAATATGCTATTTTTTTTTCTCCATATTCCAAAAACTTATATATATAACTTCCCACCGGATAATTTCATTTTATATTCAGACAAATAGAGGTAAATATATTTATGAGGTTTTGCTGCATGGAGAGTGGATTCTTCCATTTATCAACGGGTTTCTATGCATGAAAAATCTTGCATTACAAGTAGAAATAAATATACCTAGTTAGTTTTAAGCTAGTAAAACACATAAGGGTATTGATCTTTCTAATGAAGCCAGTCTTCAGGTTTTTAACTGTTCCGGAGAAGGATACAATAAAACAAATTATGGTAAGAAGACCAAATTAAAAAAGTCAATGCTCAAAATGAATGTGTGGAAAAATTAAAAGAAAATTGTAGACAATATGTATATGCCACGTGTAAGACAACTTGCTGTTAAACTTTGGTAAACATAGTTTTTTTTAATACAACAAGACTTATGCTTAGGTGAATAATATACTCCCACAACACTAATATATAATTAAATAGTAATAGCATATGAAAGATATTGGATTGAGTTTTTGAGGCAGCAAGCAACCTCCAACAATGGCGAGTTTAGTTGAATTCTAGGGAACAATATTAATATATATAGAGACTGTAAAACATTCATGTTTCTTCAGTATTTGAACCAAAATTATTTATATATGGATGATTTAATATTTTAATCCAACATTTAAAATTATAATGTTTCGTCTAAAAGAAAACAAAATTGACAATGGAAATGCTTACAAAAATTTAGATTGTGCAAACAACTCCTGTCATGCCGCAAAGTCTTACAAAAGAATATATATATTTTTATTCTTTAACAATTTCCTCTTGCAAAAGAATAATTAAATATACCACAAATATGCAAACAAATTGGCCAAATAAAAAATTCAGTATGTGCTGATTTAGTAATAAAAATTCAGTTGATTAAGAAATTAAATACATAGTGGACTTGGCTTATATGGGGTCCACGCTGTTACACGGCATACAACTTCGTCTAGTAGTTCTTAATTAAACATAATCCATCATAAATACTCAAATATTTTTTTTATTTTTTTCTAGAATACATACTCTGTCATAGTTCTTAATTAAACATAATCATGTACATACTTAAGAGATCAACTATATACACGTAAACCAACTATTTATTGTTTTATTAAATTATCGTTTAAAGTGTAAAAAATAGAGGAGCATCAACTTGTTTTAGAAATAATTAATATTAAAATTATTTTATTTAATAACTTTTAAAATTTTGAATTTTATTAATTTAATAATAAAATTAAAAAAAATTATTATATAAATAAAGCTTATAAAATTTATTATATAAAATTTGAAATGAATTTGATACTTTATTAAATAATATATTTAACATATATTATACATTAAATTAAAGTTATTTAATGAAGTATTAAATTTTTTTAATTTTGTAAAATTTTATTGCTCTAAATAATAAAAAAATTTAAATTAACCAAATGATTAATAAAAATTATTAGAATAACACTAATATAAATTAATTTCAAAATAAATTATTCCTGATATAAACATTGGTGTGAATTATGTTAAAAATACACTGATACTAAAACATTATTCTGTACAAATTAGATATAACGTGGCAAACAAAAACTTGTCATTTTTTTTCCAAAATTATTCATCTATGACATTCCACAAGCAAGATGATGGGCATTTGTGTCTCTATAAATAAGGGTTCATTATATATTGACTCTCGCAACAGCAACACACACAAACTCACGGAGTTGAAATTTTAGGGAGAAAAATGAGGTGTCTTCATCTGGTAGCAATAGCTTTAAGTTGTGTAGTGGTTGTGCTTGTAGGGTTACCCTTGTCCTCAGATGCACAGCTAGATCCCTTATTTTACAAGGATACTTGTCCCAAACTGCATTATATTCTATATAAAGTCTTATACAAAGCCTCTAAATCGGATCCCCGTATTCTTGCAAGTCTCGTCAGGCTTCACTTTCATGACTGTTTTGTTCAAGTATGTAAATTACTTAATTGCTTTTTAATTCCTCACTTAAACCCCGCTTCTAATTATATTTTACATTTTTTTAACTTTATATATACCAGTAGATATGAAAATAATATGATATTTAGATAATTATATTATATTAGTTTATCAAGTTTAATACGATCCATATATGCTCAAATTTTAAATTTTTTTTAAGATTTGTGTTCTTTTATATTTTTTATTAATTATATGTATTGTATCTTCACATCCTGTCATATGTATCCATGTCCTGTGTTATATCCATATGCAATATATATATATAGCTAATTAATTGTTTGGTTTATCATCTTAAAATGAAAAATGTGATTTAATTAAAAGTTACAGGAGAAACTTCTTAGAAACGATGGTTTGAAATTTTCTAACTGAAAACTCATACACGCACTGAATATATATATATAGTACTAATGGTAAGAGTCGTCGATGTATTGCAATTGTATACTACACAATAGAATTTAGTAAATTAAATAATGCATATGTATTTCTCTTATAAATATTTTTTGTACATAAAAAAAGTGAGATAATTTCTGCTATCTATGTTAATGTTGAGAATTTTTTTGAGCGTGTGTATGAAAAAGGGAAAAAGAATATAACAAATGAAAGATAGAGATAATTAATAAATAGCAAAAGTGATGTCAATTATTTAATATTTAAATAATAATATTAATAAAGAAGTTATCCTTTAATTAACAACATAAATAGATAAATAGAACACTTGTTTTAAGTCTAATAAAAAAATTTATTTTATAAATTCATTTCTCACCTATTTACCTTTATATTAATCTCTTTCCTACTTATAAATATAAATACTGAAAAAATATCAATCCATTTTTATCTTCTTTTTTTTCCCATTTCAATCTCACTTCACTTATTTTTAAATACAACAATACTTTTCCTTATATAATTAAATACATGGGCTCATAAAAGTGACCATTTTGTTAATCTCAACTATCAACATGATGGAGCGATGGACGTCCTTATCAGAAAATAAAAAACAAAAAGCTAACAACTTCTCATCTGTCTCATGCCAAAGTAAAAGTTAGGCGGTTTGGAATGTGGAAAAATTGTATTTGGAACTAATAAAATGTTAAAGAAGAGAAATTAATTCTTAATTTGAGATAATGCATAGTTGTTGAGAATGAACATCAAATAATGAAATGTGTAATGATTTTTTTATACATGAAACTTACTTTATACTTATCTATATTCTAAATTTAATAATCGCTAATTTTTTATTTTTAAAAATATAAAAAAATCATAAATAGAATAAAAAAATATAATATATTTTTTATTTTTTAAAATATATAAAAAATATAGTATCGTAAATAAAAATAGGTATAATATTTTTTGAATGATACTTATGGCATATATGCAGGGGTGTGACGCATCAATTTTGTTGAACAGCACTGCCACAATAGTGAGCGAGCAACAAGCTTTGCCTAATAACAACTCCATAAGAGGTTTGGATGTTGTAAATCAGATCAAGACGGAGGTGGAAAATGTTTGTCCCTCTGTAGTGTCTTGTGCTGATATTCTTGCTCTTGCAGCTCAAGTATCTTCTGTTCTGGTACATATCTTCCATCCTCCATACCATTCATTTTTCACTTTAGACTAAATGGTTCAAAAATAAAACCAGAAAAAAATATTTTTTTTTAATTCTATTTAAGTAAGGCTAACTAAGTAATTATAAGAATGTTAGACATAAAATAAAGCAATTTCTTATTGATTTGTCCTCTGCCTATAACTAATTAACTTCATTAGTACTAAATTTTCAATTTAAAAAATAATTTGATTTTAGATTAAAATCAGCTAGCTAGTAATTAATGTTTACTAACAAATTAGAAATGATATAGTTAATTAAGATGGCTTTTGAGTTTATCTCTTTACAGGTAAATGTAGATTTAATGTTATGCATACAGCATACAGCATACTTAAATAGAATTATTATGATTTAATATTGACAGGCTTATGGTCCTTACTGGAAAGTTCCATTGGGAAGAAGGGATAGTTTAACAGCAAATCAAACCCTTGCTAATCAAAATCTTCCACCTCCTTTCTTCACCCTACCTCAACTTAAAGCCTCTTTTGCTACTCAAGGCCTCAACACCACTGATCTAGTTGCACTCTCAGGTATTAAATATTTTCAAATGTCACAGGTCACTCTATAGCATCAAATAAAGAAAACATAAATGAAAAATGTAATAATTAATAATCTAAAAGTATTTTTGAAACCAATTCTTTTAGTAAAATGACAGTCTGATTAAAAAATTATCCAATTATAACCATTAAATTAGAATGTATTGAAGTGAATTATTCATTCATTTCAAATTTGACATCTTAACCAAACTAGTTTGACTTTTTCAATAATTAATTTCTCTAATAAAAAAATTGTTCATGAGGGAGGAATCTATGAATATATTTATATAATATATGCTTGATTTTCAATTTTAGGTGCTCATACATTTGGCAGAGCTCGTTGTGGAACATTTGTTAGCCGATTGTACAACTTCAATGGCACAGGGAAAGCTGATCCAACTCTTGACACCAATTACTTGCAACAATTGCGCAAAATATGTCCCAATAGTGGGCCAGGGACTAACCTCACAAATTTGGACCCAACTACACCTGATAAATTTGACAACAACTACTACTCCAACCTTAAGGTTCAAAAGGGTTTGCTTCAGAGTGATCAAGAACTATTCTCAACACCTGGTGCTGATACCATTAGCATTGTCAACAAGTTCAGCACTGACCAAAATGCTTTCTTTGACAACTTTAAGGCTTCTATGATAAAGATGGGTAATATTGGTGTGCTAACAGGGAAAAAAGGAGAAATCCGAAAACATTGTAATTTTGTTAACAAGAAATCTGTTGAACTTGATATTGCTAGTGTGGCTTCCCAACAATCATCAGAGGAGGGTCTGGTTAGTTCAATATAAATGAATTAGAGTCACTTGATTATATATGTACACTGGAAATTATATAATTGAAGGCCACAAATAAAGAAGCTATCAATAGACACATTATTTGTATCATGTTCCTATGGCTATTCTTGTTGATGTGTTTAACTAAGATCTATCTTGTATTCTCAGTTGTTTTGTGCTCATAACGATCAAATTCTATTTTTCTGTCTCTGATTTCCTCTGTTTGTGTTCTTGTTCCATTTTAAAATCAATCTTCTGATAGATGAATAGTATTTAAAGCATGCCCAATGAAATAAAAAAAAATCATGTACGGCATTTATTTGTATTTATATAACTTTTTAATTATATAATTTTTCTAAAAAAATTAAAAATGTAACCGTTAAATTATAATATATTGGAATGAATGATATGTATGTATGTACAAATATTATTGTTGAAATTAAATATTATTTATATATTTCTCTTCTTATTTTAACTTGACACAAATTAAATATGTAATAGTTCTAAAATATTAAAAGAAATATATATTGTGTACACTTCAAAAGTTGGAAGAGCACTTCCGTTTTCTATATGGCTCATAGATCCTCATCCTCCTCAATGTTTAAATGGTTAATTAGTGTATAGATTGGGTTTCTTATAAACTATAATATAAGTTAGAATATTCCTTGTACTCTTCATTTATAATTTTTTTCTTTAGCAGATAAAAAAATGTAAAGACAAACTTCGGTCTCATTTTACTTCCAAGATTTAGTTTAATTGTTACAGACATTTTTTTTTTCACTTTATGTACTCAGATTCGAATATTGAATGTCGCAATACTTTGGAGAATTTATTCATAATTAATGCACATGTTTAATTAAAGTCAGGATTAATAGAAAAGTATTACCCTATTAAAAAAATAGAAATCGAATCCTTGATTCGTTTATTAAATCAGTATGAAAAATATGAGATTAAAGCACTTAATTAATTAGCATAACAAATATTAAATTAAATAAACCATTAAGACCTTTAGACCCATAAAGCGCTATTTACACTCTGGATAAAACTGGATCGGAAAAGCATGTTCGATCATAGGAATCTATTCAAACAAAAGCAAGCAACAAGTAGAAGTAGAACAACAAGATCCAAATTTATCAAAAGATTAAGCAACCCACTAGGACAGAGAGATAGTAGAAAACAGAACGTGGCTGATAAAGTTTAACTATGGGTTGAAATATAAAATTACTTAACAACTATATAACTTTAAATCAAAGTTAAATATAATTCAAGCAAGAAACATAAAAATAAGAAATTATATTTATGAAATAAAGGTATGCAAGTTGTTTTACAATAAAGAAAAATAGAAAAACAAAAAGAAACATATATAATAAAATAATTAATATAATAGAAAATAATAATAATATCAAAAATATAATTCCAATAATTTTTTTCCTACAAATGGTAATTAAATTGAATCTGCTTATATGATAATAAATAGTGCATAAACTATTGTATCACTTCTCTTGACTTTATTGACCTGACATATATGTATAATAGGCATTCACATAAGTGATATTTTTATCCTAATAAGGTTAAATTAATCTATCAATTTCTATACATTTTGTTAAATTAAAAAATTAAATTTTTATAATTTAAAATTTTGTAATTAAATTTTCAACAGCTAATATTATTATACTTTTTTAAATATAAATGACATAATATTTTTTATTTGATAATCTATCTTATCTTTTTTAAATGTTTTCTCTTTTTATAAATTTTAAAAATATTTATCTTCAAATTCTAAAATACTATTGTTATTGGGTAAAACTGAAAATTTTCATTCAACATTCTCCCATATTTTTATTTATTTATGAAATATAAAAAACAAATTATGAACTTGATTGTTCACCACGACATATATAATTTCACCATCAATAAAAATAAAAAAAACCAGTGTGATAAGTTTCAATTCACGAACAATGGTGTTTTCTCCAATGGCAGTATTATCTATTGTGGCTATTTTAAAATATTGGTTGCTGGTTACATATTCATAAATTTATTTATTTTTTAAAAAAGTATCTCTGATGTACACAACTTCTTCTTTGTCATGGAACCAAATTGGAACCTAAAGTTATAAAGATTAGATTATCAAGAGAGAAATTCAATTTTTAATAAGAAAAATAAATATTGAAGAAGATAGTTGCAAGATTACCTATCATGATATTTTTTTTTATAGAATTACTTAATATTATCATGAAAATTGAATTTCCAAGGTTCCTCAATTTCATCATGAATATATATATATATATATATATATATATATATATATATATATATATATATATATATATATAATATTAGTTATGAGGTATCTTCACTTTTGATATGTTATATTTTATTATATAAAAATAACAAATCATCATTCTTAAAAAATATTTAATAGTGTTAAGTTTAAAAATTTAATTAAAATATATAAAAATATAGATATTAATTAATTAATTGAATCTCATAATAATTTCTTATAATATTTTTATTTTTATTTTTTTCCTTTTCCATTCTCCTTCTCCTCTATATATTATGAGAAACACACATAAAAATAATATTACTCATTTAATATTATATAATATTCATTAAAAATGATAATAATAAAATTATTAATGGATAAATCTAATATATAAATCCCATAAAATGACAAAACAATATGAATTTCACTCTTTATTTGATAAATTTACTCATAATTTTATAACATTCTATAAATTTTAGCTAATGACTAAAAGTTCAAAAGAATGTCTTAGCAAATATATCACTAACACTTTTATCTTTTTTTTTTATGTTTGCTTATTTTGTGAGTTTTGCTAACTATTACCCGTAATTAAATGTTAAAAATATTAAAATGTGCAACTTATAATTTTATTAATATATTAAATATCATAATTTTTAATAAAAATTAGATTTAAATAATTTTTTATTATAAAATTTTTTTAAAATTAATTTATAAAAATTAATATTAAGTTTCTAATTTTCTAAGTATGTAAAAAAAATAATCCTTGTTGTTAACTTTCTTTCGTCAAGTGTTGAGTTGCTGGATAATAAAGATCAAGTCCAATGCTGTCATATGTTATATAATTTGAAGTGGAATAAATTTATTTTTCAATTCAATATGTAAGACTCTTTTATTAAATATTTTTAAATATATTTTTGGTTCTTATAAAATTAAAAATTTTGAAATTAATCTTTGAAAAATGTTAATATATATTAAGTTTCAAGATTTTTGAGCGAGTATAAAAATATTTTTATGTTGTTAACTCACGTCTATTAAATGCTAAAATGGATAGGAAGATTCAACTTAGCTTCACTAAATTTCATCTAATAAGAAAAAATTAGTTCTGACTACTAAATAATTGGACAAGGTGCCTTGAAGGTTTTGATATATACAAACCTTTTGGTGCCTTCCCGTTTCAATGCTCCTAAACCAAAAACAATGAGATTTCACGTTGTACTTATAGTTCACTTCCACACATTCTCCAAGTATAACAATATTATTATATATTAGGAAGTGGTTCTAACTAGATGTTTCTGATACCAACTAAAGAGAAATTTAGGTGTCAATGTAAATTAGATATATGATTGCACCTCATAACGTCTTTTCTCTTCACAAACTAAGGAGACAAACAAGACGGACAAAATATTTTATGTATTGCAACAAAACTAATCATTATCATTAAATACCCATTCTCTAAAAAGGATAGCCAATAACCCAATTCCAATTCTACACAGCTATTTCTATATGTAACCTTAAGAGGATAAGTGTATCTTTTTTTTTTTTATGTAAAATTATGTCAAAAGCAATAATTAAAAATTTTGCATACGAAATCAATATCATCAGCTTTTTATAATTTATTGATCGATCATCTAATTATTTCATGTTAATTTTTATTTAAATCATGATTTAATCAGTCTTGGACTTAAAAATTACTACATGTATATTTCAAATTTTTTAAACTACCAAAAGGAGAATTTGAAAACTTGGGTCAAGTAAACTGTATTTTGTAAAGAACAGATAAATAAAATTTATTGATATTAAAGTATCATAAATACTCCCTCAAAGATAGAACAATTACAGAACTGCTTCTCTTCACCTAATTAAAATTTGCGGAACTACTTCTAATGCTACGTGGAAGTGTTATTCCACATGATTACTTCTTAAATTTTTTTTAACTGTAATCATAAATATAAATAAATATATGTTATTATATGTATCAATGATTAAATTTTTCGTTATTATCTATTCCAACAAACCACACAGCACCTGTTTATCAATATAACTTATTAACCGAATTTCATGCATTCCCGCGAACTCAGTGGATAATAGAATTTTTTTTAAAAAGTGTTGGCATTAAAAAAATGAATTACAAAGCATTTTTTATCTTTATTAATTACAAAGACGAGAAATTTATCATAAAGTAATTATATGCAAATTGATAAATTGATTTTGAAAAGAAAGATAAATAATATGAGAATTTTTTAAAATTTAGATTATTATAATTTATGGTTAAAATAATAAGATTTTTTATTTTTATTAATTTTTATATTTTAATGATAAATTATTTTATTTTAAATATTAATTTTTTTAGAATCATAACAATATACTTAATTAAAATAAACTCTATTTTAAGAATATTTATATTTAATTAAATTTATTAAATTTTATGATAATTTTAGTTCGTAAAAGATTAAAATCTATTTTTATGATTAAAATTTTAAATCAAATTTCTAAAGATTCAATAGTAGAATTTATCTATTAATTCTTCTTTCGGTATTTAAACTTAAGTAAAATTATTTTTCAAATTCAAACAAGCAATACACACAATCAAAAATTGAATTAAGAACTTATAAATCTCAATAAAAATAAATATTAAATATTAAAGCATAGTCTTAATTCATAAATAATAATTATATCCAAATTTTAAGATAAAAAAATTTGTCAATTATAATTTTATAAAAATTTTATATACCAATTATCATAAATTAAAAAATATAAAAAAAATTAAGATAAAAAAACAATCTTTAATCATTCTTAAATTTTTCCATCTCTAATAATCTCTTTTCAATCTTATTTTTAAGATATTTAATCTTTTCTCTCGTTCTGTTTAACCTCCAATCTTTTGATGTCTTTTTTTATCCTTTTTTCTGTTTTAAAATAAATAAATAAAATATCATTATTATTTTTTAAATCATAATTTTAATAAAAGGTATAAACAACTCTTATTCTTTTCGAAAGAAAAACTTTTAACATTTTAAAATAAATACGATTACGATACTCATAAGAAATTGTTTATAATTCTTTTTAAAGAATTATAATTTTTTTCTTCATCTCATCATAATTATATAATTATAACTAATAAGTATGAAATAGTTCTAATATAAAATTATAAAATACTATATAATCATACATAGTTGTAATTAAGCATCAATTTCTTTGAGTAATATTTAGTATCTTTGTATGTAATTTATTTATGAGCAAGAAGACAAATGTCACTTGTTACCAAAAAGAAAACAAAATATAAAATGAAAACGAAGTCAAATGTGACTGAAGGACGATGCATCTTTGATCAAGTGATCAACGACTAATAATAATTACCCATAATATTAACAATAGGTCATAACTTGTCGAGTATACACATTTTAAAATTAAATTATTTATAAAAGAGAAATATAGTTAATTTTTTTAAAAAAAAAACAGCATAACTAATGTATAAACTTAGAACATCGAAAATAAAAAAAAAAATAGGCTATAAACATTAAAAACAATTTCGAAAGCAAAGATAGAATTGAAATTATCTTAAATACTTACACTCATAAATAGAAAACAATGATACAAATGAAAAATAAAAATAGATAAATAGATTAAATTTTTTATTTCTTCTAAATTTGAGTCTTTATTTAACAAATGTTGATATAAAATGTTAAAATTTTAATATTTATATAACTTAATAATTTTATATAAAATACAAAATTCATTTAAAATATATGGATGCAAAAGAGCTAAACTTAAAATATAAACAACCAGCAAATAAAATAAAAGGCAACCGGTACCCACCCAATGCTGTAAATTTTATTTTTTTTATTTTGGAGAATCCATGTTCCAAAACGTGTTAATTAATTTGGAGCATATGTTGAGGACCACAAAGATGCTTCGTACAACTGTAAGATGCAAATTTAGGTGAAAAGAGAAGATAAGTAGCAAATAAAATGATTTTAAATTTATTTTGTTAAAGAAAGAGTAAAGAAAGAAAATTTAATATTTATATTATTTAATTTGATACAATAAAAAAACTAAAAGAGAAAAGTGTTTATGTAAAGATGTCTAAAGTGTTTTTATTTTTATTTTATGCAACAAATAAAATTTTTACATTAAAAAACGTGTCAATTTTCTCTATTTTTTTGGAACGTTATATTTATATTACCAAGTTATGCTATAAATAATATTTTCTATATTTTTTATCATATTATTTACCATAATTTATATTTTTATATTTATCTATTTCTCTTTTATGTTATATAATTTGTTGTAGTGTAGACATGCAAATTCTCTATTTGACGTGGTCTCCTTATAATATTTTTAAAATATATAAATATAAATTATTAATAATTAAATATATGGTTATTTGTCACTTTAGAGCTTTTCCCAAAAAGTAAGAGAACGAATTGTTTTCAAAAATCTAGAAAAAAAAATTAACCGTGAGACTAAATTACCCTTTCTCGAAAGTATATATTTAAAAATAATAAAATAATTTATTTTAAAAATAAAAATAAATATTTGAAATAAATAAAAACATATTTAATCCTTCTCTTTTCTGATAACTTATTTTTAACCTTGGGTAAAACAAAAGAATGAAAATCACTTGTGAATGGGAATATGCTTTTTAGGCAAAGGCATGTGTTGATGTGAGTCCTAAAAAGTAAAACTATTCTTGGTAATAGCCAGCCTGTATGACTTCTGCCTTTAAAACGATACACCTTCTATTTTAATCACATGTGGAGGAAAACGACACCGCATTTTAAAATTAAATGTGCTACTATTGCTAAATCAGGAAGAAAAAATATGAATAAAGTAATATACTATATAATATAAAAATGTCATTAAAAATAATTAATATTTGAAATAAAAATAAATTAATTTTAATTAAATAATATATGAATTGTTTAACTAATTTATATTTAATATTATTATTTTTTAAAATGATTGGAGAAAGCAAGCCCAAACACGCAACACTACAAACTATTAGAAATAGACTGACCGGATTTTTTGACTTGACCATGGACTAATGGATCCCAGTAGTATAATGTCAAATAAATAATAAAATATTTATCTTATTTTTTATTTTTTTCTTTTCATGATAATATTTATCATATTTTATGAAATTTTCTATTATCTAATATTTTAAATATTTTAATTTTTTCTGCTATTTTTAATATTTTTAAAATAAAATCATCCTGATGTACACTTATATTATTTTTTCAATATCTATGCTTGTAAAAAACCCAAAAAGCATACGACTTGTTAGTTTTAAAGCATGTAGTTGGTATTACAGCACTTTAAGGTTTAAAGGAGACCTAACCTTGCGGGGAATGATAATAATAATAATAATAATAATAATAATAATAATAATAATAATAATAATAATAATAATAATAATAATAATAATAATAATAATAATAATAATAATAATAATAATAATAATAATAATAATAATAATAATATAAATATTTAAAATTTAATTTTTTATATTTTTATCATTAAAATTTTAAATTAAATGATAAATATATATTTTTAGATTTAAATAGTTTTTATTAAATATATATAATATTTTAAAAATATTTAAATGTCATCATTTAATTTATAAATTTAACAACAAATAAAAAAAAAGCTTTATTAAAGTCTTGTTCAATAATAATATATACTTTTCTTTCGATTTCCACCACCTCAAAAGAAAAGTAGGGATAATAACGTAAACTCAAATAAAAATTATTTAGAAAAACAAAAATGGTCCCTCTCTCTCCATCAACTTGTTGCTTTTGTACGATGCTCTTATTTTTTATGAATATTTTAATGAAATGATTTAAAATTCTCTTATACCTTTCACTATTTTTTAAAATATTAAATATTGTTTATAATTTTAATTATTAAATATATTTAGATTTTACTATAAAATAGTAAAAGAATTAATAAAAAATATTATAATATCATTTAATTTTGACATGAAATAATATTAAAATTATTTATTATATTTTTGTTGAGTTTGTAATACTTTATAAAGGATCAAAAATAAAATAAAAATAAGTATAATCGATGTCTTAAAAATATTTAATAATTTTACTCGAATAAATAAGAGAATTTTATTAGAAAAATATTATAAGATAATTATAAATTGTTCTTCTACGTGAGAATAGCAAAATTTGATATGATGCTTAGTTTAAACCATCATTAAATAATCACTCTTTTTTCCAACACTTAGCACAAACTTCTAGAATGTCGA
The DNA here is from genome assembly GCA_037954105.1 of Canavalia gladiata. Lineage (NCBI taxonomy): Eukaryota > Viridiplantae > Streptophyta > Magnoliopsida > Fabales > Fabaceae > Canavalia > Canavalia gladiata. Next base: position 53,083,690 of record CM075662.1, read on the forward strand.
TATAGGAAACCCTATTAATATATTAATCATTTATGCATTGATAGAAAAGACATATCTTTATTCTGATCATTGATCAGAGTCTTGATTCAATGTTAAAATAGTGCCATAAGTGAATTTTCTTTATCTAAAAAGAAAATAACGTCTGTCTAGTTTAAAAGGTTTTTTTTTAATTTAATTTTATATTATTTTTTTATGATTAGATCAGAAAGAATTAAAATAAGAAAAAAAAAACCTGCTTTTGAATAATTTAAAAAAAATGTAATGATATTTTCATAATTATATGTAAAAATAAAAAATATTTTCTCAAGCATTCTCACGTAAAAGTTTACCTTACAGATTTAAATTTAACTTTTTTAATTCAATTAACACGTGTTTAAAAACTTATTTTTATGAATAACCTCTTTTTAAAAAACATCTCTCAAACTTTTTAAGAAAATAATAATTTCTTAAAAATAAATTAAATCAAATACTCATTTAATATATTGCTAATAAGAAACTAAATTGTTGAAATTATTATAAGTAAAATTGAATTCAGAAGGAGTTTCTTGTGATGAAAATGCTAAAATAAAGATAAATTTATTTCACCTTTTGTTCATACTTAGAATGGAATGGTTAAACTATTAAAGATATGTGAAATTATAAAAGTAAATAAAGATTAAAATTACATAAAATCTAACAAAAGAAAAAGAAAATTAATAAATGACAAGTGCTGAACTAAAGTAAAAAGAAACACTTATTATTCTATAGCATTATTTGTAAAGATTATCATGAACGAGATCAATGATTTAAAACACATAAAATTGACATTTTTCTGATGAGAGTGGCATGATTGAAAATTTGAACCCCACAAGGAAGCATGAAGTCCAAGGACGTTGCATTCACGATTCATCCATTGATCATATGTCTCTCTTTAAATAGACGCTACACAGCTGCGGAAAAAACACGTTTTCAGAACTCAAAACGGAAAAATGAGTTCCCTTAGTGTAAGCATAATGAAAGTAGTAGCTTTGTGGTGTGTGGTGGTTGTGGTTGGAGCACTACCCATCTCAGACGCACAACTAGATCCTTCGTTTTACAAAAACTCATGTCCAAAAGTGCATTCCATTGTGCGTGGAGTCCTCAGAAATGTTTCCAAATCTGATCCTCGCATTCTTGCTAGTCTCATCAGGCTACACTTTCATGATTGTTTTGTTCAAGTATGTGCTATTCTTGCTTCCTTCTGTCGTTTCATTTTAGGAAAACAATTTCTTTTTATTTTTAAAAATATCATCTTATTTTTTCGTACTAAAAATAATGAAAATAAAAGATAAAAAATTAAAACACAAATTATTTTCTCAAATCAAACGTCATCTTATATATGTTTGATGTAATTAATTTTTTGTCAAATTTATAAAATAATTTTAAAAAAATAAATGATTATTTCTCCAAAATAGTCTAAACTTAACTTATCTTCCTTCAAGCCGAACATAGGAATATATAATTAAAAAGTTACCCATATGTGTATATATATATATATATATGAGCCAGGGTTGTGACGCATCAATTTTGTTAAACGACACCGCTACGATCGTGAGTGAGCAAAGTGCAGCGCCAAATAACAACTCAATAAGAGGTTTGGATGTTGTGAATCGGATCAAAACGGCGGTGGAAAATGCTTGTCCTGGCATTGTTTCTTGTGCCGATATTCTTGCTCTTGCTGCTGAAATATCTTCTGTTCTGGTATGTCCTTTATTCCTAGATTAATTATGAAGGATAAAAATTATTATTTTTATTTTAATCTAGATCCTTAAAAATTAAACAATCAAAATTTTTAATTTTTTTAAAATAAAAATAATAAATTTTCATTTTATGTAATTGGTTGATATCTAAATTTTTAAACACTAAAATGATATTTCAGTCTATAATTAACATACCCAAAGCTCACGTCAATGGTGAATGGTCAAATTATACTAAAGTTAAAAGCAAGTCTATAAAAGACCTATTTTCATATTGGTAGGGCTTCTTTTAGGTGAATGCTAAAAACAATAGAAAATTAAAAAGGACCTGCATTTGAATGTAAATGTCAGAAGAAGATTGACAATTTATAGAAAATAAAACAAAATAAAATATAAAAAGCAGGATAAATACAGAGCTGAAAAAAATATGCCACGTAAGCAGGACTTACACGATTTTTTATAGTTAAGATTATCTCTTGTAATACCTCAATATTTATAACTATATATAAAATATACAAATAAATATATTTAAAAAAATTTATTATTAAATTACTAAAATTATTAATTATAAATAAATTAAAATATAAATATAAATATTTTTACTATGATGAGTAAAATATTATTTTATTTTAACATGGGATACAAAATATGAAGATAAAAGTACTTTTATATTTTTAAAAATAAAAAATTATTAATTTAAACTTTTTTACATTAGTTTATTTTTAAAAAACTAAATTAATCCATATCTTTTATAAATCATAAGCGATCAATTTCATCCTTTAAAAATGAACGTGACTTATTTCAAAATGATATTCAAAGCTCACCTCAATGATGAATTATACTAAAAATAAAAGTCAGTATATGAATGATCTTATATTTTGGAAAGGAATAAGATCAGATTTGAATTCGAAATTTTATATAAAATTATTCTATTTCTTATCCCTCATCACATATTATACAAATATTTATAATTATATATAAAATATGCAAATAAAACATTTTAATTATTAAGATTATTTTATTAACAATTATAATCATTTTTATTATTTTTAAATATAAAAAATTGTTTGATTTAGTTTAAAATACTTTTAACTGAAAGAAATGCACGCATACAGAATACAGATTTTAAACATCTCATTATACTTAACATTAATTAAAAATCTTGAGTATATTTTAAGAAAAATAAAAATATCATTATTAAATAACAAATTAAACAAACCAATTTAATTTATATAAAATTTAAAAATATACAAGCTATAAAATAAAAAGATAAATATTACACAAAAAATTATATATTGGGGAGGGGGGAACATATGCATTCTTGCCACGTTCAGGACAAACCGCCATCTTTCAAAAACGATTTTCTCTCTCTCTCTCTCTCTCAAGAAATCCTTTTGAAAAGAAAAAATAAAAAACGTTGGTTTACCAAAAAAATAGAAATTTTTGTGTGCATATTTAAGATATTTTCTAAAAGATTGTTAAGTAAATTTTGCCTTTTTATAATATTATATATATATAGTTAGAATTTAATTTTATCTCTTCTCACAATTGTTTTAGAAATATATTTAGAATTTAAAATTTTAATTATTTAAAAATAACATAACTATTTACCAACTGTAGCAGGTGAATAGAAAAGGCTCGTAGTAAATAGACCACACACTTTATTAATATTTGCCTGGAATAAGAATCCACTGCTTCGAGATCATAATGTTGTCATCTCCGTTTGGGACAGGTGACAGGTCTTTAAGAGATGGGCTTTTTGACCCTTGAGCCAATGTCTAAAGCCCAACGGGAGCACATTTAATATGTTCTCACTAGGCCCAACAAAAAAATAGGCTTTCACTTGGGCTCTTTAATAACGAGTTATTACAAGTTTAGGCATAACATTTTTTAAAGAAAATTATGAAAAATAAAAGACCAGTTTCCTTTTAACTTATTTTATGTCTTATATAAAAAAAAACTAAAAAATTTCTATCCATTGAATGGTTTTTAAAAGTTTAATAAAAATTTATAATTAACATGTACAAATTTATGTGTTTGCTTTACCTTTCTTATTTTGTTTCTCTTACTTATTATATTAGGCTCATGGTCCTGATTGGAAAGTTCCACTAGGAAGAAAGGATAGTTTAACAGCAAATCAAACTCTTGCTAATCAAAATCTTCCTGGTCCCTCCTTCACCCTTGATCAACTTAAAACTGCATTTGCTAATCAAGGGCTCAACACCACTGATCTAGTTGCACTTTCAGGTACCAAATTTTTACATTTAAATAAAAATGGTAATAATGTATCACAAATATATGATTGAACATATTTCAATTTCAGGTGCTCATACAATTGGTAGATCCCAATGTCAATTTTTTGTTAGTAGATTATATAATTTCAACAGTACTGGCAACCCTGACCCTACTCTCAACACAACTCTTTTACAATCACTGCAAGCAATATGCCCCAATGGGGGCCCAGGGACTACTCTAGCCAATTTGGACTTCACCACTCCTGATACATTTGACTCCAACTACTACTCCAATCTTCAACTTGAAAATGGCTTGCTTCAAAGTGATCAAGAGTTGTTTTCCACAAGTGGTGCAGATACCATTGCCATAGTCAATAGTTTCAGCAATAATCAAACTCTTTTCTATGAAAATTTCAAGGCATCAATGATAAAAATGGGCAACATTGGAGTCTTAACAGGGTCTCAAGGAGAAATTAGAACACAATGTAATTTTGTCAATGGGAATTCTTCTGGACTGGCTACTTCAACCACCAAAGAATCATCAGAAGATGGTTTGATCAGTTCAATCTAATTAGATAAGCTAATGAAAGCTCTATGTTTGCAAAAAAAACATAGACTAAGGTTATTAATAAAAAGAGTTTTATAGGCATATACATGCCGTGTGCCAATGGTGGATTGTGATAATGTTTGTACTTCGCATTCTACGGCTAGATGTTACTATGTTTGTCATATTTAGATTTATGAGAATTTTGAGTTGTTAATGTTGATATGCTTGTAAACGATACTTTGATGTGGATGAACTATATTTATCAATTCCTATAACAGGTAATCATGATCTTCATTACTTTAAAATTTTAACCATTATTATATAGGCTATTAGCAAGCCAAACCCCAAATTACATTCTGGAGGCTAGTAGGGTGGTGAAAGGGGGACTGAAATGAATTGTTGAGGATTGAAAAAAATGTGTATGAGAAGATTCGTGGCTACTAGGGGATATAATAATGGTCATGTCATGTTATATCCCCAGTTTCTATATTTCAACCAAATGATATGGTGGATAATTTATTTGATCATGAAACTAGGAGTGGGAAAACTGAGATATTAGACATTATGTTCCATCCTTTAGAGGCTGAGAAAATAAAGACAATTCCCTTAAGTTGGAGGAATCATTAGGACCAATCTAGCTGGAGGTGATTAAGAAATAAGCTATAGAATAAGCTTATTTCCAACCTTTCTCTCCCCAAACACCATCTCTGAAACAAACAAAGCCATAGAACAATAACACATGATATGTTGTAGGAGTGGGATACTACTTTGGGGTCCAAATATCATCAGGCACAAGTGGACCCATTTGTAGCTAGGTGAATGTTTGGGAACTCTTTGCCAATGCAAATGATTGAAACAGGTTCCGTTCAACTTTATAAAGCTTTAAGAGAAGAGTGCTGGATTGGTGTCATTTTGGTTCCTTGGTTCCTGAATATTTTGTTTTATTCACCATATAAAGGCCAGTTTGGTACAGATACTGTAGCCTGGTTAGTCCTAGATTACGGTGAACAGTTTTGGTGTGAAACTGCACCACCCAAACCATTATTGCCTCTTATAATTGATGTTTCTAGTTAATATTATTCTTGAGTATTTTACTTCTTTTTAAGGACTTCATTTCAACATACTTACAATTCATTAATCAAAAGGTAGAAAATATGTTTTAGTTCTTCTTTTTTAAATTTTGAAGAAAAAAAATCATCTTATGCTAGAGATATAATTACCATACATATATACTTTTAAATTTATATTAATTATTTTGAAAGTTACATCTACTAAATATTCTAATTAGTTATGGTATAAAATATTTTACATTAATAACGTACTAGAATTAAATTAGATTTTAATAGATTTGAAATATACTTTACATACTTTTAAATATGGTTAAATTTGATTTTAATTTTTTATTAATTTTAATCTTAATAATTTTTAAAATATTTATAAATAATCACTATTATCATTTGTTTATAATGTAAACTAAATGTAATCATATAGAAAGAATATTTTAAAATTTATAAAAATTAAAACTATTTTTTAAAAAATAAAACCAAACTTAATCATAAACATGGCTTAAAACATATTTAAGTCTATAAACAAAATAAAACTTTAAATTGAGGTTATTTAAGCCTAATCTATGCAGCATTTACTTGTAACAACACAAGTTAATCAATAAGGCTCATTGAGATAAACAATTTAATTATCAATAAAATTTGGTACGATTGATAAATATATATATTTTAAATATGTTGACATAATTTTGAATCATAATTATGTGTATAAAAAAACTTTTGTAGAGAGATAAAATTTATCTTAACAATCACTATATTTTAGAGAGATTAACTTTTTACTGTTGATTAAGGATGGTCTTGATATACACGAAAAAAAAAAAATTAAACATTTACAAAGCATTCGTTTTAAGGTGTAAAATGATGTTTCCTTGGAATGACACTCCCAAGAATACTATATACAGAAATGTTATTTTCTAATAAAGTTCATAAATACGTTTAGTAAATATTCTCAGAAATAACACATTTGTGATAGTAAAAATAAGAATAAAAAATGATAATTATGTGGATTAAAAAATAAATTTCATAATTTCTATGAGAATATTAGATTCTTATCTTTTATCATATGAATAAAAAAGATATAGAAAAGTTATTTTTCTTAAAAATTTACAGTATCTCAGAATACTTTTTATAAAACTTGTATAATATATAAACAAGTTGTATTTCTAACCTCACGTGTTAAGGAATATTTATAAATACATCTTTAAATAAACACATTTTTATTCAACAAATTTTTATTAACCTATAAAATGAATTTAATTATAAAACTAAATAAAATACACTAAAAATTATTTATTTCACTAAATTATTTTGAAATATATTAAAAAACGTGAAAATATAACCTATTTTCATAAAAAGCATAACCTATTTGCATAAAAATTTTTATAAGCTTTTGAAATGTTCCTAAATCTCAATATTCTCAAAATGTACAAAAGAATTCATAAATAAACACATTTTTATTCAACAAATTTTTATCATATAAGAACCAATAAAATGAATTTAATTACAAAACTAAATAAAATATTCAGAAAATAATTTATTTAATAAATTATTTTGAAATTATGGGAACCTATAAAATAATTTTTTTTTCTAAACTTTTTTGAAATTTCCTAAATCTCAATAATCTATATAAAAGAATTCAACCATTTAAATTTGGAAATAGTTCTTCTCACTTTTTAAATATATATTTTTTATAAATTAATAATAAAATTGTATAAAAATAAGAGTAATTATTTCTTTTAAACTTGGATGAAGCTATTAGAGTATGTAAGAAAAGGGCAAACTAGATAGTAATTATTTATTAATATATATAAAACTAGTTTGTTAAAAGAGGTAATTTTCATGAAATACCAAAGAAAGAGAAAAATACTGGTCACAAATCAGGATTCTTACAAGTTTTTTTTTTTAATTATTTTTATTAGTTCTCAAACAATTTATTTTGAGACACTCTTAAACCCTAGGTGGTTGCCTCCTTTTTCTTCTCTTCTCAAAAACCCTACAGCACACACTTCTCTGAGCAATTTGAATCGGAATCATGCCCCCCAAAAACCGTAAGAAGAAGGGTCACGATCCTTTCTTCTCCAATGATTCCAGAAAACGCCACAAACCTAACAAAAACAACGACCACGAAGAAGACGACGCCGAGATAGAAAGCGACTTTGACGAAGATGGCTTCTTTGCCGGCGACGATGCCAACGCCGACGAGGAATCAGAAGAAGAAACTGGCGCAGAAGCGCGGAAGAGAATCGCGCAGGACTATCTGCAAATGGTTCGTCAAATCGCAAAGAAAGAGAAGGAACGAGAAGAAGTTGAAGAAGAAGAAGACGAAGAAGGCGGAAGAGATTCACTTGTAGCTCAGAAATTGATAAAAGAGCAACAAGAGGAAAGTGGACGAGTCAGACGAGCAATTGCTTCGAGGTTCAATTAGTTAATTCGATGCATTCTTCCTCAATGGATTGTGACTGTGTTTATATTTGGATTTCGACTTTTATGTAACCCTAAGGGTTTGTTTGTGTGTTTGTTTAGGGTTAAAGTGAGTGATGATGGATTTAGGGTGTTGGTGAAGCACCGGCATTGTGTTACAGCGGTGGCTCTGTCGGAGGATGATTTGAAGGGCTTTTCGGCTTCGAAAGATGGAACCATTATGAAGTGGGATGTGAATAGTGGGCAATGCGAGAGGTATAAGTGGCCCAGTGATTCGGTGCTCAAGTCTCATGGCTTGAAGGATCCGCAAGGTTCAGCTACAAAGCAGAGTAAACATGTCTTGGCTTTGGCTGTGAGTTCTGATGGTCGTTATTTGGCCACTGGGGGCCTTGACCGCCACGTTCATATATGGGATACCCGCACCAGAGAGCATCTTCAGGTGCCTCTTCCTTGTTTAAAATGAATAATAATATAGGGGGAACTGGCTGGTGTGTTTTTGGAAAATTGTTGTAGTTCTTGGTGCTGTGATAGGGTAGTTGGTTATTTAGTTTACTGTTTATTTGAACTGATCAAGGATGTATGTATTTTGCTATTTCATTGATTTGCTGACAATTTTTTTAGAGGAAAGTGTGTTGATTGACAAAGTGAAATGAGAACTAGTTGACTTGCTTTAATTTGCATTTTTTGTGTTAACACTGTGCACTTAGTGTTTAAAAATCGTAGGTCTCTTCATAACTAACTTTTTTGGATATTGGACTGTTTAATTGGGACTTGCTTTGCTACTAGTTTCTAATTTTGTTTTTTTACAGGCTTTTCCAGGTCATAGAGCCCCTGTTTCTTGTCTGACTTTTAGGCAAGGAACTTCCGAACTTTTTTCTGGTTCATTTGATCGGACTGTTAAGATATGGAATGTTGAAGACAGGACTTACATGAATACTCTTTTTGGTCACCAAAGTGAAATATTAAGTATTGATTGCTTACGCAAAGAAAGGGTACTAACGGCTGGACGTGATCGTAGCATGCAATTGTTTAAGGTAATATCTGCAATGTGAAGTATTTGGCTATGGACCATTTTATATATTACCTGTTCCTTGTTTTCTCCTACCATTGCTCTGTTCTTTCCCCTTTCTATTGTCATGTGGAAAATTTCGAGTGATTAAGGGGAGACTATTATCAGCTAAAGACTGTTTCTTGGGTCATTCCCATTTGTCTTTTAGACTTTCTTTGACCATTACTTGATGTGTTATCTCCCTGATTTAGGTTCATGAAGAGTCACGTCTTGTATTTCGTGCTCCTGCATCTTCCTTGGAATGTTGTTGTTTTGTTAATAATGATGAACTCTTGTCTGGTTCGGATGATGGGAGCATTGAGCTTTGGAGTGTAATGCGAAAGAAGCCTGCATACATTTTAAGGAATGCTCATGCTTTACCAATGGATAGCATGAAATCTGACCAAAACGATAGTGAAAGACTCCCCAATGGTAACTTAGGTAAAATATTCTGTTTGTATAATTTTTCTTGCTAGTCAAATGTCTAAAAAATATTAATAGTTCCTTCAGTTCTTTAAATTAATTTTTGTTGGAGAAAAATATTTATAATGTTTGCAGCAGCATGTTTTCTTTCTATTTTATTTTTGCTTGCTTTTCTGAAAATGTTGTTTCATTTCCTCTATGATTCTGCATTCATTTACTCCTTGAACATAGTCACAGGAGAACAAAGAACATTGGCTTAATAACTTCAACTTTTACAATACAAATGTGTGAATTTGTAATGCTTGTGTTAGTTATAGTTCGCCTTATGTAGTATCCTAAAGTGATGCAATTATCTTCAATCTGCAGAAAATGGTTACCACCATGCTGGGAATCATCAATGTTCATCAGTATTCTCTTGGGTCAGTGCAGTCACTGTTTGTAGAAACAGTGACCTTGCTGCATCTGGGGCTGGCAATGGCTCTGTTCAATTATGGGCAATTGAAAGTGAGACCAAAGACATTAAATCTCTTTATAAAGTTCCATTGGTAAGTAGAAGGAATAGCAACTAAACTCAGTTACCTTTTTCATAGGTAGTTTTTACTTATATGTTGAATATAGCCTTGACTTTTCGTGCTGTAAATGTTAAATGTAGCTTCTTCTGTAAATCCCTTGCTATTTTATTGAATAACTCCATTCATTTCTATACAAACCTTACTTTTTATGCTCTGTGAAGCAACACTAAGTTTGCTTGAAGAATAGGGGGTAAATAACATGGAAAACCTGCTTCCACTGTATACTTAAAAGTTTGTGCATAGAATTCATAGTTTTCTATGAAAAATCAAATTTTACTTTTGAAGTCAAAGTTAATCTAGCAACGTGCTCTTCATCTTTCTATTATTGGATTTACATTTATACCGAGATTCATTTGCAGTTGAAAAATCCACTGACATTTAATTAAATCTTTTGCTTCACAGGTTGGGTTTGTGAATTCCTTGGCTTTTGCAAAATCAGCAGAATTTTTAGTTGCTGGAGTTGGGCAGGTGAAGTTTTGCTCAAACTATGTTCTGCTTTTACTTCTATGTTTTTAGTTTGGTATCTGTTTACTGAATTTTTTCTCGTAACACTCAGTTTGTCATTGATAGAAAGGCTATCTGAGCCTTTCAATTTTCTACTTTGAAAGATGGACAGTTAATTGTTAATGATTAGTATAGTAATAAGGAAATTGATCTGGGGTTATATGCATATGACTTTCACAGTAATTGGTGCATTTATTGTGTTCTATTGCTGTCTGTGTCTTTTGTTTTCCTTTTCTCCCTAAACCTCTCTTGTTTCCAACATATTTTATAAAGAGAAGCTGACTTACTGACAAGTTTTTGTTTTTAACTTGTGATTGTGATGCTTCTCTCGTGTTAAGTGATTGAAATGAAAGATTTTATAAGATTAAAGATCTTGTGTCCCAATTTTTGGCTGCACTCAGTAAGGTGTCAACCTGACTGCAGCAGTAACCCTGAAATGAGTATTAACCTCACTAGCGGATAGGTGTTTAAAAATCATTGTCTATGAATGAAGACCAATTTCATTGTTTTTTGTCTGCTAGTGTAGGCCAAGTATATTATGAAGTTGACTAGTTTTAGCTAGTAAATAGCTTGCTATCAAGTTGGAAGAAATTGAAATTAGTGAAAGAAAGCACGGTTGATTGCTTCTATTCTATGGAAATGCTACTTGCATCATTGGATATGATGCACACTTTCAAATTGCATATTTGCTTCACATTTTTCCCGAATAATTGCAGGTATTATCAGTCTGATTATTATAAGCCAGTACATAACTCTAGCTCATTATAATTGACAACCAAATCTTAAACTATTGCCTTTAAATTTAAGCTCGACTAAGCTCAAGCTTGAGTCATATTTGAGTTACTTAAGCAGTTCGACTAGAACAGAGATTCGCAGTTGAAAAGATCTGGTCATGGACTATGCCCCTCGTATTTAAACCTAGATGCTTGCAAACTGACACGAATTATCTTTTTGCTATAATCAATAAAATGTTTCTGATATATGGAAATCAATCAAAATAATTTTCCTATAAATATAATTGTTGACGATAAATTTATGGTTATTCATATCTGCTATGCACTTTACTCTTTGGTCCTCTGCTGTAGTATGAAGTACATATGGGATGGGCTATGGAAAACAATCTCTGATTATGTTTGGAGTGTTAAAAAGATAATCTTTGTGTGGAGGGATCTCTGTTCTTTCAACCTTTGTCGCCTGGGTTGTGTCTGATGCTGTATAATACTAAATGCATTTCAGTATAACGTTACATGACAGCTTTGCGAAGATGTGACTAGCATTTTTCTTACAATTAATATCCATCGTTTCTTTTTTTCTTTTTGGTTAATTGTTGCTCCCTTTCCTTGCCAATATGCTGTGCTATAATAGTAGTTTTTTTTTTTTTTCTATCACTAAGATGTCTTTGTCGACAGGAACCTCGTCTAGGAAGGTGGGGACGTAACGCCGAAGCTGGGAATGGAGTTTCAATTCTTCCTCTTAAGTTATGAGATGAGGCAATGAATACTGTACCTCCTCAATTTTGACATACGAAATGTAACATTGAGTGGAATGATGTCTGTCCGCCATCTTAATTAAATGTATCGATTTCATATTTTTTATATTATTTTTAGTTTATGCCTTTTTATACAAGATTTTTTTATATTATTTTTTAAAGTACAATTATTTAGGTGAGAAAGGGTTGCACAGACTCAATACACTAATTTCCTGTCCAAGTTCCTTGTCCTTGTGGCACTAATACCAACTGTTACAATAGGTTTTAGACCTATTATCATCAACTTTGTATAATTTTAACAAAATGACCACAAAAGTCTCCTTTGATTTTAGGGTTTACTATTGCTTTTGAGATGTGTATGCGAAAAAAGTAAACATAAAAAATAGAAATTTATATATGATGTGTAATATGGGGTCAATTTTTTGTTAAAATCATTGAACTGCATTCTGATGGTCTAAAATCCACCATGGCTCGGTTTTGGTGTTTTTTTGGGAAAGTATATAATCACTTTAAACGTTTCCTTTGTAGAAAATCTTGAACTTTTAATTATAATTAATCTTCAAACTTCTATTATTACAATAGACCCTTTTCATACTGAGTTTGCACAAGACTCGGTTTAAGATAGTTGTATACCTTATTCTAATAAAAATAAAAACTAGATTTCTTTACTTCTAATAACGTACCCACGAGTTACCAGGATTTATTTGAGATTTTAAAGATTAATTAGAACGACAGTTAGTTAAACATTTTATTTCCTTTTTTCTGTTATAAATGTGCCGTTAAACCAATTATTTCTATATCATGATCTAACAAGATCGTAGTTGAATGCAGTAAGTGCGTTTTTGTTCAAAAATCACACTGGTAAATCATTTTTATGCCGTTGTATAGTCATACAAGTGCTTTATTTTATACAATTTCATTACTTTGAATAAAAAATTGACTGACGTATAAGCACAGAAATTTGGGTTTTACCCGAACCAAGCATGAAAAACGTTCCCAAGCATTGACGATAGTTCTTACTGATTATAATTTGGGTAAATAAGACGAAAGTGATCATAATTAACCCAAAATTGAAGAAAAACAAAAAGCTCTCATTCTATAGTATTTATTTATTAGGAACATTGGCTTCATTTTTACAGTCAAGACCCCAGACGGGATTGCTGTCTTTTTAACAAAGCCAATGAAAGCCTATCAATGTAACTAATTAAAACTTACCAGATAATGACTTGGGATAAACTTAAACAGTATACTGGAACAAGTCAGTACAAGTTTCAGATCCCGAATGTTCAAAGTATGTAATAATTGTAACGAATCTTATTCATCTGGGAATTCGTAATTACAAAACATCCCCCCTCCCCTCCATTTTTTGGCCCTCATCACTTTCAGCATGCTTTGTGGTGCAAGTCTATGTCAGCAAACACCCCAGGCTTCACAATGATCCACGTGACCTGAGCTTGAGTTAACCACTTGAGTAAAGAACTTCCTATAAAAAATACAAGGTCACTTTGAGAGATTGATCAAGTCAGGCAAGGAATCCATTTCCATACCGAAAAACTAGGAACGGAGAGACGTATTTATATGAACAGTTAAAAATGAAAAAGGTAAAAATTTAGTAGCACCTAATTGGGCGGGCTAAATTGATATGAACAGGTGAAGAATTCAGTAGCACCTAACAGCATGAGCTAAAGCCTCATCAAACATGAATTTCTAGCTTCAGAAATCGGTGGGAATAAAAAATCAATACTCCTATTAAAAACAAAAAAGCGTGCAGAGGTTCTAAATGCTCTTGCCCAGCCAGACTCCAGGATGTATCTTCCCACCTGGTTAATGTTTCATGGTTAGCCACCCAAACCAGTTCACAGAAATTTACATTAGCTACTCATGCTTGACTCCTTTTTTGTCGTCAGTTGTGTCCTTGTTATTGTCTCCTGCGACCTCAGTCAATGCTCCATCCATGGAAGCACATGAATTTCCTGTTTGAGTTGGCTCAGCTGTAATGCTAGAGTTCGGATTGAATGATGCTGATGGTTCAGCAGGCATCTGCTTATCTTTTGTTAATGCAATACTGGATGACGGAGATGATGCTTCAGATGCACCAGGATAATTGTTCCCAGGTTCTGTCTCAAGTTCTCCATTGGGAAGAACATCAGAAGGGTCGTTAGCATCTGAAGACTCCCTCCATTCAACCCATTCAACGGGTTTGTCGGTTCCATCATGTTCTGATTTTGGTCCTGTTTCTGGAGAAGATGTGGCCGTATCAGCTAACTCATCTTCACCAGCAATAGCGCTATCATCTCCACTGGCATTGATAGCACCCTCCTCAGCATTAGGTGACGGAGAAGCAAGGGAACTGGTTGAGCGTTCATTAGCTACTCGATCTCTATCCTCCTCAAAAGCAAACCAGTTGGAATTTGTGAAGAGAGACCCACTGAATGTGCCAAGGCAAAATGTAAGGCTATATATTGAAACTTTGAAAGGATGAGAAGAAAAATAATTTCGAGACACCAGGCATGACAGATCAATTCAAAGAAGAAAACTGACACAAGAATTATCAACTAAGGCACTCCATTTACCTTTCATGGTCATCTCCCAACCGCAAAGAAGATATAACAACTTCTGCAGATTCATCATCAAAATAGACATCCTGCCAGATACACATTAAGTCAAAGTGCCAACTAAAAAAACAAAAATTATTAATCAATAAACTATGTTTGAATATATGAAGTTGATAAAGGCAAAAATATCTTTTGGAACTAGAGTACAAGCCACACAGTAGAAAGAAGGAACATGTCTATATTTACAAGAACATGTCAATAGTTTAAAGCTTGTGAGGACCAAACCAACCAAAAAGAAATTGTAAAAGCTTCTAAAAGGGAAGGTCTTGGCTGATTTCACAAGATATGGAGACAGGAAGATCAAAGACTTATGACAATATATGCATGCATGATGTAGTGGTGAGATTAACATACCTAATATACTACTGAAACAAAAAATTGAATGTGACCAAATTACTCATTCCATCTTAAGATAAATTTGTTTACATAAGAAAAAATTATCTAAAGCATTAACTTCCACAGATTCAATTATATATTCTATTCACTCCAATTCCAAGACTCTAGATTAACATTTGAGAGGTAAATATATGTATACCTCATCATCTCGTTCAAGAGAGCCATGAACCTGAAACAAATATACAGGTCAGGAATCAAGAATTAATGACAACTACTAGTGACACAATCTGATAAGCAAACCAACCATAAATAAAATAAGAGCATAATCAAAGAATTAAGGCCACCGAAAGTTGACATCAGCCATGAGGAATATATCCTTCTATAATAAAATAGTCATAAATGATGAGGAAAGCAAGGCTCCACTCAACCACCAAGTAAAATGCAAAAAAATAACAAATTGGCTATTTATTTTGTAGGACAAATTTACATCAGTAATTTGGCAAAAAGCACCAGCTGGGGTATTGAATTTGAGAATAGATTATATACTAACAATGGGCAAGTAATATAACTCCTATGATAGCATATGGAAGGTAAGCAAATTCCAAAACCGCTGGCAAGACTATGAGCTTTTCGCTCTGATTTGCTTTAGGATGGCAAGGATAAAACTGTTGCAAATCACTCTCAGAGTTGTAGGTGGCTTCACTACCAAACTAAAAGATTTCAGACCTTTTATAAGAGTTCTTGAATGTAGGCTAAGCCATTACATTTTCACTGAAATCTGATACAATACACCATGCAAATCATCTCTTACCTTGTGTTTGGATAGAGTAATTTAGAATTACTAGAATTAATGTATTTAAACAATAAGAAAAAGAATTTTAAAAATGCTAGACTTTTATTTAAGTAGTTTCCATGTTAAATAGAGAGAACTTCAAATGAGGATTTCTAAAATCCTCTATTATTTTGTTTTCTTCTTAAATTATTATTTATAATTCCTCTCATGTATTATTCTTCTTTTAATAATTACTCATTTTTACTTAGAAATTCCTGGAATTCTGAAATTCCTCACCCAAACACAGGGTTAAGGTATTTCCTATACTTCTAGCGATTATGAAGAAAACAACTTTAAAAGCCTTTACAGGCTGAAGCAATTCCAACAGAGGTTGATAAAATAATCCTTCAACAATCTCAATTAAAATTTCAAGATATTTCTGTCCAGACATGTAAAAAATGACACCATGAAATGCACATTCAGCTTCAGACAAACAGGTGGTCCCCTAAAACAATAGTACCTCTTCAATGCCTTCATTATTGTAAATGCCATAACGGAAGGCCTGACTCAAGTTATTTGCTAATGCCGCAACATCATAGTCCCGATCCTGATAATCATCCTCATCACTATCCCTAGCTCTGTCATGCAACGCTGTTGGTCTCCTGTAACAATAAATTAATTAAAAATCGTCAAAAGAGTTTCTTAAAACATGCACAAACCACATCATATGACCTACACAGAAGATGCCTATTAAAGAGGTATAACCCACATTGGGGCTGTATCAAAATATGATAACCCCAATGATAATAAGAAAAATATTCAATAGCATGCATATGCTTGAGACTCCAGGCAAAAAGCGATTTAAAAAAAGGGACTAGGTGCTGTGCAAGCATAAAATGTAGAAATTGTAGTTTTTTCATAAAACCAGCTGAGGGCATAGCAATATCTACTCATAGCAGGCCTTTTATAGAATCATTGTCATAAAAATGGACTTAATTCTATCATTCTTCATTACTACAAAATTACCTAAGATATCCCAACAAAATCAATATACAATTATAGTTTACTCCCCTTTATCCTGCATCATGGTCTCAAAGTAAAACCTCTTGCATCAATAACCATTGAAGAGAATTTATATAGGGTAACTTTGTAATTAGAGTAATGATGTAATTAGCATTGAGTTAGGATAATTGTAAATTATGTATTCAGTGTGCTCTCATTATAAATAATATTCTTGGGTGGTATTATGACATATGGATTCATTCACTTTATCATTTCTCTCTTTCTCAACATTAATCTAAGGCCTACTGAGAGATGAAACCTTAATTTATGATTCCCAGGTGAACCCACTCTGCTCACCACATGACCGTTAACTGTGTAGTACTGTTCATCAACACTATTGTTAGTGCAGGATCCATGGTACCGTATGATTCCACTGTCTCTTTTGTACAGAGGTTAACATTTTACTCATAATCCTTCTCATTATGTCACTCTGAGCTATCACCATTTCTTTCCATCATATATTCGTCTCTCCTTTTCTTTCTTTCTATTCCTAAGTTTATAGGCGAGGCCCTTTGCTCCTCCTAATTGGAGATGAGCTATGATTGAAAAAATGTGTGCACTTCAGCAGAGTCATAAGTAGGACCTTGTTTTTCTCACACTTGTGAAGTATGTTGTTGGTTGCAGATGGGTGTACATAGTTAAAGTTGGTCCTAACGACAAAGTTGACCAATTCAAGGCTGGTGTTGTGGCCGCCCTCCCTGTGATTGTTCTTGGCTAGAACAGTCATTCCTACATAGTGATCGGACATAAAATATGCATTCCTACATAGTGATCGCTTGGAAGAGGTATATATGGAGCAACCTTCTGATTTTGTTGCTTAAGGGGAGTGTTCAAGATTTGTTTATCAGTTGTACAAGTCATTATATGATCTCTCATACTCCCCTAGGGCACGATTTGGCAGGTTTAGTGTGGTGGTTCAACAATTTCATATGACCAATGCCATTAGTGGCAGATGACAGATCATAGCAAAAGTACGATAGGATGCAAAACATAATAGCAAAAACTGCAATACATAATATAAATAAACCCTCTCTCCTTTTCCTTTAAGGTTGAAATTGCACTTGATTTTTCTTGGAAACATTAGTAGCAGCTCTAATAGTAATACCACTAGAGCGGGCTCCTTCCTTTTCTTAAATCATTGCCTAGTATATGCTCTACACTCTCCGCCACCTAAAGCTAAATAGTTGCCCAAATTAGAATGTCATCATCTCCATCAAGTCATGCAATAATTAGTGTTATTTAGTTTCTAGGCTTGACCATTAAAATGAAAGAAAAATGACATTATGACAATTACTTGCTCAATAACACTCCAATTGCATTCACATTTTGATGCACTATGTGTCAAGCTCAAAAGCTAGATAGCTAGTTATTGCAAATTTGAAGTTAAATTGTCGTACATTTGCCAATGTTGAGCAACAAAACCAAAGATATTTAAACACAAGTTGAAATCCTAAATTCTAAGTTTCTTAATCAGAGCAATGTTTTTTCTGTGATTTTGTAAAGTCAAAGCCAAAAAAGACCACCATCAGTCCTATAAACCAATAGTTCAAGTAGCATGCTTTGTTGCATCTCTTGACTTGCACCAACTTCTAGATGCAATCATACAACTCATTTATAACCTCCAAATCAAACTCTATCCAAGCTAGTCATAGAATAATTATGGGTTTAAGATGTGGACAGCCACACATAATGGACGGTGAAGTTGACAAGTCCATCTATCATCAATGATTGCAAATACATCTTTGTCTTTCCCTTCATTCTTTTTGACGGACTTAATAATGGCTTCTTTACCCTTGTCTATTGCATCATCAATGTACCCCATGGCTGATCTTCTTTTACCATCAACAAGATGAAGCATGTAAACAAGTGGAGACGTGACTGTTGAGAGTATAAACCACATTATTCCAAAATAAAGGCATCAATACAGCTTTTGTTGCTCACTTCCCCTTAGTCTATTTGAACAAATTGTTTTTACACTACTCCTCAGATGTAGACATCTAAGAATTTCTTTCTCTTGATGAAGCCTTTCTAATGATAAAAATAAAGTTGCAAGCAAGTAAATACATGCCTTACCAGCTCTCTCATTTGTTAAAAGCCTCAAAAAACTCAAGATGCTGGAGTGGCCATATATAAAGCCAACAAGAAATGCTCCCATTTGAATTGTCTTCTTTATCAAGGGAGCTTTCCAACGTCTCCAAGCATTAGGTTTGTGTAATGGACTGCACATGGAGTTTAATAGATGTCGTTGTTTTTCTTCCAACATCTTACTAGCCAAGACATAACTACTTCCATTATCAATTATGACTAGCACTAGTTTTTCTTCTCTAATCTCCTCAACAAGATCATTAGGTAGCTAAAATAGCTTTTCACTGATCTTCACAAAATTAGATCCATCGATGGACCTCAAACATAGCCTAGCATCTACATGATAAAACCCAATGCCTGTTCTATTGCTTCTTACGATCTTTAAAGAGAGATCTAATGTGTTCCATCTCCTTTGGGAGAGGAATTCTAATGTCATGATAATTGGGAACTAGCAAATTTGAACCGAAGGAAAGGCTAGTTTGGTACCAAAACCTAGCAATATATTGATGGACCTTTGCCTTGGACTCCTTGTCACACACTTCTCTTCTGTTTGCTTGGCTCAATTTCTCCTTTCTTTCAATGGCAGTTTTTTGGTTTTCCAAAAAACAAAGCCATTGGCCATTTCTTAGCAACCTTCTTCCCTAAAGCAATATTAGGTGCCAAGTTGTCTGGCTCATCCTCACTTACATCATATCCCAAAATGCCAGGATCTCTCACATTTGGCATTTCAAGGTTGTCAAGAATCTTTTTCTCCTTTTGATATGTCTCCAACTCCTGTCTAACTTCTTCTAGACACTTGGGGGAAGCTTTGACATTACCCCTTTTCAATATTAGATGTAACTTGACTCTAGTGATCCTACTTGGACTCAACTTTTCCACAGAAACTGCATACAATGTTGTTTCTATCACCCTTTGTCAACAAATGGGCAATTTCCATCCTAGATTAGTTTGATAGTTTGATTAATAGCTCCTATCAATAACATGGCAGCAATATTAGAATAAAAAGAGAATGAAAAACATAGAAGCAAATAAAAAAGAATAAAAACTGAGAAGAGAAAATGTGAGGAAAATCAAAATAAAATGAAATTGAAAGTTGAGCAAGAGTAAAATGAAAAGTGAATGTTGAAACAAAAGTGAACAATAACAAAGAATGGAAGAAGAGGCAAAGAACAAAAATGAAAAACAATGGAGGAAAAAAATAGCTCAGCGAAAAACAAGGCTTGTTAGAACTCATGGTTGGTGAAGACTGTGGCCTTAGTGGTCACCAAAAGCAACAAAGGTAATCGGACGAAAAATATGAGAGAAGAAGAAAGAAGAAGGAAATGATGTAGGTAACTAGGTGTGTCGCAAATGAAACAAGGCATGCAAGTAAAGACTAGGTAACAAGAAGTTAGGTAACTTTGAACCTAGGTTGGGTCAATAGACCCAGTCCCTCTTTTTAACAAGTAATTCCATCAAGTTTTGGACATACCCACACCCACACCCACACCCACGTAACAGCGGCCATTCAAATCCACCAGAAAAAGCCTTATGAATGGCAAGATATCAAATTTCCACCATGGCTAATATTTTAACACTAGGTATGTCTCGAAGTAAAGCTAACCATTCCATCTTCACTTAGCCTTATAGGCAATGATCACCATTTCTGAATAAAGAATCAATGCAAACTTAAATTTTTCTTGGAGATAGAGGTGGCACAATCCAAAAATGACATTGTAATTTCTAAGGATAAATGCAATGAACATTTTAAAGGAGACAACATTGATGAATGCCAAGCCTGTTGGCACTGCTTTGAATCCTAATGCTAAGTTTCTACCAAGTCAAGCCTCTTGCAAAGCCAAAAAGGTATAGATGATGCATTTGGAAAATTGAATGATCTCATTGTCACATGTCCTGACATTTCATTTGGTGTAAGAGTTCCTCAACTCTTCGTGTAAAGAACAATGGAAGCAGTTTGTATTATAAAACATATCAAGGGAACTCGAGGAAAAGGTCTTTTGGAAGAAGACAAAGGCACACCAGAGTTGTGGAATATTCTGATGCAGTAAGGAGATCCACCTATGGTCATTGTGTTTTTATTGGTGATAACTTCATCAAGAGTAGGAAGCGAAATGTTGTAAACTTATATGGCTCAAACAATTGCCTAAGAAACTAAAGTTTGAAGAGGTTTCACAGGTGGCACTCATCCATGATAATCAACTTGCTCTGCATATTGCCTCAAGCTTAATGTTCCTTCATAGAACCACCAGTATATTCAGATAGATTGTCATTTCATAAAAAAGGTCTTATTTAGAGATATTGTCACTAACTTATGTAACTTTGTAATTAGAGTAATCATGTAATTAGCATTGATTTAGGGTAACTATAAATCATGCATTTATTGTGTGCTCTTATAATAAATAATATTCTTTGTTTTCTATTACAATACATGGATTCATTCACTTGTTCTCTCATTTCTCTCTTTCTCAACAATAACTATTTGAAAGGACCATGATGGTTAGTCAATGTTGTTTATGTAAGGAATACATCATTCCTAAGTTACAATATTATTTAAGTCCCCGTTTGGAATGGTTACGAATTTTCAGTTTTTGATTTTCAAATCAATTTTAAAAACAAAACATGTTCTGAAAAAATGGTTTTGAATTGATTTTTAAAATAATTTTAACTCAAATCTTAAAACAAAAAAAAAAAGATTTCTTAATCGTTGTTTTTAATTTTAAAATATTTTCATTCTCAACTTCACTAAATCATCCCACCACCGTAGTCACCACCATCATCCTATACATGGCAATAAAACCTAGATCCATGGGTACCCGTTCACCTTGTCCCCACTTTGACAGGGAAAACCCTCTTTGATCGGAGTTTAAGGTAAACTTGCACCCAATCTGTACACAATTTTCAAAGATGAGGTTGGGTTTAGGAATATAGATAGCCACCTTGCCCCATCCTGAACCCTTTATAATAATTATAACACCATTTAAATAAAACTATTAAACTATCATATTTTGTTAAAAACTTCATTTTATTAATGAATTTTTCATTTTATTTGAATTTTAATACCTATTTTATATAATTTAAATTAAAATATATTTGGTATATTATTTATTTAAAAATATATACATAAATAAATCAAAATTATAAAAAAAAAAATTTAAAAATATGGTATGGGTTCCCCGCAGGTTTACCCAAATTCATCCCTGCTTCCGATAAACCTGCACCCACCTTAATTTTTGATAGGGCAGGAACAAGGGGAGCAAAGCCCACCCGTGACCTGCCTTGTTGTCATCCTTACATCACCCCACCACCATCACCATCTCAAACTACTACCTTCATCGAATGACAACCATCACCATTGTCACACCCACTATTATTGTCACTCTCACTCTCACTATTATAATAATAATAATATAATTTTTATTATATTTTAAATCTTTAATATTTTAAAAATTTATTTATTTGTCAACTTTTTAATCTATTTTTTATAGATTCATAATAAAATAAATAATACTTTTTGATATATAAAAATTATATTTAATTTATATTTTTATAATATATTTTTTTGTAAAATAAATATTGACTAACATAAAAAATATTATAATAACAATATGTAAAAATCTATCTTTGTATATTAATTATCAAATAATATATAAAATATAAAATTATATGAATAAATATTATTCTTTATACTACAACTACCATCATCACAATTATCATCATCATCATCTTAATAGCAATAACAATAATAATAATAATTTATTCTTTAATATTTTAAAAGAATTAAATTTTTTGTTACCTTTTTGTTTATCTAATTTTTATATATTAATAATAAAATAAATAATATTATTTGATATATAAATTATATTAAATTTATAAAATTATAATATAATGTTATATTATATAATTATTTATAATATATATTTTATGTAAAATAAATACTGAATAATATAAAAATATTATAATAACATCATATAAAAATATTTATCTTGCGTATTAATTATCAAATAATATATAAAGTAAAAATTTATATAATTATATATAATTTTTTATATTATAACTACCATACTATTCCCATTACCTTACAAATACTATTGTCACTATCATTATCATAATAATAATAATTTAATTTATTATTTTGATAGAATTTAATTTTTAAATTAATATTTTTATTTATCTATTTTTTTGAAAATTCATAATAAAGTGATAGAAAGAATGTCTTAATCACTTTCGCAACCGCTTTTAAAAACTATAAACAAAAATTAAAAACTCAACTAAAACTAAATTTAGTTTTTAAAATTTTTACAACTAAAAATTAAAAACCATCCCGAGCATGATCTAAGATATCAAAGGCTTTATTACAAAAAGTAGAAGATGAAGGATCATTCTATAGTAAAACAAAAGAACATAATATAAAAGTAATAATGAACATCAACTCAATATCTCAGTGACTCCCTAGTAAAACAAGAAATCTCATAACTAAAACCTTTGGCAGAAACCTAAAAAGATGTTAAAAAATAATCTTATCTCGATAAAACAAAATGCATTTATTTTTAATAAATTCATGCACCTCATTGTTACGCCACTATTATGTATTCTAGAGATCAAAATTCTCTTGGCTTAGCAAGCAAAAGTCTATGCCACTGTTAGAAAAATTTTTGCTGTATTATACTATTATGATTCTCAGTTGCTATCATGTTAGTTTATGGCTCAAGAAAAGAGGAAGGGTTTTCAGTTTTCACTTTGTACAGAATCACCAAATATTCTCATTAGGGTTTCTAAAAGCATGATGTCATTCTAAGGAACAGAAAATCTTAATCTTTCACATCATTCAGATGGTGCAAATGCGATCAACCATTAGTGCAACAAGGCAATGCTAGTTAAGAAATACAACATACCCACACGCCCATTGATAGACATTTTCCACAGCATTGCGGTTTGATAAAACATTCATGTACCAATCTGTCCATTCACTATTTCCCTGTCAATTAAAGAAGTTTGAAAATGAGCTTCAAGATTATGTAATTATTGTTTTAACATTCATGTTGTGCAATTACACATTAAAACAGCAAACAATTACTTACTGGGAAAAGAGAATTGGTCAACACATAACAAATAGCTTACCAGTATACACGTTTAAAACACTTAAAAATCCTATCACAAAAATTGCTGGGGACATAGTAACAGACCTGAAGATGTTCCTGAATCACACTCTTGTTATTCCCTAACTGGACAAGTTTGTTAGATATACGGGTTAAGTGCCCTATGCATCCTATCCTGGGTGGTGATTTACCCTCAGCAGCTGTTGTTGGCTGCATGAATATTTGCAAAGACAAATTGGAAAATTAAAACATTTATTCATCCAATCAGATTTTTACTTTTCATAAAAAATTGTATTGAAACTCAGACAAGCAAAACAAAATCATTCATGCTGATACAATTTTTAGGGGAAATGGGGGGAGATCATGTACCTTGTTTCCATCTGTTTCCAACAAGAAATGCTTTTCTGCTTGAATAATTCTCCCAACAAAATTACAATCACGGAGGAGATGTTCCTGAAGAGAAGAATTCTTGCTCTCCAGGCAAGACATTATAATATTTTCCACATGATGATGCAGAAAGTTATTGTATGGGTATCTACAACATTTGAGCAGCATATCAAGGCAGGAGATTAAGTGAATCTAGCACAGGATAAAAGAATTGCTAAAAACATACTCAAAGAATAAGTGTATAATCCTTTGTACTGCTCCAAGATCAATCAATTTCTTTTCAGCAGCTTCACCACCAACAGTTACTAAAACTGATACAAAGTCCACAATCTGAAAAGAAAAATATATGTCCAGTTAATATTACGGTGAAGCTGCAATATTACTTTTCAACATCTTCAAAAATCATGAATAACAAACATTGTAAAGGTATCATGCAACTGTTCAAAACACAACTACCAATTACCAACAGATTCAAATCAAATAGCCAAATGCAACAATCCCAAACAATTAGCTTACCTTTAAACGATGTTTACCAAGAGGTGGTTGTAACTTGCCAAAAGTAGTAAGCAAGAGATTTTCAGCAGAGGAAATGTCTAAAAGCTTGAGTAGATCACCTGAAGAGTAAGAGCGAGATAAGTATTTATTTTCACCTGTGGAACGAGTCACAATAAAATTATAGTAATACAGAACAAGAAAGCACACCCAGATACACATGGTGTGGTGTCACATGTAATGTAACATGAGTTTGAATTTAGCTAATTGAAGTGAACCGACACATTCCAAGATGGAATAAAAGTCACTATTCACGATAACAGGAATTTTACACATTAGATCTCAGCATTAGTTATATGCTTCCAACCTGATTGACGAGAATGCTTTTTTTTTGTTTGGGGGAGGGGAGTTGAATGAAACAACAATAAGAAAATTTTGAAAAAAAACAACAGCAGAAGGAAAATAGAAAGATCAAACCAATAAAAAGTTGCATATATGAAAATGCACGTTAAATAGCCTTTTGTTCGTGTATCTATACAAACTGTTTCCCCCAAAACATACTGTCAAGCAGTTCAGAAATGTGTACATTAATCAACCATTGTCAAGTCAACTACATCCTAGAAGGAATATTATATAGAAAAGATAGTCTAAGCAGCTATGCGATAAGATGGAAACTTGCTGCTCTGATCTGCAATTCACCATCGACAACATTTGACTAGTTTCTTTTGCACTCCATTCAATGGTTTCATTGAATTTTTTTCCTAGTGATAGAATCGCCAAAAACTCCAATATATCCCTAACAGGGGTACCCACGTATTAGTCTCTGATATTTCAGCTACATTTGTTGGGTAGCACCATAACACCATCCCACCATGACCATTGTAGCCAGCTGGCCACCATGACCATTGTAGCCAGCTGGCCACCACGAGAAACACTCTGCACCATGGCATTTTCAGAGGTCTTTTGGCTGAAGTCTAGCACTGCTATCTGCCATGGTGGCTATTTAAGAACACCATATAGAGCTCATACATCATAACACTGACAAGATGATAAAAGTTTTTATCTAATTTGAACCTAGAAGTAACAGGTTATTTGAAGGTCATAGTTGATGGAGGAAGTCTTACCTAGGCTTTCTAGCATGCCTTCAACAGTTTCAGGATTTGCACTTACAGTGGACCCATTAGTCATTTGGCGGTTATATGTATGATAAGCTCCAAAAGTAAGTCTCTTAGGGTCTAGCAAAGATATGCAAACAGATAAAGAATTAACAAGAACAGATTTTGGCCGAGAGTCTTCCAGAGCATGACGGAATAATCTTCCTATAAAGCTGCAAATAGATGATATTATATATTAGTCAAGGAAGGAAAGGATGCATCGATTTGAAGCCATGATGGAATAATCTTCCTATAAAGTCTAGGATTAAGCCTACCTTGGGCTGGAGATTTTCGAAGAAAGCCCTGCTGGAGCTAATCTTGTAATAGCACAGAGTGCTTCTGCTGCATTAGCATGCACTTCTGGAGAATCCTATAAAAGCCACAACAACCGAATATCAAATTGATGTGAACGTATTTGCTGGCCTTCTTAATGAAGAGAATATGGTTAAATACATTAACCTTGCACCATTTAATGTATGTATTGTATTCATCTTTATCAGTTGTAGGGGGTTTAAAGGTTTTTATTTGAGAAAAGTGGGGTATAAATAATGCAAAGATATCCTCATGTAGACAATAAAATAACACACACACAACATCACAAGTGAAATAACTCACCAGTGCAACACAGATATTCAATCATATGGCCCGGAGGCCATTAAAATAATCCTACCCCATAACAGCTGGACAGACAAAGTATCCTTAATGTGTGAGCATATGCTAGTCTAACCAAATACATAAAACACAATGCCATAAATTTTTCAGTTGTTACTAACCACTGAAATTAATCAACAGTTCCAAAATCAAATGATATTCATGAAAAATACCTATTTGCATA
Source organism: Canavalia gladiata (assembly GCA_037954105.1). Lineage (NCBI taxonomy): Eukaryota > Viridiplantae > Streptophyta > Magnoliopsida > Fabales > Fabaceae > Canavalia > Canavalia gladiata. The sequence continues at coordinate 53,110,541 of CM075662.1, forward strand.
CAGGGCTGTTTAGATGTATCACAAATATGCTTAGTGGTTTTAAATCTACATGCTTGCATGGTCTCAACCCTAAAGATTTTCTGCCTGCTTATGCAGTTAAGTTGGGTGCTTTTATTGATCTCCATATATTTTATATACTTGTAAGTAATTTAAGTCATCACCCAGACTCGATTCAACATTTTCTAAAATTCCTTTATTCCTCAAACAGAATTGTCATAAATTAAAATTTAATAACATCAAGAAAATTATAACCCAAATGAAGAACAAGATGAGGGTAGTACTGCATCATTCCATAATAGAAATGGTCAATATAAGTCAAAAAGGGTGTTATGATTTATTGTTATAAACTATTGAAAATGCAGTGGCTGATGAAAATTTCTTAAAGATCATATGTTCCATCTGAGCATAGAAAATTATACAGCATCAATGCAAAAAGATTCACAAATTTAATTTACTTACTGGCATCACATATCAATTTAAAAATATTACTTTTTATCCATCCAAATCTGGTAACCCATCTTTAACTTCACAAATAATAACATATCCAAATCCTCCTGTAGAGATTTTAGGAAAGTGAAAATACTTACTGAAGAACTGAACTTATCCACAATCATCTCAAGCACATTAGTATCTTCAATCCACTGCATTGCATCGACATGATTTACATACATATGCTCGTCGGCACTAATCAAGCATATCAAAACCTGGGTTTTAGAAGAGAAAAATTATCACTAGAATTACAAATACACACAAAAGAACAGAATACAAAGAGGAGCAGAAATACTCACCAAGGAAAGTAATTGATTTTCCATGTTTTTAAAAAATTAATTCTAATGCCCATGTATCAGCAATATATAAATACAAGTAAAAAAAAGATTTGAACTTACAGCAAACCAAAGAGAAAGCATAACCAGTAAGTACAGAATTTAAAACATACAATAATTGTCAAAAACCAACCTCCATGATAGATGTAATTCCAATCAACTCGACAAGTTTCTTCACAATTTCCTGGTGAGCCTGGATAGTCCAAAGGACAACATATCAGCCAGCTTATAATTGTGATCAAATAGAGATTGGACAAATGAAAGTAAGAGTCCATTCAATCCACTACGAGAATATAGAACACCAGGAACTATCCCTCCAATTGTTACATCAAGTAACTTCCTTCAACATCCACACTTCAAAACATATATCACAAATTCAGCTTTAGTTGTTAAGCTATAATAAAACAGCCACAGCAGGCCACAGCAGGAGTGCGGAAAATCTGTAGGGGTATTTTTGAAATTCACACAGAATACATATATCACACTTTTGCTTTAGTAATTGTGCAATTTTAAAGGCCGGAACAAGAGTGAGAAAGTCAGTAGGGTATTTTTCAAATTCATAAGCACACCATACCATCTATTCAGACTGGAAGAACCATAAATGCAACAAAGAATAGGAGAAATAGACACATGCTATGAGCTGATTAAACTTACAATGAAGCATAGGCCAACATCCACAACAAAAACAAACAGAAATCTATGAACATTTCAATGAATAGCCATTCACCACTCAAACACTAATCTCAATAAACCCAAACACCGAATACAAAAGAAATTTCACAACATTACACAAACATAGCCTAACTAAATTTGCATTACTCACACACAGATATAGGTCCCTTGTTTTCACCGAATAAGCTCCTTGAAAATTTATTGTCCAAGTGTGTTAAGAACCAAAGTAAATGCTCGCAAAAAAGATGAAGTATTATTGCTGAATACAACCAAAAATGAACAACTTCTTTTCTGATAAGATCCCCCTCTCCCACTCCCACTCCCACTAACATAATAACCAACTCCTAAATGTGAATACCCATTTCAGCGACCCCAACTTGCCATGCCAGAATGTTTCCCAACCTTCTCCATTTTCACCCTAATTAGTCTTTTCTGGTATACACCTTCTAGACCCAAGGCCCATGACTCAACCCATTAGCTAGCTGATCCTGATTTTCCCAATTAGCCCTTTGCTTTGCATCCTTGATCCTAACATTGCCCCCCAGTACACTCACAACCTTGTCATCAAGGATGAATGATGGGAATTGGCTGCGAATGCTGAATAAATCTTCCCAGGTAGCATCTTCCATGGATTTGGCCTTCCATTTCACTAACCATTGAGTAATCAAGTCATCAGCCCTTGTAATCTATCAAGTAGCCAAAACAGCTTTCGGTTCAATCATATCATCGATCTCCACCTTCATCCCCTCCGGTAGTTGTTGTTCCATTAAATACAATCTCAATGTCTTTTTTAGTTGTGAAACATGGAAAACTAGATGTATTTTGAATGTTTCAGGCAGCTGTAATTTATAAGTTATTGTGCCAATCCTTTCACTATCTGAAATGGACCAAATAATGTGGGGATAATTTGGGATGGATTGCTGCCTATGTGGTCTAAGCTTCAAGAAAACCCATTCACAAACGTGAATGATTCATCTCATCTATGTTTATAGGCAAAATTTTGCATCCTGCACTTGGCATGTTCAAATTATACTTCAATTGACAAAGAGCTTCATCTAGATCAATTAAATCATGGGCCACCACTTGTACACGAATTTCTCCTTGCAAATAAAGAGTAATGGTTGGTGGTTTGCAACCATATACCACTTCAAATGGTGTAACTCCTATGGACACATGGTAAGTGATATTATACCACAATTCAGCCCAATGAAGCCACAAGGACCAGTTTATGGGCTGTTCAGATGCAAAGCACCTAAGATAAGTCTCTAAACATCTACTAATGACCTCAGTTTGTCCATCCGTTTAGAATGATAAACTAAACTCATTTGTAACATAGTGCCTTGAAGTTTAAACAATTCCTTCCAAAAGTTACTAAAATGATGGGATCTCAATCACTCATAATGGATTTTGGGATGCCATGTAATCTGACCATTTCTTTTGCAAAAACCTTTGCTGCCCACCTTGGCTATATGTGGATGTTTTAGTAATATAAAATGGATGTACTTAGAGAGCTTGCCGACCACTACCAAAATTGCTTCATATCCCTTAGATTGAGGTAATATAGTTACATGCTGCGGAGGCAACCCCATGGGTTCCTTTTGAACACATTCGGAAATGCATCCAATAAATTTTACAGCTTTGTTCTCTTTTATTTTGATGAAGTGCTCAATATATTTGTTCCTTGGCATTGAACCTCAGTTGCCCACAGTAGTCCACCAACTTCCTTAGTCTTATCCTCTAACAAGTTATGTAATGAGGTTGCCATATGATTGGGTCTAGTAAAGCCCACCAATCCCACCATTTTACCATCAACTTGAAACTACATAGACATTTTTTTCAATCCATGGTCACCCCCCAACGTTTGCAATCAAGACACCCCTAAAATTAAATCCATTCCTCCTAAGTCCAATATTAAGGCATTTATAGTGATGTTAATATTCCCCAAGTCCACTTCCAACCCTATACATTGACCTGTTGTTGCCACACTATGACCATTGCCCAACCTGATACCAATTTCATTTATTTGTAGCATTGACAATCCTAATGGGCCTTAACAAGTCTTGTGGAAATAAAATTATTGCTAGCTCCATTATCTACTAAGATCAAGATTGGAAGACCCTTAATCCTCCTTCCTAATTTCATATTTTCCAGTTGCAAAATTCCATTATCAACAAAACGTAGTAATTCCAAATTACTACACTCCAATTCAGCCTCTGCAACAACTTCTTTGCTAATTGTCACTATCTCAGCATCAAAAGACAACTCTTAATCTTTAGCCAAGACCATCATCCTGAGTTGGCAATGAAGAGATTGATGTAAGGGATGGAATTGTTGACCACACCAAAAACTTGGTCCTTTCCTCCTCTGTTCCATCAACTCCTGGTTGGAAAGATGGTGAACACCTCTGGACTTGTTGATTAGGGTCCTTTTTTCGTTATTTCTAGATGACCCATTGGTATTGTATCCCCCAACATTAACATGATGTTCCTATCAATGTCAAATTCACTACCACATGCTTTCCCAACCAAAGTGTGTGATGACGGAGAGCTAAGATTTAACAACCCCCTATTTGCAGCACCAAAGTTGTTGTATCCAATTCGACCTCCATAACTATGACTTGCTTCTTTTAATAAGTTATCACCCCTCACAGCAACTTCCACATTACAAGCAACAGTCATCACTTAGGTTCGTGCTGTTGGGCATTACACCTGCACCCATTTCTTGATATCCTCTTGAAGTCCATGCATGGAATATCCCACAAGCTATTTTTCACACAATCATGGAACTTGTATTGTTGGCATTTCAAACCCCTCTATATAGTTCTCAACAAATCTTGTTTGCCTTATTTCTATTAACTCCTCATATGGATTTTGAGTTTGCCTTCCACTGTAGCGCAACATTAGTTCCTCCTTTGCCGCCTCTATGGTAAACCTTGCCTTCAACCTAAAAGCACTAGCACAAAAGTTAATAGATAGCAAGCCTAAGACCTTCTCTCCAATTCACCTGCAAAGTAACCATTCAAATCTAAGATTGATGTCTGTCTCAACTCCACAAAACACCAAACCAACATTGGTGGTGCATCTCAAAAACCACAGAATCCATTTCACAACTCACCACTGTCATCATGCCATACCCACTAACAACACTTGCACTCTGATACAAATTTGACATAATTAAGAGCATAAATGAAAATTTGGCAAAAAAGAAATTGCCTAAACTTACCAAGGTTCAACCTACAATGAATTATAGGCCAACATCCATGACCAACCCTGCCACCTCAACCTTTTCATACTAGGTAGGCTTGAGTAGATGAATAAAATGACACAATAACATCCTATTGTGAATCATGACTACAGTCATACCATTAACCAATAAATTCTTCTCATTGGTTCAACCTATAACTTTTCTCAATCTCTCTCTACCTCTAGCAACCCTTTGTTTGATATACTCCCCTAATTAGGGCTTATCCAAGTCTTCTACACACATGCCTCGAGTTTGGGCTTTGCAAATGGGGGCACGTGGAAGACCTCTTTAGTCGCAAATCAAAGTAAATGAAAAAGGGAGCACAATCCCAAGACCCCCCCCCCTTTTAAAAAAAAACAATCCCAACAATTTAAAATCAAGGACAAAAGGGGCATTCCTCCATAATATCCATGTTGTGGCCACTAAAACAGTTATGATGTGAAAGGTTATGATTTTCGGCCGCTTTCATGTGGTAACATTGAAACACCCTGCAGTGACATTTTGGGGTGCAGCAAGTGGTCACTTCAAGCAACGATATTGCTATAGTAATGTGATCACACACTATTGACTACTCTAATATAGCAGCACTATCATAACATAATCTACAAAAACCCACTTTTACTACTAAAACAATGTTGGTTAGGGTTTCTTAGGGTAAAACTATGATTTCTCCCTCACTTTTAGCTTCATCACTATATTCTTATTGCTCCTAATTTTAATGGATAAGAAAGCAAATCATGAAATATAATCAAATATGGAAACCATTCCTAAGTGATCATCCCAAGATACTTTGAGATATTACCAGGTCCTATAGTGATATGATGAGGTATGTTCTAGATATTGAACCAATTACCTACACATAGAATGTTGCATTAAGCAAAAAACCATAGTCATAAAACTCACTCCCCTCCCATGGGAATCGCAAATTGGTTCTTAATTCGCAATTCTTTTGCAAATCAGGTTACCATAATTTGTTTAAGAATTCTTTGAAAGTGGCAAACCAAAAGTAGCTATGACACTAAAGGTATGTCCATGCTTGATCTCCTTTCCTGGGGTAGATGGCTCTCTAAATCGATCTTTAGTGATATCCATCACAACGATGATGTCTTGGTTGCATGTTGAGAGGATTGTGATCTATGTTTAGGGTTATGCTTTCCTTTCTTTCATGGATTGTTACATAGCTTCTTAAGCTTAAATCTATCGATGTGTATTTCTTGGGCCTTGGCCTATGGTTTAATGTTAATTTTGTTCACTTGGCCCAAAAGAAAAAGGTAGATCATTGACTTTTTCTAGCCACACCCTTAAATATGTGTTAATTTCAAGGTTTTTAAAATCGGACCATAATTGAAGCAATCAAGCTACCAGTTCAAGGTTCAATGATTTAATCGTGGTTGAACCAGTATTTATTAAATATTATTTTTTAAATATGTATAATATATGTTATATTAATAAAATATAAAATATATATAATAATAATAATAATAAAATACATCAAAATTATAATTTTATATAATTAAAAATTAAAAAATTATATATATTTTAATTTTAAAATTTAAATTATACAAATAAAATAAAATATAAATTTACTTTATTATTTTTTAAAAATATTAAAATAATACTATTTTATATATAATCGATTTATCGATTTTTGACTGGTTCAACCGATTCACTACCAGTTTTTTGCTAAAACGATTTTGTGGTTCAATTAACCCGAAGAGGAAACCGGTTCCCGGTCTAGCAAACCAGTCCGATTTTCAAAACAGTGGTTAATTTATATCCACAAGAGACATGATTTGTTCAGGTTATACTTAATTAATTATATATTTAAATATTTAATGGTAGCAAACTAATAATTCAAATCATACCACAAACCCAAATAATGTATTGACTACATATACACCTACATGTCACATACTTAGCAAGGTAGCATATTGCAAACCCGTACCACACACCAAGGAATACCACGAATTATGTGACAATTAGTAGAACTATGAAATTTAAGCCCTAAAAATCAGATAGCTTTCATTGTATAATATGTAAGACCTTGCTACCCAAGCATAAACTACAAAGAAAAAGGACTGCAGAGACCTAAGGTATGTGTACACTGATGGAGATAATGGGAATAATATTCCATGTGACAGCGGAATCGGAAGGACCAAAGATAGCAGAAATAATATCCCCTATGTGACATGGAAACAAAGAGAAGTAAATGATGAATTTGTACAGGTCAAGCTAAAGGTGAGAAAGGGAGGATTGGAAGACACATCACAAATGTGAGAATTGGGTAGGAACTATGAAGGTTGGGAAGGAGGCAACTTTTTCCTTTTCTTCTTTAAGGTGCTAGCTAGTGACCCAAAGAGGAGTGTGAGAGGACATTTTGTCATACAAATCTTTGTTTGTTACAGATGCCATATCAAATCAAAATCAGAGTCAGATGAGGGATTTGCATTAATAAATCAAAAACACTGTTTTTTTTTTCCAGAATCTTATACCATAACATAAAATGTTCTCAAAAGAGGACAACACAAAAAACTTATGTTTTTCAAACCAACTAACTAGCATTATTTAAAGGAAAATGCATCTTGTTCTGCAATAACCAGTTGCATGTCACAGTTCAATGTAATAACCATATACCAAGGCAATAAAGATGTTTCTGAACGAAAAACGAAATTAAGATGTGGACTTACTTGAACATATTGCATAAAAGGAACTGTCTTCCGTAACAACAGGCATACGACTACCTAGCAGCATAAGAACTTCATAAATACAATGGCCAATATTATTCATAAAAGAAACTTTAAAATGGAAAACAAATAATTAAAAAAAGAAGTTAAGAAAAATGCATAGAATGATAAGCTCTGATTTCAAAGGGAAAGCATTGGTCAACTAATCAATAAGGATTAGTTTTTAAGTCAAATAATTTTGGAGTCAGAAAGCAAATCTAACTCAAGTCAAAGGGTTTATTTGTGGACAAGCTCCTACTCAGCCACAGAAGTAATTCTATAGCGTAACCAACATCATGTAAACTTCAAACATCAATAAATCAGTACCTTGCCAAAATATCCAGCTAGTAGGTTACTGTGGGAGTGATTTGGCTCCAAAAAGGAGAACAATAAATTCATCAACTGCCAAGAAAGAATGCAATCAGCACTTCTGAAAAATATTCCTAGTAAAAAACGGGGTTTAAAGTCCTGATGCCTTACTTCCTCATCCTCCACAAGAGTTTTGAGTATGATCTCAACTTCACAGGTAAATATCTCACAAGCAATAAAAGGAAACCTGTTACAAAGTAATAGCAATAAGATGTTCACTACAAATATCCAGCTAAACAAACTTAAATCAATCTCCAATTTGAGTAGCCTACTTAAAAGATCGCTTCTTTTCAGCATCCTCAGGAGCTTCTTCAACAATGTACCGTATCAATTGTTCAACCTGCGCTCTTCCAGACAAACTACAACAGACAACATAAAACTTCATTAAGTGCAATGAATTAAAAGACTAGTGTAGTCATCCAATGAAACAACAATAAAATAGCACAGTTGTACCAACAAAGGAAACTTATCCCAATCGCAACTATGGTACCAGATTCCAAGCCAAGGGAATATATAATCAAAAAGCTTGCAGCACAAAAAGATATTCCAGAATTCATCAGATGAAGACTACAACTTTCCAACAACTATCTACTTCAATCAAGAGGGAAATACAATAAATATCCACAAAATATTTTAGAAAAAAGATTGAAGCAATTTTATTTTCATCTTTAGGAAATAAAGCCATACTGCCCTCACCCTTACTAACAGTTAATACAGTCTTAAGAGTGATTGCTAAAGAGTATAACTCTACAGCAGGAAATAGGAATGTCTAGTAAAAACTAAGCTCAATTAACTTTTTTCACATTTATATTTTCACTTTATATTCATACTAGTCCTTAAGTTTTCAATTTACTGATTTTAGCCACTCAATTTACCAATTACATATAATATAGCCATTATAGCAACTTTTTTTATCCAAACAATTTGTTAAAGAGATTGGCACATTTAAACTTTGTAAAATATTATGTATCAAATGGGGATCATTGCAGCAGTCTTAGGTAGAAGAGATGCAGTAGTCAAGATGGAAAAAATTCAATGGGACATGTCACTGTTAATGGAGCGATTTGGATGGTAAATCATACATTGTCCAAGTTGTAAATTGGAGGGCTAAAAGGAACAAAATGACAAAATATGGACTAAAATTAACTGAACAAAATTATAAGAATTGAAAACATAATTAAGCCTAAAAAGACATAATTTTTGGCTAATTATAAGAAATTTATTGCCAATCTATGCATGCATAGGATATTTAGGGGAAAAAATATTACAAATTAATTTGATTTACATCTTTAGGAAATTGGCATACACTGGGAGCAAGACTAAAGAGGTAACCCATCACCCACTCCCTACTTACAATTGATAAAGAATAAAACGTAATTATTACTAGGAATACCCATTGCTAGAATATATAAAAAATATCAGATAGAATCTTGATTATATCTTGGAATACTTTAGAGTATGTTAGAGATTATCTCTTACACTTTGTTTAGATAAGGAATGAAATAGGGAGAAAAGAAACAAGAAAAATAGAGTAAAAAAATATGTAGTTCGGATGAGTAGAAATAAGAAAGAAAAGAATTTCTCACCACTTGTTTGAGAGAGTGAAAGACAGAGTGAAAATAAATAAATTGTATAAAAAAGTCTAAACATAAAATAATCATTTATTTTTTGTTATTAAAAAGGTTATTCAATTATTATAAATAAATAAACAAAAAAAAATCCATCCTCCCCTATTTCTTTTCTCAAACAAAGGGTGAAAATTTGATATTTTCATCATACTCCATCCACTCCATTTCTACCAATCCAAACAACATTTGGATTAGTTTCCATGTTTCCTAATACTTCATTATTGGTTTCCTTATTTAGTTTGAATTATGATCTAGTATTAGTATAAATAAAGGTTGGTGCATTATGTTTTGTAACACATTGTAACGCATCACATCATATCAAGTAAACATCAATTTCTGAATATTTAGTTTCTATTGTCCTCTCTTACGCTCTTTATATTTAAATCCCCATAATTTCAACAGTTACTATACATTTTATATTATTATTATGATTGAATGCAGATAACAAAGAACAACTTTTGAATAAAATTGTATTTTCAAACTTTTATTCATAATAATTTTTTTTCTTTCAAAAAACAAATTGCAATTTCAATTAAAATAAGTTTAAAATGATGAAAGCCTTGTGCATTAGGCTGCCCTTTTGGCATTAGTATGAGTGACACTATGAGAAGCAACTCTTCATATTTTCTTTACTCTCCCAACTTCTAAACCACATGGACTTGTAGACAAAAGCACGTAAATGAGTATTATCTCAATGTTAGTTTTTTCCATAATCATTACAATTAAAACATGCAAAATGAGTATTATCCCCAAATATAATCACAACCAAGCTGACAATTATCCAAATTTTTGAACCAGAAAATAAAAACTTAAACTAGGAGAACTCACAAGTCAATAAAATAAAAGCTCATCTCAAACCTACACTTTGTTTCCTAATCTAGTCAAATGAGAATTTAGAGGCAAAAGTCCAATTTGTTAGAAGAAGGGCTCACTTTAGTGATTTCAATCAAGTCACTTCATGAATCATGACCTCATTCTCACCCCTAAACAATATTAAGTCAAAAGTATTTATTCATAAGTCAGTTTTTAAATTAGTCTGGTTAATAATATTACCACTTCATAATGATAGTTTCTGCAAAACAAAAACAGAACAAGGAAAGCAACTTTACACCATAATAAATTTGAATAATAAATACATTTGTGATAGTGGAAAACAGGAGCATTACAAATTTATAAGGCGACCATTAAGAGCTTTGCATTCCTGAATAATTTCATCCTCATCAAGTAGTTCCTCCAAAGTAAAATTATCCCTATCCAAAATGGTCTCCACCTGTAATATAATACACCAAATAAGCAGTAAAATCACTCCACCACTAGGTATCAAAATATCATTTTAAAAATGAAATCAAATAAATCTATTCTAGCCTCCAAAGAAACAGGCAATAAATAGAATCAGAATTTATAGCTGTAAATTCAAATTTTCAAGTAATTTACTTGCCATATAAAAATATATTAATTTGAGATATCTCATTTTTATCTGGCAATCAAAAAACACCAAAAAAACACAATGCACAATAGCTTAAAGCAGATTTCCTATCCTTCCTGTATTTTCTCTTCTCACCCAACCACAAGAGCACCAGTAGTCATTTATTTTAAATAGTTGATATGATGAGTTATATGACAACTTATAGTCTTAGACTTAGAAGTACACTTGATTCCAGTGCTATTTGTCACAAAATTCCTAACTTAGAATTTAGATTCTACAAACACTTAATGTTCTCAGTTATTTTTCCCTGATTCTACTCTGCACTTTTACACTGGCAAAAATATAGTAAATGCAGTTCAATATAATTAAAATAAACAATAAAGCTGACAATTTACTCTAATGAAACTCAAATCTCCATTCAAGAACAAGAATGCAAGGTGGTTTCAAGTCTTACTGAACCATCACAACTCACAAGGGGCATGCTCAGATGTGTATGCATAAGAACTGGGCAGCTATGCTTCATTTCTTTTTTATTTATTCTCTTTTTCTTGTTCTCTAATCTAATATACTTCTCTTCCCATTTTGTAAGACACCATGTCCCCCTTATAGATGTACTTTTGCTCTTTTTCTAATAAACTTAATTTTACAATAAAAATTTCACTCTTGTGAATAATTTACTGATCTAAGAGGGAGAGGGAATAAATTAGTCAACAGCCATGAAAAGAAATGATATCTGGAATATCAAAGAAAATGTTATAAATGTATAAGGTACTGGTGACACCAATGCCATCTCAGAGATTCTGAAGGGATTAGAGTACATCAGCCATCAGCCAGACAATAAGAAATACTCTTAACTAGAAATAAAAAAGAACTGAGCCAAAGTGACAAAAAAATCCTTCCTATTTCTTTGCATATCAGTTATGAAGGAAAAAAACCTCTCAAACTGAGGCCAAAAAACACAATCCTGATTCACAAAAAGTAAGGAGAAATGAACACCAGTAGAAATGTTGCCATTTCTCTCCAACCAAATATGCCACATAACCATGTACACTGAACAATGCCATTAACTTCAGCCTACATATGCTGGCAACACCTTTAAAAGTTATCCCAAAACTTGAAACAAGAACCAGGAAGGAAATGCAGTTATTAAATTTTAAGAGTGGAAAAAATATACAAATTACTGCTAAAATCATTGTTGTTGACAATAAATGGAAGCTCCTCAACTTCATCCTATTTTAACATCACTGAAATTGTGACCAACACTAGTTCCATTCATAAACGGATAAACCCACAAGCAACACAGATTCTAAGCTCTCAATGTTGCTCCATTGATCATTCACATGCTCCATAGTCCCCATTATTGAACTTGGAGAATCATTTTCAAAATCATTCAAAATAAATCTCAGCCAAAAAAAATCCCATACTATCCTTAGTTCATTACTATGCCTCGATTTTCAAAATTCTGAAGAGCGGAGATTATCCTAGTACTTGGCTTGACGTGATAGTAACTACAAACTGGCCAAAATATCAAAAGGCATCGTTGCGTATCAGGCATGAAGTTTCACCCACCAATTAAAAATATCCTATTCTAGAATTAACAAATTCGAGAAAAATGACGCTAAGATCACCATCAAGTAAATTAAATACAATAACCCACCATATTGTCACACTTTCCCGAAAACCAAACATAAAATCAAATCCTAGAAAACAACCGAAACCACCAACAAGACAATAATCACTGCCCGCACAGCTTATATTAAGAAAGGAAGAATGAGAGCGCAGAACTCACAGGAGACGCGGTAGACAAGCCAGCCATGCGCCAAAACATGTTGAATTTCTTAGGTAAGGGTTCCGAATGAAGAAACTGGAAATCCGAAAACGGATCTGGCAGCGCCGAAACCCTAGCGCCTCGGTCCCAAATCGAATTGGAGGAATTGTTATTGGAACGAAAACCCTAGAATCGGGACGATGAGAAGGTGGGAGATCTAATCTAGAGAGGGAGAGAACAACCTTCAATGGTAGGAGAAAGATTGTTTACACCAAGTGATGAATACTAACATTACACAACCATCATCATTTCATCCTATATATATTTGCGAATTTAAATTTAAATGAACCAGTGCCAGGATTTATTTTCTCTACAGGTATTTATTAATTCAAGATGTGAATGGGGATAATTTTTTATTAAAAAAATATTGATCGAAATTTTGTGCCAAACAATTAATCATTTGTCATGTTTATAATAAAAACAGAAGAAATTGGTACTATTAATAAATCTAAAAAATCCAAGATGGATATAGAGCTATTAAATTATAAAAGATAAAATAAATATTTATAAAAATATTATTTGTAAAAGAACGGAGATAATAAAATATACTATTTACGGTTGCTCCTCCAAAGTTGGAGGATTATTAACATCGTTATCCATTTGGCACCGAGAAGCATTCAAAACGTGTCTTTAATTTTTTGGATCACCTTTAATTTTTTCGTAAATTTTTTATTTTCAAATTTGTTTTTAGTATACAATTTTGTAATCATAAGCTAGTCACGTAAGTACTATTTCCTTGTATTTCGGTTCAAGGTTTATTCAATATGTATTTAGATTAGTTTTATTTAAAATAAATAATTTTTTATTTTAAAATTAAATTAAATATATACTAATTCAATAATTTATTTATTTGATAAAATATAAAAATAAATATATTATTCTATATAAATAAGTGATAAGTTAATATTTGTATATATAATTTTTGTTTAGATTAATATTACTAATTTAATTAAATTATGAAGATGATAAACACAAAATGGAATATATTTATGCAATACATATGGAATGTATGAAGCACATTGGTGATTAGTTTTTTTTTTTATTTTTAGGTATAATCTATGATAAAATTTATCAATTAGACTATAATAATTATTGAAAAATCTATAAATATAATCTAAAAATAATTTTTTAAATTTTTTAAAACTGAAAATAAAAAGGAAATTAAATGTTTATTCTTTATCATTGTAACTATTAATTTTTTAAAAAAGTTCTTTTGTTAAAATAAATAATTAAATAATTTTTTATAAACTAAGCTATACCAAATATACATTAATTTAATAACTTATTTTATTTATTAAAATATAAAAAAATAAATATATTATTGTGACAAATTTTATATTTAAATATATATTTTGAAAAAAATTTAGTTAACGTTACAATCTAATTCATGATGGATATAAAAGTCAAATCCAAGTTTAGTATTGATATATAAAGTTTGATAGTATTTTTATTTTTAATTTAATTTATTTTTATAAATTTGTTCTTAATTTTTAATATAATATAAATTCGTTTTTTATTTTAAAAAAATTATACAAATTAATCTTTTTATTTATTTAAAATAATACAAATTAATCCTTTCATAAATAATATAAAACAATCTTAAAAACAGCCACAAAAGTTAGAAACTAATGGATGAATTTTTTAAAATAAAAAATAAATTTACAAAAATAAATAAGCTAAACACTAAAATACTAATAAACTCTTGATATATGTATTTGTGCCATGCATGTACTATGCATATATATTTGATATTGGAGTTTCATTGTCTTTCGTACGTGTGTATTGCTATTTATGACTTAGGCATTGTGTGGATTTTTTTTAATTATAACTAGTAAATTAATCATTCATTTTTTAAAACTGTCTCTAATTTTTAAATTAATATAAAATTTTAGTTATTTATTTTTAAAATCTTGCCAACTCAACCTTGCAAAATGATTTGTTTGTATAATTTTAAGTAGGTGAATTAATTAATTTGTAAGATTTTAAAAATGAAAGATTAATTTATATTATTTAAAAAATTAAAAATAAATTTACAAAATATATATATAAAATAAATAACTAATTTTGTTGGTTAATTTTTTATATTTAATTTTAATATATTTAAAATTTTATTAACATTTTTATATTTATAACAACTTATAAGTAATAAAAGAATTTAAATTTCCTGATATAAAGAAATACAACAACTCCATCATACAACAACGTTATGAAAAGTTGATAGTAGATTAATTAATATGTTTATAAAATAGTTAAAATATTATTCAAAAAAGTTTACATATACATTAAATAAAAGTTATAAATTTATAAATATTGTTAATTTGTTTATGATGTAACTAAAATATCAAATAAAAATAATAAATTAATAAATATTATTAAACTGTTTAGATTGCAGTTAAAATAATTCAAAAATTAAATGAAAGCATAACAGAAAATTATTCCCTTTAAAATTTGAGTAAAATTATGGAATAGTATGAAGTTAATAATTTGGGAAAAGACTTTTAGTTTAATATTACTTTTAGATATGACTTTTGTTATAGAATATAAAAATTTATTTGAGTGATTATTAAACTAGTATTATTATATATTCTAGAAGATTAACCTATACTCTTAACAGTGTGATTAGAACATTAATTTTTAGCTTTAATTTATAATTTGAAAATTTTAAGTAGTTTATTGTGTTAAGAAGTTTAGATGTATGAATGTCCTGCATCCAACATAACAAAATATAAAAACTCATTTGAGTGATTATTAAATGAATGACATTACACATTCTAAAAGATCAATTCTATATTTTTTGATAGTATGATTAGAATATCAAATTTTATTGAAAGTTTTAAGTAATTTATTGTATTGAAAAACTCTGATGTATGAATATTATATGGCTTAACGAGTTGTTCATTGATTATATAGTAGTTATTAAAACTAAGATCTGTTGGATATTCTTCTAGCATTAATGAAAATATATAGTATTTATCTTTCTTATTATGTCATTTGTTAATGTCTATATAGCACAATTTTAAAAAATTTGTGAATTTTTCACATTTTTTATAAATAACAGATAATATATTTTACAAATAAGTGACGATTAGACTTTTTATATCAATATTAATATTATTATTATTTTTCTCATCAATAATTTTTTTTACTAATATTTAATATTTAGTTGAAAAATATATTCACTTCATTAATTTAAACCTTAAAACATTCATTAAAAAACTTATATTCTTTGTCAATTTCAATAATCACAAATTTTTTAAAAATATAAAACATTAATCACAGTTAAATTAATTTAAAATAAGTTTTATAAATGTTTATTATATGTACTTTGGTGATTAATCTTCTTACTTTCATTTGATTAAATATTAAATATGAACTTTAAAATTAATTTTTTCAATTAATTTTATAAAAAAATAGAAAAATTTTACATGACCGAATTAGATCACATATAAAATGTTGTTATTGCTTCTTATTAAGTGTTATAACTCACAAATATGAATTAGTTGGATATTAATAAGTTACACGTTATTATGAGTTTGCAAACCCTAGTTGATATTATAGATTTTAGTTCATAAATAGATGCAGACTTACTATGATTCAACTATCCAATAAATCATTTATTACTTAAGAATAAGATTTAACATATGGGATTTTCCTTATTTCCTTTATATAAATGTTTTATTTACTTGAAGTTTGATGTGTAATGAAGAATCATTATATTAA
The DNA here is from genome assembly GCA_037954105.1 of Canavalia gladiata. Classification (NCBI taxonomy): domain Eukaryota; kingdom Viridiplantae; phylum Streptophyta; class Magnoliopsida; order Fabales; family Fabaceae; genus Canavalia; species Canavalia gladiata. The sequence goes on from CM075662.1 coordinate 53,126,974, forward strand.
TTGTACGACTATCAACAAAGGCCAATCTTTGATAATTCAATAGCAAAACTAGAATGATTTGTGAAGGTTTCTCACAAAAAATCAAACAGAGATGTTTTCCTCACATGCTGAGAAGGAATTGATCTCTCAAATTATCACATCCTAAGCAATGGACTAAACGACCTTATTTTCTGATCCAAAATTATAACAATAATCATTTCGTCTGGTGAACTAAATGGTTTTAACTTTTAACCGAAAATTACAACAATCACTCAAAAAAAATTATATCAATTATTTAAAAAATTCACAAATGTATGAAGTTCACTAAAAAATTTATAAAAAATAACATATAAATAAAGTTATGCAAATTCTATGTTTATATAGGTTAAAATATAAATATTCATAGGCATATTTTGATAGTGTAAGTAAAAAAAAAATGGATGAGAATTCATAGATAAGAATTGAGATCTCTTTAATATTTGTAGATAAGAAAGAAATAAATATAAAGAATAAAAAGAAGATGATTATATTAAATTTGTAGGTTAAATATATTTTTAATTTTTGAAAATAATAAATTTTATTTTTTATTTTTAACTTTTTATTTGTATTTTTCATTAAATATTTACAATTGAGATGAAAGATGTTGAATTAAATTTTAATATATATATATCATATAAATATATGCAAATTATATTTTTTATTATTAAATTTTATAAAATATTAGTTTGATATCCCCTTTAAATCAGCTGGTTATATTATTTAAAAAAAAAACATATTGGATGAGTTGGTGGTATATGTGATAAAGTTTAGCTTGATAGATATCTATCTAATTGCCGGTTTATGTTAAGAACTAAAATTAAAAGTTAAAAAATTCAAAAGAATTTTTTTAAAAGTATTAGAAATAAAAATGATTAAATTTATAAAAATTAAAAATATATTAAAGTATACATTTTTTATTTTATCTAAAATTTGTATCTTTATTTTTTCCAAAGGAGAATATCATTTATTTTATTTCTTTGAAGTAAAGGAGAGATGCTAACGGGAGGAGAGTGAAGGCAAAGGAGTAGCAGGGTTTTGATGCTGAATGAGTCCATAATCACTTCCCAAACAATGCCCCCATTGTGAACTCGGAAATGCATCGACGCTTCACCCTCTTGACCCTCTTGGCACGCCACCTCATCTCCAACTCCACAAATCCTCTGCGAACACTCCCCACCGTTACTTCCCTGCACCCTCACCCTTCCTCCAATGTCCCCACCACGCACCACCGCCGCAACTCCTCCACCTCCTTCCACCGCCGCACTTCCGACCCTTCCACACTCTTCAAGGAAGACGGCGTCTCCCTCTGCTGCCAAATGTGGATCGATAACTTCCGCCACCCTGACCGCGCCCTCACCAACCTCTCTTCCTTCCTCCGCCGCTTCGAGCTCTGGCTCCTCGCCTACCAGAAGGTTTGCACCGACGAGACCGGCTCCTACACCCCTCGCTCCTCCATCCACAAGTCAACCCTCGAAGACCTCCTCGCTCTTCGCAACGCGGTTCTCGATAACAAGTTCAGGTGGGGTTCTAGGTTGAAGTTTTTCATTAAATCACCAAGAGATAAAACCGATTACGATTCTCTCTCAAAGAGAAAAATCAAAACCATTCTCACCACCGCACAACCTGCACCCTTTCAGGATAAGATCGTTCAGGAGGTTCTCCTCCTCATCCTCGAGCCTATTTACGAGGCTCGATTTTCTCCTAAGTCCTATGCCTTTAGACCTGATAGGACACCTCATACTGTGTTAAGGGTTATTCGGAGGAATTTTGCCGGTTATTTGTGGTACATAAAAGGTGACTTCACAACTTTGTTAGATGGGATGAAGGTGGGGTTGGTGATTAATGCTGTTATGAGAGATGTTAGGGATAAATTGATTGTTGATTTGTTAAGAGATGCGTTGGTTACACCTGTGATCCCTGGCAAGGTTGATGATGGGGAGAAGAAAAAGAAGAAGAGGAAGTACCAGAAGAAAAGGGTGTTGGCCGAAGACGAGCCTAAGCCTGATCCTTATTGGTTGGACACGTTTTTTGGGTTTGCTCCTGAGGAGGCTCAGAGGGTTCCCAATTGGGGGCATTGTGGAGTTCTTAGTCCTCTTTTGGCCAACATTTGTTTGGATGAGTTGGACCGGTGGATGGAAGGGAAGATTAAGGAGTTTTATGCTCCATCCAGGAGTGATGTTATATGGAATGGTCCGGAAGGGGAAGCTGAGCAGGGAAACACTTCTTGGCCTGAATTTGTGCCCACGAGTGGACCTGACAAAACTAGGAAGATGGATTATATACGATATGGGGGTCATATCTTGATTGGAGTTCGAGGCCCCAGGGCCGATGCCGCTACGCTGAGGAAGCAGTTGATTGAGTTTTGTGATCAGAGGTTTATGCTCAAAGTTGATAATGAGAGCCTCCCTATAGAACATATAACTAAAGGTATAATGTTTCTGGACCATGTGTTGTGCAGGAGGGTTGTCTATCCAACTCTCAGATACACTGCTTCCGGCGGTAAGATCATAAGTGAAAAGGGTGTAGGAACCCTGTTGTCGGTGACAGCTAGCTTGAAACAATGCATTAAGCAATTTAGAAAGTTGAACTTTCTCAAGGGGGACAGGGATCCAGATCCCCAGCCTTGTTTCAGAATGTTTCATGCCACTCAGGCTCATACTAATGCTCAAATGAACAAGTTTTTGTCAAGCATGGTTGAGTGGTACAGGTATGCAGACAATAGGAAAAAGATTGTGAACTTCTGCTCTTACATCATAAGAGGCTCGCTTGCAAAGCTATATGCTGCAAAATACAAGCTTCGATCGCGTGCAAAAGTATACAAGATTGGTTCTCGTAACCTTAGCCGTCCTTTGAAGGAGAAAAAAGGGCAGTCTCCAGAGTACCAGAATTTACTGAGGATGGGTCTTGCCGAATCCATTGATGGGCTCCAGTATACAAGAATGTCTCTTGTACCTGAGACAGATTACACCCCATTTCCTAGTAACTGGAGGCCTGACCATGAAAAGTCATTGCTAGAATACATAAAACTAGAAGATCCAAAGACTTTGGAGGAGCAACAGAGTTGCATAAGAGAACAAGGTCTTGTTTCACCTCAAGACTATATATCAATGCTTGTTTGGAATTACAAAAGGAATTCTATTCCCATGGACCAACTTTCCTTAATAAAGAGCAACGAAAGTGTTGTAGACAATCAGCAATTGCTAGTTGGTTCAAACCAGGATCACCATGACCACACAAGCAAAGAGGAAGAAAACGATGGAAGGATGAAAGCAGCACAAATGTAACAAAAGGTTTTGTAATTGGCACTCAAAGCAAGACTCCTTTTTTTACTCTGTATGTGGTCTTTGAATACGATCTCTCAAGATATTTTAGACTCATTGGCAATTTGAGATATAGAAAAATGAATGAGAGTAAGCAGAGAAAAAAGATAGAGTAGCACTTGTAAGAGCATGAATAACAGAAAACTGAAAATTGAAAACCAAAACAACTTAAAGCTGTTGTTGTTTTTTAGTTTTAAAAAATGAAAAGTAGATATTATTTTTTACATCGGTTATCAGAAATTTTACTCATCAAACAAGTTTTTTTATTTTAAAACAGACTTATAGTTTTTTAATCTAGTTCCCTCCCTTGCCTGCACAGGCAGTGTTAACCTATTATACTTTATCTTTGGGTGGTAAACTGCTTTTTTCCTTTTCTTTTGTTCTTTTCCATCCTTTCCTCCTTCCTACTTTCACCTTCTAGTACGAAGTGTAACTATTAAAATGCATTAAGAATGATAATTATTACATATATAAAACCATTCCTGTGCTTTCACACAATAGATTAAGCTTTTAGTAGAGTTAGTCCTTAATATCGGAACCTTTGTGGCCAAGAGGTCAAGAGTTTGATCCTTGTCACCTCAATTTGATTAAATAAAGTTGAATTTCCGCATAATATAAAACAAGGCATGAGCATTGTCATGATGCATGATCATAAAACCTTAACTTCTATTTTTGTGATGTGATTATCATGATACAAGAGCTACATATTTCAAAAGTTTACCTGAATTTGAGGGCTCTTTGCCATCTTGGGTAGAACTCAAGGTTATGCAATTAGGATTTTTGCTTCAGTTTCATGCTCATTTGGTACTGTGGTGTTATCTTTGCAAGGTAGTTCTTGGTGAATCAACAAAAAACCAGAGGGATAAATTTCTCTATTTCCTGCTTTAGTACTCCCATAGATATACATCATGATAATACTTAATGACAATCTTTTTAGCTATTGCCATTATGTGGGTACTAGTAATGATTATTTTGCACTATATTTCCGATGATGCCACAATTTTCTTGAGCAGTTAGCATGGTGCAGCAATGATTTGTGCATGTTTGATTCAACTTAATTTGAGAAAATAATCATTTATTTTTGCCAACTTTTTGAGAGAGCTTTTGAAAAATGAGTGACCTTAAAAAAAAGGTGTTTCAAGCATTTCTTAGAGGGATAATACTTTTTTGTTGAGTGCCTTTTAAATATAATACTTCCGGTGTAATTTCTTCTTGCCATAACATGACATCCATCAAAAAAATATGAACCTTAGTCAAATTGTGATAGGCCAAGTTCTTTATCCAGCAGTTATAGTTCTGTATTAGGCAGTTTTATTTGCTTATTAAAAAAAATCCTTATTAGGCAGTTATGTTTTAGGATGTGACAGTTATAGTGTTTTATGTATGGTTTGACTTTGACAGACTAGCAGGTGAGAATCAATGTATCGGTTTGTTGTTTATGATGGTTTGTAGTAGTAAACTCCTTGTAAGGGGGAAACCCTTCTATGCTAAGTGCTTGTAATGCAAATCTAGTCCCAAACCAGATTGTTTCTGTAATACAATCACTGTTTTTCTGATTCTTGAGTCCAACATTGAGAGGGATTAGCTACATAAATTCTAGTATGCTATTGTGCTTGATGTTGTCGAGGATTCATGAAGCTCCATGTATTGGAAATCTTTCTCGAACACTTGGAATTAACTTGTGTCAGTATTACTATTTTGTCTCTCAATAACTATTTACTAGTCTTTCCCTCTTCTTTGACCCAGCACCGGCTGGCTCCCTCAATCCCTTCTCATTCTTTTTCATTTGGTTTTTGGTTGTTTGCATTTTTTTATCCAATATCCATTAGTATGTTTAAATCTCTTTAGCTCCCTCCTTAATTTCTAAACGCATGTTTAGATTTTTAAAATCAGGAAACATGCATCATGCATGTATTAAAGTTTGAGACTTTATTCCCCCTTCCCTCTCTTCTGCTGCGTTGACTTCTGAATTCTTCTGCCTCTTTCATTGTTGGCATTGTTTTTCCACTTTTCCTCAGTTTACCTACCTGTCAGTAATTGTCTTTTGTTTTTATGGCTTCAATTAATTGTGTAATGTTACCAGCATTTGTTTTGTTCAAATATCTGTTTCACTCAACTGCATATATTTGTCTGTCTTCATTTCGAATGCCAAGTTTTGGAATTAACAATGTCAAAATTGGCATCTCCTTTAAATCTGTTTGATGCTCAATAAATCCTTTTTTTCTCTTTTCAGGTTGATATTACCTTTTCACCTTCCCACTGCGGGGTTTGCCAGAGAAAGGGTTCAATACCTGAGAAGTGGAGAGATCTCTTCCGTGCAGGCATCTGACTCCAGCAAAATATTAATATTGCCGCTCTGCTTGTGAGCGCTGGGCTATAAGATGGAGGTAAAAATCCAAATGCCTAAAAATGGGGAAAATAATTCCACCTACTCTTCTAGAGTGCTAGATTTTTTAGTCCGCATGAAGAAATGTGCAATTTTTCATGCGAGACTAATAAAGAATGTTCCTCGCGGATGTATACTGTAAGGTCAAAAGCGAATTTAATTCCAACAGGATGATTGCAAATGTCTTGTTAAAATTTTATAAATTGGCTAGTTATTCATATGTACCGTCCCGATTCTTTTTTAATGAGTTGAGTAAATCTGCAGCTCTTAATTCTTGACCATACATTGATGTATGTATCTTTTTTTTTTACTTTCTTTTTTGTACGGAGATGTCTTGAACTCAGAAACTATAAGAACACTGAATTTTAAAGCAGTGTACTTGGAACAAGCTCATTAAATGTGGTTATTATTGATTCTACCCATAGGAGGAAATGAAGAAAAGAAGCATAGGAATATCTGCTATCAGTAAACGTGTATTGTTAAATTATGTTTAGTCCGATGAATTTGGGTCCCCCCAAAAACATCCACTTGCTGGAAAAACTCCTTTTTCATGTTTTATTTTTCTCTAAATATATCATTGAACAGATGCTGTTATAAGGCTGTAAGCAGTGAGAACAGATGGTTTAGAATTTAACATGCTGGTGAGTTACTTGACCTGGGAAGGAAAAATTACCTGGCATAACATATAAAAGAATGAAATAAAGCTGCTTGCACATCAGGTGTTACATGCATATGTTCGCATCTGATAAGCACTAGAATCTCTGTTTATGTGTGTAAAAAACTAGATTAGTTAGTAGTTATAATTGGATACTTTCTCTGGTTATTTTTATAAGAAATGAATAGCTGATTTATAAAGATCAATAAAATAACTTGAAATAATTAATATATTATAAATTTAAATTTTATTTTAATAATGTCAATAGTATTAAATATTTGAATTGATAATATGAAAGAATGAATGGATGTTTTGTTAATATAAATTTTATTAAAAAACAAGGATCCAAAAAAATTTAATATTTAATTAGAAAATTAGATTATTTTTTATATTCAAGATAAAAAAAAACATTGATAATTGTTTCTTATAAAAAAGAATTGTAGGACGTAATAACAATTGTATGAGGCAGTCTACGTTTAAGTTTCTACGTTTGGATTTATAGTTCCTTTAAAATAAGATGTATTTTAGAAGATAAAATGAACTTACAGCCATTAATTAAAAAGTTAACAGTTGAAATTATAATAAAAATTAGATATATGTATAACAAATTCTGAAGTTAGTTTAAATCACTATTGTTGATTTTCTAGTTAACAGTTATTAGTATAATCTATTTTTAAAAGTGCAACTTCCATTTTAAATGAGCCAAATTCAAGTTTGTGTATATAACACTAATCCAAAGAGAAGCCACAAACGTTTTGACAGCTAAGGTAGAGTTGCACTGAAATAATTCTTAATCCACTTTTCATGTTTCGGATGACCATTACTTACGCAATTATACCTACTTGACAAGTCCACAGTTATCAAATAGTTTGCCAAAAAAAGTCAGTTGAGGGATCTTTTCTTTGTCTTCTCAAATAGTGGAGTGCTTAAATCTCATATAACACAAGCATACAAATAAAATAGAATCTAGAAAACTACAAATAAAATAAAATCTAGGAAACTGTGGTTATATGGGGAGAATTCCTAATAAAACCTCCTCCGAATATGAAGAATGTATCCGTAATGACCTTTTGGGCAATATGTTCATTTCTAGTTCAGTCGTGGTCAATCATTTGAGGCCTCGTGTTTATGGTAAAAAATCATTTCCGATAATTTTTTAATAACAAAATCTTCCAATAAAAATGTATGATTCAAATCAATTTATACAAAACAAAAATACTCCTGTCCTTTCTTCTTCCTCTTTCCTCTTTCTCCTCCCGCTTTTTTTTTTCTCATTTCTTCTTCTTTTCGCCATTGTTGTACTTTTTTTCTTATTAATTGAATCTATGTTAGATTGCTGCTTTTGACCAGAGGAAAAACTAAGAAAATGTCGAAGAAGTATCGGAGAAGACGAACAAATTTTAGACTCCATAAATTAATTTACGGAATGCATAAGTATATTCCGTAAATTAATTTGCAGAATGTAATTTTTTACATTCTGCACACTAGTTTGCGGAAGATTACATTTTTATGTTCTGTAAATTAATTTGCAGAACATAAAAAATTACATTATGCAAATTAATTTACGGAATACACTTACGCATTCCGTAAATTAATTTCCGGAAAAGATGAATACTTGCGGAAGAGAAAAAAAATTTCAGAAGAGATAAGGAGGTGTGAAGGGTAAAATGGTAATAAAAAAATTTCAAAAAATTAAATGAGGTGCAAAAAGAAAAAAGGAGTGCAAAAAGTAAAGCCCAACCCTAATCGGAGAGGAATCCTATAAAGCCCAAAACAACCCCTCCTTCCAAAAAAAGAAAATCTCGTTGACAATTGAACCATGGCTAGCAGCATTTGGCTTTAAATTAGATCAAGTGAAACAAAACATACAAGAAAAAACAATAATACCAAAAACCCCATTTTGAATTATTTTTTTTTTCCTTTGAATTTGGCTTATATACAAAAATACAACACGGAGATTTGATGTTTTAATGTCGATGGTACAAGTAAATGCAATGGAGATCAAACCTCGTCCTCCGCTTTCTCCATGACAAATCAAAATCTTTTAGTTTTCTAACAAATAACTTCACTATTTAACGCCTAGTGGTTTTCACATTCCTAATCGTCTGATATTCCTTCAAAGTCTTGATTATGGAAAAAAAAAAATGGGCTCAAATTACTAGTTCGAGAACAATAATTATGTCCCAATACAATGAATTAGACTAAAATAAAATAAGACCAAACTGGGAAGTATCCCTAGTTAGTTCTCTAGTCACCAGCCCCACTAAGCTCCCATAAATTGTGTTTCAACCTATCAAAGTGAATAATCAATCAATCATTGGTATTCTACACATGGAGGCATATTAAACATAAATCTGATGTTTGTCAATAGAGAAAAATAATAATCACTACTTTGCCTTAGGTCACAATGACAAACTTACCAATTAAAGATAAGCTGATGATTAGTGTTACAATAAATGTGAATATACAAGCCCTTACACCGGCAGCAGCTGAGGTAGACCTGCACAATTGATGGCTCCAATCAGTATCACAAGCAATTCTTCTTGTCAATTGAAAAGGTGTTAATGACCAATGGCATTGGACAAGAATGTTTTGTACTAAATTAAAAACAGTGGACATACTAATGATTTTCAATAGAATTAATTCCAAATGTCATGTTTCATAGAGTTTTATAATTTTATTCCTTTTTCTTTTTGGGAAATATTTTATTAGAAATGTTATGGATCAACACCATGCCAACATGAGATCCTAGCACAACTGTAGTCTCAGATACCAAACATCGTCTTGGCCCTCGTGACATTCTTCATGCACAAAACAATCCTTTAATAAAGTGAATGCAACAAATGATAACAAAACAAGGAAAAGGGACAGTATAGATTTTTTCTCTTTTTTCATTGGGCATAAGTATAGATCAATTGACATATGAAAGCTTTCATAACTTAAAATGAAAATTACCTTTCTACTAGGTCCTTGACAGATTCAGTCATTAGTCCAAAACCAAAAGGAAAAAGAGGATCATAGTGAGGATCCCCAAGATTCATTGGCAGTTGATCAACAGATTTGAACCATGTCCGTGCAAGCTTACCACTGAAACCATAGTCCCCAAAAAGGACATCTGTCACACCTTGTCCTTCACTGCCAGGTAACCATGCTGCCACCAATGCATCTATAGAAGAAACATATGGCTCAATCACAATAGGTCTGCCAGAAATAATGACAACCACACACTTAACAGTCCCACAGACATTGTTGACGACATTCGGGCCAGGATCCATCATTGTAAGTGTTGTGCTGTCCCCTGCAGTCTCAGCATAAGGAGTCTCACCAACTACAACAATGGCATATTCAAAGTTGTTCGACTTCACAAAATCACCATCAGGGCTGTCATGAAAGATAACTTCAGTGCTTGGATCAACTGCTGATTTTATGGCACCGAGAATAGTTGTTCCTGTCCATGGAAAAGAAAGTCTGTCAATTCATTTCTATTATACCTTAATAATTTTTCCCTCTTCTTTTGTTGGCAGGGCTACAGGTAATTGAACGAAGAAATGAAGTGCAAAACCACTTTCTTACATCTGGCTGCAGTGCATGTGCCTATGATGAAGTTAATATTACTAAAACTTCCCCTCCCTTGGTCTTTTGGTTTTAAGGTGTACAGCAGTTACACAATGAACTTCTGATATGTTAAAGAAAGGTTATCTGGTTCAAGTAGCTGAAAAATTATTAAAGCAATTAAAAGATTTAGGCACAGCAATTTCAGCTCATTTGACATGTATGCAACTACCTGCTATTAGTTATTAGAAAATATGTATCCAAAGCTTAGTGAATACTCATAACAATGTCTAATACCTTTGCGGTGCTTCACATTATTATATAATTTTAGATAACTTCAAATACACAATGCTCATTGACTACTACTCTCACATGTCAAAGTAAATGAGTAACATTACATCTAGAGCCTAGAATATCATGTACTAGGCATAGACATCAGCTTGTTATGAAGGTCTTGAGAGTCACTTACCCCTGGTGTCAGTGTTCCCGCTGAATCCTTGCCATTTGATTGTCCACCCACCACATTGGTAACCCAAATTATCAGCATGAGTACCAGCAACAAGGAGTTTTGGGACTTTCTTTGGAAGAGGCAGAAGTGGAGCACTTTCATTTTTCCCATTCTTAAGCAGCACAAGAGATTTCCTCACAGCTTCCCTTGCTAGGTCCCTGTGTTCCTAGTTAAACAACATAATCTTATGTCTCATGACCCTAAATGTCTCAATTATGCTAGGATATATACAAAATTACAGGCAACAAGGAATACTATTTAGGTTACACACTATTGTCCTTAAAATTACTCATAGACATCAAATAAGGTCCATGCAGTACCATATATTAACAAAGAATGTAAATATATTTTGTTTAGTACATTAGTTTCTTAATCAAAGTAGGTTTCAAGAATTTTTGTTCTTTTCTAATCCCCCCTCCCCCCCAAAAAAAAAACTTTTGTCAACTGACAATATAAGGCAGAAGCCGCATCATCTGAGAGAGGTTGAACAGTTAGAATCGGTCCCAAATGGGAGGTCTTCAATTCACACCGATTTGACATGGTTAGGTTAGGTGTTTAAGCAAGAATATATTTGATGCGGCTCAAGATCTAGAGACCCCCTGTTGTCTTTTGGATGCAAATAAGTACAAGGATTGCAACCGAATTGGATGATATTGGAAAATACAATTTCATCAAATGCATTTGTTTTCCATCCAATGAAACAGCATGTCATCTTACATTATTTTGATTGAAATAAATGGCTAATCAAGTTCAGTACTAAAAATATCCATTTTAAGGCTGAGATGGTTTGAAGGGCTCACCTGGCTTCCAAGCTCATTGACTAAGCTGAAATCAGCTAGAGGATTCTCAAAAAGACCCATGCTGAACTTTACAAGCAAAATTCTCTCCACAGCATCATCAATACGCTCCATTGAAATGACACTGTCCTTGACCAAGAGTGTAAGATCCTGAATGAACTCATCATATTTGTATGGGACCATCACCTATAATAATTAGTCAACAAAAAGAGAGTTCAATAACCCTATACTTAAGAATGCATTATTTTGTTCCAAGAGCTACACTCAAGCAGAAATTTTATTCATTCCAGTCCCGCAGGCAATTTCAGTATAAAGGACAGACTAACCATATCAACACCAGCTTCAATGGCAGCCTGCACAGAGTATGTGTAGTTTGAACCAGGTGGTGCTGTGATTCTGTCAATACCTTGCCAATCTGAGATGACAAATCCCTGAAAAATAAGTGAACAATTTTTTTGGTTAGATCCACAATTTGAACTGTGCTGCTTAAAATTGGGAGCAGATAATGGCTTAGAGACAGGCTGTATAACAATAGAACATCAGATTGGTTTATTCTCGTAAAATACTTGATAATATGGTTCGATAGCACAACCAAAAGAGCAATACCAACTGCAGCACATGTTACATGGATTTCTCAATACTTACTTGATAGTGCTAATAGACTTACTAAAAAAAAAAAAAACTCCAATAACCAATGATTGCCAACAATGAAGGCCTTAATTGAGAGGGTGGTAATGCAGCTAAATGAAGTAAGCTAGCCATGCCTTTAGGTCTTGAATCCACATCTTTGGTGTAAAAGTACCTTCCTTTTCAATTACCTTCAGTTTCTGTAAGAAATTGGATTTGAGTCCTAACTCAATTCCAAAAGCTGGCTCATGAGGTGAGGATTGTCCTCACCTTATATACATTTGGTTGGTCTTATCTTTAGACAATGTAGGACTCTAACACACCCGTCCATGTCCAGGACTGGACATCTAGAATGTGGACATATTGTGGATGGACCAATTGCAGGAATGAACATCTGCAGATGTCCCAACAACAAATCCTATGTTAGAAACTAGGTTTTTGGGCTTAACTCAACCCTAAAAGCTAACTGATGATGTGAGAATTGTCCTTACCTTATATATATTTGGTTGGTTATATCTCTATGAGACTCTAACGGTTTCTTTTAATGTTATTATTTCAGCACAATTAAGATAAACCATACAGATGACTTTCAAATATTGGCTGTTTTTCATGTATATGCTCAAATTAGGATATACTAAACTCATGCTATCTAAGGATTTTCTTGCGTTGCCAAGTTAAAATTATGTTGTGTAGTGTTTCACCCATGCCTCCTTTTCTAATTAGATAGATGGGAAATATCAGTCAAACAGGTGAGAAGCATTACTGTAAAAAAGCATTTGTTAGCAGCTCCCATTGCATAGAACAACTATAACTCAACATTTATTATGCAGCTGTGTATAGAAAAAACAAAGAAAAAGTAGCCGATCACCTTAAACTTGAGGGTATTCTTGAGGAAGCCAGTGACAAGATCACGATCTGCATGCATCTTTACACCATTCCAACTAGAGTATGAAACCATAACTGTCGATACACCTTTAATAATGGAATCAGAATAGGCAGGCATATGTATGCTCAGCAATCCATGCCAGTCAATCACCGTGTTGTTCTCATTTATCCCCTTGGTTGTACCACCATCTCCAACAAAGTGCTTAGCACAAGCTGCTACCTTTGTCCTAGAAGAAATTTACAAGTGTAATGAAGGATAGACAGATGTCAAAATGAACCTTTGTTACATTAGTAACTAATGAAAAGCAAAGTTGATCATTTAATCATGATTTTTTAATTCATTTTTCTTGCAACTTAATAATTGTGAGTGATGTTAATAATAATTAATTGACTAGTATCCCTAGGTGGACTGTTGTTAATATGAAGTGATTTCCCCCAAGTCAGTCAAAATCTGATCAAGCAGAACATATTAAAAAGACCTTATTACCCAAAAAATTTAGACTATAAATCAGCTTCCATTTAATCACGCATCATATCAACAAATTGCAGATACAGAGGACTTGAGCTTTTTTCAACACTTTAGTTAAAAATCTTTAGAATATAAACTACAACAAAGTTCAAGTTTATTGGTTATTTAATTACATTAGTGATTAAAATCAATAAAGATCCATGAATTTTATGTGGATATATCATCTTTCTATGGGCAGAAAATCAGCCTATTAGGCATCAAATCCATATGCTATGGCCCCCTGGAATAAATTTTGTAAAACGAATATAAAATGCCAGAAAAAAATAATGAAATACAATCTTACTTTTAAAAATGCTTTATTATAATCAATTGCGTACCTGCCACCAACATATGGAAATCCCTTCCTGGAATTGGAAGGGATATTTCCTTGTAGACCAGGTATGATCTCTGTCATTTCTTGCACAATTTTAGGATCCTCGCTATAGCTTTCATAACACCGACCCCATCTTGGATCTCTACAAACCTATAATCAACGTTTTGGGAATAATCAGTAAAATTATAAAGAAAAAGGCACAGACTAGGCAACCTCAAACATGTCTAACAAGAAGTTTTCTACAAGTTTATTATTAGATTCTTCATCCTCTTTACCGCTAAACAAGGAGCAAAAACATAAGGAATCCCTGTAGCTCTGACTTCAAGAGCAGTTGCAGTACCGATCCTTTGTGCCAGGTCAGGATCCCTGTTCATCAAAGATTATTAGAACCGAACAAATTGTGGAAGCATCCAATATAGCATACAGGCAACCTAAGGTAACCCTTACGATTAAGATCAACTGAGTTTTAAACCTACAGACTACAGAGTCAGTATCGCATTTCATACAATGACTCCCTTCCCACCCAAGTATATTGCAGGATGAATATTAATAACCATGAAGTGCAGATTTGTTTTAGTTCTACCATTCATTCATACTTTCATATCTAGTTGCACAAGCATGATGAGCTTTTGTTCAATAAAGTAAAAATTTTGAAATGGTACCTATAGCTATGTAAATTATCAAATATCAATTTACATAGGAAAATTGTGGTATAAAATGTTGTCCCTATACCAACAAAAACTGATAGTGCTTGCCTGGTACATCCAAGCCCAACATTATGGGGAAATATGGTAGCATTGTAGACATTGTTGTGTCCATGAACAGCATCAATACCATAGATCATTGGGATGCCCAACCTACTTGCGAGAGCTCCTTTCTGAAATTCATTTATCATATTAACCCAATCTTCAGCAGTAGCCTTTGGAAGGGGTTCACTACCGCCACCACTCAATACACTCCCTGCATGCAATTAAAAGAACCAGTTAACTCCTAGTGTCCATTAATAATGTCATCATCTCCTTTGATGTCCTAATCTTTATTCAACCTTTTGTCAATTACTCATCCCTGTCTTCCTTTAGCTTCCTAAATCTTGTAAAGATTGTATGAGATTGTAAAACTAGAAAGATACAAAAACCTATCGAGTCATTAAAATCAGTAACATATTCACCATGAACAAAGAGGAGAGAAATAAGCTCAAATTGAAGCCAATTAAAGAAAAAAGCACAAAGGTGCCAACTTTTCCACTTTTTGTACTACTATAGTACCTAGTCCTTTTCCGTTAATTTTCTTGAACTGGTAACTTCATTTTATTTTTAATTTGAAATAATCAGGAAAAAATAACCATGCAAAGGTGGATGTTGCTATTTTAGGAGTATGTACTCCTGGAGGATTGAAGAAATTTCCCTTTCATGTGTTTTAGCATTCATATTACAATACATGAATGCAGTAAATACAAATAAAATGTGGATAAGATTAAATTACAATTAAAAAAAGAGTAAAATATGTGAAGAAATTATCATAATCAATGAATTAAATTCAGTGAGCATGAACGTAGCAAGAAGGACATTCACAAGGCAATCAGCACCCGGGTTGGGATTTCAATGATGTCCAGGGATGATATAATCAATGAAATTGCATTCTGTTTGCAATAAAGAGGTACACAAAAGAAATTCTTTTAACATAAGTGAATAGAAACATGACAAGCAAACATTGAAGACTCATAACCTCTAAAACACTTAGTTTGAAAAATTAATCGAGCCATCAAAGAATCAAATGCAAAGCGAATGAAAAGACAAACACAACAGAAAACTACAAGTTTGGTTACAAATTGGTTAACCCAAAGATGAAAGCAAAATCTCAATTCAAACAATATTAACTGAGACAAGAAAAAGAGAAACATTAGCTTACAAAATAGGTTCCTAGTTCTTACCAATGAAGCTTGTTTTCATAACCTTGGCATTGGCAACACTCCTATCAATTTGAACCATTTGACCAATCTTCTCCTCCAACGTCATTCGACTCAGCAAGTCCTTAACTCGAGTTACAACCGGTTGTTTTGGATCTTTATATCTCAGGTACTCTACTTGGGCTTCTCCAGTTGATGCCAATAACCACCAACATAGCCACAAAACATAAAAGAAATGAACCAAAGCCCTAGACATGTTGAATTGAATTTCCCAGTTCTTGCTTCACCTGCAGAACTGAACAGAAGAGAACACAGCCAATAAAGATTCAGTTTTTGGAGTTATACCCCACTTGGTCTCAAAGGTAAACATGAAAGAGCAGCAAAAGAAAAGCATATCCAATGAAATGGGGTTCAAGAAAACTCAACCCCATTACTTGCTTCAGCAGTTTTTCTTTTATTTAATTTTAAAAAATGGAAAAATATGACAAGGGCTGTAAAGTATGTAACTAACAAAGATCAAGCCCACTTTTTTGGCAGCACAAAACCAATTTCTACATCAACCAAACAAAGGATGAAGTGAAGTAACCAAAGCAAGCAACAACAACACTCTTCAAGTCAAGTAGGTGTAGGGAAAGATGTGTGTGTCACAGAGAGAGAAAGAAGGAAAAAGGGTGGGGCACAGACCTCAAAAAGGAAAGCAAAAAAAATGGTAACTTTATGAGATGATATTTGAAAAAGTTAGAAACTTTGGATGGAATGGAGGAATGGGGTGATAGAAATGGCACAGTGCGGAAGCAGAAATGGCACAGTGCGGAAGCAGAAAGTGGCTTAGGCGAAGATTTAGTGGGAGACACTTATCACTGTTTTGGTCTGAAGTGGGTGGTTTTTTCTCTTTCTGAATTGTGAGTGAGTTGCTTCACAAAACGTGGTTAAAACTAAAACTACTGCTAACTATGCCATTCTTTTTTAGCATGGTTATGAAGAACGATAGGTTTTTTTTGTTCTTTTATTTGGTTTAGGTCTCAATGATGATGAATAAGAGTAGGATTATATTTTTTCTCACTTTATTAGATTCTGTGAAACGTGTATAAAAATGTCCCTGTGTAACCCATATAAACACTATGATTTATTTTTATATTATAAATTATAAATTTCATTTTAAACAAATCTATTTTAAAAAATACTCTTGCTTTTATTAAATTGTGTGTCTTCTATTGCAATATATGTTTGATTTTATTTTTATTATTTTTAATTTATTTAAATTTTAAATCTTAATATATTATATCTAATTAAATATAATTTTCCTTTTTAGATAAATTGAATATTAAGATTATCGTAATATTTTCAATCATATTTTTAAATTAATTTTTAAAATTTTGATATTCCATATCAATGAAAATAATATATCTTGATTTAAATAATTTATTTTATACTTTTTTCTTAATTTTAAATTTTATTATTATTAAATATACAAGATACTCATTAATAATAAAAAAAATTATTTTCATTCTTATTTTTTATTATAAATTTTATTTAAAATTTTAAAATACTTATTTTACTGGAGTGTAAATATTTGATGTTACATATAAGATATCAAAGTCTTTGTATCGATCAGAGATGATAATTCAACCCACATTTTATGATATTAAATTTTAAATTTAAATTTATTATTTTTACTGTATTCCAAAAATGTATGATTCATCACAAATTTTCTGAATTACTACTTAACAAGAGAAAATTTGTAGATACAATAAAATAATAAATTTATCTTTAAAATTTTATATAAATTATTCAAACTTCCACGACTTAAAGCAATTCTCATAGCTGTTTAGCAACAGATATATGCATTTAAATGCTGTCTTGACTCTTGATAATAAGATTTTCTTAAAAATAATTTAAACACGTATTAATAATATAAATTTTGTACACTATTTTAATTTAAATATGCATTGATAGCTACTTCCTACGTGGGAATGAATGTCACTATTTTAGTTTATAATTTTTTCAGACTTTTATGTATAAATTTAGTAAAAATGTATTTGATAGGATAAATTTTTTATATTATTATTTAATTATAAATTATGTATCTTTAAAAATTATGAATTTTTGTAATAATTATTTTAAAAATATATTTACCATAATTTTTAATTAACTAATAGTATAATTTTTTTATAATAACAATACATTGAAATTAGTGTCATTTATTCATTGTTGGGGTTGAATTTCCATCAGAAGTTCTAAATTCAAACTAACAACTAAATGTGAAGTTGAAAACATGGAAGCATTTGTAAAAAGCATGAAAGAGAAGAACCCACGCGAGTATCACATTTACCTTCTGTGTCACCATCGATGCAGGTACACAATATGAATGATAGAAATTATTTTGGGTCACACTTCGCACTACGAATCTATGATAAATTGACAACTTTGTATCAATTATTGACTCTGGATGAAATGATATTTCTAAATTGTATATAAATTATTACCATTCCTTTTAAACAATTTTAAAAATTCATTTATTTTTAACTGGGAAAGACACTTTGCAAAATGTAAAGTTTAATGTTTCTATATTAATCTTCTGGTCATCTTTTTATGATAAACTTTAACTTTTGGACGATTTACACTTTTCGTACATGTCTCTGTATTATATAAACAATATTATTATCAAATTGAATATTCAATTGTTGCATTTTTTGGATAAAGCCAAAGTATTAACCTAATTACAAAATAAGACAAGCGTTAACAATGATTTTCTTACAAAGAAAAAATTCGAAATTCTTAACTGCTCACATATATATGACTGGATGGCTCCTTGAATTTTATTTTATTTTTACTATGGCTTGGTAAAAGTTGATTGGTTGTTTAACATGGAAAGCTTCATTTAATTGATTCATGATGGATTTAAAAAAATAAAATAAAAATTGATTCCTTAACACAGAAACCCATATTTTACAAAAACAAAAAAGTTAAAATCAAAGAAAAGGAAGATATGGATATGGATCCTGTGGTAAAGATATGAAGGGTTACTGTAGTGGGGTACCATGTCTAAAAGTGCAGCAAATGCAAAGAATAACTTGATTAATACAAAATTACTAAGAACTTTTTTGTTGACATTTAAGACAGAGAATCAGATTCCAATCCCATTCTTCATTACTACATCTTGTCAATTTGTTGAACGAAAAGCATGTTAATGACTTTAATTTGAATATGAGAAGGATGGGGAACACTCTTTTGACACCTTTTTTTTTGTTGTGATTTGTGTTTATGTGGAGACTTGTGCTATAACAATGCATGTTGCTGCCTGCAATTACTAATTTGCTTGAGGATAGGATCCCTTTGCTGTGAGTATTATTTAGCTTTTTCCTTCATTGGGTAGGGACTGAATTATTAAACTTTTCTTTTTAGTTGCATCAATTAAACCACAATAATTTTTAAGGGAGATAATAACACTCTTTCTTACTTCCTTTGTTTTTTTATGTTTAAGTTTAATTTAGAAATATGATTGATAGTTTACTTTAATGAATATTTAATACGTAATGAAAAATTAAAATTTTAGAAGAATAAAAACATATTTTTAATAAAATAAATTAATATATTTTATTTTAAAAAATTTATATTCAATAAGATGTCTCTTTCAAAAATTTCTATCTCTATAATTTCATTTTCTAAAACGGATCCTATGCTCAAATTTAAACTACACATAGCGTATTACTTATTGTTAACTATTTTTATGACATTTAATTGAGCTCAAATCATTATTAACCATGTGAACAAACATTGTTAGAATATTTTATTAGGATTTCTCAATTTTGTAACTGCGAACAAACATGTGTAGTTTGGTGATGACAAATACGCATGTGAGCAAATGCTGTGTGCATATCCAAAATTTGGAACGTGGCATATCACACTCTACCAAAGTAGCATAAGCTTCTCTGTTGATATAATGATAAGATATTTGAAATAATAAAGATTTACATAAGGTCTTAAATTTAAATTTTATTACTTTTTTTTACACTACAAAAATATATAAAAGATGGAAGATAATGGCATTCCCTGAAACATAATTAATGTGTATTTCAGGAAAAAAAAATTTATCATGGATATTAAGTTTGTAAACTAAAGTTTGTTTAAATTTGTAAGAAATTAATTGATGATAGAAATTCTTCCCTGAATAAACATCAACTGCATGTATTCTGTGAACACGATTTTTTTTCAATAATATTACATTACCCTTGATTAATATATACAATTCATTTAAAATAAGCTTGCTTTTAAAGTGAGGAAATAAAATTATCTAATACCATCTTAATACAAAATTACGTCATAATTCCAAAATACAGAAATTATAAGAAAATATTAACATTTTCACTTAAATAATTTTTTTCTTAGTAAAATATAAATTTAATTTTGATATATTGTTATTATGAAAAATTTGTTCTGTCAATTGATTAAAATTATTATTAATATAATTTTTAAAAGAATGATCATAATAAAAATAAATTTAATTATATAATAATCTATAATTAAATAATAATATAAAAAATTATCCTATTAATATATCTTAATTAAATTTATAAAATATTTTAAAGTAACATTTGGGTCAATCACAAAATGATATAACACAGTCAAGGCTCATAAAGAAGATTAGAAAGACAGGCAAGCTACATCAATCAAGTTAGCCCAACGTTAATTGAAGCCTATGATAACAAACCCAAAAATAAAATCCTTTTAAAACTAATAAAAATAACTTACGAAAATTATTTTAATTTTATTTGAAATTTGTATGTTTCAACTTTTTAAGATGTAAAATTATTTATTAAAATTTTATAATCAATTTCGTTTTTTATTTCAATCCTAAATAGTAAGGAACACGCTTTTTATTCAATAAAAGAAAAAAAAAATAACTACAATGGTAGACAACATAAAGAGAAGAAATAATCATGTTAATTAGTAGAACGAAAGATGAGAAAAAAAAATATGGGTTTTATGAGAAAAATAAAGCCATCAGTTAGATGAAGGACATTTTATATATAAAAAAAATAGTTACTCCCATAAGATTGATATTATTTAGTTAGTAATTACTATTTTTATTTTAAAAATTATATTATTAATAAAAAAATATGACCTAAAATGAGAGCTTCGATGCTTTGCCAGGGTTAGCCCTGACAACAATTAATCTCGAGATGATTTTAATATACTTATATTAAAAAGGTGTTTGACAAAACTTTCACAAAATTTATTTTGACTTATCTTTATAAACACTTAAGGTACAAAATAAAGATATCTATTTAAGCCATGAAAGTAGTTTATACCTCTTTTATAAGTTTTTCTATAACATATTTCAATAAGTTTGACATTCAAAAACATTAATTAAAGTGAAAGTATAAGAACTTATCATATGTTTAACCTATCAAAATAAACTTATTAAGTGCTTAATTATGACATAAGTTCTCTAGCGATAAAGTGCATTTTTTATTATATAGTCTATTTTAATTAAACTTTTTAAAAGTATCTTCAAAATAATTACTTTATAATTTAAAAGTATGTTATGTCACAATGAAGAGCATACAAGGCATTTGGTATCACAATTCACAACTAACCTAACACCGCACAATTCATCATTTCATTAAAAAGTCAATTACAAATTAGAGAAATCTAATTCAAGCTCATTAGGAAGTCTCCTTAATTATAGCGTAGAAAAGATAATGCACTAATGCTTTGCGTCGCACACAATTCAAAATCTTAGGCCATTTTTAATAGATTGATTATAATATATTTTAAATAATTGAAAGCATAATAGAATATTTAAATTTACATTTTTAACTCACTTATTTAAATGACTATTATTATATACAAATACTCTTTTAATTTAAGTAACTTCTTTAAAGATATTGTTATACTTCTAAATATTCATACACTTGTATGGGGATAAATACCGTTGAATCTGTTTTTTTTAATTATTATTCGTTAAATAAAAGATATAAATAGATAGTAGATATTTTTTTGTTTGTAAGTTAATCAATATTAGCTGTATAATCATTAAGCTCATAGCCATAAAAGTTGGGCCAGACAAGCCCAAATTTATATTTAGCTTGGTTGCCCATCACCTCTAATGACTAATGACAAACTATCAAGCAGACTGTGCTATGTTGTTTTTTGTTCTGCCTTCGCTATTTTTATTTGGGCCTTCATTGGGCTTCCTTGTATCTTTGCTGCTTTAAGCAGCCTTTCCCCGATCAAAGGAAAATGTGAAAAAAATTAAGGTAATGTTTGGTTTTTAAAATATTATTTATTTTTATTTATGAAAATATTATTTTATTTTTATTTATAAAAATATAATTTTTTTATTTTATTTTTTTTTAATTTCTTATATTTAAAATAGTACAAGTAAAAAATAATTATTTCTTACTTTTTATAAAATATTAAAAATAAATAAAAAATAAAAATATTTTCACAAATCAAACGTTACCTAAGATAATAATTGGATGATTTGAATAAATTTGAATTTGGATTAAAATGGATGGACAAAATCAATCCATTAATCCATTTGTAATATGATAGGAATGTATTGAAAAGCAATTAATGGATGGATTGGATAATTTTTAAACAAACAAATCATTGATGGGTTGGAGAGTGTAAGTTCGAAGGGATACCTACAGGATTCCTGCAACTTAGGAACAAGGTATGTTTGCTTCGAATTCCCGCAGCATTTTATTATTAGGTGATTAAAAGTGGTATCTTTATAACAATAAATGATACTTTTACTATAAAATATATACCTCATATAATAAAAATATAAAAATAAAATATTATGAAATATAATGAGTAATATGATAAAAAAAATGTTATATAACATTATTATAAAGAAAAATGTTCTTACAGTTAGATAGCATTATCATAAACCATAAAATTTTCTTTTTTGAATATACCTTCAACTTGGTTGGTTAACTTTTGGGCATTGGTTAAAATTCTGGAAATAAAATTTATTAAATAAAAAAAAAAACTTTCAGTTTTTGATATATTAAATATAATATTTTTATAAATTCGTTTAATTAATTAACCATTCAAACTATGATTAACATGACCATATTTTTTATGAGCCTTTTCCTTGGGGAGCATACATATCCCATTATCCCACAATATCCAACGCCGTTGAATTAAATTTATTATTAAAAAAGAATAATCATTTCATTTAAAAACATATGGTGAATGCAATTATTCATCTTGAAAACGTGGATGGCAGCATCAATATCATTTCCGTAACAACCTATCCAATGATGAAAATATATCTTACAAAATCATTCTTCTCCCCCCACCAACATAGCTCCTAGATATGCACTGTGGTTGCCTCTTTAATTATTGAACCCTTGAAGGGTACATTAATTCATACAATTGGAGTGTTACACCACAACTCCAAAAATTAAAATTAAATATTTGAGGT
The DNA here is from genome assembly GCA_037954105.1 of Canavalia gladiata. NCBI lineage: Eukaryota > Viridiplantae > Streptophyta > Magnoliopsida > Fabales > Fabaceae > Canavalia > Canavalia gladiata. Next base: position 53,149,911 of record CM075662.1, read on the forward strand.
ATATTACAAAATGAAATTTTAATTTCAATTTTAGCTTTCTCCTGTTTGGATATACATTAATGAAACCATTAATTGTTAGTTAAAGTATTAAGAATCTATATATTTTGTATTATATTTTTCAATTAAATTAAGTATTTCAGTTTATTATTTTTTAAGAATATAATAGTATTCTATGTAATAAGAATAATATTTGTATATCATTTGAAATGCTTAGTCATTATCAGAAGAGTAAATATAAGATATTTAGTTTTTAAAAGTTTGTTCCGAAATATGTAAGGGTAACATATTTTATATCTTGTGTCTAATTTGATATCTAAAAAAAATTATTGTATAAATTATTATTACAAAATAAATTATGCTAAACTCAGTATTTGAATTACAGTAATATATTACTAAATACCGATCACTACTTATGATATTACATATTAAATGTTTATATATAGAATTATAGTTAAATATAAGAAAAGCCTGTTAGGTTAAACATATATAATAAGGCCACTAAAAAATTTAAATTATAATTAAATTAGACTTTTACCTAATTGGTTTAGACTCATCAAGAATGAGTCAAAGTGTAAAAATATATAATCACCATGACTTTAACATTATAAAAGAAATGTCAAATGTTCAACCTTTTTACACCTGCATAATTGTATTCTTTCCATACCCTACCAGAATAGGAACGAAAGAGATTCTAATATAAGTGCTATGCAGCTCTATTGCCTCATTTTGCTTTAAAGCTTTGAAACATGTTTTTTTTTTTTTTTTTCACTTTTGCAATTTAAAATACTGGATTATCTTGTTTCATGCATAATTTCTAACGCTCATACCTTGTTTTTTGATAAATTATATTCACTTATGTATATATTTAAAAAGAAATCATATATAAAATACATTTTAATTTAAATATTATATAAATGGATATCAAGATCATTAAGAAAATAGAATATAATAATAAAGTTTATATTTTTAATAAATTGAAAGTTCAATACTATTATTTAATTATTGTTATATTTATTGAAACTATTTCAGATCAAATATTTATATTTTTAAATTTAACTTTATATTTGTAAATTAAATTTGAGGTTAAAATTATTTTTTTAAAATTTAATTAAATTAATTTTTTCTTATTAAAATTGGGTTGAATAGATAGTTACCAATTTAAATTTTATTGTTGCTCAAAATAAAACACATTTACAAGAATAATTTTGATATTATTCATCTATTTAATTTTTTATTTGATGGTTGATAATTTAAAAAAAAAGAAATAGATTAAAAAATATATTTTTAAATATAAACAAATATAAATTACTATGCATACGTGTAATAATTATTTTCTTTATAAGAAAATGGCTGTTATATAATCACAATTATAGAATGAGGTATAAGAAAAAAATTTAAAAATAAACATAAAAGGTGTAAGTAAGGCCATGAGTTTAAAAAATACATTTTAAACGTAAATACGCCAGCATTCAATTAAATATGAAAAATAAAAAATAAAACACGTATATATCTTTCAATGGAAGTAATTCTATTTGAATCCAGAACACTCGCACTACATTGGAACTAACTTTACCGATGGTAATTTTTTTATATATAAAACCTAAACTCATGATTTTACTTAAAAGGAATCAAAACTATATCACTTAAACAAATTACCTGTTAATAATTAAATATTTTTAATGTATAAAAGTAACAGTATTTGAATCTAAAATTTGATGTAAACTACTTAGCCTTCTTGTCATTAAGTTAATTTTGATGGTTTATTGATAATTAAACATGAAAGATAATAAATAATTTTATATTTGAATAAAAAATAACAATTTCATTTAAATTTGTGTCAAAACTTATTTACATAATATATGTATAGGATATTTATTAACCAACAGTAATGAAACCTTAAAATAAAAAATTAAATCATAATAATCAAATTCTAATTATATATTAGTTTTCTAAAATGAATAAAATTATTATAAAAAACTATTGCATATTACAGATATATTTTATAAAATTAGAGGATAAATTAGTTGAAAATTAAAAGATAAAAAATATTAAAATTTAACAAATTATATGAAAATTAAAAATTAACAAAAAAATAATTAAATTTAAAATATTTTATAAAATTAATTATTAAATTAACTGATAAATGTAAAATATAATTAAATAAATAATTTAAATATAATAAGTATGATATTTTTTAATAAAAATATATATTAAAACTTAATTAAATAAAAATTTATTTTTATAATTTTAAATTTTTGTCAAACGATTAAATATTTTCAATGAAATAAAATAAATATAATAATTAAAATAAATAGTATATATTAAAATAATAATTTAAAATATAATATTTTATAAAAATATATAAAATTAATATTATTATTATAAAAAATTAAATAATATTAAATTTATAAAAATAAATAGATAAACAAAAAAATTATATTATAATAATATATTAAAGATAAAAATAAATAAAATATTTTATTTAAAATTAAAAATATAAAAATTACTTAAAATAATTTTTTTAAATATTAATAATCGTTGAAAAATATTAATAAATTTTAAAATAATATACTTTATCAAATAAAATTAAAATATTTTAACAAAATTTTTAGCTAATAATTTAAAATTTTAACTAACTAAAATATATTATCAATCACATTCAACATATCCATTTCTTTTTATGTCACATATTTTACCAGCCTTACATTAAATAATTTTTTTCTTTAATTAATTATATAATTAAAACAATTTTTTATTTTTTAAAACATTTTTACTATTGTATAAATTTTTTCAATCAATATTAGATAAAATAAAGTATTTATAAATTATTATTAAAATAAATTATCCTCATTTAAATTAATTTTTAATATTTTAAAATTAAATATTTTTAACACATATTTTATATTTTATTATAAATTTTTATTAATAAAAAGGTATTTTATGCATCAATCAAATGAATTTTTTAATTTATATTTTAAGCATCCTACATATATTTAAAAATATTTTTATGTAAATTATTAGAGTTGATCTAATAATAAAAAGTTAATATCAAAATAATTTACATAAAATTTTAAATTTAAATTTTATTATTTTTTATACTATAAAAAAAGGTATCTTTATAATTGGTTATTTTTAAAAAATTGAAGTAAAATTAGTTTTGGACATAAAATTTGGTTAAAATATTATTTTATTAAAAAGTATGAAAAATAATTATTTTAAAATAGGAAAACGGTGAGGATGTAATTGAGAAAGTGTTTTTTATTTTATTGTTAAAGAAAAGATGGGATGGAAGAGAAAGAGAAAAAAAGTAGGATGAAGGCATGGGAATGAAGGTGGTTTGTGATGTGTGATGTGTGATGTGTGTGATGTGTGAGTGTTGGAGATAATGGAGTAGAACAGAGTAGTGCTCGTGCCTATTCCTATTTTCCTATTTTCCTATTTTCCTATTGCCTAATAATGATAAGGATTGAGGACAGCTTCACTAAAAATGAAGTTGCCTCCAAATGCCAGCACAAATTCAATTCCTCTCTACACCTGAAAGTACACTACTCCCATTCAATCCCATTCTTATAATACCTATGCATGTTAGCTTTACTCAAATCATTTCTCTGTTTTATTTATCTTTTAAACATAAATAAAAACTTCAACTTCCAACATACAAGATATCTGCTTCTATCGTCACTCAATCAAAAATATTTTCATTACAATTTTAGAAACATCAAATATTCTTCTATTAACAAAAATATTTATTTTAAATAATAAAAATAATTATATAATTTTACCAATTCAAATAACAATATATATGATATAATTTTTTCTCTACCTATTTTTATCACATCTTTTATTATATTACATGCTTTTTTCTTCTTCTACTTTTTGTCTATTCTTTTTACATCTTATGATGCAAAATTAATGTACAAACAAAATATTTTTAAGAAAAACTGCGTTAATGAAAAAGTATATATATTAAAGAGCTTTAAGTAGATGATGAAAATTAAGAATTAAAATAGTTTTACATAAAATTTTAAATTTAAATTTTGTTATTTTTTATTGTAAAAAATATATATAGGAGAAAAAATTTAAATTTAAAGTTTATTTAGATGATGTAAAAAATAAAAAAATAAAGATAAAAAAATAGAAATAAAAGAAAAAAAAATCTTATTTGAAAGGATACAAATATGAGAAAAAGGAAAAAAAATCCACTTTTCTATTACATAAAAAAATATTAATAGTATAAATTTTATTTTATATAAATTTATAAAAATAAAAATCAACTTTAGATTTTTTTATTATTTGGTTTTATTTTTTAAAAATATATAAAAATTTTAACAATTTAATATAAATTAAAAATTATTTTTTATTTAAATTTTAAAAAAATATTTATTTTTCTTCTATTTTTATGCATAAATAAATAACAAAGAAAAATATTATATATATATATATATATTTATTTATTTTTTCTTCTCTCCTTTATCATTCCATTCAAATAGATCATAAGTAAAAAAGTTTAAAAAGCTAAAATTATATACGGTTAAATATTTAATATATAATAAAAATGATAAAATTTAAAATTCAATAAAATCGCTGTTAAAATTAAAAGGATAAATTATACTAAATTATGATAAATTGGAGTAGATGCTAAGTCGCTTGTATGATATTGTAGTTGCTGCGTTGTGTTTTCAAAGTTAAACGTGGGTGCGTTATACGCTGGTGGGACTAAAGCCCACTGACCCCCATCAACTTCGGCTTGGTCTTTTGGCAACTAATTCAATGAAGACCAAAGCATAAGGTTTTATAATTAAAATCTCCTTCAAAATTTATAAATTTTTTAAATTAAACAAATTAAAATGTAGTACAAATGGGTTTTTCATTGTAGTAATTTATTTAATTTAACTAAGCATAAAGCTTTTTTCACATGAGTACATGACAATTGAAATCAAAATTATTTGTGCATCATTTCTTATATAAAATGTAAATAATTATATAATCAGGAATCTTCAAGTAAATCTGTACTAAATCGTATAATTGAAATAAAAAAATTAAAATTAAATTATTTTAAAATTATTTTTATTGTGATTAGATTTAATTGACGGTCTTTTTAATTTGATATAGCATAGCATTCTAGAATAAATTAGTATTAAAATATTTAAGCTGTTATACTTACTGTAAATATATATTATTTTATTTAGAACAAACCTTGTTTTTGTTATGAATAATTTTTTTTATAGATTTCATTTTTCTTCAAATTTTGAACAAATATTTTATGTTCATTTGGTAATATTTTTTGTTGTTTGATTTTATTATACAAATTTAAAAACTTAAATAATCAAACCCGAACCAAATTATTAAATATTAGTTTGGTTTAAATTGATTTTTGTAATATATTTTAATTTAATTGAATCAAGTCAAATTGCATTGCAAACATCCTTATATATAATAACATCAACTTTTTAATTTTAATATTTAATGTTGGATAACGGCTTAAAATACGGAAAGTTTATTCTAGAGTAATCAATTTTAATTTAAATCTAATTAAATAACACAAAATTAATAAACAATTAATTAATTTTAATTTATTTAAACAAATATATATATATATATATATATTTCCTTTCTCTTCCAACTTTATTTAAATTAAAAATATAAAATAATTGGTCAATAACAATTTATTTTTATAACTAATGAATATTTGAACTTTAAATAAACTATAAAACATCTGACAATATTTTGAACTTAACTATTATAAATAAATTTCTAAATTCGTCAAAACACCCATAATTTACTGAGTGAAAACAGGATATATAATCGTGAGCTAAAATTTTCCACATGCTACGATCTTTCTACCCAAAATGTTTGATTATGAGAGGTCATAGTTTGTTGTTTAATTGGGAACATAAGCGGTTATGGAAGAATTGTTGGTGAGAAGGTGATAGAGGCATATGCATATATGGGAGGCACTTGTGTTGTTGTTTTTGACAAGGCTATGTCCAAGGAGTCACTCACAACATAAATTGACTACCAATTCAGCGCATTAATTACTCTCTATCATACTCAAGCTCAATCTTGACCAACTCATACGTCAGAGATATACTTCTTTTCTAAACAATATTAAGTGCTCCAACTCTCTTTAGCTTTCGTATTAGAAATATATTTCTCACATGTATAAACACTAGTGTGTATTTATTTATATTTAGATAAAATTCGTTATATTTATTTTATCTTTTATTTTTTAAATATTTATTTATTATTAAATAAAAAATGTAGATAGATGAATGATATTTATATGTAAGAATCGTTAATATTTTTAGTGGGTTTATATTGTTCCTTTTTTTACTCAATTAATTGATATATATAGTCTTTATTATTAAAAAGAATAATAATTTTTTATTTTTCACTTATTTTATTCAAAAAATCTAAAACCGTAGGTTTTTTTTTTATTTACTGATTTTTATAAATTAAAATAATATTTTTATCAATATAACGTTCAAACATTTTTTTTAAAATTTTATTGTTCTTATTTGAAAAGAATATTTGAATTTATCAATATAAATATTTATCTTAAGTTGCTATATTATTATATTTTTTCAATGAATTTGTCATATTAGTGAATGTCAATTTAATTTTTAAATTTTTATTTATTTATTGAATATAAGAAACATTTAATATTAAAATTTTCTAATATTTTAATTATTTATTTATTTATTTATTTATTTTATTTTTTTACATTAGTTCATAATTTTTATATTCATCCATGTTATTTAAAAATGAAAATATAATAAATTAAACTAAGTTTTAAATGTTTAAATTTGATTTGTTTAAAGATATTGGTCTCTAAATTTGGTTTTTTAAAAATGTTGAAGCATAAATTCAAATATGTTACTTGTTAGAATTTTATTTTTATTATCAAAATCATTTCATCTATTTAAAAGTTTATAATATAAAAAATTTAATAAATAAATTTAAAATTTTTATATATATATAATTTAAAAGATTTATAAATTTAAATTTTTTATGAAAATATATTTTAATAATATTTTTTTTAAGTTGAAGAATCTATTAAATCAGATTTTATTAATATCATTTATATGTAAAAAATAAGTAATTTCATAACTCATAAATGAAAAATACATTTGGAAGAGATATGTCATTATAAATTAAACAATTTTAAAAAATGTATATTAAATATTAATTATATATAAATATAATAATTTATATAAAAAATATAAGGTACATGAACATGTATAAAAAATTTAGATATCATGTATAAAAAGTTTAGATATCTATAAAAATTAAAGTAAAATATTGAATACTTCTTCTAAATTAAAGTAATATATACAATATTTATAATAAATATTAAATATATTTGATAATATTTTTTTTTCATAATTATATATTTTAAAATATTATACTAAATAATATATCACATATTATATTATATATATATATATATTTTGTATAAAATCACTAAAGGTTGAGTAAAGATAAATTACATAAATCATGCCTTACTTAAAATTAAAAATGTATAAAATAAAGTTGTTCTAAGATCGTGAAGATGGATAAAGATTACAAAAAAAAATTCTATTTCAAGGATAAAAAATTCTTTTTGTTTATATTATTTATATAAATATATTATTATATAAATATAATATATTAAAATAAATATAATAAATATAAACATATATCATATAAAGATAAATAAATTTTTAAATAGGTTAAATAATTTTTTTACAACTATAATCCAGATTTATTTATCAAATTTTTTAACAGTTTAAAATTATCTATTTATTAAACAAATTAGATTGTAAATCTTTATTAAAGGTCCAATTCATTTTTATTTATACTAGAATTACTTTACATTATTTTTAATAAATAAAAAACTAATTTATATAATTTTTAAAAATAAAAAATTATTTTATATGATAATAAAAATTAAATAAATTTAGAGCTAAAATGGTAGTAAAATTTTTTCTTTTACTCTAACCCATTTGATACAAAGATTGATTCTATACTTAAACATTTAATTTATGCTTTGACCGTTAAAATGTCTCGTTTTTTTAGTACTCTAGATATCTAGCAAAGTGCGCAGTTTTTTACATATGCTTGTCTCGCACTTACTCTACAAGGATTTGTCTAAGCAATAAGAAAATGTATATATGAATTAAGCTTTTGATATATTTTTTTCACAATATTAGGAATTTATTCTTTTTTCAAAAGCAAAATATAAGAGCTGGTAGTCCCATCCTGTGCATTTTTCAGCTTTATCTCAACAATTTTCATTTTAATCATATATTAATAAAATAAAATGATGAGGTTGTAGGTAGCACTTATTTTGGCTATAACGTGCTGAAGTATTGAAAACTTTTGTACCCACTTGTTTAGTATTAACTATTGGTTGACCACGGTATTGTATGTTGTTCCGTCTTCTTTTGTAAGTGTGATCTATCTATCACCTATTTCATATTGTTGGATTATTCAACAACACCTAATTTGTGGCGAACGGTGGGTGTGCTTGTAAAAGATATTCTCTCACTTTACTAAAGATCAAATATAATTAAACAAGTAGCATACATGGAAAGAGACGTATTTGTCTCCAGTATTTTATACAAAGTATTTACATGGATTTGACGCCAACAATGGTATGTCTGATGTATCATCGACATTCATACGACTGGATAAGATCTAATATGAATCATTTAATCATATTTTAATAATTTAAAATTTAAAATTTAATTAAATAACTCATAATCTTATATAGTACATGTTATCTATTAAAAAAAATTAAATTACCGTATGTTTATATTTTACTTTTATGTATTAGTCCTTAATAAGTTATTGGCCAAAACTTCGTGAATGGAATTGGATCAGGAAAAGAAGAGGTTAATGAATTTATTTTAACAAATTTATTTTAATTAACTTTATCTTCGTTTTCTTAATTTCAACTAAAGTGTTTTTTTATATCTAACTCATGTTTTTTTTAAAGAAAAGAGACCATTCTTTCATATTAAAATATTACATTCACGAGGACTAATATTTTCAATAATTTTTTTCACATACAAAAATCAAACATATCCTCCTTGAGTTAAGTCCTGTTGTTAGGTAAGTGATGCTTTGATACTATAGTTTTTAGCACCACCGCAAAACAGCAATTTCAAATCTGCCATATCCAATTTGTATGTTATACAAACCATTTCAATATTCACAATTATTTCGGACACAATCTTTGGCAGAAAGTTTTCGACCTTTAAATTTGCATCGTGTATATAAAATCCTTCACTATTATCTTAATCCTTTTCCTTTTTTGGGTACAATCACTATCCTACTTTTATTACTTTAAAAGCTCATGTTTGGATTTACCTTGTTTTTTTAAGAAAAAAAACTTTTTAAATTTTTAATAAAATTTTGATCACAAGTCACTTTAAACATAAATTAAACTTTCGTTTGGAATGGTGCCAAATTTTTAGTTTTAAATTTTAAAATTAATTTAAATAAAATTTATTTGATAAAAATAATTTATAATATATTTTTATATTAGATCATTATACTACTATTATTATTTTATGATCATTACTTCTATTTTTATCATTATCAATATCATCCTTATCAATATAGAAATAATAATAATAATTTTTTAATTTTAAAAAAATTAATTATTTATCTATTTTTTATAAATTTATAAATAAATAATATTATTTAATATGTAAAAATTATATTTAATTTATAATATTATAATATAATTTTATATTATATAAATTTTTATAATATAATATATATTATGTAAAATAAATATTAAATAATATAAAAATAATAATAATAATAATATATAAAATTATTTATTCTACATATTAATTAATAAATAATATATAAAAATTATATAAATATATAATATTATTTATATTATAACCATTATCATTTTCACAATCAACATCATCATCATAATTTTAATAATAATAATAATTTTTATTTTTTTTATATTAAAAATAATTTTTTATTTATCTAATTTATATATATTTAAAAATATTATTATTTAATATATAAACTATATTAAATTTATATAATTATATAATATTTTTTATATTATAATTATCATACTATTATCATTATTTCATAAACATTATTTTTATTTTTATCATTATTAATATAATCATTACTATTATAATTATCACCAATCATAAAATAATAATAATTATAATAATATTTAAGTTATTATTTTTTAAAATTTTATTATTTTAATATAATATAATTTTTAAAATTAATATTTTTATTTATATATTTTTAAAAATTTATAATAAAATAACTTTATTTATTTTTACAACAACTTTTAAAGATTAAAATTAAAACTAAAACATGATTTTTAATTTTTAAAATTAAAAATTAAAACCGTCCGAAACGGACTAAGTTAATATGAATGCCGAAGTTTGTTCAAGTAACGCTAATTTATTTGAAGACATTGAATTGTTTACATATTTAGACGAGGACAAATATTAATGTAACCTCTATTCACTTTTATACATTGGTTATGAAGATTACCTTTCAATTACATTTTTCATTATTAAATTAACTTGCTCCGCCTACACAATCAGAAACATTGTGGCAAAAGATCGCATCACCACTTATACCCAGGATCAGGTATCCATTGATTTCATACATGAAAGGTACTCTACATATTTTTTAAAAATCTTAACAAATTTTATCTTTATCAATAATTCGATCAACGCACGTATAACTTATTCCTTTTGTAGTGAGTATATTAATTTAAAATTAAGAAAAATAAATTTAACATAAAAGAGGAAGTTTTAATAAAAAAATATTAAAAAAACCAAGGAGGTTTAGTAAATAATTAACCGTTTGTTTTGTTTGTATAACTTACAAACAGAGTCTGAGCAACGGAAAAAATATTGCTTTGACTCAACGTATCCTGTTAATATAAAAACGGAACAGTATTTCAGCAAGATTAAATCTCTAACAGAGAAGGAGAATCTGCGATGTAAAAATAAGTATTTTTTTAACATCGGTGAAAGGAGGAAGAAGAGTTGAACAGAACTAAACTGAGGATTGATGGTTACCAAAATTTTTGGGATCAAAACATAAGATATGATGAATCTAGCTCTAGGTCTTAAGCATACAAAACATACCCTTTTTAATAACTATATGCAAAACTCCATAGTGCTGGCATTTCCTGTAAACAGATTATTATAATTATAAAAACATTTTTGTGAAGGGGAAAACCTTGGCATGAGTCACCACAAGAAGTCCTTCCTCCAATTAACTTCATCATTACTGAAATAAAAGCCATCTTGTGTGACCCTCCAAGAACAAATCCTGTTTGGGCCACAACGTTGTGAGTCTCTTTCAGCTTTGAAGGCGTCAAAACTCTTCCTTGTGCTGTCCCATTTCATTGTGCACTTCATGTGGTTGCTGCTCCAAAACCTTGGTCTCATCACCCAACTAAACTCATCATGCTCTTGCAACGCACGCCCTCCAAGATCCATCTCTTCAGAAGAACACCAAATCACCAAAGGCACCGATGAATTATCTGTGAACCCATTTATCACTCTCACATAGTATTCATCACTCCCAAACACATACCCAACTCTTTGTATTGTGGCCATCACAATAATAATGGAAGACGCCAAACACAGTATAAGATAAACACTCGCTACCAATTTCATGCTTCTTAATACAGGGGATCTCTGTTATGCTTCTTATAATATATATATATATATAGTATCAATGTTGAGGTTTCACTGTTATGCCGTATTTGGTGATATCTCAATCTTTTTCATTCCTTGTTTTGACGAAATGCACTCAATCTTATCATCCTCCGTGATCTTTTATTTTGTTCCCACTTTATGTTTATGGTGTAGATTTCATTTTTTAAAGCATGCCATGCGACACGATGCCTGTTTGTTTTATTGCTCCGATATTATCTTATTTTAAGACCCTAATTTTTATTTCTTGTTCAAAGCTGCATTTAATGTAACTTTTATTTGTTTATTTTATTCACTTTTTTCTACCAAAATTGACAACTGTAAGTAAAGCAGTTTCTTTTTAATTATTTAACTCTTGAAGGTTGGTTCGAATTGGATGCACCAAGACAGAATTTTAATATTCATTTATGTTTGTATGGTGAGGTAAATATAAATCTTTTAGTTTACATTTATGAATGCCGTTTGATTTCAAAAAACTGATCCCATTTTCTCTCCCTTTTTTTTACAATTAATTCTACTTTAGAATGAGATGTCTTTCTCTCACCTAAAACCTAAAATAATATCTTTTATTAACTCTTTGCACTATCACGTGTCAAGTTTGCAGCAAATTTTGCATAAGATAAAAACGACAGGTTTAAAAATATACACCGATAATTTTGCATATAAAAAAAAAGTAAAACATTAAATATTGAAAAAAATTGTATATAGTATACACAAGCACGTTGAAATATTATTAAAATTATTGAAAGCTAAAATGACTAAAGTAACGGTTAAAAAATAAACGTGTTGGTTACCAATAGATGAATTAATTATTTGTTTTTTATAAAAAGTTTAAATAAGTTAAATTTTAAAGATTTAGAATATATTTTAAAGTTTAATAAATACTTATAAACATATTTAAAAAATATTATTAATAAAGTCTTCATCGTAGTAAAATTTATATTATAAAATTATAAATTTAATTTTTATGGATTAGATCAACCTAAAAATAATTATAAAACAAATAAAAAAAAAAGAAAAACAGAACCGGTTACCGAACATGGCAAATACTAAGGTTCCGTTCGGGTTGCAAATTTTTAATTTTTAATATTAAAAATAAAATTTATTAAATTAATATTTTAAAATAATTTTTAAAAATATTTTAACTTAAATTTTAAAATCTACAAAACAAATTTAGGTTTAAATAAATCAAATTTTATTTTTATTTTTTACTTCTTTAAAATAGTATAAAAATAAATTAAATTATTTTATTATAAATTTACAAAATTATATAAATAAAAATACTAATTTAAAAAATTAAAGTATATTAAAATAATATAAATTTTAAAAAATAGTAAAATTAATTATTATTATTATTATAATAATAACAATAATAAACAATAGTGACAACAATTAAAATAAGAATAATAATTATAAAATAATGATAGTCACATCATATTTATAATATAAAAATATTATATAATTATATAAATTTATATTTTATATATTATTCAAATATTAGTATTTAAAATAAATAATTATATATATAATAATATTTTATATAATTTAATATTTATTTTATATAAAAATAATATATATTATATTATAAATTAAATATAATTTATATATTAAATATATTTATTTATTTTTTAATATATAAAATTAGATAAATAAATATTTTAAATAATAAAAAATAAAAAATTATTATTATTATAATAAAAATAATTATATTGATGGTATTAATTATAATATAAAAAATATTATGTAATTATAAAAATATATATTTTATATATAATTTAATAATTAATATATAATAAAAATAATTTTATATATTATTTAATATTTATTTTATATAAAATAATATATATTATATTATTTAAATTTATATAACATAAAATTATATTATAATATTATAAATTAAATATAATTTTATATATTAAAATTATTATTTATTTATAAATTTTTAAAAAATAATAAAATAATTTAAAAATAATAAAAAAATAAATTTAAAATAAAATTTATTATGATTATCATAATAATAGTAATGATAAAAATAAAAATAATACTTTTAAGATAATAATAATAATAATAATAATATAGTAGTGATAATATAAAATATATTAAATAATTATACAAAGTTTTATTTTATACATTATTTATTATTATAATATTTTTATATTATTTAATATTTATTTTAAAAAAACTAATATATTATAATATAAATAATTATATAATATAAAATTATATTATAATATTATAAATTTAATATAATTTATAAATTAATAATACTATTTATTTATTTTAATATATAAAAATTAGATAAATGAAAACTTAAATTTTTTTTAAAATATAAAAAATAAATTATTATTATTATTATTATGTAATAATGAATAAAGATTGAAGTATGCTGAGTCGAGTTACGCTTTAGGTGCTTGAGTTTAGCGTGTTTAAAGATTTTGAGGTATGTATGAGCTTGAGTCTTATATGTTAAAGAGATTTTTTTCTGGTTTAACCAAATTTAAAGTTTACGAGGCCTACAAGCCTGTTTAAAAGCCTACATTACAAAAAAATCAATAAAAAGACTTAAAGTCTATATAAACAATTGATTAAAAAAATTTACAAACTTAAAAATTACAAAATAAAAGACCCTTAAATAGACCTAATAAATATATATATATATATATATATATATTAATAGTATGTAAATAAAATATAGAATAAATATTATATAAGTATGATATATTAAAATAAATATAAATATATAATATATAAATATAAATAAGTCCCTGAATAAGTTAAATAAACTTTTTTCATAAGTTTAGGTTTAATTTGTTTATCTAAAAAGATTTTTTAACAACTCTGAACTTATTTATTTATTAAACAAGTTGAGTCAAATTAAACTTTAAACGAGTCGAGCCGTATATTGAAGAGTTATGTTTACTTCCATCCATAATAAGATGACAGTCATAATAATTATGATAAAAATTAAATAATATAAAATTATTATAATAATATATAAAATTATTTATTTTATATGTTAATTATTAAATACTATATAAATTATATAATTATATAATATTATTTATATTATAACTATCATCTTTATTATAATTGGCACCATAATAGTAATATATTTATTATATTAAATTAATTAATTTATTAATTATTTCTTTATTTAATTTTTATATATTAAAAAATAAAATATACTATTTTATATATAAATTATATTAATTTATAATTTTATATTATATAATTATTTATAACATAATATTATAATATATATTATGTTTATATAAAATAAATATTAAATAATATAAAAATATTATAATAATAAAATATATAAAATTATTTATTTTAAATACTAATAATCAAATAATTTATATATAATATTTTTATATTATAATAATTATACCATTATTATTTTTTTATAAATACTATTTTTTTTATTATTGTTATTACTATCAATTTTTTTAATAATTATTATTATAATAATGATAATAATTTAATTTATTATTTTTAAATTTATATTATTTAATATAATTTAATTTTTTAAATTAATAGTTTTATTTATATATTTTTATAAATTATAATAAAATAATATAATATAATTTATTAATTTAATTTTATAATAATTTTTAAAAACTAAAATTGAAAACTAAAAATCACTTCAAACCAGATTTAAAAACTGACAACGACCCTGTAAATCGGGCTTAAATAGGGTAGGGTTTTGATCCTAGGCAGTTATGGATTCAGTGGATGGCAAATCAGGTGGATAAGAAACTCCAATTTTTTTACGGAAATTTTTAATTATGCTCATTAATGACATAATAAATAATAAATATTATAACAAATTATAATATTTCAGGATTCATAATTATAGATCTAATTCAATTTTTATGGCTTCAATATAATCATCTATAATGCTAACAATAATTATTGGGTCAATTTTATTCAAGATTTTAAAGTCTATATTTAGATGTTAAACACACACTATTTACATAGTTCACACAAGATTAAAACCCTCAACTTACTTCAATTTTAAGAAAAAATAATAATTAAAAATAATTATTTGATAAACTTTTTGTTTATTTTTATTTATTATATTATGCTATCTCTATTTTTTTTATATGAGCAAAACAATAACATTACACGTATAAATCAATTGATGAGAGTTGATATTTAATCAAAGAATTCAAATTTGTGTCTTAGATATATTATATTAAGAATTCAAGAAAAAAATTAATTGCTCATAACGATATTAGATGTGAAGAAAAATTTTAAAATATTTTATTCATCAATACATAAAATTGTCATTTTTTTAACGTTGATCTCAGATTTTAGTGTTGATTTTAAACATTTAAAAATTATAATTTTCATAAACCATATTTATTACATAAAATAGTAAACATTTATTTTTAAAAAATCTACTATTTTAAATGATTAAAATCAATTTTAAAAATTAAAGTTAACAAAACTGTTTTAAGAAAATGTTGAAATATTGTTATTTTTATGGTATGCAAAAGTGTTTGACATGCATTATTAAATATTATATTTTATAAAAAATTTCAACATGTTTAGTTTTTTGGTGTGAAACATTCTGTGAGCTTAACACGTGTTACCAATTTCCTAACGATGCGTGAAATTAGGTATTTTTTATTTTTGTATCTGACACAAGTAAAATTCTGTTGATCCAATATATTAAAATAGAAGAATAATCTGTTATGCGACAAAATTTATTTTAAATCAATAATTTATTTCATTTTTAATCCTAATTTTGTAATTAATTTTAAAACATTATTTTGATAAAAAAAACTATTCTTTCCTCTTAAAAAATTTGTAAAAAAAGTGTGCGTCTATTTTGACAATAATATTCCACAAAATTTATTGTGAAATCAGATATGTTCCGACGAATTACTTCTAAAGTGAACATCTCAATAATTGCCTTATTAAAATAAAGTTAAATATATTTTTCTCTTTCCAAAATATATAATTTTATTATTTTATTTTTTATTTTAAAAATTTATCTTTCATAAATTATTTTTTCTTATCAAATAATATTCTATTAATTTTTTAACTGTGAATGTGTTTGATAATACAATTTAATTAGGTAAAAGTTAAAATTTTTAGTTAAAAATTTGTTAAGAAATTTTAACTCTATTTATTAAATAATTTTTTTAACTATTATCATTTTTGGAAAACTTAAGAACATTGTTTAAAAAATACTTTAAGTAGCTTTAAGCTTTTTAAATTTTTAGTTAAAATAATTTTTATTTTTATTTTTAAAATATTTCTAAAACTTAATTTTTATTTATCTATATTATTTAAATTTAATATTATTTAATTTTTTATAATATTGTAATTAATTTTGACATATTTGTATTTGTTTTTTATAAGATATTATATTTTAAAATTATTATTTTAATATATGTTACTTATTTGAATTCTTATATTATATATTTTATTTTTTAAAAAAATATTAAACTTCATGTTAAATAATAAAAATAATAATATTTTAAAATTTGATATTTAAATTTATATATAAAAATAATAAAATAAATAATTTTCTTTTAAAGAAATTAATTTTAATGAATTAAATTTAATATATTTTTTGCTTAAAGAAAAAAATATCCTGTTTCTTAAATTTTAATCTATTAATTAATTATATTTTTATTTATTATTTTACAGTAATCAATTGATTCAATAATTATTATTACTAAATACATTAATTTAATTGTTAACTTGTCAGTTTTAAATTAATTTTTAATTTTTATCTTGTAACTTTAAATTAGTTTATCCGTTAATTTTATCAAAATTTATATATTTTTTGTTGATTTTTTATTTGGTTAATTTTTTATAAATTTTTTATTAATTTGATATACTATTTTAAAAAACTTGTGATCTTTATTTATATGGATAAATTAAGATTTTGTTAAATTTATATAGATAAAAAAAAAAGAGAAAAATGACACTTAAAAAGAAACGTAAACATATTAGAAACGAAAAACTAACAAAGTAACTACATAAACGGGAAAAAGTTACAATTTTTCAAAAATAATAGATCGAATGCAAATAATGAAATATTTAAAGATATAAACACACTAATTTAAACCAACAAAGTGAGTAATGTCAAACCGTGTATAACAAATTCAATGGGCTTAATGTTTTATTGTATATTTTCAATTAGCCTAATTTTTAAATAATACGATAAGTTTTCAGTGACTTTTTAATATTTAAATATCATTTAATCTTAATCTTAGTAAATATAGTAAATTTTTTTGTTTATTTAAAAAATATTTTTGTCCATAACTTTTTAAATTTTTCATTTTTAATGCTTCATTAACTCATTTAAATATTTGTAAACTTAGATAACAAATATTTAATTAAACTATATATATATATAAAAATATAAAAAGAAAGTCACATGAGCAAGATATTAAAATAAGCTTTTATGTAATTCAATAAAAATTATAATATATGTTATTTGTAAGATATTTTTAATATATATATATAAAATAAATTGATACAAAAGAAAATATTTCACAAGATTTAAAAATAAAACTCGTAATATTTAAACTTATTTAACCTAGTTTTAAATTAATATTAACAAAAGAATTTTTGCTCTTCGTGTAGGAATAGGAAGTAGGAATCACGTTTTCTGTAGATGGGCTCACCTTTCTATGCAAATTAATTATAGAGGATCCGATTACAGGATGTATAAAAGGAAGTTTTACTGAAGAAGAATAACTAATGAGACCTTTATTATTTTAAAATCAAGATTTTTTTAAGTAAAGTTAAAAATATTTAAAATAAAAGATATTAAATTATAAAGAACTATACAGAATTAATTTAGGGCAGAGTTTTAAAAATGTAATGTAAAACAGAAAAGGTATATTTAAGATTATAAAAGAATATATGTAATACAAAATGGCTTAAAGTTGAAATATAGAAGAATACAATAACAACAAGGATATTTTAATAGAGAATACATTAATGTTTTTAAATTTTGATTGATGATAGAATCGGTAAAAGTATTAATTTACACTTTATTAGTTTCAATAATCATAGTTAAACTATGATCCAACCAAAAATAATTAAAATTGAAAGTCAAAATTAATAAGGTGATTTAGGTAGTTTTCAATTTTTTGTTTCAAAGTTTCTAGAAATTAAATTTAGTTTTTATTTTAAATTTTAAATTTTAGTTTTTATAAAATTGCTGCAAGAATAAGTCAACTTATTGTGAATACACAATAAATAAATAAATAATAACTAATAAATAAATAAAAATAAAATTGTTTCAAAATAAAAAATTTAAAAATAAAAAATAAATTAATATAATGATAATAAAATTAATAATATTATTATTGTTATGGTGATGATGTAACTTGTAATGATAATAGTAATAGGTATATTCAATGATTGTGAAATATTTTAAAGATAAATTTAAAGTTGTGAATAAAAAATGGTAAAATTAAAAATAATAATATTTTTAATTTAAAATTATTTTAATTAAATAATTTTTAAAAAATAAATCAGTTGATATGAACATAATAAATTAATAAATTGATACCTAAAAAAAGTATTAAAAAATTAATAAAAAAGAATTAAGAGAAAAATGAGATATTTTACATGACAATGTAAAGATGATAAAAAAACTATTTTTTTTAATCAAAATTTTAACCTGTACACAATAATGATACAAAAATAAAAATAATAATACAATAAATAAAATTTTATTAAAAATTATAATGTTTTTCATTTTAAAATTGTAGACCCAATCCAATCTTTATATCCTTAGTATATAACCTATAATGTTCACAAT
Organism: Canavalia gladiata; assembly: GCA_037954105.1. Taxonomy (NCBI): domain Eukaryota; kingdom Viridiplantae; phylum Streptophyta; class Magnoliopsida; order Fabales; family Fabaceae; genus Canavalia; species Canavalia gladiata. The sequence goes on from CM075662.1 coordinate 53,169,417, forward strand.
AATCATTCAAGTGATTCTATTAAAAAAGTTTTAAAAAGTCTACACTTAGATGTTAAATAGACATTTTTATATCTCATAAATAGGGTTTAAGGTTTATAAGAACAAGAATCCTCTCCATTTTTTATTTTTTTTTCTATCTCTTTTTACATTTTTTTTTCTCTTGTGTGTAAGGAGATCCACATATATACTTTTCCCTTATTGTTTGAGAAACTGAAAATACCAGAGAAGATATGTGCTCCATAAATAGAATCAAAATCCTCATCTTATCACAACTATAAGAGAATATTCAAATGATTGGGCACTTAAAAATCCCAAAACTATATTAGACACACCCTATGCGCATGATCATTACATCAAGTTATGATTCACCCACATTTCAATCTTTATATAAAAGACACTCATGTAGATTCCAGGTATACATTATTATTCTGTTAAAATTGCTACCACCTTAGACGTTAAAGTATTGTTACAACTACCATCCACTTTTAGCTTAAGATTTTTCGACATTGTAGAAATTATATCTACCATTACTAGAGTCTTGAAGCTGGTTTGTGAGTCTTTCAAGAATTATACTAAATTATTTTGGTGTCATCGATAGGAATTAAACCCATAACCATATGGTCAAAACAAAAATATTATATAAAGATTATAAAAGTCTCATGAAAATTGTAGACACACTGCATAGCCTAAAAACTACCATCAAACTTCAATTGCTAGAGTGAAGTTGAATGGATCACGCCCTAACATGTTGCAGCACTATCATCTCAAAGTTTCAAAATAGTAATCTAACCCAAAGTAGTTACAATATGGTCATACATATAGAATATTTTTCGTATGTAAGGTTAGATGTGGATGTGCCAATGTATCCATCACAAACTTTTTCACCTACAAAAGCTAGCCTCTAGTGGAAATAGGAGAAAACTTTCCGCAAAAGTTCATTGTTGGCATCTTCAAGTCTTTCAATTTCGTAAGAGTTTCAGGAAGACTTGGCCTCATTAACTTCATTGTCAACCTAATTAGTGCACCCTCAAGTTTAGGTCTTGATCTTGGTCTTGGTTTGAACAACCTCACTCCTTACTTTAGCCTCCACAGGAATTCTTCCTTTTCTTGTAAAAGCACAATGTCATGGACCACCTTTTTATAACATTTGATGTTATCAATTCATTAAATTAAATAATTTTTATAAAAACATTATTATATGTATCTATTTATTATATGTCATTGGATACACATTAAAAAATTATATCATGGCAATAGAGGGAAATCAAGCCCAAAGCTTAACCTCAAACCACAACAATACCTTATGGCCCAAAACAGAAGAATACACCAAATACAGACCCACTTGCTGAGACAAGATCCACAAAATTCATTTCCTTAAGGACCAGAGAAGCCCAACATAAGTTGGGCCAAACACTAACATAAATGTTTTTAGTTAAATATTTTTAAAAATGGCTTTACTTTTGGCACCCCTTTTTTCTTTTTGCACCCCCTTAAATTTTTTGGAATTTTTTTATTACCATTTTACCCTTAACACCTCTTCATCTTTTCCGTCCGTAAATTAATTTGCGAAATGTACTTTTTTGTTCTCCGTAAACTAATTTACGGAAGGTTACATTTTTACGTTCCGTAAACTAATTTACGGAAACAAACAAATTACATTCCGCAAATTAATTTACGGAATACACTAATGCATTCCGTAAACTAATTTGCGGAAAGTGTTTAAGCTTCCGCAAACTAGTTTGCGGAGTATAAAGTCCGTTCGTCTTCTCCGACGCTTCTTCGACGTTATTTTTTTAGTTTTTCTCCCACAAAAATCAAAACCTAACATAGATTCGATTAACAAGGAAGGAAGTATAATAATGGCAAATACAGGAAGAAACGAGAAAAAAAAAGAGGAAGAAGAAGAAGAAAAACGAAAGAACAGGAGGCGGTGGAAGAAGAAAGAAAGTTAATAGGGTGGAAGAATAAGGAAGGTTAATAGGCAGGGACAATTTTATCTCTTTACCTGTAAGGGGAGTGTAAAAAGAAATTTTGGGGTGTAAAAAGCAATCCCCTTTTAAGAACTGTTACAAATATTGCAACCAAAAATAAAATAAAACAGACTGTTACAAATATATTGACTGAACTTATTTAATTAATGAACTTAGATTAAGTCATAAGATTTTAACAAGCCACATATATTATCACTCTTATCACTTAACAGTTTATTCCCTTAATTTTTAATATATTAAATTTGATATTAAAAAATATAACAACCTTTTATAGCCTGCTTTTTGGTGCCTCATACTTAATATAAAACAAAACCTTTGTGTCACACTTCTTTAAGAAATGTGAAATGCAAGAAAGGAAAAAGAGTCGGAGATAAAAAGAGAGGAGATAAAAGATGAAAGAAAAAGAGAGAATATCAAATAGGAAAAAATTTCTTTCACATGCAAAAAATGACTTTTATTCGCTCGATTATATTTCGTTGGAAGCTATTGATTTTTATTTTTTTTTACATGTTCGGGCGTTAAATTATAAATATAAAGATATAAATAATTTTTATGTTAGGTTGTTGTTGTAAATTCACGTTTTCATTTTGTTAGATAATATAAGGACAAAACCAGACAAATGGTGACATGAGATGAACTCGGTAGCACGATGATGATTGGATAACATTGTTGATGACGCTGATCAGAAGATGTTCACAAAAATAATAACTAAAGGACATCAAACGGTAACAAACAATAATTGTCTGTGATGATGGTTAATGGAGTACATGTACACCAAAATCATGTATATAAATATAAAACATTTTTTTTAACTGAAGAATTAAAAAATACTATACATAAGTTATAACTTAAATCTACAATATTTGACTCTAATGTTTTTAAATTAGGACTAGTTAATTGTTATACTCTTGAAGATATTAATTAACGGTAACAAAAAATACTATACATTGATTTTTATTTTTTTTTAAATGTTCGGGCGTTAAATTATAAATATAAAGATATAAATAATTTTTATGTTAGGTTGTTGTTGTAAATTCACGTTTTCATTTTGTTAGATAATATAAGGACAAAACCAGACAAATGGTGACATGAGATGAACTCGGTAGCACGATGATTGTTGATGACGCTGATCAGAAGATGTTCACAAAAATAATAACTAAAGGACATCAAACGGTAACAAACAATAATTGTCCGTGATGATGGTTAATGGAGTACATGTACACCAAAATCATGTATATAAATATAAAACATTTTTTTTAACTGAAGAATTAAAAAATACTATACATACGTTATAACTTAAATCTACAATATTTGACTCTAATGTTTTTAAATTAGGACTAGTTAATTGTTATACTCTTGAAGATATTAATTAACGGTAACAAAAAATACTATACATTGATTTTTATTTTTTTTTAAATGTTCGGGCGTTAAATTATAAATATAAAGATATAAATAATTTTTATGTTAGGTTGTTGTTGTAAATTCACGTTTTCATTTTGTTAGATAATATAAGGACAAAACCAGACAAATGGTGACATGAGATGAACTCGGTAGCACGATGATAATTGGATAACATTGTTGATGACGCTGATCAGAAGATGTTCACAAAAATAATAACTAAAGGATATCAAACGGTAACAAACAATAATTGTCCGTGATGATGGTTAATGGAGTACATGTACACCAAAATCATGTATATAAATATAAAACATTTTTTTTAACTGAAGAATTAAAAAATACTATACATAAGTTATAACTTAAATCTACAATATTTGACTCTAATGTTTTTAAATTAGGACTAGTTAATTGTTATACTCTTGAAGATATTAATTAACGGTTTATAGTTTGAATCGTTACCCAATCTCATTCTTCAAACCTTTGAAGAGTGAACTAATTTTAGAAACACTAGTTAAAATTTAGCAGCAGCAATAAATCTATGAGTTTAAATTTGACATATTGTTGATGTAAAAAACATTATATTATCAATCGGTTAAAATTTATTATAGATATAATTTTTAAAATAATTATTATACAATTTAATAATTTTAATGATATATCAATTTGTTCTTGAATTATATTATTAAAAATTTTACACTCTAAATATATTTCAATTGAAAATTTAAATCTATTAGGATTTAAAAATTTTATATGATCTTCATCAACTAAATCATTGTTCGAATTGGATTCTTATCTACCATTTGAAATCAAACTGCTTGCTGTGTGGTTATGATTCAATGATTCTCATTTCATAATTCTTTTACATATAAACTAACATAATTTTATGATTGAAATAAATTGTGAAGTTACAAACAATTGTAAATGATTATGATGGATCCATCTTTACGTTACTTTTATTATTATTATTATTTGGTACGAGGTTATAAATATCTTTTTTCGAAAGAAATAAGTTAAAATAATTATAAATAACAATTTTTATTAAATATTTGATATAATTGCATATCTGAAACCTGAACTCTACATAACTAATTAATTTATATCAACTTCCTCCAACTCATCAACCTATTGGATGGTTCATTTTGTGCAGCTCTGTTCCTAGTTGGTAAATTATTGATGATAACATGCTTTATTACAGAGATCAACTTATAACCTGTTGTAATATAAAAGAGGGTATCATGAGACTCATCTCAGTATATTTAAAGGTCTTGTTTTTCTGTAAGGCCAAAGGATGTATGATTTAAAAACATGGAAGTTAAAATTCTTAAATTTATCATGAAGTGATGACAAACTCAAAATCAAACCTTTAAACTACTCCACTGATAACAGATCTCCATAATCTTGATGAAAAATAATTGAAAAACAAAAAATTAAGAAACAAAAAAAAAAGGTTGTCCTTTTCTTCTCTTTTCTATTTTTTGTAAAGAGAATGGTTGTCTTTTTTTCAATTTATTGTATTTTTTGTAATTTTAATTTAATAAATTTTCCTAAATTTTCTCTAAATTATTTGTTTGACTAATAAAAAATTTAAATAAGAATGATGATAAAGGTATATGGGACCAGCTGAAGATAGTCTTTAGATTTTACTTTAGGATTATGTAAATGGTCAAAAATTTGGATAAAAGAATAATTATTGTTGTATATCTGAAATTGAAATTAGGTAAAATATTTTGAAAGAGATAAAAAGAAGAAAAAAATAAAATATATAATAAAAAAATAAAAGTGGAAAAGAACAAAAGGCACTAACAATGAGAATAGCAAATGTCAACCCGAACACGGATTGAATTAGTAATGGGCCCTAATATTTTAAAACTGTATTTTACATCGTAAGTCAAAAGGCCCATTTAACTTTCGGATTTATAAAACCATTGCCTCTATGATATTGTTTTTACTTTATACAAATCACTTTATTCACAACTTCCATCCAATTCCTCCTCTTAATATTGCCTCAAACTTTATCCCTCTTTAAATAATGGAAAAGATGATCCTATGTACTGCAGAATAATTTATGTCTGCTTATATCTTAAATTTCAGCCATTGATTGAAGGAGGTAAAAGAATAATCATATGTACCGAAGAGTAACTTACATCTTAAATTTTGATCATTTTAGTCATTGATCAAGGATGCAGAAGGTGGATGCACTGTTTTTATGATTCAAAATAGGAACTCTTCAAACAATAAATTAAACTTGCAAATCTTGTTTCATAAAATAAATATTGTTGAAGTTTTCTCACAACTGAGGAATATTGTGAGTTACTAAAAAAATTATTACAATTTAAAATTGAGTGTTTTTACCCAAATGTCACACATTTGCCTAATTTAGAGTCTGTTTGGATTGTGGTTTCACCATGCACTGCACAAATCTCAAGAAAATACAGAGGTTTTATGGCTTCATTTTTTTTTCTTTCAATTCTTTTAAACTGGATTTAGGTTTCTCCCAACAGCACAATAAACACTAAATAATTTTAAAAATAGATTAATAAATTCTTTTTATTCCCAAATAATTATGTTTAAAATTTTGTATAAAAACAAAAAATCCAAGATTTTTAAAATATAAGTTCATTTAGTCACATTACTTTTTCCTTCCACTAAAATGCTAGATGGCTACACTTTGTTTTATTCATAGGACATAAATGCTTTCTGGTTACACTTGATTCACCAAAAAAAGTTAAAAATAATTAATACTACATTGAACTTTGGAAATGGTAAATAATATAAAATCCATTAAAATCTCTAAAGCAATTATTATTATTGAAACCAAAATAACAGGCAAGGGTTTGAACGTACAAGTTATTGGTAGTGACAGTGCAATAGCCTTTCTTTATTTAAAAAATCTTGTTTGGTTCAGTTAGAAACAGTAAATATAATTTCATGAATTGGGTTGGTTCAGTTATGTGTGGGTTGCAATAAACGTATTACTGTAAAATTGTTGAGTACTATTTGGTACCAGATAGTAAATATTGCAGACAAAGTGTTGTATTACTGTAAAATTGTTGAGCACTATTTGGTACCAGATGGTAAATATTGCAGACAAAGTGTGGTGTTATCGTGCAAGTGCAACTTAAAAACATTGATCAGTCCAATCCATGCACCCAATTAATTAATGCTGTTACATTTCTGGTTGGTTAGTGCAGCACAACACAGAACCCCTCAGGTAAATGCAGCAAGTAAAGTGCAAATTCAGACTTTAGCATATGCACAACATTGAGTTCTTCCAACTTCCCACATAAATAAAAAGTACTATTACTACAAAGTAAAAATAAATTGATATAAAACACAAAATTCTAATCATAAAAATAAGACATAATACAAACAAATAAAAAATATTACCAAAATACTTAAATCTTAATAAATTATAGTCAATAATTTCATTTACTGTTTTATTAAAAATCAGGTATGGTGATATTGGCAATGATGCCAAATCCAAATGTTGTATTTTATTTCATTTCATAGGGTAGATATTAAACCAAAAGGGAAAGGGCTCAAAGGCGGATCCTTAAAGGCCCAGTTAACAAAAGAAAGAAAGAACCAAATCCCAAAGTCTGAGTCAAAACCTTTCTCTAATTAACACTCTAAATTTTACAGACCATGATAGTCTAGTACCCTATTCTCACCACTTCTTTTACCTCACCCTCTTTAATTTCCTCTGCTAAAATCTTAAAATACCTGCAAGGCTGCAACGGAAAGATATGTTTTTTTCTCTTAGCCCAGAAGCCCCCCCACCCCACACTTGAATTGAATTGCAGTTGCACCATTGGGTCAGATACCCACCAAAGCATCACAAAGCCTATTCTATGTGACATAACAACAAACACCTAGGTCGTGTGAGGTCTAGCACTCACTTTCCTTGGATTTTGAAAAGCTGAAGATCTTTGGCACTTTAACATGTTGAAGAGGAACCAAACAGTGCCCAAAAGCACGCTCATTCAGAATCTTTAATTCAAACACAATAAAGAATAACAAAAATTAAAATAATAAAAAAAAAGGGGAATTTTCTTCTGTTTCTAAATAGAGTAGACAGAGAGAAAGTGTTTTTGTGTGTGCATGTGAAGCGTGAGACACATATATGATAACTGCTATAAACAAAAGTGGAAAGCGAAGGGTCTCCACGCGGAGCACACATAAACACACTCTTTCATCTTTCTGCTCTGCACTGCACTAACCATATAACACAACAACATTGACCCACAAATACAAAGCAACAATTGTGTTATACTTATATTTCCTTATTTTCATTATTAATATATACTATTCAGTATTTATTGAGGATCACAAATTATTTATTTTTAAAAAGGTTAATCTCAATAGTAAGCATTTGTTGTATGTAAATTGGTAATTTCAATTTTATATTAAGAATAAAAAAAAATATAAATTTGGGGAAAGTGTAGGGTCGGAGAGAGAATGAAAATTAGGGCACGAGGCTCGAAACAACAGTGGCTTTCGCACTCAAACTTTAAAACGCCTCGAATTTCAAACGCTGAAAAGGATATCCTAAAGAGAGCCAAAACGAATAAAGACCTTCATTAATATTATTATATCATATACATGTGTTACGGATCATTTCTATGTATATACCAAAATAGAATATGTGTTATGTATCATATCATCATCATCATGTTCATGCTCATGTATCTTAGATGATATTTGCGTATCACATGTGAGGGGCATACACATGCATGCATGTACATACTGTTAGCTATGGTGATTTTTATGCAGTTAAGTTCCTTGCCCTTAGTATTAATGCATCTCATCAACCCAAGATGGGAGCCAATTGGAAGCTCCTTTTTCGTTGATTACTTTTTATTTAATTATAATTTTAGTTTCTTTTATTTGAACTATGTACAATTTTATTTTTTTAATTAATTCGGTTCTTGTTTTATCATTTTAATAAATAATATTATATATATATATATGTGTGTGTGAAATTTGATGTTTTAATTTATAAATTTTAAACAAATAACTATTTAATCGATGTCAAATTTATAAAACTTTAAGTAAAAAATTAAAATTCAGAATTTCTGTATAAAAATTTTATTGATAGGTAATTTATAAGTATGATTATTAATATTTAAAAAATTTAAATATGTTTTAATTTTAATAAATTTTTCGAATCAAATTCATTTATTTTTTTTAAATTGCTAATAAATTCAGTAGTAATAGGATTATAAATTGTTTAACTGATATAAAAATAAGCATGTATTTAAATTATGTATATTCGAGTGATATAGAAAGTATTAAAATATCTAATTCTTTAAAATATATAATTAAAAATTGTATTATGATTCATTTGTATGTTCTAATTTTGTATATATCATTAAATTTTGAAATACATATATAAATTAATTTAAATCATATATATTTAAAATAATTTACATAAAATTATAAAAATTAAATTTTCAAAATTAAAATAAACTTGACCTAAATAATTTTATTTTTTTATAATATAAAAAATGATAGGATTTGAATCTAAATTATTATGTAAAATTATTCTAATTTTTATTTTTTAATTATTAAATTAATCATTAAACTAATTCTAGTAAATTTAAACTAATCAAAATTATATATTTTTAATATATATTTATATTAAAAAATATAAATTAATATTTTATCATTAAAATCAACTTAGCCTAAACAAACCTATTTGGTTTTATCCCAACCAAAAAAGTAAACATACACTAAAGCTTTACTTGTGAATGATATCCACACATACAAAATTCCTAATATATATTATTTATACATAATTTAAGGTAGATTATTTGTTAAAAAGCACTTCGAGGTAACTGATTCAGTAACTGTGGCATGCAACCAAAGATAGAGGTAACCATTTGGATAGAGTTTTAATCTTGTTATATTCCAAAATTAAATATACAGAACTGTAGAGATAAAAGAAATGAAAAATAAAAAAATTAGATTATATATGGGATAAATTATTTTCTTTATATATATATATATATAGATTTTATAAATATATAAATATTTTTTTTTCAACTAAATAGAAAAGGAATATATGACAAACATAGGCAACACGTGTGGGGCCTGAGGCTTATCTAATTGTCTCTACTCTACCCAGTAGTTGTGTGTACACTGAAACGAAGCCGTATGACTCGTGCAATGTTACAATGTGGATGTCATCATTACATAAAAATAAAACGATAAAATTATCATTACTGAATTTCCTGACCTACACCATGTTTGAATTGATGAAAAGAAAATTAAATAAAATGAGATTAATGATTATGACTTATATTATTTAAAATAAACCTAAATGAAATACAGAATGTATTTGAATTGGTGCATCTATTTTTAATTTAAATATAGTATCCTATTAATAAAAATATTTTTTTTATTATTTTTAGTATTAAATAAAAAAATTATCATATGACATTTTACTATAATATTTAAATAGTAAATTTATTTATTGAATATTTATAAAATAATTTATCTCATGTATTAAAATTACTCAAAAAACATCTCAATGTTACAAAAATATTTATACTAATTATTAATTATTTAAGTTAATAATACAATGCATTATATTGATAATGTATCTAAAATTTAATATCAATATTATTATTTATTAATGTAATACTTTACATGATTAACTTAGAATTATAATATTCATACTAATAATTTTATTTTATTCAAAAAATATTTATATTAATACCAATCTAATGAAAAAGTATTAATATATAATTTTATACTATAATGACATATTTAATATATGTCTGGAAACATGCTTTGAATTTAAAAATTATATTCAATTAGACATGTCAATAAATAAGAAACAATAATATCAGTTTGCATACTTATATTTTTAAAAAAAATTTAACCATAATCATGCTTATATATGTGAAAGTAATAAATTTAATCGTTATCTTAAGTTGGATATCTAAATCCTCATTTTCCTTTCTTGTTACTTACAATTTAATTAATTAGAATATAAAATTTTATAATCAAATATCTTGTACTGAAATAAAAAAGTTTGTTAAAAGTATACTTTTTTGTCTATTCATCCTATCTATTTTAAAATAAAAGATACATAAATATTAAAAAATATAATTAATATTGTTAATATTTTATACAAAATTATTTATTTATTTAATTTATTTTTATATAAATTTTATATTTATTTTATTTGATAAATTTAAAAATGTATATAAAAATAAGTAATACTTTTTAAAAAACTGAAAATAAACAAATAAATAATTTTTTTTTATATTTTTATGTATAAATAAAATATTAATTATGAAACAACTTTATAATAAATAGTCAAAAAATAAATACAGCGTAAAATTTTAATATTAACGCATAAGGTTAAAATATATAAATTATAATATTAATACATAAAGGCAAGCCCAATATAGTAAAATATAAAAAATATTAAAACGAACTTAAAATGGAACTAATTTATGGAGTTTGACGTCTTGAGCTCCAATGTTTGAAAAAATAAAAAAAACAGAAGCAAGTGCTAACTGCTAACCAAAAAGCGCGCGCCCGAGAGTCTGGAAGAAGTGTTTTTATGTATAAATGTCAATTTAATTAAAAATAAGAAAATTTAAAATTTAAATATCTTTTACCTACAAATGTAAATCTAATTAAATGTATATATATATTATGTGATTAAAATGAATATAAATATTATAGTATCTATATTTAAACTTTATAAACAGGTGTTATTATATCTACTATGAGTAATTTTTGTGGATATGTATCAGTATTACCATCCTTATGCTAAATGGATGGATATACTTAAACTATTGTATCAACATGTTTAATTAGTATCAAAGTGTGTATTTGGATGAATGTCTTCAAATTTGAATATAAATGAGTTTAATTTGTGGAATTTAATTTACGTAAAATTAGTTTTATATAACTCTCTTAGAAAGAAAGTTTATAGTAAAATATAATATAACATAACAATTTTAACTCTATATAAAAATGTAATTTATCATATCAATCCAAATATAGATTGATGAACAAAATTAATTGTTATAGAGTTATGAAACTTGGAGTTACAAATTTCAAATGAGGTTTAGATTTCCAAAGAATTTCCCAAGCTCTCAACACTCATTTAAAGCTGAATTATAATTTAAACTCATTTTACAAAAAAAAAAGTGAAATTGATGGGTGTGAAAGGCAGAAATGAGAAGATAAAGCGGATATGGATGGTAGAAATAAGTGGTAGGAGAGAAGAGAGGGACAAGATCCATTGGATAAGGTGAGGGATATGACAGGCACAGAGCTGTGATGTCGTCACCCCTTGACCATATATATTTACTCTATTTCGTAATCCAGATTCTGTGGACCCCACATATCTCTATTCCCTACTAATGCAATGGACAAATAAGGATGATTAAGCTAATTCATGTCTCATTATAAACTTTAATATATACTCCGCAACATATGCATGTATTCGGACAGAACACACCATCATCACCTGTGACAAGTAGCGCCTTTTTTAAACCACAATCACCTTATTACATTACATAATAATAATAGTAGCAATGTAGGTTCTGTCTTGGCACAACAAATGTTCCCTAGGTTTTTTGTTTTCACCCCTAGAAGAGCTGGTGATTGTAGGTGACTAGGTGAATCTATTATTACCTGTCTGTCACTTTCTTGTGCATTCTTGTTAAGCACAAAGGTCTCATCCACCTTACATAAAACTTATATGATACTATTTGAAAATTTTGTTAAGGGTTTCTTGAGAGACAAAGTTTCATTTCATGATCGACAGTCATCATCATACGTTCAGACAAGACTACAGGAGTATTCAATCTTCATACACCTTTGCACCTTCCACCCACATGTCCATCCTAGTAGCGTTGAATGTTTTCGATGACGCAAACAAAATCTTGTTGAATGACAAGGGAGAAAGCTACTCTTGACTCTTCAAACCCTACTAGATTCCTTCGATACACTTGGGAGAGCCCCCTCCTTTTGCATGCTATCAAATATTTCCTTTTATGGTCAAAAGATTATGAATTCCATATTATTCGGTTTAAGTAATTCAAATGGTTGTGTTTAGAAACATGTTAAATGGATGGGATTGTACTTCTTTCTTAAGCTAATAATGTATTTCTAGTCTAAATCAACATCCATTTTGTCAATACATTCATGTTTGAATAAATATAATAAATTATAACTTTTGTATCAAGTTTAAAAAGTTGCACTAAACTTAAAAAATTAAACATAATTTATATCACCTTAAGTTTCTTTTAAAATGAAATTTATTCAAACATAAATTTGCAAATGAAATGTAGCGACGATAACACATCCATTAACCATAACATGTGACTTTGGACATAACCTTTTGGACATTCAGCCAAGTACTTCAGAATTAAAAGAATTATCCTTAAGATAGAGTTCGAAATCCAAATTTAGTATGAGTAATAATTTTCTTCTCTGACAATTCAACGAATCTGAATTTTCTCTTCTTTTTTAATTTTCTCTTTTTTTCTTATGTTTTTTTGCAGATGTAAAGAAAAAAACGAAACCCGAAAAACAAAATACGAAGAAATTAAAAAATAAAGAAAAACTATATAAATGCCAGTTTATTATAATTTTCTGCCGGACTAAAAAACGTATATTGTAAGGAATGGATTCCTGAAAGATATAAAAACAATCAAGAAATGCAATGGCTGATCTATGTTTAATTCTAACATCCATTTCCTCCCCCATTCTCCCTGAATTAATCAACCACGCACGACACCATGGGAATTGAAGCTCAACCAACCTAAATTTCTGTTTGCGGGAATATCCCATAGAACGAAAAATGACGAATAATAGAGCAATGCATAAAAACTGCACACTCTAGCTTGCGGAGATTACATTGCGAGATATTAAATATGCATAAAGTTTTTTTACGGTAACTATCTTCGATTATAAAGAAACGTATGTGTGAGCACCAATTTTCGTCCGGATAAAAATCTTTCTTAATTAATTAATTTACTAAATAACTTTAGAAAATAAGAGCTTATATGGTCAAAAGAAAAGAGAAGGAGTTGTAAAAATTAAATAAGCAAGCAAATAGATAATAGACAAATAAAGCTAAAGAAAACGAACATAAACAAAATTCAGTTAGGTTAGTTGGGAGTTAGTTATAGAGTTAGTTAGGCTAGGGTTAGGAATTAACCTCTATTGGGTTAAGGAACCATGGTTAAGCTAGGGGTATAAAATGGATTTTGGAGAGGGAGGAAAGGGTTATGACATTTTGGTACCAAATTTTGAAAACTGATTCGGAAAGGTGGAGTTTGCTCTATAGGTTGAGGATTTTTGGTTTTTCTTTGGCTCGGTTTGTGATTTCAGGGGAGATTCTGGAAGCTCTCTCCCACTGCTTCCGCAGCAGAAGAGGTCCTGGGGATTTTTCTCATTGATTCCTGGAATTCGGGGAAAGAAGCTCCTCTTTCAACCATTGGTAACCTTCGGAATTCTAGGACGTCCACAGGGATTAGCTACTGGTAGCTGATTCTTGGAGTTTTTGGAACAAAGTGGTTCGAAGTCTCCTTGTTTTTTTTAACAATCTTCCAAGGGAATCTTGAAGAATTCTCTTGGATCGCTAATCGCCGGTGGGAGCGTTGGTGCTTAGCAAGAGGAGGAATAGTTTCTGGTAGCTGGTTTCCTTGATTATTTCTCGTCTCTTTTGACAAGGTCACACGAGGTTATTGTAATCTTTGTTCAGTGCTTTGAGGTTAGGCTCGCTTCTTCTGTGATTCTTTCATTCACATTCGTTACATGCTGTGTTTATGTTTTGAAAATGTTAGAATTCATCTTGAACAAGACATTAGAATGAGTGTTACTGCATATGCTAAATGAACCAGAATTCATTGATGAATGGATACAAAGTGTATGTCCTTATCTGATTGTTAGGGTCCAGTTCTTAAATTACAATTGTAAATCCTTGAATTACTGGATATGGTTGATAGGCCTGCAAAAGCAAATATAACGAGACGTTAAGAGGCAGGAAGCTTATGCCTCTCTGTTCCTTAATTGGTCTTTAGACTTAGCTCTAAGTCATTTAACGAATTTTGAAAATAAACCAGGGAGCAAGGTGAGTTTCGGGTTTTAAGTCTCACAGGAAGATGAAAGTTTAACTGTGTTGTCCAAAGTGTAGTGTGGCTGTAAGTACTGAGTGCAATTTGTTTTTGATGATTTCTGAGCAAAGAAGGGTCTCCTCACCAGGTTCTGTCATAATCGTGTCAGAGGCAGCATGGGAATTCAGGATCCTTAAACTGCATAGGAAGCAGGCCAATCTAAGACACATATAATTTTAGATAAGAAAGCCTGTTAATTAGGTTGGACACACAAGCCTGCATCTAGTCTTCAAATAGATAGTAACCTCTGGCCAAACCAGATGCAGAGAGCTAGGAGATCAGCACTTGATAGTAATCCAAACCTAGCTCTATCATAGGATGTGGGGAGAAAGCCTATGGGCAGTTTACAATTCCATTTCCCAAAACCATTATAAGAATCCATAGGCAGGGATTCAACACGTGAGGCAGCCTATACCAGGGTAATAATGGTGACAGTGGTCATGTAGTGGGGTCCGCAGTGGGTTCCCAAAGGCTTTGCTCTCAGGAAATACCTCTGGTACTATTCCCATTATGGCACCTAGCCATGAGCAGGTGATTCTTGATCATCTCAACAAAACTTGGGACTGAATATGAGCTGGTTTGAAGTTCCACATCAGGTTAAGGAGTCTTTTATCTCTTCCCATATAACTGCACCAGGGTAATATAGGCCAAGCACCTTGTTTGAATCCAAGAATGGTTAGTTTAGCATTCAGCCTGTAGATTCTCTATTAGGTTCATAGCGGTAACAGTAGCTATAGGTTAGGAACCTTATAGATAGTTTTGCAAATCACACCTTTAGCACCCTAGATTGTTGATAAATATTCTAGTTTGGCCATGTGAAACACAAAGAGCAAGGACCATTGACTCTTGATTTAGTAAAGGTTCCTCAGGCCTGATCCTGGATTGGGTAAATTCACAATGGCCTAGTATCCTATTAGCATTTTGGGCTTTGCACCATTCTAGCAGATCCTAGGCCAGGTTAGACTCAATGACAGAATTTCTTGCTCCAGGCAATCCTAGCTTACCCTTGGCGTCCTTAAGTAGATTATAGGAAAAGGTATAGAAGTTAATAAGAGTCAAAAGGATCTTAAAAGCCTTAGTTCAGTGCATTAATAATCCTAGTTCATGGTATGCCTGGGTAGCTAAGTTATTCTTAATGGCAGATCCAGATTTGTTGGGACATTTGGCTAGTGCAGAAAATAGATTATCTCTAAGCAACCACAGAAATTGGTTTACTACAACCTACCCTTGATTGACTAAATCATTGAGCAAGGTGAACATTTTCTAAATCAATGAGTACTTAGTATTGGTGTACTGATCATATAGAATATCACAGGGATACAGGTCTCGGCTAGGAGGTTATGTTAAAGGATTTAATGACATCTTCAATCGTCATCTCTAATATAACACAGAATTAGGAACCATGTATATCACAATAACTCGTTTTCTTCTGGTTAGGATTGCCACAAAGTTTTCCCTTACATAAACTAAAGCAAGCCTCAGGGCAGCAAGCTATTGAGGTTCTGACCTTAAGTTGTCCCTAGTCAATGAAGTTTCAGATCCTACACCTTTGGATTAAAGGGTCAAACCAGATCATAGGGGCACCAACAGTAAGCCACTTCTGCACCTTTGACTAGCATATAATACGAACCAACCACAAGTTAGCCATATCGTCATGACCTAAGCCCCATCCAGTGGGCTGAGGTACTGAATCTATCCTTAGTTTTTTGGTCTGATGCATCCAAAAGTTCTGGCTCCTTTGCAGTGTCTACCAACTGCCATAGGATTGTGAGTTTAAGGGCTGCTCTTGGTTAGGAAGTAAGTGGAAATCAATTGTAATAAATCCGATTTTATCCAGTTTAGCAGTTTGGACCCTATTCCCTTTTAAGTTCTAGGATTTGTTTGTACAGGTTTAGGTTTGTTCCCCTAGTTTTTTTATCCAGGTTCAGGTTTGATAATCATAAGATGTAATTCATCATCCATCCTTGGTCAAGTAAAGATTAGGTCAGCTTATAGAAGCCTAACCTTAAGGACTGAAACTGATAACCCTGAGTTGGCACATAAGCCTGAGATCAGAGGCCCAGTCCAGTCTCAGATTCCCCAAGCTGGTTTTAGTCCTGATCAGGGAAGTTAGTGGGGCAGCAAACCATGTTTTAATCTCCGTTGAGCCTTAGGTGTGTTGCACATGTTTTGTATCTAGGGAAATACAGAATAAAGCAGGGAGCAACTCATTTGTCTAAGTTTTAGGCTATGTCTGATATAGAATCTAAGAAAAACAGGAACTGATATAAGGGGAAATTCTGGCCAAGATAAAGCATAGATGCAGTAGTGATGATTGGCTTAGAGGTAGGCATGGGTGTTATCCTTGTACAAGGTCATTATACCAGTCCCTGATCCCCTGTGCAACCAGATTTGGTTTGCCAAAATTGGTACTGCAGCAAGCCCAATATGAGGCAATATAGGTGGCATCCCCTGGCTAACAAAACAGGTCACAGATCAACAATAGTCACAGGTTTGGGGCATCAGGTTTTGTTTTGAAAATCACAGAAATCTGGGTAATGGCCCTGATATTGCAGATATTGACTTGACTTTTCAGCATACACATGGCCATAAAAGGTTCAAAATTGGTAATCCAGTTCTAATCCTTTGTGACTCCTCAAATACTAGCATAGGTTCTGGTTTAGTTCTGTTTTGGAACTATAGAGACTCAAGGCTAGGGACTCAGTTTAGAAATTTTACTAGAGTTTAGTCTCATGCTGATTTCAAGACCACCCAAAGAACCTGTGGGGCTAGTTTAAAAACCTATTACATATATTTTTGAGAGAGAACAGGCCAGTAAGAGTTTCAAGACATGATCCTTAAGGATAGGTAATGACCCAAAAAGTGATACTGGTCCAATCTCATGAGACCAGTACCGGATCAACATATCACAGCAGTAACCTAAGGCCTACTAGGCTCCCCATACATTCAGTTATGACCGTGGTTGCAGTTTTATAAGAAAATACCCTAGTGGTAGGGGCTGGGAGTCTCATAACTTGGCCAAGATCACATGATTGGCTAGGAAATAGGTCAACTGCTGTAACAGACTTGGGATATAAGTGCAAGCCATGATAGCTTAGGCTAAATCAAGATCAGGCCAACTGATAGGACTTGGGTATGATAGGGTGAATTCAGTTAGGTGGTAGTCGCTGCAATAGACTAAGATTCCAATCCTGTCACATATCACGCTGTCTTTCTCTAAGCCAGGGAAGATGCATGCTAGTCCAATAGAAACCTGCATCCTATTTGCAGGTCTGCCTAAGAAGCCAATTCATACTAAAGGCTGCATCAATGACTCTGATTTGCCTTACAGCCTACTGGCTAGTAAGGGCAGACCTCAAGACCCCATGTTTCCTTGGAGTATAATTAAGCTTCACTAGGCCACATAGGTGAAATTAAGGGGTACTCTACGTGTCTGGTTGACACCAGGGCAGAATTAGGAGATCCCTGATCAGGGGTTTGAACCATATCTGGTAGGCTCGCCCTAGGAAAAATTTAAGAAATTGAAAATGAATAGTATATCTTTAGGTGGAAGACGTTGATCTAGGATAATGGTGGCACTGATTTTGGTCATTTTTAGCAGCAGCTTCAGCTCTTAAACATCTTTGAGTCAGCAGGCTTAGAATTAGTTAATAAAACTCTTGACACCCTACCAACTAGGGTCCAGCCAACTAGCATCTAAACGAAACCAACAAGCTAACATAAGGATTACGCATTCTAAGATAATGAGGACCTGATACGACATTATGCCTAGTTCTGTTTAGCTTCCACCACATGCATTTCAGATCTGGTTTGGAAGTTCTTAATAGTAAGTATGATCCTGTTCCCACTGTAAGTTTGGTTTTGAAAACATCTGTTTTTTTTTTATTTTTTTTTTCAGATTGTGCAAACGGATTCTAATACGGGCAAGTAGCATTCTCTACTGTTACGTATTTTAATTCGTGCTAATTCAAATACGGCTTACGACGATTTGGATTATGCAAGCATATCTGTTTTTCTAAAATTCTTCTGTTTCCAAAACATCTTTTTTTTTTTTTTTCAGATTGTGCAAACGGGTTCTAATACGGGCAAGTAGCATTCTCTACTGTTACGTATTTTAATTCGTGCTAATTTAAATACGGCTTACGACGATTTGGATTATGCAAGCACGTCTGTTTCCTTAAATCCTGTATTTCCTTAAGAAATGTTGTTTTAAAGTTTTTACTCTTTTTTTCTCTAAGAGATCAAGTCTCTTAACCAGAACTACGTAAGCCTTGAATTTCCCATTGCACCGGGGAATACGTAGGAGCAGGATCAAGTCCTGTCAGGCTAACCTCCATCAACCTATTTATTTTCAAATTAATTAAGGGATCAAACTATTTTCAAATAATCACAGACTCAGTTTAAGGATAATGTTCCTTGAAACATGCTTGGAACAGGCGAGTGGGGTGCCTAACACCTTCCCTACTCGTAACCGACTCCCGAACTTCGAATCTCATCCTTAAGTCAGAGTTATTTCCAAATCTTTTTCCCTTAAACAAAAATTTGGTGGCATTTTCAAACATATAGCGAGTTCGTCGTCTCGTCGAAATTACAGTTGCGGCAGTATGTACTCAAAAATACTTCACAAAATTATATAGCCCCATGACTTAGACTTACAAACTCTACCATATTTGAGAGAATAATCAAACTAGTGACATGCTGATTCATGTCACTAACGGTCAAATTCCTTTTTTCTCTTTAACCAAAAATAGGCACATACAAGATAAATTACAGACATAGGAAAAATACCTAAAGTCACAGGAAAGAGTCACACAAAAGTTACTTTAAACTAAAAGACATGATCATCATCACAAGACCTAAAGCCATTCAAAAAATATACAAGGTTAAAATATTAGTTCCCAAAAATTCCATCTTTAGGACACCCCCGGCTGTTGAAAGTTGAAACCAAGGTACACTTTTGCTTTAGAAGCAAGCAAAACAGCATCATGACCATCGTGGTTTGTGAAGAAGCGAAACAAAAAAAAGTAAAGCTACATCGTCCTGCAACGGATATTAATATCAAACTCCCCTCGTAGACAACAAAAACCGTCTAAGACAAAATAATTAAAACAAGGGCACCGCCCCATACATCGCGAATTCTCTTCACCATATTGTAAATTATATTCTAGTAAAAAGATGGATGGAAAAATTATCGAGGATTTCACCAAATTAACCAGGAATTGTATATAGCGATAAAGTAACATACTTCATAACGCATAATAGAGAAAGGTGACATTAACATTAGTACATTTGTCTGTGACAGTGTAATCTGGTAATTAAGTACCGAATATAAATTAGTAGATAAAATAGGTATCTTGATGCATCAAACAAAAGACCAGTTCATGAACATGAAGGCTAGGCAGTGATTAGAATCATCATCATTCAGGACTTTCCATGCAATAGCCTGCTCAAAGGACACTGGCCTATTCATGCTCGATACACATATCCCCGCCGGCAGATATGCGAATCCCTGAAAAGAAACAAGATTAGAGAACAGCAACTCAAAAGATAACAAACAAGGAGACTAAGCGAGTAAGAAAGAAATCTTAGGTTTTTAAAATATAGAAAAAAATTCCTCAAGTCTCCAAGGAGAACTAACAAAAAAAAGCAATGCGTAATTTACTTATTAGTCACCTGTTGCATTATCTTGGAGAACTCGGAGCAAAGAATCTTCCTGCCGGATTCATCAAGAACTTTATCAAGCATTATATCTTGAAGGGCAACCAAAGTAGTCTCCAGCATGTCTAGTCCAGCCTGGTTTGCAAAAGTGAACACTGGAGATGCCTGCAACAATTCTACAAGTTAATAGACTGCTCAAGGAAGAGATTAATGTTATCAACAATACTCTGACAGCTAATTGATTTTTCGGATTTTCCAATATACAGGGATATTAAAGAGCAAAGCAAGTGATTACATTTGTTTTCACAGAGCAGCACACGATTGCATCGGAATGGTGCCAAAGTTGCTTCAAGATTGGATCACCAGCTGTGGACTCAACTCTAAAAAGCTCTGTCCCGGTGTGGATCCTGAAGGAAATATTTTATATGGTCAGGACCAAACTCAAAAAAGACCTGGAAATTACTCTACAGCTCAAGGTCAAATGAATGACATTCTTTCATGTCTGAACAGTTTTGATTGCAGGAACACACGAGAACTTTCTCATAGCTACCAATAATCGATTACACTGGTCACTAACAACCCAATCCACAGATAATCAGAAATTTCTAATGGCACTTGGACAAACCTTAAACGACTACTCTAATACAACGAAAACCAAACAGTTGAGAACGCTACATTCACAGTCAAAATTAACAGAAGCCACACCTGTAGCTTCTAAAGATCCATCGTGCTAAAGTGAGAGCCTCTGGCGAACCAGGAAGTGACTTAGGCCCCAGCTGGGTACTGAGCCTAGATGGAGCAATTGCCATGGCAACCCTTTGAACAGAACCCACCACACTTCGCACATACTGGCGAGCCATAGCAGCCACATTGTCCCGCAAATGGTTCTCAAAGGTAAATTGGAATGCAATAGTAAGAACCGACCTAAGGTTGTAACAATCAGTTTCACCAGCTGGACGAGCATTGCCAGATCCCACTTCAAGTGTTGATGCCAAATCCAAGGTCCTGGTTGTAGCTGGTCCATCCTGAGATGCATGACAAACAACATTTAGTAAAGCCAACACATACCATATGCCCTGGTATCTCTAACTCGGCAGCATTAGCTACCTCAAGTAACAGTCTAGAACTTGTGCAGATTAAGACATCGAAACAAGACATTATTGGCAGTCAATTGGATTGCAGTCATGCAGTGTCTATGCACTGGTTGCGGTAATACTATGATAACAGGTTTCGTGAGCCTAGTTCCAGTATAACCATACCAGTTGCACAGAATGTTACTTAACTGATTTAGCATCCAACGGAATGACACGAAAACCAGAAGGCAGTAAAAGAGCATCATCCGCAAATGATTCGTCAATAGGTGCAAACACAAGTTGGGCACATGCCCCAATTGCATTTTCATCAACTCCACTGCATAGCTGCCACATCAAATTCAATAACAGAACACATTAACAATCATTTGCAGAAACAAATTCAAGTTCTTCCTTGAAGACAATATACAGATAAGACTACCCCAAAATTCACACCATTTTACCTGCAATAAATACATGTCCCGTGCCAAAGCAACATCCTCGGGCGAAAATGCATGACCCTCTATCCGAACAACCTCCAGGAACTGCACAATGTGCAGTATGTTAAAAATTAGCATTCATTATTGGAATACATCATGTAAGTCATCACATAGTTAAGATTAATACCTCCTCATGCTCAATGGTATGTGCCAGAGGCAAAATAACCTGGCTGCTGGGAAAGCCACCGGGTCTTGCACAAGGAACTGCATAGGGACTAGCCTTAAGGCATGCAGCAGAGTAGGCATCAACCCCATAATCAGCCCATTCTGAACGATGCTCCCTCAAAAATCGAACAAGCAAAGCAGGAGGAACATTCTGTATACAACCATTGTAAGAGAATTGTAATGGAAATTTAGCAGATGCTTACCAAGATGGGACTTGGGAACAAAAGTAGACAATAGTACTTTGGCAGATGATTAATGTTATACTATAGTTCATGCGATTGTTATCTTCTCAAGTACCTGCAGGAGCATTGATGCCTTGGCACACAGGACTCCGCCTCCAAATGCCGGAAACACGGATGAATTATAATTGGACCCCAAAAATTTGTTTGGAGATGAATTTATGGCTATAGTCACATCTTCCACCCCGTCAGTTCCCATCAGTGACCAGCCATCATCCACGAACCCATTCACAGCATCATTAAAGCCTCTACAAGAATTGGATTTTCAATAAAATTTTTGTTATCAAATTCAAATAAGATAAGGTGATTTCGACAAGGCTTGAATTTTAGCAAAAATATGAACAATTAATCAATCAATTAAAACTTAATCACATCAATGTGACAATCCCAGGTCAATCGTCAAATGCACAATGTGTTGATTCTAGAAACCAAGTATTCTAGTGCCTTACCTGCAAAGTCTCTGACTAAATGTCCTCAAGACAGCAGGCTGGCGCCCCCCACCATACTGAATTTCTCCACTTGATTCTTGCGCTATCTGTCTTATATGTTGCAAGGCCTGCAGGGTAAATTTAAGGATCACCATTTAATTAATTTTTACAAAGCATAAAATCCATTCAACTTGCAATTAAACTTACGGCAATTGTCAATTTCTGAGCCAAGATTTTTGATGATTCATAGAGGGGCCTCAGCACTTCAGGGACACTCCAGACCTGCATGCAATAATAATGTAATGAAACTAAGGATGGAAGGCTGTCAAAATTTTAAATTACAAAAACAGATTTGAATTGTATCCGTTCCTTACATCCAAATCAATATGATCAACAATATGAATAATGGATCCACCACCCTCACATGGTCTAATTAGATAACCACTAGGAAGCATTTCAGCTCTTACGAAGGTGGAAGAAGGAGGCCCTGCGGGGCCACCAGTTGAAGAAGTCAACGATCTCTCGCATATCTGTCAGCATGATAATTTCAGTAAAGTTAAAATTGTCATAAAACACATCCAATCTAAATCTAGCATTTTCACAAGTCAAACCCTATAAGATACGGCTTCAAAATCATTAAGAACCAGTTCCAACAAGGACGAAATACACAACACGCAAGAAAAGGAAGGGATAATAATTTGTTAAAAACAAGTGACATCCGAACTAAATAGAAAACACAAAAGGCTATATTTTTCACAATACCACAAGACTTCCATCTTCCAAACTTGTAGTGTATCTTAGTGTCCAGAAGTCCCGTGCTGCTGCCAATGTTGTAGGCGCATAAGTCTGAATAAAAAAAAAATTGCATGTCAACCAATCGAACCTAGGACTTAAAGAGAAAAGAACTGAAACCGCAATCAACCGTCCCCAAACCTGCATGTACATGAGCTCTATTGTACCCCCATTCCCTGCAGGGACTATACTCAACACATCAAGACATCGGCAGTCACGGTACCACGACGGCCGATCTTTAAGAATCTCGGCAACCTGACACAAGAAGTCACACCATTAAAAAGAAACAGTTTTATAAAACGGCAAAGATGAAGATGAAACGACAGCATACCTTTGTGGGCTCTAGACTCACAAGGCCGCAGGCTCGTGCCGCGACGCCGCTGCAGTTGCGGGAAACGGCAACGATTCCAATCGAATCCGGACCAGGCTACTCAACGCAGATAAATGAATTGGTGCTACGTACAAATATAAATA
The DNA here is from genome assembly GCA_037954105.1 of Canavalia gladiata. Classification (NCBI taxonomy): domain Eukaryota; kingdom Viridiplantae; phylum Streptophyta; class Magnoliopsida; order Fabales; family Fabaceae; genus Canavalia; species Canavalia gladiata. The sequence goes on from CM075662.1 coordinate 53,193,282, forward strand.
GAAATAGAAATGTAGAATAGCGTATACCTTCATCCCAATCATCTGGACCCAGTCGACAGCAGTTCCGGTAGCCTTGGAAAGGAACTCTGCCAGGGTCTCCTCAGCTATGGCGAGAAGACTGATGCAACAAACAATGATGATATCATCATTATTGAAAAACATTGAAATGAATGGATTAGTTAGCAAGTTAGTTAGTTAGTTACCCAGCTGGGTTGTTGGTATCCCTATGGGGATGCTGAGGTGTTGGGTTTTGCTGTTGGTTCTGACCACTCATTACCACAGACTCACAGCTATTATCCGTGGTGGTAGCAGCAGAGGCCTGTAGTACATAGTGAATAAATGAACAATCACAAAATGAGAGGATGGACGGATGAAGTGAAGAGAATAGAATGAGTACTCACAGTCTGAATCTGTTGCTTCATATATCCATTCTCATAAACAAGATGAGACACCTGCTTCTGCAAACGGTCATTCTCTTCCATTAACAGTTTGTTCATCGCAGTCAGCTTCCTATTCACCGTCTGCAGTCGAGAAGCTTCCTTCCTCTGCTTCTCACGACACCTGCACATCATATTCACCTAAATTATTCCTTCTTTCACAGAAAATGAAACCAAAATAGAAGGAATGAAAAAAGCAACCTGCGATTTTGGAACCAGACTTTGATCTGTTTTGGTTCAATGTTGGAGAGAATAGGGCACTCTCTGATGAGTTGCTGCCTCCTCAATGAACTTGGCTTTGGACATTCGGCATAGACCCTCTCCAAAGCCTCAACCTGCTCAGGTGTGTACCTCACATACTTGCTGGAATCCATCTGGTTGTTGGATGAATCTTTGTGTATTGAAAGTGCCATAACAAACTAAATAACTAACTAACACTCTAAATCCCACTGAGTAACAAACTAACAAACTATATAACTAATTAACTAACTAACAAGTTTCCCTTTCCACCTTCTTCTTCACTCTTCTTGTTGTCGTTGTTACCCTCGGGCAGGCTCTCTTCTCCAAGAGAGCCTCCACTCTCCTTCATTAGATGCTCCTTACTTTTCTCTCAATATGCAAAAACGGAGGAGGTGGTGGTGGTGGTGGAGGACCTACCTGCTCTTTATCTATCTAATATCTCAATCCCCAATCTCGAGAATGAAAGAGCCGATGAAGAAAGAAAGAATGTGTTGTTGTGTGTTTTTATGTACTGTCTCTGTGTATAAATATAAATATTATATTATATTATATAGTAACATAAAATAGTAAGAATGTGGATGAGAAAAGCAAATGGATAAAAACAAACTAACAGTACCGATGGGTAATTTTAAATTTTCAATTATAATGTTTTGGGTTGTATTTATGTAGTATTAGTACTGTGTGATGCGAAAATGAAAAGCTAAAAAGGATATAAATGAGAGGACAGCACAGGAGCATAGCAGATACGGTTTTTGACGAATGAGTTTTCCTGTTATTTCTTAACTCTCTCTCTCTCTCTGCAGGAAAAAGATGTAGCAGGCAGCCACGCACCCCAACCCCAAACCCAACAGTGAGTTTTTCTCTCTCTTCATGAATCAAGAATGGTGATGATGATGTTGACATGTGATGGATTCATGAAATGTGTATGTGAATGTGTATGTGTGTAGCATGGATTATGTATGGATGGATAAGAGAGAGAGAGAATAGGTACGTAACTAAGGAGGAGAGTGAAGAGTGAAGTTGGATGGACAAAAGAGAGGGACAAATATTTGATATGCCATTTGATTGGTGGGTGAAAATGTTAGCAGAATCCCATAAATTTGGCTTCACCTTCATTTTCTTTTCTATCCTTTTTCTTATCAACAACATCATCCCAAGATTATAAACTACTTAATTTATTGTTACTCCTACCGTCATCCACCTTTACTTCCAATTATTCATTTCCCTCCTCCACCTTTTCAGGATTTTTTTATTTCATAATCAGAAAATCAATTTATGTATATATATAATTTAGATTAATTAATACATATTTTTTATTTAATTATTTGAATTTATTTATTTTTAATTTTAAACTACACAAACGCTGGCTGAATAATCAATTCTCATTTTAGTATATTAAAAACTTAAATTAAATAACCATTTATAAATTATTACTATCATAATTAGTTGGATAAATTAAATTTATTTATGGAAGTTGTAAGAAAAAATCATTTTAAGATAACTTATTTATTTGAATTGTTTAAAAATATATAAAATATACCTTTTATATTAAATTACAAAAAAGAGGTATGAACATATTTGTGATAGCTGGTTTTGTATTTAAAATAATTAATTGTAAATAATAAAATAAATAAAAAATTAAAAATAATCTGATAAATTTTCATAAACTTCACTATTTTTTACTTATAATAATAATAATAATAAAATTATTTTTACAACAGAAAAATATCACTTATTTTAATAATTTTGTCAAACATATGATTTTTAAAATATTAAATTATAAGTATTTTTATCGAAAACAAACTTATTTGAATTTGTGTAAAATCATTAATAATTTTTTTCCAAAATTTTCAAACTATTGTGCTCCTAAGATTTTGAAATTAAGACTAATAGTTAAGCTGAATTAAATTCCACCAATTGATCAATGAGTTCAAAGGTTTCAAAGCCCTTTCTAGTAGTATTTAACTTGTTTGAAATGAAAATGTGTCTACCATAAAAAAATGCATATTTATAATAATAAATATATAATTACTATTTTGTTTTATATATTTTCACTTAAAAAATTAAATTTCAAAAAATTATATAATTAATCCTTTGAAAATTAATAACATAAATATTTTAGTTTTTAAATATCATGAATTATTATTTTGAAACAACATGAATTAATATCAAATGTTATACTTACAAATTTATATTATTTAAAAATAAAATTCTAAATAATTTAATTTTTAAATAAATGATCCTTAAAAATTTGATTAAGTTTATTAAATTATATAGAAATGAAAATCGAGTAACATTTTATTATACTATTTTATTTTAATATTAATATATTATTTAAAATAAAAATAGATATTTATTATTAAAGAACATATTTACAGATGTATAAATTATATAAATGTATATATATAATTATGAAAATAATATCGGATGATTTGATGATTGAATTATTTAAATTCTAATCTAAAAAAAGTTATTAAATAATATAAATTTATATGTTTAACGTCTTATACGAATGATATTGTTTCTTATTATCTTATCTGTTTTATAAATTACAATTTTATTGTTACTTTTTTCACATCTAATTATCTTTTTTACTTTTTCACGATATTATATTATATTTTTTAAAATATTATGAATTTTGTGTTCAATCTCTTTGAATATCACACTTTTTAAAATAAATAAGAGATTAAATAAAAAAAATGTGTGTGATTGTAAGGTCAAAAAAGTAAATAAAAACGACACTTAACAACAAACTTGACATGTAAAATTAACAAAAGAATTATATGAAAAAAATGGAATGACAAATTTAGAAAAGTTTTAAAATAAAAACCTTTAACACTCAAAGGTAAAAGGAACATTTCAAACCTCAATTTATTTATATACACTTTTATAATCACTGTCGCTTCTACCTTTGTTTTCCTTTGTAATTTTGATGACACGATTAGTATTCATCAATATTTTTCTAAGTAAAAAATAAATATTCCTTATCTTCACAAAATTCGCATTTTCATTAAAAAGTCTGCCTCATGTATATCACATTTACAAAAGTACATTTGTTTACTTTATTTGAGCCTGCATACATAATGTCTCGTAATATGTATATTTTTAAAATATAATCATAGCTACTTTTTTATGATGAAAAAGGTAATAAAAAAATTGACACATCAATTCTGCCACTAGCATATTGGAGAGGTCATCATTTGAATTGTATCACATACTTTCATAAGCAACGGATGTCATTAACATGTATAAGAAAACATTTTTCTTTACAATCTTTTATCTCAAATCATATTATTTTATACTTCATTCCATGAAACTTGAAAAAAGTATTCATAAGTATTCCTATGTTAGCAGGTTACATATATTATTACTAGTTTGCAAGGTAGATAAAAGGGTGGATAATATAAAAACCATTTAATTCCATGACAATTCAAAAATAAAATGAAAGTAAATAGGCATGAAGATAATTATAAGATGACAATTCCTCAAAGCTAGCCAGTTTTATTATATTTTTTGAAATTTATAGTGTCTGGAATTGTTTTCTTTCTTTTTACACGAGAAAACAGAGAAATAAGTCAAAGAACCAAACAGAGCAACACAAGCATGTCTTGATTTTGCTATATACATTTGTTACTTTTAAAAGTTTTTAAATTTGCTATAGTGCATTTATAGTTTTTGCAATAATTGCCCATGATTAAATAGTGAATCCATAAATTAACTTTGAATTAATTTTTACTATATTTGTATTATAAAACTCATTCATAATACTAAATTGAAATCACACTCATTTGATGATATAGAAATTTTTAATATTATTTTTATATTAATAATACATTATAATTTAATTGGTTTTCAGAAAGGTGTAATTGAATAAATATACTTACTTTTTGGTATTGGTTAATTAATTCTAAAGCTATGATAGTTGTTATTTCTATATTACATTCTTATATGAAACCAGATGGGTTACACGGTTTAATAGTTTTTTTTAATTAATAGTTATAATTTATTTATATGACATCAGTGATTCGACAAGTTAATTAATTCAACAAAATTCTAGTTAATTTAACATTTTAATTTTCAACGTATATTCGATTTTTCTTTCTTTCTTTCTTTCGGAAACTGAAGTATATTCGATTCAACAGCATTGAATAAAACAGCATAACGAGCATATATAAGTTTCTTGAATTAGAAGTGTAACATTAGCGGCAATTAGTTATCTTATTTTTCTAGAGAAAGTTACTTTTAAAAATTAAATTCAGACAGGTTTTAAAAAAAAATAAAAGGTTGAATTTATAAAAGAATACTATATATTTATTGTACGTTTAAACTATTTTATTTCAATGAATTTTAAATTATTTTTTAAAAAATTTACGAAAGTGAATTTTTTTTTTATCGTTTATAATTTTTTTCACATATTTTGATAAATTTTATGATAAACTTTTTAAAATTTTTCTTTTACTTGAACATTACTATAAGTTTTTGTAAGATAATTTTTTCATTAAAAATTATAAACTAAATAATAAATTTCTTAAAATAACATATTCACGAACCCACAAATGATGAATGAATGTTCGAGTTGCAGAAAAATTGACAACCCAAATATGATTAGTTGTAAAAGTGGGTTTTTAACCTAAAGGAACGTCCTTTTGTCTATTTTTTTTTTCAAACATCATACCTTATCTCAAAATTTCGAGCCATGATCAAAAATTGAATAGACACCCCCACTACGACTAATTATAACGAGGGGGAGGAAAATAAAAGACTTGAGAGAATTTAATGTAAAAGGTATTTAGTGGGTGTTTGTTCAATGCAAACCAATTAATTAAGACAAATATTTAAAAAAAAAATTCTCAAAATATTATATTAAATAATTTTTGATAAAATAATTTAAATACCTATCTATGAACCTGATATGCAAAACATTGTTAAGGTCATCATCAACCTCTGCAAAACCCACTTATTCATGAATTCAACTTAATTGGAATTCTAAATAAACTAATTTTCGCATGTAACTCACGAATGAATTGTGCTCATTAATGCATTTGAAATTGATGTTAAAATAAAATTATTCTGACAAAAATTATGATATGATTGATTTACATAGAAATAGTATTTTATATTGTTGAATATCTACCATCTAACGGTTATAAATTTATTAAGAAAAACATATTTAGTAACTTAGTGTATGTTAATATATATACATAGGAAGAAATTTTCCATACTAAGAATAGTTGGAGAAGATATTGTTATGAATTAAAATGATGGTCCAATTATGTCTATTTTAAAATGAAAAAAAAAATAGAAAGAATTCAGTCTCTTGACTTGACAAAAATAAATCAGAGTCTTGTCGCCAAAAGAAATAAATGTCCATGTTTGATTTTTTATAGTTTTAAGTTGAACAATTTGTGTCTCATTGCTAAGAATTTACTTAACCGGAAAGATTAATTGAATCGTGTTGAATAAATTATTGTCAAAGTCAGCGAAGAGCACTAAGAAATGTTAATCACATGAATTAAGACTTTGTGGTGGCTTCTGAATTGCATGCATGCACCAATATGTGACATTTATTAAGTCAACTTTGAATACTAGTACTAGCCAAGCAAAAGCCGCAAAACACCTTTTAAGTTCTAATTGATCCAGTTCACGGTCCTAGGATTGTTACTTATAATAACAATAAAAATAGTAATAATAAACTGTTTTGCTATGAATCTACATGCTAGATAAATTATGTTCCTCAATGTTATAATGACCAAGATAAGGTGATTCTTTTTATGTTTATAAAAAAACTGAAAAAAATTTGTTGTATATTTAAAAATAGGTAAAATAAGATGAAAAATAATTTAAAAAGATGTAATGTAATAGAAATATATATATAAAAAATTAAATAATATGATAATCATAATCCTAACAATTTTTAGCCCATCACCACTACCTTATTGAAGTTGTGTAGCTAAATTTGTGCAATTTGCTCTTTGATTCCACGAGTATAATCAGTTTTCTGAAATGTGTCATTGTTAAATTTTTGTTTTAACATATTTGATATTTTATTAAATAATATTAAATATAAGATTACATATTTTTAATTTTTAAAATTTGTTAGATATAATTATTATAGTGATGAATATATTATGCAACCGATTAGACATATTAAATTTATATTTTAGAGCTGATTGATCCTTTTCCATTTATATATGATATTGTCATTAAGAGACACATCTCAAATGAAAAAATAATTTTTTTATGTGAAATTAATAGAAAAAATATTAATTATTAAATTTTATTATAAATGATTAAAATTAAAAATATAAAAATATTAGTTTTTTTAAAAAGTTATACGACTTTAAAAAGAATTTTAATTTTGATAATTTATGTATAATTATATGACTAAATTTTCTCTTCTTATTTTCATATAAGAATATTTTTTTTATTTTACCAAATATATTATAGAAAGTATATCAAGTGATAATATTTGGTTATAATAAAAAATAAAAATTATAAATTTAGATCATACAATTAATGTGGATGATCAAAATTAAAAGTTAATTAGTAATTATTTAACTATTTAAAAACATCATACATTTTTAATATTAATTATTCAAAAAAGATCTAATAATTTTTATTTTTATTTTTATAATATTTATACAATGAGTGGATGAAAATAAAAAGGCAGAGATATATACTCTCCCGAAAGGGGTAGTGAAGCCACATGTAAGTATTAAATTGCTCAAACTTGGAAGAAGGGAGTCATAGATCACAAAAATAATAATAAACACTAAGAAACCTTCCGGGGTCAGGGGAGCCCAATAAATTCTTCATTTCAACAATGATATAGTTCTCATGTATACACTAAGCAGCAACATGCAAATCTTTCAAAATTAACATATACTCAAAAATATAAAAATTTACACTACAAAATGAAAAGGTTAATCACAAAATATTAATAATAAAAAATCAGATTAGCCTTTTTATTTTGTAGTTTAATTTTTTATAATTAGTTTGTGTAATAAACATTAGAACTTAATGACAAATTTGCATGCAGTAAATCACCTTAGCTAACTAGGAGGAAAGAAAGATATTGAAATTAGAAAGGAAAGAGAGAACATGATAAATATATATAATGGATGATGTGTGTGTGATAATTATAAAGAAATTTGGGTGTTGTTCTTAATTAATATGACATGGTCCTGCTAATTAAAGAGAAAAAAATTAGAAGAAAAAGTATCGATAGAACCATTAAAATGGTTATTTTCTTGTGTCTTCTTCTTTTTAAATAGGACATGTTTAAAAGGTTTTATGATCTATAAAAAAGAATGAAATAAACAAATAAAAGTATAAGGTGAATGTAAAAATTAGAATACGAAAAAATGAGAGTCGAATTCTCAGCTAGTTACCGTATCCTTCTTTAATTAACAGGTCATGAAATAATTAGGATAATTATATGCATGCACACACACACATTACATCATATTCGAGTTGGAAAGTAATCGTTATTTCACTGAAAGTTATTTTTGTAACCAGTTCAAAATGGAAATAAATAGTTTACCGATTATAGTTTTGCATGAAAATCATTATTTAGAACTATATCCTTAAATTATTTTCCCATAATTTTCAAGAGAATATACCAAACTTCTGGTGAACAATATAACATTGATGAAACTTTTTGGAAGGAAAAAAATTGTAGAATTACCTAATTATTTCATTAATTAACAACGTTTCCTAGTATACATAATACCATACACATGTCTACTTTTATTTGGACAATATGCAATGTTATAATTAATCTCAACTCCAAATTTTCGTCATCGTGAAGTCACACATATTCCATGCTTATCGTCGTGAAGTAGGCATGCAGGACAAATATATATATATATATATATATATATAGTGATTAAGAACAAGTTAATCATGAGTAATGGCTTAAAGAACACTAGTGTATCCTAGTGTAGAATCTAAATGCTTTAATTACGATTAAGTGTTCAATAAGTTTTAGGCCTGCAAGCTAGCTAGCATATTGAACCCTGAAAGCCAACTTTGTGGTTGAGATCCACCAAGCACCAACCTTCTCCCTTTTGTTAACAATTGATAGTGTTTCCCACCTCTTTCCCTTTACTCATAAGGATCCAAGAGCAAAGAGAGAGAGAAGAAAGATAATGCCTGAAAAAAGCAAAATTGACTTTTAGATATTTACAATAAGGTTGACATTTACATAAGGCTAATTCAAAGCATCCAATGATCCAAAGCTTGCAAAAAATCACTCATTTAGCTTGTATAATAGTAGCCAGTAGTGCTTGTTCCCTCTTCTTTTTAATTTCTCTCTCTCTCTCTCTCTCATTCTCTCTTAAAACATGTAAGTATATATTATATAAATAATAATTAATGGACTTATATATATATATATATATATATAATATGATGGGGACTCAAGGAGGAGTCAATGGTTGGGTAGCTATATACACAAACTCAGTTGTGTTTTTTTGTCTCCCTATGCTATGTGTTATGATAAAAGAGTCCCCTCTATGCCCATAACTTTTTCTTCTGGAAGAGGAAGAGATTTGGGACAATGAGGACCCGCTATTGGGTCAGGTCCACTGAGCTTTGTTTTCCATATTACATTGCGTGATTTTTTGTTAATAAAAAAAACAAAGAAAGGTGGAGGTCCCTTTCATTTTCTTCCAGTCCCATGCGGGGACCCAAAAGGTTTTGTTTTTTAATCCCTTGGTGGAGAGGTGATGAATTAACCTTTTTCCTTACATGCACCAAAAGAGTGTCATAGACTCACTCACAAGTCACAAGACCCCACCCACCACCTCTCTCACTCTACATTTGTGTGCATGCCTTTGCTTCCATTTTACATCTCTCTCTCTCTCTCTTGTTTTCTTTAGGGTCCTTGCATGATAAGAGGTGTAAAGTTGGATACACATATACATAAAGAAAAGAAAAGAAAATCCAGCATGATAGGATCCTCATGTGACTCAAAATCTAATGTCTTTGCACCTAATTATGGCAAGATATCATTTCTAATCCTTATCATTAGTAGTGGTATTTAAGTATATACTATGAATTTAAATTGCTAATTATACTTTACAAAAGAAAGCAAATATTCCTTTCATCAAAACTCTCCCACGGATCGATGCATATTTATGTGATCATGCATTATTAACTAGTCTTCTGCTTGGCTATCATGTATCACCACCGATTCACCATGCATGCATTAATTGATTCTGCACTACTTTAAATATCTATTTTGTAAGTCCATTAATTACCAATGTAAAGCAATTACTTCTCCTTAATTATATATATATATATATATATATATATATATATAATATGAATATTGCTTATATATATAAAAAGAAATCTATATGTTTCATGTTTTAGTATGCGTTATAAGTATAATTGGCTCACTATCATTACTTATTCTGTTCTATATCAAGAGCATCACTTGGCTGATAGTAAAAAATAACTCATCTTTTTTTTTTAAAACATAAAAATTATCGAGAAGGATTTTTTCTTGTCTAGCAAATTAAACTTCTTTTTTATAAACATGGTTAGAAATTAGATTTTATGCAACATGCTTAATAGATCTATGTCATTTACTGTCTATATTTCACTACGTAGGTTATTTAACTTAATTGTTATATAATGTACTATTTTTTTTCTGTAATTAATGTTAACGAATTAAGATTATTAGGATGATAGTTATGATTTTCTTATTTTGAAAGATAGTCATGATTTCAACTATTTTTGAGAAACTATTTGAAAAAACTTCTTAAAACAATAAAAAACAATTTTTTAAGTTCTGATTTTTAAAAAATAAAAAAATACAATAAACTTTATAAAAATTTAATTTAAAAGGTAAAAATAATTTTTTTAATAAAAAATAAACTGAAAGAAGCATAATCTTAATTTCAATTTCTCTTGCAAGTGAATGTATATATGATTTATTTATGTTTGAGGCATGCATAGCTTACTTGGAGCACGATGAGGCTTCAGTAAATGTGACTGTAATTTGAATACTTCATTTGTTATTTGTGATTGCTTTAGTTAACTTATTTAAGACGCTATTGGGATACATCAATAATGACCCCAAGTTTGACGATGGACTCTACTATGACCTATCAATACAATTAACACACAAGGAAGAAAAATCCAACAAGGAAGTGCTTTTTCTTTTGGGTGCAATTTTTTTTATATATAATTTCTTATTTTGTTAACGCTCCGTAGAAAAATCAAAATACAAATCCATCTTTGAATATAAGGTTAATTCTTGCTTGAATGTCAACTTGACCTTAATTAGCACTTCAATTGAAGTCTATTCAGATAAAAAAAAGAAAATAAAAAACCACTTTCCTTCTTCAATTTCAGATTTCTCACGTCTGGCGGGGCATCCTCAACCTAAACAAAAAGTTCTAACATAGATTTTTTTTTACTTAAATTAAAGGTCCAAATCATGCTTCTCTAGTTTGAGAAGATATCAACAAATCATCAAGATAAATGCCAATATGGATAGATATTTAGTTCATGTTAGGAAATGATTATTTATTTTTTAAAAATTCTGTCAATAAATTGAAAATATATAATTAATTATTTTTTAAATCAACTAACACACTTATATTTCTATTTTTCCTCTTTTGATAGGCATGCATAAAAAATTCCTAAAGATGGTAATAATATGCCATCTTAATTAAGGTCTACATCCTCAAGAACTACCCTAACAAATAATATTTTTTTTAATATATAGATTTATTTTTATAGTGATTCTTGTGGTGATTTTTTTTATTCTGAAAAGCTCTTGTTCAAAAAGAATCACTTTTGAATCAAAATCAAGTTTTCTAAATATTCACTATCTTTTTAAAGTATCAATAATGATCAATTAAATGAAGGATGAGTGTTTTTTTTTTTTTCATTATAAAATGAGGAAAAAGTTAACAAATTATCCTTCTTCAAGTGCTTAACATGTTTTTTTTTTAAAAAAAAATCGATAATTGTTTTAGTTTATTAAAGATTAGAGATTAATTATATTTTTTAAAAGATTTTTTATCCTTAAAAATAAATAATTGATATTTTATTCTTTAAAAAATAAGTGATCAACTATTTTAATTCCTAAAATAATAAAATCGGTCATTTTAGTCCTTATAAAATGATTAAAATCATCAAATTTTTATCTTTTAAAAATTCTAATAATTTTTATTTTAATCTTTTAATAATTAAATTAACCGTTTACTTTTTTTTTTTAAATTAAAAGATTAGTTACTCATATAAAACATAGTCGGCCTAAGGAGGAGACGACAGAATGCTTAAAGCCTAATGTGAAGGTATTATATATATATATATATATATATATATATATATATATATATATATATATATTCTAGTAAAATTTTTACATTAAATTTTAAAATATCATTGATGGTTAATATTTTTATAAAAATAATTTAAAAAATAATAATTATTAAATTATAGTTAGTGATTAAAAGTAATATTCTTTTTCTTAAAAAAAACCTTCTTAAATTATAATGACTATTTTTTTTTAAAAAAAATAAGTTTCTTACGTTAATTAGTTTTTACAAAATAATCTTTTAATTCATCTTAAGTCTACGAATATATCGAATTGACATGATAAAATAGACCATACATTAAATAGAGAATAGGATATTCGTGGTGCAGTTTGATTTATTTTTAAATAAAAAATTATCCAAATTAAATATAAACAATGTTTGTGATTTGATTTAATTTAGTTGAAAAAATAATAAAAAAATAAAATATTTTTTTTAACGTTTTGGTTTGATTTAATTTATTTATTTTATTTTAAAAATCTAACAATAAAAATAAGTTAATAAAAAATAAAGTAATAATTTTTTTAAAATTTAAAACTAATATGAATTAAATATAAAAATAATAATATTACACTCAAATATATATTCTACATAAAAAATAATTAAAAATATAATAATTAATAATAAAAATATTAATAAAGTATATAAGTATTAAAATTACATAAATTTTATAGTATGGTTTGGTTCAGATTTTATAAAAGTGAACAACAAAATGAATGAAACCATACAAAATTTTGTAATTTTTAAAATTTTTAATTTTTTCAGTTAATCAGTTTGGATGAGATTGATCATACTCTTAAAAATTCCGCTAAGAGAAGCTTATTATTGGATGGATCCATCTTAAAAATTTTAAAATATAAACTGGAATGACTTCAAAATTTTAGCCTATTGTGTAAATCAAAGAAATCATTCATTGTTTATTATTAGGGCTAAAGTCAAATGCTATTCTGAAACTTATTGCTATTATTAATTAGTATTTTTTTTTATCTTAGGTGGGTGGGGGGGGGGATGTCATGGAAACTTCATAGTTCAATAGGCAATTAGTTTAGTTGCGGTCTAAGTCAAGTATAGGTGCAGAAAAGAACATATTCTTTCTGGCTATATTAATATTCATAATTTCCTAACTAATCAGTGGCAAATTATGGAATTTACTTGTTATACGGAACCATAAGAGGCCGTATGCTATTTGAAGAATTGAAGTTTAATGGAGAGATATAAAAAAATAATGGGTAGTGAAAGGTTTAAAAGTGTCAGAAAATTCCAACCCTTATCAATTCATATGTCTAAACAAGGTTATCAATGTAAACTTTTGGGGTTCATGGTAGTTCAAATTCTGGCCTGCAAATGATTGATAAGTTGTTGAGGTCAAAAGCATTATTACATTTCTGAATAAGATTCCCAAACATGTTTTTATGTGTACTCACTTTTGGTAATTGCTCCCAACTTTGTTTCTTGTCAATTTCCAAATTTTGTTGTACGCTAAAATTGCTGCAGAAATGTTGGTTAGTTAATTGATATCATAAAAATATTGGCATTTTTTTACAAAGGGAAAATGCTTCTGATAACATGGCAAAATCTGACCTTAGTAAAATACATGAAAGATTCCCCTTTAATTAGCTCCGAATTCATATTTGGGGGTTATATTAAAACTTTAAAGTTAACCTGAGGACCTAGCTTCATTATATAAAATTTAAGAGGGAAGGGATACATTACACACTTTAATTCTATATTAATTAGAGTGTTTTAATTTTATATGTAGAAAAAATATTGAAAATAAACACATTATAAAATTGTTTAACATAGTCATGTTAACTTTAAGCATCATTATTATTGAGATAACGAATAAACTCACATACAGAAAAGGACAAAAGACAAATAACAAGTTAGTGATTGAGAACTCTTCTTAGCCCATTATCCAAAAACTTCCGGTAAATAAAAGGTGAAAAGGGTGAAAAGAAAATCAACCAATTTTGCAGCAATAAGACAAATCCCAACAACGTTCAAAGTTTTAGCCAAAAATGATATGATTGCTTGGGTAGACTCACAGAGAATCAGATAATGAAAACAAAAGAAGCCAACAGTGGTCTTGAATTTTGACATCCCTCATTTGATTTTGAAGATATCTAATCTATTGATCGAAGGGTTCAGTGGCTGAAGAATCAAATCATTGAAAATGTTCAGCAATAATAGGGATGAATCACTTCTCTGACTTCATTTTCTTCATTATCTGCTTGCGAGTAAAATCAAATGTATAAATAACTACAATAATAAATATATAAACAATTTTGTTAACCATTATTGATGATCAAGAAATCCAAAACAAATAAAATATTTAAAGATATAACATTTAATATCATTAATATATTTTTAACGTAATTTTTAATAGATTTATTCTTTAACTATTACTCTACGATCAGCACATCAGCAACGATTAGTAAAACCTTCATATAAGAGTAAGAAAGCAATTGGAAGGTATTTAGTTTCCTATTTTTTTTACGTGTGTTTATCTGTTTATTGTACCAAAAAAATATGAATCGCTTAATATTAATAGGTTAAAATAATGATAAACATATATATATATATATATATATATATATATATAATTCTATTTTTATTTCTTTTTTTCTTTCTCATCGTATAATCTATCACACTTTCACTTCTTTTTTTTTTACTATTTTATCATTTCTTTCAATGTGTATATCCACTCACTTTTGAGTGTATATTTATAATTTTTCAATCGATTATCATCAAGTAGGTTAACTGAGCTTAGATTAGTAATAAGATAAGTGAGATGTTTAGTTAAACTCAAAGATCCAATGTGGGTTTGTTTACACATTGAAAAATATTTCTATGTTGAGAAAACAAACATATATAGCTTAAGTGTGAGTTTAGGTAAAAGTTGGTAAACTTGATCTTAGATATTATTAGTTTACAAAAATGGTTTTAGTTAAAATTAAGTTTAAGGTGAAATAATTTATATTTTAAAAATTTCATCTTAAAAGGAAAAAATTATGGTTAAATTAACATAAAAATTTATTATTTTTTAACAAATAAAAATTATCAAATGTTAGAATAGGTATTGTCAGTATAAATTTTGTTTAAAAAATTAATATGCTAATATATTTTTCAAGAATTTATATTAATAGATAATATTTATACTAATATTTGATGTGGCGTTGGTATATGTTAATATTTTATATTGATAAAGTTATTTGTGAGTATATTATATTATATTATATTATTAGTACGTATAAGTTCATAAAGGTTATATTAACAAATTAATTTTCGTTAGAAATTATATATTAGTAAAGAATAATCCAATGTAAAACCGTTAGTAAACAGAAATTTATTAGTAGTGATTTTAGTATAAGATTTTTAATTCAACATAAAAAGCAACATTTTTTATTCAACACGTTTTTAAGAGTAAAAACAACTTTATTTAATACAACCAAACATCTATTTTTTTTCTCCAAAATTATGTGTTATCCTTTAAACTTGATTACAAGACCCTGCCAAGTTTTCTTTACATTCTATAAGTTGTTATAAAAACTTTCTTTTTACTTGTTTTAACATTATTAAAAAAAGGTGAATAAAAATATCAAGATCGATTTTAAGAAAATATATGATGCAGTTACAAATTCTTGCTAGCAGTTAAGAAGAGCTTACAATACAATCATTGGCACACATGAAAAGTTTTGACCTTTTATTGAGGTAGTACTTTGATAAAGATGCTTGCTATGCTCTCCTCATATTATATTGATCAATATTCTAGCATGGGATATTTATTTGACTCAAGAAATACCTGCTATAATTCATTTCAATTTATCTCAAAGCAATAGATGGGGATATATATACATTGACAACAAAAATCTATAAATTATAAAATTTAGCTTTATTTTTGTCATTTTTATAGTTTGGGTTTTTTCCTTATAAAAAATGCCAAGCTCAAAACTGTAAGGTGGAAACAGAAAGGTACAAGTTCAACAATTGCATGCTAGAAATAAATGAAAAACTACCTAAGTAATTATGAATTCAAAATATAATGTATTTTGTAGGCTACTCAAGTTGAAAGTCTATTAATTTACTTGAGATAAATAGGACCAAAAGGTAATATTTATTTTTCATTGTAGTTTTTTTTTATCTTTTTGTTCATTCTCTCCAAATTCAAACAATGCATAAGCGAACATATAATTTTCTAATTATAGCATCGGTTCCGGTTCAAACTAGGTTTATATATATATTGATTTCGCTCGAATAAGGCAAAGGTCAAGAGAATTGCAAGTATGGACTTAAGAATAAGTAACTCATTTAATTGTACACTTACGGAGATTGACTTGCATAAGTTACTAGATAAACATGTTAAACTTGTGGATCCCTGGCTAACCCATTATTTTGGTATAAGATGAGATATTTTTTCATAAAATACAATCTTGTTTTAGTAAGATAGGATATCTACTATAAACAAACTTCTCACTCTCAATTCAGAGCATTTGCAAGTAGCATAAATAGTGAATTACCAGAACCGACAAATTCACGTATCCAAATTGGTAAATTCCTATCCAATGTTAGTTGAAACTCCTTTTTACCTTATCCTTCCAGTCGACAATATTTACAACCCATTTATATGCGGTTTGTAAGAGATATAGTAAAATGGGATAACAATAACATTTGATTTTTCGTCCATGTTTAATGGGTCAAAAAATATAACAGAATGGGACATAAGGTTAAAATAAATAATAATACACTTCAATTTCACTAAAGAAAAGAAAGAAAAAAGAATCAGATCGTTCCATTTCATTATTGTTAAGTGACTGCGAGTTCTTCCATAGGATAAAACACGTTCAACAATATTTAATTCAAAGAAATGCATGGCCATTGTAAAGTTGTACGAAAGAATCAAATTGAAGAGGGTTATTTTTATAATCAACATTTAACATTGGACGTTAGTCTCAGGTCATATAATAACTAATTCCTGTTAAGGTAATGCATCTAGGATGTCCTATACAATGTTTGTCAAATTGAGAGATTAATGTTAACCTCAAAAATCATGATCTCCACCTTCAAACTTATTTCAATGTAATTTGAGTTTAGGCAAGAGTAATTAGATGTGAATATGTCACTATGCTACTTTGGCAGCAACAAACACAACCTCTCCAACAGAGCATAAGTGAACAGAAGAACAGCAACCAGGTGCAGTATATTGTTAGTTGATCAAAGGATCAATAAAAATAACCTTTCACCAGCTACCAAAGACACTGACATAAAATAATGATAATGTCTCGTCGGATGTCCACCATAGGGTTGTTGTGGGGCATTTTAGGCAGCAAGCATGTTACTATTGTAAGAATTTGGAAGCAGGTTAGATAAGAGAACAGCAAAAAGTGCATAAAAATTCAAATTCTTAAAGTTAAGGGAGATGAAGAATTCAATCCAAAAGTATGTGGTTAAATTTCCAGAAGTGGAGCTAAAATGGCCCACTTGGACCCCAAGCCATCAATACCAATGCAAACAAATGACAAATCGATCAAGTGCTTTTTACTTTTATATCAAACTAAGAAAGTAGAGTTAAATTTAGAGAAATGTTTTCTATTTTAAGTTCTCTTAAAAAATTGGTAATAAAACAATTAATTTTTCAAAATAAAGTAGTACTTCCTCTAAGAATCATTCATTTCTTTTTGATTGGCAGATGTCAAAACTATGAAGCTTCAAATTCATTTAACTTGATTTCACTCACTACAATAATATAATTAAAATGAACTTAGTCTACCAGAAACCTCAGCTTTGCAATCCATTATTGCTTTCCAAAATTTTGTTAAAATGCCAATAGAGAAGAATTTGCTAATTTTTGTTTGAAGAATTCTAGCATCAATTTCTTTTTTCATATAATAAGGAGGGACATGGGGAAATTTTACCTCCACAGCAGAGAATGAATAGCAAAAAGCCATTTATTAAAGAATAATAAAGGAGGGGAAGTTATAACACTTGGAATCAATTTGCTTCAATGACATGGCAAAAAATGGCTACTGATACTGATGTTCCACTAAGCAAAGTTGAAATGCCAAAAGCTCTTAGGATGTCAAACTCCTAAAGTAACAAATTTTGTGATGAAGCTCACCGAAGCTTCCAAGACAGGCATTACCATAGCATGAACAGATTTAAGCAGCAGAGGTAACACATGCTGAAAATGCAGTGTTTCACCCACTTATCTAACACATTTTCTTAGTTTGCACGTGAATTTACCAAGCTTCATAAAGAATTATTATAGAAACCGAAATAGTTCTAACATAATACCGACGCAAAGAAACTTTTTAGGGTATTTGATTTAAAGATTTATTTTAATTCCCATCATTTTTTCCAGGGATCACGTTTTCTATGAATCATTTTGCAAATGTGTTTGACATGATTAAAATATTCATGAGAATGTTATGCTAAGTATGATTAAAATTTTCTCATCTTCATGCAAATTTTAAATTTTCACTTCCTCACATGAAAATGTTTTAGTTTACATTTTTTAATTTCGATTACTTCGATTTTCAATGCTGAGGCGGAAGAGAGGGGAGACATGAAAATGTTCTAACATTTTTTTCAATGCTCAGGCATCTTTACTCATTTATCTATTTTTGAATGGGCACCATGTATCTTACTGTCACATGAATTTGCATTTTATTTTCAATGTGCAAATTTTCTATTAATAAGAATTTTCACTGTTACATAAAATAGAAATTCTAACCCACTTTTAAGATTTTTCCAAAAAATAAAATAAAATAAACGAGGGACAACCAACAAACAGGACAAGAGAGACGGTCAATTAGAAGATAAAATAGGTACATGAGAAGAAGATAAGAAAATTGTTCCGACAGATAACATTTATAATTCATAAATAGAAATAGTAGACAATAATACACATAGTTGGCTTGATGTTATTTTTCGTTGAAATCCCCAGAATAGATACAGGTTCTCAGGATTAATTACAGAGGGAATAGATCTTTTAAGGTTGAAATTCACTTGAGATGATAGTGTTAAATTTTTAGTTCTATCTCTTCATACATTTTGATAGGATCCCACGTATTACATATCTACAAAGAGAGATATGGACACAAAAATTTAACATAAACAGTTCATGTAAAATTTCAACATGAGAAGATCCGTTCCCAATTCTGAATCTGCAAATCCTGTAATAGCGTATGTATATTAGTTTAATATTTATTTTCTAGCTTATTATTTGTTATTTCTTTGAGGAGGATACCAACATTTACCATCCTAGAAAATATGTTTTGATACCAGAAAAATATTCAGTTGATTTATTACCTGATAACTAGAGATAAATGTACCCATTTGAAAAAAAACCGTAAAAAACCAACCAGGAATATGAAGCTAAAGCTCAAAAACTGCAGTATTTCCCAAGGACTAAGGCTAACAGCAAGTAAAGAATAATCTAATATAAGATTTCATAGGTCAAAAGGGTTAACACTTGATGACTCATTTAAAATCTAAAGGATTGGGGCGGTAGGAGATTGTAATGACTAATTGAGGTTTAGATTTTAGACAATTTCCGATAAATTCGGCAGTACAGAGTATGAAGGTAATAGAAGGAATTAAAGCTTCAAAGACAAAACAATAGGAAACTTCATGGATAACAAGAAGGTCTTACGGTGTTTTTAGACTTAGGTGTCATGTTTGAGAGTAACTAAATAAGCAGAAGGATCCTACAGACATCCAAAAAAAGAAAATGCAAGAGGTTTCCCATAGTTATTCACAAACCTATGGACATGGTTTTTATCAAGGATTTTGCTCATGTAAAAAATAAACAGGTCTGGGCACTCGTCACCGTAGCCTACTTCACATTCAGCACCTTACTCAAAACTAGAAGCAAAAGAACTATCTGCCAGTAGAATGCAAGACATGGGCACCCGTCACCGTACTCAAAACTAGAAGCAAAAGAACTATCTGCCAATAGAATGCAAGACATGCTAGGCTTAAAAAAACAGAGAGGTGAGGAAAATAAAAGAACAAAAAAAAAAAATGCATCTTAAAAATTGCCTGTGCCAACAGAAGCAGAAATCAATACCATGATGTTGATCATCTTAAAAATGCATCTTAAATATTAGATCTCCTACACCATGATGTTATGTCAACAGAAGCAGAAATCAATATCAGAAGAAACCATAACAGAGAGACAAGGACAGAATAAAACATCACAATTGATCAACTATGTTGTCAATTAGATTATTACAGTAGTTCATTGGCTCTCCTAACATAAGCAGAACAAGAACAGTTAAACCAACTTACAATAGGGAGTCATTTCAAGCAAATAACAACTATAACTTCTTCCAAAAGGAAGAGGAGGAGAAAAAGGCACTGGACATTATAGACATGATGACAATCTTTCATTTGTTTTGTTCTTGAAGGGACTAGCACATATAGTTGGTTTAGGGATCTAAATCAGAAGCAATCAACAAATAAAATAACACAGGTCATTTTCTTATACCTCAATTGGCACATGCTACCAAGCAACTTACTTTGCATTAGACAAGCTATGTTGCATCATTATGTCATGGCTTTCATCCTACAAGAATTATAATTTGTGCTTGAGTACATCTAATGCAATAGTTATATATCCTGCATTATGTTGCTGTAATTGATGAAGTTTAATTCATGAATTTCATTGAAATACGAAATCATTGATTCCACCAAGTAAATATATCATTAAGAATTGCTCATTTCGAAAGATCACACCAAGGTTTGGCAGCAGCAATGCATGCTCGCTCTTCCACTCGCAGACTCATCAGTAAACGATTCCCTGCTTCACAAGTTCAGTAATTAGTTTAACCTTCTTTGGTGAGAGCATAGGGAGAAACGTCCTTGAAGAATCTAGAAAAGGGTAATGAGCAAATTGGGCCTTGGAGAGTGGAAGAGTGAGAGTCCATGGGCCACACTCCCACTCAGGTATGCCGTTTGTTTTTGAGAGTTGCTCTTTACAACTTTTTTTTATATATATTTTTTTATTTTTTATTAAAATAAATATTAAAATTATTTTTTATTTTTATTTTTTAAAAAAGTTTTTGAAAATAATTTTTTGGAGTGGATTGAACTTCTAAAAATACCTTTTTACAATAGATTTAATAAGTTTCAGAAAATACTTATTCAAAGAGTAATTAAGTTTATTTTAAAATTTTTTTTAATATATATTTCTAAAAAATTATTTATTGGTTATAAAAATATTTTTTCTAAATATGCCTTCATATTCCTTTTTACATCATTTTGCATGAACTTATCTATAACTCATTTCAATTTTTTTTATAGAAACATATATCTGAAAATTTATATTCTCCTTTTAGATATATTTTTTAAAATTTAATAAATACGGTATAATTTATCTTTTAAATATATATTTTTTAAAAAAAATTAAAATTTTTTAGATTTACATTTCCAAAAATTAATTATCTAAAAAAATAAATTTTATTTTCACATAAGATAGTAAAAGCAAAATAAAAGATGAAAACAACTTCATTTATTTTTCTTACAAGTGCACAAATCACAAATCACACTTACATATATAACGATTAAACCCCACTCACTCTACTGCCTCAAATTGTAGTTACTTACCTTACATTAATTTCACTTTAATTCTTAATTTTATAAAATCACAATAAAATATAAAACATAAAATTTAAAATGAATAGTTTTTATTAATTTAAAGAATCAATTTTATATTTTATAAAATTAAAAACTAAAACAATCAACATTTATAATTTTAAAGGATAAAATAGAATTCACTCCATTCTTCTTTTTAGCAACATGCATAGCATATCTGTCTTCACATATTTTAGAGAAAAAATATAAAAGGAATGCTAATAATATAGTTTTTTAACATATTATTTTACAGATATTTTTATAAGTGATTTATTTTTTAAAATTTAAAATAATTTTGAAAGAGAAATGAATTTATTGAACAAGTATTTGATATTTTTAAAAAATAAATGAATTATAATAAATATGTTGCTAAAATAATGGTTCCTTTAAAAATTAACTTAATTATATTTTTTAAAGGAAAAAAGTCATTAAATAAATATTTTAAGATTAATTTGATGAGGTATGTGAATTGTTCTATTAGTAGAATGATTGATTTTATGGAAATATACAAGAGATCAGTTAATTAGATGATAAGATATTTTAGGATCAAGATTAAACGATATTAGATGTTAAATTTAAGTAAAATAATATATTTTTATAATTTTTATTAAAGGAGAACAGTTGAATTTAAAGTTATCATATAATGGATCAATTCTAAAAAACTCACATAATTTAAAATTAATTGATAATTTAATATTTTATTTTATTTTAACGCATGATACATTATTTAAAATGTAAGTAATTGCATATTTATAAATGTTTAAATTGCATAAAATTTTTATATATAATCATCATGATAATATAATATAAATTAAGAGTTAGATTGATAAACAAAATTTAATAAAAAGCTGTTGGAGGTATTGGTTTAGTAAAGATTATAACATACTTTTTTGTCTTCTAAGTTTAGGTGAAATTTCAATTTCATCCTCTAATTTTTTTTATTTAAAATAGTCCTCCATTTTTTTTTTAATTTTAAGTTAACCTGTATGTCATAAAAACATTAAATCGGACTGAAAATTCACCAAAATCTAGATTTTTCTTTCAACAGTTGTTAAAATTGATTGAAAAAATCTACTATATATAGAACTATATATAGATTTTAATCAACATATCACAATTTTATTTGATTCCATTGATTAAAAAAGGAAATAAAGTATAATATTCAACAACCAATTTCATGAACATCTCATTTTTTTTTCCTTTTAATGATAGTTCGAATTGATTGAAAATTTTCTTTAAACTTTAAGACACAACCAATACATCCAAATTTTGTTCAATTTTATTGATTAAAATGAGAGACTAAATCCAATTTTTCTTCATAACCCACTTCACTTTGAAAATAAAATCTCCATATTTTAAAGATAACTAGCCAATTTTTTTTTTAAAAAAAACTTATTAAAATATAATAGTCACTCTAAAATTTAATAATATTTCATGGTTTATACATTGATAATTACACAGAATTAAGTCGTGATTTAAGGTTATTATGATGAAAGAATAAAGAACTAACTTGAAACAAAACTTAAACAAAATAATTTAAATAAAAAACTTGAAATGTGAAATTAAAACTTGACCTAAATCTAGAGAACTAATATATATTATATATATGAAAGAAGAAAAGGCCCAACTTGATAAATACCAACATGCTAAACATACCCGCGAACATATAAAATGTTACCCTCCTATTTTCTAGAATTACATCAGAATATTGTTATGAAGATTTCATTGATTGACCTTGGTTTTTATAAAATGAGGCATCACAACTAAAAGTATAAAGAATAGAAGCTAACTAAAAGTCTAAAATTTAATCATTATGTATTAACTAATTTTGTTAATTGTCATGTATTCTATGTTCATTCTAGAAGGGTCCGGACTTTTGTTCCATAGAATTAGGAAAAACAACCTCTTGGCCAATTAGTCACAGCCAAAAAATACCAATATCCATTATAACTCAATCTAGACAAGAAATGTGATCCTTTTTCTTTCCATCTGCTATTCTCCGAAACTTCACCAATCCTGGTTTAAACTATTTTGAACTTATCATTCTCTTCTATAACAATGAAACAAAAGTACAACAGCTAATATGTGTCTCACAAGCTAAATAAGCATGATCCAAACAAACCATCACGGCTTCAGATAATCTCTAATCCCTCCGCGGCACTGAATAATACAAAGAAAAGCTCGCACAATAAAAATCTAATCTGCAAAAGCTATAGAAAGGACAACTGGGGATAGTATTTAGTTAAACCCCTTAAATTTACATTTTACTTGCTTTGCTTTGCAACCTTCCTAACATACCTACTACACAATCTATACCTATTAACTATGGGGTTATTCAGTGCCAGAATGAATGGCGATGAGATATCTGAGGATGCTGTCAGTTGCAGATTGGTCACAATATAGATAAAAGATAGATCCCCGCAGTCTACAGCAACACCATTTCTATAGTTTTAGGATGTTCTATCTGATGGTGCAAGCTCATTTTTATCAGAACCGAGATTGGTATTGGACTGCGATTCCATGGTTGATGCAACCTCATTCTGTTGATTCTCATTTTTCTTTGAATTCAGAAACCGACCCCCACATCCTCTCGCTCTTCTTAGTGCATGCAAATGTCGAGATTCATGCAAGTATGGCTGAAATATTTGTTTATAGATTGAGTAAGTACATCCATAAAGGACGCAGGGGAGCGTGAGTCAAATAAATCCATGCAGGAAAACAAAAACAATATCAACATCAAGAAGTTAGCAGCTGCAACACAAATTCCAGGAACCTTAGTTCCTTCATTTCCCTTTTCTTAATAATTACTTTTTCTTAATCAACTTTTGGCATTCATAAAGTGAACCGTGAGAACAGATAGGGATAGTGATATACCTTCCGATTCCTGGTTGTTTTATTTTCCGATTCAGCTTTAGCACGGGACTGCCTACGTCGTAAAATACCATGATACTGTTTTGCATTCACAAACACAGGCTCCTCAACTGTATCAGTTGGCAAAGGAACGCCTGCTTGTTGAATTCCCATTAACTGAAGATGGACCTGGCACAGGATGTGTCAATGATATGAGGATCATAAAAAGAAGCCATAATGATGCAAATATCAACTTTAAAAAATTAGAATGAACCATTGGCTGTCCACCATAGGGTTGCGGGGGATAAGGTTGGGCATCATAGGGAGCAAAGATACTTCTGTAGTACGGATCTGGATATGGGTAAGCGGGCGGTGCCTTCACTTAGAAACAAAAGCAACAGAAATCAGTAAAGTGCAAACAGAGTATACATTATAAAATATGATGGAACAAAAAAACCAATAACAATGTAGCAACAAGATCAAAAATCCCGAAGGAGGGCCAGGGGGGCACAAAAGTAATACAATCGCCTGACCAAGTCTGAGCAGCCACTTCTTACTTCTTTGATATCACATCAACAAAACAACTGGCACCAGTACTTGCTCAGGCAATCATTCATTAACCTTCAATTGTCAGGTCAAAAAACTCTGGTTATTTCAAGAAATTAACCTCATCACCAAACATAACCCCTAAGGAAACTTATTTACATGGTAAAACTTCAGACAATTGCATTGTAATTCATCATTATTTGTCAGATTGGAAGTCTTTAAGTCATCCCAGGCTTTAGCCAAAGCTGTTTCTAAAATTTTATATTCCAGCATCAAGTATTCCTTTTCTATTAAAAAAAATTACTTTAGTTTGTTAAGAGTAAGAAACATGGGAAAATTCCTACCTTCACAGTTCAGAGAAGTGCTATGAGCTAACTCATTAAAAAATTAAAGGAAGAACAAACTTGGGCTAACAAATTTAATCATGACTGGATATTAGACAGAATTTAAAATTAAATTTCTTGAGTGACAAGACAAAATAACCCCTATGTATGTATATCTCTTATAACTACAAAAGGTAAGAAAAGCTTGATGACATCAACTAACTATGGCCTATACAAAACAAAACATTCCTAAGGATTTTTGAAATAATTAAATATTAAGATACCAGCTCCAATGAGAGTACTGAAGATGGTAATCACTGAAGAAGCATTTTGTTTTTTAAGACAATAAAAGCATTGACCATTCAAATGTGAAGTTCATACCATAGCATGCCCAGTTCCAAGCTGTGGAGGTGTTGCATTCTGAACATTCTGAGTACCAATACCTGCATGAGAAATTCCATTTGCAGATAAAGGCTGCATCTCTGATTCCAATTGCTGCTGCCCATTAGCTTCATTATCTAGACAACAACGTGTTAAATAACTTCAGTCCTCAGATACTACTTTTCTTCATTCTTTTGGGTCATGAAGGGGTAGAGGACTACTAGAAAAACACAAAACTTAAGATGGCATGCAAACAAGTTTGATAAAAAGAATTAATAATAACTAAAAGTCATCCTAATAATAGAGGGCCATGCAGCTGAGCAAGGGATTGTTTTTTACTCTGCACACCACAACCAGAATGGCAGAAGCATCTACTCAATTTAGAACAAAAAAGCTCCAGATTAGGTTCAGTTTGTAAGCTTTAAATTGGAGGTTACTGTATATATTTAGTGTGAAAGAAACAAAGGGGGGGGGGGTGAGTGATATTCTTTGATTTGAACTTTTATGGCTAAATCTCTCAAGTATTAAATAAAGGAGCTTTAATAATTTAATTCTTATTCTTTTTTAATTTACTTTTTTTATTCTTTGGGCATGAATTGGTGTTTTATTGGGAGGGAGAGGTATAGGCTGGTGGTTTAAGATCTCGGAGATTTGTTATTAATGCACACACTATTTTGGTAAAAAGATAATTTCCTCTGCTACAGAACAGGAGTGTGTTGCTTCAAACTCCTTCAATCTTAAACTAATGACTTTCAGTCTTTCAAAATAACTGAAGGATGGCCATTCAATAAAGCAGTCAACGAAACAAAAATAGAAAAATAAAAGAAGAGAAAGAAAAAGGAGAGAAAAGGAACAGAATTTAACTAATAATGAATTACACAACAAGAAATAGAACCTCTAAAATTGTGAACATAAAAATACTTCTCAGCACAGGTTTTATTTTGTAAAAGAATCCCAACTGATCCAGTAAATATTCTAAATCATGGGTAAACAAACTAGCTGAGAAAAAAATGAATTTGAAAATTGTTAAATATTCATATATAGAGATAGTGTTATATGTCATTAAATTTTCTCAACAACATATAAAGGGGATTCTTAGTTTCTCACAAAGTTATAACAAAAGGAGTCTATAAATTCAAACAGATAACATTGGGATTTCTAATTTTACAGCCAAAGTTATTATAGCAGTCAGGGTTAATTTTGGTACATCCTGCAATTAGTTTTTACATATGTTAGGAGTTTACAGTTTACTAACACCATTTTATTTGGCATTTTTCCAAAGAGGAAGCAGATAGACCACAAAAAATGACAATGTACCACAGACATTTCAATGTTTAGATGGATATTAATCAGATAAATTACCCCCCCCCCCGGCGCACTTCCACCCTGCACCCACCAGTGAGAGACAAAAAGCATCAAATAGACATTTATGCTTTTATTGTTTCAGGAAAATATTTATCAGCATTGAAATTTTATGCACACATTCTCATAACTCAGCACTTCACATCATAAAGTTTTATAATTGAGAATTCACATTAGATTTGTCAAGGGTGGCATTCTTATTACTCTTATAACAACAAATTAAAAACAATATGGTAGTGGATTCCGTGGATCAGAATGGTAACTGTTGCATGAACTATAAACAATAAGCTAACTATCTATAATTGAAACAAATAAGTTCCAAAGTTCAGTTTATGAATATAAAACAAGAGGTTTATGTCCTGAGATAAAGCAATATGTGGGTCTCCCCTTGTACCCTACATCCTTCTAAATAGTCTCCCACTCTGTCTTTTTGGTTTCCTCATATCTCTTTTAAAGGGGCATATTCAGTAACTTCACATTTACCAGGACCTATGCAGGATCACCTTACATTCCCAAGCCATCTTGAATGGTTTTTATTCCATCTAACCTTCATCCACTCATCAATCACAACATTCCAAAGTTTTGTGCTCTCCAACTTCTGCTTGAGATTGCAGTTCAACACCCAGATTCCAATCCACACAACATTGCAACTTTGCAAGTATAGCTGCAATTTGATGAAACCTCCATTGTAGCATGCAACTTCTAGGAAAAACCCTAGTACTAGCACAACTTATACATCTAGAATCCATATCCATGTCAAGGTGCTAATTTCTGCTGAACAAATTTTCTTACATTGATGACCACATTAGACAAGAAAACACAACAGATTTTCCTATAAATTGTTCACTATTGTGAAATGAATGTATTCCATTAATTAAAAGGAAGCTTAAAAAAATTGGAGAAAGGTTTTTTTTTAATGTAAATACCTGTGAGGTCATGAGTAGAAGTCATGATTTCCTGATTTACATGCAACACAGTGCCCAAATCTGGAAGCAGAACAAACATTATTAACAGAATTCAAGATACTGCATATACATACTACGAAGAGAAAACAGAATCTGAGGAGAAAAGAAAATGGCCAGAAGCTAGTAGCCTAAGCAATTATAGTTTCTTCAAAGGAAAAGAAAAAAGTTATCTTTTGGATATACCAAGTTAAAATGTCCAGGCAACCAGAAAATAAAACATTAGACACAAAATCTAATATCTAAGACAGAATGGAGCTCAAAGATGAGGAATAGAACCAGGCAAAAATTTAAAGATGCACGAAAAAAATGATGCTGATTAACAAAGTCACCAAGTTGCTATAATTGTTAATTAGCTCTCTAAGTAGAAGGAATAGGGATTAAAAAAAGGCAACTTCAGAAAAACAACATCAAAGAAAGGAACAAAATCCATAGGAACCATTCAGTAAACACATATTTGTATGCTAGCTTAGTATGCCCAGGTATAACAACAATGACAACAACCAAGCCTTTTCCCACAAGGTTGAGTCATCTGCATGTTACATGGATCAAATGATACCATAGTGTTTTTCTGTTAATCATGTCTCCCATTGACCTATAAACCCTTCTTAATGGTTTTGCCTATAATTTTTCGTAGTCTCCCTCCACCTATAGCGATAGGGCTCCCCTCCATCTGTTCTGCTCTTTTAACCAAGGCTTTCTACCAATCTTCTCAACACATGCCCAGATCACCTAAGGTGAGATCCTACCATTTATTTTTTCTACAATGCATGCTGCCCTGACTTTTTTTTATAACACACTCATTTCTAATCTTATCTTATCTAGTATGTCCTTTGACTAACACAACATTCTCATTTCCTGTTATATTGAGTTTATTCTCTTGTTGGCTTTTTACTGCCCCAAGACTCAATTTCATTTCCATACAACATCATAGGTCTTATAACTGAGCCGTAAAATTTCCCCTTAAGCTTGACTGGTTCCTAGATAACACTCAAGGCAACTCCTTCACTTCATCTACCCTATTCCATTTGAATCTATGGTTTACACTCCCTCTATTTTTTCCATTATTTTGTATGATGGAGCCAAGATACTTAAACCATGTAACTAGATGTAAGGCATGATGTTCAATTCTCACCTCTAAATTAAGACTGACACACCTCTTGCTAAACTTATAACCAATCATTTAAAATAGGACCTCTTGATGCAGCTAAGCGAGTATAGAGTATAGCAGGTGATTCAATTTTCATGTTTTATAGATTGAGTGGAGTAAAAGGGTCTACATAAAATAATCCATTTGCCTACAATGAAATTGTTTTAGTTGCATCTATTAACTATAGCATTAAGAATAGGATCCCTATAGCCATTAGGGACGACAGACGGATGGATCATATTGATTGGAACTCGATGGATTGATTAAAATAAAACATTAACCCATTTAAGATCTGCTAAAAGTTAATTTAATAAAAAAGAAATCACAAACAATGCAATTCAACAAAACATGTAAAGAAAAAGTTGTTGCAGTATCCCATGTTCAAAATAAAAATTGACATTATTCTTCAAATTGTGCTTTAACCTAATAAAAATTCAGTGCATAATTATCTCCTAATTTCACATCTAAATATATGAAGACCCATATTCACCATTAACCTAGTTACCAAGCTAGAAATTATAAATTTGCAAGCAAAACCAGGGACAAAATCCATACTTGGTGTTTTTCCAACGAGTCAATTCTTAACCCGATACCATCAGGCTCAAAATCAAAGATTCATAAGCATAAACAACCAATAATACAAAGAAAGAAGTTCACACTAAGCCAACAAGTACAACTTTTTGCTTTCTTCTTCTTAATTTGAGATTACCTATGTGATTCACACAAGCACGAAAGTGGAAAACCCAAAACAGATAATTGAGAAAGGGAAGAACATGAAAGACCTACCATGCAAATAAGATTAAGAAAAAAAAAAAAAAAAACCCTCCTTATTTAATTTATTTTCCAACCCAATTTTTTGTTGGGATAAGCATGAAAAGCAAGGGTTGGAAAAAGAAGCAAACTGAAGAAACAAAAGACGAACAGGAATCGAAATTGGGAATTGAAGGGTCCGGTTGAGGTGAGTTACAGAAGAATTGTTGAAAAGGGGAAGTTGGTAGGTAAATTGAATTGTTGATGTTGTTGGAAGAGGGAAAGAGTAACAGAGCGATGGTGAGAGAAGAGAAGAGAAGAGAAGAGAGAATGTTCTTACAACTCGGAACTGTGTCGTAGCTGCCACGGTGCCACCTATCCACACCACACCCACCCAAATCACGTATCCCACAAATAAAGGAAGACTTAACCTATATTTTAAATTAAATTTTCGTACATTCTTTTTTTATTAATTCTTCATTTTTTTAAATATTTTTTTATTTTAAATATTATAATTTTTATTTAATTTAAAAAATTAAATTAAAATATTGTATCTAAAATTAAATAAAATATCATGATAATATGAATATGAACCAATTAGAGGACTTTCTAATGAAGTTGAGATATAATTTAAAACAAACTACCAAAATAGTGTGAAAAAAATATTTATCAGTTTAGAATGATTTTTGCAATGTAGTAAATTATCTTCTTCTTTTTTTCATGTGTGCTTCTCTATTATAACTAAAAAAAATAACCATGTAGGATCATGTGATGACTCGTGTGTTTTTATAATACAAGAGATTTTTTTAAAGTGATGTTTCAATGTGGTAAAGTGCATGTGTTTCTCCATTGCAATGAGAGTGGAAAAATACTAACATATATGTTATTGTCCCATGCTTCAACCCCTTTCCATGTTTCAATAACTTTTTTAACAAATATTTCAACTAGTAAGTATGAAACAGTTTAGTTTCAGTTATTATAATATTTTTCAATTAATATAGAATAATTTAAATAAATATAAATTATCAACAAAAAAAACTATAAAATATATGTCAATAAAGTGCATTTTATATAAAAAAAAAGTAAAGAAAGAATGGAAGCACAAAATAAGGTTTATATTGAAAATTTGGTAGATAAATTTACGTATAAGAAGTGATTTATACAGATACAAATTGGTATTTTGAATTAGAAATTATAAATTTTTGTCCAAACAATATATGCAATACAAAATTATTTTAAATTAAGATAATAAACTAATAATTTAGATTGATAGTGAAATAATAATAATATTCTCTAATATTTTATAAATATTTCTTTTTTTTTATTGTATAATAATTCATAATTTTATATAAATTATTTCAATCATTTATTACTAAATCAGTTTCAATAGTTTAGAAACGTTTCTATATTAGAAAAAAAAATTAATTATGATATAAAACATTTATATCTTATCATATAACAACATTTTAATCCTACATTTATATTTTAATACTGTAATTTTTTATTTAAAATAATTTATTTTTCTTTTATATTAAAAAATGTAAAAAAATATTACATCTCTCATATCAATTATTTTATTAAGCATATTTTTCCTATTATAATAAAAAAATGCATAAATAAAATTATTAAAAAATTATATATTTACAATATGTAAAGATCACTTTAATTTAATAAATAATTTTTTATATTCTTTAATAATTTATTTTTAATTGTATTTTAATTTGACTAAAAATGTGAGAAAATCTAGAATTTTAAAAATTAATTTAAACTTAATAAGCTCAACCTCATATGTGTAAGATTTTTTTTTGTTATTAATTTATCTACAAGCTAATAATGTATCTATATATATAAAATTTAGATGTATTTCTGATTTCTCAGTAAATTTTAGGTATCGTACTTTAAGCAATGCAAAATATATATGTGTACAATGTCATTTATTATAGTTAATTTTTAATTAGAAAACAAAAGTTAAAATATTTATATTTTAATCTTATTTTTATCATAAACATACTTCACGATAGTTATATCTTAACTTCTTTAACATTATCCTCTCCCTCACTTGTTTTGTTCCGGCCTATTCGCTTCTTTTTATTCTATTCCACTCTGCTCTGTTTCTTTCTCTTTACAATCATTTATCTTTCCGCGGTCTTTGTCATTATCATCTTTTTCTCTCTTTAATTTTTTTTTATATCTCTTGCCTTCCATTGCATCAGAGATATGTCCAGCTGCCTACCAAGTTCGAACGGTGCAGCAAGACAATTGTATTGGAAAGATGCAAGTTTTTAGGGTAACCTATAGCTGGTCATATATACAAAAAGACTTACAGCTAGATATATACATAAAAAACCTTAAAAAACAATGATGTTCCTGAATAAGATGACAACCATATATGCTAAAGTAACAACGTCAAGCTTAACATGATAAGCAGTTACGTTGTAAATTGATTTAATAAAATAAACAAATATAAATTGAAGACTAAATTATAAATATTAAAATTTTTGTTTTTTTAATAAATATAAAAACTTTTATATTAAAATTGACTATAACAAATGACTTTGTACACATATTTATTTTCTATTGCTTAGGGTATGATATTCCAAATTTACAAAGGTACTAAAAAAAATATCTAAAACTTATGCTTATTTTTATTATAAATAATATAAAACTTTAAACTTTTTGAAATATAAATATTTTCACCACTTTATATATTGAAAAATTGTTATTTTTTAATTTTTTATTTCAGAAAATAATTTAAAACATTCCAACATGTTTTTGCCATATATGCGCAAGTCAAATTGTTAGTTGTTTGAAATTTGTGGATAAGTCAAATATTAGATTGCAACAAAAGTTTGCTAAAAATTTACTTTTAGGATAGTAGCTATTGCTATAAGATAAATTTTCATATTTTTTAAACAATGTCTACTATTCCCAAAATGAAGATAATTTGTGTCCATTTAGTTTAATAACATAGCAGTGTAGTATACAAAATTAAGACCTCGGATGGTATAAAAATATACATACCATAATTTGAACATATAACACCTCAATTAAAGGTGGGATATATGGACAAATTCAATTCATATAAATTTGCTGCACAATTGATTATTATTAAAAGGAACGGACCAAGTTAACCTGTAAAGTAAATGAATATATAAAATTATGAACTTACATTCAATTTAGTTTGTGGTTTAGTAGATTAATTCATTTAATTATTTAAATATCATATATATTAAGTTTAAACAATTTGTAGAAAGTGATAAATATCAAATTTTATATTTTTTATCTTAAATTATTATAATTTTCAATTATTTATCATTAGATTCATGTTAGTAAGTTAACTTTTATTTAATCTATAAATTAATTTATTTAAATAAAAAATAAAATTTATTATTTTTAAAAATTATAAAAATATATATATATAAAAAAAATTATCAATAATAATTTTATTTTAAAATTATTAGAATCACGCAATGAGAAATTCATTAAAAATATGTAAAAAAATATCTTAATTAGTTGAAAGCTAAGATTTCAAACTAAAAAAATTGTTAAAATATTTTAATTATGTTTATCAAAATAGTTTATTTAAGTAACTACTAACATTTTTTTAGATAGTTATCATCATTTTTTTAAAAAAAATATTAAATAAATTTTATATTATCAACTTTTAACTGAATTTTTTTATTTTTAATATATTTTATAATATAATTTTTTTTATTTTATAAGCTTAATATTATTTTATTCTTTCATAATAATAATATTAATTTTGATAAATTTATTTTATATCATCATAAAATATTATCCTTTAAATTATTATTTTAATATATATTATTTATTTTAATTATTATATTATTTTATTAAAAAATATTAAATTGTTTGATAATAAATTAAAATTATAAAAATAATTATTTTTTAAAATATTATTTTAAATTATTTATATTCAATTTTAATATATATTTTAAAAAATCATATTTATCATATTTTATTCAATTATTTAACTATATCTTTATTTATTATTTTGTATTTATCAACTAAATCAATATATAATTTATTAAATACTTTTAATTTAATTGATAATTTATTAATTTTCATTTATTAATTTTTTTGTTTTAAATTAGTTTATCGTTAGCTTTATCAAATAAACTCTAAAGTAAATGCTTTAGTTTTTATTTTTTTTAATAAAATTAAAAATTTAAATTTAATATATTGTTAAAATAATTTTTTTATATTAATAAATAATGAAAATAAGTAAGATATATATATTTTTTAAAATTATTAAAAATTAATAATTTTTAATAATAACTTATAATTATAGAATAATATATAAAATTTTGACACTAATAATACATTTAAATTATTTATAATTATAATATCCACCACAACTAAATTTTTTTTTTTTAAATTTGTTTATAATATAACTTTATGGTAGAACCGAGACAAGAACATAAATATGAATCGATCATGCATATATTAAATAAATAAATAAAATTAATTAATTATGATTGGTTATTAAGTAATTTTGCATTTTAAATTTGCTTAAAAATTAAGTAAAATTAGAAGAATTTTAAATACTTTTAAATTTAAAAATTATTTGTAATATTTACTTCATGTTTAAATAACATTCATGATTCAATCTATCCTAAAAAATTAATTAGCTTATTCTGAATATTAGATGATATTTAATTTTAAAAAACATTTGTTATTTTTATTTATAAAAATATGATTTTGTTTCATTCTATTTTTTATTTTAAAATTTGATATTAAAAAATAAAATAAAATAATTATTATTTATTATAAAAATATTAAAATTAAAAATAAAATACATTTTTGAATTAAAATTTCATCTTAAATTTTTGGTCCATCCACATTCAACTTTTTCTATTGTCCAACTTTTAAATTCGATTATTTTGTTGGTAAAATTTATTAATTTTTTTAAACTTATATTAATTTTTTATGTCATAAATTTATTAAATAATATTTAATTATATTATCTATTAGTTGTGTTTTTTTTATAAATGAAAACTTTATTCAAAACAGGTTAAACATTAAATGCCAGTAAGCCTCTCTCCCAATTATAATTTGAACAGTAATTATTCATCTAAGATTCTTATGCGAGAGTAATATCTTTTGCTAGACTCAATCAGTTAATTATTATTTAAGTAAAATTAGGTAAATTTAGTTTGTGAAAATATTTTTTATTTTTTTTACTTATAAAAATATCATACTATTTTTTATTTTTTATTTGTAAAGTTTTAAATTAAAAAAATAATTTTATTATTTTTATATATAATATATTAAAAATAGAAATTGTTTTTGCAAATTAAATGCTATATTTCTATAGATTTTAAGATCAGAATAATATTATTTTTTGATAAAATTTAACGTCATTATAACAAAAAATGATTTAATACAGAAATAAAGGATAAAAAATTTAGAAAACAAAGTTAAAATTAACCTTAAACTTAAATGATGGAAATATTAATTTTGTTAATTATGCATCTAATCTGCTTCTTATAATTAATTATCATATTATAGCATTTATTTTTTAACAAAAGGAATTAACTATAGGGGGGGAGGAAGTGAGTGACACTCCGAGGAGCCAAAGATAAAAACCTGACCTTTCCCTTTCTCCAAAAGATCATCAAATTGAACCAAACCACTGTTAGCAGGCAGTCACAATAGTTGTTGTGCCACCTTATATAAACCCATTAATAAAGTTCTTTGCTTTTGAAAACCCCTTTTCCAATCACTGTTTCTGCTTTGATTACTACTACACCTTTCTTCTCGATCTCATGATGACTCATTTGGCCGTGTCTCAGGTACATCCCCTTCACTCACTCACCTCGTTTTCTCCATGTTGTCAACTTTTTTGGCTTCCCAGAGTAAATGGGTCACCCCAAATACCATCAAAATTTCACCTTTTCTTTATTTTATTTGTTGTCTCTATTTTCTATCTGGGTTCTTAAGTGGGGAATAAAGACGTGTTTGTAGAACGTCAAAGCTAAGAAATCTATCCAAATAGGAGTTTAAAATGATTTTTTTTTTTGTTTTTTAGTTACAGTTACTGAATAAATTTTAATTTACGAATTCCATATTTTTTTTGGGGTTTTAGCAGATGGCTGTAACTGTTCCTGTTGGCAGCGATTTGTCTCTCAGAAGATCTGCGTTTAAGGTTTGGCAATTTCTGATTGGTTTTGCCTGTCTTTTGACTTTAGGAACATGGTTTTTTGCATGCTTCTTTTGGTTATGTCTTGTTAACTTATAGATCCAACTATGTAGTTATGATAGCTTTTTATGACTTATTTGATTTGGTATGGCTGGTAAAAAACCTTGAGGGATCAACTGTAGAGATTGGTGGATGTTCATGTTTCTTTCTGAATGAGTTAAGGAGAAGCTATGTTTTACTATTCATTTGATTTGGTTCACTTCTGTACCTGCAAGACTGTAATGGATTTGGAGAAATATTGAGCAAAGGGGGAAGTTGTTGTGTTTTTTTTTTTGGTCAAAAGAAGCTATTGGTATAGATAATCTTGTACTTATAATTGGTGCAGCTGGATATTTTTATATTAGAAATGTAGAGCTTTGGTATTGATGTATTTTGGTTTTCCGAGGGCTGTGGTGTTTAAATTACAATGTTTACTTATAATAATACGTATATTTCTGAGTTTTACATCTTGTTTCTATAGATGCTTGTTTGTTATTTATTATTAAATTTTCAAAATTGGAATGTCTAACAATGATACTGTAGTTGCTAGAATGAGAGATTAGGTTTACATAATTATAACTTGAAATTTAGCTTCCTGTTTATGTTATACAATTTGAATTTTTTAAAGAAAACTACACTTGATGTTGCAGGCCCCTAACTTAAACTTTCAAGATAAATCATGGGCACCGGCGTTTACCCTGGACTTAAAGGCAAACAACTCTTGTTTGAGAAATCGTTCTGTGATATGCATGTCAGTGCAACAAGCAAGCGTACCCAAAGCTGCTGCTTTGCCTTTAGAACTGGAAGATGCTAAAGAACCACCATTGAACTTATACAAGCCTAAAGGACCCTACACAGCAACAATCGTTTCTGTTGAGAGGCTTGTGGGACCAAAGGCTCCTGGGGAAACTTGCCATATTGTTATTGATCATGGTGGGAATGTTCCCTACTGGGAAGGACAGAGTTATGGTGTTATCCCACCAGTAAGTGACTTATTAGTGGCGGCCAACCAGCCATTCTATGCTTCCTCATTCTATGAGTACTGAATGCAAATCCATAATGATTGATTTTTGCCTTCAGATTCTTTGTATAAATCAATTTTGATGGAAGGACCTAATTTTAGATATTTTGGTGTTCAATTATGTTATCTGTCCTTTCCTAGAAAATTTGATATTATGAGTCATGGAAGAATTTAAGCTGATTCTGTCTCCCTCTCCCCTGCCCACATTTTATCTCAAAATTGAGCTTATTAGTTCATGTATATAGCATTTTTCCTTTGTGTGGGATCAGATGTGGGAGTTCATGCAGTTAACATTCTGAAATGATTTCACAACTTATAAATACTACTGTGTGTGGGTGGCAGGGTGAAAATCCAAAGAAACCTGGGGCTCCCCATAATGTTCGACTATATTCAATTGCTTCCACAAGGTATGGAGACTTTTTTGATGGTAAAACAGCCAGCTTGTGTGTGCGTCGTGCTGTTTATTATGATCCTGAGACAGGAAAGGAAGATCCTTCCAAGAGTGGAGTTTGTAGCAACTTCTTGTGTAACTCAAAGCCCGGAGACAAAATTCAGATCACAGGTAAGAGTTTGCTCTTTATACTCAGGAAAAGGTTAGCATGATTTATAATCTCTTTTACAACTTCTCAAAATTTGGAATCCAACAATGCCTTGGCGCACCTTGCTAAGTCGAGAATTTCTATTTTTTAATCTCTTATTTGTACATGCTGTATTGCTTGGCTGTTTCTTGTTATTCCTGTTACCGTTTGTGTGTGCTACACATCTTACCAGAAGGTGTGATGTAAGAGTTTTGCTAAGCCATGCCTCCTCAAAGTAAGACTTGAATGTGCTATGCCATCGGAACTTCTTTACTATAGGAAATAAAGCCTGTTGACTGCCATTTGTTTGCTGGTTAATCAATTGGAATTTATACTTTGAACAGTGCGCTCTGTACATGGAAGTAGCAATTTGCTTAAATGATAGATGGGATAATTGAGGGTATTTAAGAAAGTTTTCTTAATTATGTAATGAACAATCATTTGAACGTGATTTGGTGGGCTTAAATTCTTTAAACTTAGTAAGGTTTTCATGCTGCATTGTTGTGAACCAGTTTTTACAATTTAATAGCACTTAAATTTCAACATTGGTCTGTTGGTAAAATCAAACTCTTATCATATGAAGCACAGTGAAGAAAAGTAATAAACTAAATAAGTTAAAAGTATATTATAGGGTAGTTTACTAGTTAGTACTTAACTGCATATCCATAATTCAGAGTACACATTAGGGAAATTTTGGTTCAGTGTTATTGTTATGCCCTTATCAGATTTTCATCTTGTGTAGTTTCCACTTTCCATTGAATATAATGATTACTCTTCCTTTCTCCTTGAATTTTCCTCTTTCATTTTGGTTTTTCCAGCTCTCCTTATAAAAGTTGCAATTTTGTCTATGTCCTTAAGATTTTTAAATGCTGTTTTTGAGTGTTTTCTCTCAAGATACATTTTGGAGACCCCAATATCTAGGTGGTTGTGTTTGTCTATATGTGTTTGGTATCTTAAAATTTAGAATAAACCCTCAAATTTGTCTTTCAAAGTTTGGTTGTGGACGTTTTGGTCTTGAGAAGGTAAAAAGCCCAACCTAGTCCTTAAAAATCACAAAGATCGGTCATGCTTTTCCCTACTCACCAACAAAGAGGATGTATAGCAAAATGGTTATGCAAACTTACGATGATTTAACTATTCTTGGGTTTGTTTGTCAAAGATTTCACATTGTAAATGTTGGTGAACTTGCATCTTCATGTCTAGCAATTAAGTCATCCACAATTTTTTTGGCAGGCCCCTCAGGGAAGATAATGCTTTTGCCTGAGGATGACCCAAATGCTACCCATATAATGATTGCCACCGGCACCGGTGTTGCTCCATTTAGAGGCTATCTACGTCGAATGTTCATGGAATCAGTCCCTACATTCGAGTTTGGTGGACTAGCATGGCTGTTCCTTGGTGTTGCCAATACTGATAGTCTCCTCTATGATGATGAGTTCTCCAAATACCTTAAGGATCATCCAAACAACTTCCGCTACGATCGAGCCCTTAGCAGAGAGCAAAAGAACAAGAATGGGGGGAAAATGTATGTTCAGGATAAGATTGAGGAATATAGTGATGAAGTCTTTAAACTCCTGGATAATGGTGCCCACATTTATTTCTGTGGTCTAAAAGGGATGATGCCTGGGATCCAGGAAACACTGAAGAGGGTTGCTGAGCAGAGAGGAGAAAATTGGGAAGAGAAACTTTCACAACTTAAGAAGAACAAACAATGGCATGTTGAAGTCTACTGATATTCTCCACTGCATATTGCAGAGTAGTCTCCTTTGTCTGAGAACAGAAAAAAAATTGCAAACATTTTGGCTTGGTGCTTAGTAATTGTTTTAATAAATAATAATATTCATTAAGCAGCTTGAGTAACTGCACCTGTTCCGTAATACGTATTACTAAGTTGCGATGATATATTGCAGCAACATGTTTTCCATTGCTAAATTTTGAATTATTATGTCAATTAATAAGGATCATCCTCCCCTGGAATAATAGCAAGATCTAGAATAATGTGACAAGGTATAAAATTGTGCTATGCAAGATAAAGATATAGGAAGTTTGTTTCTTCATAGTGGTCTTATTTAGCTTAATATTCATATATTGATGATCTTAGGAAAAAATTGCAACGCAAAGGGATTTGTTTTCTCGAAAATGTAAAGGTGTATTCTGGAGGATAAGTATGAAATTATAAATATTTATCTCTAAATCAACTGTTAAGATTTTAATAATTTTATAATTTATCATAAATATGCATGTCTCAAATTATAGATTTAATTGTATTTTATTTTTTAAAGTGTATTCTTACACTTAAGAAGAATTAAATTCTAACGAAAAGGAGGTTTAACTTTTCAAGATACAAAAATTATTACATTTGTAATATTTTAACTCTAATTTAACAATATTAATCTTAAAACACCTGGTATATATAAAAAGAAAATTAAAGTAAGTTTGAGAAGGTAAGATAGAAAGCAAAATTTGCAACAATGAGGAAAAGACAAAGGAGAAAGCGGTGTTACTAGGAGTTCATGTATTTCCGATAGTGACAGATAGTCGCAATTTCGGAAAACACTCTTTTCGGCTAACGTTCCTAGCCACGAAAACGTTCCAGTTAACATCCATCATACGCTTAACACCTAAGCAACCTAAAAAAGAAAAATAAAAAACACTCTACACACTTTCCAGTTTCCACTACCCCTAAAACGACACCGGATCCGTCCCCTTTATTACAATATATATATATATATATATATATATATATATATATATATATATATATATATATAATATACATACCGTCACACTCATCCTCTTTAATACGTTGTGTATTATTGAGTTACATTACGCCAGTTGAAAATAGACCTAAGTTATTTAATAAAAAAAATTAATTGAAATATATTTTTTATATAAATCTTTTTACACTATCATAAATTATTATATTATTAAAAATGTTTTCTATAATAATTGTTTTAAAAATTATATCTATAAAAAATTTAATTAATTAATAATATAAATTTTTTACAATAATAAGAATGGATCAAAATTAAATTTAAAATAAACTAATAAGAAACTAAGTTAAAATTAAAGACAGTGTACATGTAGAAGAAGAGTGTCGTTGGTGGATCTTTATAATCTGTGTGTTTCTCTCTCTCTCTCTCTCTATATGATATACTAATTCTTACTATCATTTACGTAATCCACGAATCTGATGGCGTCGCTCTCGGGATTCGTCATCGCGATCGTCGTACTTCTTGCTGGAGGATCCGCCGCCAGGGATCTCCGGCCGTCGGAGCACGGTCTCGTTTTCCAGGCGTCGCCGCCGGCGAATTCCTCGGTGGAGATGAGGTCTTTTTTCAACAGCAACAAGGGCTCTTCTCCGTCCGACGCGCCACTTCAGAATGTGACGGAGTCCATGCCGCCGTCATGGTGGAGAGCCACCGGAGACGGTAGCGGCGGCGGAAGCCACTTGAGAGGAGCATTAATGATGGCGAGTTTGGTGTGTGGAATCACAGGTGGCGTTCTATTAGTGGCTTCAGCTTTGCTTTATCTTTTTAAGCACCGAAGAAGGCCCAATCAAAACGATTCGTTTCGTCCTCATAGTAGCGGTACTAATGATCATCATAACTTCCGTAACAATAATGCCAACAAACTTCAGTTAGTGCCAGCTCCGCGTAATCCCTGAATTTATTTCCCAGCTTTTTTTTCTTTAATATTCTACTTCTATGTAAAGGTGAAGGTAGTTGTCTCTAAATTGATAATTCTACCCTGTATATGTAATTGATTTATTGCCTTTTAAATTCTTTCATTGTTGAAATTGTGTTACAAATGTAGTAAGAATAAATTTATATACCTCGACTTGAACTTTTTGTTGGATTAAATATTTTTAATTCATTTACCAATTATTATAGAGTGGTTGACCTGATCCTTTGTCTACTTGGCACTGAACGTGACATGTCAAAGATTTATGATTTTTAATAAGTTTCTTCTTTTGGTTTTCCACATTCTGAGTCCAAACTGATTTTCACAGAACAGAGGAAAAAGTTCAAATGATTTGTTACCTTTGGCACCCCTTCTTGATTCCTATGAAATAACTTAGTCGTTACTAGTCTCGAACAGCTGATAGTTAAAATCATTTTTCTGAATGCAACTTAAATATTTAAATATTTTAGTCATATGTCCAAAACAATGTTGAATGTAAAGAATCTAGAGATTCATTTTTTGCTGTTCGTTGTACCGCATAATACAGTCGATGACTTTGATTGATCTAACTTACAACAGAATTTTAATTAAGTTGCACATGGCTATGCATAAAAATGTTTGGGTATGATGGTATTCATTCTGTAACATAAGAAATTATTACACATTCAAGTATACATTTACATATGTACATATTATTGATATAGGAATTTTATGTTTTAATGGAATTTTTTATCCTCGAACAAAAAACAGGTAATTTTATCTTAACCCTCTTTTAGTAATAGCTTATTACGTTATTGAATATATTTTTAAAAAGTTTATATTAGTAGTAGATTAAAATTTTTAAATCCGGTCAATAGATTAAAACTAAAATATTTTTAAAATTTATTAATATATTATTAACTACCTTTTTTAACAAAAAAATATTTATTCGTTTAAATAGATTATTTTGTATATATTTTTGACCCAAAAAAACATGCTAATCCCCTTCTAAATGTTTGAGTATTTTCAAATTTATTGGGATTCATTCCAAAATATTTGCCTTGTAATTCTAAATGTTTGAGTATTTTCAAATTTGTCGGCATTCATACCGAAAGATTTGCATTGTAATAGAAACTATACTTTATGTTATTGTAATCGATCTTTTGAAAGCTGTCTACTTAAATTTTAGAAGTCTATTATATATGACATTATTTTAGGATTCGACTTATAATTATTGCACTGATGTTATCGTATGAGAAATTGTTTTAAGAAACGGTCCTAGGTATGTAACATACACACAGTACCTACATCTATATTAACTTTAAATTTTGGAATGTTAACATGTTCATAATTGATTATCTAATAGAGTTAAATAATTAAGTTAACCATTATTTTAAATAAAAATAATTACAATAATTAATTAATTACACATTTTTTAATAAATAATAAAATATATAATCAATTATAAAATTATAAAAAATTTATAAATACGTCTATATAAAATAATAATTAACTTAATCATATACAAAATGATATATTTCTATAGTTATGTTGATAATAT
Organism: Canavalia gladiata; assembly: GCA_037954105.1. Taxonomy (NCBI): domain Eukaryota; kingdom Viridiplantae; phylum Streptophyta; class Magnoliopsida; order Fabales; family Fabaceae; genus Canavalia; species Canavalia gladiata. The sequence goes on from CM075662.1 coordinate 53,236,277, forward strand.
TTTTGCTCGATAAATAGAGAAATAGGATGGTGATCGAAAGCGAAGGAAGCATTTATTTCCCACCTAAAATTAACAAAACTACGTGTTCTTTTCTCAATTTTTACTGTGAAGAAAATTTACTGAATGTTTGGTATAATTTAACAGACATGAATTAAATAGACAAAGACCGACAGATTTATTTGTGCCTCTAGGACGATGAGCCAAAAAGTTTAAGAGAAAAATTACAGAGATTTCTTCAAGAGAATGGATAGGCTCACGGCAGATAAGTACCTATTGATCAAGAGGAATCCACTCGAGTTCAATATCTAATTCTCCAGATTCAACATTCTGGAGCTTGAGTGCCATCATTTGTTTAACCTTACCATCAACAATATTCACCGTGCTATCCTCAATAAGTGGATTGTCATCGGATTTCAACCATTTTCCTATCTGCATATCACCAAACATTCCCGCATCTCCAAATGCCATAGCAGATGTTATCAGCGACTGAAGATCAATGTCTGCCTCTCCCATTATATCATCAGCAGAAAATGTGTCATGATCATATACTTTCTGCAACATAGCAAGTTTAAAAGATTAAGTGTCATATCCTCAAACCAGAAATCAATTATCTTCTTCCCATGTACACACACAAACACATCACAGAAGGAAGGAAGGAGAGAAAAACAATACATACAAAAGGAGATGCATCCAACACACATCCGTACACCCAACCTCCAAAGAAGAAACCCATCATTGGAGGGAACAAAGTACAAACGGCTACTTACCTCCAATCTAACCAAGAGATTTGTATCAAAACTTTAATACTATGCTTATAGATAATTAATAAAGGTAAGATTTTCATTCAACGAAAGCTAGAGATGAAATGGGGAAAACAGGAGGAAAGCAATAGTGTTTTAGCAGTTTGGTGAGACATGTCATTATTTGTCTTGGTCTGTTTTTTAGAGACAATTGGATTTTTGTCAAAGATCAAAGAAAATAACAAGAAACAGGTTTGTATTATTGATAAAAAGAAAACTATACTGCAAAGAAGAATCTGCAATACCCAGAGCAAGCTCCTTACAAAAGCTACTACCTTGTTCCCACCAAAGAAAAAATCCCCCCCATTTCCCCCACTACCCACATTCTAAAAAGTGTTTGCCCATGTTCCCACTCATAACTAACCACCTTACTAATTCCTATTCTACCCCTTCTTATTCCTCTTACTATAAATCTTCCAAACCCAAGGCCCATGACTGAGTTGGACTAGTTTCACTAATTCATATTCACAGGACCTGACATTTCCGCCCCCATCACACAAAGCCTTGTCCTCAAGGCTAACATCTGGAAATTGAGTGGAAATTGTGAAGGCATCTTTCCATGTAGCATCTTCTATAGGTTGGCCTTGCCACTGAACTAACCAATAAGGCGCAGCTCCCCCCTCCCCCCCCCCCCCCTTTTTTTGTTTATACTGTATTGCAAGAATTTTCTGAGGAACTATGTTTGCTGCCACTTATAGATCAAATCTTGCCGGCAAATTATGTGCAGCCTGGTAATTTCCTACTGCTCTTATAAGTTGGGAAACATGAAAAACAGAGTGAACCTTAGAGTGAGGAGGAAGTTTCAACTGGTATGCCACTGGACTCACTTTCCTTGCAATCTGGTACGGTCCATAGAACCTAGCAGCTAACTTAGGATTAATTCTGTGAGAAACACTACGCTGCCGATGGGGTCTTAGTTTGAGGAAAACCCAGTCCCCAACCTCAAAACATTGAAATCGCCTCTTCCTATCAGCAAAATTTTTAATATGCTCTTGGGCACGTTGCAAGTGATATCTTAGTTGTCCAAGAGCTTCATCCCTATCAATCAATTCCCTTTCCACTGATTCTACTTTTGTTTCTCCAAAAACATTTTGTACCATAGAGGGGGGTTTCCTTCCATACACAGCTTGAAATGGGCTAACCCCAGTAGTGGCATGAAAAGTGGTGTTATACCACCATTCTGCCCAATGCAACCAGAAACTCCAATACTTTGGTTGTTCCAAGCAAAAACAATGTAAATACGTCTCCAAGCACTTATTAACAATCTCTGTTTGTCCATCCGTTTCCGGATGATAGGAAGAGCTCATGTGTAATTTGGTGCCATGAAGCTTAAAGAGTTGACTCCAAAAATGACATAGAAATAAAGGATCTCGATCACTAATGATGGACTTGGGAATTCCATGGAGTTTAATCACTTCCTTAGTGAAAGATTCAGCTACTGTCTTTGCTGTGAATGGATGTCTTAATGGAATAAAATGCGCATACTTGGAGAGGCGGTCAACTACCACCAAAACAATGTCAAATCCTTTGGATTTAGGTAAAGCTATAGCAAAATCAAGGCTGATATCCTCCCAAATCTGCTCTGGAATCTCCAATGGCTGAAGCAAGCCTGCAGGGGATTGAGCTTGATATTTTTGTCATTGACAAGTATCACATTCCTTGACAAAATCTTGAACCCTCTTCTTCATCCCACACCAATAAAAAATTTCAGCCAACAGTCTATAAGTTCTGAAATATCTTGAATGTCCACCGGTGGGAGTAACGTTGGGATCCAAGGAGACATTGCAGGAACCACTAGCCGATTATAATAGCATAGAACGCCATGATGTAGGGCATACCCAGGCCTAGAAGATGGGTCTTGGTGCAAATCTGAAATTACCTTTTGTAAAAAAGAATCTTGTTCAATCCCTTCTTGAATTTTCCCTGAATCCACCCATTCAGGTCTAGAAATCAAAACATGCAAATCTAGCTCCTCTGTACACCTGGACAAAGCATTTGCAGCCTTGTTTTGGGGGCCAGGTTTGTACACCACTTCAAAATCATACCCTAATAATTTTGAAAGCCAACATTGTTGAGCTGGGCTTGAGATACGTTGTTGTAATAATTGTCTTAGGCTTCTTTGGTCAGAAAAAACCTTGAAATGTCTTCCCAGTAGATGGGGCCTCCAATGCTGAATGGACAAAACCAATGCCATGAGTTCTTTGTGATAAGCTGACTTGGCTAAGTTACCTTCTGAAAGTGATTTACTAAAGTAAGCTAAAGGCCTTCCTTCTTGCATGAGAACTGCTCCTAATCCCTTGCCTGCTGCATCACACTCAATAACAAACTCCTTTGAAAAATCAGGGAGCCTCAAAACAAGTGCTTCAATCATAATTCTCTTCAACTTGTCAAAAGCCTCTTGAGCATCCTCACCCCACTGGAAGCCTCCCTTCTTAGTGAGGTCTATTAAAGGTTTGGCAATCTTGCCATAATCTTTAATAAACTTTCTATAATACCCGCTCAATCCAAGAAAACCCCTAACTCCCTTTAGAAACTTTGGAATTGGCCAATCAAGCACCACCTTAACTTTCTCAGGATTCATGGCTACTCCCACTGCTGAAATTACATGGCCTAGATACTCTGCCTCCCGTCTACCAAAATGGCACTTCTTTTGGCTTGCCACCAACCCATGATCTTGTAAGCAGCCTAAAACATGTCTTAAATGTTGGAGGTGGGAGTTCCAATCAATGCTATATATTAATATATCATCAAAAAACACCAACACAAACTTCCTCAAGCAATGCCTAAACACATCATTCATCAAAGATTGAAAAGTAGCTGGTGCGTTCATCAACCCAAATGGCATTACTAAATATTCATAATGTCCATTATGGGTCCTGAAAGCTGTTTTGGGAACATCTCTTACCCGAATTTGATAATAGACTTCAAGTCTAGTTTTGAGAAATAAATTGCTCCGTGCAAAACTCCTCAATAACAGGTATTGGGTACTTGTTTGGAATTGTGGCTTTATTTAGAGCTCTATAATCGACGAACATTCTCCAAGTGAGGTCATTCTTCTTCACCAAGATCACTGGACTGGAATAAGCACTTGTGCTTGGTCTGATTTCTCCTGAATTCAATAGCTCTTGCACTTGTTTTTCTATCTCATTTTTTTGATAATAGGGGTATCTATAGGGTCAAACATTCACTGGACCTTCCCCATGTTTTAGAATGATTGCATGCTTTTTGGATCTCTTAAGGGGCAACCCTTTTTATCTTTGGAACACCTCTGAAAATTCCTGCAAAATTAGCTGCATATCCTTTTCTTGCACAGGGGTCAAAGTTTCTGCATTAAGTCCTGTTGCCTTGAGGGAACTGAATCCTAAATTTAGAAAACTGAAAAGAGAATCATTTCTCCTTCCCAACATTGGCTCACCCTTCAGTTGAATGTTCTTGCCTTCCCATTCGAATTTCATCACTTGCTGCCTCCAATTAGTGATGACCTCCCCTAATGTGGCCAACCACTGGATCCCTAAAATCAAATCTACTTCTTCCATGTTGAATACAAAAGAATCTATGCAAATTTGTAAGTCCTCTAACTCAACAATCACTCCTTTACACCTCCCTTGTACTCGTTTTCGGTTCCCATCTCCCAAACGAACTTCAATTTCTGTAGTGCTATCATACTCTAAACCCAAGGACTCTACCACCTTCAATGAAATAAAATTTTGGGAGGCCCTGCTATCTACTAAAATTACCATCAGAACTCCTCTAATTTTTCCTTTTATCTTTATGGTTTTGGGCTGAAACCCAACTCCTGTGTCCCCCATATGACTGTCAAGAGCTGAGCATTCCAGTTCTCCACTAGCAGGCTCTTCCATCTCCAAAGCTAGCACCTCCTTTTCTCCATCTTTTGATTCTTCCCCATCCATAATGATCAGCTTGAGTTGTCGTTCAGGACACTGATGCATAGGGTGAAAGTTTTGGCTACATTTAAAGCATAACCCCTTTTGTTTCCTCTCCATTAATTCACTATAGGACAAGTGACGCACTCCTTGGTCTCTCCCATTACCGGCTCGTTTTTCTCCGGCCCCACTATTGCCCATCCTTGAGCTTACAAATTTCCTTTCATCCTTCTGGAAATCTTTCTTTTATGTTCCTCCCAAATTTGGACCAACTCGTGTGGTAGGTAACTGCTCTGTTCCTGAACACGAAAACAAAGTACGAGAATAACCACCATCACCTGAATTCGAACTTCTTCGATAAGCTGGTTTATATTGCACATCCCCCAACAAGTCAGCCTCAATTGCCCTTGCTAGCTCCATCATTCTTATCTTGTTGTCAGGTTTATGAATTTGAACCTTACGTCGTATATTCGGTCGAAGACCATGCATAAAGTAGGTCATGAACTGTTGCTCTGGCGTTTTAGAGACTTGAGAAGCGAGATATTCAAATTCTTCAATGTAAGAATCAACGGTCCCATCTTGTTGTACCTCTGCCAAACTCTCAAAAGGATTCCCCATTAGAGCCCCTCCATACCTCCGAAATAATGCTATTTTCAGTTTTTACCATGACGACTCTAATTCATTTTCTACCCATAAATAGAACCAATGGACCGTAGGCCCTTCCATGCAAATTTTGGCCAATCGCACCTTAATCTCTGGTCGAATTTCTTGAACTTCAAAATACGTCTCAACTCGCCTAACCCAAGCACCTAGGTCCTTGCCATCAAATCCTGGAAGTTCGATTTTCTTCCCCGCAGAGCGAAACTCCATCAACATCTGCTCACCTGCAGAATTTTTTGATGGCCGGTGGCCCAACAGAGTTCCATCATTCCAATGTTGAGAATGAGATGACTCCGGTGACACACCCGTATTCATGGACGAGCCTCTTGCGAAACGAGGTTCCATTTGTTGCATCTCCTGTGTCATTTTAGAAACCGCATTACGAGTCTACCTGCGACTTCCCTTGCGTATCAATCAGCTTTTGAACCAGCTTCTCCAAAGAGTTCAAACGACCTTCCATTGCTGGGTCATCTTCCTTTTGATGCCTTGGCATAGGACTCCCTTAATTGCTCTCCGATTACCGATCCAGCAGGTCGGACCAATTGTCAGAGATCAAAGAAAATAACAAGAAACAGGTTTGTATTATTGATAAAAAGAAAACTATACTGCAGAGAAGAATCTGCAATACCCAGAGCAAGCTCCTTACAAAGGCTACTGCCTTGTTCCCACCAAAGAAAAAATCCCCCCCATTTCCCCCATTACTCACATCCTAAAAAGTGTTTGCCCACGTTCCCACTCATAACTAACCACCTTACTAATTCCTATTCTACCCCTTCTTATTCCTCCTATTATAAATTTTCCAGACGCAAGGCCCATGACTGAGTTGGACTGGTTTCACTAATTCATATTCACAGGACCTGACAATTTTGGAGTATGTTCTAAGAATATATAAGTAATATTGTGATAGAACCTGGTATCTTTATTAGAATGAGTGGGAGAAAAACTCCCCAATTTGAAGAATAGAACACACTGCAAAATTTTAAGGTTTGCACCCCCCACCCCCCAAAAAAAATGCCAAAGAGCCCTAATTTCCTCTCACAAGATGTCCCCTCTCTCTCTTAACCTTCCCTCTTGTTTATGGGCAGCATGCTTTATATCTTTGACCAACTAACCTAACAAACAATGGGTACCTATCAATATATTATTATCCAATTACAAGATATGGGACTTGGCTCCACATTTGAAATATGGAATTTTGATGGGGGATTGACCTTGGGCTTCCCAACTATAATGTTTAGCTTTTGTGATCTGATTTTTCCAAGGTTTATATCAATTGGTACTAGAGCTTTTCACCACATCCACCATGTCTATTAGCTGCAAACGAGCAGTGCGGGTGGTTACACCAACATTATAGTATTTTCCTGGAACTAGTAAAAGGGCTAGTGTACAACTAGCACACATGAGCACCGAGGCTGCCAAGCATGATGGGATGTTAGAATCCAATTGCAGGTAATAGACTGGCGAGTCACATTGAAAATATGAGATTTAGGTGTCAAGTTTATAATTTATAAGGCCCCGGGCTCTCCAACTATAACAACTTGGTTCTTATCATATGGGCACATGACATCCATCATCCACAAGAGAGATCTTGTTAATTTAAGAATTTTGAGGGAAAGAAGAAGAAAAAACATTTGCCATTGTGTTTGCAGTAATTATATTCACTTGGAGAGCAATGCAAGAAAATTTGCCTCCTCGTCTACTCTAGCATGATTGTATTCGTGGATCCTATATAGTTTTGGGATTATTTAGGTGCTTCTTGAACACATTGAAGCATAACTTTACTGTTTTCCCCCTTCATTGCATTGCCTTCTCTCTTTCTCCCATTCCGCTAAACACAATTCCGAATTGCATCACATCTCTAGTTCAGTCTAAACTCATTAAACATGATGTAAGGCTATGCTCTAAAGGCAATATGCACATATTAAACATGTTTTTTACTACATCCAAAGGATGATGGTACACAGCCAACTTTTCTTTCTCCCCTGCATCATGCTGAACAATGCAAGACATAAAATATTGGGCAGTTTCAGGAAAAAACAGTTCATTGACTATATACAGAATTGACAAGGGAACAGAGGAATAAAAAGAGAGTGAGAATCAATGGGGAGAAAACTTTTTATTTCTATCCCTAATAGGAGACATCTCAATCACTTATTATCATAGCAAAATAACAAAGCAGGTAAATGACAAATGCCTAGACATGGATACGGTTTATATAACTTTATTCATTCTTATTATAAATTCATACTTTTGTTTTCTGCAAAGCTATTGTAAGTTATAACCAAATTACATAAGGTATTTGGAATACAACTGTATCTAATTTCCAACAGCCAGAGAGGATGCAAGAGAAGGTAACTTTGAATTAGATTAAGTTGCTTGCAATGCAAGGAACAAGTTTTACAAGGTAAAAGGTGTTGGATGTGGATCTATATAATAGGATACACAGAAGTTAGTGTTCGTTTTCCACAACATCAAATTTCAATCATACCAATTTCATTGGTCCATAGTCCTCAGGAACAGACAGCATATATTCCTCATTCCAGACTGGATTCAAGTTACTCCTCACTACAGTTGTCTGGACAGTCTGTAGGCATCAGGCAATTGCACCAAATCAATTTCAGAAACGAAATTATCACTGTTTATGATTTTTTTAACAATAAAAAGAAGACATAGAGAAACAGTTTGCCAAGATCATATAGTGACAATAAGAACAACCAACCTGTTGACCAAGGGTCAAAATAACATATGGATCACTTGACCTCATATCTCTGATAGCTAAATCTGTGCCTTTGATCACTTTCACCTTCAACATTCCAATAAATTGTACCATACCTTCCTGTTGTTACAACCAATATCAGTCACATTCCAAGGAAAATCACTCACGAGAATAACCGCATTGCCATTGCTGCCAAACTAGTAAAGTTGGATAATGCAGTACAACATGCCCCATCTCATCTAATATTAAATTATCTTTGATTAGAGGGATTTTTGTCTGGTACAACAATGATTCAATTCAGTGGAAATCTAGTTCACAATAAGATGCTTACACCAAATTTGATCCCAATATTTCTCCCTCACTCATAAAAGTAGTCAGATAATCAAAGGAACTAGCGCAGAACATAAAATTACCATTCTGGAATTACTGGTACTTTTAAAACTATCCACACAACTTTTGGAAGAACTTGATTCTAGACTACTTTTTCCAGAGACAATGCGCAAACTTGGTTTCAAAAATTCTTGAAATTCATATTTTGACCTGCAGTCAAAATAGTCACAATTTAAAAAAAAGTAGTCAATTAACTAGAGCATTCGCTGACTTGTTGAAAAGAACAGCAGAAAGTCAAGAAAATAAATGGCTATGCAAATGGGCCAAACAAATATCAGAGGGAACAACCTTCAGCATTACCTACTTCATGGTGATGAGAGCTATAAAATTTTCAAAAGGAACCCAATGATGCTAAGAACGGAAGATAAACAGTGCATTGTGACATTGTGTATATGGAAACACGTCTAACCGTATGAACTTTGAACGCTGCTCATGCCCAGCATCTGGTTCAGGTTTCGTATATCCTTCAGGAAAATAAGCTTCGTAAATTGAATTAGCAGAAGCATTTCCCCCAACTTCAATCATTGCATCTATTTCATCTTCTGACCAATCATCCAATGTCACAGACAAAACCTGAAAGTAAAAAGTAATGCTGTCAAATAAGTGAAGTCAGCATTCATTCCACTCTCAACTTGATTGACACAGCCCACCAAAAACAAACTAGGTCAAATCATAGTCATCAATCGTTTTGACATGTGAAGGCTTGTTTGGCTTACTTGCATACCAAACTTTAAAGTTACCTGTTTTAAAAATTTACCCTGAACATAACCTTAACAATCTAGGTTAGTCATGCATGTGCAAAGACAAGCTTCAACCACAATATGAAAACCAAGGCTGAAACTGAGGTGCTATTGACATGACTTACGAATTTAGTAATTTTCTCAAAATGCTCATCATACTTTTAGTATTGTATTCCTATTCAATGACTTTGGTCAGAGTAGCTAGTTTGCTCCTTTGTTTACCGGGAGTGGTAGCAGTAATGTTAAAATAGACCCATAGTAAAGAGGGTGTGCACAAGACAGATTAGAAATGGGCCTGACAATAATGGGCCCAATTGAGTTAGTTGGAGAATTTAGAAGTTAGTTACAAGGACAGGGGCATATAAGTTGTATGGGAACACAGTAGAGGAAGTCAGTTAGAGAATTCAGTGCCTCTCCAATTGCACTGAGTTAGTGGAGATCATCTTTGCATTCTGTTTTTGTGAGAGTTATCCTTGTACCTACATTGGATCCAGGGCAGATTTTTAATCTTTCTTGAATATAAATCACCTTTTGCCTCATTCCTGGTACTAGTCTGATACTAATTGAAAAGAACTTTGGGAGAACCACACCACAAAAGCTAGCTGTTAAAGTTGGAGAGCTCAAGGCTTTATAAACCCCACACTAGAATCTCATATTTCCAATGTGGGACTCAAGTCCCATACCTTGCAATTGGATCCTAACAGGAAGTTACAGATATGCCTTTGCCACTTCTCCATTATTATTGCAGGAAACTCAATCCAGCAGTTGTACAGCTCCAATTGCTTTTGAGATAAAATTCACTTACCTGGTGACTCTACTATAAAAATTGACACATGCAAGACACTAAAATGCATTTTCCTCATATTTTACGTTCAACCAAATAAAAATGCAAATTTTATATGTACAATAAAAACCAAATAACAAATTTGTCTAGTACAAGAATGGACTAAAGCACATAGCACAATACTGTTGCCAAAGGGCAACACAGCTAATAGTTTGGTATTAATAATATAGAATATATGTATACAGTCCTTCAAAAGTTAGACATGGTGAGGTAAAACTTTCATGAATAAGTTTAAAATCATAAATAGAATTGACACGAGAGATGCCTTGTGATAATTTACCTTAGACATTGTTTTTCATTGCTAATGTCTAAATGTCTTGAGCATCTAACACATCTAATTATAATTCTTGGCACAGAAAAAACATATCTTCTGAATCTTGAATCAAATAAAACATGGATCAAAACTACGAAGTATTTGATTCCACCCCCGTCCATATCACATCAATTCATTTCTTATAAAAATTCTGGAAAATGAAAAGCCAAACATATGAATTATCAATCTTTCAATTTGTTGAAGATAAAAATGAGGTTTCAAAATCAAATCTGACATGTTAGGGGAAAGAAATTCTCTGATCCATGCAAACAATGCCTTCCACAATAATGAGACAACCTCTGAATGGTTTACCTTTTTTTTTGGGATACATGTGAATGGTTTACCTTTGATATATGAGTACCAAGGCTTCTGTGCACACCACAACATTTTAAGCATATAAAAACTCCAATGTTGGCAGACCTGAAAAGCAGTCAGCAAAAATGAATTCACAGTTTAAAAGAGTGGCATTCATGGCACATTCTAAGTAGCTAGTTTCCTACAGCTTAAAGGATGTCATATTCGCAAACAGTTCAGCAGAAGAACATATAATAATGCCCATTAATATAAACCACAAACACCATGAGTGAAAATATGAAACACTTACGCCCATTTAGGATCAGGAGCCTTACAATCAGCACACAAACGATTATCACTCTGAAGCAATAAATCTTTCAATCTTCTTCTACCTGTAAAATACCTGCCAATCATTCAACTTCTCAAGAAAAACAAATGAAAATTGTTCTGCAATATCCCCCAATTATACTTCACAGACATCCTAAAGAATATGGAAGCTTCTACAGTTAAGTTCAAAAGTTTAGAGCATGTTTGGATGAAGGAATTTGGGACTAAAGGGAAGAAGAGAGGGTGAATCTTTAGTTTTAAGTATTAGTCTATTTGAATTTTTTTACTTTTAAAAACAAAAAGGAACAAAACAACCTTCCAATCATCCCCCTCACCTTTTATAAATATTTTATAACTTTCTTGAATTAAAAAATGAAAATCAACCATCCCTTCCCATTCCTTCCAAACCCCTCCATCCAAACACACCCTTGAAAGCTGAAGCCATAGAATATTCCTGGATGAAGTATGCAATTCTTAACCACATAAAGTTCCCATTCATAACCATCTAGTCAATAGCCATTTGCTGAAACCCCTTGAAAACTTACATGTACTTAAAACAGTAAACAATATCAGCAAGCTACAGGAAAAGGTAACCTAATAGGAGTATCTGTAAAATCTTCTGACCCAAGCCCTTCGAGGGTGGCAGCAAAAGAAAAGGAAAAATGTTGGATGTCATGATTTAGTTGGCATGATTATTGACGCTTGGATAGATGAGTGGTACTACCTCTTTATCTTATCAAACAATTGCCCTTGAATCTAGCTGAACTTTCCAAAATTACAGCTCCTTTTTAATTTTTTTGGCCATGTAGCATTTCTCAAAACTAAAACTCATCAGGGAGCATGGAATTTAGCAATAAGTTGTGATGAACCAGGTGAAAACTTTACAAATGCAAGTCATTACTGAAGGTCCAGAGCTAATGATTAAAACATTTTTACTGTGTACCGGACAAATCATTCGCACCTATAATCAGTCAGTAGAATGTAACTACTTCTGAGCCAACAAAAAATAATTCTCAGTTGTAAACACCTCATTAATATTTATTATCACATTAAGTACCATAAGATTACCTGATGCAGGCCTTGCAAGTTCCATTCGGTAATTATTCATTGACAGGCTTGAAGCCCACAATCATCAAGGCTCAACCTCTAGAATAGTCAAGTAAAACTACCTGTAAAAGAAGAAAAACTTGTTTAAGCTAATATTTTTTCACTGCCAAATTGTGTCAAAAACTGAAAACTCCATGAAATCCTGTAACTGCAAAACCTGTCCATTACATTTAATCTTACAACGGAATAATGGAAGATTTAGATAATCATACAATCAATAGAATAATTCCAGTGAAGAATAGTCTAATTTGAATAAAAGGAAGAAGAGAGAGACAATTACGTAATCATAACTCATTTTGAAGTCATTTGCAGACATCCAAATTGTTTTTCTCACTGGGTACATATTATATCTATATAGAGTAGCATAAAACAAATACATAATTACATGTACAAACATTGGTCCTCGTGGGTCTTAGGCAACTCCCGAAGTAGATAACAAAAACTAGATTACTGAAAACATGAACTTCCAGACACAAAACATAGGACAAAAAACGGGTATGGACCATCCTCCATTTTCATTTTGCAAGTGATATGAATCCCCCAAAGTAATTAAAGGGGAAAAAAATGAATATTGAACCCTCCCCTACCACAACATTTTCCAAATCAGGAACCAAACAGCAAATTTCAGATTTTTTTTACCTACAGCGAATTGGATAATGATGTGATCAGTGCACATAACAACCCTACGAGTATGCTCAAATTGTCAATAATTATAGATTTAAGGAAAATCTAGAGGTGTTACATTTGCATGAAAGGAATCTTATCAACAAAAAGCAACGAGGTTGAAAAGAAAAAAGAAAATTATGAGTGTGAATTTGAAATCAAAATTAGAAAGTAAAGCTTACGAGTCAGTGAATGAAGGAATCGAAATGGTGAGTTTGAAATCCACAGAACGCGAGAGATGCGAGGAGGGTGGTGATGTTTTCAATGTCCAAATCAGATTATTCAATCGCAACGACAAAATACGTTCTTTATATATTTTATGTTTTTTTAGATATAGTATTTATATTTATTTTATTCCAAAAATGTTTATAAGTTAGCTTTAAAGAATGGAATGTCTACGTCATATCTTATATTTTTATCATATTATTTATTGGGATTGAATAATTGCAATGTAGAAAAATGAAATTATATAGGATGTTCATAGTCGACAAACACAATATTGATCAAGATAAAAATAAAATAAAATTGCAAACAATTCTTACATTTATAATAAAATAGTTGGGATTTTTTAAAGATTCAAAATAATTGAATTTTAATATCTTATGCATGACAGATTCAAAAATTGAGGAAAGTAGGTAAAAATTAAATAAATTTTAGTAAATACATTAATAAAATTTTCATTATTGTTAAAATAAATTAAATTTATAAATAAAAATATCATTATTGTTAAATAATAAAAAATAAACAATATTTTTAAAGTGAAAAATAATATTTTATTTTTTAAGAATAAATTAAAAGGCAAAACTTTTAATTTATACGTAACTTAAGAATAAATATGTTATATGGCGTCTTAAAATTTAAACTATGAACTATAAATTTATAAAATTTTGATATTAACAACTAGATAAATCAAAATTGATAACGTTAAAGTAATATTATTTAAAAATAATAAAATATAAAATGCTTAATATTAGATACGCTATATAGAAGTCTTAGTTTTTAAAAAGTTAAAACTCAGATATAATATTCAAGGATTAGTAATTGAGTTAATAACTTGTAAAATTATATTATATAAAAATTTACATATATATATATATATTCCAAATTTGTGTGAAAACCAAAGTTATTAGAATTAACTTGTAGGTGATGTCAAGGTTAATTAAATGCTTATTAAAAAAATTATTATATAAAGATTTATATTATTAATTTAATTATGAAATTGATTAAAATAGACAACAAAATTATTTTGATAAATTATATTACAGATTTTTTTATTAAAATGAGTTACAAAATTATAAAGGTGTTTATTTTTATAAGTTTTTCATAAATTGTTTTAAAAAAATTTCTGTAATTTAACTAACATTAATTCGTTGGTATTTTGTTTGGATACAGGATAAAATAAAAAAAATAAAAAATATTTATTATTTAGATCAATTGAAAAGGAAGGAAAAATTTATTATAAATTATATACAAATTTTATTTATAACAATTACAAAAATTATTTTTTTATTATAATATTATTTTTATAAAAATTATTTGAATTATTTTATAATTTTATACTATATTATAAATTATTCGAAAAAACATTAAGACAACATAAAAAAGTGAACCCTTCTTCCCATTTTTGAAAATAAATTTTTATGTGAACTGCATCCTTAATAAATATATTTTATTTAATTCCATCCCAACAAACGACTTACATTAATTTCTACGTATCAAACTCTTTTTTTAAAAAAATAAAATAAAATAAAATTTTCTCCTTAATTCAATCCAACACATAAGGGCTTAGTTGCATTATGATGAAGCCCAAAATTGGAAACTTTAGCTTTAAATATCTATTTATTTATCTAATTCAACGAAGTTTGTATAGTTCTTAGAATATTAGCACTTTTTCGAAAAGGAAACTTTTTTATGGCAGCCCAACAAAGATTTTAATAAAAGAACAAAAAAAATTAAATTAAGCCACTAAAATTAGTAAAATGCTGAAATAATTTACATAAAATTTTTAAATAATTTATATAAAATCTTAAATTTAAATCTCACTATTCTCATTATTATACATCAAAAAAATAAAATTTAAAACTTCTAAAATATAAATTCTTCATCAACAAGTCTATTTGTCAAAATCTTAACCCAAATTATCCATTTCAAATCCACAAAAAAAAATTAACTTCCAAAAAAAATTAACTTCTTTTATTTTTCTCATTAATCCAATTTTATATGAATTTAAACATAAATACAACTGATATTATTATTCTTGTTGATTTAAATATTGAAGTATTTTTTGTTAGATATACTCCTTTCACATTTTTCATGACAAAAAATTGTTAAAAAAACTCATTCAACTCTGAAAATTCTTTTTAAGGATTAGATAATAACGAAACATTTTCTTACAAAATATGTTTTCAAATAAATTTTTATATAAGATCTCAAAAAAATTATGAAGTTAGATAATATTTTTAGATCCTAAATATTAAAAACAGTAAAAACAATTATTTAAAATAAAGTTAAACCTGTCTGAACTTGTTTTTATCCTTAATGATCAGTTAAACATGTTTTACGACATCAAACCACATATGAGTTAAGAAAATAAAAGTTAAGAAAATTTTATTTGATTAAGTATTGAAATCTAGTTTTAAACTTAATTCTTATCCTAACCCTGCTTTTGTTCTTGTAAATTCATCGTTACGAATTTCATATTATTTTTATACCTAAACAATTTTAATCATTTTTTCCAATTTCTCATTCGTTTAAATATCATATATATTTATATTTAATTGCGATAAACACAGTCATTTATGCTAATGTTCAAAATGAAAAAAATAGAAAAAAAAGGAAAGAACAAATCTTTTCTTATATGGATAAATAAAATTTAAAATTTTATTTTTTATTATATTATTCTTTTATTAATATAATAGTTATTTTATTTTATTTATTTTTATAATTTTAGAAAAAAAAATCTCTCCTAATCCTCTTCTATTTAAGAGAGATTAATTTTCTTATTCTATTAAAAAATAATTTATTTTCCTCTATTCCTATAGTCAAGTTAACATAAAAAAATATTTTTATTGGCCATATTGTTTTCCTTTATTTTTTCCTCCCAATTCATACCAACCAGACAAAACGTCAAAGATTTGTGGATGGTCATCTAACGAGCAAATCATTATAATTTTTCTACCAACTTAATATGATTAACGACTTGTTTAATTTACTGTTATAAAATTAATTTTATATTTTTAATACAAAATATATATTTAAATAAAGCTCTCTCTCTATATATATAATTCATATTAATTCATGGATATTAATTCATGTATATCCATTGTTTAATAATTTAAACTTAATATTTTATCAAAATTAATTTTAATTAACTTAATGAACACTGACTAGTACATCCAAAGATTTAATAAAATCACTTTTCACGTGACATTAAAACTTCTTTTTTTAATTATATGATTTCCAAAAACATATATAATAATTTTTTTATTAATGATTAAATATATTGATAATATTAAATGGTGCAATTTTTAATAAAAATGATTATTTATTAACTATTTATTATATATTGTTAAACACAATTAAAAAACCATAAAGCTATTTATGCATATTTATTAACATAAATCTTTGAAAGAATTCATTATTGATAAACACTAACTATGATTATTATTATTATTAACAACAGTAAAATATTAAATTTAACGTCTAAAATAAAAAGGGAGGGGGGGGGCTGAAGCGTTACCTATATTTATGAAAAAATCTAAATATTAAAACTTAAGTTAGAGACCATTATAAAGATCAAAATTTAGGTATTTATTAACTCTAATTTCAGTTTTAATATTTATATTTTTTTCATAAATATATGTAACAATTAAAAGAAAATGTAAACATTAACACTCAACAACAAACCAAACAAATATCTAAAAATTAAATATAATTGTAAAAACTAAAGCTTAAACTATAAAAATTATAAAAATCAAAAGACGAAAAAAAATATGTTGAGATCAAGTCTGAATTCTGACACATTGAGCAATTTTCTAAAGATATGTCTGAAAAATAGAGAAATTGCGGTGATCCAATACAGAAGTGACACATAATGATAAGCATATGATAAGATAAGAGAGCAGAGCAATGTTACAAGATAGTAACTGCAGTTTCTAAGGTGAACTAACATATGATACATTTAATTCAAAGTTTAAAAACAAGCATCAATTAGTTAGCCCCATGGCTAATTACTCCCACCCTCATATCTGCCAATGTTTGAGTCGCATGCTAACCTTCCGGCGACAGTTTCCGGTCACAATTGCCGGCCACCGCCGCAAGAGCGGGCAACAGTTGGTGGAGGAAGTGTTGTCCTTGGCCCAAGGCCTAATCCAGCTAGGAATCAAACCGGGTGATGTGGTTGCTATCTCTGCTTACAATAGGTACCTTTTGGTTCATGTGCATTTATTAGTAGTCTTATGTGTTATAAAAGCAATTCAGTTAAGGACGATTCATTCATGTTGGGGTATACTCTATGCCCTTTCTTGTTCTTGACCAATCTCAAAATTCATTTAGTCTGCTTTGTTTATTTTTTCTTTTTTATACTAATTAGCCTTATAAACACACCTCACTTCCGCTTAATGAGATATGGATTGGTCCTTGTTTCATAATTTGTAAACACATTCTATCCTCATTGAATGATAGATGGATTTTTCTTGAACAACTTTCAGTGATTGGTATCTGGAGTGGTTATTAGCCATTGCATTTGTTGGTGGAATAGCTGCTCCTCTGAATTATCGCTGGGTGAGAAAATTCACTTTGGACTAGATTGCTTAGCTTTGTATTATTTTGACTAGCTATTTTTTGTCAAGCACTCTCATCAAACCAATTTCATGCTAACGTGCAATTTCAAGCTATATTCAATTTTCCTCCTCCTCATCCATTCATTATGCACATGCATACTCTACCTCACCACACACACACTTCTTATTTACTTTAAAAATTAACATGTTTTCAGCCTTATTGTTGTTGCTATTTCATCATGAGGCCTTTCATTTCCCGCATTCTATTTCACATACTAATTGCAATGTTATGCTTTAATCAATTTTCTTCTCCTTCAGAGTTTTGAAGAGGCAAGATTAGCAATGACTGCAGTGAGGCCAGTGATGTTAGTAATTGACAAGAGCAGCTACACTTGGTACTCAAAACTCCAGCAAAATGATGTTCCATCTCTGAAGTGGCATATTTTGTTGGATTCCCCTTCCTCAGATTTTACTAAGTGGAACGGTAGGAAAATTGCAGGGTATTTAGAAACCAGTGTAAAAATTATACATGAAACCTTTTTTGGCGTGACTAATCTTTATAACTTATTGCTCTTATTGCTTTGCAGTGTTAACTCCAGAAATGCTTAACAGGCATCCAGTAAAGCTTCAACCATTTGATTACTCCTGGGCACCTGAAGGCGCTGTCATAATATGCTTTACTTCAGGTTCAAGATTCTCAGTCATTTACTCTTTTGAAGAACTCTAATTGCTTGTGCTACCAGGATTGGAATGTTTGTAGTTGCAGAGGGCAATTGCAAATGAAATCCAGATGGTTGAGAATAAATCATGTAGTTCCTAAGCTATATAAGAAAATTAGATAAGAGACCTTCCACAGAAAGCAATCATTTCTATACTATCTCAACATGAGCATACGTAATGAATGGATTGAATAAAGATATGCATGTTATTGAGACCTTCCAAAATTGTACAAGAGAGATGAGCTCGAAATACACATGGACTTCTAAAGATCTTTTATTCTACTGAAGGAGCCCCCCTTCAACACCATTGGCATGACTTTTGTAGTAATAATGTATGGGCTACTGTTTAAACATTATTCTGGGGGATTTATTTTCTAATCAAATATTTCCTCTTTTATTTCCTGAAATTATTGTGTTCATGCCTCTAGGGACTACAGGAAAGCCTAAGGGAGTCACCCTAAGCCATGGAGCTTTGATTATACAATCTCTTGCCAAGATTGCCATAGTTGGGTACAGTGAGGATGATGTATGCTATTCACTGTTACATGCAGTTTCTGTTTTTGGTTATGAGTGCTTGCCATTATATCAGAACACAAGGCTGTCAATATTGACTATTAAGATTTTACATACTTGCAAGTTACATGATAAATAAATCAAGATGAAGCAGCTGAAGGATGATTGAGTTCTCCATGTCATGCCATTTGTTCTGTAACAGGTCTATCTGCATACAGCTCCATTATGCCATATTGGTGGCTTGTCATCAGCCTTGACCCTGCTTCTTGTTGGAGGTTGCCATGTCTTGATGCCAAAGTTTGATGCGGAATCAGCTGTTGGTGCCATGGAGCAATATACCGTGACATCTTTTATCACAGTTCCTGCAATAATGGCCAGTCTGATTTCTATAATTAGGTATATTCCAGTGCCAAATAGGAACAAAAATTTGACCTTTTTTGAACAAAGATTATCAAAAAATATGTTATCTAAAAACAATTAATTTATAAAAGAAATTGTTGCTAAGTTAGCATGGCAATGTTTTAACTTACAATAAAATAAAGAGTTTAATTTTGATACATCGTTAATGTAAAAATTGTTACTCCAACCAATTAGAAATTACCTTGGGTATAGATTTTAATTAATTATTACCAATGTTAATGATTTTTATTTATATGTCAATCCACGATTAAATGACAATGTAAAAAACCTTCACATAAATTTTTTCAATTAAACTATCTTATCTGCTTAAGATAACTATCACTTCTATCACAGACTTCCTAGTTTAGAGTACTTTATTCTAAACAACATCCTAAAGTTGTCATGGTTTGTAGAGTTAATTCTTTCATAATTTTTATGTCTAATATGCAAACAGTAGTCCTGCTTAATATTGGTTTAAACTATTCTCAGTCTTGATTTGATGTTTTAATATTTCTAGGCACAAAGAGACCTGGAAAGGGGGAGAAACTGTAAATAAAATACTTAATGGGGGTGGAAGCCTCTCACTTGAGCTCATCAAGGACTCTAGCATATACTTCCACAAAGCTACACTTATTTCAGCTTATGGTAGGTCTCTCTTACCACAACGTTGGCTACAAAAGACTTCATTAACTAATTTTAGATGGTAAAAACTTGCATATGAAAGCAGATAATTTAATCTTGAAAATATAAATAAGAAAATTCGGGCAACTAGCAGAAGAAAAAGAAATAAGTAGACAATCCAAAGAGAGGGCTGATACAGAATTATGGGAGAGAAGAGAAAAGGAAGGATAAGAATTTCGAGGAAACTGCAAAGTTTTTATCCAACAATCAAGACCATTATGAGAGCAGGAATTTTACGAAGTGGAGACAGACTTCAAATAATCAGTTCAACCGTGAAGCGATCAAAAGAACCATATTGGGAGCCAAAATCAAATGATATATTTAATTTCTTATTAAAAGATTATAACAACTCACTACTTACTGAAAACCCTATTAATTAATTAGAATCTATTTGTCTAGAAACCGAAATTCCTTGCATCTATTCCAAGTACTTCAAAGCCTTCTTTTATTAAGATCTCCATTTATTATATGTAGTACTAAAAATGTAATGTGAAACATAAATCTGTTCCTGTCAATGTATTAAATATCTTTTTTCAAGATATTTCATTAAAATTAACCAAAGTTGATCACCTTCTTTCTTCAAGCTACTTTATATGGAACATAGCAAAGCCCCTGATTTATCCTTTACCTATTTAGCTGGGCTCATAGGTATTCGGAATATTAGCTCTACTGGAAAACATGACATGATGAATGAATAGCGTCTCTAAATCTCTATCTATGAAAACACTGGTTTGACTTCTTAGGCTGGAGAACAAGCTTAACAAAAGGAAATAACAACCTAACAAACAGTTAAGCCTACATTGAAGAATATGTGCTTCAGTTTTTGACCATGAGACAATAAAAAGCCTCTCATTTTTATTTTATTTTTGTATGTTTACTCAACACAATATACCAAATGACAAGAATTTACAATGTATGAAGGCCACTGAAATTTGACCTTTTTAAACTTCTCTAGGTCCTCTTGTTCCTTATGTATAATAGTCTGTTGTCTTTTCCATTTATCAAAGGGATGACAGAGACATGCTCTTCATTGACATTCCGGACACTTTATGATCCAATGCATGAAACAAATAATAGCCAGCCCCTACAAACATTTGGTCTGGCAGGATCTAATCTCATTCATCAACCACAAGGTGTTTGTGTTGGCAAGGCTGCACCTCATGTAGAATTGAAGATATGTGAAGATGCTTCTGGTCACATTGGAAGAATTCTAACTAGAGGATCACATACAATGCTCAGGTATTGGGATCAAACTCTCACAAATCCGTTAAACCTGAATAACGAAGCCTGGCTTGACACAGGTGACATTGGATCAATTGATTGTCATGGTAATTTGTGGCTCCTTGGACGAACAAACGGTCGAATCAAAAGTGGTGGAGAGAACATTTACCCTGAAGAGGTAGTAAAAGTGTCACAAACTTGTTTGCCTTAACATAAAGAACAAATTTAAACCAAAAGATTAGGCTGCTATATTATAAATTTTTATCCTCCAAAAGGGACACACGTCCAAGTAGTGTAAAACAAATAACTCATGTCATACTGGAACATTTCTACCTAGCATGTTCAAAAGTCATGTGTCTTGTGCTCGTTTGAGTGTTTGTCATTACTTGGTTAATGATATTTACAACTTCATGCAAGTGTGAATATATTGTTTGTTTGAAATAGGTTGAGGCAATTCTACTAGAACATCCAGGGATTGCAAGTGTTGTTATTGTGGGAATTCCAGATGCTCACTTGACAGAAAAGGTAGCAGCATGCATCCAACTAAGGGAAAATTGGCAATGGTCAGAGCAATGTGCTTCAAATAAAGAGTTTCACCTATCTAAAAAGAATCTCCAGCAATATTGTATAGAAAATCATTTAAGCAGGTATCTCCAAAATCTATGTTTGTTAGATTTGTAAGAGAATACTATAGAGAAGCAAGTATGGAGCAGCTGTTTAGTAATGATTTTTCCTTTCAGGTTTAAGATACCAAAAATGTTTATTGTATGGAGGAAGCCATTTCCAGTCACTTCTACAGGAAAAATAAGAAGAAACCAAGTCGAAAAGGAAGTTATGTCTCAGCTACAATCTTTGCATAGCAATCTTTGAATACATCAAAGCTCCAATGCCCCCCTTTAGCCACTGAAAGCTCCAACATATTTTAGTGCCTAAAAATGAAAAATGGCTTGAATCTATAATACCATTACCAGGACCAATATTGAAATGATGCCTCAGATATAATACCACTTCCAATTTTCCACACACTAGATGACAAGCAAGAAATGAACGGTTTTGATTTGACTACATGTGAGAATGTTGATCAATTTGTTGAGTTGGCACATTAATTAAGTACATTTTTTAATCTCTAGAAAATTTATTTATTAACCTTCACATTCTTGCATCACACCTTCTTTCTTCTCTCCTTTATCCTCACATCCTTTGTTGAAACGTTGTCTCCTTGGTGATTCCAAGTTTGGAAACAAAGTAATCAAGGATTAAACTAAAGAGAAGGGATATGAAGGAGAACATGGCATGCAATTGAGAATTTATGAAAGATAAAAGGTTCCTAAATTAAATAAAAAATCTGATTAATTGAAGAAAAATTATCTTATAAAATCCAATATTTAAGTATTCTTTCAATTATTAATGGTTTTTGAGCAGAAAAAAATTGTATGATTCATCGAGTTCGCTTGAAAAGTTTCCCTCGTATAATACAATCCATAACATCATTAAACTTGGGATTCTTTCATGAAATCATCGAAGAAAATCTTTGGATTCCATGACACTTAGAATGATTGCATTGGCACCTTTTAAAAAGTTGGCATATTCTTTTGTAAAAACGTTGGATGATGGCAACTCTTTATTTTTTTGTTGAAACCAATGAAAGGATATTAACATACGACTTTGATGATTGCCACTCTCCTAAGTGCTTTTCGGCCTTTTCTGCTTTTCAATTTTTTTCTTCCTTTGCGATTAAGGATCGAATATAATTCTGTCAAAAAAACAAAGAATTGATTATAATGAAACAGATCTGGATCCTCTCTTCAAGTAATATGATGCATTCATGTCAAGGAAAAAAAAACACAAATTTTATCAAATATAATTAATGGGTTTTGTAACTAATTATAGTGGGTTATTGTATGATACAGCATTTTATCTTTCTATTTTAATATAATCATATTATATTACTTAATATCCTTTACATTTATTATTTTTATAAAATAAAGAATTTGTTAGTCACGTAAAATTAATTTTGATAAAAGTAATCTTATCTTGAAAATTTATATTAAAAAGGTATATCACGCTGGAAAGAATTAATTTTGATGTTTTACCAAGTAGATAAATCACACCAACTTTAACAATGATTATATTTAAATTTTTTATTTAAAAATAAAAACTATATTGAGTGTTTACTTTATTTAACCTTTTCCAATTCGAGTTTTTATAAAAAGTTACACATATGCTTCTTATTTTAATATCAAAACAAAACAAAACGAAAGAGACAAATGTTGTTTTCAAATTAAGATATAAGTATAATATCACTTCACTGTGTTCAGAAAACATAAGAATAATGTTTTATTATATTAATAAAAATAGAGTTTAATTTTGATAAATAATTCATATATTACACTCTGAACTAATTAAAAATTCTCTCTCTCTCTCTCTCTATATATATATATATATATATATATAGATTACATTATTGCACGATGACATACCAAAACACCCATAACATACAAAAATAAGTTGAGACAAAAATGACGTAGTATTTAATATAAACACGTTATATTTACATATGATGATTATATTAATAAATGACTTCTGCTAAATTTAATTTTTTTTAGAAATAAATAATGTGATGAATTTACTATCGTTAAGGATATATACGTGTACGTATAAGTTTTTTTATCTATACATTGTTTATAATAAATGAAAATGTTTTAATAGTTACAAAGCAAAAAATTACTTCAAACTAAATATATTTAGAATTATAAATAAAATTAAAATATTTTCAAAGAATAAAAGTGTAATTTAACCATTAATTAAAACTGTTCTAATAGTGGAGGGTTATAAAAAAAAACGAAATCATGACACAATGGCAAATATTTTCTCTTCTCTATTGAATACTTTTACTATTCCTTAATATATTTTTAGCTTATAAAAACAATTTCCAAATATTTTATATATTGTATAATAGTTTAAATTTAAGAAAAAATCTAAATAATTTATATTTGAGAAAAAAATAATTAATTCTATATTGTGAACAACTGAGATTTGAGAAAAATAATACCAGACGAAAATTTTAAACAAAATCCGAAATGGATTTAAAATATGGAAATCTTAATATAAAAATTAATGAATAAAAAACCTAAAATAACTAATAATTTAAACATATAAAATATCACATAACAATAAAGTCACAAATCATTAAATAAATAGTAAAAGTATCTCTGCATTTAAAAATAATGATTCAGATCTAAAATATAAAGTTAAATTAAATAATGACAAAGGCATCTTTTGCAAGTGGCAACTGTCGCAGGGATGAAGAAATGGTTTTAATGAAATATACTTTTATAAAAGGCTTGTTTGTTTCCGTTATAGTTTTTATTATTATTGAAAATATGGTGTCTTGAGTGCACGTGGCATCCATTAGCCCTAATAATTTTTTATATCACCTGTATCAGATACAAAATGAGACAACAAAAGAATTAAAATTTAGATTTTGTATGCTATAGAAGACTTTATTATATAATTATTTTTTTAAACCTAATAATAGAATAATTTGTATAATATAAATACAAAACCTATATCACAGTATGGATACTTACAAATAAGCACTATTTATATCATAGACATAATGTTATTAGATTGAATTACTAAATTTGTGCATGTTCAGATTTTTTTTTTCAAAAAATGACTGGTTTATTTGATTATACTTTATTAAATTAATAATAATGATTTACACAAAAGTATATTAACAATCACATCGTGTTAGAATAATGATGGATATGAATTCAGAATTACATCTTAAAATTTACCAACAGTCTATTACCTATCTTAACATTAATAATAATAATAATAATAATCAGTATTTGGGTATTTGGTAAGTTGGAATTATTGAAAGATACGAAAGAAAGAAACATGGGGATCATGATATGGCCATGATTGCTAGACAAAGAATTGATTTGCTTGTCTGGTAGGACAATTGGTACGTTCGAATTTCTTTTAAATTAAAATATTTACTACCAATATAATATAAATTCCTCATAATATGCTTCTGCCAGTTATTTTTCTTATAATAATAAATAATCGATTTATTTAAAATATGAAATATCTATATTTGATAAATATTTATTAAAATCACATGATTTATTATTAATAGTATAAATTTTATATTTTTAATAAAAATATACTATTTATTATTTTATAATTATATCTTTATAAATATATATTACAATTTACAAATTGTTAAATAATTAGTTTATATATATATATATATATGAACTGTCCTTTGATGTTTATGATTTGTCATGCTCTACTAATAGGTCCGGTTTGAAGTTAATTACGACGAATTTGGATTTTCAAAAATATTTCAAGGATGGATTCATGTTAGATTTTAATTCATTCTAACTTATCTTTTTGTTTTGATTATTTTTAAAAATTATAATTTTTGAACAATATGCATCAAAAATAAATTTTATTGACTTACTGGATAATATCTTGCATATATAATCTTATATTATATATTGTAAAATACATATTATAGAACATACTTTAATTTTAGCTGTAATTTCCTTTAATTTAATAATTTATCCATATATAATACTAAAATTAATATAATTTTATCGACAAATCATGTTAATCCAAACTTATTTTTTATATCATCGTGTTTTGGTCGAATATAAGAAAATATCTATCAAAATTTTTAAATCAAATACTAACAAAGATGACTTATTCCAACGTGTTCTATGAACATTTTTAGTTCTCATATCTATAGATATTTATATACACACGTTGCATCTTTTTATATTACGATTATTAGCTATACATGATTTAACAATATTATTTTTCTCTCCATTATTTCTTTCAACGGCTATCTTATTTTGATGTTTTATCATTTTTATTATAAAAGATTATATAAATTTATTTATAAATATACTTTCTCAACAATAAATATCCAATGCTAAGTTGAACTCTTCCTTTCTCATTTATTCCGTCATTATGATAAAATAAAAAATCAATAATTAATTTATATATAAAAATTATTTTATATTTATTTATATTCTACATTTAATTGTTGATAATTTGTATTTAAAATATAAAAAAATAGTATAATTATAAATAAGATAAAAATAAATATAATATATTTTGATATGTATAACAATTATTTGATTAAAAATAATATTTTTTACATGAAATTGGCATTTACTATTAAAATTGATTTAATTTTTACTTAAAAATAAAATGACAAGTACTTTAAGTATAATTTGAAGGGCAAAGGATAAGCATTCCTTGGAATTCCTTCTCTGACAATCGCTTTCATTCTTTCCCAAAGACCATTTTTCGTATGGAATCTGACCAAAGAATCGCATCGACAAAAATATAATTACAAGTCATAGCCATATACAAACAAATTGTACACACACGTATAAACTATCACTTTCACTATTGTTGTTATAATGATATATAGTAAACCTAATATTGAAAAAATAAAATAAATCAAATCACTATCAATTTAACTTTAATTTTTTCTCGTCTTCTAGCAAAGTATTCTTATAGTTGATGTTGAAGAAAGAATGTCCTTATCACCATATTATGACAAGAGCCTCTATTAATTAATAATTACTTGTTCATAATACGTGGTCTAATCTTATTCTTAAAAGTACAATTCGCTTTTGATCTTATATTAAACACAATAAACTGTTTTTTGGTTCATTTTATTAATCATTGAAACTATTTTGAGTGAACTCTAGAGTTTGTCCATAAAAATGTTGACAGCAAATAAATTAGTTCTTTAGAAAATAATTCCATTTTAATCTCTAAAAAATCATAAATATTGACTATATTAGTCTTTGCATACCAAAAACAAATTAGTTCCTAAAAAAATAATGTGACAGGTGTTTACAATTCTTAAAGATTAGTTAAAGAATTTGTATTCTTGTGTACAAAATGCTTGTACTAACCAATTTAAAGGTTGCTCTTAATTTTTCTTTGAAGGATGTACATTTTTAAACTTACACCTAAATAGGTGTTTTTTATTTTTATTTTATTTTATACAGACCAGTTTGATTTAACTTTTGAAGGAGGGTAACCTTTACCTAAATCATGGCTTTGGACTTTTGATAAAGTTAACCTATTAGCTAGTTAGGAATGCTTAAAGAAGTAAATATTCTAATTATTGTCTTAAAATCTTCATTTATAAGATATTATTTCGTGTTTGCAGCAATTAACTTGTGAGGTGAGAATTTGATATTTTAAAACATACTTTATTATTTTTATTCTATATTTAACAATTAATTTATTATTTTCTAAAATAATAAAACAAAAATAAAAATAACTTAATCTAATCTGCTTTTAATTTAAAAGTTCTGGTACATGGAAACTATCGCTTTTAATTATATTACCTAATATGATTTTGGTTATAGATTGAAAAATACTGGATCATACTAGAAATTATAACCAAGCAGGTAGGATTTGATAAAATTTAATAAAATGATTTTTCTTTCCAATATTGGTTCAATCTAATCCATAAATATCTTTAAAATAATCAATAGATTTTTAAATTTATTTGTTAAAAATTAACAGCTGTAAACAGTTATTAAACATCTTAATCACACATTGAATGTAATAAGAGTCCGTTTGTTTATCTGTTTCGTTGGCAAATAGTAAATAATTGTCCCTTGGTTAGACCTTCATTTCATACTTGAGACATCATGCTAACAGAGTTTCCGTAAACAACCAAACAGACTCAAAATAAAACGGAATCTGAATTTTTTTATGAAAAAAAATCTTATCTACAACAATAAATAAAAAATTAATGTATCGATATTCATAATTTTTTACCAAAATTTTCTTTAATTATACTTATATATATATATATATTTACCTACTCTTAAATATTTTTAAAAATTATAAAATCTTATAAATTCATTTCTATAATATTTTTTGTTTTTATAAATAACCAAAAAATCTCATATGTATAAGAAAAAATCAAAAGACTTTAATGAAAAAGTAAAATACAAAGAAAAGAGGTTCCACTAGTTACAAAAAATGGGAATCCAAATGCAAAAGGTTAAGAAAAAGAAAGTGAAGTTAATAATAATAAATAGATAATCCAGAAAGGTGGGGTTAGTGGGGACATTGTAATTTAATGGTTACTCGGAGGGTATATTTTAGTTACCATTCTCTCTCCCGCTCTCATCAAATCTTTGTTGCTGCAACCTTTTTTCCATATTCTTCTCTGCTAAACCCTAAAAAAGGCCACTACCACAATTCAACGCTGCTCCTCGTACGCTAATTCTTTGCTAAAATTTTCAACTGTTACATAGGGTTTCTCCAATTCATTTTTTGAGCCCTTAAGTCAACATCATATGCGTCCACGATTTGTTCACACCAGTAAGTTTCTGATGCCGTTCAACCTTGTGTCTTTTCACTTTTGAATTTCTTATTCCCGCTTCACTCTACATTGGAGCTCCAACTAACTTTCTCTGAAGCTTGATTTTGAAATCCACCTTAAATTTCATCTCCTGGGTCTTTTTTTTGGTTCTGAAAATTATGTTAGCAAAGAAACGTAGTTAAAGGGTTTTGATTCGTTGTGTTATTGAATTCTGCTTGAATGGTTTTGAAAATGAAACGTATTGAAAGGGTATGAGTGAAGTTTGACTTTTTTGTTGGGGGGGGGGTGTTCATAGCTCTTACC
This sequence comes from Canavalia gladiata, assembly GCA_037954105.1. Lineage (NCBI taxonomy): Eukaryota > Viridiplantae > Streptophyta > Magnoliopsida > Fabales > Fabaceae > Canavalia > Canavalia gladiata. The sequence continues at coordinate 53,265,010 of CM075662.1, forward strand.
CTTTTGCTTAATTTTAAATTTTGAATCTTGTGCTACTCATTAACAAGTATTGTAGTGAGTTTCTTTATGCAAGTTTTTTTTTTTAAAAAAAAAAATGGTTCTGTTTGACGAGTCTAATAATTTGTTATATGTTTCCTACTTTGGCTCTGGAAGGCAGTGTACTGGGTTTGAGGGTTTGATTTGAGCTCGTGTTTCGAATGGCCTCAAACTGCTGATTCTTGTTTATAAAAGAGAAAAGAAAACTGGCAATGGAAAGCCTTGCTGTTATGGACGGTGGTGAAAGGATTCGTGATAATGGTGAAGAAGATGAGAGCCTGGGTGATCACATACTCGAGGAAATGGAATCCTTTTTGGTAGACATCGATGAGCGGTTGATCATCTCGAGGATGGTGAGTGACTCTGTCATAAAGGGCATGGTTAATGCGGTTGAGGAACAGGCAGCTGAGAGAATTGCTCAGAAAGAATTGGAGGTAGTTGGGCTAAAGAAAATGTTATATGACTGCCGTGTGGGTTCGGACGAAGCTAAAATGTTATGGTCTTCGGTAAATCATCATGAACCCCATGAAACTGCTACACATCATTTTCCAGATAGTATTGTAGAGAATGATAGATATATAGTGTCTGTAGATAGTCTTCAAATTGAAGTACATGAGCAGTTAAATCTGCTCAAGAAAGAAATAAATAAAATTAGGGGGTCTAGTTCCATTAGAAGAATTAATTCAGGTTCTGATTTGGTGGGTTTAAGTGGTATTCTGCAGGAGAATATGCCGGAAAAATGGATTTATGTTGATAAAGCTTTTGAAAATCTAAAAGATACAGTAGACACTTTCTGCAGGAAGATGGAATTTATGGATCAGTCATCAAAGGCATCACTGTCTGAATGGCAACAGGAGCTAGAGTTTCGATCAGAAATTGAACGGATGGTGATCAGCAATGGTATCTGGAGTTTGCAACAGGAGATTGAGCAGAAACTTTGGGATCTAGATGATTCTGAAAGTAGAAATTGTTTTAACCAATTTAAAGATATCTCAAGTTTGCGTCAGGAACTGGATTCAATTTTCAAAACTCTATCTGTTTCTGAAACTGGGCAGCTTTTATCTCATGGATCCTTGGAGAATACTGAGGAATGGTGTCATAATAAGAGGGCTGATCATTTCCATGTGAAGCTTTCGACAGACCATGTACCACCTTCAACTATGGAAGAAAACGGCAAACAGGACTCAAAGATTAACAAGCCTGATAATTTGGATTCAGCCTCACTAAAGCACCTATCTAAAGAAGATTTGATAACTTATATAACTAAGATGAGAAGAAACCATGAATCTCAAGTGCAGGAGAAGACTGAAGAGAATTTTCGCCTTAGGCGGGAACTATTGAATTTGAAAGAAAGAGGTTCTTCCTTTCCATTGAAGAAAGACAAGGAGTTTGATGTGTTGAAGAAAAAAATCCCTGATGTCATCTCAAAATTGAATACAATCCTCGATGGAATTCAGAAAGTACATCAATTTAGGGAAAACATTGAATCTCTTAGCAGTTTAAAGGATAGATTGGATTTCTTACACTCTGAGAATCATCAACTGAAGGACATGCTAGCACATAAGAAAAAGGAATGTAAGAGTCTATCTTCTCAGCTTTCTGCTGCTGTGGAAAAATTGTCACAGCAACAATTGACTGAGAAAAATTTGTTACAAACTATTCAGAAGCTTGAGGTTGATATAATGGATGCACATACTGAAGTTTCTATCATTCAAGATGTATATAAATGTCTCTTGGAAGATGTTGCAAGTGAGTTTGGATGCATCACTGAAGAATTACATCTGAAAAATAGTTTCATGCAAGAAACATATGAAGTAATATTCAAAGAAGCTGCCAACAGTGCTCAAGCATCTAGTGCGTTGGAAATTGAGGAAGCTGATATGGAGTCAACTATGATGCAAGGGCTATTGGATATTAATAATATTATATTCAAAGAAACTTTGGTGAATGCAGATGAAGCATTAAAATTGGAAGCTGCTGAGAAAGAGAAACAACAGTATGAAATGCTTATGTTGAAATCAGTACTGGAAGAGAAGGAGAAGTTAATACAAGGAACAATGGATGCTTTGGTTCAAGAGAAACAAAAAACAGAGTTTATCTCTGAACAGCTTAACAATTTAAGAGCTGAGATAGCTCAACAACATAAATTAATTGCAGAGAACAATAAAGAATTGGATACCACCAAGGGTCACTTGGTTGCAGCGTTGAAGGAAATTGAGCAATACAAGGTGCAAATGCATGAGTTGCATCAAAATCTTGAACAAAGAATGAACAAGCTTAGAGAAACCGATGAAGAAAGAAGAGTTCTTTGTGCTCATATACAAAAGCAACAAGAATCATTAAACCTGACTGAGGCAAAAGAAAGGGAAAGCAGGAAGCAAATGGGATCAACCATTAATCTCATCCATAAATTGTTGAGAATGGTTAATGATTTTGAAGCTAGAGTAAATGAAGATATTTCAAGAAATTGTTTGAGGTATGCTACAATTGTGTCAGGGTCCTTTTATGATTTAATGTCTCGTGAATTTATGATAAACTACAATTTCTATGATTGTTTCTTTGTTTTAAGCTATGTTTTGTGGTCTTCTATCAACAATTAAGGTTAAAGGCTATGTTAACTGGTAAGTATATCAGGCGTGTGATAACATTTGGATATCTAAATAATCTAATGGATTGAAGGAATAGAGAATTAACTTGGTTATTTTTGTTTTTAAACCTTTTTTTAAGAGTTTATATTTGATTTCAACTTGGTCTTGTTAACTGTTAACAGCCTAAAAATTTAAGGAAACCAACATGCTTCAATTTCATATACTTTTTAAATTGTATTTTTGTTAGTCTTGCTGTGATTATGGTCAGAACTAAGTCATATATGTAATCATCTTTTCAGGCTTGAAAGCATGAGTTCTGAGTTCTGTTGGCTCAATAACAAAGCCAATGTACTTAAAACCGTGGGATTGATGTACAAGCAAAGGCTAGAAACAAGATGTTCTGATCTTGCAAAGGCTGAAGCAGAGGTAAGTAAGCAGAAACATTATTTATTGTTTTTTTTTCTTGTTATATGATTGGAAACAACACATTATTTATCTATGTTTCAGAATCTTACTTGATGTTATAACTGCATAACCCATTGTTGCACCAATGCATGCCAATACTGTTGAATATCATTATTAGATAGGGCTTGTGGATGTGCAATGAATGAGATAAGAATCCAAATTCAAATCTTAGGGAAGCACAAGCAGCTATTGGAGAGGTCACATAAGCCTCATGCTCTCACAGCCCAAAAAAATGTCTCATTGGTGATTCAAATGGGTAGTACTGGGTGAGGATACCAAATGGTTCCATTCATTAGTGAAAAAAAGGATAGTGCTTAGGGGAAAAAAGGCTAGGTTGCAAATCAAGCCTGTGATATCAGGTTTATGCTGTAAAATTTTGGTGAACCGAGACATGCAGTTAATTCCCACCTTGAAAAGATATCTAAACTTCATTGGGAGAATATTATTTTCAGTTTAACTTTTTTCTATTTTAATGCTCAAGTCTTGTAATTGACCCTATGTATATTTGACCTGAAGTACTTACAATTGATATTTACCTGGAGTTTCAGGTTGATCTTTTGGGGGATGAGGTAGATACTCTTCTTAGCCTCCTTGAAAAAATATACATTGCACTTGATCATTATTCACCCATTCTGCAGCATTACCCAGGGGTAAGAACCTTTCCCGTTATGCACATTTTTTTTGTGTTCATAATTGAAATATGTATAATGTCAATAAAGGTGATATTACTATAAAGAGTTTATTTATTTCACTGATTAAGTTTCCTTATGAATGTAATCTGAGGATATTAAAAGTAACTATTCCTTTATGCATTGAGACAATGAACACTTGACGTAACGCTGTCAAAGGAAAATCCCAAAAGTTTATTTTTAGGTTTTGAAGATTTGAAAATGTAGTGACTATGTCGTGAGTTTAATATGATCTATTTTATGTCATTTACCATTGTTAAGATGTCTTACATTGGATAAAAATATGGTTAGAGTACTTTTGATAAGGACTTGAGCAATCCTTTCCCTTTTGGATTGATTTTGGAATTGAGTTAGGCACACTTTAGATGTCCAATCCTAAGTGTGAGCCTCATGCCATGAGATGTATGTGTTAAGATGTCTTGCATTGGTTAGGAATATGGCTTGAGACTTGGACAATGTTTTCCTCCTAGAGCTAGCGTTTGGGGTTGAGTTATACCTGCTCCATTTCTAATAACCGTCAATGGAACTCATGTTCCTTGTCATGCTTTATTTTTTCACAAAATAATGTATTCTTAACTATATCTAATTGCTCTTAATACTAACGCAATCATTTTGTTATTACACATACAGACTTTTTTCTTTTTTGTCACCCAAAACAGAAATACATTTAAGGAAAACTTCAATTCAACTTAGAAATTTAGGTAACTGCAGTAGGGAGGGAAAGAAGAGATAGAATTAAGGAAGTTAGGGCTCACCAGTAGAGACACTAGTGGAGGTGAACATAGTAGGAAATGTTACCATTTGGAAAATCCGGGTTTGTTCCTCCTAGCAATTGATAGTACTCACAGAAATGACATTTGAGCATATTCACATAGAATAAATATGGAGTAGAATGAGCTGGAATGTAATAGCCATTCTCAGTCTTAGTTTGGAAAGTTTAGGAATGGAATTCAGTCCGTGGAGTCAGTGTGGAATGAATCAAACTTGTTAGGATGAATGTGAGAGAGTGATTTACAAAGAGACAAGAGAGATTTAGTCAAAATCAGTGAAAATATTATTGATGTTACTTACAGTAAAATACAATCCTCTTTATAGAGAAAGGAGGGGCAGGGGACTATCTGTTTAACAGAATAACTGAAAGCTACAGCTATCACAAGCTGTTGTAACATTTAACAAAAAGTTACAGCAAACTAACTATTGTAACAGCATCTAGACATCCTCATGTGTGTATAGATATAGAGCATATCTGGTGAGAGTAGCTCACTTTATTGTGATAGGAGAAAACCTTAACCAATGAATCATACATGGATAGTCAACATTAAAAGTTTCCTATTAGTTTAAGGATAATAGATATTGAATCATACATGAGAATTTATTTATTATCCAATAAAGAGTTTATGATTTCAAGATGGATAATTTAATAAATATATTTGCTTGTGATTTATATTCAAAACAAGATTCATACAATGCACATGTACTATACTGGAATGATACAAGAGAATAAGCTTTGTACAAGCTGATAGCGCACTATTATCATAGGTGTACTGGCCAAGTTAGGCCTAGTACAAGTAGAACAGTGTACAGTTGGCCTACTAACTCAACTCCACCATTCAGCTAAGAACTGTGTCTGATCTAGCTACTGATTAAGCTAAGTGTCTAAGTCTTTCCTGATTTTATTGTCCTAATAGATTTGTGTAACTTAAAAGAAACATAGTGGCATATACTTACAGTTTCTATCTATAAAAAATAATTAGGTTTTTCTTCATGAAGGTTAACTGAGATGATTTTATATTCATCAATAGAATATTGTGTAATGTGTACAACTTGGCCTCCGTAAGTCCCAATATATGACTGTGTCAATAATTATCCATTCATTTTGCAGATTATTGAGATTCTGGAGCTTGTAAGAAGAGAACTGAGTGGAGAGCCTAGAAAACTTGTTTAATTTGAATGATCTGGCCTGGTAAATCGGCAGACACTTTGTTGACACAAATTGTATCTTTCCATGCTCTGGATTGGTAAAACCCAGAAGCATTGATGAAGAAATCATTATCTGCAAGCTCCCATGCGATAATTGATCAACCACTGGATGCGTTGCAAGTCACTTTTTTGGGAGCACCACCTGTGTTAATTGGTTGAATTTTCATCTTTGTATCAGCTTCGTCTACACAGAGATCAGAGATGTTTGAGTTTTGGTAGTGCATTTCTTTGCTGTTTTCCTTTTTCTTATTTTTTTAGGGTTATCTTCTCATGTGAATTTCTGCAGAACAGTGACAACACTATGGATAAATTTAATCCATGCTGCCTCTGTTGAATTACTATATTGAGGGCCTATAAGCAAATTAATCTACTTGTTTAAAACTTCCAATGGGTACATGTAATGAGTTGTACAGTTCACATAATATAGCAGCTTGGTTTTTGTCTCCTAAAACATACTTTGAGGACAACAGCAATATAGAAGAATCAACAAGTTGTGCAGTGGCAAACAGCAACCTTCTCTCTTTGTAATGCATTGTTTGTTTCCTATACGGGCTAATAGCATTTGTACATGTTATTTTATGAAATGAGTTTTTAGTTTTGCATTATAGCCTGACATGAGGGTATGTATGATATTCGTTTCCATTTAGTGAATTGTGTTTAAAATGGTTACTGAGGGTATGTATGATATACACACGTGCTTCTTGAATTACTGATTTTGTGAGATGGACCTAACTACCAGGCAAAGGAGCTGATGCACGTTATGTGCAGGTGAACTGAGACATGTAATTTGTTAGGGTGCAAGGATGTGTGGTTGGATGCTTACTATCTAGCTAGAGCGATTCATAGAATGAATAATTGGGTAAAGTTGTGCTCATTATTGAGATGTCAAGATTCTTTAAGCTTTTAAATTTCTAACTATTTATTGGTATATTTATCTATTTCATAAGTTTTGGATGAACAATTAAAGCAGGAAATGAGTCAAACCTGGCACTACCTAACTCAATTACAAATTAAACTTGTTTTATTGGCTTAAGCTCGACTTTATTTAAAATTTTACACAGATTACATTTATATCCTATGAAATTTAATAAAATTTTATTTGATATTTTTCTTGTTTTTACGTTACTTTAATCTCCTGGGAGTGGTTTGTGTAATTGAGAAGATCAAGGTTATGTTGTAAATTAAATTAAAAAATATTTATGTAGGGTAGAAAAAAGAAGGGTATTTGGTGAGATTTTATTAAACTTTAAAAGATGTGAGCGTAATCGATTCTAAATTTGCTAAATCTTTGAGTTCAATGAACTTGTATTAACTTTGAGTTGTAAACTCGAGATACTAAATAAGCAAGTGTTTATGGAAGAAAAATTAATTTAAAACTGACTGATAAAGTTGCTATGACTTGAAATAAGGCTGTAAACTTAAGGTACTAAATAAGCAAGTGTTTATGGAGGAAAATTTAATTTAAAATTTGATTAATAAAATTGCTATAATTTGAAATAAGCTTTCATCTACTTATAATTACTTGATGTTGAAAGAGGATTGTGGAGGAGAGAATCTTAGTTAAGTATGTGTTTGAAGATGAAAATTTGGAATTTTTTCTGTTTAACTTTTAATTTAGTTTTGATATTTTAGTTTTAAAATATATGCTGGAGTTGTTTTTAAGGAATTTTTTTAGAATATAATGTTTTGTTAAACATAATTATTTAATGATTTATCAGAAAGTGAAGATATATATAAATTTTATATAGGGGCTTGTTATATTAAAATTTAATATGAAAGGATTTATTCACTAACAATATGTTATTTTTTAATATTTGTGAACATGACAAATTTTTATCAAACAATAATTTTTTATCAAACAACAATCTATTAGGAAGGAAAAATATATAAAATTCAAACAAAATCTTATTAAATTAAAATTTAACACGGAGAATTTATTTAATGTATTTAACAAAAAAAATACATATAAAGAAAGAAAGAAAAAGATAGATATAATTAAAAAATAATATTAACAATAAATTTTTAAACATATTTTTAATATAATTTTGTAATTGATTTATTTTTTAAAAAATTTTAAATTTTTTAAATATTATTAATTTATATCTTATATTTTTTTATGTTAGAAATAGTCGACATATAAATTGGCACATGACTAAATTAGTCATGTTGTATGCATGTAAATACATCAATAAAAGTTTAAATTTTTATTAAAATTTTAATACTTTTACATTTTATTTTAAAGTATATAGAATGCTAAAGATGATAAAATTAATATATATATGATATATAATATGATAAGAAAAAAATATATAAAAAAATAATATATAAAAGATATAAATAGTATTGATATGAATTTTTCTTTTTACTGTGGCTGTGAAAAATGTTAAGTGATGAAATCCATTTTCTATTTTTAAGACTTGGAAATGAATAATTTTTTTACTGTTAATTAAAAGAATGAAAAATAAGAAATTGTTCCTAAAACAAATCTATCAAAATACAATGATGATTTTTCCTATGTAGAAACGATATGATGTATTTATCTATATCTTTTATTTAACTATCAATAAATTTTTGAAATAAAAAATAAAATAAATTTAAAAATTTAAATATAAATAAATGTATATTAATATTTTGAAAAAAAAAATCTGAATAATACTAATGATAAATTGGATGTGGGTGACGAAAGGAAATGCTAATCTCGGCAATAATTGAAGTATACGGCAATGTATTATATGACAGCAGTGGTTCTGATGAAGATTAAATTAAAGTGTTGAATTGGTGAGTGATGGGCAGTGTGGAAGCAAAAATAGAAGGACCCTTGGAGGGGTACTCTTAGTACGGAGTAACATAAGACAGTGCACAGTACATGTTTTACAGAGATTGAAAAAGCAGGGTCAGTTTGGGAATGCCAATAGAATAATTGCACAACTCATCATGTGCCGGACAATGCCATGTGACCCACCTCACAAATAATGTAACCATCCCATCCATCAATGCCTCCATATTAAATACTTCAAACCAAATACTAATCAATCTTTTTAAAAAATAATACACATATAATATAATTAGAATTTTCATTAAGTAATTCATATCCACAATTTATTGCAAACCAAACAAATCCATTATTTAATAAATTTTCCAAGCATTTCATTCAATAGTAAAAAAGAAATTGTATTAATACAAAAATTATACAGTAAAAACACAGAAAGTAAAAGATAAACACTGATGTTATAGAAAGAATTTTAAGAGAAAAATGTTATAATGAAAAATATTGTTAACTTTTTTCATTCAAAAGAAAATAGAGAAAATTGAACAACAAAATGAATTGAATTTTCGTTTATTTATTATGAATCCAAAAGAATTTAACGTCTTTTATATTATATATATATATACATATATACCATGAAAATAAATACATTTGATAATAAACTAATATAAATTGGATCGTTACCGAAAAACTTTTATGGGGGTCAAATCAAGAGAAATTTTGCTACTGTTACAATAATGACACGCCAGTTAGAAGAGGGAAAAGAGATAAAGTACCAATTTTGTAGTGTCAGATTCTTGGCTTATTGTAAAAGTTACAAAACCAAGCACACAGATGAAATGAAACTTTTCCAATCTGTATCCAACCACATCCACCCATGTTCTGATTTCCTTATTTGTTTATTCAGAAAGAGCCCATTTTGAGTGACATCTCTTATTTTATAAGCGTTTTTCTCTGGATTCTTTATCACAACTTAACAAAGTTGTTGTCTTTTTTGTCAATCATAGTGCATTGCCACTTCTTGCTTTGGACCCAGGTCCTTCAGCCTCAGATCTGTGAGTTGCTGTTTGTGTATGTTGGAGATTGAGCAAAAACTGGAGGTGGGTTTTCTCTTTAAACTCTTTCTAGTGTTTCCCATGCTGTGGAAAGAGGACATTCATATGCCCCAGAACATTGTTTTGCCAAGTTGGTTATAAAGGCTCCAACTTTCTTGAATGCTTCCACATTTGGTATCTCTCTTAATAAAATTTGATTCCCTTGTTCAAGATCTTGGGAAAAAACAAGGTTGTTTCTGTAATTGGCAGTGTTGCCTTTCTGGGTCTATATTGATTTTTAGTGCTCTTTGGTTTGTTTTTTTTGCTTCCCCTTCGCAAATTTTGATTCGTTGTTTAAAAGATAATTCAAGGGTCTTATTGGGGGAATAGTCATAAAATGAGGAAGGTCCTTGGGGAGGGACTCTTTGTTGTGCTGTTTGTGATTATAGTGTCGGTGGCATTGAGCACTGTAGAGGCTCAACCAAAGTCTTTTCTCTTAAATTGTGGTTCAAATTCTTCTGTGAATGTGGATGGTAGGAGATGGATGGGGGACATGGCCACTGATAATAACAACGTCACTCTCAGCTCCCCTGGTGTTCCTGCTGCTTCCACTACTACATCAAGTAGCACTTCTATCTATGATCCACTCTACAGAACAGCCAGAATTTTCACCGACCCTTTAAATTACACAATCAAAGATGTTAAAGGAGGAAACTATTTTGTTAGGTTTCATTTCTGTCCCTTTGTGACTGAGGACTACAATGTGAATGAGTCCTCATTTGGTGCGGTGGTCAATGGTCTGAAACTACTGTCTGAGTTTAATGTTCCAGGTAAGATATCCCACAAGAATATGATCTTGCAGAATTCTGGAAGGAATTCTAGTTCATTCTTAATCAAAGAGTATATTCTGGCTGTCAATGCCAATATGCTTGTGATTGAGTTTGCTCCAACCAAAAACTACTTTGGCTTCATCAATGCCATTGAGATTGTCCCGGTTGTGGGTGAGCTTTTTGCTGGCTCAGTTAGTAGAGTTGGTGGAAATGGAGGAAACTTAAATTTGATGGGACGTGGGATGGAGACTATGTATAGGTTAAACGTCGGTGGTCCTGAGATTCAATCCAATCAGGATCGTGATCTTTGGAGAACTTGGGAAATGGATTCAGGCTATATGATCACAGAAAATGCTGGGTCTGGAATTAAGAACAATTCTAATATCACATATGCTTCTGTGAATGATACTTCAGTGGCTCCTCTCCTTGTGTATGAAACTGCAAGGGCAATGTCTAACACTGAAGTCTTGGATAAAAGATTCAACATGTCATGGAAATTTGAAGTAGATCCTGAGTTTGATTATTTGATCCGGTTACATTTCTGTGAGCTGGTTTATGACAGGGCTAATGAGAGAATATTCAGGATCTACATAAACAACAGGACAGCTGCAGATAATTTCGATGTTTTTGTAAGAGCAGGAGGGGTGAATAAAGCATATCACCAGGATTATTTTGACCCTGTGTCGTCCAGAACTGACATGGTTTGGGTTCAGTTGGGTCCTGACACGGCTGCAGGTGGTGCAGGAACCGATGCTCTCCTGAATGGTCTGGAGATTTTCAAGCTTAGTCGAAATGGGAATCTTGCTCATGTGGAGAGATATGACTTGGGTGGCAATTCATCTAGCAAATCAAAAGCAAGGGTTGTTTGGGTGGGAGTTGGAGCAAGTCTAGCTTCTGTAGCTATAATTGCAATCCTTGTTCTTGTTTTCTGTTTTTGCAAAAGCAGGAGGAAAGAATCTGGTGATACCAAAAACAACCCTCAGGGTTGGCGGCCGTTGTTCCTGTATGGAGGGGCTGCTGTAAACAGCACTGTAGGTGCCAAAGGATCAGCAGGAACTCAAAAGCCATATGGATCCTTGGCCTCAACCAGGGTTGGCAAGCGGTTTACATTAGCAGAAATTAATGCTGCAACTAATAATTTTGATGAGAGTTTGGTGATTGGAGTTGGAGGCTTTGGGAAGGTGTATAAGGGGGAGATTGAAGATGGTGTACTTGCTGCAATTAAGCGTGCCAACCCACAGTCTGACCAAGGTCTAGCTGAGTTTGAGACTGAAATTGAGATGCTCTCCAAACTCAGGCATAGGCATCTTGTGTCCTTGATTGGTTTCTGTGAAGAGAAAAATGAAATGATCTTGGTTTATGAGTATATGGCAAATGGAACTCTTAGAAGCCATCTATTTGGGAGTGATCTTCCTCCTTTAACTTGGAAGCAACGTCTGGAAGTGTGCATTGGTGCTGCCAGGGGACTTCACTACCTTCATACAGGTGCTGAGCGCGGAATCATTCACAGGGATGTCAAGACAACCAATATACTTTTAGATGAGAATTTTGTAGCCAAAATGTCTGATTTTGGGTTGTCAAAAGATGGACCAGCTTTTGAACACACTCATGTTAGCACAGCTGTGAAAGGGAGTTTTGGCTATCTAGATCCAGAGTACTTTAGAAGACAGCAATTGACTGAGAAATCAGATGTTTACTCCTTTGGAGTTGTGTTGTTTGAAGTTGTTTGTGCTAGAGCTGTAATAAATCCTACCTTGCCTAAAGATCAAATCAATCTTGCAGAATGGGCAATGAGATGGCAAAGGCAAAGATCACTTGACACCATCATTGATCCACATCTTAGAGGAAATATTTGTCCAGAATCATTGTCTAAGTTTGGAGAGATAGCTGAAAAATGTCTTGCTGACGATGGCAAGAGCCGCCCCACAATGGGGGAGGTGTTATGGCACTTGGAGTATGTCTTGCAGTTACATGAAGCTTGGCTCAACATGGACAGCAGAGAAACTTCCTTCTCAAGCACTCAAGCTTTGAGAGGTCCAAAAGATGGAGGACTAGAAGTGGTGCAAGAGCCTTCAAGTCATGATGAAGAGGTTGGTTTTGATCTCAAAGAGACAACTGAATCTGTTTGAGTTCAGTGATTTCTGAATGCTATTCAGTGAGAGTCAGACCATTGAAGAACCATGAATGACCTTATAGCTAATGTCCTTTACATATTCTTTCTATTTGTTTTATTGAATTTAACTATTCATGTTTGTTACTATTTTTCTTTTTTGCATCTGATTTTTGTATACATGGTAATGGAATTGGTAAGTTATCAACAATTTGTCTAAACAAATATCATCAAAATTTGTGATGTACTCTGCTAGTGTACTGAATTGGCAATTAAATTGTATTCCTGCTGGGGTCTTGCTTCTCAAAAGCTCATTAGATTATTATCATCAGTCACTTCTTTAAAGTATTTATTTCAATAAATGCGGAAATTTTTTACTCTCCCATCAATTTAGTAGACTACGCTATCAAGGTACAAAACTTGTATTAAGCTTCTTATATCCTTGTTATTAAGTTTTCAAATAAAAATATGATGTGTGAACAACTTATTTGTTAAGAATATATGAATATGATGGTTTTTTATCAAACACATTTGAATACTAACGTTAATCGTTTTTTTCTATCAACCATATAATATTTAAAATAATCCAATCTAAACTTGTTCTTACTTGATTTTTAAACCTTGATAAATGATAGTATAGTTTGGAAAATTAAAAAAATAAAATAAAAATTGATGAATTTATCATCAGGTTGAATAAATAAGCACATGTAAATGAAAAATAAAACAAATAATAATCAAAGTTGAAATTAAGTTATGCAGTTCATTTTTAAAAAAAGTTAATTAAAGAAATTCTAAAAAAAAAGATATATTAGTTAATTTTAATTTATAAGATATGTTTGATAAAACTAATAGATAATATGTTTAAAAGATGAATTCATATAATTCACGTAATTCTTTCGTTGTTTATAAAAAATTTATCAAAAATCTATATTTTATTTTTATTAATTTTTATATCCACATTTGTATATATATTTTAAATAAATCATATTTTTAATTTAAACAATATATAAACTACATATTAAATATCTTAACAAAATAAAATATTCAACAATAAAATCCTAATTTTAACAAAATATGAGTTCAATATTATTACAGTTATGGAAGCAGATTTGAGATAAAAGTCAACTATTTATATCTTTAAACCTGATCCCATTTTTATAAAATTAAGTTTGGGATAGGATTCAATTTTTTAAAAAAATTGATCAAAGCAATTTTTTTTATTAAAATTAAATAAAATCATATAGATATTCATAAATTTGAGTTTAATTGTTATTTATTTATATATACATTCAAAAACACCGTACTTAAATGGAAGATAAAACTTTCTCAAATCCACTATCTTTTCTTGCAGTAGCACAATGTAAATTTAAGAGTAACTAATAATTTTGTTTTCTAAAATTTAAAGTTTAGTCATAGTAATTTCTAAAAAATAGATATTATTATTATTGTTAAAAATAAAAAATAAATTCTTTTAAGTACTCCGTAATAAAAAAATTTAATCATTTTTATTTTAATTCAAAAGTAAAAATAATTTTTAAAATTTTTAAAAAACAAAATAATTAATCATTTACTTTCAGAATTAAAATAATAATATTTACGTTTCAACTGGTATCACGAATCTCCAATCTTTTAGGAGTTTCGAAACGTTTCTTTCTAGCGCCCATAGTATGAAAACTAATTCCCGAACAGTAACGCAAAAATGCTAATGCTAGTGACGCATTGTAGGATGTGTTACAACTATGACGCATCATAAGGAGCGCTATACACACATTATATTCGGATAATTTGTTTTTTAAAAAATCTCAATGGGATAAATTAGCCTTATAACACTTCTATGGAAGACAAAAATTCAATGTCTCTACCAATATGGAAGACAAAAATTCAACTTCCATTATCACTCTTACACCCTAATCACTTTCGTTGGATTAATAGAGATACCTAACTTCTCTTTCTCTTTGTTTAATGTTTTGATTTGGTCATTTATCTATTTTATCTTTAATTTGGTCATTTATTTATTTACAACAATCTTTTTGTTTTATTAACACATTTAATAGAAATGTCATATATGGACAAAATGGTGTTAAAATACCTTATCACACATGACAAGTTTAAATAAAGTAAGACATTGTTTTCCTAGAATATAAAACAAGAAAAAAAGACATGTATGACCTTTTGTTTTTTATTTTTAAAGTTAAAAAAATTATTTTAATTTTTTAAAATTAAAACAACTTTAAGTTGTTTCCTTTTTATTTTCAATTTTATATTATTCATATTTTTCATGTACTATTTTATTTGTTCTTTTCTTTAGAAATAGATTTTAAAATTTATTTTACAATTTTGAAAGCAATAAAGAATAAATCAAACACTCCTATAATTATTATTATAATTTTTAGTCTATGTATCTTTGTATTTTTTCATCATAATTTTTTATTTTTAGCATAAGTTTTAAAATAAAATAACTTAAACTCATCAACAATTTAAAAAAGTTAATGCAAAATATATTATTATATCAATCAACATTTTTTTAATATGTCAATAATAATGTGGAAGTTTTTATCTTTTGCTACAACAGTTTTTTTCTCTTTAAAAATATTTTTTTATTAAATATAATATATTAAACTAAGTTTATATTATTTTCTGTTTAGTATAAAATATAAGGAACATTGATTTTTATTATTAATATTTAATATTACAATAGAAAAAAAAAGATGTTGAGAATTGGCGAGCAACTGAAAATTTCCATTTTTAAAATTTTTATATTCATCCTCTCTTTTTTTTTCTCTTTAGTTACTTGGATTATCAATGAGCTAGAGTATCATATAAAATAAGCTACATCTTACTCTCTAAAATTCATGCTCTATTTTATAGTAATTAATCGTACCTTATAGTTACAAATCATTATTTGTGAATTTTATAGTCGGTGCATGAAATATAACCATTTAATGGTGTGTTTTACTAGACGACCTTTAGCCACAAATTATGCTTTAGATGATTGAAACGAAACTGCACACGAGTGCCATATGCAGTACAAAGTTTTAATCACTCAACACACTCGTTTATATCTTCTTATTATTTTCTAAATTTCAACACATATGAACTTTGTGCATTGAAGCGGAGTTTATCAAATTTATGGTTTTAAGATAGTGATTCTTCCATGACATGGTTTCTTTCTTTTGTCTAGCAAAATAAACAATGCATTTTTTACTTAAATCAACAATTTTATACTTTATCATCCTTGAATTTTGTTGGCTCAAACAAATTTGATTAATGATGAAATGGATTGGATTTGAAATATATTTTTGAAAGTGCCAAAGGACTCTTTTCACGAATCCAACTGACTTACATATCTCTTTGCTGCAAGTGAATCAGAAGGGGTTCTTTTCGCCTATTCGGTTATTGTGCCAGGGGAGCTCGATGAAAATTATCGTATTGTAGTTACACTCAACACAGTAGCTGTAACGTGAACAGCACTTTGTCCTCTATTTCTATCTAATTAGCGGCAACTTCGCTGAATGGAATGTTAAAAATACCATTGGTATGCAATTTTATCTTTATTTTAATCTTTCTCATTATAATAGTTATGCGACTAAGAAGTTTCTACCTAAAATATTATGACGAGTGAGATTGTATATGTTATTTCACACGATTTTTGTTTTAAAATGTATCCACTTATGCATGGATTGAAACATTTTGTTAGTAGAAGATAACCAAAAAATTGTTATTTTATGAAAATTATTGACTGAAATGTTATTAGAGTGATAATTAAAGATGATTGAAATGATGTTTGACATGTTTATAAATTAAAAGAATTATATAATATTTTGATGATAAAAGTTTTAAAAAAATATATTTTATTTATTTATTTAAATTTTTCCAAATTTCTTTTTTTTTCTTCTAATTTTATAATTTTTTTATTATGTTTAATAATAGACAATAAAATAATTAATATCTTAATATTTATTATTGAACTTATATTATAAAAATTATTAAGTTTTGGAGGGAATAGATTCATTTAATAATACCTTATTTTTTACGTGTCAAAATAAGAATGTTTAGTAACTATGAAATAATTGGATTTTGAATAGAGGTAAAAAAGATAGATCTAATTCTAATTTTAAAAAAAAAGTTATAGTCACAAAATGAAAGAGATGAAAAGAATAAAAAAAGAAAAAAATAATTTTCTTTTATTTTAATCAAAATTAATGTTATATTTTATCTTAATATTTGTATATGAGATCTTTTAATAACTTTTTGTTTATGTAGATATTTTTATTAAGTATGTTGATAGAGTTAATGAAAAAAATTAATATAAAAAAATAAATAAATAAAAAATTACATTTAAAAATATGAAAAATTAAAATGAAGTTATAAACAAACATAAGAAAGAAAAATTATAATTCATTTTTAATTATTAAAAAGTAAATATTATTTTTATATTTTAAATTTATTAAAAAATTCAGTATATATTTTTTATAGTTATTAAAGTCATCTTTTATCTTTAAAAAGTTTAATATTGATGAATACAATTTTAAAAATTTGACGGATTAGTGATTGTAACAAATCTAATTAGGTGACTAGTTTAGATAAATCAAAAAATTGGTTAAAGATTAAATAAAGTAGTGAAAATATATTAATTTGATGATTCAAACTAATCTAAAATGATATGTTATCATAGAAAAAATATATAGGTACTGATACAACATTTTTAATGATAAACGAAGAATCAATATCTATGAATATAGTGTTGTTAAAAACAAGGCTGCTCAATTGAGCTAATTAACTCAAATCAAGTCATATGTTGATTAAAATTGTATAAAAATTAATGAAAATTAACTCAACTTAATAAGTTTCAGACAAAATTGATGATAAATCACTTATCCATCTGTATTAACTTAACAAAAAATAATAGTTTGTATTTGTGAATCCTATTTTTATAAAATATAAATGATAAATTATGAATTTTTAACTTTTTTATCGATATTTTTATTTTTCTATTATAGTTAGTGAAAATTCATTTCAGATATCTATTATCTTTTATCTCATTATCTATTATATATTCTTAAACTTGTAAATTTAATGGACAATATTATTTAAATGTAATGTTGTTATAATATTTTATTTGTTTCGTATAAAAGATCTAACCAAGATTGTTTATTTTTTGTTAGGTTGCAGCATAATGTAAAAAATAGAATAATATATATATATATATATATATATATATGTATATATATATATAAAGATTTTAACAACAGTTTATTGATTTCCATATATAGAAACATTAAAATAGCAAAAAACCAGAAAAAAACTTAAATGAGTTATGAAAGTAAAACTTTAATAATATATATTTGACTGGGGTCAATAACACCATTATTAAATGTTATATTAAGTCTAAAAATAAAAAAAAGATAAATCTATTAAATTGAGTATATTACGTATAATTAATTTTTTCATTTAATAATATTTTTTTGATATTATTTAATCCCTTATTAGTTTATACTCTTTAATTATGAATAATTATATTATATTATAATGATATATAAAATTTGAAAAATATTTAATCTTATCATTAATTTGATTATAATTTAAGTATAATTAGATCAATAATTCATGAATTAGATGTACTTTAATTTAATTTATTTTTTAAAAACAATTAATTAATTATTATTTCAATTTCCTGAAAATTGGTTTGTAAAAACAAGCTATTATTTTTTAAAATTTAAATCAAATATGCTATTAATACTTTTGTGAATTTAATAATTGGTCCAACTTTAAAAAATTATTGAATTACAATTAAAAAGATACAATTGAAAAAAGAAAAAAGAAAAAAAAAGCGAAGAGAGGTAGTGGGAACCTTCTCCTTTCCCTTCCTACAAAACCCTACAAACTACGAACTTCAGATTCTGAGACGCTCTTGTTCTTCATCGGAACCGCAACCCTTCGCCGCTGAAAATGCCTCCTAAATCTGCCAAATCCAAGGAAGCTCCAGCTGAGCGACCCGTCTTCGGCCGATTCTCTTCTCACCTCAAAATTGGCATTGTATGCTTCTTATTTCTCTCTGCAAATCCACAAATTTTCAATATTGATACTATTCTCAGCGTCCCTTTTTCGATTGCAAAAATGGGTGCCCCCTTTCGAGCCCTATCTCCATGCTTGATTGATTCTGTTTGCAACTTGGTGATATTTATATTATAGGGTCAGATGATAATTACTGCACTGGAACTGAACTGGGGGCACTGATTTGCTGCTTCTTTGTTCCCATGCTTGATTGAAATAGTGAAATGAAACCTGTTTATCATAAGATTTTCTATGGAATTTTCATGTTAGTTACTTTTTCTTCCTTGTTTAGGTGGGCTTGCCAAATGTTGGAAAATCTACTCTTTTTAACACTCTTACCAAGTTGTCAATACCTGCTGAGAACTTCCCCTTTTGCACCATTGAGCCTAATGAGGCGCGGGTCAATGTCCCCGATGAACGGTTTGAGTGGCTTTGTCAATTATACAAGCCAAAAAGTGAGGTATGTTGTGGAACTAATACCATTGTTAGTGAATCTGTGGTTGTCCTGTCAATTTAAATGTACTCTTGTTAATCTGTTAGCTTAAACTCAAGCTGTTACCAACTTCCAATTCTATCTGCCGCACCTGACATATTCTGGTAGTTGTTTGTTATTGATGGATGGATTGGTCTTTCCTGCGTCATGGTGTGTTTGTTGAAATTGTGATGCAGGTCTCAGCTTTCTTAGAAATCCATGACATAGCTGGACTGGTCCGAGGTGCTCATCAGGGGCAAGGATTGGGGAATAGTTTTTTATCTCACATCCGCGCTGTAGATGGCATTTTTCATGTTTTACGTAAGATGATGCCTAATCTTTTTCTGCAGACTACTACTGTCAGTGCTGCGTTATGAATTTATGACATTATATTGTCAATCTGTGAGTTACTAACATAGGGCTCTTGCTGTTTGCTAGGTGCATTTGAAGATCCGGACATTATTCATGTAGATGATTCTGTTGACCCAGTTAGGGATTTGGAGGTCATTACTGAAGAACTGCGGCTGAAGGTATACATACCTAGCAACTTTTCTTTATACAAAAAAAGGCTTTTGGACCAACTATTATTTTATTGTTCTTTTAAGGGTGTTTTTCTAACAGATATGTGGTGCAATTGGTTGCTTTGCTCCATTGTGTCTTTCTTCATCTTTGTGACTTTTTTTTAATACTAACAAGGATCCCTTATCCTCCAGTTAATTGTAATTTCTTCTTTTCAATTTAATGAATTTATTCTTTTTGTAAATATAAAGCTTATACCTGTATGCTATAGCTGTTTGTAACTTTGTATACTTCAATATTACTGCTAAGCTTTGCTCCCTTTGCATAATGTTCTAGGATGTTGAATTCATGGAAAGAAAGATAGAAGATATCGAGAAAAGCATGAAGAGGAGTAATGACAAGCAGTTAAAAATTGAGCTCGAATGCTGTCAAAGGGTTTGCCTTTAGCTTCTGAACATTAATATATGATTCATTTCTTACCCCCAACAATGAAACAGCCACCTTTTGTTTCATATATCTTATATAATTTACAGTTTGCTAAATACCTACTGTAGTTGCTAAAACAAACTGGCGTTTGTCCTATCTGTATCTCTTCTCTCTCTCTCTCTCTCTCTCTCTCTCTCTTTTTTCTCTTTTTGATGGTATGTTTTGTCGGTGTTCTCTGTAATATGATTCTATTGTAGGTTCCATGATACATTATTGCATTAAAAGGCAATAAAACCTTGCAGCAATTTCTCAGACATAGAGAGTGTTATGGACTGTCTACTTGTTTTGGCATTAATATTTTCTGTAAACGTTGTTGTATTTGCACTGCAATTTTTTTTTTGGTTTCTGATCCAGAGAAAATTTATCTTTGACTTTTGTAGTTATTGTTGATCAAAAGGCTTTTATCAAATGATTTCATGGAAGTAGTCAAAATATAGTTCATCATATATTTCAACTATATGGTTCAGTGTCTGAAAATTTTCTTGATTTCTGATTGGAGCGCTGGCTGCTTCCTGCTCATTTCACATTTCATTTGGGATTTATGACTGGAATTGAACATGTCTTTATGTCTTCTGTTTATGTGCAGTTCTCATGGTATGTATGAAATACTGTAAGTAGTCAAATTAAAGCTTGTTGTCAATGGGGACTTATTTTAGCTCATAACAAAAAGCACTAAAATTTTGCATCTGTAGTTGCATTTGGCAAATGTCTCATTTAATTTTGATGATATCACTTAATCATATTCTTTCCACTTGTATGTTGAAGTTTGTACATGCAAAGAATGTGTGAATACTTATTGGAATTAATATTATGGTGGCAATTCTACATGTCTTCAGGTGAAGGCATTGCTTGAGGAGGGAAAAGATATTCGTCTAGGGGATTGGAAGGCTGCTGATATTGAGATTTTGAATTCCTTTCAGTTGCTAACTGCCAAGCCTGTTGTATACTTGGTAACATACTCTCTCTCTCTCTCTCTCTCTCTCTCTCTCTCTCATAGAAAATTTGTTTTCTTTGCAATGCAAAAATCCTTATTGTTTATTCTGTATGAGTTAGCAAGGCCTGCCGGACATTTTTTCAGAGACAAATCATTCAATATCTTCTCTTATGTTAGTT
The DNA here is from genome assembly GCA_037954105.1 of Canavalia gladiata. Taxonomy (NCBI): domain Eukaryota; kingdom Viridiplantae; phylum Streptophyta; class Magnoliopsida; order Fabales; family Fabaceae; genus Canavalia; species Canavalia gladiata. The sequence goes on from CM075662.1 coordinate 53,286,153, forward strand.
TCTGTAACATTGTTTTTCTTATTTCTTGTTATGGCTTTGAAGTTCATACTAGTGGGAAATGGAAGCATTATACCAAATTAGTAGCTGATGTTGATCTTTTTATTTTTTAATCCTGGCTTCCTTTATCTACTTTGCTTTCTTTTTATTTACATACGTTCAGCATCATAGTTTATAAAACTATCAGTGTTTATGTGTATGTGTGAATTGACCAATAAAAAGTATTTAATCAAGACATAGATAAACTGTAATCTATGTCTTTTGATACTGTATTTCTTTCAAATTATTTCTGAGAATATAATTATTTTTTACAACTTGTTAGTGCTGTATAACTTTGGGATATGTCTATATATGTGTCAGAGGTGTCTCCACTATTTTTGTTTGCATGTTTGGATACAATTTGACTCTAAACATGGCTTAAATATAGGCAGACATCTTGGATTGCAGATTTATGATGTTGTTGCTAATTGTGATTTATGCCAAATTATGTTTATAATATTAATTAGTGTGTATTTGCTTCAGCTTATTATTGTCAAAACTGTTTTTTTGATTTCTTATTTCGTTTAGAAGAGCAATTGCTCTTAAATAGAATACATGAGTTTTAATAAAGGAAATTCCTAAATTGTTGCATATACAGTTAATTCCTACATTATAGGGTCAATGATTCATTTACAATAAATACAAAATCAGACAGCTAATTTGTTCTGCTAATTATGACATTTAATTCTGCCTATACATGGAAATATCCTATTCTAGCCAGTTTCCAGGGATTTTGACATTCCCCCTCAAGTTGGTGAATGGATATCATGCATTCCCAACTTGCCAATAACGGACTGAAATGTTGTACCGCTTAATCCTTTCGTTAGTACATCTGCAAGTTGATTTTCAGAGGATACAAATGGTGTACAAATAGTCCCATTATCCAGCTTCTCCTTTATGAAGTGTTTATCTACTTCAATATGCTTGGTCCTATCATGTTGTACTGGATTATGTGCAATGTTTATTGCTGACTTGTTATCACAGTACAATCTCATGGGTTTATTCCACTCAACCCTCAAATCTTCTAGAATTATCTTTATCCATAGTAGTTCACATATACCAAGGGCCATTGCTCTGAATTCTGCCTCTGCAGTTGATCTTGCAACAACATGTTGTTTCTTACTCCTCCAAGTCACCAAATTCCCTCCAAGAAAGGTACAGTAACCAGATGTGGATCTTCGATCATCTATAGATCCAGCATAGTCAGCATCTGTGTATGCTTCCAATGTCATCTCCTTCCCTCTTGTAAATAGAATTCCTTTTCCAGGTGTTCCCTTCAAGTACTGCAGAATGCGGTAAACAGCTCTTAAATGAGTTTCCTTAGGATTATGCATAAATTGACTTACCACCCTTACTGCGTAGGCTATATCCTGTCTTGTATGAGACAAGTAGATTAATTTTCCTACCAATTTCTGATATGATTCTTTGTTAACAGCAGCACCTCCTGTTCCTTCACTTAGCTTATGATTTTGGTCAATCGGGGTTTCCACAGGTTTACAACCAAGTTTCCCTGTTTCTGCCAATAGGTCCAACACATATTTCTGTTGAGAAATGAATATTCCATGGCTGGAATGGGCCACTTCAATGCCTAGAAAGTATTTAAGTTTGCCCAGCTCTTTGACTTCAAATTCTTGCAACAAACACTTCCTCAAGGTCTCCATACCTTCTGGATCATTTCCTGTAACAACTATATCATCCACATATACAATTAGTGCAGTAACTCCCCCTGAGGATGAGTATTTGATAAATAAGGTGTGATCACCTTGGCTTTGCTTGTATCCCATATTCTTCATGACTATTGAAAACCTGCCAAACCACGCCCTAGGTGACTGTTTTAGTCCATAGAGAGCCTTTTTAAGTTTGCATACTTTGCCTTTAACTGATTCAAATCCAGGGGGTAGCTCCATGTATATTTCCTCCTCAAGATCGCCATGTAAAAAGGCATTCTTAACATCAAACTGCAATAAATTCCACCCATAACTAGCTGCTAGAGATAACAAAATTCTAACGGTATTCATTTTTGCCACAGGTGAAAAAGTTTCCAGGTAATCAACTCCATATGTTTTAGTGTAACCCTTAGCTACCAACCTTGCTTTGTATCGTTCTAGTGTCCCATCAGCTTTATATTTAACAGTGAAGACCCACTTACATCCAACAAGTTTTTTTCCTTTAGGTAGTTCTACCAACTCCCAAGTTTTGTTCTTTTCTAGTGCATCCATCTCAACCTTCATAGCATCTCTCCACTCCTTAGTACTCAATGCTTTGTCAACAGTTTTTGGGATTGTGACAGTGCCTAGGTGAGTGAGGAAGCTTTTGTGATTGTTAGATAATTTATCATATGACACAAAGTGGGATATTGGGTACCTTGGCTTTTGAGTACATGCTCTAACACCTTTCCTTATTGCAATTGGAAGATCTCCATCTTCAATGCCCCCATCTTCGATGGACATATTCTGTTCTCTTTGCCCAGCATCATTAGTTTCTAACATCTCACGTATTGGTTCAGAATTTCCTGGCATTTCAGGTATTAGTTCAAAATCTGGGACTTGTGGTGGTTGGATAACAGCCTTGTCCCTTCTAGAGTATACCTGTAATGGATGAGTAGCACTTTGAGTTTGATTCACAATTGTTTTTGGACCTGCAGTAGATGGTATATGATCAAGATTTGACTCAGATAATGAGATATTGTCCCTAAAAGGATTCTCCTTCAAGAATGAATTATCCCGATCTTCTATGTATGAGCTCTCCCCCTGAAGATCAGGCTGGAAAAAAGATGATTTTTCATCAAATGTAACATCAAGGGTCACAAAGACTCGTTTTGTTGGAGGATGATAGCATCTGTATCCCTTTTGGGTAGGTGAGTAACCAATAAAGATGCACTTAATAGCTCGGGGATCGAGTGTTCTTCGGTGATTGGAATGAATATGGACAAAGGTGACACACCCAAAGATTCGAGGAACAAGGTGATTTGTTGTTTTGAAGTCAGGGAAAAAATTGGAAAGTAGTTGGACAGGGTTGTTGTTTGCAAGTGTTTGTGAGGGTAACCGATTGATCAAGTGTGTAGTAGTAAGGACAGCTTCCCCCCAAAACTGTTTTGGAACATTTTTTTGAAGTAGAAAGGCTCGAGTCACAGTTAGAAGATGTCCAATTTTTCGTTCCGCCACCCCATTCTGTTGTGGGGTATTAACACAAGAGGATTCATGAATGATTCCTTGTTCATTAAAGAAGGAGGATAGTGTTTGATTGAAATAATCCTTGGCATTATCAGAACGAAATCTCCTGATGGTTGTCTCAAACTGATTTTTTATTAGTTGGAAGAAATGTTTGATGACTTGACTAACCTCACTCTTTTGTTTCAAGAGAAACACCCATGATACTCGAGTACAATCATCAATGAATATAACAAACCACCGAGCTCCTGTTATGTTTGGAATATTAGAAGGTCCCCACACATCACTATGTATTAAAGCAAAAGGCACTGACATTCTTTTATTACTAATGGGAAAGTTCACACGTTTGTGTTTTGCAAATTCACAAGTATCGCAATGAAATAAACTAGTGTCATGTTTTTTAAATAAATGGGGAAACATGACCTTTAGGGTAGTAAATGAAGGGTGACCTAAACGAAGGTGATATAACCAGATTTTTTCTTCATTGGAGAGGGATGATTCTGACAACAAAGACATAGGGGTTTGACTCTTAGGGCTACACATTTTGTTAGCTTCCTCAAGAAGGTAAAGGCCATTGTCTTCCTTAGCAAGTCCAATCATCTTCCCCGTTCCCTGATCCTGAAACTTGCATATTGTAGGAAAAAAAGTCACTAGGCAGTGTAAATCTGCAATAAGCTTGTGAACTGAAATCAAATTTGCAGACAATTTTGGCACATGCAAGACATTTTTCAAGATCAGATTCTGGTTTATGATAATATCTCCTTCTCCAGCCACTGTAATGAAAGTTCCATCAGCAATTGCAATTTTTTTATTGCTTGGACAGGGTTTATAGGAGATGAAACTAGTAGAAGATTGAGTCATGTGGTCTGTAGCTCCAGAGTCAACAATCCATACTCCTTCTTTAGGAGAATTTAAAACACTAAGTGCATAAGTTTTAGAGTTATTACCTGAGAATGCTAAGGAGCAGTTACCTGGGGAAGTGGGTCTTGTTAATGTTCCCAGTAACTCCCTCAATTTTTTAATCTCATCTGTGTCAAATTCTAGAGAAGGATTGGAAGGGCTGCCATCTATAGAACCTGTTTGTTCCATATGAGCACGAGTCTGTCCTCCATGATTTCCTTTAGGTGTCCAATTTCGACTTGGATTTGGAGGTTTTCCATGAAGTTTCCAGCATTTCTCTTGCGTATGCCGAGGCTTCTTACAATAGTTACACCATAAGGAATCTTTATTTTCCCCTTTAGGTATCTCCACCCCTCCTGTGCCATTTCCAGGTTGAATAAACTGTCCTAGACCAACCTTTTTCCCTTTGGTTTGAGCAACCAAGGCAGAACTTTCAGTTGGTTGTGATTCTAACATTACTCCCCTACGAGCTTCTTCTGCCCGAAATACAGCCATTGTCTCATTGAGTGAGGGCAGGTCTTTTCCTAAGACCTGAATTCTAACAGGATCAAACTCAGTGTTTAATCCTGCCAAGAACTTATAGATTCTGTCCTTCTCCTTGTAACGTTTGAGTAAATCAGCATCTTCAGTACATTTTGCTTCAAATTGCTCATAGTGATCTAACTCCTGCCACAGATTTTGTATTGTTTGTGCATACTCACCGACTGAATGGTCACCCTGTTTTGTTGCTGCAATCCTCATTTTAATTTCATAGATCTGCGCCGCATCACCAACCTTGGAATAGTTTTCTCTACAATTGTCCCATACTTCCTTGGCTGTCTTCATAAACATGCAAGCATCACTAATTTCTGATGTCATGGAGTTCCATAACCAAGACATTACCACTGCATCTTCCTCATCCCATGCAGCGAACTTGGGATCTGATGATTTTGGGGCTGCGTCAATAAGATGGCCCAATTTGCCTTTCCCTTTTAAAAAGGTTCGGACAAAATGAGACCATTTTAAATAGTTTTTTCCATTGAGGCGTAGGCTGGGTTGAACATTCTGTAACTCAACAGTACCCAAACTATCTAATTGGGCAGGGTTCTTTTGTGCGTTAGACATTTTTGTCTTCAAGGGCAGGAAATTTGGGGTTTCAAAAGAAACGGCAATGCAGGCCAGAAAAAGAAAACACAGCGGAAGAAAGAATGAAGATCCTTGCAGCAATGCAGGCCGCAAGATCAAGACTACACAGGCTCCCAAGGATTTTGGAGCTCTGATACCATGTCAAAACTGTTTTTTTGATTTCTTATTTCGTTTAGAAGAACAATTGCTCTTAAATAGAATACATGAGTTTTAATAAAGGAAATTCCTAAATTGTTGCATATACAGTTAATTCCTACATTATAGGGTCAATGATTCATTTACAATAAATACAAAATCAGACAGCTAATTTGTTCTGCTAATTATGACATTTAATTCTGCCTATACATGGAAATATCCTATTCTAGCCAGTTTCCAGGGATTTTGACACTTATTTTGAAATCAGTCGCATATTTTTGCTGGCTTCCTAAGTGAGTTTTTGAAAAGTAAATTATTACTTTCCCAGATTTAAGCCAAACAAAATTTGCTATTGGTTTGGTTGAAATTAAAATATGAATGTAACTATTGATTATTTTAGATCCAAGACATTTGCAGCCGTACGAGTTGGCAAATCATCAAAATTTTCTGGTCCACTATATCTCACACAGTTATTCATTGCTTTCTCCTTCTCTGGGTTATGAACCTGTCATTCACAATTCACACATCTTTTATTTGTAAAGATCACTTTTGACACATGCTTGCATGATGATATGTGTTACAAATCAGAAAAAAAGAGAAATTGAACAGAAAAATAGAAGAGATGAATTTTGCATTGTTAAAAAACTAAAAATAGTTAGACAAAGACAATTGAAGACAATACAGAATATTCTAGAGTATCTGATTCAAAGGTATTCTCTGTCAGTATGTATGCACATACAAGTTGGTTTTATTGTTTAATTTGCTTTTCCTGGGTCTGTCATATTCCAATTTCTTAAGAACTTGCCTTATCACTATTTCTGTTTTGCATCAACCTATAACATATCGATGTTGGTGTTTCCTTAAAAGTATTTCCCCAGTGAGTGAGGAGAGGAGTTACATCATAGTCCATATTACTGTTGTGTCCCTCAGATCTACTTATATGTAATTTCTGTCTCTGATACCTAAATTTCATTCACAGGTTAATATGACTGAAAAAGATTACCAAAGAAAAAAGAACAAGTTTCTTCCCAAAATTCATGCATGGTATGTATTTATATTTTCCTTTTATTTTATTTTTTAAAATCTTTTTTCTTCATGAATCATTTAGACCTTGTCTTTCTCCATGACTAGCGCTGTATGAGTATGAAGAATGCTAAAATTGGGTGCAAAGTATTCAACATGTATACATTTCTAGTGGCCTTTCTGATTTTTCTGCTGCTTGGCTGCTTGATTCAAGTCCTTTCAAAGATCTGCCTAAAAAATGCTGTTGTGTTCTTACCAAAAAAATGTTGCTATACAAGGTCTTGGATTATGCCTTGATGCCCATAGGATATGTCAGTTTTCATTCCTCAAATTCCAGTCCTGTTTTGACCCGGATCAGCAAGAGCACAATGCAAGAGTGGGTGTGAGTGAGAGTGCAACTGCAAACTAGTGAGGGCATATACTTATAATTATAGTACTGATGGTGCATCTCAAGTGCATCCATGTAATTTATTTTAAAATTATGTTTGTAAATTGTTTATTGTAAGTAGAAAGATTGAACTGAAATTGTGTGCTCTGCTTCACACATAAACTCTGTTATTTGTAGGGTGTTTGCACTAAATAAAGAAGAGTAACTATGTCTTAATTGAGTTAATTACAATCACAGTTAATCAATTATAAAGAGACCTGACTTGCATCCTGGTTTCATATGCTAAATGTAACACTATTAACAAAACTGAGTATTGACTTATCCTTTTGTAAAATTATCAATTCTCAAGTTTTAAGCAGTATAATGTTTTCTATAAAAGACAATTTTTGGAAAAGAAAAATGAAAAATTACAAATTAATAGCAAAATCATATATTGATTTGATCTAAATATAGTAAATTTAATTTTGTGGCATCACCGAAGACAAATATTGGATGCAAACTGCATGGGCTCATCAGGGAAGCAGATTGTATAAGTTACGTCTCATAGCTGGTGAATCAGCAGCTTGTACTAACAAATTGATCTTCTAGATTGTGGAGCTAAAACTTTGGGATGCAAGTTGATCCCACAATATGCTTAAAAGCAGGAAGCCAGAACATGCAGCATCAGGGTGTAGATTGGGAGTTTATCTGTCAGAATATTGATGGGGGAACACCTTTAATTGTCTACTTCTGTTCCTTCATCCACACTCTGGCTGCATGACAATGGATTTCAATTTATATTGTTAAATTGATATGATATTATAGATTATAGTATTATTTCTGTATGAAATTTGAATACTAATTTCATACTGGTTTTCCATGAAAGCAGTGTACCCTCCCCACTAGGAAAAGAAAATCTTAACTAATTTGTGACAATTTTGTTGTTTCTTACATAACATTGTTTACTCTTAACTTATTTTCTTACTGTGCCTTTTTTTCCCCTTATTATTCTCTCAATGTTTGGTGTTTTGTTATGTCAAAAAAGAAATTTAATTAACATTGGACTACTCTGTTATCCAGGGTCCAGGAGCACGGTGGGGAGCAAATTATTCCTTTCAGCTGTGTCTTGGAGAGGAATCTTGCAGATATGCCACCAGATGAAGCAGCCAAGTATTGTGAGGAGAACAAGGTTCAAAGGTCTGTTCAAAGTATTTGTTGTACTACTATTAAATGATTAATTGCAGAATTAGTAACAGTCTGTCCCTTTACTATGGTTAATGTGCAATTTTGATCCCCTAATATTTTTATTTTATTTCCCACAATTTTTTAATTGCTATAATCAAGTCTTTTCATCAGTTCTCTACCTAAAGGCTATAACCCTAAAATCCTAATTTTCTACTCAAAAATCTTTGTAACCAGTCTAAACTGAATAAACCGTTTTACACCCTTTTCTGAGCTAAACCCACTAATCAAACTGTTGAAAATTTTACCTAAAATTGGAAAATTCCTAATTTCCCCCCTACTTTGAGTCCTAACCTCACTTCTTACAAATTTCCATCTATTTGAATTGTTCAAATTATGTCCTGTCCTAAATCCCTAATTATTTAAGTAGGACATAAGAATTTTTAGGTAGAGCAAAACAGATGGAAGGACTTGGAGCAATAAAAAAACATTTGTGAAATTTAAGGTTCTTTGATAGAAGATAATTTTTTTCAAATTTTAGTTCTATTAAGGTGTATTACTTCGATAACAGGTACTGAAAATTAGGAAATTAATCTCCTAACATATGGTGCAATTGAGAGAGCAAATTGCGCAGTGGGTACCTATTAATTTTAGAAAAACGAATGGTTGATATTTTAATGAAATACAAGTCACATGAGTCTTATAATTTTCCTTTTGATATGGTGCCAACTACCAAGTCATATCTCTTTATGTTAGCTTCTGTCCGTGTACACCATGTATTTATCCTTTTGAAGTGAGAATCAGCAGCGGTCTCATTTAAGTAATTTGAACAGAATTTCCTTTTGATCACTATATAACTACAATAGGAGCTTATTCTGATTATTTTGCTATTTGCTAGTAGTTTTATCCTTTTTTCACTACAAATTTTAGTTGAAACATATTAGATTTGAAGAGTTGATATGTAATTTGCCACTAACATTGTTACATTCTTCAATTTAACAGTGTTCTTCCCAAAATAATAAAGACTGGATTTTCAGCTATTAATCTTATTTACTTTTTCACAGCAGGACCTGATGAGGTAATATATTTGTCTACCTCCTTCATACTGATGAAAGTTATCTTTTAAATTTTTCTAAATATATGATGCGGGATTTATTTCCTTCCATTGATTAAATAATTCTTTTGGGTATAATTTGCTTCTTTTAGGTTAAGTGTTGGCAAATTAGACGCCAAACAAAGGCTCCACAAGCTGCAGGGACCATCCATACTGATTTTGAAAGAGGATTTATTTGTGCTGAGGTGGGTTCTTTAATTTTGGACACTTTTTTTTATCTGCAAACGAAATACTATTAAAAAACGAGTACAAGGGGTACTCTACCAGTGTACAATCATGATTTGGAAGGCAACTGATCTGTCATATTCTCCTTCCTATACAACTGCAAGTATTGGTTTAGCATTATAATTCTATTGCTATTGATTTAATACCATGACATGAAATTATCTATGAAGGCTCTATTGCACCCGTGTCCTTTTTGAGAAGATTGTGTTTAGGAGATAAGAGTTTTATAAATGTACTGCTTTCTCATTCCTTCACACCGAACTTAGCACAAGAGATTTGTTTCATGATTCTCAACAAGAATTTGATTCACCCTTGCATTATAAATTTACTATAAGTGTAAGAATCAAAATGGAATCATGCTATTTGAAGGATGGTATCTATTGTACAACCAACTCTATTCGCTGTTAGATTGTGGATTGAGATTTGTTCAAAAAGTATGAAGTTTTTATTTTTCTGATTAGGAAGAGGTACCTAGTCGTTTTCTTACTTGAACTTGCAAATTGAACAGTTTTTCTATCACCAACTAAAATGGCTTGCCACTCTTTCCATGACCTATTTGGCATAACCATTCTACTTGTTAGAATGTATTTGTCCTCTACCCTGGTGTTATAGTTTCACTTGTCATAATTGATCCTTTTTCCTTTTTGCCATGGTGTTTTTGCTGTTAGTCTGTTACACTGACTTCTGTATTAACTAACAAATATGTTCAATATTGCAACAATTGATCTGTTTGCTTCGTGAATGTTATTTCAGGTGATGAAATTTGATGACCTAAAGGAACTTGGTAGTGAGTCAGCTGTAAAGGTATGAACTTATTTTTTAGATGTGACTTATCCTGTATTTCTGTTGCTTCCTAAAATGTTGTCAGAGTGGCCAGCATCAGATTGTTAACTGGGTGGTGAAAAAAAAGGCCCACAATTTTTAAAGAATTTGCTGGAAAAGTGAGGAAAGATCTTTACTCACTCGGGCAAATTGAGATACCATTTCAGCTCCAATGGCTTAGGTTAATTGTGGCTAAAATTTTGAGACTGAGGAAATCTGCTGAAGCTCTGTTTTCTGTATTTAGTTCAATCTGTGGCCACCTAGCTAGATTTCATTTTCATGTTTAAACTTGATTTAAAGTTGTTCATCACTTGCATTTATGTTATTATATTGGAAATTGTTTTAACACTTCTAATTAAACTGAATAATTCGTGTTTGGTTCCTTTTTCTGATGGAAGCGAGTATTTAATTTAGCATAAATTGATAGATACAGTTGTTTAGGATCTTACAGATAAGAGTCCATAAAGTTCCTATTTTAGGAAGACCTGCTATTAAGCCAATCTTTGAACATTGGAGAAGATAGTCTATAAGTGAGGAGTTTCTATTTCTTGACTAAACTTTTACTAATGCGGACATATGGTGAACTATATGGAATGAAAAGTATTTGTGATATGAGAAGTTGATATGTTGTATTTGGCTGGAGAAAAACATTAGGACCTTATGAGAAGTTTATGTCAATGGATTTGTTGGTGGAGAATATTTTCTGTTCTAGTTCCTTATCTATGGCCTCTTGGAAACTTCCATTGACGGTGGTACAACAGCGACTACTGTGCAAATTCGCTGGTTATTATACTTGTTTTAATTTGTAAGACGATCTGGTTTTGACTTCGATCTATCTTTGCATTCAGTAATTTCTTTAAAAGGAATTAAAAGAGAAAAGATGAATGCTAGGTATGAATCAAGAGATTGTAATTGCTTTTTGCTAGATGGTTTTAATTAGAAAGTGTAACACTCGGTAAAAGAAAAAAAGTGAGCAGCTGATGGTTCATAGCTCTGCCGGTCACCGCATCTTTTCTATTTTATTTTGCGGAAGACACTGTATTTCTTAAAAGGAGACGGTTTGAGTGAGTGCTCATTTTTTTTATTGTTGTGTTTCCGACTTTTGATGCTGCATGCACTGAATTGAGGTAAAGTGCTGTGCTATCCATGTGCATTGGTTGCTTTCAGCATATGAAGCCTTTCCTTGGTGTGCTTTGTGCTACCAAAGATCAAGTTCCCTCATTGCCTTCTTTATATTATGGGACCTAACCATTTCTTCTACTTTGTTGTATTGTCTATTAGGCTGCTGGAAAGTATAAACAGGAGGGGAAAACGTATGTGGTCCAAGATGGGGACGTTATCTTCTTTAAATTCAACGTTTCTGGTGGGGGTAAGAAGTGAAAACCTGAAATACCAGTTGGCTGGCTTGCATGGAGTATGTGTTTCATGATAGGCATGCATGCCTACCACGTTGCACATTTTGTAAAAGCTTGAAAATGTAATTTTTGGACCATTTTCAAAATTATTTATCTATTTAGGCTTAATATTTCTAGTGGATTTTGACTTGGCCATTTCCATTATTTCTATGTTATGCTACATCTTATAGCGGTTTTGAATGTAAGAGTGCTGATGAGTTTATACTAATTGAGTTATTATTGTATGCTGGATCATTTAATTTAATTTTACATAGCTGCGTTCACTGAGATTATTTTAGGCATGTATTTTAATTGATTATAATGGTTTAATTTTTTTTCAAATTTTATGAATGACCTCAACTCCATGAATGCGAACAATTTTATGATGAGTTGTCTTCACATAAGTTCTCTCAGTACCAAAAAACTGTTTTTCGAAGTACCCATCAAAATACTGTTTGAAATTAGAGTGCCACCACCTTGAACAGAAGTATTAGAATACCTTTTGAAAGAATTGTTAATAAAACTTTTGAAGTACTGGAAAAAAGCAAAAATCTAAATCTTACCGATTTGAGTCTTCGAAAAATATTAAATGAAAATCATTTAAAATGAGGAAAAACGTTTAATTTTACCAAGGAAAATTACAAGATGAATAAACATAATTTTGACTTTTAAAAAGAAAATCATTTTAAAAGATAATTTATGTTATAATTATTAATAAAAAATAGGTATATAAAACTTAAGAACGTTACATTTTCTTGTACGTATTATAATTTAAACCGTTATTTATTATTATTATTATTATTATTATTATTTTTCTCGTTTTGGATGTACATAGGATCGAATTCGATATGTTTGGCATCATGTTACCCCACGAGTGGCTCATGTAAGGGAATTCTCGAAGATGTATATGATCATCGGATAATTGTTTTAATTTTTTTTTCTCTTTATATCTTTATATTTTTCTTTTTTGCATATACACATTGATTTCATACATATATTTTTAAGCTCCGAGAAGATTCCTCTCCATGTTTATCCCATTTGATGTCTATTTGCATTTAATGCATAGTGTACCTTGCACTAACTTGATAAAAAACAGGATTAGGATAGTGTGGTATTTATTTCATTGATATCACGAGAAAATCCTTTTATATATAATAAAGGAACTTCTAAAACTTGGATGCAGGAGGATGCCCAGTCAAACATGGAGTAGGTGTTGATAAAAATGAGTTTAACCTATTTTTAAATATAGGGTTTTAAATTTAATTAATTCATTTTATATAGTAAATCTGTTTTATATATTTAGTCAAATATTTTTAATAGTTTGATTTGACTTGAATATCCAATAACTTTAAATGGTCAATTAGTCCATTTTTTTAGTAAGTTAATAAATTCAAGCTTTTATGAAAGTTAAAAAGTTGAAGTTTTAAGACAAATTAAAATTTCATAGCTGCAGATATATATATATATATATATATATATATTAGTAAACCTAAAAAATCTAGAACATAATTTGTTAAACAAAAAATCAAGCTAGCTAGATTTAATACAAATCAAACAGATAGACCATATTACTTATTTTAGCTATGATCAGCATTTACTTAATAGATGAAATATGAAAAAGAATTACTCAAATTTTATTTCTTTTACCTTTTTTCACAAACCATTTGAATCCTTTAAGAGATAGTTCTTTTAAACTGAAAATATTTCTAATATAGTAGAACTAACTTTTCTTTATAAAATATTATTTAACATATATAAGATTCAAATTTAACATTTTATAAAAAACATAAAAAAAACATATACCACTTAAAATAATGATCTAATCTAATGAGAAGATGGTCATATATTTAGTTTTATTTAAAGTCTTAAATTAAAATTTAAATCTAGTCTCTTTTACCAATCCCTATTCATTATTCACAAAAAGCAATTTAGTTCTTGAAGACAATAATTGGTGTACTAAACTAAACAAGCCTTAAATTAGTGAACCATTGATCTGTGGCCTAATATCTTTCTTGATTGTTGCCTGCCCCAAAGCAAAGCACTGAATATCAAAACATAGTGTTTCAAGGCTCACTCCTTGTGTAAAAACATAGTGGTTGACTAAGTGAATGAATCATATCAAAAAAATATTCCATGGGAGTAATAAGTGAATAACTATTTAATGAAGTTCATGGGCCCTAAATAAACTCAATAAAACCATCCTATAAATCCCCCACCGACATTCCACACCCGTCAATTCTAAATTGTTCAATGATATGGGGCAAAGGTATTGCCCCTTCCATGTATGCATATGCTACCATTATGCGCGTGCGTGTATAGTCTTCAATTTTCGGTGAAAGCAGAAAAAAGACTCAAAAATTATGAATACTCACAATGATTAAGAAAAAAAAAATGATGGGAAATGGATATTAGATTCGAAGTTCTAAAATAATATTGGCAAATGCTAGCTTAGTTAAGAATTTTTTTTATTAAAATTTTATAAATATATTTTTTATGTAATTTTTAATACATCATAATATGGGTTCTATTAAAAAATTATTTTTTATTTCTTAATTAATACCTTAGGACCGTTTAATGTTCATGCAAACTATATTCAAATTCAAGCATACTAAAACAAAAATTTAAAGATACATCAAAATAAATAAAAGAAGTATAACTTTTTTGTATAATAACTATTTGTAAAAATATAATCTAGAAATCCCACAGTATGAGTGAAAAGAGGAAACTGCTTTCTGTGGGAACTATTTTTGTCTGTGTTGTAGTCGGCTTATAGGCTATGTTTTTGGGACAGGGCTCGTGGCCCATGTCCTTATCTCCTTAACCCATCTCCATTATTCTCTCACCAACTTCACCTCTTCTGTGATGTGTGTGAGAGTGTGTCTTAATGGAATAAAATTGGAAGCATTGATCAAAACAAGAAACCCTAGTCAAAGGGGCAGTGGTGGGCCATCACTCCTACATGGCACTATTGACACACATTCCAACCTCTCTAACCCAAAATCTTAAACTCTATTTGATAAAATCTTTTGACGTCCACTAGGAAAGTGTGAGATTCCCTCATTTCCTGTCTATTTTTGGCGGGTAAATCCCTAATTTTTTACTGATAAAATTCTAATACCCCCCTAAAAGGGGCAAAAAATTAAAATAAAAAAATCCTAACATTTTTTTCCCGCTTTACATTTTTCTCCTTGCCTCCATGTCAAATTGCATTGCAGAATGCAGACACCGAAACCATCAAAAGGATGAAATCTAAAGAAAACTTTATCTTTAGACCTTTCGTAAATTAACAATTAGGGTTTTGTTTTAAGGTCCTCCGTTGTCACATGCATGCTAAAAGACACAAGCTTAAAAGGGACAAAGGTACTGTCTTTTTAAGGTTTTATTGTGACTCTCCATTAAAGTAAATCGTGGGGTTATTTACTGATCTCGGAAATTTTAATACTTCTTTTAGTTTTTTAAAAAGATTTCCATCCATCAATTAAAGCTTTTAGGACAATAAAAATTTCTGGGTCCCTTCACCTTTATTGCAGCATGTAGTAGTGTCAACTGGGTACTCATTTCCTTTTTCTCATTAACTTGGTTGTAGCTACAATGCTGCTATACTGTACTTCAGTTCTGAAGTTTTGAAGTTATAATCTTTGTGTTAAGCTCTCATGTCTGCCTCAAAAGTTTGATACTTGAGGCTAGGGATTTCTGCTACGGTCTACATTGTCAAAGGAAGTGGTTTTGGTAAGAAATGTTGTGTTTTATGCGTTCAGATCTCTCAACATTATCATGTTTTGCTTTGTTCATTTCTGTGCATTTATGCTTTTATCTTACTCTGTGCAGTAATGGTTGTCTCTGCTGAAGAAGCTCCACTGCATTTATGAAGTTTTTCTTTTTGAAGGGGAATGAATCTCTTGGAGCTTTTGGTTCATTTGGTGGTTGTTTAGCATGTAAAGTTGATGACTTTGTGAAGCGTTTTACTTCTTTGGTCTCTAATACTGGGTTTCTTGTTGAATGCTGTCTCTCTTTGCTTGCTGAAGGTTAGGATATTTGGGGTTTTGAAGAGTCACTCTTTGGGTTTTGGCACTAAGTCTTTCACTTAGTGTGGCTTGGGTACCCAGCTCTCTTCTTTTTGGAGATTGAACTTGTTTGTTTCTATTTTAAATTGGTGCTTTCTTTTACAAGAAGTGAAGAAAGGTATCTTGGAAATCCATTTGTACTTTGTCTTGGCGGGTGTGGGATGTGAAAGATAGTTGCTTATCTTTTTGAACTAGAAGAGTGAAAGCTCTCTTTCTGTCTTCACTTGAGTGTGAACTACACAGAAGTAAACATTCAAGTGTTTATAGAAGACTATGAAGCTACCTAGCCTTCTAGTGTTATCTTTTTACTTTTTCTCCGTTATGGGGCAGCTTCCTTCCCAGGACATTCTAACATTGCTGGAGTTTAAGAAAAGCATCAAGCATGACCCTACTGGTTATGTCCTCAATTCCTGGAATGAGGAATCCATTGACTTTAATGGATGCCCATCTTCATGGGATGGAGTTGTGTGTAATGGTGCTAATGTTGCCGGGGTTGTCCTTGATAACTTGGGTCTCTCTGCTGACACTGACATAAGTGTTTTCTCAAATCTCACAAAGCTACTGAAACTCTCCATGTCCAACAATTCCATATCTGGAAAGCTACCCAATAATATTGCTGATTTCAAAAGCCTTGAATTCCTGGATATCTCCAATAACCTCTTTTCCTCATCCTTGCCTTTAGGAATTGGAAAATTAGGTAGCTTGCAGAATCTGTCATTGGCTGGAAATAACTTCTCTGGCCCAATTCCTGACACTATTTCAGATATGGCTTCCATCAAGTCTTTGGACTTAAGCCGCAACTCCTTTTCTGGAGCACTGCCAGAATCATTGACTAAGATGTCTAGCCTTGTATCTCTTAACTTGTCTCATAATGGTTTCACAGAAAAAATTCCCAAAGGTTTTGAGCTTATCTCTGCTCTTGAAAAACTTGACTTGCATGGGAATAAACTTGATGGCCAATTAGATGTTGCATTTATGCTATTATCAAGTGCCAGCTATGTTGATTTCAGTGAGAACATGCTGTTGAGCTCTGATTCCAAGCAGAAGCTTCTGCCACGAATATCCGAAACTATCAAGCATCTGAATCTAAGCCACAACCAGCTTACTGGATCATTGGCTAGTGGCGCTGTTGAACCTGTTTTTGAAAACTTGAAGGTGTTGGACCTCAGCTACAATCAGTTGGATGGAGAATTGCCTGGATTTGATTTTGCTTATGATCTCCAGGTCCTTAAGCTGAGCAACAACAGATTTTCAGGATTTATTCCCTTTGGCCTACTAAAAGGAGACTCTTTGGTTTTAACTGAATTGGATTTGAGTGCCAACAATCTCTCAGGTAGATAGGCAGTTCCTAATTTTCTTTTCCTTGAAATAAAGAACTGGTGTTGTTTTATCAATGAAATTTGTTGTTTGTGGTATTACCTAAGAGTCTTTAACTTCCATTGTTATTCATCTAACTTTCAAATTGTTTTTCAGGGCCCCTTAGTATAATTACATCAACAACGCTTCACTCCCTTAATCTTTCATCAAATGGATTCACTGGTGAACTGCCACTGCTGACTGGAAGCTGTGCTGTGCTTGATCTGTCAAATAACAAATTCGAGGGAAATTTAACCAGGATGTTGAAATGGGGGAATATAGAATTTCTTGATCTCAGTGGGAATCATTTGACTGGGGCCATCCCTGAAGTAACTCCTCAATTTCTGCGATTAAATTATCTGAATCTATCCCATAATTCTCTTAGCAGCTTCCTTCCCAAAGTCTTAACACAGTATCCTAAGCTTAGCATGCTTGACATTAGTTCCAACCAATTAGATGGACCACTCCTTGCCGGTCTGCTCACAATGCCCACACTGCAAGAGCTGCACCTTGAAAATAATAAGATCTCTGGTGGCATCAATTTATCAACCTCTCCTGGCCAATCTGAACTTCAGATTCTTGATCTTTCGCACAACCAACTTAATGGCTATTTTCCTGATGAGTTTGGGTCATTAACTGGCCTGAAAGTGCTAAATATTGCTGGAAATAATTTTTCTGGTTCTCTTCCAACCACCATTGCTGATATGAGTTCACTAGACTCCCTGGATATATCAGATAATCATTTCACTGGTCCTCTACCAAATAACATGCCAAAGGGGCTCATAAACTTCAATGCTTCGCAAAATTATCTGTCTGGAGTTGTCCCAGAAATTCTTAGGAAGTTCCCTAGTTCTTCTTTCTTTCCTGGAAATACCAAGTTACATTTTCCAAATGCTCCTCCTGGATCAACAACTTCACCTGCTGCAAGTTCCAAGAGGAAGCCTATGAACACTATTGTTAAAGTAATAATTATAGTGTCCTGTGTGGTTGCACTCTTCATCTTAATCTTGCTGGCTGTCTTCATACACTACATACGTATATCAAGATATCCACCTGAATATGATACAAGTAAGGATATCCACAGGCGTCCTCAACCAATTATCTCTGGCCCTGTTCGAGCAACAGAGAGAGGTGGTGCTTTGGTTGTATCGGCTGAGGATCTTGTGACTGCACGTAAAGGTTCACCATCAGAGGTAATCACTCCTGATGAAAAAATTGCACCTGTAACTGGGTTCTCTCCATCAAAACAAAGCCACTTATCATGGTCACCAGAATCTGGCGATTCATTTACTGCTGAAAATCTTTCAAGACTAGATACAAGATCACCAGATAGGTTGATTGGAGAGCTGCATTTTCTTGATGATACAATAACATTGACACCTGAGGAACTCTCAAGAGCACCAGCTGAAGTTTTGGGCAGAAGTAGTCATGGTACTTCTTACAAGGCAACTCTGGAGAATGGTTTATTGCTGAGAGTGAAGTGGTTGAGAGAAGGAGTGGCTAAACAGAGAAAAGAATTTGTTAAGGAGACAAAAAAATTTGCAAACATCAGACATCCAAATGTTGTAGGATTGAGAGGATATTATTGGGGTCCTACACAGCATGAGAAGCTTATTCTTTCAGATTACATCTCACCAGGAAGTCTTGCAAGTTTTCTTTATGGTAATATGTTGACATCCCTTCCTTCTAATATCAGGCTGCCTTTCTTAAATTTGAACCCTAATTAAAGGGTGGCGCCTCAGGAGTGGTGCTGGGTTGTTGAGAATCAATGAACAAGATAAAGAGGATCAGTAGGATAATACAGTGAACTAAAAATAGTTAAATATTACATTAACTGGTTAGCAATATGATTCTTGATTTCTAAATGGTTAGCCTATCTAATTGGTCTTTGGAAATGCTTGGTAGTGCTTAGCTTCTACTCTATTGTTTGCTTGTTTGCCAAACATATATGATTTAATCTATATTGAAGGCCTTGTATAAATTTAATTACCTAATTTGTAATTTCTGTTTGATTCCTTCACATTGCACCATAAAAATTACACATTGGAGAAATGCAATATGAATGCAAGGAAAGATCTTGTTTCATCAAAACATGCCAAGAAAAATCATTTGAAGTGCAAAAGCTCAATCCTTCTAAACTGATTACATTTGCTTAAATATAATAATGCCTTGTCTCCCATATGGGGACCTAGAATGTGTAGTTGCATGATTTGTACTGTGCATTGGGTGCTGAATAAATTTTGGTTGCCTGGAGCTTTTTAATAGTCACAAGAGTGTCATTCAAGCACAAGTAAGTACACTGTATGTCTTCTGTTTGCTCGTGTGCACATTAATTCTAATGCATATGCATGCCATTTTTGCTGGGCAAATAAAATTCTTCTGAATTGTCATCCATTATGTCTCTTGGTGTTGTTTATCATTCTTAAATGTTTCAATTTTGAACTTATAACTTTAAATTGTCAGATCGACCAGGAAGAAAAGGTCCACCATTAACTTGGTCTCAGAGGCTCAAAATAGCAGTTGACGTAGCACGTGGCCTGAACTATCTCCATTTTGATCGTGCTGTTCCTCATGGAAACCTCAAAGCTACAAATGTGTTGTTAGACACGGCTGATATGAATGCACGTGTTGCAGATTACTGCCTTCACCGACTCATGACTCAGGCTGGTACCATTGAACAGATTCTTGATTCTGGGGTCTTGGGTTACCGTGCACCAGAGCTGGCTGCTTCCAAGAAGCCAATGCCCTCCTTCAAATCAGATGTTTATGCTTTCGGAGTGATACTTTTGGAACTTTTGACTGGAAGATGTGCTGGTGATGTGATATCAGGTGAAGAGGGAGGTGTTGACCTGACAGATTGGGTAAGGTTGCGTGTAGCTGAAGGTCGAGGCTCAGAATGTTTTGATGCTACCTTGATGCCAGAAATGGCTAATCCAGTTGTAGAAAAGGGAATGAAGGAGGTCCTGGGAATAGCTATTCGATGCATTCGATCGGTTTCTGAAAGGCCTGGTATCAAGACTATATATGAAGATCTCTCTTCTATATAGTCTGCTAGTGCTAACTATTTGAACTTTGACATGTTATGGGACTTAATGTCTCATTAGGATCCCATATTTGTTCAGAGTTTGGCTTTTTAACATGTTTGCATTAACCATTTTTTAGCTGTAAAAATGGGGCATATGCCAAAAGCATATACATGCATATCACTTGATGGGTCATGACCATCTAATTTTGTCTTGAAATGGGATGTGCTATGAATGATCATTTGTTTGCAAGTACTATAGTTGAAGGCTGTCCAAGTTGGCCAGGTAAATGTTACCAGTTCTATTTTTGGTTGATTTAATTGATCTTTAGAGTTGATTGCCAAAGATGTTAGACATAGTGTGAGGATGGAGAAATGTGAGCTATTGGTGAGGATTAAAAACTCATTCCTGAGTGTTGAGTGCCCCCAATGAGTCTAGTAGTATGATACTGTATAGTGCAGCTGTTACAATTGTCACATGTAATTAGTGGTTGGAGAACCCATGATTTGTTAAATTCAGGCTTTGCTTGTGTTAACTACCTCTAATTATTGTGTTTGTGTGGGGAATTATCTAGAAATATAATTCGTTGTTCAATTAGAAAGTTTATCAAACATTAAAAAGATGATTGAATTTGATGTTTTTAAAAGAATATTGTTGAACTTGTACCATTTTCTTTTGGTCTCTTTGAACGTCTTCTTGATTGGGCCTTACCTACTAAAGCTCATATCTTGCATTGATTGGCTCAATTTCTGCTGCCAAATGAGCCTCTGCTCTGAAAAGATCATTTGGTGGGGTATTCAGGCTGAGGAAGTTTCAGAATGACCTTTTTCATTCTCAAATCACCACTATCTACTTTATATTATTTATATTTTGTAAGATTTAATTCAGTTAGTGAATTTGAAAGGGTGTTAAAATAAGTTTGTAATATAGAATACATTAAAGTTATTTGAATGTGGGACCAAAAGTACCCTAACAAATGGCAATGGCTGACGTGGAGTGTTAAAGGACATGTACTCTAAATAACCGGAATTTTATCTATTATCCTAAATTCATTCCCTCACTGACCCCCGAACCTAAAATTAAAATTGTGGAACCAACATATATTTAGAATTATAAGCATATAAAAACACATAATTGGTTTTCATAAATTTCAATTTTTTAATCATTTACTTATATTTGATAGTTAAAAGTAATTTTTATTTAATATTTTTGTTGTTTACGTCACTTGCATGAAGATTAATAATAGATTCTTGCGTATGGTGTGCTTAGAATAATGTCTTTTGTATAAAAATGATAGTAATATGTTTTTTTAATATATTTTTTATCATTATGAAAAATTAACACAAGATTTACCAAAATAAAGAGCCACGTAATTTAACAAAAATGACATACATTTTATTTGATAATAGTTTTTCAGAAAATAATGTCACAATAATACTGTTAATATTTTATTTGACTATTTATAATTTCATTTTCAAAAATTATATTGGAAATCAAATTGACACTCCCTTCGTTTTAACATTGTCGTTGTTTAATATTTTTTCGCTAGAATTAAGAAAAGTAATAAATAACTTAATGAGCGAAATAAATTTATTAAGTTGTTTTTATTAATTAAGCATGTCTTGAAAGAAGAAGATTTATTGTTGAAAAAAGAGTTAGAGACCAAAATTGAGAAAAAAAAAACTCTTCATTGAAATCTTAACATGATAGTCATTTTAGGATTTTATTTTACTAAAATGATTATTGTTTTAAAATGGACGAAATAAGGTTTTTATATCAATATTTAATTGAATAATCAAATTAAGGTTATGATTGTTTTAGTATACACTGAACGCATTTGATATGGTGTCTGTACATATTTCAACTAAAGATTTATTTTAGTTAGAATATGTGATACATTAAGTTGGATCATAAACAAACAAGCACTTAATTTATGATTAAATTACTGTTAAATTAATAGTATAAAACAAGAGTTTGGACCGATTACTTCAATGTAATGAATTGACCATCCAAATAATATAGATAAATAATACGATGAGTATGACTCGCATTTGACAAAACTAATGAAATGTTTATTTTTAGTGAATTAATTGAGTTGTGTATTTTTTTAAAATGAAACCAATTCATATTTAAACATGTCATTCCACTGTTAAAATGAAAGTAAAAAGTTATATGAAATAGAGAGGTATAAGCAATTTCCATAAAGAGATTATATATCCACTCTAAAGATGACAAAATGAATTTGACCCAACAGATTGACTCGTATAACATAACTTACATATTTTACCAAAATGAATTAAAGATGTATAATATATTAGGCTATTTGATATGTATTTAAAACCTCTAAATAAGCATTTCAAAATGATGGGTGCATACATAATGAGTTTGGATTCATTTAGCTTATATAATTCATCTCACTAAACATATGATTTATGATAAGTTAATATAAAGAGGATTCTCTCTGGTTAATGGAGAGATTTATGTAGTGAGAGAAATGGATAATAAAACTATGTAAGATGCACATATGAATGTAAAATATATAAATGTAAGAGAGAGAAGAATATATAAAGATAAAGATAAATAAAATGGAGAGAAAAAAAAATAGAAATAATGAAATTGAGAGAATCAGTACCCAAGTTTTCGTAAACAATTTAGGGATGAATCCAAAATCAATTTTCTTTTGGATATTTCATGTTGTAACTAAAACTTGTGTACAAGGCTTAAGTTTTATTATTGTTTCAACTTGAAGCTCTTTAAATAGATTTATTTGAAGGTTAAAAAAACAGAATAAAATATGATAATTTTTCCTAACATATCTTATTTTTAGAGTTGGTTTAACTAGTAGGATACAATAAATTTGTCATAATACTCTATACTATCTTTTCATCTAGTACAATTCTTATCTTGAAGAAATATTAGGTTAAAAAAAATACATAAGATAATATATTTATTTTTTCTTGTTACCCTAATAATGATGATATATTAATATCAATAAAATATTAATATAAATAAAAATTATAATAATAATATTAATAGTAATAATAATAATATTATTATTATCTAATTTATTATCTTTATTCTTTTTTTATTTATATATTTTTTTACGATGATATTTTATCTTTAATTTTTTTATTGATATAGTAAAATGAAATTAGAATATTATATTTTTTAATATTTTTATTAAAAATTTACTTATATTAAATTTAAAATTTAATTTTTAAAAATTATCTAAATTTTGTAAAAAATAATTTTATAATTTGAATATAATTTATATCATATCCTATCATTATTTAATTTATTTAAAATATGAAATATAACAACATAATGTTATCTAATTTGTTATTTTAATGTACAACAAATATAGAATAAGGTAATAAAGGAAATAACTTCATACTTATGATGATTAGTATTATACATAATTCTATTGAAAGAAATAATAAAAGTGGTATCTATACATAATTTTATTAAAAGAAATAATAATAATCTTTATAGTTAAGTTAAGTTGAGGTTTAGGATTTAGGGTTTTCAATATAAATGATGTATCTTTAAAATTCATTTTAAGATCAAATTTTACATTATAGGATAAATAATTAGTAGATATGTATTAAACTCATTTTAAGCTATAATTTATATTTTTACTAGTACTTTTTTTATGGAAAATTGCATTTCAATAATTTTTTTCAAAGTTTTTTTTAAAAATAAAAAAAAATAATATATATATATATAAATAATATAATAAAGAAAGATAAATAAAAATTATAAAAAATAACATTTTTTAGTAAAAATATTATATCTCCTTTTTTATTTAGATATTTATTATGTGATAATTATGTTAATTTAAAACTTTTTTATTTGTACAATCTAATTTGTCAGCTTTTCACAAATACACATGCATTATATTTCAAAAGTTAAATATTGTGCATATATTTTTATTTTTAATTTGTTAAATTACATAACTTAAAAAATTTATTTTTTATTTGCTAATGTATAAATCAAAACAGTTAGTTATAACGTAAAAAGATGTTTGCATAAATATTTATACATGGTCATTAAAGTTTAATTTAGAAATTAGACATCGTAAAAACAATTCTAAGTAAAAACTAAAAAGTATCCAAACAATATTATTTATAAAAATCATTTTCCTAATACCTGTCATCCAAAACACGTTATTCCAAACTTATTTTTACACTAATTTATATAAAAATTACATTAACCCTAACTCAACTTTAAACCCGTCCTAAACATGGAGTTAATCGGGCTCACTTAACCCGCCTTGGGGTCGGGCCATTATGTTCTTGATAAAAAAACAATAAGGTGAGTATCACACTTTCTCAAATCATCTTCTTATCTGAGAACCCTCAGCACACGCGCAGCCGCACACGCAGCCGCACACGCTCCGTTCGTTCTTTCCTCTGCCTTTCATCTCGGTGGTTCCGCTATCCTCATTCTTCACGGCCTTCTCTTTCGCAAATCTTGCACTCACGGTAAAATACAGCAATTACGTTTTTGCTTTTTATTCTTAAATTGCTTGTATTGATGATAGTTTATTTACGGATTGGAACAGTCCATAAATCGGGCCTTAACCTAATGTGCTATGTTGTTAATACACTTGAAATTGCTTATTGACGGGACCGACTATAGATGCAACAGCATTTATTCAAATGCAATTTTTTCTTTCTCAAACTTGAACTCCTAGTTAAACCATTCTGCTTGTTCTGTTGGTTAGTTATGTAACAGACACTGCAAGTGATATTTTTTGGATTTGTATTGTTATGTTGGTACTCTGCATCTTTCTTGAAGCACCGTGCTACTCATTTCTTCTTATTTCTGCATTCTATCTGTTTGTGTTATTCTTTATTCCTTAACAGAAATTAATTGTATTTAATCTTTTTAAAAAATGAAAAATAAAATTAGTATCTCTGTAAAAGAATGCTCCTAAAACCTTTGGAATAATGTACTGCATATGAGGATTAGAGTTCGGTTTATATAATTTTTAGGGTTCTTATTCTACCTGATGACTTCTGTTGCTTGCTCTAAATTTCCTACATCAACCTAATAATTGCTTGTTAAATATTTGTAAGTTTCAGTGGACAGCGTGCATATTGGGGGAATCTGTTTCAAAGGATTAAATTTTAGTAGTTAGCCTTGTCTCAGTGTAGAAAATGGCTCTGCAACTTTTTGATGGAAGTGATTCAGATAATGATGACATCTCAAAAATCAAGATAAATGAGGAGTATGCTCGTAGGTTTGAGCACAACAAGAGGCGGGAGGACCTTCAGCGCTTTGAGGAATTAAAAAAGAAGGGTGTTATTGATTCACCTTCTCCTTCACATTCTGAAGGTGAGGAAGAATCTGAGTCTGAGTCATCTGATGATGATGGTTATGAGAAGCTTTTCAATTCTAGAAGGAGTGACAGGGAGTTCTTTGATGCCTTAATTAAGGTGAAGAAGCAAGATCCTATTCTTAAGCAAAAAGATGTTAAACTTTTTGTATCTGATGATAGCAGTGATGATGAAAGTGAAGAGAAGGAGAAAGTGAATAAGAAGGGTGAAAAGCCAATGTATTTGAAGGATGTGATGGCAAAGCATTTGATTGAGGAGGGACCAGATTTTGGTGATAAAGAGGAGGAGATAAATGAGAAGGAGGAAGGTAAGGGAAAGAAGGTAATGCCTTCTAAGGATAGAAATTTTGTGAATAAAAATGGGAAGAAGACTTACGGTGATGAGCAAGAGGAACTGAAGAGGGCTTTTCTGGAAGCAGTAGAAAGGGAGGATTTAGAAGATGGTGAAGGAGATTTTTTCATGGTGAAGGAAAAGGTAGATGAGGAGGACAAAGTAGACGGTAAAGACAAGGAGTTTGAAGAGAAGCTGGATGAGTATTTTGGTGATGATGTAGAATTGAACGAAAATTCCAAGTTTCTAAGAAGGTTTTTCATGAATAAAATGTGGATTGATAAGAGTGGGGAGAATTTGAATGTTGGAGAGGAGGAATTGCAAGAGATTTCAGAAGATGAAATGGAGATCGAGAGACAGGAAGAATATGAGTATAGGTTTCAGGAAAATCAGGGAGATAGGGTGCTGGGTCATGCTCGGAAGGTAGAGGGATCAGTGAGGAAGAAGACAAATACAAGGAAAGACCAGAGAAAGAGCAAGGAGGAGAGAATGGCTATAGCTCAAAAGGAGAGGGAGGAGGAGTTGAAGCATTTAAAGAATTTGAAGAAGCAGGAGATACAGGAGAAGTTTAAAAAGATAATGAAGACTGCAGGGATCCATGATGATGATATTATCCCATTGTCTGCGGCAGAAATTGATGAGGAGTTTGACCCAGAAGAGTATGATAGAATGATGAAAAAGGCATTTGATGAGAAATACTATAATGCAGAGGATGCTGACCCTGGTTTTTGTAGTGACAATGATGACATTGAGAAGCCAGATTTTGAAAAGGAGGATGAACTACTTGGGCTTCCAAGAGGCTGGGAGGATGCAAGCAAATCTGATGGTGGGTTTTTGGCTGCAAGGGAAAAGGCATTGAAAGAAAAGATTGAGAATACTAGTGATGATGAATTCCTGGAAATAGAAGATGAAAAAGAAGAGGAAATTCCTGAGGAAGGTGGTAGTCGGAAGAGGAAACGTAAAACAGCACTTTTGGAGAAAGCAAGACAGGCTATGATGGATGAGTACTATAAATTAGATTATGAGGATACAATTGGGGACCTGAAGACAAGATTCAAGTATGCCAAAACAAAGCCAAATAAATTTGGCATGAGTGCTTCAGAGATACTATTGATGGATGAGAAGGAATTGAATCAATATGTTTCCTTGAAAAAGCTTGCTCCATACCGGGAGGAGGAATGGAAACTAAGCAAACAAAAAAGATACATGCTGAAGATGAGAACTAAAGAGCTCCTTCGAGCAGCAAGTTTGGAAAAGAAGAAAAGAAAGAAGTCAAGAGTTGATTCTGGCAAGATAACTTCATCAAGTAGTGTTATGAAGAACGAAAAATCAAGCGCAGAAGAATCAAATATTAATATGGAGAATCTATCTAGGAAGGCCAAGAGAAGACGGCAAATGGCTCATTTGAAGTTATCACAATCGAGGCTTAAAGCATATGGGAAGATACCCGCAAAATCAAAGCATGGCAGAAAGCACTGAAAGCTGTCCATGATTTATGCAGGTAATTTACTTTACTTCAAGGTTAATTTGAACGAACTATGTAAAAATATCCACTGATATTCCTTTCTGGTTAACAAGACAAAACTTATTTTAAATTAACGTGATTATATTCAATCACAATTAAAGTGATATTGGAGTAAGTATATTTATTTTGAAAAAGAATTGTTTTCCTTCTTCTCCCTTCCCATCTTTGTCCGCTTCTAACATTTTAAAGGTGTTTTGCAGAAGGAACCGACTAACCGAGGAACTCTCCGAGAAGAGGAAGGGAGCTTAATATTGCAACATACAGCGTTGCTGGATTTGTTGGCCATAGTTTTTTAGTGGAGAGAAGTTTTGCTCGTCTTTATCATTTCCCTCCAAATAATTAGAGTGAATGGAATTTCAATCATAAACAAACTGTCAATTGGACCAGCAATTCAATTTTGACCAAACGTTTGTGCTTGTCTGTTTTCAATATTGCATTTAGAATTATGGACCAAAATAAAAAAAAAATATTTTGAATTTTGAATGTCATTTAATATTGCTCGCCTTGCTAATTCACAAGTTCCTTCTAATTGAAAACGAAAAAAATAACAGTTTTACAATATTGCGCCCAATTGGTCTTGTGGCCATACAGGTTAAGTTAAATCAGGAATAGGATCATGAGTTTTATGTACATAACCATTGTTATAATTTACTGATCAAGAGGCTCGTCCATTCCAGAGTAATAATGACGAAAAGCACATGAAAAGTCCTTGGCTTCATGGCCACCGCTGCAGAGCTCTGTATATCTACAATAAAACAAAGTTTATTAGTAAACAAACTGCTAATACTTGATATGCTCAGGACTATCAGAATTTGCCCCCTTCGTATTTTTCTAAAGTAGTTAAAACTATTAATCCATACAGGAAATTATATTTTGTCAAAGTGGTGCTTTATCCAAATAAAAAATGCCAGCCTTGCCGAGATAAACAAAAAAAAAAAAACAAGAAAAAGAAAATATATTGTGTTAATATGATGGGTTGGATTGTACATTATACAATAGGAGTAGCATGCCATTGCAAAACAAGAGTGGGAGTTTGAGTTTAAGTTGTAAATAAACAAATTTGATATATGGAGCTCGGTATGTTATGTATCATCCTAGTCGACATTCATTTCTTCCTTTTCCATTCATTCTGCCTAAAAAGTTATTGAATTATGAGGAACCAACATTTTTGAACTTATTTGGGAAAGGAAATAGAACAGAATCTTAGTAACATTCCTGTGACCAACTACTAATTGAAAATTCTAATGAAAAAAATGCACAGTGAAAGAGCCATGATCATAAGTGGCCTTCATAATCTACACAAGTTGATTCATTTAGTTGGTAGATTTGCATAATTTGTTTTTTTTCCGTTGAGTTGCATGAGATCTCTAGAAGCCTTTTCCTTCTTATTTCTTACATCTTAGATTGTTTACATCAGTACTTGGTTTTAAAATTTTAAGACAATTATTGAGTTTTTAGTAAAAACACCGTGCTTGCATCTTGATGCTTCACCAGCGCATTCATATTATAATAGTTTTTCCTTAAGGTCCAGAATCAAAATAATTTTCACAATGGACTTAATAGCAAGAGAATTGTACTTGACATGCATAGGTTATGCAAGAAGAGGGACTTACATCTTTTGTGCTTGTGATGCCAGTGGATATTTACATCCAGCCAACTTAGCTGATTCTACTGCTAGGTTCAAGTCCTTAGCCTGGAGCACACAGACAATTAATTCGGTAAATTTTAAGAACTTAAAATTTAAACTAAAGCAAACACTCTTGTATACCAATTTTAATGTTAATAAATAATAAAATTGATCACTGAAAGGGAAAAAAATTAATCACAATAGACTTCACATTCAATGTAGGAACAGCTTAAAAAAATCCACACTTCATTTAGCAAATTTTAGATAATTTTGTATAAATGGAATCCAACATCAAGTTTCAGAAAACCAAAATAAAAAAGCACACAAGAAATATAAAATGGATCCCTTGGGACAAACTGAAAATAGTAAAGAAATGGAGAAACGGAGAAACAGCATGAGTCTACATCATTAATATAGGATATTGCAAAGGCTCTAAAAAGAACATGTAAAGCTTGACTGATGGACCCAAAATTGTCAATCAGCAACTAAAAGGTGGAGGTTCTTGGGGGAAAAGAAGACATGGTTAATTATGTTGGTACAAGGTTAAACATTAGCCACTCACTCTTTGAAAATCATTAACTAGTTGACTAATTGGTTATTCCTAAATTGGAAATAATATGAACAATAGTCTCTCTTCTGTAATTCTTCCAAATAAATCTCAGTACAAGTAGAAAATGATCATGTTTCTTTTGCCCTTGCTGCATTATCCTCACACCCTTCCTTAGCTGTGAGACTAATTCCTTTCAGGGAGAGCCGGAGAGGCTGTCCCTCCCAGCAATGCATTTTTGCAGGCTGAAACTGTTGAAATTGACAATTATTAGTTAGCCTAGATTTTGTTTAGTTGCCTTCCACTGAAATGATAGTTTGATTTTATATCGAGACTAATGGTGTCGTGTAATTCATGTAGCCAACCTCACCCAATGCAATAAGGTTATTAGTGTTATAGTTGTTACATTCCGTTATAATGAGTATTTGTATTATAGATTTCCAAATGTTACAACCATCGAAATTAAACATGTGCACGTTAAAGCTTAGTTACTTACCATAAGCTTGGATGCAAACCCTCCATTATAATCCCTTGAAGAGGGCACCCCTTCCATCAGCCCAGGAACAGGGTTGTAAGTATCACTGTATTCAATGCAACTGCAACTTAGTAATATGATCATCTAAAAACCAAAACTTTAACCTTCTCACAAATTTTCACTATAGAGATTGCAGGCTAAGCTATACAGGGAAAATTTTCTGAATTTTGTACAGTACATGTTGCTGGAAAAGGGGTCATATTTTGTTTTCAGGGGAAAACTACAAGGGCATCAGAGCACAAGACAGATACAAAGGACGGTAATTTTTGAGGATAACACTAATGGATGAGTAATGATCCAAAGACTTAGAAATATGTCACTTGTAGTGGAGGCTAAGTCAAGCAACTAATTACGTGTCTCACACTATGTACTTCAACATTTAGGCCTTTAGGGCTTCATGGTACTTTCGGCTGTATTAGGGAACTATACTCCTTACCTATTCCATTATAGCCATGATACGACAATGCTACTTCTGAGAATCTTTGCTACCCTTGTTAAATATGAAGATAATTCCACTATAGACTTGCTGCTAATTGTCATATTGAGTCAAGAGTGAAAAGAGTCGCATACCTACTCCAACAGCGAGCACTGGAGCAGTTAAATATATTTGTCAAGGTGCTGGCAGCAACACCTAGAGATTGGCCCAGAGCAAGAGCTTCTGACACTCCCAGCATGCTCACAGACAAAGCCAAATTATTGCAGATCTTTGCTGCCTAATAACAAAAACCAAGACAAAATATAAGATGTGACTTATAGTTAAAAAAGCAATTGGGAGTACCAATAATTCTATCCTAATTATAAATATGTAACTTACTGAACCACTTCCTGCTTCACCACAATATATTGCACTTTTTCCCATTGAAGAAAATAAGGGTTTTGCAGCAAGAAATGCTTCCTCAGAGCCACCAACCTGGGGAAGTTTGATATCCTATTCATTACTAAAATTTTTGCCAACAATTTACAACTTTGCTGCAACTGTTTTACCACTGTTAACTCATTCCCATGTGTGGTCCATACCCATAACTTTACATACAACCTTTATTAATCAACTGATCATACTTTTAATGCATTATAATTAATATTGAAGAATAATTATTATCAAAATTTAATATCAAATCGAGAACCAATATACTAAACTTTAGTCTACTCCAGTTTTAGTCTTCAGAGTATTGGTCCTTGATGATACTTTTTTGACATCATAATAGTCCATAAGTTACTGCAAACTGGGACCAGATTGATATCATTCAATAATCACAAATAATCATTTAAGGGCCAATTTGATGCCACTAATTTTTCAAAGACTAAATTGGGAGTTCAATCTACATATTATCATCCCAATAAATATTGGAAAAAATTAGTGATACAGTTCTTATCTGGTTCAGGATTGAACGAATGGCCATTTAACCTACAATTATTACCAAAAGTATATTGTAGCTTATGTGAATTTTCAGTAGCTTAGAATAATAAAGTAACAATACCATAAAAGTAAGGGTCCCAGCTTCAGCTGCAATCACACTTCCTGATACAGGAGCATCCAATTTGAAAGGTTTTTCCCAGTCTCCTACTCAATATATAATCATTCAATACCACAACATTAAAATAGTAGATCATTTAGCTTATTAAATGCTTGAAACAATTGATAGAAGGCTTTACTGAATACTTATGCATTCTCATTTAAGGCCCACTTTCAAATGAATGGAGATTTGAATCGAGTTACAAAGTAATGCCTAATGACTATAATGCCAAATCTAGTCATGACAAATGCTAGACAACAGAATAGTGATACAATTGTACAATAATAGCATTGGGAGAGGGCAATTATCAGTGGACTGACCAGTTAGGTTGTAGTAGTTAATTACATTTATTTTAAAAAGTTAACTCTTAAAAGGTTAAGGAAACATGATATCACACAATAACAGAAATTAGCTCTAACTCTTAAGTAATTCAATGCGAAATTAGACGCACTCTTGTGAGAAAGACAAGTGAAACCAATAGGAATAAGAAACATAGTGCCACATGTGATTAACAAAAGAAACAAACAGATAGTTAGCATGTCTTACAAGCATCAGAAAAGAAATCAAGGGAGCTTTAGGAAATATTAGGACAGTAAGATATATAAATTAGAGAACTAACTGCTTTGTGATCTTAACAATATACATGACACTTGGGGTTTGTGTGGAGCACACATGAACACATATGCTGATGAGACAGAATAAAGTTCCCCTCAAATTTTATATAAACTATCAAATTTTTGTGAATTACTTAACATAGCCATAGTATACACAAGTGCAAAGACATTTTCATAAAATTGTCAAGGAATTTTCATGAGCAACAAATTAGTTATGAATGAATATGATAAAAATAATTCTATGGTACTTAAAGGAATAGCAAATTCATATCTGGAAATTCAAGTTAAAATTTAGTTACTTGGTTGACATTTCACTTCTTGTTACCTTTCTTTTCTTTTAGAATATAATTAGATATTGTAGCAGAAAGGTTTCTCGATGTTTGTGGATCAATACTGGATGAGTCTATCAATAACCATGGCCTTACGAGTTTTCCACCATGAAGCAAACCATTTGATCCAGTGTAAACATCAATCACCTACTTAAATTAAATAAGGATGTTATTCTGGCATCAGAACAAAGCCATATATAATAATCTTGGGAGCAATAAGACAATCCAGCCAAATCGGTAATGTAATAAATGAGATAT
The DNA here is from genome assembly GCA_037954105.1 of Canavalia gladiata. Lineage (NCBI taxonomy): Eukaryota > Viridiplantae > Streptophyta > Magnoliopsida > Fabales > Fabaceae > Canavalia > Canavalia gladiata. Next base: position 53,318,710 of record CM075662.1, read on the forward strand.
TCACATACACAGCTTAGAAAACTGTTTAGCCAAAATAACAGTTTACAGTTCTAGGCCTGCTTAAATATAGATTCCACCATATATAAAGCTAATGGCAGAAAGATTACAATCAGACTACACAACAATAATTTGATAAAAGGCTTGACCATTAAATAAGTTCATTTCAATGTCTCCTAATATAGATGACAAAACCTATGTTAGCTAAGGTAATATCCTACGCTAGGTTACATATGAAGAATTGATGAAAAGGAGGATGGGGGAGTATTGGGTTTCATCACGTTTTACAGAATCAGAAACCTTCCCTTCCTATAAAAGATGCAGTAATGGTCAAATCAAAGATTTTTATCTCCTATTTTTCTTTTACTCAAGAAATTGTATGGGGAAGTCAACAATCATGTCATTTGACCTACTTAACCAAAAATTGAAATCAATCTAAAGAATAAGTTGTTGAAGAACTACAGAGGAAACTGAAGCCACAAATGATGCAACATATTCACATGTAAGGAAATGCAGTTGTAACTCATGGCCACCATACTCACATGGGCAGAGGAAGGTAACATTGTAATTACAACATCACTTGCTTCTGAAACTTCATACGGTGTTTTCTTTGTGGGAACTCCCATCTGAGAGAACATCTCAAGAACATCAGAGTTTCTGCCATTTTTTTACAAATTCAATTAGTACCATAGACATTCTGCTCAATCTAACGGAAAACAACTCAATTATATAAACATTGCCATCAGCTCAGAGTCCCTATAAGAAGCATAATCTCAAGCCATGCCCCAAACATCTAATCCTATGAATTGCACCTACAACTGAAATGACAACATAGTGCTCTCACAGGGACTAATTTGAGAACTCAAGAAATGAAAGGCATGATAAGATAAGGAAAATGTTTAAAATTACAAGTCATGAACTGTAAGATTGAATCCAGCCTTGATTAGATTATTTGCCATTCGAGATCCCATATTTCCAAGCCCAATGAATCCAACATTCTGCAGTGAATCAGAGAGGAGAAAACATCAATAACGAAACAAGCATCAAATTAACATGTTTACAAGGGGCACAGCATGATAAATTGTAGCTGAACCTACAAAGAAACAGTTAATGATATTAAAAATCATAATTCACGATTGAAGAAACAGTTCATACACTTATTAAGAGCTTATCGACAAAAAATTACAAAGGAAAAAAAAGGCCATTGAATTCATGCTTCACATTCCTGTTATACTCAACTTTCAGCTTATAAATATATATATATATATATATATATATATATATATATATATATATATATTCAATTTTGAAATAAAGCATAAATAAAGAAACCCCAGTAGCAAGAAAAAGGAAAAAAGCATCACAGTTCATTAATATGATAAAGGGTACAAGTTATGCGAAGTACCCAGTTAAGAATTGGCATGAAAGATGCAAGCTTTGCATGTTTTAAGAGATAAGAATAAGGGTTGAGAAAAAGAGTGTGTTAGCGAAAATGGTGGGAGTGATCACAAACCTGCAAGTGAGGAGGGGGAACCTGCGCCGAAGAGAAATGGCGTATCGGAGAAGACATCAAAAGAGAGTTGCATTTCGAAAGAGAAAGCAAAGATTTCAACCTGCAAATCGCCATAGTTATCCCTATCTCTCTTTCTTCAGTGTTTTTTGTTAATTTAAATTCCTATTGCGACATCTTTTCCATTGCAAAATCCAATGAGAATTTTAGAAGAACTATATTTTATACAAACGGAATTTCATGAAGAACCACGTGCTTAAAATTGTGATTAATTTCACTACAGGACTAGATTCCGTTTCAGTGTGCACTTATTAAGATTGGCATTTGAAATTCTAAGTCAATTTTACGTCAAAAAAGAATAATTCAAGTCATGGAAAAATTAATAAAATAAAGATGATCAAAATTTTATAGATAACTACCGCAATCATCTTTTAATCTACAAGCCGCATGGCGACACGTCCAGAAATAATTAAAATAATAAGGTTAATCACTTGTATTAAAAAGGTAAAACTATTAACTAATACAAAAGATACTGACTAAAAAATTAGAAATAAAACTTTTATTAAATATATGTTTCAATTGTTTTGGTAATTTGTTTTTAAAAGTGTATTATTTGGCCAATCATTTCAATTTATGAACATTAATTTTTTTAGAAATTTTTTCATTTAACTTCTCTTAAAATTGATGTTCACAAAGTTAAATTTAATTATAAAAAAAAGTTTAACTTACTTTATCTATTTATTTTATTTTATGTAAATTGACCCAAACTTGATATTGGATCGAGTTTGAAAAATAAACTTGGGTTTTACTTTTTTACCTCTTTTTTTTTTCATTTCTTTAATGTTTTAAAATTTTTTATTACCATTTTACCCTTAACACCTCCTCGTCTTTTTTGTAAATTTTTTTTCTCTTCTGCAAGTATTTGTCTATTCTGCAAATTAATTTATGAAATGCATTAATGTATTCCGTAAATTAATTTGTGGAATGTAATTTTTTATTTTCCGTAAATTAATTTACGGAAGGTTACATTTTTACATTCCGTAAACTAATTTGTGGAACAAAAAAATTACATTCCGTATATTTATTTACGGAATATACTGATGCATTCCATAAATTAATTTGCGAAAAGTGTTTAACGTTCCGCAAATTAGTTTGCGAAATATAAAGTTCGTTCGTCTTCTCCGATGCTCCTCCAACGTTTCTCTGAGGTTTATTTTCTTAGTTTTTTCTCCCACAAAAAGCAGAACATATAGATTCAATTAATAAGGAAGAAAATATAACAATGAGAAATAGAAGAAGAAATGAGAAAGAAAGAAAGAAGAAAAAAAAAAGAAGAAGAGGAAGACGAGAAGATGGAGGAGGAAGGAGGAAGAAGAAAAGAAGGTTAATAGATAAGAGTATTTTTGTCTTTTCATCAATGAAGTGGTGCAAAAAGAAATTTTGGAGGGTGCAAAAAGCAATGCCCAATAAACTTTATATACGTTTAATTGTATATTGGACCTTACTTTCTTGACTTTTTTTTTTGCACTTCCTTTAATTTTTTGATAAATTTTTATTATAAATTTATGCTCGAACATTTTCCTCATCCCACTTATTTTTTCGAAAAAAAATTTCTTTTCAATAAGCTTTCTTCTCTTCCGCAACCAGCTCCCAATTCTTCGTTTCCATTCCGCAAGTTTGCACTCAAGTCAAATAAAGATCATCAACCCAAGTTCAAAGCTTCCACTTTCAGGTTAGCACCCCTCAACCCTAAATTTATTTGCTGTTGGTAGTCCATTAAGTAGGGTAGATGTAGGTTTTAGACGTAGTTGAACGACTGTTGAATCCTAAGGTAGAAGACGACCACATACATTTCGTAAATTAGTGTGCAGAATATATCAGACGTATTCCATAAACTAGTTTGCGGAATACATCTGATACATTCCATAAACTAGTTTGCGGAATACATCTGATACATTCCATAAACTATTTAATTTATGTTTTTTATGGTTTAAGGATCCATTATTTAGGTTTATTTTAAAGGTTTACCAAATATAAAAAACATGTTTTATGTTAATTTATTGGTTAATTGATTTAAGAGTACATTTTAAGTTAAGGTGAAAAAGTGTGGTTAAGGGAAATTAATTAATCAACTATGTTTTATTTGGTGAATTTTATATATGACCAAGACTAGAGGATCACATAGCAGAGGTGGTAGTTCGCATATAGAGGACGCATGTGTTCGACCAACTACCTCTGCTCGCAATCGACGTGTTCGACAAGCCCATGATGAGGAGCATGTTGATGTTGGAGCTGATATTCATCATGAAGAAGAGACATTCCCAGTTGGTCCAACGGATGTCTCTATACTTGGATCATATAGGCAGCATGTAGCATATTACATAAGGACTGGAGAGGTGAGTGTCATCACTGTTTATGTATATGACATTATAAGAAATATTTGTTTATTTAATTTATTGTTTTGGTTTGCTGAATGTTATTTCAGGATCGTGCTGCTCTAAAGGTCTTGACCCATGAACGAAAGGTCATTGCTATAGATCAGCCTTACATCGAGAGTATCGTACAAGAAGGTGGATTAGCCAACTTAGTATGATGCAGTCATTTGAGAGCAGACAAGGGTTTACTGTTTGCTTTTGCGGAGAGATGGCACAGAGATACATGCAGTTTCCACCTACTGATGGAGAGATGACCATCACATTGGATGATGTGTCTTCATTGCTGCATCTACCAATCACAGGTGAGCTTTGCTCTGTTCGGTTGATGACACGAGATTCCGCTTGTAACCTGCTGGCAAATATGCTTGGTGTTTCTGTTTCAGAGGCAAACATAGAGACAAATCACACCCAAGATGTGTATGTGAGATTCAGTTGGTTGTAGGATGTGTGTGATCTGTGCATTCAGGAGGTTCAATTGGATGCAACTGTTCGTGCCTACCTGCTCCGCTTGGTTGGGTGCACTATTTTTGCTAACAAGAGTGGCACCCTTGCAGTGTGTCTTATTTGGAGTTATTTAGGGATGTTCACATCATCAGGAGGTATGCTTGAGGGTGTTATTGCACTGTCATACTTCTACGATCAGCTTAGTGATGCGAGTTTTGGCAACACTAAATGCTTGAGCGGTTATTTGACATTATTACAGGTAAATGTCACTTATTGTACATCATTTAAGGGTTTTGAACTGATATACTGTTACTTATTCTTTTATAATATAACTGTAGGCATGGACTGTTGAGCATTTCCCACAGATTGGGGGACGTGAGCTTAAGAATGACTATACCCCAAATATGCTTGTGGCGATGCATTTGAAGATGCTACGCGATTCGGGGGATGTGAGACCATACAGGGCGGCTCTTGATCACATACAAGTGGATGACATCATTTGGACACCATATGATGAGTTCAGAAGTCATCGACCCTTTGTTGACGCTTGCTGGTATAGAGGTTTGATCAAATGTGGTGTTTGGTGTACCCTCATTCACCAAATAAAGTTTTGCGTCAGTTTGGCATGTTCAGGGGATCCTCATGCCTACTGTTGATAGGTTGGGTATGGTTGGAAGTCCTCAGTCCATTGATGATTGTTTTTTAAACTATGAACTATCATTGGTGGCAGACAAGGTTAGAGGTCCTGTTGCTACCACTCCACGACGGTGTGCTGTTGGATACATGGAGTGGTTTCGCAATATCTCCCCCCCATACCTTTTACCTAGTAGTTATGTGGGTAAGGGTGAACCTAAACCTCCTGTTATGGTGGCAGAGGTTAGCTCATCTCATGCATTAGAAGAAGTTTCACTGTCTACTCAGGTAATCTATTTGTTTATTGAGTAAACTGCCACTTTAGTCCCTGAGATTGTAATCGAGTTTCATATTAGTCCCTGAGATAATTAAATTAACTATTTAGTCCCTGACTTTTTAAACCGTGATTCACGTTAGTCCCTGGGGTCAACTGCAACTGACGATTTGCTGATGTGTAACGTTAGTTGACGTTAAATGACCACGTGGCCAGCCAGGTGGACATCCAAACGCTGTCGTTTTATGTGACGTTAAGAAGTTCACACCATTTTCGTATGAAATGGTATGAGATTTGGGATTTTAGAGAGGACCCTAAACCCCTATTTGGAACCCTAATTTTTTCAATTGATTTGTAACCTATAAATTGAAGCTTCAGCCACTCAATTCATTCATTGTGAATGTCAGGGGTGAATGATAGAAGGTGCATACGAAGTATGGAATCAAGAATGTCACATACAACAGAACACACAAATGAAGTTCTGAAATGTCACTGCAGATTGCGATGTGTGATAAGGGTATCAGGTTCTGAAAAGAATCCTGGAAAATTGTACTATGGTTGCCCAAAAATAAAGGTAAGTGAGTTTCATTTTCCACGTTGGTGTTAATATGCTTAAAAGAGTTTTTTTAACACTTGAATGATATATGTAGGTGAATGAGCGTTGTGGATTTTTCATGTGGTTTAATGGTACTGTTGGTGTTGACAATGAAACTGTATCAGTGAAGAATGCTGAAGCTGAAGGTGAAGCTATTGATGAAAGATGGATGAAGAACATGTCAAGGAAGCTGAATGACTTAGATTGTGAAGTTAAAAGACTAAATGTTATAGTTAATGTAGGGATGGGGTTGTTGTTTTTTTTGGTTGCATTTTTTATGGGTTTTGTTTTGAAGAACTAGGTTGGGATGAATGGGGGAGTTGATTAAATGTAATAATAACTCTGTTTACATATTTGAAGTATAAATGAACAATGAGATTATTGGCTTTGTTGAATATAGTTGTTTATGTTTGATGGTTTATGCAAATTTTATCAGCAAATTTGAATGTTATCAGGTTAAAGTTGAATGACTAAGGTAGCAGGGTTTAGGTGAATGAGCAATGTTACCAACAGAAACAACATTGATGACATTCATGCTTGTAAAAGCAAACAATTCCAGTTTGTTTATGGGCAATGTGGATTGCAACTATAATCATATGAAGCCCTTCACTCCTTTATATTCTCTGCAATCCAAACCACGTTCATTTATGACCTTGGATTTGGGCTCTTCATCTGTTGTTACATCATTACCAAGCTGTAAAACTCTGTAATTTGTCCACGTTCATTTTTTATTATGATTTTACATTCAAATTATGATATTGTAACCAAATAAAGTGCATAAAAATGAATTCCTAGTGCAGAATAATAGTTCTGCAAAGTTTGTGGGCGCCTGGCATGGTGACATTGGACTAACTACATCTGATTTTCCCATCATAAACCTGCTACAAGAAATGATTCTTGGTGGGTACTCAAGGATTGGCAATGCACCACAACATATTATGCCTCCTTGAGGAACCTATAATAATCCCCTTTAACCCAATTCAAAGTTTGTAATTGTTGTCAGCAAAGAAGCAGCATGTTGCATTTTTTATCCTGTTTAAATGTCTTTCTAAGTTTTCAAACTAGAATGAGTAATACATGGGCAGTTGAATATTAAGCTTCACTGCAAAAGTAATGTCATTATCATATTGTAACATAATAGATGAGAAAGTAACACAGTTGGCTTATGCCTACTAACTTCATCAATAATGAAAAGGAACATCAAAATAGAATACATGTTGAAGCACAATAAAAAGCAAAATATGTTCCAGCAGTTGTCAATTAATGGCTTATCAGTGGCCTACAAAATAATTGTGCACAAATCTATGATCACTAATGTCTTGGATCCCTGATGGTAGGTGTTGGCATAAACTTTGCAGCAGGGTTGCCTGCATCAGTATGTGGTGCTGGAGAATTTGGATGTGGACTGCCTTTATGAGGTTCAGTTGTATCCTTTGGAACCTGTGTTGGACCTATTGCACTTGATGAACCAACATTCTTAATTGTCAATTTTGGCCTAAAGAGGTTGGGGGTAGATAAATTTTCTGTGTCTCCAGATACATCAGCACCAACTTCACCTAGGCCAGTATCAGATACTTCAGCTGGCTCAATACTGGTTTCTTCAGATGGCCCAATTGCAGACAACTGAGGTGGCCCAGCAGCAGAGCCCTCTCCTGCCCCAGGTGGATGATCAGTTGACCCAGCATGTTGCATTTGTTCCTGCCTTTGCCTCTTGGTCATAGGGCATGTTTGTTTATTGTGATTCTGCTGACCACAAACACTGCATGTAAATTCCTTTAACTTTCTCTTAAGTTTATGTGGGGTGACAATTGTTTCGCTGCCTTCCTTTCTTCTTTGTTTTTTAGGCCTTCCTGGTCTTTTCTTAAAGGTTGGTGGAACCAATGGTGTTTGATCTGTATGGCCCCAATATTCTTGTCCAGGCAATGCCTCAATATGATTTGAATAGGTTGCTTGATAGGAGGCCATTGTGAGCCATGCATGGCAATGGTCCTCAGGTCTCTCATTTTTATATGAAATGGCAGCTATGGCATGTTCACATGGCATTCCTGTGTACAATGAGATTAAGATTTTCATCAGATATCATTCAATGGCTGTAAAATGCATTTATACATAAAAGCTAATTAACCAATAAACCTGTGAGCTCCCAGAAACGACATGTACAACTTTGTATTCCTACATTAACAACAACCCTATGTGGCCAACATTGAACTTCAAACTTGTGCCCATCATCATCCCCTACAATGTCAAAGAATAATGTAAGTATGACATACATAAGCATAACTTATAAAATATGGACTAATACTACCTGACCACATTATTGTCCACTTATTTGATTCTTTTTTCAATTTTTCCAACCTACTTTGTTGTATTGGTGGTAAGTGTCCATAGTGTCTAGCCAATTTCAACTTGTTTGTGGTGATGGTGTTGAATATCATCACCCTAATTTCCTTTAGCATTGTGATTATTGGCTTCTCCCTAGCTGTTAGGATCTTGGCATTGAAGACTTCACAATTGTTATTGCAAATATTGTCAACTTTTGTTCAGTCCTCACTCCCTTTCTTATTTCCCTAACATCTTCACTACCACTTGCATCCCTTGCTTCTGCTGTGCCTTTCTTTATCTGCCCCCTAGTCATGTAAGTTCTCTGCTCATGATGACCTGTCACCACAGTTTCAAAAACACCACTTTCAAATGCTTCAACATGCATATACTCATCATGACCTTCAACATGTTCAACTTGCTCGGTTGTTTCTAACTGCACAGGCCCTTGCATTGTTTCTTTGACTAAACCCTCACCAACAGGCCTACCACCCTCAACTGAGTCAACATGCAGTGCCCCATCATCACCTTCAACATCTTCAGCATGCTGGCTTCTTCCTAATACATCAGCCTCCTGCATTGCTTCATTGACTAAACTCTCACTAACAGGCCTACCACCCTCCTCTTCACCACCTACAAATGGCTCATGTCCACCATCTGCAGCATCAATATCAGCAAAAGACCCTTCACCCTTAACATTATCACCAGTTTCCAAATTTTCAGTTCCCACTTCCTCACCACTTTGTATCAAAACTTCTGTGTCTGGAGGTTCATTCACAGAATGCTCAAAATAGATATCCATTTTGCATCCATTTATCTTGGCTACTTCTACCATATCTAATAAATCAACATCAAGGTCTAAAATCTTAATCCCATCACGAAAACTCAAACTGGGATCCAACCAATAAACACTTTTCACATTATGATAACCAAGGGAAATACCAAATTTTTTGAAACTGAAAACATCCAAAGTGTCCTCATCACAGTCCTCCCAAACATCCACACTGCCCCATTTGTACTTCATTATTCCATTTTCCTCAACAAAGTTCCCACCATGATGTATAAATAAAGTTAAGTACTGCACCAAGAATAAATAAATCAACTCTACAATGAACCACAACTATAATAAATGCATTTTAAAACATGTACCAACCAAGGATAAGGGACTTAGGGGCATCTTTAAACACATACATATTTAAACCTCTTGCAATCAGATACAAAAAAAAAAGACAGACTTGGGACCACAACCATTTTTTAGTAACAGTACCAGTCAGCAATCACAGACAGGGACCACATCTATTTCATATATTAAAGACAGAAATTGGGACCACACCAAAAGCACTCTTCCAATAAACAAACATTATCCTTCAACAAAGTCGAAAATTTCATTCCCAATGTTTGCATAAAAAATTACCTCCAATTTTCCAACATTCCAAAAAACCCTAACCTACACAAAACCCATGAAAATGTCAACAAAACACACAAAATTTCATGCTTCAAATGGACGCATATACCTGTTCCATTTCGATTACAATATCAGCAACAACCCACAAGTTCCCAGCAACTGCTTTCTTTCCCCCTTTCCAAAACCAGATATAACAATGCAACTGTCAATCCAAAGTTTGTGTTTTCCCTCCAAGGATTTGTTCAACGTTTAAATCCATGTGTCACATAAAACGACAGCGTTTGGATGTCCACCTGGCTGGCCACGTGGTCACTTAACGTCAACTAACGTTACACATCAGCAAATCGTCAGTTGCAGTTGACCCCAGGGACTAACGTGAATCACGGTTTAAAAAGTCAGGGACTAAATAGTTAATTTAATTATCTCAGGGACTAATATGAAACTCGATTACAATCTCAGGGACTAAAGTGGCAGTTTACTATTGTTTATTTGAAAAATCATTTGCAGGATTGTTTTGATAGAATCGTGGAACTTTTAGAAGCCATTATTGGTTCAGGAAGACTCCCAGAGGATTCATTAGAAGCTGATATGGCACGCCACGCTTTAAACATTGCACGTGTTAGAAGCTGTGGTGGTATTATTACCTACTAGCGGAGGAAGAGGAGTCATCCAGACAGTTGATATCATATTTTAGGAGTTTAAGATTGATATTTTTATATTTCATACTATTAAACGCTTTATGTATTTGAGAAATGATGATTTATATATTTTATAATAATTGTATATTGCTTTCCCATTGGACTATCATTTTGAAATATCAATAGTACAAAGGATATTACAACTAATGAGCTGTAATGTCTACAACATTGTCAACATCGTTTTTAAAGACTTCTCTTCAGTACTTAGTCTTCTAGCATACACATGACCTTCTAATGTTTTAGCTACATCATGGATGTGAAACCCACATACAACGTTAAGCTTCCACCTTTCACCACTTCTTGATGACCTTCCTCTTAATTTGAAGGGACACGCACATTTTCTTATTCCACTCATCTTCCGCACTAATTCATTCTTGTATTGTCTATATTTTTCACTTCTTTCACAACCTAATATTAACATTGTTTTCCATCCAATTCCACCACTGTCAGATCTAATAAAAGCCACAACAAATACATGAGTTTTACCTACTGCTTTAGTCTAAGTTAATAAATCATCACGTGAAGGAAAAACTTAATTATAACATACAAACAACCAAATATTACTAAATCATAGACAACCTAACAATTAAACTTTTCAATCTAAAAATCATTTACTATATCAGTTAAGAATGCATTCGTATAATCATCATTGTTTTTTATCAGAGCCAACTTATTTCCTTTAACACTTAAATTATTCTCACATCGCACATAACAAAATTAAATCACGTTAGACACTTTTATAAAAAAAAATTTAAAAAATATTACTACATCACCCTCTTTTAGAGAAATTGGCATGTCCACTTCGTTTGAAACATGGATGCTCCACCTTAGCGAATCTTTCATAATTATCTCTTCATAAAAAAAGAAAAATATATCACATACCATAAGCATTTAATTTTTCAACTTTTTCATTTAAGTAATTTAATTAACCTTACACAAACTAATTTGCGGAATAGTAAAATTACATTTGACAAATTAATTTACGGAAGTGAAAAATTACCTTCCACAAATTAATTTACAGAATACATTAGTGCATTCCGTAAATTAATTTGTGGAATGTAACTTTTTCAGTTTCGTACACTAATTTACGAAAGGTAACTTTTTTCTGTTCCGTAAACTAATTTGCAGAGAACAAAATTTACATTTCGTAAATTAATTTACGGAAGGTTTTTAACGTTCTCCAAATTAATTTGTGGAACATAAAGTGCAGTTCGATGTTCAACTCACTTTCGTCTTCTCCGACACTTCTCCAACAGTGTTCAGGTCAGCTCCTCCTCCGGCCAAGAACAGCAACTCAACTTACACTCAATTAACAAATTTTGGTTGGAGTTCTGTTCATTGAACAACAATGGCAGCTAAGAACGAAAAGGAAAGTGAAGAAAGAAGAGGGAAGATTTATATATTAGAATTGTACAACTTATATTTTTAAAGATCAAATAAATAAAATCTTATTTTTAGAGATTAAATTATTTATTTATTTATATAAAATTTATTTAATATATTATTTTTATATAATATTTTACTTTAGTTTGACTCATCACTCTTTCTTATGGAAGAAAATGCAATTTTATGCAAATTTATTTCGTATGCAATGTAACTATGTAAGATCAACAATAATATTATTAAAAAGCAACGTTAAAATTATATAAAAATACCATTTGCATCATTTTGTTATAATTTATACTCGATTAACAAATATTGATGAAAGGGTAAAATATAAAAAAGTTAACACATTTGATAACAAATTTGTACACGTTAATACTTTAATGGACCAAGTTTACAAATATTGGAAATCTTGTGAGAATAATTGGAAAATGGTGAGTTCCTGCCCGCACCCAGGGAAGATGCCATCCCTATCATCACTCACACGATCCAAAAAGGTATAACTCAGTCTGGGTGATTCATTACATTCGACTCATGAATCATGGGGCACGAACAATGTAATATTATATTAACATAATATTGAATACAATCCTCTTTATGAACACAGTTTGTATTATAATATTTCTAATATAAACACGATTCAACCAACTTGGTAAGAAAAAAAATCATGGGGCATGCTATACCATTCATTTTTTTTATTAAAAAAAGCATTATTCATGCTAAACTTGGGACATTAATAGTAAACAATTAGTTGAATTGAGAATTTGGGTTTGGAACCCTATCCGCAATTTCTAAGTTAACAAATCCTACAATAAAGTTACAGTGCATGATTCAATCGTTTTAAAATTATTTTGAATAATAAAATTTTCTTCTCAAAATTTTAACAAAGATACCTAGTGAAAATTTACATCTAAGATCTTTATTAATTAAATGGTATCAATTTCATGAATTAATTAATATGTTAGATGATAATTTGAAAAATAAAAAATTATATAATTAAATTATTTATAAATTTTATAAATAAAAATCAAATATAAAAGTAGATTGAATTAAATTAAATTTTGAATGTTGAAATTTATTTCCAAATTTTGAAGTATGAAACTGAATATTTGTTAAAGGTTTTTTTTATCAAGTTTAGTATAGTTTAAAAATTTATATTCTAAAAAAATTAATAAATAAAATTAAAATTTATATAAATGATTGATTAAAAAAATTAATAAATTTAAAATTTATAAGATAAAAATATTATTAAATAGATTTAAAATATATATATTATATAGATATAATATATTAAAATAAATATAATAAATATAAATATAATATATAAGGATAAATAGATTTTGAATAGATTAAATAATTTTTTTAAATATTTATTTATTTAAATTTTTTTAACAAATTTAAACCTATTTATTTATTAAATAATTTAAAATAAGGTAAGCTTTAAATAAATTGCATAGTTAAACTATGTTATTTGATTTTATTATTAATTAAAATATTTTAAAATAAAAAAAAATCTCTTTAAATAAAAAATTATTTAAATTATAAATCATATAAAGTAGATTTTAATATGTAAATTAGGAATACCATATATGATTATAAATTATTTTTTAAAATCACACTTATGTTGATTATGATTGAATGCTTTTTTTTTTTTAAGTTATGTTTTCCTTTCAAATACCAAATCAAAATGCGACTCCCAATAGATAAAATATCAACCGTTAAGTTCCTGATATTTTCTTCCTTGATCCCTATAATTTCTTTCATTAAGGAACCTTCGAAATTACACCAACACTATATTGTCACTTCAAACATTTCGGTCAATGCGTACAATGGATTTAAATGATTAAGTAGATCATATTAACTCATTCTGACTTTTACATGAATTGATCATTAATCTATTTTTGTAGAAAGTTCAAAATTATCTCAATTAGTAATAGCCACCAATACACTTAAGTTCTTTTTTACCTTATTTTTTACTGGTAATAAACATTGAAAATAATGACTTTAGTTTTTACAAAATCAAAACTAAATGAGATTTAAAAAATTATGAATTAAAATCATTGAGGCTTTCTCATGAACTAACGGAAACTTACTCAGTATTTTCTCGAGATGCTATCTTGGGAATGAAGCAAACATTCGGCCACAAATAATATATGCTTATGACTTGTTCAAAAAATATAACATATAAAAGACAGCATCGATCCATAAGAACCAGACAATCTACCATAAAATATTTGTCATTGAAGAGTCAAAAGAAAACATGGAAGAAAGTGACACAAAACAAAAATATAAATCACAGAACTCACCTAAATAATATATTTAAATTAAGAAACTATTATTTTAAGATATATTATTAAATTGAAGTAGTTTTTACATTTTGACAATTTTTTAACCACCACAAATATTTTTGATAATTTAAAATTTTTTCTAATAGTTCTAGCCCGCTAAAACTGCCATATAGAAGATCATTCGGAGCATATTCATGGCAGTATTGCAAATGATAAACAGAATTATACTGAAAAAATGCATAGTTCATTATTATCCTTTTATAATAAAGTTTATTTTTTAAAAAAATAATGTTAGATTAAAATAAAAAATGTAATTTAAATTTACATTTAAAATAAATCTTTTCAAGCATAAATCACTTTTTTTGTTATCTCTTTTAATTCAATTAATTAGATGTAAACCTATGCATTGTGCAAGTTCTTCCACTGCAATTGTCACTTGGTATTTTCTCAAAATTTTATTTTATTTAAATTTATTACTTCATTTATTTATTTTTATTATCTATCTTAATATCTTTTTGACATTTTTATTGACCTTCTAAATTTGTAAAGTTATTTATTTTTTTTAACAAATAACACTAAAAAATTATTTTTTAACAAACTGTAACAACAAATATATATTTTATTATATATATTAATCCTAAAAAATAAAATAAAACATTTTTATAAAATTATAGTTATTTCTTCTAAATTTGTAAAATAAATAGTAATTAAAAGTTCATTAATATTTAATAAATCATAAAAATATATTTATTACATATATTGATCATAAATAAAAAATATAAATATAAATTAATATAATGTAACTAATTACTGTAATTATTTATAAATTTTTATCCCTTAATCTTAATCATAATATTTTTAATGAAAAGAATATTGTAATAGTAGTTATTCAATTTAAATTTTTTTTATTAATTAATAATATATTTAAAAAATTAAATTATTTATATTATTTATTTATTAAATCTATTGTTTATAAATAGTTATTAAAATTACATTAATTATTAATAAATTAAAAAATATATGTTAATACATATACAAATCATAAACAGAAAAAGCATATTAATATAATATAAATAATTAATGTCCATATTTATAACTAAAATATTAAGAATTAATTATATGCTTAAGTTCGATTGTATTAAAAAATATCAAATTAAAAAATTATTAATTTATTATAAGCATCGTAGGTCCTAACACTAGTTTTGAGAATTTATTGTCTCTCGAGTTATTTGAACGGGTGTTGCCCCGAATTTTTGAATTATCGATTTTAGACAAAACTAAAAAATATTCTACGTGTCATCATTATCATTCTGTTATTAATTTTTAATATTTTTTTATTATAAGAAACAAATTGATTGCTATCAATTAAATTTTAAAAACTAACATATAAATATAGAAATTTAAAAGACTAAAATTATCTGATATTTAGAATTTCAAAATTAAATGAAGATTTACTCTATGATAAAGAATTACCAATGAAGTTCTATACAAATAGAGAAAAGAAAATTATTTTTATTCAATGGTGAAAGCTAAATAATACAACAAATACAAATCAATAATCATTAAAAAAAATATTTCGATTCTCAAACATAGAAATATTAAAAATGTAGGAAGATGAAATTTACTCTTTAGAATGTGTTTCGATATAAAAATTAGACTTGAAGGCTAAGTAATTGGAATCAGGCAAAGATGACTACCATGAAAAAGATAACTTCTTTTTAACAATAAAAATAAGAGAGACCTATTTAGTTAATGACGCTATTGGCACTCTTAATAGTTGATGAAGGGAACACCTTTCCAATGGATTCGGATCATATGGAGTTTTAATAAAACTGCATCATCATACAGATGAAATCCAACCATCAATTTTTGAAATTATAATCTTCTTAATTTATTACCAATAAAGTTTTTTTTTTTTTTTTATGTTTTTGTATCCTATAGAGTTAATTTTTTATCTGTAGAGAATTGTATCCTATTAAAATATATTCAATTAAAGTCAAAGCTTTTTCGTTAGTCTAGTCTGGCTGTGTGTTCAACATAAATTCGCAGCTTTCATTCCATTTCTAATTTTATTTTCATTACAAGTATTCAAACTTCAAATACACTTTTTAAAATTATTTTCCATGTGACGTCATGGCTTAGAGCATTTGCAATACACCACATGTTACCTATTGCTATATAAATCCTTAGTCCAAAGTTAACAATTGAACTACCGTAGTTGAATTAGTTGATACTCTTAATACTGGTTACTCCTCTAGTGTCAAACAAAGCCCAATTATTTGAGGTATGTTCCTTCATGTTCCACAGCCATTATTTTCAACTTCTTGCTGCATATATACTTAATAATCATCATCATGTTTCAAAGTTTGCATAAACATGAATATCTGTATCCAGTCTCTAACTATCAAAACTACTATGGCTTGCTTTTGTTTGTTCATTAATTTTGTCTTATTATGATTTTGTTTTCATACAAAAGGATTATAACTTAAGGTTTTTTTGGGGGTGGGGAGTTGTGTGCCCAAGAGAACCTAATGTGAAAGCATTAAATATATTCTATTAATACTTTAAAAAATAAATATTGAGTAATTTTTATATTTTTAATATCATATTTTTTTTAATAATCAGAAAATTCCTTTAAAGAGTAGCCAACCTTGACTCTGAGTTGTGTACTTTTTAGTTTTTACCATCATTTTGGGTTCATACACTGGCATGATACAGTTTCAGTTTTCAACTTTGTTGGTGAATTTAATTTCTGGTTGATCATGCTGAAGATGGTTCCTACCTTCTTCAAATTCTAGACATGCTTAATTGCTTTCAATTAATTACAGCTAATAAAGATTATATACGGTAACAGATCAAGATGAGTTTTGTAACTCAAGATTGGGTGCTTTCATGGGCAACACTACTTTTGATGTCAACTACACTATACTCATCAACTGCTCTTGGGAAGACTGAAAATAATATTAAAACATCTGTTTTTCTATCTCCCAAGTTTGAACTAGGTCCAGGGTCAGTTTCAAATAAAGATTATTATGATGTTCAGTTTCCAAGTGGTCACATTGCACTAAAGAGTTTCAATGCTGAAATAGTTGATGAAGCAGGGAATCCTGTGCCTCTCTTTGAAACTTATCTCCACCATTGGGTTGTTGTAAGGTACCATCAACCTAAAAATGTTACAAACAATAGCCAATCAGGTATTGTATTCGTGAGAAATAGTGGTTTATGCCAAGATAATGTTCTTGGACAATACTATGGCCTAGGATCTGAAACAAGAGGAACAGCTACAGATATTCCTGATCCATTTGGGATAGAAGTTGGTAACCCTGCAGGAATTCCATATGGGTATGAGGAGAAATGGATGATCAATGTGCATGCCATTGATACTAGAGGTGTGGAAGATAGGTTGGGCTGCATTGAGTGCAGGTGTGACCTATATAATGTTACAAAGGATGAAAATGGCAACCCTTTGAGTCCAGATTATAAAGGAGGCCTGGAATGTTGTCCTGATGATAGCCAGTGTAGGATGATGAAAGGCTTTAAGGGCGCAAAAAAAAGTTTTTACCTGAAATATACAGTAAAGTGGATCAACTGGGACAATTCTGTAATACCTGTTAAGATTTATATACTTGATGTGACTGATACATTGAATGTATCGGATAAGACCAAAGGAATGAGTCCAAAGCATAATTGCAAGGTACGTTAATTGATTCTCAAGAAATATATATTTAAAGGGTTAATTACATTCATCTTATTATATTTACACCTACATATTTGTTTAAAAAGTTATCTGTTTCTCTCACTTTATGTATTCCTACACTGACACTTGTTATTTTTTAAAAACTATGCATACATCCCCTATTTTTATATATAGATCATATTCAAATTACTACTAGAAATGATAAAGCCAAAGAGTTAGATGTAATTTTTAGATAAAAAAGTACAAGTTTAGTTAATGCTAACATGGAAGTCAGCATAATTATTAAATGAAAATTTATCTTTAGGATTATAAAATAAAATCATTGGACAAGGGAATGAACCATGCAACCTTTTAAAACGCATGGATTCAATGGTGAAGAAATAGACACTTATTTTTGAAGGACTTCTAGGAAAAAAAATTAGATGTCTATATATATTATTAAAATCATGACACTAGATGGTTATTTTTATTTAAAAATTTTCAAGATAAAAATAAGAAAACAAAACTATCAAATTAAGAATACTAGCTAATAAATGTTATAAGAATACCGGAAATTTACCCCTTCTAAGAGCATAAAAGAAATTTTTCAGGTTGAGTGTGATTTCATTGGATGTAAGTAACAATGATTTATTTGATGCAGGTTGAGTATGATGTTAAACCTTGCAGCAAAGAGTATAAGTATAAATGTGTTGATGTGAGGAGAACAATGCTCCCAATGCAAGTTGGGGGTTATGTCATATATGGTGTCGGTCATCAGCATGTCGGTGCAGTTGGATCAACTCTATTCGGACAGGTGATGTTGAATAATTATTCTTATTCTTGACCGTGGAATAGTGTTGCTTTCTTGTGACATGACTACAAGTTTGAAAAAAAAAACAATAGAAAAAAAATACAAAGAAAAATATTTTTTTATTATTTAATTGAAGGAAAAATAAAAAAAGAAATTAAATTAAATTTTTAGAGATAATTTTAAAAAATATTTTATTTTTTCTTTATTTTAATTTTATTTTATTTTTCTTCCTTTCTTTCCTTTCATCCAAATACTATGTATTTGGATTCCTTAAAATTAAAAGAATTTTAATTTTTTACCTTCCAATTAAGGACCATAAACTTTTTATTTATGATAAAAATTAAGAAACGATAGACTTTCTACTGTTATTTAATTAGTAATTGCACTTTTTTACTCATTTCATTTACATATTTCCTTTTGTTTCATCAAATATATGTTTTTATATCAATGAAAGGTTGGTTCAAATGATGCATATTTATTTCTTTTAAGTAAGATTTTAAATTTGAATTTTATGTATAAAAAAATTAATCTCACCATGTTGCAGATTTTTTTCTCAAATAGAATTATTTTTCGTAAAAACTATTGGTGGTTTAGAAAGAAAAAAAAAACACATTCCTCCCATAATCATAAAAGAAAGTAAAAGGAATAAAAAAAAAGTAAAATTTTTCTCTTATTTAGGAAATTGAAGGATAAATGTTGGGAGTTGGAACATTGGTGCTTCTATTACTATTAGTTTTTTCGATTAATCATAACATGTCTCTACCCACAAAAACAAAATTATGAGATGTTAATTAAATATATTGGATGAGAACTTACTTTTTAAAATTTTGGTTATGACAATTTCAGGATGGAAGGGTAATATGTTCTTCATTACCAATATATGGAAATGGAACTGAAGCAGGAAATGAGAAAGGATATGTTGTAGGAATGTCCACATGTTACCCTCCCCCAGGTTCTGTCAAGATAATGGATGGTGAAAATTTAACTCTTGAGGTTAGCTATAGCAATAGCATACTGCACAGTGGAGTAATGGGGCTTTTCTACTACTTGGTGGCAGAAGAGTTGCCACACCATCACCCTTGAGATTCTTGTCCTACCTATGTTCTTCTTAGGAAATGTATTCAAGATACTATTCTATGGTATCTATCCAAATAAATATGATATGATAAAAAATAAAGTGAAACACCGAAACTTATAATATATGGTAAGTATTAATGTATCATACTAGTTACAGCTTTAGGAATCAGAATAATTCTGCTACTTCTCTTTACTACAATAATAAAGCAATGGTTATCGGTTAGTTAATTTTAGTAACATGATTGCGTGTGTTGGTTTTACTTTGTACTCATGCATATATCTTTCAAAATAAAAGGTAATATGTTTTTAAAAATAAAAGGATAGAGGATAACATAAGTGTCAGAATTTATATGATCAATTAATTTAAAATGAAAATTTTTCGCTAGAAAAACCTAAAATATAGTAAAAATTTAAATGCTTGTTAATCCAAATAATAATTTATTTTTCTTTAAATAATGTTTCAGGCTAAACTTTTAAATTGAATAAATAAATAAGAGAAAGAAAGTTGGATGATAATATACCTGAAAATTAACTAAGAAAAAAGCTGACAATAAGATCAGATAACAAAATTGAAAAATTAAAAAAAGAATAAAATAAAATAATAGACATACAATTTTTTTTCCTTTATCTATAATAAACACAATCTTGATCAAGAGAGTAATCAAATTCTGTTGAGTTCAATTTGGAGAAAAAATAAGGTAGGACTGAATTAGGTTTAGTAAAATCATTTTAGATAACTAGAATCAAAGTAATCTAAGTAAGATTTATAAAAATAAAATAAAAATTTTAAGTTTCTTAAATATATATATTTATTTAAAAAGTATTATATAATATAAAAGTAATAATATTATTAAAAAAACAGAATTTGAATCAAATTAATTATACTAGCAATTTCTTAAACTAAAATTTGATTCATCATATACACTCTTATCTAGGAACTTAATTTATTAATATTATTGGAATCAACTATTATTATTTATAATAAAAAATTTGTAATTATCAAAGAAATTGTACTTAATCAAAATAAAAATAAAAAACAAACATTCTTAGTTTTATATAGATATTCATCCACTACTATTTATTTTGAACTCTTGAATATTTTGTTTTTTATCATTTTAGTGATGTACAACCGCTTAAATTTACATGTTACTATATCTCTACGTATATATATATATATATATATATATATATTACTATTGTATAACTCTCATAGAATTATGATTTTCTTGTATTTTTCTATTATGTGTGTTTAACTTTTAAACATGTATTTTCTTCCTCTTTTGTTTATATATGACTATATTCTTTATTTCTATACTTGTGAGAAGTTGTTAATCCTACCAAAGAACCACTTTAATTAAGAATGGATAATATCATCAATAAGTAAACTTAAAAACCCATATTAAAAATATATAAAAAAATATCTAAATATTGACAACGATACTTGAGTGACTATATAAAATATACATTCTTTTAGGAATAAAGTTTCAAAAATAAAATTTCATTCACCAATATTTAAAGTCATGCTATTTACACATTTAATTGAATAAAATATAAGTTCTATTTAGTGTATATGAAGGCATCACAATGCTTAAAAAATTCTAATATTTGTACACATATACAGTAACTTACATCTGTATACACCACATATCTAACACGGTTATAAATTTTTTTTATTACTTAAAAAGAGATGAAAGATCCCATAACTATTTAAAGAGATAGATGCATTATGCATATGTACATCCATACCTTTTCATATTTAAAGGAATATAAGAGTGATTGATTGTATTTTTAGTTTTTACATAATATTTATAAAATAATTTTTAAAATCTATTTTTTAGAAGAAATAGAAAGGGAATAAGTAGAAGAAAAATAAAGTAACATAATATGAATAACAAAAAATTAAAAATAAAAGTTTCATTAATTTTTAATTTTAAATTAAAAATCTTATTTTTGAAAATAATTTTCAAAAGCCGGTATTCTTTTATTTTAAAAAAAACTGTATGTTAGTATATATTTTCCATTAATATAGTTTTAGTTTTGACCTCATTATTAGTTATCCATGGAAATAATATCATTAAGGGAATTGTTTTTTTTGCATCCCGTCTTTACTTTTCACATCTATTATCCTTTTTTTAAAAAAAATAGATTTAATAAACTTTCAAAAATATTTTTTTGAAATGAATTTAATGAACTTTCATAAATGTTTATCTGAAAAATAATTAAATCCATTTTAAAAAAGATCTTACAAATACGTATTTCTAAAAATTCATCATCTGCATTATGAAAATATTTTTTGGAAACATATATTCACACTCCTTTCTTGCAACACTCCAAAACAATGTATCCAGAATTTATTTCAATTATTTTTCAAAAATAAATATCCAAAATTTCATATTTTCATTCTGGACTCATCTTTTTAGATTTAATGAATATATCTTTTTAGATTTAATGAATATTATTACCTTCTAGATACACGAGATTTACATCTCCATAAGTTATCTAATTATAAGAATAATTCTATCGTGTTTACACAAAAGATGTGTAAGAAGTAAAATGAAATGTAAAAAACAACTCTCTTATGCATTTCTTGCTTCAGACTGATTGTAGTGTATATTTTTTTTGTTTGTTCATTATTTGTGCATTTCAAAAATGAAGTTGGTGCAAAATTATAATAACTTGATTGATTTTTGAAAATATTTATCACATTAATAAATGAAAGAACTATAACACTAGGTAAATCAATTTTATTTATTGAAGGGAACAAGGTTTTGTGTTGAAGAGATTAAGATACTGTTTACTTTTAGAAAATATTTTATTTTTATTTTTATTTACAAAAATTTTATTTTATTTTTATTTTGTTTTCTGTTTTCAAAATTTTATACTGAAAAGTAAAAACAAAAAATAACTTTTTTTATTTTCCCTATTTCTTATATAAAATGATACAAATAAAAAAAAGAAAATATTTTCTAAAATCAAATATCACTTAATATTATTTTGGTTTGTGATGGTTCTCTGTTTTCTTAATTTCTTAATGCTGATAAACCAAAACCAGTAAATGTAGTGGAACTGGTAGCAGTTTATCGATTCTACCTTACAAATGATGAGTTTTGACATACCATTCATTGATCATGTTCGTTAAATGATCTGACATTGTTTAGCCAAATTTAATTACCGATCCAATTTTCACATGTAAGTGTCCAACCTTTGGCATAATACATGTGGCCCCCTTTTACCATCTCTAAGCAACTTCTCAATTTTACAATGCTAAAAATACTTCTTTACAGAATTTGTCCATATAGTGTACTACAAAATTTGAATGCATAAAAGGTATATACAAAGCTCTTGAAGGTCCAATTCAAATACATGGCAGCTATTTCCACAGTTCTGTCCTGCCAACCTGTTCCTTATGTTGCACCTCTTTGGAATAGTGATAGGTAACAACACAACTTGAAGCAGTCTTGAGGAAAGGCACCAAATCTGCTCATAATAAGTATCTAAAAGCAAAACATTAGATTCTTGTTACATAAGAGTGCTTCAGCTTTCTCATATTCTAGCATGTCCTACTCTATAGGAGAGAAGGGAGTACATGAACAAGACAAATAATAGGAAAGGACTTAAATCAAATATTAGATTAACGTTAGATTGCATAAGAAAAACAAGGATTAAAGAGAGAAATCAAGAAGTATGGCAACCTACAACAACCAGTTAACCCTTGTGTACATACTACTAGTGTTCCCTACAGTTCTTCCTTCAAGGACTTCAAAATTTCCTTGCAGACTATCCTCTTTGCTGTTTTTTTATGAGCGGGACCGTTATACTCATACCATGCCTGCATGACATCATTATGGTATACCTCCATTCTATAACTAGTCACACCATCTCTGCAGGACATGCCCTTTGGTTCAATAATATTATAACCTCTTTTATCGCGTAGTTCATACAACTCCTTGGTGGGGTGGGGCTTCAATGTTTCAGGTGTGGGAAGGGGCTCCAAAAGAGGCTGTATGCTTTGCCACACAACCTCTTTGTTGTATCCTGAATCAACAAGAATTGCACCAGCCAGAGACTCTATAATGTCTCCAAGTACCTGTCAAACAATGGGAACAATCTCATGGGTTTAGTAATGGTTAACACGTAGCTGATCATCATAATCACAAAATAGAAATGCAATGCAAAACTCATCAAAAGTATATACCAAGATTACACCTTTAAATTATGTCCAAGAACTAATGACCCTAAGGAAGTGAACAAAGCAGCTACATGACGTTTAAACACGATTAATGATAGACAAATAAAAGTTCGCAAGGATCTTTAACATTGGAGATGCACAAGATTTTGATCAAATTTACCAACTTATGGTTTAATTAGCATACTAACTAATTCTCCTTCAGCAGGGTTTTGAAAACAAAGAAATGAAGTACTGCATTTAGTGAGCTAATTTCCTTCCCTAGAGAAGGTAAGGTAATGCAAAATTGAAAGAAAAATGGAATTGAAAACCTTAAAAAATGCTGTCCCTAAAACTAAAATAATAAAATGGTACTGATGGATTTTCATGAAACAACTTATGAATGGGAAAAATTAAAGAGTTTGATGCATTTGTTAAGTTACCCGTTCACAATTCAAATGTGAATTCCCCCCCCCCCTCTCTCCAATCCCAATTTGTTATTAGGCATCCAAAACTGCTTTCGTAAAATTTTCCATACCAAATAGCATTGCTAAAATAAAAATGAAATGCAGTTCATGTTCATGTTCCCATGCATCATGCATGTTTTCTCTACAGTTTATATCCATTACAATTTTAGTCATACATTCTCTAGGATAAGGATCCTAAGAAGCAAACTTGTCTACAAAGTGAAATAATACACCCTTGCCTGCACACTCTACATTCAAACTCACTTTAGAGGAGCTTTTTCTCCCATTCAAACCACTATGACAAAATAATATAGATTAGAATTATCCCAATGCTATAGACAATAATTACCCAATGAACCTATGAACTAAGTATTAACAACTAACCTTGGGGAGTGATGCTTCTGACTCCCATCCAAAAGTTGATGAAGACAACTTTTCAAAATTATGAAGTGTAATTGCAATATGCTTATGCAGCTCTTGTGAGGCATGGAGAACATGTTTGTGCAACCCAACCTTAATGGCAGACCATGCGTAACAATCATTATTCACAGAAGCTGACCTCATGTCAGTTAACTGCCCGGGTGACATGCCCGGATATTCTTTGTACAAATACCAAGTAATAAGAAAATCCAATACTGAATCTCCAAGAAATTCTAGTCGCTGTAGGGAAGGGAGTATATATCATTAATTGAGATAAAAGAGAATCACAAATAACAATGAGGAAAACATAATTCATTAATCATGATTCATGAAGAAGAATGTGTACAATTAATATTCATCAGGTTCAATCAGAAGATAGGCTAATCAATATAGAGTTGATGAAAGTTCTGTCTTTCATACATGAATACATGCTAATGTCTTGTTTCCATATGATGAATAATAACAACACTAAATACCTGATAACATCTAGGAATTTCAGGCAGCATGTAAGAACCATGGGTCAGAGCTTCAACTAAAAGAGAACGGTCACGGAATTGGTACTTTAATAGTGATTCTAGAAAGCTGATGTGTACCAGCTTCTCCGGACAAATGTTAAAGTTCCTCTCATTGGGTATAATATTAAAACTCACAGTAATACCAAGCCAATCCATAAACAACAATGCACCCTTTTCACCACCAGTGCTGAGGAATGCACCAATTAGTGCCTCAACAACATCAGCAACAATCTTCTGTTTTATTTTTCTTTTACCACTGACATAAATTTTTGTCCCATTGGTCAACTCTTCCAATTTAAAACTTCCAGATTTATCACCAGGAATGGTCCAGGTATCAGGATCAAAAGGCTCATTTCTTATGAAGCCCTGCAACTCAAAAGAATAGCAATTCAATAAAGATAATAAGAACATTATCAGCAAGTACAGTTTCAAGATGATAATGCAGAATTCTAAAACTACAGTAATTCATCTGAGGATGGATCAAACAATAACTAAGCAATACAATCTAGTCCTCCTGGCATAAGCAATTAAGCATTATAATTTAGAAAGCACATTGCATATGGTAAATAAACTTTTTGATCTGATCTTCACTGCCCAAAGAGAAAATAAAATACAAGACTTATACTCAGCCAAACAGTTGCAACCAGTCAACCAACACAAAAATATAATCTTTTATCAAACATAAAAAAATCAATCAATTAAAACATTGAACCACTTATTCTATTTTGTCATTATATCAGAAATCACTCTCATATTCTACAGAAAAGCTGATAAAATAAAGTACAATGCTACAGATTAAGAAATCAGCCATACATTTGAAGAAATTGTATTTCTAGACCAGAATAATGACAAATTCCTACAGAATCTTATCTTAAATGTGAAGAATGAGAAAAGACAGCATCATAACAGCTGCAGAGCATAAAAAATGTAATAATAATCTCAGATAGAGATAGTACCGGAAGTCTAGATCTGCATCCTAACTTACAGAGGGCAGCATTAGAGATGATCTTTTGTCTCTTCACACTAAGGAGACCTTCATGGTGATTTTGATAGGTTTGAAAAAGCTGTTGACTGGCAGCATATTTTAAAAAAGAATCTCCAAGAGTCTCTAGAGACTCATAATGAAAGGTGTCTTTGCATTTTTTTGTAGTGATTGCTTCCAACACCTACAATGCAAAGCGCAGATACCATCAATGCAAATATCTTTAAATTGTTTGACAACTGGACCTAAAAAAAATCCACACATTCAGTGAACGTTGAGAAAATAAATCAAAAGATGCTAGTATGGAATGTTCCACACTGACAAGTTTCTCAACCCCTTCATTGTGTATTGGCAGAGGCAGGACAGAGAAAAAATTAGTTACCTTCACTGTCCACCAGAATGCCCAGCTTTCTACCTCAAATTTTCTTTCAGAACTACTACATATAAATTGTAGTATGATACAAAAATTTTACAGCAACATAATCCACTTTTTCTACATCTTTTTTGGCTATTAAGGGCAATAAACAGAAAGTTATAAAATTATAGAATCTAGAGAAAAAATTGAGAATTTAAACTTTTCTACATTATGCTCCCCCATTCCTTTTTATCTGTCCATTCAGACAAAAAACACATTACAAAATATAATTACTATTCTTGATTTTCTGAAAGTCATTCTCTTAAATATCTAAATGGACACATATAGAAACAATTGTTATTATCTATCTAGACACTTAAAAAGGAACAGAGAGTAATGATAAGCAATTTTGATGGATAGTAGTAGTAGCACACCTTGACTGTTTGAATTTCATTTTGCCTGCAATGATCCAAATGCATCCTTTTCAAGTTGAAAGCTCCAAGCAATGACTGAAGTCTATGCATGATTGATGGAATAAATGAGAAGGAATAAATGATACTATTTGTTATTGGTGACATGACTATAGAGCACAATTCAGGAGGTAATTCAACAAAGATCTTGCTAGCTTCTGAAAATTTTAAAAAAAGACAAAAAAAAAACAGTTAGGATTCAGAATGGATCATATATTGGAGTGTTTGAAGACAGATCACACTAAATATAGCTGCAACTTTTTCAGTACATGATACAAATATAATTTGAAAATGAATAAATTTAGGTATCATGACATTGCTAACTAAAAATTCTCGTTAATAGAGGCAGTTACTGATAAAAATCTTACTCAAAATAAGATTATAACATTAGCTCTCAGCAGCAAGAAAGCCAATAAAGAGGTAACAACTAAAAAAACTAAAGTTCTGTGCCTCACACAAGGAGACAGAGAGCATCTTAATAGTTTTAATCACAAAAGACAGTTCAGAAGAAATATGAGAACAAACAAACCTGATTTCCTTTTCAATTATAATCAGAGGCCATGCAACGACAGGTATACATTCAGAAAATTTCAATTCATATTAATATTGTTTATATATGTCAGCCCTAATTTTAAGATTCAAAGGGGCATAATCAACCTCCTAGGAATCCGAAACTATTAGATTTAACAAAAACAAAAGAAAAACAATGATATCTTCCATGCACCTACAGAAAACAAAGATTTCATATCATATCATCTCATCAAGAAAAGATTTAGGAACAGAAGAAACAAACTGAAAAATCAAGGGTCCCACCTCTTTCCTTCTCATGTCTGCGTCCGTGACTGTAATTTTTAACATGAAAAATGTGCCTTGCTTTGAGCAGCTGTTGATGTTCAAAATGCAATTGAATTCCATGACTGAATGTTAGGGAAAAGAAAAAAAAAAGATAAATAAGAATAATGCACTCAAGTAGATTAATTAACCTGAGAATAAACAACCACAAATAATTACTTACTGTTGTTCATAATACTTCTTGTATGTAGTAACTTCACCAGCCTCTAGTTCCAAAGACGAGTTTCCATCCAATTCCATTACACTAGTAGTGATATAAGTATAACCATTATGGGGAGTAAAAACCAATGCATTTTGCAGTTTACAAGTGCAAGCAAGACCACTTTTTGTCGACATATTCGGTGGATGATACTTGCACAAAATATTAGATGGATTAACAGAACTAATAGCTAACCAATCAACACTTGGGCTTTGCCCTTTGGCAATAGCAGGAAGCAGAAGATAATCAATTTCAAGATCATCTTCCAAATAGCATTTGTCAAAAGCAGTTGCCAATTTATCCATATTATGATCTATGAGAATTCTAAGGACAGTAACCTGGAATCTTTTACATAAAAGAACCTGGAAAATAAAAACAAACAATAATTATATTGACCTTTCCTAACACTTACAAAAATGCGAGATACAATTAAAGGAGAACTGGACAGCATACCTGATCTGGAGAAAGATCAAGGGTTCCTTTGTATCTTAAGTTTACGGACAAGCTACCTCTGTCAAAACACATATCAAACTGTGTGCATCCAATTTCTGGATCAAGCTCAATTCTTGTTGCAAGAAAAACGTCTTGAACAGTGATATCATAGCTAAAATTTTGATTTAACTCCAGTAAATAACAATGGTAGGTTGTGTCACTATTGTTTGACACGCTCTTTACCAATCCAAAAGGTACATAAATAGGATGGTACGCATCATAAGGTTCATTTCCTGTAAAAATTTATTCGATGTTGAAGCCACTAAAAGAATGATAAGGATAAATAGTTTAATTTTCTAGAAATATTATTCAGAAAGAAAGGCAGTAATAGAAGGGTAGATGAATAGAAGGTATGTCAGTTACCAAATTCCTGCACCTCTGCTTCTTCAATGACAATATCAGGAACAAGATTATCTGTCAAAGCTCCAATTTTATGAAGTTGTTTGCATGCTTCAAGGCATGCAATTTTCTTTAAGAGTTTTTTGTCACCTTGTACATGAATAGGCGGTAGAGGGCAGCTCTTGGGAAGATATAATGTTCCAGTCTCTTTATCCCACCTTGCAGTCGGTTTAAAGTACCTGAGAGTTTAATGCAGATGGGATAAATGATGAAGAACAAGAAAAAAACAAACAGATGAACCATATCGATGCAAAAGAAAGAATATCTTAGGTTCATTGGAATGAAGGAAGAATAATCAACGTGTAATATGGACAGCAATGAACTAACTAACCCATCTGCAGGGAGCCGTGAGCAATACAAATTAATCAAAGTAATGCTAGAACTAAGATTGGCAATGGCTTCAGTGCTTGCAACGCGATAAGCTTCTTCATAAAATAGATCACTTTCTAAAGGATCACAGGGAATAGAAGAATGACGCAGTGACTCCTTCCTCATAAAATCCCCACTGGCAAGGTATTTCTCAAGTCGGGAATGTGTAACTGAATCCGCACTATAATTTCAGAACGACATAAGCAGGGTATTACTTCAGCTAGTAAAACATAGATTTGATGCTATAGTTTTGTTTCTTGAAGAATGCTAATTAGCACTTGTCTAATGCTAGAGTGACCATAATAATGAGTGTAGTTTGGAGTTATGTAAAAAAGAAATACCTCTCAACCATTAATATGTAATCTGAATTTTGCATTCTGGCACGGCCTCGGGACTGTATAAAACTGCACACTGTGGGAGCTGGGTCAAATCTAATAACCAAATTGCAACTCTGAACATCTAAACCCTCTTCAAGAATTGATGTTGCAATAATGATGTTGACCTGCATTTAAAATATTTACTTAAAAAAGAAATTGTTTTTGATTATACAACTCAGTGGATTATCTAGCAAAAAAACATACCAATCCCATACGAAATTCTTCCACAATTTCATTTTGTTTTTTCCTTGATTGATTTTGCGATCCAAAATTGTTTCCTGCAATGAATTTAGTCTTCCAACTATTGTATTTTGGAAGCAAGGCATTCAATAGATCCTGAAGGACAACGGCAGTAATGATCCTTTCCACAAAAACTATGCATCTTATATCAGTCAAACCCCTGTAATTGTAGTATACATAGTAGATACATCAAAATAAATTTAACAATAATCATAATGACAAAAATATCACTAAACAAAATCAATGTGATAAATTATCGACCAACTAGTTAAAACTTAAAACAAGTTTTACTCGGTGAGTATAAAAAGGATAAGAAAAACAATTGGGGTTAGGTATTATGTCACAATGCAAGATCTTTTTGAATGAAATATTTGGAGGTAGGAGTGTTCAACACCCATCTCAACCTGAAGCTAATTGTGGCAAGCTCATGTTCAAGAAATTAGAGCTGGTGTATTTTCAAGTCAGGGTTCAAGTTGTCCCAACTCTGCCCAAATTCATTCAACATTTTTATTTTGACAATCTGTGGTAAACAATAAAATTTCTTGACTTAAACCAAGACCTTTGGTATAACATGCTGATTTGTTTATATTGATATGATTTGTTTTAAAACAGATATAGTAAAGCATCCACTGGTGCTAATTCTCTACCTTCAAAATTGTATGGCATAGCTATGCATATTGTCAGAATATGAAATTTGTACATCTTTCTTCACAATATCAAGTCAACCCAGTACTGCCCAGTCATTACTTGAGACATGATCGGGCAAGATTTGTATCCAAAAATTTGGCCTATCAAATAGTGGGACAGGCTAGGATTATGTTAAAGCCATCCAATCAGAGGTGAG
This sequence comes from Canavalia gladiata, assembly GCA_037954105.1. NCBI lineage: Eukaryota > Viridiplantae > Streptophyta > Magnoliopsida > Fabales > Fabaceae > Canavalia > Canavalia gladiata. Next base: position 53,349,401 of record CM075662.1, read on the forward strand.
AAATAAAAGAGATTGATGAGACTCCAGACTTCAGTACATGACCAACCCATAAAGGAATTTAAACATCCAATAAGAACTTTAAACAATCTAATAGGGACAATTAAAGCCAGAGGCCAGACCCATCCATAATAACAGCCCACATGATTTCAAAACCAAGATATATTTTTGAAGAAACCTATCTAAGATGACTACCTGTACTCAAGTAGAGAATCAATAAGACAGCAAACTTTGGAGGTTATTAGTCCCTTCTCCACATTGTATTTAATATTGTCACCAATAGACCACTGAGGACCTGAGTAAGAAGACATGTAAAAACTTAATTAATGTAAGGAACGCAGGTAAAATATTTATACTTAGAAGTTATCCAACTCTCAGTGGCTGTACCAAATGGTATGTAAGTTTTCAGCGTAAGCACACTAGCCAAAATAAAGTTCTTAACAACTTTATCACCAGAGCTACCCCATGAAAATAATTCAAATTCATTGGAAGATAAAGACTCTGCAGCCTGTCACTTAAACAAACAATTGTTGTCAATTACGAAATCATGTACATACATAAAAGTCACTGCAGGAGAAGATAAGAACCTTGAAAGCCAACCAAACACCAAGTTCATCCAAGCAAAATGTTAAAGCAGAAAAAATCTTTGTAATTCTTTTGTGTGCAGACTCAGCAACTGATTTAGTGAAATCGGAGCTTGTCAATGAGTTATCATGCTGAGGACCAGAATACCATTGTCAATAACCTCAAGGAAACAATCAACTATGATCTGATAAAAAAAATGCAGAACCTGTAAAGTAGCACAAAATAGAAAATAAAATGGTTCTGACTAATAAATACATGAAGATGACAGGGTTTGCAATTTAGAATTGATAACAACAAAATATCACTAACAAATTATTCAGAGAGGACATACTTGTATTTCTACTGTTAACATGTGGGGAATTTTTCTTTTCTTAATTGTTTCAAAGCATATATTGAAAATAGGTCTCCTTCAATGTACACACCTGCTGTTTTAATATCGTGAGTTGACCTACTAATTTTGTAAATAATGAAAATTGAATTCCATTTTTCCTGTAAAACTTGAACTTTGGGGTTGAAGTTGGTATGAACTCTGTGATGGCAGCTTCATTTACACATGTATATACCTTCAATTTCAAAAAGAAAGGAACATAATAACATGAATAGAAACAAGAAAGCAAGAAAAATTATACCAAAGAGGAAGAAAATAAAAAGTAACCTTCGAATGCATTAGAATCATTAGTTCCCGAATATTTTCTGACAAGGTTGATTTAGAATTTCCAGCTGGATTAAAAAATAAAAGATAAGAAAAAGGGAATTCAATAGCAGAGAATACATAAGCTAGCAATGGAAAGAGATAAATAGAAAGTTTCTCTAGGCTTCTCTACCTTTTGACTTGATTGGAGATGCAGTCATTCCAAAAATCCGAGGGAGGTCAGAGACACCGGACTTCAACTGGTTATGATAAAACTCCTGCATGCAATCAAATCTTGCAAAAGTAACAAAAATTTCCACAGCACAAACTACAACCTCATGATGCACAACACGGACATATGCTTTACAAATATGATTGTAATTGTCCTCAAACAAACTCTTACAAAACAAAACAAAAATTAAACAAAGCATGATATTACTGAACAATATCACCTCACAAATAATATTATAATTTCATTCCATGAAGCAAGATAGTCAACAGTAAAACAATTTTTTGGAAGGCATGCATGAGACAGACCACCTTATACATCCATGAAATTCAAGGTCAACATTAAGTCATTTTTCATATTATCTTTGGAAAATGCAGTAGTTCTGAGGCCAAACCAATTATGGCCACCAAAAGTTCATTGATATTGCTTAAGTGCTTGATGTTAATTATAAGGTAAGCCAAAAATAAGCTTCGTAGAAGCTTTTTCAAATGCCCATCAAGTCTATGAATGAACCTGTGAGTCTTTTTCATTAATTGGTTTCTGGTGATAAGTGCACACTACACATATGACTGTTGTAAGCTTCTTTAAAACTGTTTATTGCTCATCTACTAGCTGACCCCCATATGGATGGCCTGTCTTTTGTTATTATTATGCATGGCATAGAAGAAGCAAAATATTTCACTGTCCCCATTCAACTACAGCTCACATGGGTTCAATTCCTCTTTTGCTCATTCTCACAGGTTTTTGACCCTTGTTATACAACCCAAAGAAAAAAAAAATTTAAGGTCAATGACTCCAAAGGGAAATTACAATATATTGATGAAGAATACAACAAAACTCAAATATATCACAGTAATAAGAATTAGTAAGCAATCCAAAGACACAAACCACTTAATTAAAAGAAAATCATGGAAGGGTACAATACTTACAGTCATGATGCAAGCGTAAGGGTGTCTACCCTTAGCATGATGGCATTCATCCATTATTAAAACCTTAATCATTTTCAACTTGACAAAGCTATGCCTCAAGCAATTAAGCAATATTGCAGGAGTCATGACAAGCACCTAACAATCAAAAACATTACTCACAGTAATTATCTATTATCTATGCAGCATACAAAGATGAAGTTCAGAAGCATAAAAGTAATAAACGATGCATATCCCATTAAGGTCAATTGAATGGTAGAAAACATAAAGCAGTTGTCTTCTTTCCATTTTAATTGAACATAAAGATTGAAGCGACAAACTATCTATAGGTAGACTAGAAGCTTTAACTCGGCACGAACATTGCATGTAAAGAGGAAAATGCTAAAATTAGACAACATGCAAACAATGAATTGTAAAAAGACCAATGAGAAGATGATCCAGAATAGAGATGGGAAAGAGACATTTGTCCTACTTTGATAGCTCCCAGAGTTGTACTGCATTTTCAACTAAACTAATGGTAATTACTGAAATATAAATGGACTTTGTGGCCATCAACAAAATCAATGAAGACAATGCCTCGTCCTCTTGGAAAGGGACGGGAGATACCAAAGAGGATGAAATATGTGTAACCCAAACATATTAAGTTTAGCAACTGAAAACAACAGACACCCAACTGAGCAAAAAACAGGAATATGACCCGCGAGATACAAAGAGATAGATTATGGTTCAAAGCAGATTCATATAACTAACAAGGGCATCTTTCAGTTCTGATAGAAATGCCAAAACCATCACCTCGTGTTTCTCTATTTCTTGTTTCCACGTAGCAGCATCCCAGTAGTCAACTCCCATATCTCCCCAATACATTCCCACTTTTAAATTGGTATGCATTTTCAAGGCTTCAGCTTGCTAAAATTTACAAGTAGCAAGAGAAGTTAAAAGATAATGAAGAAAAGCACAGTGATAGTGCTGATCCATTACATAGCTAGCAGTGGCAATTAAATAATGCATCTCAAAATTGAGAAGGCATAAGAGAGAATGTGGCATACTTGAGGGACCAACACAACTTTAGGAACCAAAAACACCGCAATGAAAGGAGAAGGCTTTCGCAGATGATAAGCATAGCTGCGAAGAAGCATGATGGCTATCAAAGTCTTGCCCGAACCAGTCTCCAAATACACTATGGTATTTTCATGGATAGCCTTGTCCAAAGCTTCAAGCTGATAGCTAGAGAAAATAAAAAAGAAAAATCAACCCAACATCAATGAAATAGAAAGAGATGATGATCATACATCCAACAAAAGAACTCAAGAACAATGGCAATCACTCTACACTCGAAGGGTCCTTCATTATCTACACATAAAACTCACCCTCTAGCAAATGGAACAGCATCAGGAACAATCTGCTGCTGCTCATGAGTATCTACTTCCATTGGGAGTACTTCTTCCATGTTTTCTCGGCTACTTTGATATATCTGTACATTCAAATTCCAAAGAAAGAAAAACAGCCCCTCACAAAAACCATCCATCTCCGTGTCATTAAAGATACAAAAAGCATAAAAAGAAAGACCAAGAACTCACAGACACCAAATGAGGAAAAGGGTTGTGAGTGGAAGTGAAAAAGGTGCTAACTTTGCCTTCAGAACAGTGAAGTCAGAGTGAAGAGACTAATGGGTGTATCTATTTAACACGTTCACTACTTGTTCACTAAGCAGCTTAAGAGAAAAGGAATACTATAAAAGGCAGAAAAAGACACATAACAGTTGGACTCAAGGGTCACAAGTCACATGGACTATTTGGTCCATTCTCTCATGCGCTAACCCTTTTTCACTTCCACTGGGTAGTAGTTTCCATGGAATTACATTTATATTGATGGCTTATTCTTTCTCTCACAGCAATAACTATGATACCATGACTCTCTCTGTTCAGTGTTGACAACAATGGAGAGACATTGGGACCACAAAGAATTAAATATAATGGAATTGGGAGAATTTTGAACGTAGACCAATACCTGATTATCAGTGCTCCATTCTGCTACTCCTCTTTTTCTTTTTCTTTTTCTTTTTCTTTTTCTTTTTCTTTTTCTTTTTCTACCGCTACTGCGTGGGATGAAAGCAGATCTTTGCTTGATTAACAAACTGTTAAGGTATCTAAGCTCGAAGTGTTAAAAAAATTAAAAATATTAAACGTAATAATTGTATGTGGAGGGTTTTGGTAAAATAGATTCCATTGTGTTTATTTCTATTTTTAAAAATAGCTTTTTAACGTATATTTAAGAAATTATTATAAAAATTAAATAATAGTTTTTATTAAAAATTATAATATTTATATTATTAATATATTGATGTATATAATTTTTAGTAAAAGATTATTATATATATTCTTAAATATATATTGGAAAATTGTTAAATTGTTAAATTGTTTAAAAATATATGATTTGTTGTTCATGTAAAAATGGGACAGAATAAAAAAGTTGTTGTTTGGTTGGATAGTTAAATTATTTTTAAAAAAATAAGTATATTGGAAAATAAATTAATTTAAATTATTTTTTATTTAAGTTATAAATACTTTTTATAAAAAATAATATTGCCCGAAATAAATTTATAAGAAAATAAAATAAAATTTTTTAATAATTTTTTTTAATACGCAAGAATCGAATTTGAGAAGTTATTTAAAGAAAATCAATTTAATACGGACGGATTTAAATCGGTTTAGAGTGAACCCGTATAAAAAAATAGCAGTTTCATTAATATATTAGTAAAAATTTAAAAATTCATATTGAAAAAATAATGAAATATTTTCCCTTTATTATTAACTTATTTTAAACATAATTTGTAATATGTATTTTTAAAATATCTGTTATTAAAATTATAAGAATTATCTAATGTCTAATGATAAAAGGATCAGAGTATTTTATATAAAATTTTGAATTTTAACCTAATTTTTTATTATAAAAACAAAAATATCAATTACTAATAATATCCATGAAATATGACCAGATGTTAATCAGATTCTGTTCCATGTGCCTAATTTAATTCAGATTCTCAAATGACTTTATGTAGACAAAGTGTACATTTAATCAACCTTGAAATTATATCTAAATAAAAAATAATGATTAACTTCTCGGAGATATTATTTTTTACAACAAAAAATGTTTTTATTTGTTATACAAAAATTATTTTATATATCTTAATATCTATACCATTTATTATTATTATTATTATTATTATTATTATTATTATTATTATTATTATCTTCTGAAATATGAAACACTTAACCACAGTCAAATTAAATAATATTAACAAATGAACTTGAATTTATAAGATTTAATTATAATGAATTGCTCTAATTTGTACTGTTTTTTAAGGTTAAACAAACTTCATTCCGGCTTATATCTACATTTTTTTAATAAAAATAACAAATGTAAATCTTAAATTAAAATGGTTTAAATTTAATTAAAGATGTCTACAAATTTCACAAATTATCCACTGATTTAGCATAGACATTCAATTATTATAGTCATTTTATATTCATTGCTATTATTGTTTTTACCTACCCATCTTAAAATGATTTTTTTTTATTTTTCTTGTGTTTTAAAAGTGTAGTATGTAAAATTTCTTACAAGAATATTATGTTCTGACCACGAAAATACTTAGACAATAATATTTGAAAATAAATTTAAATTGTGAGATGTTCATGAAAAGATATTTTTATAATGAAATTTTTGGTTGATAATTAAGAATTAATCATTATATTTTATTATAAATTATCAAATAAATAGGTAATTCAATAAATATGTTTTCTCTTATCTTATATTGAAAACATTATTAAATTTATTTTTTTTTAAATATGTTTTTATTTTTACTTCAATTACATTTACAAACGAAATATTTAATTGTTTTTTAACCTTTTAGTGAGACTAAATATTACAGCACAAGCTTTATATGAAACTACGGTATGGAATATTAATCCTAAAATAGTTAACAATTATAAAATTTTAAAATAGTTGTGTTTTAACTGATAATATTCTTACACTTTATTTTTATAAAGAAAATAGGTTTCTCATTAAAAGTATGAATATATATATATATATATATATATATTATAGATTCCATTAAACTTCTTTTATAATAATCCTTTTTTATTTTAAAAACGTTATAAGTTAAAATACTTTTATTCTTATTTAATTTAATTTTACCATACAAGGAGATTATATCTGTTTAACGTAAACTAATAATCTTCTTATGTGTCAAGATGGTTGAAATCCATTGATTAAAGGAGTTTCCTTCAATTATTTTTACTTCTTTCAATAGTTAATTGTCTTTGAGTTTGTTTCTCTTCAATGTATTTAAGAAAATAAATATTAACATGAGTTCAATTTTAAACAGATACAAGTAAAAAGAAAAGAAAAGATAATTTACTTGGGCTATTAACACTAGTTAATGGTTATTTATTTATTTTTACATTTTTTATTGGTATTTTCTTTCTTTTTAATTTTTTTTAATTTTTCTTTCATAAATAGGTAAAAATAAACTTTTAAAATTTTTGTTTTAAAATATACTTTTTAATTTTAAAATTAAAATTTAAAATATATTTTTTACATTTTTAAATTAAAATTTTAAAATAATTTTTTAAGATATGTTTCTAAAAATTAAAATTTCTGCATGTTTTTATTTTAAAATTGTAATTCCAAAATGTATTATTTACTTTTCAAAATTAAAATTTAAGAATATATTATTTATCTTTTAAAATTAAACAAAAATACATTTCAAAATTTTAATCTTAAAATATAAAATATATTTTAATTAATTTTGAAGGATAAAAATATAAAAATATAACGTAACTTTATAGAAAATCCAAAAAGGTGTGTATATTTGATATGATGGGTGCAAAAACCGATACCCTTAGTTAATTAGAAATTAATTTTTGTATTATTTTTATTTTTGATATATATTTTATAAATTTATTTTTAAAAATAGAAAAATATATTTTGTAAACTAATTTATTAAATATAATTTTATATTTTTAAAATTAATTTTTATATTTTATAAACTAATTTATAAAATATATAATTTTATATTTTATCAATTAATTTACAAAATATATTTATTTAATAATGAAATTAAAATAATTAGAAGAAGATGCGAAAAGGAAAAGAAGGATAGAAAAAGCAATTTTCAAGTTGGTTTAGGCAACTATTGTCATTAGTTGGATTTGTTTTTTTAATTGAAAATGCATAATACTATGGATAAAATTTAAAATAAAAGTATTTTTTTCAAAAAAAATGTTAAAACAAATGATTATTTTTTAAAATAAGATGAAAAAAATACACACTATATTATATGAAAAGGCGAAGCAGGAACTTGATAAATTAATGATCTGGGGGTGTTATTGGAACAAACAAGTGCCGTTGGGCCGAATTTAAGCCCAAACCAAAAAGGGTCCTAAGGTAAAAACGACAGGTGAAAACGGTGGCCCAATAACCCCAACGGCTAGTAATTATAAAACGGCTACTTTCTTTTCCAAATTTTTCTTTCACCTTTCTTTTCTCATTTTTTTCCCTTCACTTTCTATCGTTACAGCACTCATTACTGGTGTGCTTTTTTCCCCTCTCTTAAATTCGTTCTCTTTTGCTCATTACCCTTCACACCCTTCAACCAAAGGAAGAAGAAGAGATTGAGTTCCCTTCAGTTGAAGAATTCAATCCGGTTCTTTCTGGTCTCAGCATTTTCCCGGAAATTTTTTGGTGAGAAAAAAATTCTTCTCACAATGCTGTTTGAAAGAAGCTCTCCGGCAAGATGCTACATGACGCCGCCACCTTCGTCATGGAATTCAAGACCTTCACGTTCTCCCACCATGCTACTTTCAGAGAGAAAGAAATCACCAAACTCTGTGAATAAAGGTGATCTTTTTCATGTAATTCACAAGGTTCCTGCTGGGGACTCCCCTTACGTCAAGGCCAAGCAAGTTCAGGTTCAAGTTTTTCTTTTTCTTTTTGTTTTTTCTGTGTTGAATTTGAATATGGTGTTCTTTCTTCTGTTCTTTCATTTCTTGGTCTTAATTTTTTCTTTCGTGAGAAGCAAGGTTTTTTAGCTTTGTTTCTTTAATTTTAATTTTTTGTTATGAATATGATGGAATTTGAGGGTATGAAGTATGAGGATCATAATGCTATGCAATGATTATTTAAAGAAATCATGGGATGGGCAGAAAAGGAAACTTGAATTGGAGAGGGGTGCTGTTTTGTTGTTTATTTTCTTTCATGATTGTTGTGCAATGGTTATGAGGAATCTGTTTCTGAATCCTTCAATTACAGCTGGTGGATAAGGATCCAGGTAGAGCAATTTCTTTGTTCTGGGCTTCCATCAATGCTGGAGATCGTGTTGAGAGTGCCTTGAAGGACATGGCCTTAGTTATGAAGCAACTGAATAGGTCAGATGAGGCAATTGAAGCTATCAAATCTTTCCGTTATCTATGTCCTTCTGATTCTCAGGAATCTTTGGATAACATCTTGGTTGAACTGTACAAGGTAATAAAGCTGTTGGTGCTGGATTATTCTCTTTTATTTGTTGCTACTTCTTTTTATGTCATTAACTGAATTAAACTTTTTAACTGCTTACTTATGTTGGTTTGCTCAGAGGTCAGGAAGGGTTGATGAAGAGATTGCCATGCTTCATCTCAAATTGAAGCAAATTGAAGATGGTGTGACCTTTGTGGGAAGGACAACAAAACAAGCACGGTCTCAAGGGAAAAAGATTCTAATAACTGCTGAGCAAGAGATATCAAGGTATGTTTTCCATCCATGCTCCTTTGTCATTTGACATATAACTTTACTTGACTTTGAATTGTGAATGTCTTTGGTCAATGTAGGATATTGGGGAACTTGGCCTGGGCTTACTTGCAAAAGGGTGACTATAAAGCTGCTGAAGAACATTATAGGTGAGCATCTAAGATGGAACCAAAGTGGATTGTATGTTTCATTTCTCTTTGAAGAGATAAGTAACAGTAGTATATTTGTTTCTACAGAAAAGCACTGTCTTTTGAGGTTGATAGGAACAAGCAGTGCAATTTGGCAGTATGTCTGATGCAAATGGACAGGATTGCAGAAGCTAAGTTTCTACTTCAGGCAGTAACCACTGCAACAAAAAATAGAAAGATGGATGATTCTTTTGCTAAATCATTTGAGCGTGCCACTCAGATGCTGAAAGAGATGGAGTTGTCATCATCAGGGAATGCAGCATCTTCAATGAGGAGTATGTCACAGTGTTCTCCTCTAAGCTCCGAGAACTCAAATGGAAAGAACTCGGATATTGTTAATAGTAGGACAGAAAACCGGTCTATGAAATCTGAGGGGGAAGTATCTCATGCCCGGAGGAGATTGTACCAGTCTCCAGATCCTGCTAGAAGAGATCTTAATGTTTCTTGCACAAAACCAAAAAGATGTTCATGGGGCTTCAATAATAGATATCAAAGGGAAAATTGGGGAGATGTCCATTCAGATCCTAAACCTTCATTTGGGAGTTCTAATGATAAGCATGACTTATATGGTTTGTCTTCACCTGCTAATGGAAAGTGGAGGACAAGGACATTGGGAGATCCTCTAAAGCATGAAAATACAACAGCGATGAGTTCTGATTCACTACACACTATGGATACAGAAGCAGCTATTAAGTTTGCAAAGAATGACATATCTACAGCAGATGACAGAAGCTGTAGATCTAAAATATCAGAATCAAATAACATGGTTGTGGAGGGTGCTAATGAATTTGTTTCAGGAAACATGAAACCACTTGAAAAGAAGAGTTGGGCAGACATAGTAGAAGAAGAGCAAAATGAAGAACAGGACTTCTTTGGTGGATATTCAAATTTTGATAGTGAGTATGATGCAGAAGTGTTCAATGATGAAAATGAAGACTCAAATATAATGTATCAACATCCTTGGCAACAGAACAACCAGGCCGAATGTTCAAGCAAAAAGCTGGAATCATTGGACTGGAAAGATGGATATTATGCATCTGAGAATGCCATTTTGTCAAGGAATCCAACAGCAAGGCGTTCGTTGTCTTTCAATCCGGAACCGACTTCAGAACCAACAAGTTTCATTTGCAAGTCAAAATCACCAAAGAAGGCTTCAAGCTTGGAAAGCCGCAAAATTCTTGCAAAAGAAAGGGACTTGTTGTCTGGAGAAAAGAAACTAACAAGGAGAAACAGGTTGCAGGTCTTTCAGGATATTACTCTTCAACCTGAAACCCCGTGATTTTTGCCTATAAGATTTTTATGCCTCTAACAGCAAACAAGTGTGTCCTTATGGATGGAGATGGATCACATTGTTAAGACTTATTGGCTTAATTACAGGATCATTGTTAGCATTTATTGAAGGCGTTTTGTTGATTAGTATAGCTTATTCTTTCATTCATACTCATTTGTTTTTTATTTGAAATAACCTTTGTAAATCCATGTTCATGCTTCTCAATACTGTAAAATAGTTTCCTCTCGTATTGAAACTGGAACAGTGTCTACCTATTTCTGGTACACTCACAGATTGTGCTTCAATTTGAATAGTTTCATTACTGACATTATGCATTGCTCCTTCTGCAATCAATGAAAAAACTATGCTTTTTGTGTTTTTTATTCCTTTTGAGATTTGTAAATTCATGTTCATGCTTCCTAATACTGTAAAATAGTTTCCTCAGTTGCATTGAAACTGGAAGGGAGTACGTGCCTATTTCTGGTACACTCACAGATTGTGCTTCAATTTGATTAGTTTCATTACTGAAATTACTATGCTTTACTCCTTCTATAATCAATGAAAAGAAATTGTGCTCCTTGTACAGAATGTATTAAATACAGACGTTCAACACTCAGATAAATTAATTAAAATCAAGATAAGTTAACAAATCTAATTAATTTAAATGGTAGTAGCCTCAACAGTGTGCTCTATGTTTCGTTCACCGACTTGCCCTTCATCTTATAGTTGATTTGATTAATTTTTAAGTTAGTTTGATCAAATTAAAGAGATTTGATAAAAAAAAAAACTTATCTCACTGATTTATAACTTTTGTTCATATGATGTTTGAAGTAGTTTGGAGTTTATATTATATATATAAATTATTATCATCATCATTAATCTTTCAATAAAATTATCTATTTATTTTAATAATTTTTTTTTTAATATTATACTATTTATTTTAATTTTTAAATAAAAGATTTAGTTCTGAAAAAATAATTATAAAAATTAGTAACGAGAAAACGACAAGAGTTCTAAATTAACTAAAAAACTTAAAATTGGCCTAAAAAATTATTTTTGCATATAAAATATATAGAATATATTTTTATATTATTTTATTTTTATCAATTAATTTAATAATTTTTAATTAAATATTTCTAATTCACAAATTAGTTTAATAATTTTTAGCTAAAAAATGATTTTTTTAGCTTTGTTAAAAAATATGTTTTCAACTTTAAACTAATATATTAAATCACACTTCTTGACGGAAATTTAAAATTGCTTTGGCCAAAAGTGCATATGGACTTTTATAAACTCCATTTATAACTTTTCTCAATGGTAAGTCAAATAAGCACTTCATTGAATCATAGCATGTTTGTATACTGACTCCAAAGCCATTCTTTGATTACTCAAATTTTCTTTTAAAATAATTATCCCGAGTTGCATGATTAGGTTGATTGTGATAATAAATCTAAAGCAAAAAGTTTTAATTTTTGTTTTTATTTTAATAGACCTTTCAGGGTGGCATAATGAAGCTTTAATTATCTTCGTTTGATAAAAAAAAAATATGTAACATCCAATTAATATTAATTTGCATTCAATCAAACTGTTTTTCCATAAAAATCTAATTGGAGTTGCTTTTTCTCAGGGTTTTAACAGGTGGGATCATGCTCATTTTATTTTTATATGACATTTAAATTTTTATTTTTCAAAATAAAATAACCTTTACATGTATTTTTTTATTCAAATCTAAGTTCCTTTCTTGCTTTAAGATAAATTTTTATATTAAATCAAATTAATATATTTTTAATTACTCATTCAATAAAAAATATATTTATTTTTCTTAATTTTTTAATTAACACTTAAATTTCTTAAATCAGTATTTTGAATACCATCAAAATATTGTTATTGTTATTATTATTTTTAAAAAAACTTAAAAATTTTCAAGCACACGTGATACCCTTATTTTAATTTATACTTTTTAATGACAAATAAAATAATTTTCTCTATACTATTTTTATTTTTTGAGGATATCTATATAAACATAAACATAAACATAACCATAAAAGTCTTAAACCGGTGAAAAGGCAAAGCAAAGAGAAGAAGAAAGCATCACAGAGTGATCTGTCTCACACCAAAGAAGTGTGTTTGGATGAGGATGGAGTCTACGTTTAGGGCTTCTAACTGTTTGATTCATCCACATCCCCAATCCACTAAGACACGCTTCTCTGCTACTAACCCCACCGTAATGTGCTCCATCAAATCCTATCGCTTGTCCAACCTCACTCCCTCTCAGCTTCAGAGCCTCAAGACTCGTCCCCGCATCGATTTCTCTTCCATTTTCGGCCTGGTAATTATTCCCAATTCCTCTTTTTCTTTCTTTCCAAATGGGGTTCCCCTTTTCACTCTCAAAATCTTTCCTTTCCCTTTTCAGGTCAACCCAATTGTTGATGATGTCCACAAAAGAGGAGATGCTGCAGTTAAAGAGTTGGTCTTTTCTTTTATATTTTGTCATTTCTTTTATATTTTGTCATTTCTCATCTCTTAATATTTCTTTGCTTATGTAACTTCAACTTTGTGTTTTGTAGGTATACTTCAAAGTTTGACAAAGTTGAACTGGATAATGTAGTTGAACTTGTCTCGGAGCTCCCTGACCCTGTGGTATGTTTGTTTTGAATATATGCGTACCTTGCTGTGAAGTTTTTCTTGGCATTTTTTGAACATGTGACTTTATTATGATTCACTTTCTGTTTTACTATGTGCCTTTTGCAGCTTGATCCACCTATTAAGGAAGCTTTTGATGTTGCCTACAGCAATATTTATGCATTTCATGCCGCTCAGAAGTCACCTGAGAAGAGTGTTGAGAACATGAAAGTATGTCGATGCTCATTCTTGTCTATATGCTAGGTTGGATGGACAAACCGAGGGCTTAATGATTCAAGGCTGAATTGACACTTATCATAAACTTATTCTTGTGCATTATTAGGTCAATTTGAATTTTTTAGTGGCAAGATATTTTTAGTATAGCTAAGTGAAGTAGATATGTTTTATGGTATGCTTTGGTGAACTACTTATTAAGAATGAGAAGAAGGTGCTTGCAGCATTATCAAGGAATAGTTAAATAATACTAGAATGACCAAATGGATAGAATTTTTTTTCAGTTGTGATCACATGATTTCTGGCCCTTGTTTAGTCTCTCTCTTTTGAATTTTCATTTTTGTATAGATGTTTGTCATGTCATTTCACTCTCATGCCAACATGTTTGTTTGAGTTCGGTCTTGGTTCTTAGTGTTACTTACTCAATATCTTATTTATGTGAGTTGAGTTTTCTGAAAATCTCAGGGAGTCCAATGCAAGAGAGTTGCAAGAAGTATTAACTCCGTGGGTCTTTATGTTCCAGGGGGAACTGCTGTATTACCTTCAACAGCTTTGATGCTTTCAGTTGTAAGTTGAATAGATATTCAGTACCTCTTAGGTCTTTCAATGCTCTTCAATTTTGATTGTCTATATTATTGATATTTATCTTGCCAGATTTAGCTGACAGTGAATTATTTTGTGTACCAGCCTGCACAAATTGCAGGATGTAAAACTATTGTTCTTGCGAACCCTCCAACTCGGGATGGCACTACATGCAAGGTATTTGTCTATATTGTATGAAAATTATAGTTATGATGTAGTTCTTGATCTGACTAATGCTTTCCTGCAGGAGGTACTGTATTGTGCGAAGAAGGCTGGGGTGACTCACATTCTCAAAGCTGGAGGAGCACAGGTTTGAAGCATGATAATATAAGATAGCCTTTATCATATCAGATAACCTTTATCTGGTTTTGTAATTTAAATCTAGTATCCCTATATTTAGCTTTAGTTTAATATATTTCTATCGTCCATTATTAATTAAACTATGATTAGCATGGTGTTTTTCTTCACTGTAGGCCATATCTGCTATGGCTTGGGGAACAGAAACTTGTCCAAAGGTAGCTTCTTGTCTAACTCATTTTCTTGTTGGCTTCTGTATTGATAGTTATTGGATTCCTGTTATTTCTTTTATTATTTATTTACTCTGTATTAGTCTATCATATTAGGTAGCTTCTCCTCTGCTCTCATTTAAGAGCATTGCAATGCATGATTAGATGTAGTGAAATCATCCCATGATAGATTATCAAAGCTTATCCTAACACACTCTAAATAGATTATGTAATCTGGTGACTGAATGGTACTTAAGATGTAACCTTTTTCTTTCCTAGCAAAAAAACACTACTTATCCAATCATTTTTAATTGTGAACTTGGGATGAAACCTTCAGGTTGAAAAGATTTTTGGCCCTGGAAACCAATATGTCACAGCTGCAAAAATGATACTTCAGGTAAGCATGCTTATTTTTTACATTAAAATTTATGAATCTGCATCCATTATTACATTTTGCATGTTGAATTTTAAGTCTTCTGCATTTTACTTTTTCAAAATCTTCTGCAGAACAGTGAAGCCATGGTTTCAATTGACATGCCAGCTGGTCCATCTGAAGTATTGGTCATTGCAGACAAGCATGCAATTCCTTCTCATGTAGCTGCTGATTTGCTTTCCCAGGTTTGTTATTTTTAAAATGCTCCTATTTGCTTTGCAAACATTATTCACTAATTCACATTTGTAATGAAAATTGATTCTCTTTCTTTATCACCCTCTTAGAAATGAAACTCGTTTTCTAGCATAATTTTTAAATTATTCTAAAAGCTTTTATTTCTAGTTTTTACATTATGATGTTATCTTTCCAGAATTCAATATGGGATGAATCCATCATATGTGTGGCATATAGGAAATACCAATCAATTGAAGATTAGTAACTAATATCTGGAAAGCAATCAAATTTACCAGCTAAGGAGATGGTTTATAGAAGCATTCATTTGTTTGTTTAGAATCTGATTATGGTTCAGAGTTCTCTTAGTTGATATTGCATTCACAAACCACAAATACACAAGAGACAACTAACTGGAACACCTTTATTCAATTAAGGCACAAAATCTGCCAAAACTTTGAAAAGCCCCAAAAACCCCAAATGACAGACCTCCTTAAACTAAGGCCCAATACCTGCTCAAAATCCCAATGCTGAATTGAAGCAGTAATGTTAAAACAGTGTCCAGCATAAAATATATATAATGTTCAGAGTCTCAAACGGACATACTTCACCATCATCCTACCAAATCATGATTTGAGATTGATAAATTGTGCTTCCCTTATTTTTTATGCTTGCATACTTCCTAGATGATTGCTAACCTTTCTGTATTCTTGTACACTGCTGATATCTATGCACCTAATTTACAATTTTCAGGCTGAGCATGGCCCAGATAGTCAGGTTGTTCTTGTGATTGTTGGAGATGGTGCGGATCTGAATGTGATACAGGAGGAACTCAGCAAGCAATGCCAGAGTCTTCCAAGAGGCGAATTTGCCTCTAAAGCACTGAGCCACAGCTTTATTGTGTATGCACATGATATGCTCGAGGTCAGTCTTGTTATCTAAGTTCCTGTCTTGACCCTCTAAAATCAGAGCATCCTGATCAGAATTAAGAAGGTTAAGGTAGAGAAAGAGAAGAGCAATTTCTTTGGAATCACTAAAACAGACTGTTAGACTTCTGTGTCTGTATTTATACACTACACAGCAAATATAATTATGCATAACATAGATTGTAAGTCTGGGGCATTTAACAAGTCTATTGTTATTTGTTAGAGAAAACCGAGAGCGGATAGGCCCAGTCCAATAACAGAAATAACCTAATAAGCAGATGCATAAAATAAGTAACTATTATTTCTAACATTTATGCTCCATGAAATGTTGGGATTATGTCTTGATATGTCAGAATTCATAACTTTATTTAGAAGAATTTAGAGTTTAGCCTTAAATTATTTTTTTACCATTATGTTTTTTTAGTCAAATAATAATTTATATCTAAGCCTTAATACTCCTCTAGCATGTTAAGTCTCAAGTCATCTGACATCAAATAGAGTTTCAGAAGTTACTTTTGCATCTTTCAGGCTATTACTTTCTCAAACTTGTACGCACCGGAGCATCTAATTATCAATGTGAAGGATGCAGAGAAGTGGGAGAGTTTTATTGAGAATGCAGGTAGTATCCTATGAATTTTCCTTAAGTTGCTCCTTATTTATCAAACATATTATTTTTTAAATGTAAGATTTGGAGTAGAGGTAGGTCAACTATAGTTATTTCTATAATCTCTTGGAGGATCCTATACCTGTTAGATAACTCACTTTATCCTTGATGACAATTCAAGGATCCTAAATCTAAATGTCTGTCATTGCCTCTGCAGGTTCCGTGTTTTTAGGGCCGTGGACACCTGAAAGTGTTGGTGATTATGCAAGTGGAACAAACCATGTCCTTCCTACTTACGGATATGCAAGAATGTATGGTGGTGTGTCATTGGACTCCTTCCTGAAGTACATAACTGTGCAGTCTCTTACAGAGGAGGGTCTAACCAGACTTGGGCCATATGTAGCAACCATGGCTGAAGTTGAAGGTCTTGAAGCCCACAAGCGAGCGGTTACCTTGAGACTTCAGGACATAGAAGCCAGACAGGTTTCAAGATGAGATGATGTATCAATCCATTATTCTCCTTGTTCTTGCAAGCTACTAGTTTTTAGTTTATGCCAAGTCTCTAGCATGTGCTTGATGAGGTTACCTAGATTTAGGTGGCATTAGTAGCTAGCAGTTGCCATTTCAAGTTCATGTAACTATAGCTAGATTCATATTCTATAATAACAAAAGAATACAAGTCTTATTTGTCGGTGATCTTTGGTTAGATCAATCATCTTTTCCTTATGTATTTGCTTGACTGCAGTTGTTTCTTGGATAGAACATATGAATGAAATTCACTCAAACTACGGTCATTTCTTTATGAACTTGTATGAACATTATTCTGAAGGCCATGATAATTAATTGAATCGCAGTAGAGTTACCTGACTAATTTTGCTCTTAAGTGAATTATAAATTGAGAAATGATAGAAATATACTGTTTTTAATATATTTTTAAAAATATTTGGGAAGTGGTTCATTTTTCACAAAGCCATTTTTTTAAAAAAATGGTTAATTTACAAGAAAAATGTTGACCTCCTAAAAATGAACTAACGCTAAAACAAAGTGCGCTGTAAGTATTTCTCTTATAAATATTCACGTTGGTAATGGTATCATGCTTGAGAATATTTGGGGTTGACGACGGTGGAGAAACTGGGATTCAAGCTGAAAGATATCTAATGAAAAATTGAGATTTAATGCAGGTTGACTGAATATTGAACAGAAAGAAGCAAAGTTAATTAGAGTGAAAAACGGAAGGAAATAGTAGCAATCTTGAATTATATATGCAATTTTAGGAGTTCAAATTATTATAAAAGTATTTGCGAAGAGGGATAACTTTTATTATATCGAGAGAATGTAAATTTCATATCTAAAGGGTATTTTGGAACATTGCAAGACAAAAATATCTATGTACAAAGTGAGATCTTGTAAGAATAACAAAAAAAAAAAGGTTTTGCAAAATGACAAAAATGCTATGCTTCAGCTACACAAATGACTTCTGCCTTATATGATACGAACGTACAAAAATTTTGTTTCCTCTGTCATCTTAAAGGGCTAACAACCCAACCAGTAATTGGGTTCTGCCGGCGAAATCTCAACTTCCTGTGTCCACCACTTTGCAGCCGTTCAAGCACTGCATATGTGATATAATCTGGTGTCAATCCTTGCTGCTTAAGTTTTGCATAAAGGTCCACTGCCTCAGCAGTTCTTCCACTCCTTTCAAGACAGTCAAGTAAAATATTATATGTGACCAAGTTAGGAGCGCATTCTTGAGCAAGCATTTCATCAAACAACCTACACGCCATCTCAATTTTATCTGTCTTGCCAAAGCATTCAATAAGTGTGCTATAAGTTACAACATCAGGATCTAATCCTTTCTCCTGCATTTCTTTAAATCTCATGTGAGCTTCATCAACATCCCCATTCTTTCCAAGGCAATTGATCAAACAATTATAGGAAACAACATCAGGCTTACAATTGCTATTCTCCAGTTCTTCAAAAATTTTGACAGCACTGTCAACTCTTCCAGCCCTGCCAAAGCTGGAGATTAGAATATTGTATGTAAATATGTCTGGTGAAGGGCCATCTTGCTTCATCTTTTCATAAAGATCATGAATATGTGATATTTGTTTCAACCTACCAAGAGCAGTAAATAGTGTATTGTACATGAAAGTATCAGTGGTTATACCCTTTTCATGAAATTTATTTAGAAGCTCTATAGCTTCTGTCATTTTACCAGCATTGCATAGACTCTCCAACATGGACATGTAGGCATCTCTATCACCCTTGTCATGGAAGTTCCACATGTTGCAAAATACCCTATGTGCTTCAGAAGCATGGCCCAATTTGCTTAAAGTCCTTACAAAATATGCATATATCTGCTTATTCATATATCTCCTTGATAACTCCACAACATTGTCAAGCTTATTAAACTGCCCTTCAGCAATCAGAAGATTCAAAAGCACACGGTATGTAAATTCATTAGGCTGACAATCGTTCTCCACCATCTTTGAGAAGAGCAGGATGGCCTTGTCAACCATCCGACCCTTGGCAAGTGCCTCAATCATAGTATTATAAGCAATCAAATTAGGAATGCAGCCCTTCGCTAACATCACCTGAAAAAGTGCCAATGCCTCTTCAGTTTTGCCAGATCTCCCCATCATTCTGATCATAATGGTGTAAGTGAACGCATCAGGCTCACAATGCCTCCGTTTCATATCCTCAAAAACTTTATATGCTTTATCCACCTGTCAAAATAATGCATATACGCCATCAGATGTTCATCAAACAGAGAAAGAACATTGAAGTGCTCCACCAATACTAAATCCAACCCAGCAAACTGAGATACGCGATTGCACCCAGCTGGCACCAAAGCGTGTATTTGAATGAGCGCTTACAAACTTAAGTTCAGACAAACTTGATTTTATAAAGTTGATTCTTATCAGAAGTGATTTAAAGTGATTAGATTAATGTTTGGAAACTTTTATCATAAAGTTTACATTAGAACACGGGATAAAACTTTCAATTCAGCTCAAAAGTCACAATTTATAGCATTGAAACTTTTTATAGAACCGCATTATAATTGGAAAATTGAGAAAGAAAGGAGAAGGCATTACAATTGCAAACCTTGTTATCCTTAGCCAAAGCATCCAAAAGCATGTTGTAACCGAAATTGTCCAACTTATACCCGCGGCGATGCATATCCAAATAGACACAAAAGGCGTTGGAGGAATCAAGGGACCTCAAATATGCCTGAAGCAAGCACTTGTAGGTGTAAGCATTGAGACTGAGGTCCCATTTCTTGACCAACTCAACGCACCGTTCCAAGTCATCGCCGTTGCCGAATAAGCCTATGAGGATGTTAACGGTGGAGATGTTGCCACGAATGCCGTTGCGGTGCATGTCATCGAGGAGGGAGCGAGCCTGGTCGAAGCGTGAGGAGTTGGTGGATTTGGAGAGGATGAGGAAGACGCGATTGTATGTGAAGGATTCGTGGCGGAAATTGGGGGAAAGTGAGGGGCAAAAGTGGAAGAATTTAAGTGCGAGGGAAGGTTGTTTTAGGGCTTTGAGGATTTCGGAGGCTTCGAGAGGGGTGAGGGAGAGAGAAAGGGATTCGAAGTAGTCTGAGAGGTCGGAGAAAGGATCGGAGAAGGAAGAGGAGGAAGGGGAGAGGAGGATTTGGGTGGCTTTGCAGACGAGGTCGCGACGGGGGAGAAGATAGCCTCTCACGTCTGAGGGAAGTGGCGGCGGTGGAGTCACCTCGGCGGCGAGGGAACGGCCGGTGGGGGATGTCGACGTGATCTTGGCGGTGTACTTGGTGCCGAAGTGGCGGCGAAGGTGGAAGTGATGTGGCTTCATCTTCGGATTAAGAGGAGAGTGTTGAGTTCTTCCTCCCCATCCAAGAAGCTCAATGCTTCCCTCCTCTTCCAAAACCAAAATGCAGGTTTTGTATCTTTTAAAAATATTTTTATGATAATGAAAAGAACGAAATATAAATTAAAGGATACAATTTTCAAAATCCTTTTATATTTTTAGTTCATTTTTGGTGATATTATTTTAAATTGAATTTGTTCTTCACAAATCAATGTGACCAATTTTTTTCTTCACAAACTTCCTGTTGTAAAATTTCAAAGATATATAAATTATTAAATTGTCTTCGTATATTTTTATTACTTTAATTATGATAAAGTTTACTTTAAATCCATTAGAGGATGTTGAGTTAAATAATTTTTTAAAATAAAATCTTAAATTAGAATTATGCAAACAAAATTTGCTAAATCCTAAACTTATAATATAGGCATAAAAAATCGACTTTAAATCTTAAAAATTTAATTTAATAAATATTTTAAATATGCAAACACATTTAACATAAAAAGAATCAATTTAAGAGTTTACTCTTTATTTTATAGAAGTATATAGTTTGTATTGTAAATTTATATAACATCTTATACTTTTTTTATTGTATAAATTGTACAAATAACATTTCTCTATTTTATTTAAAAAGTTATTATTAAAAAGAAATTGTGTAGAATTAGGATAAAAGTTAATAACAATTTTAATAGTGATATTTATCTTTTCTTTTTTTATTGTCTATCTCATAAATTAATAATAAAAAATATAATGGATCCACTTCTATCTAATATTAGGTGCTAAGGATGGATATTAAATAGTTTCGGACTCGAAAACTTCAAACTTAAGCAAATCTATATCCTTATTATGTAACTAAATTTTGTTCGGATTGTATATCGAGTTAGGCAAATGATGAGTTTGTCAAGTTTAAATTGAACAGGTGAGTTATGGTGAATTTAAGAACCAAAAGTGTAAGGTTGCTTAATGGTCAATATTGGTTTGATGATATAATTTTAAGAAATGATTAACTCAAATGCAAAAAATATGTACACTTCGTTAAACTTAAGTATAAGATGTCATATTTTTTTATGTAAATTATTATTTTATATAACTCAATTATTTCGTTATATTTTTAGTAGGATTGAACCCAACTGCAGTTATCCATATGAAATTGGAAATTTAATTTTCAAAATCTATTAACCGATCAGATCCTATTCATTAATATTTTTTTAACGAAAATTCAACCACTTACATTTAAATGTAATTGAATATAAATAATTTTTAATATATTGAAAGAATTTTTTTCTATTTCCATTAAAAAAAACTTATTCCACATATACAGTATTTTTACCTAAATATTTGGTAAAAATTATTTTTTTAATTGATTAACAATTTTGTGATCTTATAAGTGATGAAAACAAATAATTGTTAATCAATTAATCAAATATGATTAATTGATCACATATGTGGTTAATCAATTATTTGTATAATTAATGATGTAGAAAAATTGATTAATCCATTAATAGCCGTAAATATATGTAGTTAATCGATTATGTATATAGTAAGAGTGTTTAATAATCGAATCATCCAATATAAACTGTTGAACTAAAAAAATAAAATTTTTAAAACAGTAAAATTTTACACAACTTGGTCTGAGTTACGGTTTTTCTTAATAAAATTGAATCTAATTGTAAAATTTATATAATGTTTAAAATTTATTTATTTTGTTAATATTTTTTATTATTAATTATAACATTTTTAATTGTTTTTGACAAATAAGATTCTATGATTATTTAAATTTTGTATTGAAGTATATTTAAATATAAATATTATTACTTTTTATATTTTTTATACTCAGTCTACGTTGGTTTTAAATTTTTAAAAATGTGTTATTTTATTTTTTATTAACTTATTTTTATTGTTAAATTTTTTAAAATAAAGTAAAAAAAAATTAAAAAAATCAAACTACAGAAGATTGGTTAGATTTTTTTGTTTTAACCAAATCAAACCAAACCACAAGTTTAATTTATAATCGGTTCGGATGATTCTTTAGTTTAAATCTAAATCAAATCACACTGCTAACATTTTTACTGAATGATTAATCAAATATCTATATAATTAATAATATAAAAAATTTACTAATCAATTAACAATTATAATGAATTGATTATCAAAAGATGATTAATTGATTATAACAGGATGTATCATGGTTATTTTCCATTTGATTAGAGCCAGCTCGGATGATTCATGTTTTGTTGAGCATCCCTTATTGAGCGCTATTGTTGTTTATAAAAATAATTTTTACGCGTGAAGCCTCATTGTGCATCCATCGATATAGTTATCCAGGAAGTAACCTCTCTAAAAACCATTCACCTGGTTGGCATGCTTCAACATCAACCGACAACTATGGAGAAGAGGAGCACAGTCAAAAAATGGCGTGCTTGTGTTCGATTTTTCTACTGTTCTCCCATTGAATGCAAAACTTTTTTGGAAGACCAAAATACATGATGTTCCAGCGGTTCGATTTAAGAATATTATATTCAATGGTTATGATTTTTGTTAATTGATAACTGATTTTCTAGGTAAAGAGAACTTCCACTCCTACTCCTGACCTGATGTGTTGGTCGCCGCCACCTTCGCATTCCAACTCACAAAACTGAACCCCTTATCCCTATAGTCTAGGATATATACATTGCAAGTCTCGGATCGGGAACCGCCATTCTTTGACAGATAAAGCCAATAACCACCAAAAACACGATTTCACTCGATAGCCATCATTCCCAGTCAGTTCCAAAACCATATCACCCTGCTGTCCACCCATCGCAATTGACCCTCCATTACCACCTACCACCATTTGAACACACTTCCCCTGTCATGGCCATTGCACGCCACTACTCTGCCTCTGTATCACTGCAGAACCATTATTCCTCCAATAAGCCAACACCACAACCTAAATCCATCCAGTCTAAGTGAGTCACCCTTTCCACTAGACAAACTCATTAAACCCACAGCGACCATATCCCGCAAGGAAAAAAATTGTCACACGTATACATACTAACATATATTTTCTTTAAAAAAAACTGTTAGATGAAATTTGTATGTATGAAAACCACACAACCTTGTCGGACAAACCTGAACCAGAGCAACACATTGTCTTGTGACAACTTCCACACCTCAATCCTCATCAAAAGTCTGATCTCACTGCGGGATTGATAGGTCTTTATGCATGTTAAAGTTTCAACTGCTCCAGAGTGGTGTGCAGGTACTTGTGTTAAGCTTGGCTAGATCCGATAAGACCATGTTGAGTCCACTACAATAGGTGATCAATAACAGTGTTGATCGTTTGGTTCTGTAGGTTATAACTACCCGGGACCTGTGGATCTTATTGTGTCCTGCTTGTCTTGTAGTGGACCACCAATTTTTAATCTCAACCATCCAAGTTTTTTTTTAGAAAATCATCAACAGTTCAAAATTGAGTTGTAGTCCTCCACGTCCATGTATGTGAAATTCAAAAATGGGAGGGCGGTACAAAAATCGGCGTTATGTTTAGTGGAATATAATGCTCTGCTCCCTATTTGGAAACAGGAGGGCACTGAAAAGCAAAACAACGTCTCTGCAATTTCATTATTTTATATTAACACTAGCGAAAATTATTTAAATCAAAATGGCAACCACCGGGTACACATTATTGTAATGGCTGGAATAATCACACATCTACGTCCTTAAACACGAGGTACAATACCCATGCTTCACATTTAAATATCAGCGTGATAATCCCCCATTTTCTAGACCCAAATTCTGATTGGACTAGTTTCCAATACATGATTTTATGAATATATTTGACTACACCGATACACTAAACAAGTAATTAATGCTTCAACAATAATATATCATGCACACAGATTAGAGGCATCTAGAAAAAAGCCCCCCAATCACGAGGTTCAATGGCAGCCCGGTCCTCCTTGGTAGGTTGAAAAGAATTCTCTTGGAATGCATCCATGCCTAGTCAAGCTTCACATTAGAATACAGAAGTGTGTCCCTTGTGAGTGGCATATTCAAGAGGTAACATATCTGCCAACAAACAAATTAATTAGTAAATATTTATGGTCATGCATCAAACCTCAACATTAACTATCCAACACGGCATCATCAAGACGGATCGAATAGGACCCACATGAGTAATTGATAGTCCCAATGATCATATTTTTCAGAAAGAGACACTCCCTCGTGTGGGGCCTGTGAGCCTCTCCACATCTAGGATCCAGGCACTGGCACTTCGACTGAGTGACATATGCCTTAACACCATATTGAGAAAGGGAGAGGGAGAGAAGGCTTATCTGAAAAAACTAACACTAATTCCTATACCTGTACCCATTCTCCAAACAAAAGAATCATTTAAATACACCACAAGGAACTAACACTAGAATTACATTCCTGACTAAATTATCAAACTAATATAATGTTTTGTACATCCAATAATATAACACTTAATTAATATCTTTTCCCACCCTTTTTGTCATATCACATCACTCATCACATCTATCACTGTTATCTTTTCCCTTTCTCTGTCAAGGTGTAGACATCCCAAAGGTGTCTGCAGAACAATTACCATTTTCAAATAATGGCTAAGAAAGCCCACTCCCCTACTACTCACAATGAAGAGGGCAAAATAAAAAGTTAAAAACAGACAAGTGAGAAAACAGAAATTGATGGAAAAACCTCTTCCCAGATTTGTCTTCCAAATTCCAATATGTAGCTAGATCTAACGATAGATATCTAAAACCTATAGATAAGGTGTTTCTTTTAGAAATTCCATTTTTTCTTTAGTTTATATTACCAGTATAATTATTTCACCTTAACACTTACCCCTATAAGAGTTGAAACAAGCAATATAATTCCTGTTATCCAAGCAAGGGTTCTCCTAACCAACACCACATCTGGAGATGTTGCATTCACTGAGTTTGTTTCTGCCAACCATCGAGCAGTATAGTGAGGAGTAGAGATCACATCAAACGTCTTGCCGGACTCTTGAGTTGTACCCGTATGACAGTAGATAATTCCAACAATTTGACCTGCTTAGTCATTGAATAAGAGGTTAAATGAAAGCAAACGAACTCCTTTAGTCTTTAGACCAATATAAGTTGACATCTGGGGAATGAATGATCAGCTGAGAGTTTGCTACATTTATTTGAGTAGGTTTTTTATACTAAAGATAATCATCACCAACATTGTAAGGATCAATGATAATACAGCAATTGTTTAAGCCTGACAAAATTCACCTTTGTATGCTTCTTGCAGTGAACCAAATATCTTCCTCAAAGTTGCAAGTAGCAATTCCGCTCCATGCTGAGAAACACTTTCAGATTCATTTTGCTCCTGTAAAACCTGCACCATATTACTCAAGAAGACAATTAAAATTCATGTATTTAACATCAAGAGTCAAGACATAGTACAGATAGACAGGAACAAAAGGTGTTGAACAATGCTAGAAACTGAGGAATTGCATGCATTATTTATTGAAATGGGAAAGATACAAGGAATATTATGTTGCTAGTTGCTGTGCAGCCTGGCAGAATTTGTGGTTTGTTCTATTGCATGTGTTTTGTAGTTATTGTTCTAGCTCTTGAGGACACCTTTGCCTCTGTTGCACATACTCTGTTTTAATAATACATCTTTTTCTCTCAACAAACCATAACATACATTGAAATAAAAAATAAAGTCAGGAATTATAGAGAATCAAGAATACAGCAAGGTTGTCAAATCTCCCCACAAAATTAAAAACAGAAATTTGTTTCGAACATACATGAACAGATCATTCTACTAATAATAATGTCATATTAAATATTCTTGGTGATTATAAAGAAATTTCTGCCACATTACTATGTCCAACACCACCTAGATTCAGTGATTGCAGTCTTTTCAAAAAGTAAAAAGTAAAGAATAATAAGAAAAGGAGCAGGAAAGAATATTGCAAACCTTAATGCTATCAAAGTATCCATTTAACAACTCAGCTGGACTCTGATATAAATCATCATGCATTTGAATTGCCCTTTGGACATTTCGAGTCAGAGACATAAGACCCATCATGAACTGCCTTTCTGCTTTCTGAACACAAGCATGTAAACCTCCCAATCAGTCTTAACAAATTCAAATATAAGTAGAAAAATATACCTTAAAATCCTCATTATACCTTTGACATATGGAGATTCACTGAGGCACCATTTGCCAATGGAATGGTAAGCACTCCATTTAAAGGCTCAATGGCATCAGGAACATATGATCCACCTATCAAAGATGACTAAGAATACAAAAACAAAGTCATTTTCACATCATCATATAATATGGAAATAGCTCATATATATATATATGTATATATGTATCTATGTGTGTGTGTGTGTGTATGTATATGTATATGTATAGTATAGTACAAATAAAACTAACAAAATCACTAATTTCTTTGTCAGTCCAATCTTCCCATTGCTCATCCAAAGAAACCACAGAAACAACACTTTCATCTGCATACATTTAAAAAAGAAGAAAAGCCTCTCAGAAATAATTATGATAAAATCACAGAGGTAGGGTCAACCACCATTTTCATTGCATCTTTTTTTCCCAAATCATGAACTTTTCAATGCCTCACCTGGAAGTTGAATGTCAACTTTATCTGAACCAAGAAAGTCTATACTCCAAAATGAATTGCTGAACATTGCATTATCTTGGGCAATTTTTCCAAGACCTGGATTAATATTACATTACTATTATCTTTTATGAAAAAGAGAAGATAATATGAAAATTGATTTATTATACTTAATCCAAGGCCAGGTACCATTGATTCCATTCACTTCCAGCAAAAGCACAGTGCGAGGCCTCTTGAATGGGTTAGGAATCAGCACCTCATTCAACTGCAAAACATGACATTATCATCAATCAAACCAATAATAAAAGTATTATGTAACATAATTAAGGTAGTGAAAACTGAAAGTCACTAATGATTTCAAGGACCTTGGATGAGCTGGCAGCCGAAAGGGTAAAAGGAGGTGCAAAACCAAGCAAGACTGATACAGCAGCACCAACTTCCTGAAGCAACAATGAAGGTTGCTGCAAAGTGAAATACTACCACCCAGTGAGATCATTAATTCATAATTATTTAACCATTAAAATAGAATGCAGTAATCTCATTAGTGAACTAATGGGAACAGGGAAAAGGTGAAAATGAAGAGAATATTTAACCTTAATTCCAATAAAATTAATCTCTCCCAAAATGAGCAAGAGTGAAGTGAAAATTATAATATCAGCATATAGTAATTTAAATTAAAAGTTTGTCCATCTCAAATAGCATTTGAAAAATTTAGATATCGACACTCATCCATAACAACATAAACTAGAAGAAAAAAATTCACTTTTACTTCCTTATTTTCATTAGCATCCTCACATCTCACTATTTTTTCCCCTCAGCATTTCTTACCAAACAAAGGCTGCCTCCAGAATAGTTAATCTATTTAACTAAATGGTATAACTGGTAATATTTCTTACTGACTCTATTCATACAAGACAGAGCATCGGAGGGCCAGTGTAAGGAGAAAATCCAGTTCATTTAAGACATGACAGTTTTCTCTAGGCGATGTAGATGGGTGCCCTTTGTGGTAATTTGTCAAAACAAATTTCTCTTCATTTTAGTCACACAAAAAAAAAATGGTTTCTAAGAAAAGTAAAATGAGCACAAAGAGAGGAGAAACTACTTTTTAAGGTAGTATAGATTTCTAATTTGTGCATCACTGAGCATACAAGAATACCCAAGAATTTGGATCAAATGGTTTTGTCAGTTCGTGCAAAATGTTTTCTCCATCCCTCACAGCACTGTTCATTCACTTCTCCTTTTTCATTTTCTAGATTTGGATCAACAGATCTACTAATTTCTCTTCTTCAAACTGCTAGCACATTCTTTCTAGCCACCGAATTTACACAGTTTGATAGCAAGTTACTAATCAATGATACTGTTCAAAGCCCAAAAAGAATCCTAATTTCCATCATTCTCTTGTTTTGCAATTTCACAGACCAACAACCTGGTCTACTTTATCCGAACAAAGCAGTCCACTAACCTCTACTTTATCATCTTTGGTACTGCAAATTTAAAATCCAACATCTTCTGCAATCATAAATAAGCAATGAAGCCCTCTAACTCTGTCCGCTCAATATTTTGATGGTCCAATGAAGTTCAAGGGAAGACGCCTTAACAGAAAATCATTTTAATCACCGACCTTTTTTAAAAATCTTGAAGACGGATTTGTTTCACTGATAACAATAAATTTAAAGATAATAAACTAACGCCGTAGCATCTGAACTCACCAAATGAACAAATTCCAGGGCTGAAATGTCGCAATTCAGTTCTCACGTCCATTGAGAATTCTTATTCATTCGTAAAAGGTCACTTCCCCTAACATTTCAAACACTTACGACTAGGCAAAAGGATCGTGTTGCATTATTTATTCATAAGATTTCAAAATGAATTTTATTTAAATTTTTCCACCTTCATATCTTATCACAAATAAAGCGCGTTATGCGAATTTAAATAAAGGACTGAAACTCGCATCGATCGGCGAGTTGAACTGGAAGAGAACATAAAATGCAGAAACGAGAGAAAATAAGAATCTCAACCTCATCGTTGGATGATCTAGCGCGAAGAAATTGATTAGTGGAGCTATCAACGAAGAAGACGGATCCAGAAGCCTCACCCTGCGACCACACAACCGAATAAAACAAAGAAGATTTATTAGATCAAAACCGCTATATGGACTCGAACTATTGAAGAGATTGGTGATAGAGAGGAACGAACCCTAATTTGAGGAGAGAAGAAAGAGAATATGAGGAGCAGGCTCCAAATGACGGAAACGTGAAACTCCATCGCAGAGGGAGAGAGAGAGAGAGAGAGAGAGAGAGAGAGAGAGAGAGAGAGAGAGAGAGAGAGATCAAGAGGTTCTACTTCAGCTGCGTGCTTCGTTATTTCTCTCAAAAATTAAAAAATAAGTTGCATACGGAAGACAGATGCTCGTTTGTGCTACATATCTTGGGTCATTGATGATAATATACAGGCCCAATAAGACCAAAGCATCAATGGACCTAGAATCAAGCAAGCTGAAGCCATAATCAAGAAAGCCTATACCTTGGAAAGTAATAAAAAGTCATACACTAATCGAAAATTTGAAATGTAATTTACAGCGTGTTTTTTAATCAATTTAATTGAAATACTCTTTGAACTTTTTTTATCAGCCAAGTAAAAAAGTATAAAATTTGTACTTATTTATATGTCGAATTTAGTTTTTAAAAAATATTAATTATTTTTTTTATATATACTATTATATCTTCTATCTAACTATTATTAATTATAATAAATAATAAATTGTTACATTTAATATTTCAACTATTTTTATATGAGAGGAAAATGAAATTATAATAAAAAGGATAAGAGTAAGATTTATTAAATATAAATTAAGAAAGTAAATAATTTTTTAAAAATAATAATAATATTAATTGTATTTCTTAATATTTGTAATTTTTCTTTTTTTGAATAGGTAAAAAAGAAATTGAGAAAGTATAATTTATACTATGTTTAATCAAAGATCACTGTATAATTAAGAAGTTGATTTTTATAATATTTTAAATTTTTATTTTGGTATGTTATTAATATAGAATTTTTATATTATTAAATTTTTAATAAAATAAATTATTTTTAATAACATATCAATTTATACTGATTAATAGTGTAACTAAATTTATCCTATTATAATTGAATTTACACTTTAAAAACTATATTTGGGATAATTTTCAATTGGTTAATAATATAAGAAAATTATATTGAAAATGTAGTAAAATTATGTTTTAATTTTATAAGATAAGAATTTATTTAAAATGTAATGAATATTTTAGGTAATTTATTTTAAATATAAATTGTATTTTGACTTATTAATTACTCTCTTTGACATATGCTTTAGAACCATCTACCAATTGTGATCAGCGGCTTCCCCCCTTTATATCATTTTAATTAGCAAAAGCTGGAACTCATTCATTACTGATTTGTAGAAAGAAATTTTGGTCTTATAGCAACATCACTCTAATTTCATAGCGCACGCATACTCCCATTTTTCAATGGTATTCACTATTTACTCAAATTAGCACCATTCAAGAAAGCCAGCCCGGTACTCTTTAGGTTTACGCTCAAAATTAATTTTGGAGAGTCTCGTACATTTCACAATACAAATTTTATTACTAATATTAATTTGAACATACATGTAGTTGTAGGATAACCCCAAACAAGATATAAACCTCATTATAAACTACCACTGCATATAAAAAACCTGGGCCAATAATCCACTACTTTAATAATTTTGACATAAATATACGGTCAACGTTATGAAAAGTTTTTTCCCACTCAAATTATATGCCTATTTTGGTCACTTCAAAATTTGATCTGTTTTTGTCCAAATTAAATATATTTTTAATTCTTTTAAAATTTTTAATTTTAGTTTCTTATTTTTTGGAATAGATTGATTTTAATATTTAAAATAATATTGTATTAATATTTGATGATGAAAAATTAAAATTAATCTATTTTAAAAAATAAAAGAATAAAAATAATTACTTTTTTTAAAAAAACCAAAATCTAAATTCAAAAAATTTTAAAAAAAAAATTAACCTTTTTTATTTTTCATCTCATCAGAGATCTTGTAGTAGTATTAGTATGTAACTTGTATTTTATTCATTAAAAAAATGAATGTATAAAGATGATTAAATTGATTTAATATATTTATTAGTAATATAATAAATTTAGTTCAATTGTTTTTAAGATTTTTCTTTGTATTATTCTTTTATTGGTGGAGAAGTTTAATGTGATAATGTTAGAATATCTTTATTAATATTCCAGGTTGCTTTTATTTGCTCAACTTTTATATAGTATAATTACTAAAATTATCACTTACTGCAAAAAAAAAAAACAGATTCCAAGAATTCATTGTTTTATGATATATGGATTAATGATCTTTTGCTTAACTTTTTCCTTCAAAAAAAAAAAAGTTGTGCTAAATAAAGTTAATGTATTGGTAATCAACTTAACAGCATAAGTATTTTAAAAAATTGAAAGCATGCAATTAATTGATGGCCAATACAAAGTAGAATACATTACAGGCCTATATTAGATAATTCTGATGAATGGTGAATAAACATTAATGACGATAGCCTTCACCATTTTAAAGTAATAGATTACTGCAATATATATAATTCTTACAGTACTGCGTTATATCTACAACAATTTATAATCTCTTCTGTTTTTTTATAAAAAATAATTACTAATATTTTTCCTATATAAAAATATATAAATATGAATTTTTAATATATTAATTATTAATTTTATTTTATATTCTTATTTTATTGTAAAATTATATTAGCTCTTACTTATCTACTTGTACCAATTTAAATATTTTTAAAATAAAATTTAATTTATAATATATTAATTATTTCAACTATTTTTTATTAATTTTGATAGATTATTTGTTTATTTTCTCATAAAAATAATCAAAAGGGAATATAATTTATAAACATGCATGTCTCTATGTATAAAAGTAGTTGGATTTAAATTTGGTTATCTTCAGTTAATTATATAACATAATTATTATTTTATAAATGTTTTTAATTTTATATTTATTAATATTTCTACAATTTTAAGTGCTGGTAATATTTTCACATTTTTACTAAAATTTATTAATTACTTATTTAATTTCTCTCCTAATTGTTAAATTTCTTTATGCTGCCATTGTCTATCTTATAATTATCATTAAGCGTTTAGTTTTTTTTTCTCTTTCAAAGTCTTTAAATTTTTCTCTTAAAAATCTATGAAACTGTATCTCCTCTACTTGCTAACTATGATATACAGGTTTTATCTACCTTTCTCTCTATTATTATGTTTATTTGTACTCTTAGATAAAATAGGCCAATCTGTTCGATCTGTCCCAACTCATTTTTGACTCGTCAAAAAATAAACTGACCTTATCCCTTCCCCGTTTAGGGGTGGGTTGAAGCTGATATGTTAGTTTACCAAAAACTTAAAATAAGAAAAATTGAAAGTAGGTTAGTGGATCGATACAATAATTATAAAATAGAAAAATTAATAACAAATAATAAAATTTATTAAAATATTATGAAATCAATGAATCTATTTAATAATAACTAATAACTCACTAATAGGTAAGGAACGCTGATAATTTTATATATGAGCAGTATTCATACATTTAGTCAGGTTCAGATTGAAAACTTAAATAAATTGAATAGCTTACACTAATAATATAAATATTTTGTATAATATCATCTAATCATAAATTATCATTTTCTTAAGAATTATTAACTTTTGTAATTATTTTAAAATTTATACATACTATAATTTTATTGGTTGATAGTATAAAATTTTCATACTAAAAATATATTAAAATTAAAAAGAATTATATTTACTATTGTAATAAATTTTTTTACCAGTATTACATCCTAAGGTTAATGTCTTTCTTTTTATTTAAAATAAAGATACATTAAAGATTAGATCAATTTACTCCAAGCTATTAAAATTCTTGAATAAGTTTTAACAAAAATTACTTCTGCAATAAATTAATCACCATCCATATGTTAATATATTACTTTTCAAGGTTGATTGAATTTAAGAAAAATTAATGCCAAATTTTATAAAATTAGTATTTATTTTATTTATAAAAACTTAAACATTTTATAAATTTTTATTTTAAAATTTTAAGGACATTTAATTACGATTATAACTAGGAATTATAATTAAAGTTTTCTTCTTCTTCTTCTTATTTAAAACACAATACATTATTATTTTTTTATTATTAGTTTTTGAGATATAATACAAATGTATTTCACGGGAAATAATTTTATTCAATCCAAAAATATTAACAATATTCTAAACCAATTTTTTTCAACTATAATTTGTTCCATACATAATGATCAAACTAGAGATCTAAATTAAGAGAAAAAAATAAGGAAAATATTTACTAATCAATTAAGAAATAATTAATGACATTTTCTATATTATATTTTTTAAATTAATGATTATATTAAATTTAAAAATACTTAAATTTTGTTTTAGTTTTTCTATAACGTTTTAAGGAAAATTTTATTATTGTAACTATTAATTAATTAGTTTTTCGTATCAATGTTTCACCCTAATATACTAATATTATTGTTATTATTATTTATTTTAAAATCAAGCATAATATTTATGTAATATTCAATATCAATTATTTTTAAGAGTGTTTTGTCTTGTTTTTTATTTTCATTATTACTCACCATGAATTTCCGCTGAATTGAATCTTTATTATTTTAAATTTGATCAAATTTATAAATATAAATTTAAAAATATTATGCTTATTAAATAATACTTGAAGTCATAGGACTTAGGAATTATTATTTATTGTTTTTTATTTTAAAATCTAACATAATGTTTCTCTGCCTAGGATGAGTTAGCCAATAAATGGTGTATGAGCACGCATAAGAGCCTTTTCATCGTTGGATACAATAAAAATTTAATTGACGGTTGAAAATTTTACCACTATCTAGTATTCCCGGTTCCGTTCAAATTTGCTATTTAGTTCAAGTGGCGTTTATTCCGTTGTTCCCATAGACATGGCAACACCGTAGAGAAGAGTCCTTGTCCAATTCCCGTCCCTGCTCTCGTCTTCAACTCCTTTGACTCTCTTTTTTCTTGTTGAAAATAAAACATTATTTAATTAAATTTTAAAAATTAGTTCGTAAAATAGAAGTTGTCCTTAATTTATATTTATTCTTGGTAATTGGACAATTGAACGTGGAGTTACTGTAAGTGTTCTTCATCAATAAATGAGGATATATTTTGATATTATATTAAGAATTATATATAAATTTAATTTAATTTCAAGAATTAATTTGTTAGATGAGATTGTTATTGGTTTATAAATATATAGTTGATATTTCTTTTACTCAACGTAATATTTGTAATAGTTCTTATTTTTGTTTATATTAAAAAATTAAACTCTATCTTTATTCTTGATCATGGTTGAAAACTTATCCGTTTTTGTATTTTTACATTTTTTATTTTAATTATTTTATAATTTATTGAATTACTAGATATTTTTAAAATTGTAAAATTTTATCTTTTTTAATATAATTAATTTTGTAAAATATATTTAGAATAATAAAAATATTTTATAATTTAATATTTTAAAATATGAATGGGATGATGAGTCCATACACATTTCTGTCTCCGTATTATTTTAAATATTGAATTTTACCTATACCTATATTCTGATGAATTTGAATTTTCTACATTAAAATCGGAAGGTGGGTGGAAGTTTATTTCACATCCACGATTAGGAAGACGACAACTCTTTTGAGAAATAGACAAGAGAAATAAGTGTTAAGCGCTTGTAATAATGATATTGTAATTATTTCTCTTATTCGTCATATAGACTCAACCCAAGACGTATCTCAATTTTTGATTCTGAATGGCTGAATGCCAAAGATAAGAGTCTACCAACTAACCCAGGACCTACCAACTTTTAATTTTCTATAAAAATTAAATAACTACGTATAATTTAGCAACATAAAAAAATAATGAGATTGCATTTTTTATACCTTTTTAAATTAAAAGATATTAAATTTTAACCATTATTAAAGTGAGATATGTTTTAATATATTTAATATGATTAATATTAAATTTTTATTTATACTTATTTTTAATAAAAAATATATAATAATAAATTTTTATACTTTAATTATTTTTATACTTTATTATAATTTATATTGTTTTTTAATTTTATTAAATATAGCGAGTTAAGTTTTAACTATAGTGATTAATTGAAATGGTATAGCATTGCCCTCATCTGTCTTCTCTCTACACCCTTAGTCCAGCTCTTAATTTCATCTTTCTTGATAATATAGTTTTCGTTTACATTGGATTCATTTGTATCTCTTACTTACAACAGATTATATCTTTGCAGAGTTAGAAATAATTGAGAAAGATATAAATACTAACACTATATTTATTTATATTTTAAAATTTTGGTTTATAATTCATATTATAAAAAATAATGTTTAACTCAATTGTTTATATAATAAGTAATTAATCGAATGTATAAGTATATATAATCGATTAAATATATTTAATAATCATTATTTATTAAATATATAATTAAATTAATTATTATTTTCTATAGTATTAATTATAATTTTTTTATAATTAATTATTAAACTAAATTTTATAATATAAATAGATATAATTAGTGTTTATATGTTTCCGATTTCTCTTCTACAAATTCGGATTTTTTTTTACCATATCAAAATTGAACAGGAAAACATGGCAAAATCGAAAATGTCCCAACAAAAATAAAAAATTAATAACACCAAAAAATGAATTAAAGGAACAAATAAATAAAAAAAACAAACACAAAAAATATTCTCTACGTGAGCTCGTATTTGTAAGAGAAAACTTCAAAATAATTACAAAAATAATCAGTGTTCAATAATGAAGCCAAGTCTTTTGGGAGAAAATGACCAACAGAATACAAAGGGTTTTAATCAACTATTATGAATAAAACTTAACTCATCAGATTTATTAAAAATAATATAAATATTTTTATAAAATTAAAAAATATATATATAATAAGAAATTATAAAAAAGAACTTAAATGCGAATATTTATTGCTATAAAATCTTATTAATAACAAATATATATAAAGATTTGGTCTTAACTACATTAAATATGATAAAATATATATTACTTTAACAATTATCAGAGTTTAATATTTTTTAATTTGAAAAATTATGGATAAAATACTATTAATTATTCGTTGGAAAACATCTCCACAGCAACTAGATGCCTGTCATGGTTTGGTAACAAAACTAAATATTCAATCTAGTCTAAATAGATCTTTATGCATGTTTATTAAAAAAAATATATATTTTTTTATAATTTTTTTTTTAAATTGTATAAATTGATATAAAATATATTAAATTTTAATGATTGTATCATT
Organism: Canavalia gladiata; assembly: GCA_037954105.1. Taxonomy (NCBI): domain Eukaryota; kingdom Viridiplantae; phylum Streptophyta; class Magnoliopsida; order Fabales; family Fabaceae; genus Canavalia; species Canavalia gladiata. Next base: position 53,385,977 of record CM075662.1, read on the forward strand.
TCAATTTTTACTAAAATATCTTCTTACAAATATAAATTTATCAGCTAGTAAAAATTAAAATTATTATTATTTATTTTTTAAAATTATCATTAAAATAATTTTTAACATTTTTAACATATTTTTTTATTATTTTCTGATTTTTTATTGATGGATAGACACTTAAGCGAGAAGAGAGATACGCATAAAGAATCACATTAGAATAAATCTGATATGATTCACCCTACGCGAATGAATCGGAATGCGGAAACGATAACGGAACGTCTTGAGAATCAGGATAAGATAAGAAAGGGTAAGGTAAGATAAGGTGAGATAAGGTAAAGGAACCCGACACAAACCGCGACCTGCCGGAGAGCACCGAAGTTATCAAGAGGAACGTGACCCTTACCGCGACCTGCCGGAAGAACCAACGTTATCAAGGGTAGTTCTTTGCCCAAGAACCAAGGGAATCAACTCACACAGAGATGAAAGTCTCTCAAAGAGAAAATATGATTAATACTCAAAATCTGTCTTTTCACTGAATCCCTAACCCCTATTTATAGTGAACCTAATCTAGTAAAAAAGATAATAAATTAGAAATCCTAATTAGATTGCAATTTGAATTGCAACCAATTTAAAACGAATAACTTCTAGATAAATATCAAATCCTAATGTAATCTATAGTAAATCATAACCTTTATCACTTAAGATCTTCAATGATATGATTACATAAATTAACCCATGTTGGAATTGGGCTTGGATCCACGTAGTCTTTTCCTTTAACTTCTTTGATAAGACCTTCAAGTGCTTGTTCCATACGTTTGGTCTTATTTCTCGTCATAGGATCTTCCATTCCTTGTAGATAATCTCCTAGATGATCTCTTTGCTTATCATGGGGCCCACGTTCACATCATTCCCTCCTTCTCCAAGAGGATTCGTCCTCGAATCTTGATGGTCATCTGCATCAAATAAGGATAAATCAGAAACATTGAAAGTGGCACTCACATTACCATAGCTACTTGGAAGATCGATTTTATAAGCGTTATCGTTGATCCTTTCAATCACTTGAAATGGACCATCTCCTCTAGGATGTAATTTGGAACTTCTTTGATTTGGAAACCGCTCTTTTCGCAAGTGAACGCACACCCAGTCACCAGGGTCAAAGACCACATTGGTGCGTCCTTTGTTTTCCTGCCGAGCATAATGTTCATTCTTCTTCTCAATATTTGTGTGAACCTTGACATGTAATTTCTGCACGAATTCAGTCTTTTTCTTTCCATCAACATTAAGAGAGTCATTAGTATAAAATGGTAAAACATCCAAAAATCCATATACAATCTCAAAAGGTGAAAAGGAAGTAGATGTATGGACAACCCTATTATATGAAAATTCAACATAAGGAAAACAATTCTCCCAATCCTTTAAATTCTTTCGTATTATAGCACGTAATAAGGTTCCTAAAGTTATATTCACAACTTCAGCTTGTCCATCTATTTGTGGATGAGCCACAATAGAGAATAATAATTTAGTGTCCAACTTACCACACAAGATTTTCCAAAAGTGACCAAGAAATTTAACATCTCGATCACCTATAATAGTTTTAGGTAAGCCATGCAAATATACAATCTCTTTGAAAAATAAACTAGCAATATGAGTGACATCATTAGTTTTAGAACAAGTAATAAAATGTACCATTTTGCTAAACCTATCTACAACGATAAAATTACTATCTTTTCTTTTTGAGGTTCTAGATAGCCTTAGTATAAAATCCACAAAAATATCAGTCCAAGGATATTCGGGAATAGGTAAGGGTGTATACAAGCCATGATGCATTACCTTAGATTTTGCTTGTAAGAAAGTAATATATTTTTCACTAATAAGTTTAACATCATGCTTTATTTTTGGCCAAAAAAGATGTTCAATTAAAATATGATAAGATTTTTGAATACCAAAATGCCCAATTAATCTTCTCCCATGAGTCTCTTTAATAAACATTCCTCTTACGCTACACTTAGGTACATACAATTTATTTTTATTAAATAAATATTCGTCTTGCCTAAAATAGTAATCAAAACCATGGTCAGAACACGTTTTCCATAATTGTCCAAATTCAATATCATCTGCATACATGATTTTTAGTAATTCAAATCCAAGTAATTTGGTCTGTAAAGTCGTAAGTAATACATACCTTCGTGACAGCACATCTACTACAATGTTTTCCTTTCCCTTTTTATACTTGATAACATAAGGAAACATCTCATCAAATTCTAGCCACTTGCCATGTCTTTTATTGAGCTTACCTTGAGACTTTAAAAACTTCAATCTGGGTTTATCAGAATGGATGACAAATTCCATCGACCAAAGGTAATGTTGCCAAGTTTGTAAGGCGTTCACCAAGGCATAGAGCTCTTTGTCATAGGTTGGATAGTTAAGCATCGCTCCACTAAGTTTCTCGCTAAAATATGTCATAGGTTTAGAGTCCTGCATTAAAACAACTCCTATACCCATTCCAGAAGCATCACATTCAATCTTAAAAACTTTATCAAAATTAGGTAAATTTAACACAGGGTCATTAATTAACTTATCTTTTAGCAGATTACAAGCTTGTTCATGTTTGTTATTCCATTTAAAATTAACATTCTTTTTAACAAGTTTATTTAAAGAAGTAGTTATAGAAATAAAATTTTGTACAAACCTCCCATAAAGACTTGCTAAACCATGGAAGCTTCTTCCTTCATTAGCATTTGTAGGCATGGGCCATCCTCTAGTTTCATTAACCTTTTCTTCATCAGCACTAACTTTCGTAATCTTGTTGATGACTCTACAATCGACGCACATGCGCCATGTTCCATCCTTCTTTGGTACTAAGATAACATGAACTGTACATGAACTAAGACTTTTCCTCACAAAGCCTTTCTGCATCAACTCCTCTACTTGTCTTTGAATCTCCTTAGCCTCTTTTATAAGAAGTAAACTTCTTGGTGGTTCTCTAAGAAATAAATCATCAAATTCCTGCAACAAATATTCAACCACACTAGGAAAATAAGAGTTATGATAGTTAGTAAGATAAATATCCTTGTACATGAGTACAAGAACTTGTTCCTTTTCCCTCAAAACACTCTCAACCTCTCCTTTGTGAGCAAATACACAAACTTTATTTTCTTTGTCTTTATTTTTTGATTTTTCTTTCTTTTCACTTTCATTCTTTTTTTGACTTTCTACTTTTTCTTTACTCTCTATTTTATCTCTCTTTTTTCTTTCTTGCTTTTCTAATTCTTTCTCATTCTTTTCTTGACTTTCTACTTTTTCTTCACTTTCAATTTTATCTCTCTTTTCTCTTTCTTTATTTTCTAATTCTTTTTCTCTCATTCTACATTCTTTTGAATTTTTCATTTGGTCGTAATAAACCTCCTTTGGTCTAGGATCTCCCTTCTCATTAGACCAATTAAACTTCAATGATGAACTAGAAGCATACTTAGGATATTTGCAAGTGCTCCTAGATTTGAGTTGTCTTTCCACTTGAATAGCTTTATGAAGCAATTCATCCATCTCCATATAATGTTGTTGCTCCACCACATTAGCTATCTCTCTTTTAAGCCCTCTAATAAATCTTGTCATAGTGATTTCTCTGTCCTCCTCTACATTGGCTCTTATCATAGCAGTTTCCATCTCCTTATAATAATCTTCAACACCCATGGTGCCTTGAGTAAGACTTTGTAGTTGTTTCCAATGCAAGTCCCTATGATAGTGACTTGGCACAAATCTTCTTCTCATGGCTACTTTCATCTCTTCCCACGTTCGGATAGGTGTCTCTCCATATCTCCTCCTATTAAGGATAAATTGATCCCACCAAATATTAGCATAATCGATAAAAGAAAAACTGGCTAGTCGTACCTTTTTCTCCTCCGAGTAATTGTGACAATTAAACATATGCTCCGCTTTTCTCTCCCACTCTAGATAAGTTTCTGGTTCGTTCTTTCCTTGGAATAGTGGAAGGGATAATTTAGTACTCCCCAAGTTGTTATCCTTTTCTCCTCGATATTGTCTTCTTTCCGTACAACATCTACCGTCTGATTCTAAGTTCTCCCCCCAATCTGTTTCTTCATCGCGGTGAAGTGATCTTTGAGGACTACTTCTACGAGACACCCGAGATCTCCTTCTCGAACAATCCTCCATGTCCTCCAACCTCCTGTTCAACTGTTGGAATTGATCTTGAATTGATTTCATGAATACTTTTAGATCCATCTCATTTTGATGGGGTTCACTACTCATGTTGGCAATGCTGCAAATTGAACAAAATTAATAAATTAGAATAATAAGGCCTCACAAGTCACTCCCTTACTGTTTGCCCTCAATATTGATGATCTTTACTCTTGTTTACACTCGAATTGGCTTTTCTATAATGCTCTGACCAACTCTTGCCTTTTACCTCTCAATTCTCCTTATAAATCCTTGAACTAAGAACTTCACAAGTTGATCTTCCCACAGATAACGAAAGAGTCATAGATACACAAGATGAATAAGGTAAGGAATATTGGTTAAGAATTAAGAACTTAAGGAAATTATATTGAATGAAGACTGATCTTTTTTTTTCAATTGTCTTGAATTTTTTTTTCTATCACAATTTTTTTTTTGCTTCTTTTTTTTTTTTTAAATTTTTTTTTATCCAAAACTTCCTTTTTTTTTTGTAATATTTAGTAGGTAACAATTTTAACACAAGAAAATAAAACAAAGGATAGATGACACCTGATTCCAAGAGCCGAAGCTCTGATGCCAAATGATATGATTCACCCTACGCGAATGAATCGGAATGCGGAAACGATAACGGAACGTCTTGAGAATCAGGATAAGATAAGAAAGGGTAAGGTAAGATAAGGTGAGATAAGGTAAAGGAACCCGACACAAACCGCGACCTGCCGGAGAGCACCGAAGTTATCAAGAGGAACGTGACCCTTACCGCGACCTGCCGGAAGAACCAACGTTATCAAGGGTAGTTCTTTGCCCAAGAACCAAGGGAATCAACTCACACAGAGATGAAAGTCTCTCAAAGAGAAAATATGATTAATACTCAAAATCTGTCTTTTCACTGAATCCCTAACCCCTATTTATAGTGAACCTAATCTAGTAAAAAAGATAATAAATTAGAAATCCTAATTAGATTGCAATTTGAATTGCAACCAATTTAAAACGAATAACTTCTAGATAAATATCAAATCCTAATGTAATCTATAGTAAATCATAACCTTTATCACTTAAGATCTTCAATGATATGATTACATAAATTAACCCATGTTGGAATTGGGCTTGGATCCACGTAGTCTTTTCCTTTAACTTCTTTGATAAGACCTTCAAGTGCTTGTTCCATACGTTTGGTCTTATTTCTCGTCATAGGATCTTCCATTCCTTGTAGATAATCTCCTAGATGATCTCTTTGCTTATCATGGGGCCCACGTTCACATCAAAATCCAAGTGTAATGTAAACATTTTAAATCATGTTTCAATTTTTTTTTTCTATTGGGATAAGGAAATGCCAAGGGCATGGAGGATCTCAATCCCATTGCCATGTCAAAAGAAATAAAGACAATCTCAATCCCATTGCCATGTCAAGAGAAATAAAGACATTGATGGTGTGATGTTAAACTATAACAATAGCAGGAAAAAAAACTAATCAACCTTCAATATTAAGTTAATGGATTAAATAGATTTTTAATTATATAAAAAAATAAAATTTAATTTTCATTCTTTAATTTTAAAATTTTTAATTTAATTTTTTAACTATTTATCTATAATTTTTGAATAATTTAAATTATATTAAATTAAAATAGATTAACAGTAATTAAAAATTATAATTTAGATATTTTTTTAAAAAATTATTCATAGTAAAATTAATTGAATTAATATTTGAAATCATAATTAATATATTTTAAAAAATAAAAAATTAAAATTTGATTAATTTAAAATTTTTAAAATATATTTAATTTTAAATTAATTTATTAATTTACTTATACACTCTGAATCAATCATTCATAAATCAGTCATTCATGATAGTTTTTGTCTTATCTAATATTTAATATCAATTATTTTTAATCTTATGTTTGAATGAAGAATTTTAATATTTTAAAAAATTTAAAATATATAAAAATTTAAATATTTTTAATTTAAATATTTTTATTTTAAAAATATTTTATCTGAATAAAAAAAATTTAATTTATTATATTAAAATTTTTTTATTTAAATGATAGAATTTGAATTTATTAAATTTTAAATTTTTAAATTTTTTATTTAAATCAAAGAATTTAATTTTTATTATATACAAAATTTTATGTTTAAATATTTATAAATTTATTTTTTTTATTTTTTTATTTTTTTTTGCTCATAACAGAATTTAAATATATAAATATTTTTATTATATAATACATTTAATCAGAATAATAACTCATCAAATATACATAATTAAAATGATAAAAATATACAATTATATTATTTGATATTAAAAATATTATATATAAAATAATAATAAAATAATAAAACAACAAGAGAAAGAAATTTGAAAAAATTTTAAATTTCATCTATTTTGAATGAATTTGAATTCTCTTGTTTTAATTGGTTAAAATATTTTTTAAAATTTCTTTGAATTTGAAATTTTTTATAAAATAATAGACCAACAAAATATTTTAATTTTTTAAATTTTAAATTCTTTTAAAATTTACTTTTCTTCCTTAAAATACCTTATCTAAATATAAGCTAAAAATATGTTGTCTTACTTTTTTGTTGTTATTATTATCGATGAATTTCCTATAAATTTTTTAAGTTGCAAAATTTATATATATAAAGTTAAAAATATATAATATTATATTAATTAAATAATAATAAATTATAGAACTTAAAAATAAATTGATTTTATGTTATTAATTTAACATATTATTTTTAAATGTAGTAACATTCTACTATTTTGTTTAACTTTTTTTTTTATTATTGATAGATGGTTTGATAACTATTTGATATTTTATTTTAAAATTTTAATATTTTAAATTTATTAATTATTTTAACATTTAGTTGAACTTAATAAAATTTTTAGTTTTTATTTTATATTTATTTTTAGTTTGACATTTTAGTTTCATTATTTTTTATGGTTTTAATTTTTCAATTTATTAAAATTAGAAGTTTTGATCTTTATTAATAAATTTTTTATTGAATAATTATATTATTTAAATGAAAATGTAATTTAATTATTAAAAATTATACCTTATATATTTTTAGTGAGGTGTTGATATGTATAATTTAATATTATGAAGGTGTTTGATAATGTATACTATTTTAGTGAAAATTAAAATTTTTCGTTGAAAGATTTATTAAAATATTTTAACTCTATTTAAAAAATAAGTTTTTAACAACTACTATATTAATATTTTTGGATCAGTTACTAACGTTTTTTTTTTAATTTAAAGCAACTTCTAAATTTTCTAATTTTTAGCTGAAGTATTTTTCATATTTAATGCTCAATATATTTTTTAAATTTATTATCTTATTTTTTTTATAAAATTATATTATATGAATTTTTTGAAATAATATTATTACTTTTGGTATATTTATTTTAATATTATCATGACATGTTATATTTTAAATTATTATTTTAACATATACTATTTATTTTAAGTATTATATTACTTATCTATTTTTTATATAAAATTAAATTTTTTGATAAAAATTAAAATTATATAAATAGTTAATTTTTTTCAAAATGTTATCTAAAATTTATTTGTATAAATTTTTTAAAATAAATATTTTTATTAAAAAAATATATATTTTTATTTATTTAAAATTTAATATATTATTTATTCATAAAAAATATATCATACTTATCAAATTTAAATCTATTAGTTAAATATACTTTTATTTATTATTTTACATTCAAGAAATAATTTATCAAAATAAATTTATTTTATAATTAGCTTGTCTATTATTTAGTCTTAAATAGTTTTTTTTTAACTTTCAGCTAATTTTTTATTTTTTTAGTTAATTTATATGTTAATTTTACCAATAAATCCTAAAGTAATGATAGTTTAATTATTTTCAAACAAAAAGTTTGAACAATATACAAATAAAATTAGTATATTTAAGAATCAAAATGTATCCATTAATTTTTTTCTTAAAATTAAATAGTTTCTATAAGATTAAATATAAGCAAATAAACAAGTTTAAAAATTTAATTACATATATGAATACTTTTTTATTATTAAAATTATAGAAAATTCTAATAATTAAAACTAAAATTAATAAATTTAAAATGAGAAATAATAACTATAGAAAATATTATAAACATTAAAATCAAAATTAGATATAAAATGAAAGATTGAAAATTTGCCTAAATTATTAATTTTATGCTAATATTTTTCATATTAAATATTTTCTATTAAGATTTTAAGTTATAAAATCTTAGTTTTAAATATTTTTAGAAATTTTTATATTAAATATTTTTATTTCATTTAAAATATTAATACTTATGCTATATATGAAATTAATAATTTTCATTTTAAACTTTTCCTTATATGTTTTAATTTATTTTTATATAAAAATTAAATCGTATCTTAAAAAAAATAAATTTTTTTATATTATAAATTTGATTCATTATTTTTTTGAGTGTAGAGACATTTCTTGTTATAATCATTTCTTTTTTTTTATATATAATTTTATTATTATTATTTAGTAATTATAAAAAATACTTAACTTTTTATCTATTTAAATTTTACTTTTATTTTTTACTTTATTATTTTTATTATTTTTCTTATGTTTATAGTTTTAAATTCTCAAATTTTATTTTTAATTAATTCTAAGATTTTTTTTCATTTTAAACATTAATATTTATACTATATATGAATTAATTATATAGAATTCAAAACTTTCTTCTATTTTATAATTTATTTTTTATCTTACAAATAAATTTATATATATATATTTAAAGTAAATTATTTTTTATATTATAAATTTAGAATTTTATATTTGTTTGTATAAATTTTTTATCATTATTTAATTTGTTTGATCGTGAAATGGAAAGAAAGGATAGAGAAAAAGAAAGTAAAGAAAAAAATATTTTTGGATCTACTAAAAATTTAATGTTTCTCTTTAGAAGAAAAAGGTGAAAGAAGAATTTTTTTTTATTTTTATTTTAAATTATTAAAATTATCATATACTTTAAAAGAATTAAATTATATTTATAAAAAAAATTTTAAAAAATTATATAAAATAAAATTTATATTAATAATATTTTTCATCCATCTAAATATATTTTTTTTCTTTCTTTTATTTTTACCTATATAAACAATTTAGTTTTTTTTTTAATTCCATCTCTTTCCTTTTCTTTTCTTTCTTTTCTTTCTTTTCAATATTCTCCTTAATTTAAACAAAACGTAATATTTATAAAAATTATTAAATTATTAATTATTTTAAAGCTTACTTTTATGTTCTGATTTAATTTTTATATTAAAGTTACTTATATGTTATTTTTAATTTCATATTAATTACTTGCACTATAAATTAAATTAACTATTTTCAAATTCGTTTTTCATTTTTTTGTTATAATTTATTTTCTATACCACGTTTCTTGTGTTAAGCTTTGGGCACTCTTAAATCACGGTTTTATATTACATTAAAAATTTATATGGTAATATTTTTTATTTCATCTCAAATATTAGTCACTTATATTTTATGATATTAATTCTTTTGAAATCTTTTAAAACTCTCTCTTCCTCCTTCTATCTAAACTACTTAATTTTTTTTTTCAATGTTCTAAATACCTATTAATAAAGTATATTTAGAGATGTCTGTATTCTAATTATCAATAAATTTTTTACGTAATAATAAACTAAAAGGTAATAATTTTGGAAGTTTTCCATATAAATGGGTTAAATGGATAAAACTTTTGAAATTAAAAATAAAGTATGAAAATAATTCTGTTAATTACTTAATGATTTGGCGTGATATTTGGATTTATGAATTTCAAATTTATAGATATGGAAAGTTTTAAATATTAGCAAGTGAATAATTTAGAATGAACTAAAATTAAATATATTTTTAAAAAAAGTATATGAAATGCTTGATTTTAGAAAATTGCATACAATCAAAAGGGATAACATACCTCGACAAGTCCCCATTCTGAAGTTCAAAAATACAAATTTATTATATAACAGTGATTAATTTTTTCCTTACACTTAATATTCACTATAACTTCAATATTATTATATTTTTTAATTTTTTATTATTTTTAATTAACACACTGTTTATATTCAATGTTTATTTTAATATTATTTTTTATGGAAAATAAATTTCTTTTGAAGGGACAATTTTGCAAGTGCTACCACTATTATTTGATTAATTGTTTTTGTTACCCACTTAAATTTTTTTTTGTTTCACATGTTTTTATTTTAGAATTTAATTAAAATTTTCTCATATTGTAAAAATATGATATTATTAATTATAAAGTATTATTTTTATAATAATTATTTTAAAAATTATACTTATCTTGATTTTAATTAGTTGATAATATACAAATATTTACACAATTATTAAGTATTTCTCAACATAATTACATATTATATGATAAGATAATATAAATAAAAAACCTTTAATGGTTATGTATACACTTTTAACATTCGCATGAGAAAAGTCCTTATAGCAATATTTTATATATATTTTTATTAGCGATGACAATTAGTTTTAGTCCCAATACATAATCAGCTCAAGGCATAGGATACTGAGGCGTATGTTTTGGTGCTCTATTTTTTGAAACCCCCAAATTTTGTTAATTATATATATATATATATATATATATATATAGATTTAATATAAATATTAAATTTTAATATTTATTATGTAAAATATAAAATTTATTAATTTAATGGTTAAATTATATTATATTACTTTTATGATTTTGTATATTAAATTTTAAAAAATTTAAAAATATGTAAGTATATTATTTAATTATTAATATTTTGTATATTGTTAAAATAAAATTATAAAATAAATTATTTATTAATTTTTATTTTATATAAATTTATATATATAATTTATTTGTTAATAATTTTTAACTCAACGGTTTGTTAAAATAAAATTATGAAATAAATTATCTATTAATTTTTATTTTATATAAAATTATATATATAATTTATTTGTTAATATTAATGATTGGATTTGATAAATTTTTATTTTATATAAAATTATTAAATTAATATAAGTGTTAAAGTTTAACAAAAATTTGACTCATGTATATATATAATAAAAATTTTAAAAAGTAAAATTTTTAAAATACTATAGATATATATATAAAAATTAAAAATTACTTAAAAGTACTAGATTTTATGCGAAAGTGATTCCTTTTCAAATACATAGGAAGCTTACATGATTTTATTAATAATTCTTGTAAATACTGTAACTTCACTGAAAATTAGTTTTATAAAGGAAACTTTATTTGAATTTAAATATGTATACAAAACTGAAATATTATTTATTTTGTTTAAAAATTTATTTCTAAATTTGATTATACAAATCCAATTACTAATTTTACATCACATAAAAAATGAAAATTTAAATAGTTTTTTATAAATGTATAATATTCTAAATGTAAACATGTAATATACTGATAGAGGGAAAGTCTAGTAAAAGGAATTAATCCCTTATAAAGCAACAAATTATGGCTCAAATTTCTGCTGAGGGAGACGTTCATATTAGTGCTTGACGATGTATCAAGCGATATTGTTTTGTAGAAACCAAAAGAAGTTCTAATGTAATTATTGTTTCTTAAGATCTCAAATATCCTAGAGTCTACCATAAGGCTGAAGGGCTAGTACTCATAAAAATTACTTTTAGTTAAGCGAGGAAGATATTTAATTATGTATCAAATAAGTTTAATTTTTTATGAGTAATTAGTTACAAAACTTTGTCAAGTATAAGTGCAAGCAGGGTATTTTTATATCAAACCTTACTCTTACTTGCATAATATATTTATTATAATTTAAATTTAAATTTAAGTTATTTATAATTATTTATAATCAAGTTAAAGAATTCTATATGTAATATTTTATAATTAGAAATATAATTCTTTTTAAATATTTATTATTAAGTTACAGACTAATTAATTTTTATTCATTTTTCATAGTCAATGTTAGTACTATAATAATGTTTACATGTATATTTTAGTTTGTTAAATAAATACATTACAGTAAATTATAATTAAATTAACAAAAATATAAATATATAAATATTGAATAGATAAATAATATTAAATTTAATATCTATAAAAACATAAACATAGATATATATAGATATTTTTAAAATATGAATATTAAAAAAGAAAAACTTTAGATTAAGTTTCATTTTCATATATTATTTTAATATTTTTCTGCACTTAAAATTAAAATTATATTTAAATAATTAATATCAATTTTTAATATATATATATATATATATATATATATATATATATATATATATATATATATATAGGTTACGAAGGTATAACTTTAATTTTCAGTAAAAAGAATAATAAAAAAGTTTATTTATGAAACTTGAATTAAGTTTTATATATATATATGGTCTCCAAATCCTACCCGTTATCATCTCTAAGGTTTGACCAACCTATGTAATACTCAAGGCTCCTAATTAGAAGTCAGTTATCTTTGACCCTCTTCCAAAAGGGTATTATCTTATATGTCATAGAATTAAATTTGAACCTGTTTTATTCCCCGCGTTTTCATTACAAGTGTAAGCACAAACTTCACTCCACGACCTGCAATTTTTTCTAAACCACCATCCCGAAACCCAACACGTTTCAATTCACGAAGTCAAAATTTCAGTTTCAGTTTTGTTTTTTAGTTTGATCTTTTCCTGGTTCTCTCCCTTTTGCATGCACTCGCTTTGTATATGTTGTCCAACTATGCATTCATAGTATATAGTCTTGTTACAACTGGAACGCTCCGTTACTTTACGAATTTTTCCTCGAATAATAAATATACTTCTTTTATTTTTCGCAAAATATCTATTTTCCATAATTTGTTTATTCCTACCTTATCAGTGAGTTTGCGGTTACTAATTATAACCAGGTTGGAAGCGGTATGTTCTTATGTGGGAAAAAAATTTAAACATTTCCATTCACCATCGATCGCACACAGGAAACTAAGATAGAATCCTTCCTAGGTGATAAAATGTCAATATTATTATTTTCTTTTCTTTTTATTTGGGTTTTATTGTCGTTTGTGTTATTGGAAATAATGTGAAGGAGAATTCCTGTGTGCTCACTAAAACTTAGGTGTCATGAGGAGCTAATTGACATATGTATATATAAATACCCCAAATTCATTTATCTCGTCCACAAAGAAAGGCTAAAGGAAAAGGAACAAAAAAAAAAACTCTAATATTTGCAGGTTAATTTTAAAATGGATTTGTCTCTCGAAGCTACTGGTGGGTCTGGCGATGAACAGGAGAATAGAAGCTCAGAAAAAGGAAAAAAAACCTACCATCGTCATACCTCTGATCAAACAGCTAAGCTTGAAGGGTAAGATGACCCCTACTTGTTAACAATTTCTTAGATTTTTTTTTTTAAATTTTCATTTGCTAGATTTTGAACGACCTAGCGTTGATCTTGCTTTATGGGTGAAGGATATGTATGAAAGGACTAACCTTGTTTCAATCCACGCCATACCTGTATTTAGTGCAAGCTTTAAAACCTATTCGGTGAATAATTAATTACCTATTTTTTTTTTTTAAAACTGTTTGGCTTGGTCTCTTTAATTACCCAGTGTTTTAATTGCTTTGTTAAATGGTTTTAAAAGAAGTATAATTTTGTTTGTCAACTTTTTTTTTTCAATTGATCTTTCAATGTAAGAACAGGGGTTTTTTTTGCACATTTTTAATTTTTAAGTTTATTTTAATCGGTAAAATTTTAGATCTTTGAATCTAAAATTTTTAGTGTAAAAGTCTCCGCCTCGTTTGTTATGTATATCAACCGCTCCTTTATGTTCAACTATTAATTAAATTTTTTATTTTTTCTTGAATATGTTATGATGTCAACAATTTAAAGATAATAAGCGAAGGCATTTTAACCCAATTAAATACGGATAATTTAGTTTTAAAAGAGGAAATTGCTCTTCACTCTCTCCCCTCTCGTAATATTTTTTTTAATGTTATTAATATTACTTATTTTTTTTAATTTGATTTGTTGATTATTAAATTAATATATTTGATGTTGTTAAAATTAGATTTTGGATATTTTCACTTTATATAACATTCAAATTTTAAACAATTATAAATGAATAAAATGTGGGATTAAACATTTGCGAACATTTTAATAATAAAATTTGAATATTATATTAGAAATAAAACTTTTTGAATTTTATTTAACTCCAACTTCTAAATCAGAAGGGGAAGATTGTTATAATCTTTTATTTTATATATATATATATATATATATATATATATATATATATATTTCGGATGAATGATAAATTTTGAAATTATGTTAAAATTTGAATTTTAAGTTTAATTTTATTCTATAAGTTAGTTCATAAAGTAAGTTAAATTTAAAATTCAATTTTAACATGGTATTAAAATCTATTTAATTTAATTTTATATTCACATATGATATATTTTAATTTAAATATAAAAAAATATTTATTAAAATTTTATATTAATTAAAAATATGATCAATCAAATATATATAAGATTAAAACAATCCTTACCTCTTACATTAATTTTTAAAGTTAAATTAAATTTAAATCAAATTATCAACTGTGATATTGTTAAAAAGACTTCCGTTAGGTATGTAAAGGCTATGCTTAAAAAAAATCAAATTAATTGGTTGAATACATATAATTAAACTAAAAATATTATATTTATAAGTTTGCAATTTTTTATAGTTTGGTTTAATTTGTAATTTTTTTTAAAAATTGTTATATATATATTAATTTGATATTACATTTTAAAATAAAATTAATATTAAAATATTTAAATCGTTATATTTGTATTTAATATATGTTATTTTATTTACCATAAACATTTTTGTTAATTATAAATTGCGATATTCTTTTATTATGGATTTTATTTTTCTTATAATTTTAAACATAATATTTTATGTTCATTTGATAATAATTTTGTTACTTTATTTTTTTAAAACAAATTCAATCAAAACAACTGAATGAAATCAAATTGTTAACAATTGATTTAATTTTGTAATATATTTCAATCTAATTGAATTAAACCGCAATTATTTTTATAATGGTTTAGATAATTTTTTTTATAAATGATACATTAATACTTAATTACTGTAAAAATAGGAAAGATGAATTTCATCTTTTATATATATATATTCTTGAACTTGTTAACGTCCCTGTACTTACACACACGCCACCATCACATCTTGGCTGGTGTCTGTTGTCCACAGACCATTCTATCCTTCATATCTTATATGCATGTGCCATTTTTGTTTTCTTTTTTGTGTTAATCAATTCATCTTCCATACTCTTTCAACTGATTGGGATCTTTATTTTCGAAATATAGAATATTCAGCGACTGCCCACATCCAGATGATAGCCAAAGACGTCAAATAGCCAAAGAGCTTGGGCTCGAGCCAAAACAAGTGAAGTTTTGGTTTCAGAATAAGAGAACCCAAAAAAAGGTAATTAATCTATCTATACATTTTCTCTATACACTTTGATACTTCATTAATTCGAGGATAAAAATCTTTACATGTTTTCGTAAGTGTACTAATCATTTTACACATGTGTTATGATCTTAAGACTCAAGCTGAACGGGCAGATAACAATGCTCTTCGTGTTGAGAATGAAAGAATGCACAAAGAAAACCTCCTAATCAAAGAGGCATTGAAGAGTATACTTTGTCCATCTTGTGGAGGTCCACCCTGTGGAGATGTAGAACATGATCATTCTCTCAAACAACTTCGCCTCGAAAATGCCCGTCTAAAAGCCGAGGTTAGTTAGCCAATTTAAGTTTTTTTCTTTCTTTTAATGTTAATTATTTATTTGATTAGTATTTCTTTTACTTAAATATAGCTTTTATTCTTGAAAATTTGCATTTTTTGTTTTAGTTTATTTTTATATATTTTATCCTTAAAATTATGTATTTCATATAATTAAATAAGGAAAATAAAAGTAAAAAAATAGATAACGCTTGTGGAAATATTTTCTATTTTAATATTTTGTAAAGAAAATAGTGAGAATAATAAATATTATTTTCTATTTTTATTTTTTCTATTACAGAACTTTAATAGCAGAAAGTAAAATAAAAATAAGATGATATTTTTAAAATAAAGAAATATTTTTGTGAATTAATTAACGTCACCTTAAATAAGAGTTAATTAAAATAAAAAATATTATATTTGTACTATATGATTAATGTTTATTTATGAATTTATTTTCAGCGTGAGAACATGTCTAAATTTCTTGCAAAGTGCTTGGAGAAACCGATGGCAGAACAAAAGTTAGATGTAGCTCCAAGCATAGGACCTTCATCAATTGATGTTGCTTGTGTGAATCTAGGAGGTTCAGCAACTCTTCCATTTCCAAATGAAGATACAGTGCCCAACTCAGTGAGCAATAAAGCAAAAATGGAGAAAGCAATAATGTTACAAGCTGCAGTGGCTGCTAAGGAAGAATTACTTAAGCTTTTGTGCACAAATGAGCCTTTATGGTTCAAGTCTTCAATTGATAGGAGATTTGTTCTTCATCCTGAAAGCTATGAAAATCTCTTTCCAAAGGTTAATCACTTCCAGAATTCCACTGCACGTGTTGAATCATCTAAAGATTCACGAATAGTGAGAATTAAGGCTATAAATCTGGTTGACATGCTTTTAGATTCGGTTAGTAGCACTTTTAACTTTAATTTTTCTCCCACATGGATTAGAGAAAGATATATATATATATATATATATGTATATATATATATATGTATATATATATATATATGTATATATATATATATATGTATATATTAATACTCATAAGGGTGTGATTTTTATCTTTCTAGAAAAAATGGGGAAATCTTTTCTCAACAATTGTTTCAAAGGCACACACAGTGGAAGTGATTGAATACGGTTCGCCAGAAACTCGAAATGGAGCTTTGTTGTTGGTATGTTTTCATGCAAACCTTGCTCTATATGTAATGTGTGTTCCATTGCTATAATATTTTTTTATTTTCTAACAAGTCAAGACATTTTCTGTAGATGTATGAAGAGATGCACGTTCTTTCACCTTTAGTGCAATCTCGAGAATTCTACTTCCTTCGCTACTGTGAACAAGTTGAAGCTAGTATTTGGGTGATAGCAGATGTATCCCTTGACTACAACAAAGAGGAAAGCTCTCATCTTGGTTCTTGGAGGTTTCCCTCTGGATGCATGATTCATGAAATTTCTGGTGGATCTTCCCAGGTTTGTATGCAGTTGCATTGGTGAAATAAGTCATAGAAATATGTGCTACTATTATACTTTTTATAGATAATTATGATAAATAAAATTATGACTTTTTAAGTAAATATGATAAATTAATTATAATAATTATTTATATGTATATATGCATAATGTATCATGTATCATGTTAGAGCTGTCAAGATAGACAATCCGGTCAGATGCAGAGATAATATATTTTTGCGGATAAAAAAAGTTTGGAGGATATGTTTTAGCTTTGAAATACAACATTTTAAGTTTGGTCCTATACGAGTTGCAGGCTTATGTGAGTCGATTCATATTAAAATTTAAATTAATTTTTAAAAATTATTACTTCATAAAAGTAGAATAAGATGTTTTTTTACATAAACTATTGAAAATCAAGCAAATCTATTAGAAACATGAAATATATACAAATGTTGAAAATAAGTCTAAAAAAAATATCAATTACCAACTTAGAATCAATGAGATCAATAATTAGCAATTTTAGCGTTTAGAAAACAATAAAAAATAAAATAAAATAACACTGTTCAGATAATGGAGCAAAACAGGATAGGTCAAAAAATTTAAATATATCAAATCTTAAAATTAAAAGTCTAAACCTTCAAATTTTATGAATTTCTTCGACCCAACCTATTATATCGATTATAATACACTACACACATATACATAAGATATATTTACTAATTAACTATTAATATCAAATTTATAAAATATAATATTGACCCATTTAAATAATAAATTTAATTTTAAATTTTAAAAAATAAATTTAAACAAATATTTAGTGAATCAAAATTAAATAATTTTTCTAATTTATATTTTAATTTGAGATAAAGTTGGATCCAATACAATTTGACTATTTCTTGATATCATATTAAGATAAAATATGAGAGAAAATTTATCTTTTGTTGTTTTGAAAATAAAAATAAAATAATGATAAAATTAAGTTATAAAACCAAACTTCAAATCTTATATTTAATGACAAAGTATATATATATATATATATATATATTTGATTTTTTTTTTAAATTATTGGAATAAGTATAGGTAGAAGTCTACAAAATTTGCTTTTCCATTATTATTGAAGTTTTGTTAATCTTTTGTTTATGGACCAACAAAAAACTTTGAAGCTCATCTAAGAATAAATTATCGATATCTATTGATTATTCAATAGCAAAAACAACATAATCAAACTTTGATGTTAAAGTGTACAAATAAACTAATCAAACTTTAATGTTAAAGATCGCAATATCTTTTCCACGATCATGATATCTTTCATATCTTTTTTTCATGAAGTTACATCTTGTTATTGATTTCTAGCGTTCTAATATAATAGCTAGTGACAAATTCTCTATCCTTCATAGTTAGTATCTCAAAATCTCTTCTCAAGGTTTGGAGTTGTGCCTGCTTAACCCTTACTAAGTCTTAATATTTCTTTTCCATAGAATTTCAAATATTCTTGAAAGTTTCTCTGTAAAGAATAGTTTCCAAGATGAGATGGCTAATGACTTGAAAAAGATTATTTTTTTCCTTCAAAGTCCTTCAACCTTCTCATCTTAAATGCTCTTTTTAAGCATCTGTTAAAGTTGTACTTACTGGTGGCTCTTGAATATCAGATTCAATAACTGACCAATACTTCTTTGATTATAAAAGTTTTCCATTAATATACTCTAATGATCATAGTGACCATCAAAATGTGGAATAGTTGCTTGCATGATTTGTGATCATTTTTTTTTTGTCTAACCTTATGTATTTTTACTTTTAAGAATTCTAAACCTGACTTTGATATCATTCTTACTATTATTATAGTTTTTAAAAATTAAAAAGATAATTGAAACTGAAAGATACGCTGTATTTATATTACTATTAACAAGTTTACAAATAAATATTATATTATTGTAAATTATTTATTCATCACTAATACTTATTAAAATAATTAATTATATAAAACTGAAATCATTCAATTTTTGAGATAATAGATCTTTAAAATAATATAACTGCCAATAGTTATTTGTAAATCATATATATATAATTTATTTAACCATTACTTATTAAAATATATAATATATTGTATTTTTTAACTATCCTTTTTGTGAGGAGAGTTTTTTTTAGACATTATCCATCTTCTTTCCCCTTTCCGTTGTTAAAAGTGATTATAGAACGGTTGTGTTTCTTTTCTCTTTATTCCCTCCCTCGTATCTTAGACTTCCTCGTTTAAGTGATTGCAACCATGGTCTCATGTGAAAGAAATTGCTTGCCTTAAAATTCAACTTTATGTTCCTATTTTGAAAGGTTATTATAGAAATTTCTAGTACACCAAGGATAAGTGTTATTCAATTATTCTCATACCTCATTTGTTTCCTCTAGCTTTATGTCAATCCTTGCAAACTTCAGTCAATTTTGAGGCTATTATCATGCTAATTAAAATTAACATTTGTTATTATATGCTTTCTTCTAGGTTTCTTGGGTTGAACATGTGGAAGTGGATGAAAAGATTCAAACACACCGACTATATAGAGATTTTGTTAATAGCAGTATTGCATATGGAGCTGAGAGATGGCTTATGGAACTTCAAAGAATGTGTGAAAGGTTTAATAGTGCCGCAACTGAATACATACCTAGTTATGACACCGGAGGAGGTTACCTTTCCCATCTTTAATTTACTCTGCGAGCCCTATTGCTATCTTTATCAATTTTTTTTACTATGTGACCATATAATTATTGATTAAAATAATAATATTTATTTTTCCTAAAACACCTTTATTATACAAAAGTATAACTTTTTTAATGTTTGTCCTTTCAAGTAATTAGAAACTTTAATGTTTCTTAATTAAGTGTTCATGGTGAAACTTATAAAAGAAAAATAAAATTCATTTATTGTCCTTTATACACAAGTTTATGTCATCTATTTTTCAGTAATCACTGTACCTGAAGGAAGGAGGAGTATGATGAAGCTTTGTCATGGAATGGTTAAGAGTTTTTGTGGAATTTTAAACATGTCAAATAAGATGGATTTTCCACAACATTTAGCTGAGGATAATAGCGGAATTAGGATCTCTGTTCGCAAAAACACAGACCCAAGACAGTCAAATGCCTCAGTTATTATCACTGCAGCTACCTCTTTTTGGCTTCCTCTCCCTTCTCAAAATCTTTTTGACTTCTTCAGAGATCCAACGAGACGTGTTAAGGTTCAAAATCTAAGCAGTATTTTATTTTATTTTATAATTATAATATATGTAATTTCCTTGTTTGTAAATTTTAATTTTGTTTTATAGATTTATTCATTCACTAGTTATTTTCTTGCAGTGGGATGCCCTTTGTTTTGGAAATCCAGTGCAAGAGATTGCACGCATCTCCACCGGAACTCATCCTAGCAGCTATATATCAATTATGCGGGTACTTAATTATCATATTTATTTCTAAAATAATGTTTGGTTACTACATATTTAAACTATTTTATTATTTTTTAATATATATTTACATAATAAATTTATACATAATAAATTTTTATTAAAAATTATAAAATTTATATACATTAATATATAATATTAAATAATATAATTTTTAATAAAAAATATTATTTATTATTTGTTCTTGAAATAATTGTTAATCTATTATGCAGTTGGTTATTTTTTCGGTTAATAGTCCCTTTCTTAATGGAGGCATGGGTCATTTATTGCATTCTTGCTAGTTTTTAAATGAAAACAATGATTGTAATTTAAATGTTATTAAAATTAATTTAATTATATGAGAAGTTGAAATAGTGTACAAAAGTGAGGAGTTAAAACTTTATTACTATTATCGTTGTAAAGATAATGTCGTCAGAATTCGCAAACTTATTTAAAGTAAACCTACAAATTGTCAAGTTTATTATTATGATGGCATCTTGGTACCTAAGATAATTGGATATATCATATAGAACAGTGTAATTATTTAGATTTTCTTTTATAACTAGGAATTAATAGTTAATCCAATTTAAGCCTCGGTTTTACTGTTATTGCTTTAATTTTGTATAAATATGATTAAACTAATTATAACCATTCATTTGGAGCAGCCTCTCAGCCCTTCTCCAAGCAATGTGTTGATTATTCAAGAAAGTTTCATAGATCCCTTGGGATCATACGTTGTGTATTCTCCGGTTAATGTACAAGACTTGAAGAAAGTTATAGATGGCGAAGAAGCATCAATGGTGTGGGTTCTTCCATCAGGTATAGTCATCTCGGAAGATGAACAATCTATTGCAGATGCTCGAACACCTAGCGGTGGAGATCATGGCGACAAAAGAACAAGAGGTTCATTGTTGACTCTAGCTTTCCAAATATTCATGGGTAGTCCAGCTGCTATGAACTTGGAATCTGTGGCTTCAGTTAACTCACTCATAACTGCAACAGTCCAAAGCATAAATGATGCTTTGCTTAGTGGTTCCAACCATTTGGAGTTTCAGTGATCCATGTAGTTTTCGTATCTTGCTCAAACATGACTTAATTTATGGGTCAAATGTTTTCCCTACCATTATACTTGTTGACAGGTATTGGAAACTTTATATGTGCCATTATGCAGGATGATACATATCATAGGACTTATATATATACCTTTATCTTTTGATTAATTCGTATGTTTTTATTTTATATATGGAAGTGCAAAATAATTTTTGTCCTTGTTTTGAAGTCAATAGTATTGATTTCGAGAGAAGTTTGCCATTTTCTTTGATTTGTAACCTTAGGAGAAGGAGGAAAAAAAAGGAAAGAATGGTAAAATTTTTAACCGTTTATTTGTAGAATGAAAATAAGAGACAAGAAAGTATTTCTTTTTAAGGTTTTAAGTAAATATTAATCCTTTCCTAATATGAGACAAAATAAGAGTGACACTCTTTTAATTTTTAAAATTTTAAATTATTATATATTTTTAAAAATATATGATATTAATAAAAAATATAATAATAAAAAATTTAAAATAAACTTCTATTTTTTTAATTTATAATACTAATATATATATATATATATATATATATATATATATTATTTCTATCAATCCACTGAAACTGATTGCGTTGAGCGTTGAGCATTTTGAGCTGTTCTCTTTGACCAAGCTCCATCCATAGACGTGCTTATGACAAAAGTGAAAATTTGGAAAAATATATCCTTTTTTTAAACAATCCGAATTTTTAAAAACTTCTTGTTTTATATTTATTTTACATTTTTTTCTTTCCTTATACATGGTCACATCTATTGCTTTTTCTGTCTTTCTTTTTAAACTATATAAATCTTTAGAAGGAGTGAAAAATTGCTTTTTTTTAGTTTTTAATTAACAAACAAGACATGTAAGTATATATATATATATATATATATATATATATATATATATATATATATATATATATATATATATATATATATATATATATATAAATAAAATCTTCTTACTCTTTTTCAAGAAAATTTTCTATTCCTTTTTTAGTTCAATAATTTAAGCATGTTATCGTGTTATGCTAACTACATATTTTATGTAATCCAGTGAAGAGTTAACTTGCTTGATGTGTTCAAAGATTTATTATATTCTTTACAAAATATTTTTAGCTTGTAGTTTTGCTCCCTCTAATAATATATGTACAGTTTTGACATCCTAATTTTGTATTCGAGTCATTTAAGTTTATTTATTTTTAAAATTTAGTAAATTAAATCATCCGTCAATTCTATTATAAGCTTTTTAAATTTTTTTTTATATAAAATAATATAAATAGTGGGATCAAATTTACTAAATTTTAAAATAGGAGATTGGCTTGAAATTTTTTTAAAGATTAAAATCAAATATTATTTCAACTAAAGAGACCAAAATTGTAATTAAATGAATGTTTTTATAATACAGTTTTTAAATTTCTTTATTATATCATTCATATTATTTTTATTCCTATTTTTAATTATAAAAAATATAAAATGATACATTGATCCTAACTTTTTAATTTTTTCCTATTTGGTCAATTGATCGATTTCAAAATTCATTTATTATTTTATAGACACTAAATTTTCTACCTATCTAATAATTTTTTGTCATTAAAAAATACTATAAAAAAACTTAGATGGGTTTTACTTCTATTTTTAGATGATAAATATCATTTTTAAAGAATTAAGAAATTAATAATTGTTAATTTTTAAAAATAAATTTAAGTGATTATTACACGGTAAATTTTTACTATTTTTAATATAAACTATGGTAAAAAAATTTAAATTAGAATTATTTATTTTAAATAAAATTATAAGATTCGAGATTTATATATATGCAGAATTTAAGATAAAGATAAGTACTGTAATAAAATATTTATTTTAAATAAAATTATATTTTACAGAATTAATTAAAAAGTACAAAATTTTTAACAGATTCGTATGATGTTAAAACCTTCGCTATAGATAAAGAACTTGATCCTTGAATCTAATGTGATTATAAAAATAAATTTTTAAAGTATATTTTAAAATATGTGATAGGTTTTTATGCATTTATTTTTGGTTTTTACCGTCTTATTATGATTTCAATTGTGATAAACATTTTAAAAGTTAAATTTTTGTAGCTTTTTTTTTGAATTTTTGTGCAATTGTATCTTTTCTCCATGCTACAATAATTTTATGAAAAATATAAATAATATTTTTTTAACAAAATTTACACAATCTCCTAAAATACTATTTAAAAATAATTATAAATATTAATATTTGATTTATAATTACTTAGAAATAATAAAAAAAATTATTTTTAATAAAATACTATTCTACACAACGTTTATTATATAAAAATATAAAAGTTATTCAATATTTGATTTTAATTAATTATAAATAATTAATAAATTATATTTAATGCTTTTAATCTAACATTTAAAACACTTTGCAAGATCCTACATTTTATGCAATTCTTTCGACGTTTTCTCTATTAGCATGTTCTTTATTAATTTCTTTATTTCTTTTTATGTGTGTTTTCTTTTAAAAAAACTTCTATATTTATCTACCAAAGTTCAAGTCAATATACCTACTAAAGTTGACCTAATAACAAAAATTCGGGATAATTTACATCAAATTTTTTATTAAAACTTCGTTGCTTTTATTATATATGAAAAAAAAATTTAAGACATTAATTATTACTTTTGGTCAATTGTATCCTTACCTAGAGAGATATTTCAAAACCAAATCAATTGTTTTAAATCGTCTAAACGATTGCAAAAAATTAAAATTTTAAAAACTCGTAAATTTTTTTTTACAGTTTAATTTGGTTTCGTCGTACAAAACTAAACTAAACTACATATAATTACATATGTATTATAATTAATATTAAAATATTTAAATTGTTATATTTATTATAAATATATATTATTTTATTTGCTATAAATTTTTCTAATTTTTTATGGATTGTGAACTTTTTTTTATTGTAAATTTTACTTTTCTTATATTTTAATTATTGAATTTTATATCCATTTAATAGTATTTTTATTGCTTAATTTTTTGAAATAAAATTAAAAATTGAATAAATTAACCAAACTAATTATTAAAATTTAATTTGATTTAATTTAACTAATATATTTTAACTAAATTAAACTAAATTATAAGTATTTTTATAATTGATTTAAATAATTTTTTATTTAAAATCCAACCAAACCGTAATATGAAACTTCCTTCTTTAACCGTGTTAATTAAAAACCTAAAACCGCCTCCAATCAAGTTTATCATATTTGAAAATTTCTTTATTATCATATTTGAAAATTTTTTAAAATAAAGAAAGAAAGGGACAATACACTTCTTCACATAGCGGTTCTAGAATAATATTCAGCCGGTTAAAATGGTGGTTTAAAGTTTAATTATTTAACTATCATTGAACTATAATTAAATTAATATTAATTAAATATTATTTTTAAAATATATTATATTAAAAATATAAAAATGTATATTTAATAATAAAATATATTAATATTATATTTATATAATTTAAAAATTATATATATTTTAACTTTTTTAAATTTAAATTATAATATAATTTTTTTAAAAAAATATATTAAAATAATATTATTTTATGTATGAATTAATATTTTATTGATTTTTTCAGTTTAACATCAATTTACCAATTTATTATTGATTTTTTTCCAAATGATCCAGTTAGTAGAAAAAAAAAAACAATTCTCAATTCAATCTATCCAATTTTTATAACCATCAAATAAATTGTATAGAAGCATCTGGATTGTTGAAAGAAAAAATTAAAATAGTTGTTAAGAAAAAGATCAAGAACAACAAAATTTATTCCTTTCCTTAGTTGGTGTGAAAAAGACCTTGCACACCATTTTGGTAGGCTTGTCTGGGAGAAAGAAGAATTGAAATGTAATGCAATGGATTGAAATAGCAATTAATGAGCAACTCACCCTACTTGGATAGCATGCAATGGACAATTCAAATGTAATAATTTTAGTGGGACCCATGTTAATATGTTTCCTTCCCTAGTAAAAAGGTATATTCTCTAGTTAAAAGAACCAAAGTATATAATTATTGATTTACAATCATTGAATAAAGATTCCACGGGCCTCACATTTTTTTTAATCTTTTATCATTATAATAATTAAAAAATAATCTGAATCGTCCAATTTTTATTTAACAATGTTAAATCATTGATTGTATATATTTTTTTAATTTTTTCAGTTGGAGAGAATTTGAATCCCTTGATAAGCGAAATACAACTGGATAAGGGCTAAAATTTTAGTATTCCAATTCTTGCTTGAGACTTTACATTCATAGCAATTAATAACCTCTTATTTTAATAGGGTTAGTATAGACATTTTAATAATGAAGTTATTTCCTTCCTTTCACATTTTTATCCACTAAAAATTTAAAAAAAATTAATTTTTTTTTCTTTTTCAATCAACTCAAACATCATATTTTGTACACCTAAAAAAGATAACTTCTTATTTCACATAAATTTTATTTTAATTTCTATCTATCTAACTTTTTTTATTATATTTAATTTTAATATCTAAACAAAGTATTATTTATAAACAGAGGAAGTATCATGTAAATTTTATGTATGTCTCACTAAATAATTTAAACTCAACTTCCATTTAATAAGACTCACATATAATTCATTCAATAACAAAATTTTTAACAAAGATTTTAGTTTCTCGTTTTATACTTATTTTTATTTTGGTTCCTATTACTTTTCTTTTATGACTTTGATATTTTATTTTATAAAATTTAATAATTTTAATAATTTTAATCCTATAATTAAAATTTTCAATTTAGACGATGAAGTTTGAGAAAATATATAACTTAACTCTTAGAAGTTATATTCTATTAATTTTATTCTCCAAAAGTGTTGATGCATACAAATTGTTTATGAATATGTTAATTTTGTCATATTTTAATTTTTCTTAAAAATATAAAAAATATGAATAAAATATAAATAAAATTAGCACATCCAAAAATTAAATGATATAAATAGATAATTTTTTGGATCGATTAATCATTTTGAAGGATTAAAATATGAGTAAGTAAACATATTCAAAGGTAAAATTGTACATATTAACACTTTTAAGGACTAAAGGTATAAAAAAATTTAACAAGAAAAATTGAAACTAATAATTTTGTTAAATGAGGGATAAAAACCATTAAAAAATATAATGATTAAAAACAAAAAATAAGAGACTAAAATATAACTGAGTTATAAAAAAATATTATATATATATATATCAAATTATTTTTATTTTTTTTAAATCTAGCTACCTATGGAATTCTTTTAAAACCTTCCATTGCTGTTATCAAATTTTCCTAATAATTTTTTTCCAAAGATGATGTTTTACCAAAAAAAAAATCTTTTTATAATTTTTCCTACCTTATCAATTATTTACAACCTATACATGGTAGAAAATAAAATATATACTAATATGGAAAATATTTTAATTTTTTTTCCATTTATTCTCACACATAAAAATCCGAAGGAAAAATCCTCATCTAGGAAGTAATTAAATTATTGATTTTTCTTTATCATTATTATATTATATATTTTTACTTTTGCCTTCTCTGGTTAAGTCATGGGGTGCAAACTACATTAATTGAAGGTGTGAAGATTATATAAGCAGCCTATATAAACATCCTAAGGATTCAAAATATCAACAAAAAATAGGGGAAAGGGAAGAAAAACCCATAGGATTATTAAGTGTATTTTCTTACTGTGGTTGAAAAATGGATTCTTCATTGGGAGGTGTGGATGGGTCTGGTGATGAAGGAACTCAAAACTTACACAAGGAAAAAAGACCTTCCTACAAACGTCTTAGTTCTGCTCAAACAGCCAAACTTGAAAAGTAAGATGACCCCTTTTTTCTTGGTTAATTATCTTTTCCTCTCATATTTTTATTTTTTAAACCAATATTTTGATTTTCTTGATTTTGAAGGAGCTAGCACCTTGCTTTTTGGGTGAACGATATGAAAGTGTAAACCGTAAATCAATTCAGCTTAGGAGCAAACATTGAGAAATATAATGCTAGCTATCCATTTCATAAAACCATTTATGTTTTTAATCATGCTCAATGCATCTCTCTTTGTATTGATTATAAGTAATTTCTTGGTTTTACTTTGTTTGGATTAATCGCGTTGATCACACGGGTTTGTTTTATTTACTTTTGGTTTAGTGCTCAATTGGTGATCTCTGGCGTCACATTAAAGGGGTACCAAAATCAAATTGTACAGTATTCATGTTTGCTAGGTAACTGTGTCGAAAAATTAATTGTGTAGTAGTAAATTTGATTTTGAGATAAATAAAATATTTTAACTTTTTTTATTCGGTAAAATTGATTTTAGATACCAGACTTCTAAATTATATCCTTTTGACACTCTAAAAGTAATTCTACTTTACCAACCAACCAAAATCAAATTCCTTTCAACTCATTTCAAATTATCATACCTAAGTATATATGCATATTTTTAAAATAAATATCCCAAAATCAATTCTTTCAAATTCAATTTTATGAAAATCTAAAATAAACTAACCTTAATTGCTTTAAAAGAATCACTTCAGTGTGCTTGAATGTATGATTATGAATGATTTGATACTGCATGTTAATTCGATAAAGGTTCATGCTAACAGTTTATCGACTTTAACATGGTTAAATCCATAATGATAAAATATATTATATAATATAATAATTAATAAGTTAAAATAAAATTTTAAATTAATATAAAAATTTAAAAGGAAAACATTGGTTCAAACTGATTTTTTTTTTATCTTTTGATGGATTCTATCTTAATTTTAACTAATTTTTTCTTGACTGATTTTGTATTATTTGGTTTGGCCATATGATCAATTCATTGTTTTTTCAGTTGAATTGATTGATCCAGTTCAGTTTTTTCAACTATGTAAAAATAAGTCACATTTAATACACTTGATTTTCTCTTGAAAAATGAAATGAAAATTTTATGTTTTTTTAGTTCAATCAAATTGAAACTATTTTGTATTTATATTTTTTTTAAAAAAATTAATAGGAAAAATAAAATGTCGGTAAATTATTTGGAATTAATGATTATATGCCAAATTAAAAGTTATGGGAATGGTTGAAAAGGACAAAAAAACATTCTATCCACAATTTATGCATTTTATTTAGCTAGGGTATTGAGCATGGGTTCTGGCCAACTCATGAACTTGATGAACCAAAACTTATGTAACACATAAAAATTAGGTTGGTTTGAGTCAACAAGTTGATTTGGATTTAAACATGTGAATCAAAAGATGTTTGACTCAAGTATTG
The DNA here is from genome assembly GCA_037954105.1 of Canavalia gladiata. NCBI lineage: Eukaryota > Viridiplantae > Streptophyta > Magnoliopsida > Fabales > Fabaceae > Canavalia > Canavalia gladiata. The sequence continues at coordinate 53,415,157 of CM075662.1, forward strand.
AGTTTCATAAATCAAAATTGATAAACCCAAATCAAACCCAACTTTGTACTAGTTTGATTTTTATAATCATATTTAAGTCTCAATCAGTGTATTTTTATATTCAAGGTTTTAGTTCTATCTTCATATGTTCTTTTCTTTATTTTTATATTGTGCATAGAATTGTGATAGTAGCAACCAATTTACAAATATTTTTAAGATTGATTTTGTGATTTGAATCTTGTGATTTTTTCTTATCAAAATTTTCATGTTTTAGATTTTTTTTATTTTATTTATTTATTATGAAACCTAAGAAGATAAAAAAAAATTTACCTGAATTTCTAACCCAAAATTACCTAAAACTAACCCATAAATTTTAATTAATTTAGATGCATATTTCTCCTCAAATCAAACCAATCTAATTCGACCTTATCCCTAGTTTCATCATGTCATTCCATTTCCTTATGAAATATGAAGTGACATGCATGTCAACCTAAATATTTATATTATGTTGGGTGGGCGCACGTGCATGGGTGTAAAATTATTTAGGTGAGAAAATTTATTTAATGTAAGAATAAAAAATATAGATAATTAGGTAATACTTGAATTGTCAAAATTAAAGGAGTGTGTCAAACTATTTAGGTAAGAAAACTTATTTAATGCAAAAATAAAAAATATAGATAATTAGGTAATATTTAAATTATCAAAATTTAAAGATAAATATACATAAACATGATCATGTGATAACAGCTATCTCTTAATGATCCAAACTATTTATGTATAATTTAGATTTATAATTCTCTCAATTTTAAAATAGAAATTATTCTTATAATATATAGCCATATATAGAGAGAGAAAAAGAAGGAAAGGACATTTATAGTCATGCCCTTTAACACCTATCAATGAGAAGACATATGTAATCATAGATACAATCTAAAGATTTGAAAGTTTTTTGAGAGATTTACTTTAAATATTTTAGTATAAAAACCAAAATTGAAGTATAAGGATTAAGAAAAAGCTCTTGGCACGTTTACTTTTGTTAATTATTTAAGTTATCTGCTAACTAATTGGGTTTACAATTTTTGAAAATAAAGATTCATAAAGGAATGTCCACATCCTGATGAAGCTCAACGACGTCAATTAGCCATAGAGGTTGGGCTTGAGCCCAAACAAATAAAGTTTTGGTTTCAGAATAAGAGAACTCAACTTAAGGTGATTCGTTTTCTTTAGTTTAATATTTTTCATTAGATTTTTTTTATATAAGTTCATACTTGTTGCTAATCAATTTATGTGCATGTTACCTTAAGAATCAACACGAACGAGCAGATAACACTACTCTCCGAGTTGAGAATGATAGGATACATAGTGAAAATCTCTTAATGAAAGAAGCATTGAAGAATATATATTGTCCATCTTGTGGGGGTCCACCATATCCAGAAGGAGAGCATGAACACTTTGTGCAAAAGATGCAACTTGAAAATGCTCAACTAAAAGATGAGGCAAGTGAACTCATTTGATTGATTCTCTTCTAATTTAATATGAATAATATATTTGACTTTTTTTTTTAACAAAGGGCTAAATACAATGGTTGCTTTTAATTAATATTATTTCTGAATTTATTTTCAGCATGAAAAAGTGTCTAGCCTCCTTGCAAGGTACTTGGAGAAACAAATGTCACAACCTGAGTTGCAACAAGCTCTTCTTCCTATCACAGGATCAACTTCACATGAACCAACACAAGGAAGTTCAGTTAACCAAGTGATTGATGGAAGTTCATGTCTTGAACGATGTCTTAATACACAAATTATGGATAATGATCTATTATTGTCTAACTCAATGGGAAGTGTAGATTTAGAAAAAGCACTTATGTCAGAGGCTGTTACTACTGCAATGGATGAATTAGTTAGGCTTCTCCGTGTCAATGAGCCCTTTTGGATCAGACCTTTAACTCAAGAAGGGAAGCTTGTTCTTCATCATGAAAGTTATGAGAAAATATTCCCAAAGACCAATCACTTCAAAGGTGGCAAGGTACACGTAGAAGCAACAAAACATTCAGGAATGGTGAACATTAGGAGTATTCAACTAGTTGACATGTTTTTAGATGCGGTAATCAAGCACTTTATAACTCTTTTCTTTGATAAATATTCCCTATTTTTGATTAATGTTACAACATTGATGTTCTATATTAAGGAAATGTATATACTAATTAATTTAAGATCATGATACCACTCATCTTTGTAGGACAAATGGGCCAATCTTTTCCCAACAATTGTCACAAAAGCAGAAACAATCAAAGTAATTGAAAGTGGTTTGTCAGGAAGTCGAAGTGGAGCCTTACAGTTGGTAAATAATTTCATGCAAACCTTGCTTTGTGTAAATAATATTAAAAAATACTATAGTTTTATATTTATTGACAATACTTTTATGACAGATGGTGGAAGAAATGCACATTCTTTCACCTTTAGTGCAACCTCGCAAATTTCAATTCCTTCGTTATTGTCAACAAGTTGAAGATGGTCAATGGGTGATAACAGATGTGTCATTCGATTCATTTAGACAGAATACACCTCTTTCGCGCTCTTGGAGGCATCCTTCGGGATGTATGATTCAAGAAATGTCTAACGGATGTTCCATGGTTAGTAATTTACATATTTATGAAATTCACTACATTTCAAATTCTCTCACGACTCATTCGCAGTCCATCTAGTTCTAGTTAGCTTACGAATCAATTCATTTAATATAATTTTATAATATTTTATTTTGTAATAAATTTTTAAATAAAATTTTTAAATGTTAATATAAACAGAATAAGTGTACTTTATCTATATAATCTTATTTTATATTATTTTTTTCAAAAAAATTATTATTAATTTTTTTATTTCTTTTGTTAAATTTTTTTAATATTTTTTAATTTATTTATTTTTAAAATTTTTTATTTTTTTAAATATTTTATTTATTTGTCTCTAATTTTTTTTCTCTCTCAATTTTTTTAATTTTTTTTATATTTACCTTTTTTTATATTTTATCTTTTTTTAATACATTTATTTCTATATTTAAAATTATTATTTTTCTTTATTTTATCTCTGTTCTCTCTTTAAATTTTTTTTATTCATTTTAATTTTTCATCTCTATTTTATTTAAGGAGAGAAAAAAATAAAGAAAAAAATTATCGAAAGATATAAAAAAAATTTGAAGAGAAAAAATCAAGAAAAATTTTGATAGAAAAATTAAGAAAGTAAATTAAAATAGATAAAAAGAGATTTTATAGAAAAAAGTTGCAGTTTAAAAAAGACTAATCTTATTGTTATATTATAAAAAAAATGTTTGATTTTATTAATATATTTGAATAGATAGAAGAAAATGTAAAATTTTCATATTTGTTATAAAAAAAATTAGATTTATTATTTGTTCATATATTTTTTTTTTAACTATCTAAAATGTTAGCTGAATTTAATTAAGATTTTTTAATATTCATAGAATGGACTAATTAGTCTTGGGCTAATTTTCTATGGACTAATCCATAAAGTGAACTTAATTACTTATTTATGTTGTATTAATTTTTTTTTAACTTTAAACTCATCAACTTCTAACCTATAAAATTTAATAAATTTTTAATCTTTAAACTTTATAAATATAAACTTTTATGAAGTTGTATATCATTTTAACTTTAACTTATTTAAACTAAATTAAGTTGGATTAAATAAATTAAATTGACATATTTAAAATATATTAATAAAATTTTAATTATATAAATAAAAAATATACATTTTATACTCAAAAAAATTTTAGGATTAAACCATACTAAAAAATATATTAAGTAAAATAGATAAATAAAAAAATATAATGATCCACCATATCCATCGTTTTGCATATCACTTTATTGATATAATGTCTTAGATTTTAATATATATTTTCAACAATTAATTTATGAATTAAAAAATATTTATTTTAAAAAAATTACAATTTATCTTAAAATTTGGATTCAAGTGTGATTGTAATATTGGTTAGGAAAATCAAAATTCTAAACTATCCTTAAAAAGAAAATCTTATTACCAAATATTTTATTAAAAAATTACCCTTTTTTATTTATTCAATATACTTCCAATGAAATTTTCTTTTCAACTAAATGTAATGGTTGGCATTAATTTGGGCATGGGAAGTTAAGGTTGATACTTGAATTAGAATTATATTTTTTTTTTAATTGGTAATCTTCACAAAAAAACAAAAATTGACATTAACCTTAAGTCTAGGGTGGTATTCAGGGAAAGTCCTTTTAATGTTGTGTAATATATGAATTATTGACTAACATACCATAGTGTAAATTAGATTAAGGATGGTGCAAGATCTTAAAAATTTAGCTTATCCAAATTCATAAATTATATTTTTTTTGGATAATATATTTATTATATGATTTATTCACTTTAATCATAAAATTGTATAATTCTAACCTCAATTAAGTAAAGCTTTATAAGGATTGAATCCACTCAATTGGTCTAGTTTAATTTATTTATTTTTTTGGATTGTATTTAAATATTATTATTCTACTTTCTATCAAACAAACTAAACAAAAAGATATCTTTATATGTTCTATGTTAGGTTACTTGGGTTGAACATGTAGAAGTGGATGATAAAATCCAAACACACAAATTGTATAAAGATTTTGTTGGTATCAATTTTGCATATGGAGCAGAGAGATGGATTATGGAACTTGAAAGAATGTGCGAAAGATTTGCTCGTTTTTATGATGAAAAGATACCTAATCATGATTTTGAAGGAGGTAACACTTTGTCATCTTTACTCAAAATTTGAATTTTTATTAATTTATTTGCAATATAATTTATTATGTTCTTATATATAAGTCAACATTTTACAATATTTTTGCTTTGTCTAGTAGGGATTGATATTTCACTTGAAGGAAGAAGGAGTGTAATGAATCTTTCTCATCGAATGCTTAAGATCTTTTGTGAAAGTTTGACCATGTCGGGTAATTTTGACTTCCCAAATTTAACTATGGAGAATAATAGTGGAGTTAGGGTTTGTATTCGCAAAAATACAAACCATGGCCAACCAAATGGCATGATTGTTGTAGCTGCTACCTCCATTTGGATAGAACGCCACTATTTGGAAGTGTTCGAGTTCTTCATAGATGATAAAAGACGGGCTCAGGTTCATAGTAAACTAGCTAAACAATATTTTACTAATTTTATTTGAATAACTTATATTTATTAATTAAATTTAAATTAACCTTGCATTGCAGAATCATTAATAAATACTTTTTTTTTTACATACAGTGGGATGTTCTTTCTTGTGGAAATCCAGTGCACAAAATTACACACATCTCAACTGGAAATCATCATGGCAACTGTACATCAATTGTTCGGGTACTTAATTATAATATTTTATTTTATATTTTAATTTTTTTATAAGGCAATTTTATTTTAACTTTTAGTACAATTATAGAATGTTAATTTTGATGCAAATGGAAAGATTAAAGACTGTGTACATATATACCTTCCTCATATCCCACTAAATTTAGCATACATATAGTTAATATAGACATAGGATCATTTATTTGAATTCTCATAACTTGTTAAAATGCAAACAATGATTTTAACTTGCATGAGAAAAACTTAAAAAAGAAAAGAATTATGATAATATTTTATATGCTTAAATGTTGTTAGCTTGATGTAGATTGTCAAATTTATATGCTTAAATATGATTAAGGTATAATAACTAATTTGAATTCATTTTTTGTGAATACAAAATCCTAATTTTACTATTGTTTCATGAAGAAAATTTGATTAAATTCATTTGAATTATTCATCTCCAGCCGTACATTCCAAGTGAGAACAATGCGGTGATTCTTCAAGAGAGTTTTACAAATTCCATGGGATCGTATGTTGTATATGCTCCAACTGATTTTAAAACTATGAATTTGGTAATAAAAGGTGAAGACTCTTCAATGTTACCAATTCTTCCTTCTGGTTTTGTCATCTCTCCAAGTAGCGATCCAAATGCAGCTTTAGGAGTATTTAACAATGGAAATGTTGATATATCAGAAGGCTCATTATTGACTGTGGCTTTCCAAATATTGGCTTGCAGTCCATCTGGAATTGATTTGCTAATTCCTGGCTCGGTGGCAGCTGTGAACACCCTTTTGACATCAACAATCCTAAAAATAAAGGATGCTTTGAATTGTAATAGCTAGCTTGAGTAATCTTTTGGCTGTGTAGTTTTTTTATCTCTTGATTAAGAACAGGCTATTGTCTTGTTTTCTTTACAAGAATAGGTTTGCTTGACATTTAAATTTAATTAATAATATGTTTCTTTTGTTCATTATTTATCTATTTGTAATGAGGAACGAATTTAATTAGAATAGGTTTACTGGACATTTAAATTTAATTAATAATATGTTTCTTTTGTCCATTATTTATCTATTTGTAATGAGGAATGAATTTAATTTTGATCCTTATGGTGTCAAATGTTCCTTCAAGAAAATCTTGTCATTCAGGTATGGAATTTATTTTTGTTTTACTTTCTTGCTGATGTTTTTTGTATTGAGAAAGTTTACGAGCATATTTTAATAAATTTAAATATAAAATTTATTTTTGAATCTTTGATTTTTTGTACTTCAAATAAACAATGTTTATAGAGCAGATGGAGTTATTTTTATTTTACATTTCATTGTCATTAAAATTCCTTGAAAGGTGAGACAGAATTTCCAAAAATAAACATGCTTGTTTTGATATTTTAATGACAAAAATTAATTATATGTGAGAAATTTAATTCTACATAAAGTAAAAAAAAAGACGTTTCTCAAAAGAAATGTTTTTCATTCTCATGGAATGTAAGTTAGAAGATTACTATCATTGGTGACTATTTTTTAAATATTTATTCAATATTTTATATCTATTATTTAGTACTGTAACATTATAAGATTTGGCTATACAAGTCAAACAAAAATTTCTTTCTTCAAAACTATTAAAGTAACATTTTAAAAATAAATAAATCGTTTTAAGAATTCTTCTCAATTAATTCTTAAAAAATCCAAAACAAAAAAACTAATTTAATGGTAAAACAATCAAAATAATAGTAACACCATATAACTAATCAACAAAAAGGTTTTAAATTATAAATAATTGATGTTTTCATAAATTTTATTTTTCATCCACCATAAAGATAATAATGTAAAAATGTATCATTTCAAGTTACATAATTTCTTTAATTCCCTCAAATTCAATACTTGTTTACTATTTTTTTAAACTACATGTTTGGTATACAGGAGTCTAGAATTGTTTAGAGAATATGTTTGGTATATAGGAGTCTAGAATTGTTTAGAGAATATGCAGTAGTTTGAACTCACTCATGCGTTTACTATGCATACAAAATTTTATTCACGGACAAGTGCATTCGTCAATTTAGAAATAAGTATTTAAAATCCTTAATATCGTTCCTACAGAGACTATTTCAACAATCTTAAAGAATGATTAAATCCTAACTCCTGATCTTACTAGTTTGGTTGGAAATATTTAAAGTGAATGTAAAAAAGAACAAAATGAGAGTAAGCGATTTAAAGACAAAAGAGTACAAGTCGAGTTCAATTATGGAAAGACACGAGACTTTAATTTCCCTTATAACTTTATCCAATTTCACCTTAATTCCCTTACGAATGATTTGAGTCAATTGTTAATCATCCGTTCTCATTCCATTACTATTCAATGATCGTGCAATAACATTATTCGTCCGCTTAAGTTATTATCTCCAATGATCATGCAAGGTATATAATTAAGAGAAGTATAAAGAACATGCGGACTTGTTAACTTAATAACAGATTAGAAACCAATGATTTTGATTGATCCTCTAAAACACTTAGATTCAGTTTACTTTATACTTCCGTTAATTAGGCAATGGTACGATCGCTTATCCTCTAATTAACTTAGAAAATAATTCTCATTAATTAATTATATATAATAAGGAAAACACAATTGAATAGAAATACGGAATCATTCATGAAAAGGAAAAGAGATTCAATTGGTTACATTATAAGTCACCAAAGCCCCATGATTTGGATTAGTTACACATTGAGAGATAAGAAAAAAAGAACATACTAATACAACAAAATCCATAATACTAATTTTAGAAAGAGAATGACAAAACTGTTATGTCAGCACGGCTGGTAATAGGACGTTGCAACTTGCACTATCAAAACTTTTGCCTCAAATCCTAGGGAGGGATATCGAGGGATACTAAAAGTGGCGTGTCTTCGGAGTAGTGATAGACTTACGCATCGGAGAGTGGTGTGATTTTTAGAACTTAAGGTGGTGTCACATGTTATAGTAGAGCCTCCATTTTATCGGCATGAATTAGGGTTTCAATATAGTGGACTGGACTTGACTTAACCGCTTACTCAGCTGTCGCGACCAAGTTACGTAATCTTGCAGCAACGTAGTACTGACGTGTCATTATCGCATTAGATGTATTATCTTTTTATACTTCTTTTACCTTCTTTTTGGTCTAAAATTTTCCTATTTTCATATTCTTAGCTTGCATGACCATTTCTAAAAAATAAGAAAAATTAGGTAGAATTACAATTAAATAACTATAAATTATATTATAATTATAACTAATCTTCCACAGATAAATCAACAGAAATGCGGTTTATCATAACTGTGATTATTATTTTTTTTTTGATATCATAGTACTTAGTAAATCAATAAATCAATATATCCTCATTTTTTTCTCGGTTGCAATAAATCTTATCATCGTATCTTGTCTTGGGAGCAAAAGTTAAATTTTGAATAATTATTGAATATGTGAATGACCTATTTTGAAGTAAAATCCACATTCAAAAATATCATTCTCTTGTGGATGGCAATGTTCCACATCATATATCTCTGGTTTGAATAGAAATTAGCTATAACCACCCTAGAGAGAAAAAAAAATTAAAAAACTCAAGAGCTACCCAAGTTAGAGTTTAGAGAAATAAAGTTTTGAAGGATTTCTATTATATTCATATCCAAAGATGGCTAAAGATTTTTTTTCATTACTTTTTTTTTTGTTTCTAATTATGATGTAATTGATTTCTTTCCTTTAATTATAAATCAACTTATTGTAGTCCCTCATAAATTAAAAAATGAATTGTTGGATATGCTTTTGAATTTATTAGCTTTATTTTTTATCAACTAAAAATAAAAATCATTTGATGTGTGTCTTTTGATTTCTTTGTAACCTTATTCTTATATGACTTAAATTAAGGAATTAATTAATTAAATTGTATGGGTTTAAGAGGAGGATTCATGCAAAGGGTTAGGAATGAACTATTTTAGTATTAACTGAACGTGAATCATGAATGAATTGCTTGGAATACTCATATGTTGGTTTATTAAGTAAACATTTGTTGAAGTTTAACCTAGGCTGCTCTTAATTATGAAAAATCTTTGGATACTTGATCGTGTTTCTTGACTTTCTATCTTTCGCTACGTCCTCTTTACTTGTTTTTAGAACAAAATTTTAAATTTTTTAAAATTTAATCTTATTTATTTAGTTTAATTAAATAACAATAATGTGTTGATATCAATTTTCATAAAAATAATATTTTATTTTTATTATATTACTTTTACATATAACTTCAAGTTTAGATTAGAATGATTAAACTCTAAAAGTTTTTAGTTTAATTGTCTCATAATAAGTTACATGAAAAATATGTGTCTCTATAATTTTTTAATTTTGCCTACTTTATTTGTGGTTCAACTATCTTTATAATTTTTTTATATTTTAAAATAAATTTATCAAATAATATATAATAGATAAAGATCGTTATAATTAAATCGAGGCAAATTTTAAAATAAATTTATCAAATAATATATGATAGATAAAAATCGTTATAATTGAATTATCATAAATGAGTTAAAGTTAATATTTTTAACTGTAAAATATATTTTTAATTTTTTTTAAATTTTAATTTTAATATTATTTTTAAAATAATATATTTTATTTTTTATTTTTTAAAATAAATTATTTTAAATTTTTTATTATTAACATATTATTATTAATATATATTATGTGTTAAATATTATTATATTATGTATTAAATATTGGTTATTTCAAAAATTAGAATAATCTATTTTGATATATGAAAAATTAAAACTTCAAAAATAAAAAATTAAAATTAAAATTATAAAAAATTAAATAATATATTTTATTCTAATTTTTAATATAAAAAAAATAACACCAGCTACATAAAACTTAGGTTACATATATAGTTGGATAAATGTGTGTCATCAAATCATATTAAAATTTGACGCTATGATAGGAAACATTTTTAAAAAAAAAAAAAAAAAGAGAAGTGATAAATTTAATAAATATTATTGTAGTAAAATAATAAATTATTATTTTTATTTATTTATGAAAAATTAAAATTATTTGTTAGATAATTAATGCTTTAATTCTTACAATGTTACCGAAATTTTCTTAATTTTTTTAGGAATTATAACATAAAGAAAAAGACCTGGGATTGAGATAAAGATGTTCCAAAAGCAATTAAAAAGACTGCAATAGAGGTTAAAAAGAAAAAGTATGACGTCTATGCAAACTTAGCATGATCCCAAGGCCCGTAAGTTAAATACGGTGGTGCCCACGTGAGAAGATCATAATTTAAATTTCAATTTAAAAGATTTATTCATAACATAAATATATAAACTATTTTAAAGAAAATATATTCTATTCGATATACATCGAATATTTTATGAAAAAAAAAATTATCAATAAAAAAGTATAGTTCAAACATAACGTTTTCTCTTCATTTGTTAGACAATTCTTTCAATCCAGATAATCTCTCTTCTTTTCTCCAAGGATTTCTTTAGGAGAGGAGTAAATTGTCTCAAAAATTTACTTTTTTATCTCTTCTAAATTATAATTTTTTTAGATTAGTTTGTAATTTATTTTCTATTATATATAAATAATTTATTTATCAACTGATTTTGATGAATTTTATAAAATAATTAATTAAATTTTATTTTTTTCAAATAAATTTTTTTATAATGTTATTTATCCTATTATTTTTTTAATTGTTAAAAATTGATTAAGTTTAATAATTTTTAGCTACTTAGATAAGAAGTAATTATATCATTATTTAGTTTACAAATTATTAAGATAAAATAAACTTAAAACTTGAAAGAATCAATCACACTTTTATATTTTTAATCAGTTATTTAATTAAAAATTTATTTATTATTAATTATATTGTATACTCTTTAAAAGTTATAATTAAATAAAAAAATATTATTATTATTATTATATAATGATTAGATAACAGTAGAACTAGAATAATTAATTAATAATTATTTAACATTATTTTCCAGAAATTTAGGAGTAAAATTTGTTGAAATGACAAGTGAAACTAGAATAGTAAACTCTCGTAAAAAATTAAATCTAGAACTAAAGTATTCAATTATTTTCTTGTGGGTGCTGTGGTTTAAAATATTTTTTTACTACCTCCGACTTATTTATATACCTCGTTTTACTAATTTATATATATGTATAATTAATCTATTACTTGTTAAAATAATAAATGAGAGAATGATTTAGCCCTCTTGAATCAAAGACCAGCAAATATGTATTCATTAACAAGCCAAACCACTTAACACCAAATTCTATAAATTAATGAATGACAGATCTTAAGACCAAAGGAAACAAGTAAGCACCAACAAATAATGAAGCATACAAATGGAAAACGCATAAAACCTACACACAATTCAACCCACAGAGGAAGCAATTAATCAAATTCTCTGTCATGTTCTTGTCTAGAACGTGGACTGCAAATAATTGACGGTAGTCTTGTCCAAATGGAAAGCTTTAGCAATAATGTCAGTAGCTATGTGAGGGGTAGATCCGTACACTGCATTAGCAATGGTGATGACTCCTGGGTTCTGGCTGCTAAGAGCTGCAATGGCAATAGCATTACCATACCCCACATTTCTCTGATAATGAATGAGTCCTATGGGAAACACAAACACATCACCCTTTTGTAGAACTTTCCTGATGTGACGGTTTTCTGGGTTGGATGTGATGAATCCAACTTCTAAGGTGCCATCAAGAACAGTTAAGATTTCAGTGGCACGAGGGTGAGTGTGAGGAGGGTTAATGCCCCATGGTGCAAAGTCAATGCGAGCCATGGAGATTCCAAGAGTGTTCAATCCTGGTAACTGAGTTGCAAACACTGGTGTCACTTTTGACCCAACAGGGTTTGTAGTGTTTCCTGCTATGTGAAGCCCGCCAAAGAAGAAGTCATTTGCATCAACAAGTTTGGGATCCTTGCATACCAAACCATTCACTAACACTGCCATAATTGATCCAATTGTCAGTATAAACTTTGTTAAGGGTAGACAAATCAATTTAGGTGCAAAGTGAAGTAATTAAACTAAGGCCAAAAGTCATGCTTATTATATCTTTATGATCAGTTTTCTAACTAAATGGTGGCATGTACTTTTAAAATTATGCAACACATATTTAATGAGAATTATCTATGTATTATCATTTGATTAAAACATTTAGTATGTGTTGAGTTAACGTTTGCAAACTTGATTTTAAATAAACTCAATTTTATAAAATAATTTTACTTAAAAGTAAGTAGTTCAAGATAACTGATGTTTTGAAACTTTTCTTTTAAAAATAAATTGTAGTAAATTTCAGTATAAATTGTGTTTATCACATTAATTCAAACCTGAGCTTAAAGTAAAATCAATTTCGATGAAAAAACAATCAAATATTAAAATTTTTTATAAAATCATTTTTTAATAAAATGAATGTAATTCTATAACATTTCAACAGAAATCTAAACATGCATTTAATGAAATAAACAAATTTGACTTCTTTTGTGCATGCATGTATTTGCCATATACCTTGCGCTTTTGGGTCTGCCACACAGAAATCTTGGAGAGTACTAGAATCAACTGCTAAAACAATTGAAAGTGAAAGAGCTAAAAGTGCCAGCACCAATGAGAGATTAGCCATTGGACAAGAATGCAAAAGCACTAGTGGATTTTGTAGTGACAGGAATATGTACTTGCTGTTCCTAAATGTAGTATTAATTGGTTATTGGTGGATGAATATGGCATTGCATTGAGGCCAATTTATAAAGCAATCTAGGGAAGATGTGAACCCACAAAAATTTGCCGCCCAAATTAAGAACAGAAATGGTCATCTTTTGAAGTGGTAAGAATAACGTAAAGTGATGGGTTTTGCTCATGCTAGCGTGTCTATTGTGTAGAGGTATTTTGTCACTATGGATAGTGCCGGCCAATTAATAGCGTTGCCTTCATTCGGCTAGCTAGTCCATTTACAAAAGAATCTTAATCGATTAATTTAGCTAAAACAGCTAACTCTTCCATTTGTGAAGAACTTAATAAAAAAATAAAATGTTAGTGAATAAAATAAGGGTACATGGATTTGAAAATGGATGACAACCGTATCTATTTTGGAGTGGAGCTAATGTACATATTCAAGGGGGATATACATGTAGTAATACAGATTTTGGGTGTATGATTTTTCACACATTTTTTATTTGGTACAGAAGTTTTTGCACGAAAATGATCACAAATGTCTAATAACCAATCGTAGCCACAAAGACAAAAAGAAAACGTTAGAAATATATTTAATAAATATATAATATAGCTAAATTCTTTCAGTTTTTCTCCTGAGTCATTTTACAAAACAAATTCATAACATCTAACATTTTAATTGATTTTTTTTTAAGATCTCTTTGGGCTCAATCGTATGAGTTTGTCTATTTGAAGGTTGTTCCTGCTTTATTATGAAACATTTTGTGATTATCTGGATGAGGTTATTAAAACAGCTTCTGAAACATGTATAAGATGTTTTGAACTTTACATAAATTATAGAGGTTTAATTTTGAATTTCTCTGCTTCTTTTTTGTGGTCAGCCTCTTCTAATATCTCTTGAAAATTAACTTTAACCAAAGAATTTGCTGCAACCCTTTTTTTCTTGATCCATTCACAGCTTCGGTTTTGGTCATTGTCCACTCATAGCTTGTGCTTAGGACTTTTACTACCAGCTAGCGATTGAAGTACGATCCCTAAACCCGCCAAATTTACAAATCTTCACATATAACCTATTTAAAATGGGCCTATAAGAATGCCTGTTGCAAAGTCTGCATTGGACGGCTCGCTTTGAGCCTAAGAATATAATGTTATTGTTAACAGATTGCAACCGACTAATTTTTCAGAACCGACCATTACTTTAATCTATAGCAATTAGAAAATTGGATCAGCCATTTAGACTGAAAAACTAACGTCCTGTTTTGTTTTGTGAAAATATTGTTTTTATTCTTTATTTTTAAATTTTAATTATAAAACATCTAATTTTTATTTTATTTTCTAATTTCAAAAATTTGCTAAAAAAACTGTGAAATATTTTTATTTTTATTGTTTCTTATAAACTTTTAAAAGCAAGATAATAGTTGAGTAATTATATATAAAAACAAAAATTATTATAGTAAACTAAGCAATTCCTAATAAATCTAATGACAGACCAAAGTAACCAGAGTAGAACTAAATAGTTAGACCAAAAAGGAAAATCAACTAGTTAAAATAACTGATAGAAAGGTGCAATCGTCACTTGCCTCCTTGGTCACCCTTGATCCAGTTCTCGTACCAAATAACATCACAAATATTAACAATGAAAATAATAACAATCATTTTCATTTCATTCTCATTAGTTAATGATATTTTTATTATAATTGCATTGGAACAACATACTTTTATATTACTACCTAATTATTAATTATTTACTATTTTATTTTTAATTTCAATGAGGTTAGTCAGACAATGTCATCAGGATACATGATTGGTATACCCAAGTTTGTCCAGGGATTTCGCACGTGTCGGAGTATCGGTCTAATAAGTAACACCCTTGACATTTGAAAAAAGAGAGGAACAAAAAACTAACAGCATGCCAGTTTAACAAAAAATGGCCAAAAATATTATCGTTTAATTCGAAGGTAACTATAATCAAGATATCAAAAGGGGATAAAAAGAAAAACGACACCTGTCATCAACCATTACAAACATCCAAGACTTGATCTCAAGAACAGAGGCATTGTCAACAAAACCCAGTTTATACAACATCAACAACCAATAATAAGCATACACATTAACGAGTCAATCTAACTTGACCGCACCACAATTGAAACTTATACCACAGGTTCAAAGCCAATCATACTGATATTTGAAACAATTTTGACATACGATGCCTTAAGCAGCAATCTCCTCTTCTTCTTCCTCCTCATACTCTTCATCATCAGCGGTAGCATCCTGGTATTGCTGATACTCAGCAACAAGATCATTCATGTTACTCTCAGCCTCGGTAAATTCCATTTCGTCCATTCCCTCTCCAGTGTACCAGTGCAAGAAAGCCTTGCGCCTGAACATAGCTGTGAACTGTTCACTAACTCTCCTGAACATCTCCTGGATTGATGTTGAATTACCGATGAAAGTAGATGCCATCTTAAGACCCTTAGGTGGGATATCACACACGCTGGACTTAACATTATTTGGAATCCACTCAACAAAGTATGAAGAGTTCTTGTTTTGGACATTGATCATCTGCTCGTCTACCTCCTTTGTGCTCATCTTACCACGGAACATTGCTGAAGCAGTCAAATAACGACCATGACGAGGATCAGCAGCACACATCATATTCTTAGCATCCCACATCTGCTGAGTCAATTCAGGGACAGTCAAAGCACGGTACTGCTGGGATCCTCTCGAAGTCAAGGGTGCAAACCCAACCATAAAGAAATGGAGCCGCGGGAATGGGATAAGATTGACGGCAAGTTTACGAAGATCGGAGTTCAGTTGTCCAGGGAAACGAAGACAACAAGTAACTCCACTCATGGTGGCAGAAATCAGGTGGTTAAGGTCACCAACTGCAATCAAAACAGAGAAAGAGGAAATAAATAGAAAATTTGAGCTTCCAATTAATGACCTGTTAGTTAGAATGTATCTCAAAATCAATTCTGTGGTGTGTAGAGTAGAATTCATTGAGTGAACTGAAATTGTTCAACTTTTTTGGCGGGTAAAATTGATTTCAGGAGAAGGAACTACAAAAAATTAAAAGCATACCTATAAAATGTCATTCAAACAAAATCACTTCTTCTAAATTCACTTATAAAATATCCCATATTAATTGTTTTGTCATCAATTCTTTCAAAATCAATTATATAAAAATCTCAAACAAACAAACAAAGTAAACACATTCCATTTAGAAAAAGCTACTGAAACCAAATTGACAGCAGAAGTTGAACAACAATCAATACCCACCAGCAATGAGCAAGACACAGGACCTAAACCCACCCGAATCCTTCCACGGTCCCACCAATATAATGACATGTATTAATTAACGCTAATTTAAAATAAAAAATGAAAGTAAAACAGGATAATAATATCAATTATTTACTCAACCACAAACAGAATAACCACGGATAATTCACAACATAAAAAACAACAATAGCAGCAGCATAATCAGCAACAAAAGCAAACAGTAATTAAAAGGTGAAGCCAGAAACTTACATGTCGGTGTAGCAAGCTTCAAGGTGCGGAAGCAGATGTCATAGAGAGCCTCATTGTCCAAAACCATACACTCATCGGCGTTTTCAACAAGCTGGTGCACAGAAAGTGTGGCGTTGTAAGGCTCCACAACGGTGTCGGAAACCTTAGGGGAAGGAAACACGGAAAACGTCAACATCATTCGATCCGGATACTCTTCTCGAATCTTCGAGATGAGAAGCGTTCCCATGCCGGAACCAGTACCTCCCCCCAAAGAATGACACACTTGAAACCCTGTCACAATAAAATCCAACGAGTTAGCTTCAAAATAGAAAAAACTAGGGTACGAAAATCATGACCAATTGAAATTACCTTGCAAGCAATCGCAATTCTCGGCCTCTTTGCGAACGACGTCGAGGACGGAATCGATGAGTTCGGCGCCTTCGGTATAATGGCCCTTCGCCCAGTTGTTTCCGGCGCCGGATTGACCGAAGACGAAGTTGTCGGGACGGAAGATCTGGCCGAAGGGGCCAGATCTGACGGAATCCATGGTGCCGGGTTCCAGATCCATGAGGACGGCGCGTGGAACGTACCTTCCGCCGCTAGCTTCATTGTAGTACACGTTGATGCGCTCAAGCTGAAGTTCAGAGTCGCCGCTGTACTTTCCGGTGTGGTCGATTCCATGCTCATCACATATCACCTCCCAGAACTTTGCTCCGATCTGGTTCCCGCATTGCCCTCCCTGGATGTGCAGGATTTCTCTCATTTTTTCCGGAAGATTGATGAGAGAGGGAAAATAAGGGTTTTGTTTTCCTCTGTGTTTGAGATTGGAAATTGAGTTGAGAACGAAGCGATACTTTGTGCTTATCGAATGAAGGGTGAGTCAAGCAATGGTGGGGAGAATTTGAAGGGTGGTCCTTTTTTTTCCTGTAATTATGTGCTGGTCCCGAGGGTAATCTTGGAAGATAAGGAATGTTTTTCCGGTTTTATTGTTTTTAAATCATTTGGTGCTCTGCTGAGCTGTGATTGTGAATTGGGGTGCGAAACGACACTGTTTTGGAACTGCTTCAATATCAAGCTTTCTTAACCAACATTGGCCCTCCTCTCCCCGTTGGTGCCAGCACTATTACTCTTCCTAAATATAACACACATTTCAATCATTCTCTTGTTATATATGTATTATTCACCAATCAAGCAATCACTCCAGACTTATTGTTAAATCAAGGTGAGAAACGGATGATGGACGCAGAGCCATTTGATTATAATTTAAAGGATATACTTAATGCTACTTGAACTCAAAATTTCCAATGAAAACAAAACCAAATTTGAATAATAATTTAATAAAAATTATGGACTGAAATATTAAAACGGCAGTTGAACATGTGTTGATTGGAGTGAAGTGGGCCGGTGAGTATTGATGGCTTTTAGCCCAACCCAGCTGTCACTGATTTTTCCCCGTTTTGTGATCCAACCTCTCAATGTCCAGTGGTTGGATAAGTTTTACTTTGAATGAAAGTATCTCTAAAATATACAATACACAAATTCATCTTTCATTTAATTTAAAATATATTATAAGTTTAATCAATATTTATATATTCCGTTAACTTAACGGACAATTCCCATCACTCTCATTAGTGGAAATTGTTCACTAGAGTTTGCAGTAGATAAGGGGGAGGAATCTAATTGCAATGTGTTGACTCCCATTTCTCGTTTGTATCTTTCTCCACACTGCAAGAGCAAGACATCATCGTTGACTTATTTTTCAAATACACAAATCACTGAAGTCATAATTTGGAAAAACTAATAGCCAATCAATTCACAATTTGAAATCTCTGTTCCTTTCCGTTCAAATTCTGATAAATAATTATTTATTTGAAATTTAAAAATTGGTATATTTCTTTAAATAAATTCAATCAAACGAACGTTAACATGATTTTCTTTCATCATCGTTCAAATTTTCTACAAATTTTACGGCAGAATTTTAACGCTGCTCTAGAACTGCATCGAACCAATTCCTTGATGCGACTTCGGTTTGTATTACTTGAAAACAGAGGTTTGACAACGAGAAAAATAAATCTACTTCCATTTAATGATATTAGAAAGTGTACATCAATAAATTTCAACCATTGGATTGGCGTATACCTCATTTTCTACCACCCCAAGGAAAACGGGCACTGCAGACAGAAAAATAAAACACAACGAAAATACTAACGGATAACCTACGGCTAGAGCCCCCTACATTGGAAACAACGGGCATATGCAGTCTTATTCAAAGCAATGAATCAATGATCAAAATGCTATAAATAGAGATGGGGTTAAATATATTTTTCTCCTTTAAAATTTTAATTTTAATTTTTTATTTCTAAAATTTTTAATTTTAATTTTTTATATTTTAAAATATATTGATTTTAATCCTTTATTATTGAACATATATCACTTGTTAAACATCAATATATATCATACGTCAAGAGTTATTTTAAAAATTAAAATTAATCTATTTTAAAAAATAAATAATTATAACTAAAAATTTTAAAATTTTAAAATTTTTAAAATTTAAAAATACCAAAAACATATTTAATCCACTACATTATTTATTGCATTAAGTGAACGGGACAAAACAGCCTGATACTAATATAGGTTAGACTAGTTTCATATGGGCCTAACATATATTTGACATTTTTTATGGGCCAATTGATTTGTTCAGACCCAATGGACAATGCTATATGAAGCCACAACTTTCTACACATTTTCTATGGTTTAGGAAAAGTATATAATAATTGAACAAAAAAAATAGAAAAAGCATATATATATATATATATATATATATATATATATATTATAGCCTCTTATATATTATCTTGTTAACAAAAAATTTAAATGAATCTGTAGTTATTAAATTATTTAAAAAATTAAATATTTTTATATTTTAAAAGTTTATAAGTAAATTTTAATTTTTCAATTTTTTAATTACATCTTTCGTTATATTTTTATTAGGATCCCATTAAATTAAAATATCTAATTAAAATTTTTTAAACAATTTCAGGTCTTATTAAATAGTAAAACCAGTGACTTAACCGAAAGATTAATTTACAAATCCATGTTTAACAATTTAGAAACTAATTTACAAACTTTTAGATTTGTTTAAAAATTTTCAAATATATTAAAAATATACATCATTGAAATAAAAAGCATAAGTGACCGGGACGTAAACTCAACCATTTAAACTCAATTATTTTATTCATTTGTATTATTATTATTTTTATAATGGTTAAGTTATCTTTTGAATAACATTAATTTGTTAAAAAGTTGTAGATAATTATTAGAGAGAGTATAATTTTAAAAAATTTAAATTGATAAACAATACTTTAATTTTTGTTGCACACTTGCATATATAGGTAAAGAATACTTATAAATTAGTTTAAGAGTACGTGTGAATTGTAACATATTATAAGATATAGTAATATTAATGTGTTATTAAGGATTGGATATAACTCAAGTTTATAGATAAACTAGGCTAAATTTTATTTGTTCATCTTTTTTACTCTCTTGGTAAGCTTTTCAATGGTTTATAGTTTTCCAAAATATGTTGTAAAACATTTTTTCAAGATTTCTCACAAGTTTTATTGCATGTTAAATTTCTTTTGAGAAACCTATTGTAAAAAAAATATTTTTTTTAAAAAAGTAAAACTTAATTCAAATTTTTTATTTATTTTGTATTCATCTTTTTGAGAAAGTAATTAATGAACACAATATAATGCTTAATCTTATTTGAGATGAGATGTTTGAAAAGGTTAGGAGGATTGCTAAAGTGGTCATGGATGAATTTAAAAATTTTGGACTAAAAGATATGAAATTTTGATCATGCAACGGAAGTATGTAAGAAATTATAAAAAAATTAAAACGATATTTCAAAGCTTTACATAGATGCGTAACAACTTTAAAAATTGGGTAAGGTATCAGAATCTTAGAACGGAGATTAAAGAAGCTATAATAAGAAAAATTTTCAAAATTTTTGACAAATTTTATAAAGATATTAGGAAAAGAAATATATATATATATATATATATATATATATATATATATATATATATATATGAATGTTTAAAGCAATGATAGGAAGTAAAGAGATTTGGATAAGATTTATCAAGAATAAAAAATAAAATATTTATTTCTAGATCAAGGTATTAAAGAGAAATAAGAAAACTATTTAAAAAAAAAATGAATGATGGACAAGGATTGGCTTGTAATGTAGAAGAATTAGCAATTTAATACAATAAATAAATTTTGACATGTTATCAGAAAATTTAAATGGTAGAGGTAATAAAACTTTTTAAGTGATGGATAATGGTAAAATGGTGAATCTTGATGATATTTCTATTAAATTTTAAAATTATGTAAGAGAACAGGATATCAATTATTTTTTCATAAAACTTTAATTAAATTTGAGATCTAATAAAATATTAAATGAATAAAAAATAAAAAAATTGATTTCTATATATAAGATAAAGGATAAAACTATGATAATTAAATATGATTAAAACTTAAGAACCATAGTATAAAAGAAAAAAATAATTAAGAATAGATTATAAAAATTAAAATAGCAAAAAATTAGTTTGGATTTATATCAAAATGTTAATAACAAAAGTTACCAATTTTCTGAAGGCTAATGAAAAGGTAACAAAGTAAAAAAGAGATTTGCATATGATTTTTATTAATTTGAAAAAAATATATATGATCATGTTATAAGAGAATGTTGTGAAAGACTATAAAAAGATATTCATGTAACTTATATTTAAGTTATACAAGATATATATGATAGGTCAATTACAAGTATAAAAACTTTGGATGGTATAACTAAGGATTTTCCTTTAAGAATAGGTTTACATCAATACTCAATCTTAAGTCTTTATTTATTTATTATACTCTTGCACATGTTTATCAAAAATATATAATAGTTTATTTCTAAATATATATTGTTTGTAGATGATATAGTTTTTATTAAATATTTTTGAAAAAAAAAGTTAAAATTCTAAACTTCAACTTTAGAGATAGTCTTTGAAATTTAAAGATTTTCATTTAAACAAAAATAAGGTAAAGTATATACACTAGAATTTAAGTAAAAAAATGAGATGAAATAACTTTAATAGTAAATATTGGTAATAATGTCATGTCATTGCATAAAGTTTTACTGTTTAAGCATATAAGATCTATTATACAAAAGGATGGAAACATTAATAAAGATGTTACGTATAAAATATAAGTTGAGTGATTAAAAAGGAAAAAAACCAAGAGTTAATTATTTGTAAAAAGTATCTATCAAATTTAAAGTAAAATTTTATCAATTTACTATATGATCTGTTATCCTTCACGGCAGTGAATAATGATTTTTAAAGAAAAAACACAAGAAAAAAATGAAAATAGAAAAATGATAATGTTGTTAAGATTGATAAATAGAATATTACAAAAGACAAAATATGAAAGATATTGGTAAAACATCTATTGTAAAGATAACAAAAAAAAAATTAAACATATGTAAAATAATAATTGGAGACATCAGTAAAAAAAATAACAACATGATTCTTAGTTAGGTAAAAAAAAAAAGAAAAAATTACTTTAGAAGAAATTATTAAAAAAATCTCCTATAAATGATATTTAAAAAATTGAATTTTGATCGAATCCAACAACATTGTGTAAATTATGTAACCTACCACATATAGTTGGATAAGGTATATGTTATTGCAGTAGTATTTTCTTATATTGACAAACATGTTGAACAAAGAAAAGATTAGAAGAATATTTCACTTCTACTGGAATTATTTCCAACAGACACCAAGCACTGAATTGCATCTTGAAAAGAAAACGTAATAAATCGGAGTCTGTATGCATGAATCTAGAAAATAAGATGATTCTGGACACGGAATAGAAAAGAAAATTCCTTGCACACTCAAGAGTTTTCAAGTTTTCATTACTTTTAGCGGGTTTGGTATGTTTGCCGTGTCCCTAAGTATGGCCATGGAAGATCATAAAGCTTGGCGCGCGCGCGTGTGGCCATTGTGCCCCCTCAACAACAACACATATACGTGTGGCACCTCTTAAACAAAAATATATCATACCTCCATGCCTAATTCTATATTCACAA
Organism: Canavalia gladiata; assembly: GCA_037954105.1. NCBI lineage: Eukaryota > Viridiplantae > Streptophyta > Magnoliopsida > Fabales > Fabaceae > Canavalia > Canavalia gladiata. The sequence goes on from CM075662.1 coordinate 53,437,834, forward strand.
GGAACCTCATCTATGACCAACACTTTTAGACAATATCTTGAAGAATAGGAATATATAATTTTCACTGTCACTGTTTAAAACTGCCAATTTGCATTGATTAGTTTATCTCATTAGATATTCTAATCAGAGCTGTGTTTTTGTTTTTCGGTCAAAGTATTAACAGGAGCAACTTAAATAACAATAAAAAAATATTATTGTTTGTTTGGTATATATTAGTTAGTAAGCTTAATCGACATTTATTAATGTTAATTTGATTGATCGTGATTCCGTAGGCCTCCAACGCGCTTAAAATATAATGCTGTAAAAGTTGTTGACTCAACTAATATAAAGATTTAAAATATTCAGTTTTTTTAATGTACGTTAAGTGTGTATAATAAAAAAAAATTATTGAAACTTGTATTATTTATGTTATTAATGTATTGAATTTTATGTTTTTTAATTAAAATTTACTATTTATAGATTTATATTGTAAAATTGTAGAATAATTTGTTCGTAATTTGTGTTTAAGAATCAAAATTGATTGAGACAGAACAAATTTAAGATGATGTTTGATATGTGAAAATTTTTATTTTTTATATTTATTCTGTTTTCTATTTTAAAAATACAGTTTTTTAATATGTGCTAAGGATGTATAATAAAAAAAATAATATTTTTTATTAAAAATTATACTATTTATGTTTTAATGTATTAAATTTTATGTTTTTTAATAAAAATTTACTATATACAGATTTATATTGTAAAATTTAGAATTATTTGCTTGTAATTTATGTTTAAGAAATCAAAATTCATCAAGACAATAAATTTAAGGTAATGTTTGATTTATGAAATTTTTTATTTTTTATTTTTAAATTTTCCAATTTTTTTATATGTGCTAAGGGTGTTTAATAAAAAAATATAAATAATATTTTTATTAAAATTGCACTATTTATTTTATTAATGTATTAAATTTTATGCTTTTAATAAAAATTTAATACATATGGATATATATATTGTAAAATTGTAAATTAATTTTTTGTAACTTATGTTTTAAGAAATCAAAATTCATAAAGACATAACAAAGTTATAAAATTAAGGTGATGTTTGGTTTGTGAATTTTTTTTATTTTAAAATTTTGTATCAAAAATCATAAATTATCAAAAACTTATTTTTATTATATTTTTCATACAATTATAAAAATATAAAAAAATTATAAATAAAAATAAAATATACAGATAATATTTACACAATTTTATAAATTTTAAAAAATATTTGATAATTTATTTACTTTTGGTAGGGTAAGGGTGACTAAGGACCGTGGGTGGCTTAGAACAATACTTGAAACCAATTGTAGAGTGATCAAAGAATGAGTTTCTAATAATATTATCATCATAAATATCTCCATGCTCAAGCTAGACATATTACGTCATCAAACTAATGAGATGTGCTGAGGGACGCTTTATGCAACATCTCGGTACCCACACCCCAAGCCACAACCCATCCAATACAAGAATGCATGGCATCCAGCAATGCATTTTATTATATCAACAAAGAGATTAAATATAAATCAATAATATTGTGAATTTTTACCTTTTTAAGAAAATTGGGGAATTTATTCGATGGTTTAAGAGAAATTGATATGAAACTAATAGAGGAATTTATTAGCTTGTGCAGTGTGTTCAATAAAAGTTTTTGAAGTTGCTTGTTTTAAACAGATTTATTAACCTGCCCCAACCAAAATGCCTTCCTTGAAGAAAGATTCATTACTCATTAATGTATACATGTACCATTCCAAAAATAACAAATTTGAGCAACATTTTCAGCAAAGAGGGTGGTGTATATATGTGGTGACAATTTACATTTTGGATCAAATATGAATACTATGATGATTAGTTGGTGAATTTAAACAAGTCAGCCTCTTTTTTATCCAAAATATTCCTCACAAGCAATAAATGTTTCATATTTTGAGCCACGGGACAAATATATTTGATTGCAAGCTTATTTCAGCTTTCTGAAAAGCAAACTGCTTTTGTCGAAGATAAAGTAAGGAAGTTACAATGGTGAAAGAGCACTATGCTATTGGTCCAAGGATGAAAAGTCCTTTCAAAAGCAGAGGCCTTAGCCATGCTTTATATTAGGAAAAAAAATTTGTGCCATTTCTCAAGTACATGCTATTTTCAAATTAAAATTGAAATTTGTTCTTAATAACACACTAATTTTTAATGTGGGAATTGTACAAATAAAATTTTAATTTTGATTAAAGAATAGTAAGGTTAATATTAAAGAATAACAAAAATAATCTGAAAGAAAAGCTTAATTAGCTTAGCTGGACTTATAAAAGTGAATAAATAAATAAATGACGTGTAAGTTTTAAGGATTTGAAAGCTTTTAACTTGGCCATGATGTGCAACTGCAGGCAGAGTTAGAGGCTAACTACTGATGACAAATCTCTGTTCTACAAAGTTATAAGATGAAGTGATTAAGTACTTATAATGTGGTTCATTTATGGTACCAAATGCGGGTCATAGCCCTTCATGGGCCTGGCATGGCATTTTGTAGGGAAGGAAAATAATTGAAAAGGGGTCACCATTGGCGGGTTTGTCAAGGAAACTCCACATTGTCTTGATGATCCTTTGGATTCGGATATATCCCTTTTTTGATTTGGCCATGTCTTATTGGCTCAAATTCGGTGTCTACATTGCAATAATTGATGGTGGCACACCTTCTTGCAACATTGTTCTTTCACTGTTATAGCCTTAGAGTCTCTCTTTTCCTCCCAAATTGCAGAAGATTTTTAGTTTGAGGCCTACTTCACAAGAACTTAGTCCTGCTGAAAAACTCTTGTGTAAGCCTAGTATGCTTGTAGCCTTGTACCAAGTCAATTAAGTATTAATAAACCATTAATTTTTATTGAATAAACATTACACTGACTAATGTATTATTGATGTGTTGATACTTATTTAGTACAAGAATCTCTTGTGTTATACACATCATTCTGGTCCTTGTGCCATGTAGTTTGTTTGGATTACAATTGGCATTTGAAGTGTTTTTTTTATTGCACTTTCTGTGGTACCCTTCATTGGTAAAGGAAAAAACTAATACATCAAAAACTAATAAATAAATAAAGCACTGATTTTAAAGCTTGAACCTATGACACATTCCTTATGGGGTTTAAACGAATATCGGTCAAAACATAAGCTAGGTGATGAAAGGAGTAGACAAGGTATCACTTTCTCCGAGCACGAGACCAAGTAGAGTCAAATTCCATATGATTCCACGTGCCTCTTGTTCTAATGTTCCACAATCATTCTGACTTGGCATTTACATCACCTATTGTTGTGCTCAATAACGCTTGTATTATAAGGTCCAAGAAAACATACTAAATTATTCGGTTTTGTTTCTGTCTTAAAATGATTCCTTTGTTCAAAGAAACGCTGCCTGCGTGCCTGGGATACCCACCAACCCCACTGTCACTCACTCACACACCATGCCATAATCACATCCTTTTTTCTTTTTTTTTCCTTGAGCTTGAGGCTTAACTTTTCTCTTTGGGTCTTATCCCACTTTTTGGACCCCAAAAGTCAATCTTTTTTATGGTTCTTTTCTTCCAAAGCATGCATATATAATATCCATTACAAGTAATTGGATCAACAGGGAAATGGGTCCCATTAAACAATTATCTAATTTACTCCAATTATTAAGGCAACACATAGTGTTTATTGTGTAGTGGGGAGAATTATATAGTCAATCACAATCAAGTGATATGATATCTACAGGCAGCTTAAGAAAAAGATGATACAAAAAATGAGTTGTTGGAATTGTACAGTGGCAGTTCCTTTTAGCTACATTTGTTATTGTATAGTTTTTCTGGCAACTTTTCTTTCTCTTTTTTATTTTCCTAATTATTAAATATAATCTCAAATTTCTTATGGCGTCCAGTTAGAACGGAGAACCGTGTTGTAGAGTTCATATTAAAAAGTCATAAAGATAGAAAACGAATGCGTCGGGTTGCTGAATTAGGCGGCTCATAAAGCGACAAGCATGTCTACATCGCTTTATCAAATAATTGCAATAACAAAATTCATTGTAATGTTACATAATCAAATCACAATTCTAGATCAAGGATTAATTTGTAAATGAATGAGTTCTGACTCCCCCATCAACGTTATCATAAACAACTCCATAACAAATTTGCCTTCGTAGGTGCGTCACGCATCGTGATTAATTTCACAGTGTAATTTAAATGAAATGTTCTTGTAATGTTAAAATTTATATCTATAAGTTTTCTGTGAATTGAAACATTATTTTAAAGTTGGTATTAAAAAGACCTTTAAGAATGTCAGTTGATTTGTTGTTCTTACTTCTTGTTAAACAAATTTGGAGTTATCTACTAACTATAATTCTTAAAATGATATTATCTTTTTACATAATTCTCTCCCCTTTTTAGAAAAAAGTTTAGATCTAAGAATGACTCGTCGTCATGTAAGATCAAGGAAGATCACTACATTAACTTCAACGAAAATTTATAATAACATTATATATCATCTATGGAGAAGTTGTCCCAAAATCAAATTAATCAACTCTCTGTTTTGTTAGAGTAAAAGGTTTACTAAAAAGTAAACTATCAATTCAGTTTTTAATATTTATTTATTTTATTGCATGAGTTTTTATAGTGTAAAAAAATAGCATGTCAATTTTCATTACTTATAAAAGTATTTTAATTAAGTTAGTCTTTGATAAAGAATCAATCTGATTGGAATTTTAAAAATATAAAAAATTTAATGTGATAATTTTTTATATAAATTACAGATTAATATACCATTTTTTTATTTCATCAAAACTCATATAACAAAACGTGTAAACTGTAAACGTTAACAAAGAAAATGAAAATTTATTTGATCACCAAGCGAACCAACCTCTCATCAGCTTGTACATAATTAGTTAATTTACTGAATGGCATTTTGTGTTTTCTATGTTAATTTTTTAATACTTTTTCAATTTATTCATATTTCCTTTGTCATGAAAAACTTATTCTGTATTTAAATTTTCAATAAAAAAAAAGCTATATAAAGAAGTAAAGAACTAATGAATTAAAAATAGGAGTAATAAATTAAAATTTTCAATTTTCTTACTTAAGAAGTCTGGTTGGACTGATGAGGTTTTAAATATAAAAAAGGAAAAGAAAATAAAACAAAAAATATTAAAATATTAAAATGCTATTAGTTGAATTAAGTAGAATGTATTACAAGTATTAATATGTTCGTAAAGCTAATATGATAACCGATCTATAAAAAATTCTAAACTGAATTATAACAGATGAATTAAAAATAAACTGTTAATGCTTTTATAATACATTAAAATTGTATTAAAACAATCCAATTCATCTATAACACATTTAATGAAAAAATATCCAACCTATTAATTAATCATTTTTTATCGATATCCAACATATTCATTTAAAGTTTATAATATTATATTTTTCAAATTCTATTATAAAATAAAATTTAATATTTATATGCTTTATTATACTCAAACACCGTATAAGCTAAGATCTATACTCAACCAATAAATTACTATTTGACCTGATAAATTATAAAAGTATGCTGAATGGTTGATTATCTATCTAATTAATTTTTATCAATGGATTTAATCAAACCGATTCTTTAATTCTTGTTTTTATAATTGAATTGAAACATAAATAAATTAATTTGATAAAAAAAATTATTTATAATTTAATTAAAATATGCTGATAATATAAAAATAGTTTACGGTATCATCTGATATAAATTGTTATTATTATAAACTATTAATTTTATAATTATGTTAAAAATTATATCTATTATATATATTATTATTATTAAAAATATAAAAATTTTACATTAACAATATTCTAAATTTAAATTTATTATATTAATATATTATTAAAATATGATATAATATAAAATATTTTTACACTTTATTTTAAATTAAAATATTGTTTCACAAATTATTAAAATTAGTTTAATAATAAAAATTTGAGAACTAAACCAATTTTACATGAATCAGCTATTTAAATTGTATAAAACCGTAGTTATTTATCACCAATTCACCATATAAATATTAGACAGTTGGAATCCAGTATATAACTTGACAAACAAAACATTCCTCCACCATTGAATTGGTAGATACCTTGTTATCTGTTTCCTCATTTCCTCTTCCTCATTTTTCTCCCCTTCCCACCTTTCCCTTATAAAATAAATTATAAATTTTAATATTTTAAAATTTTTAAAAATATATAATACTTAAATTATTTCTCCTTAAACTTTTACTTTAAAAATATTTTATTTAAAGAAAATCATTTTTCATTTAAACATAGGGTAACGTAATTATAAAACCCAGAACGTTCATAGCCAAATTTACGAAAAAACAAATTTAAATAAGAAAAAAAGAAGAAGAAATATATGTATATGAAAGATGTTAAATAATTGAAATTATTTAATATGATATTCCGCTTGCAAAACATGTGTTACTAGAGTGACTAAGAATGGTTTCGCCCAGTAAATAGAGCAAAGAGGTCTCTCTAGATTTCAACTCACAACAACATTCTTTTTAATTATTCACTTCACACACACACATACGAACACGCGCCTTCGCCCTGTTTGCTTCAATTTTTATTTTTTCTCTCTCCGTGGAAGCCGGTTTCTTGTCTCCTTCTCCAATTCTTCCCTTTCATCCTATAAACAATGTTCCATTCCCATTCCAATTTCTAAACCCACTCTTCGCCTCTTTCCAATTTACACCCTTCCCCCCTTTTCTTCCCATCCCAGTCAAAACGACCATGCCGTTTCCATGGAAGAAAAACAGGGTCACTCGAATATCCCAAATCGTTGCCGATCTCCAATCCCCCAAACGCGGTGGTTCTCTTGTCGTTGAGACCGGATTCCCCACCTCCCTCATCGACCTCTTTGTTAAGAACCGAAGCCGGTTTAAAAAACACCGCTCCAAAAAACCTGTTCAACCCGATATCTCTGATCCGCCACCTCCGCCGCCGTCTCCTGTCACGCCTCCCCCGACTATGACGGACCCTCAGGCTCTAACCGTTTCCCACTCGGAGGTTCTGATCCCGAGTTCGGAAATAGAAGGTAACGTAAACGAAGCCGCGGTTCCGGTTCGGGTTGGAGAATGCGGTTCCGGATCGGGTTTGAATATGGTTATTGCGAAGATTTTGATCGTGATGGTTTTGGTGGCGAGCGTTAAAAGGCTCACGGTCGGGATCACCGTGTCGGCGTTTGCGCTTTTGTTTCTCGAATACGCAGGGAATCGCGTCGTTTCATGTCCCAATGTAAAATTTCTGTCCCAAAGGGTATTCGCTTGTGTTTGGTTCCAGAGGTTTCTTCAACTGAAGGCGGAAACGGAGCCTGTTCAAGTTGGTGGAGTTGAATTGGGCTCGGAGGCTTTGTCAATTGATGAAATTGAAGTTGTGGAAGCAAGGAGCGAGGTGGGGATTTGTGGTGAATTGGATTGGGGTTGTGAAAAGTGGTCGGAGAATGGTTCTTCAAAGGGAAAGGTTTTGGAGCCATGTCCTTGTGAGGTTTCTGAATGCAAGATTAGAGGTAGCCGTAGTGGAAGGTTTAAGTCCAAGATGGTGAAGAAACTTGTGCCTAAGAAGTTTCGTAGTTCTTCTAAGAAGGAGAAAAAAGAGAAGGGTAGTAAGCATGATGAGGGTGAGTCAGGTAGTGAAATTTCAAGTGCTGTGGGAGAAGACAAGTTACCTATTTTAGAGATTGAGGAGGTTTTAGAAGATGATGGGAAAGAAGAGGATGAGAATGGGGATAAGACAATTAAAACTAAACTTGAGTGTGTAAGAGATGGTGTGGTTGATTCTGGAATCACTTGTTCCCGTGAATCATCACAATTGGCAAAGAATAAGAAGGGGAATTCAGGTTCCATTATTCTAGTTATAATTGCACTTGTTGGGCTTCTTGCAGGACGTTTCCAAGCACTGATACTTTCAATGACATGGTGTTGCATGCTAAAGCTAGTTAGAGGTCTATGGAGATCAAAGAATGTGCCACTGATCAAGTGTTCTGGTTCAAACTCTTGATGGGTGGGTCTTGGGTGAATCAATTTTTTGTTGCACGATTTTACTTTTCTTTCTTTCTTTCTTTTTTAATCTTTCTAGATGATACACAGCTGGTAATTGGTAAAGATTGGTGGTAGTCTAAAACACTGAAAGATCATTCCCGTGATAGGAACTCCAACCATTTGTTGGGAATCCAACTTGATGCGTTGTACTCCAAAATGTAAATTTATAGATACTAATGACAGTCTATACATTCATTCCTTGTTTGTTTCTCTTAGCTATTAGATTGTTCTTATGCAACTTACCAATCCTTGCTATCCGCCATCCGTCCTATATATTTGTTCGGATGTTTCCTTCTGACCCTTTGTTTGGATTGATTGGTAGTAAAACATCCAAAAGTTTTGAAAGAAATTATATGACAAGTAATATAATTTTTCAGATTGGATCTTGGGACCCTAAATCCCCTTCATAATCCGTTATGCACTTGTGCTTACTTTCCTTTCTCTCTCGGACGGGAGTTATGAGAGGAAAATGCTAGGAAATTATACCTCAACCAAATTTTCATATTTAATTTTAATATTAGTTTTTATTATTTTTTGTTTTATACGATTATTAGATTTTTATTTTTGTTATTAATTTTTTTAATATTTTTAATCTATAAAAATAGTAGTATGTATAATTAAATTTTTTAAGTTGGTATATTTGTTCATGTTTGAACTTTTTAGAAGATTATTTAATTTTTAGAAGTATCATTTTATATATTTTAATTTTTAAATAAACTAATTTTATTTATGTATTATTCATATTTATTGAAGAAAGGATACGGATATGTTTTGAAACTAAAAACATATAGGATATAATTTTAGGATTAAGTTGTATATTTGTTCAAACAATTTCACCATTTAACAATCAAAATTAATAATTTTTGTAAAATGAAAGATAAAATCATTAAAAAATATAGACATTAAAATTAAACATAAACATAAAATAAAAGATTAAAATTTTAATAGACCAATTATATTTTACGAGTGCTGTTAATTAACCATAAAATTAATTAAGTGGTTTGCACATGTATAAAGTCATTCCAAATACAAATGAGGAGCAGTAATTGCAATTTTTAACCTTATAAAGAAAGATAGAGAAAGATGAAGAAAGAATTTAGAAAAAAAAAAGGTTTTATGGTAAATAAGCATTGATTGAGATTAAAAATATGAACATCCTATTTCTTCTATATTCTAACTCGTTGTTCTTTATGTCCAAGAATCACTTTCTCGTTTTCCTTTAACATTGGGCACTCCCTCAAAGCTCGTTGTTTCGGCTTTATTACAAAATGAACGAGTGATGCGATGGGGCGTACACAAAAACCCTTCATTTCCCATTAATTGTAATGAGAAGAATATTCATAATTTATTCATGTCCTTTAAAGAAAATTGTTGCAATCTTTTTTATTTCAGATAAGGTCTAAAGTAATCCTTTACTTTGTGAACAAACTAGATTTAGAATAGAAATCTGTACCAAATAAAAAAAAAAGAAATAAAATGAAAATGGAACCTGAATCTTCCGAAAGGAAACTGTCACTGAACAGTTGGCATCCTCTAGGGTATATATGCTTTCCTATAATATTGTAATATACTTAAAGATAAACATGAGACAAGAACTGACCTATTCTAATGATAATTTCAGTGAATTGAAGTCTGGAACTTCCAACTTAGATAAATATGATAAATATTTATTTATTAGCATGCGTTACAATTTTTCCTGTTAATTTATATTTGTATTTAGGCTATTATATTAAAACCCAATTCCTGTGTCGAGTATCTTTTTATGATGAAAATTTATTTGAAAAAGAAATGCTATAATTAATGGAATTGGTAATCTCATATTAATTTACTAACTACTTCAAATAAAATATAAACAAATTTTAAGTAGAGAATAATTAAATAATAAATGTAGTTATGTAAATATTTGATTGATAATTATGTAAAAATGCATTTGTTGAACCACGTAACGTCTCCAATTTACTGGAATTCGCAAAGTTTCAAACAATGTATTAGAATAAAAAAGTGTTATTAAGAGTGCTTTTAGTGGCTTGGAATTATTTTAATTACTTTTCTTCCATCATCTTTGGGTGTATATCTTAAAAAATATGTCTTATATATTACTAAAAAATATATTTATCATTAAGCTTATTTTATCGGTATAACTTTTATTTACTAAAATTGACATATTTGTTTCGTATGACTTTGTCTTCAATTCTCTCCTCTGTAAGGACTATAAGCGTCTCTTTGACAAAAATTAAACTAGTAACTAGTTATACAATTAATATTGGTCAACATCAGAAGTATAGATTAATTTCGTTAATAGTATGACGTAATGAAGATATATTATATCCATTACTTATACTAATGAAATTTGCTATCAATATAATTTACATCATATTATTAGTTGTAGATGAATAATGTATATATAAATAATTAATTTTTAGGAGATGAAATTTAACTGTATTTACTAATAATTTATAATCATAACTATTCTGCCCATTCATCATTTTTTTCAACATTTTCTTTACATCTACAATTCTGTTCGAGATATTTGATTCTCAACCACTTTTAATCATTAATGTACCCAAACAATTTTGTAAAAACAGAGACGTTAAAAAAAATAAAGAAGAAAAAAATAAAAAGATAAAATGAATATATTATATAACCCCTGAAATCCTTATTTATTTACTTTTTTGGAACTTAAAAGCTTTGTTTATAATTATATAGAGTGAATTAAAAAGTTCAACTAAAAATTGATAAACTAGTGTCACTTTGAAGTTTTTTTTTTCTTTTTCTAAAAGAGAATACTTGTCTTGTAGAAGAGTGTAATCCATTAATTAATGATACTTAAAATATATAATGTCAACTACTAGTGGTCATGACTATTATGTTAATAAATTTATATTTAATACATTCTTAAAATATATTAAATTTTGTAGTATAGTTATTGAATATTGCTTCCACTTCTTTAAGGTTTCCTCCTATTGTCAAGAGTGATCTGGTAGCCTGAAAAAATATTTTAATCCTTAAATTAATGGAGGAGTTACTATCAGTCCTTATATTCATTTTAACTTTTTAATTAGTTTTAAATTAAGAATATTTTAAAAAAAACAAATATTAAATTAAGTAAAAGAAAATGAAAAGAGACAATGAAGAATATCAATAGACACTCCCTGTAGTTAAAGATAGAGTAAGTTGAGAGTGTTTTTTAGCAAAAAGGATCCAAACCTTGAAAGCATAATAGCTCTGGTTTATATGAAGGCATCCACTTTCTTTCCTATACAAGAATATGGTCAAGAAGCTCTAGGCACAAAAAAACTAATGTGGGAGGGAAGAGGGAGTGTGGGGACCAAGGCACAATTGCAAAATCCAGCATCAAGTGCTAAGAATGTCCTTATTCCAATTACCAATCAAGAAATCTTGATTTTGACACCTTCTCCTACTAATTCCCCTTGAATAGAATCCAACTTGGGAGTATTTGAAGGAATTTCTCATAAACAAGTCATTTCTACTTCCCCTAAATTGACAAGAGATTTTAAAGGGGGAAAAAGCAAGTCAGCAAAAAATACTATATATTGAGATCAGGGCATGCCAGGACAATGCTTCATCAACAAGTTTTGATGCAAATGACCAAGCTCCTTTTTCTTTGTCCTTGAAGGCAAGTTCTCGTATTAAAATTTATGGTAATGTTTAAAGCAACAATTTGAGGATATATTGATTTTGATTTATTTTTTTATTTTTTTTTAGCTAAGGGCATTAATTTCACAACTTTGGAACACCCTTATTCATACCCATTAATGGAAAATGGAGATGTACTCTCCATTATGGTGGAGATGGGTAGTCCTATAGTATAGACTGTACAGTTATCAGTGTTCATACAATTATTTGTGATTGGGAGAATATGTGTGCTTTGCACAGACACATTCTTAATTGTAGGATTTTTATTTTTTTTTTGGTCAAGTTAATCGTGGGAATTTGAATATATAGATTGGTTGAATTTGGGTCTAGAAGGGCATGCAAGCCCATTAGACCAAAAATATCTTGTAGAACAATTATTCTGTTATTTTATAAAAATATCAATAATTGACAGGTGTGCTATATATATATATATAATATAGCAACTAAAAATAAAACATTATTATACACTATTATATTTTATATCTTACTATGTTTAAGTGCTTAAATCATAAAGAATGATGTTAATAAACCTAATATTAAGAAGGGAAAAGTTTTTATACAAGTATAATTTTAATATAAATGTTTTTATACTATCAAATCAATCAGAGACTATTTTAAATATAATTTTTAAATTATTTATTAAATTTTTTTAATAATATAACAATTTATAATTGATTAATAGAGTAACAAAAATTACAAATTAATATATATCAATTAAATTCATAAGTAAAAAAGAAGATTAGAATGAAGATAAAATACGCCTAAATTAATCTTTATGCATTCTTATTAAGTAATGAAACCAAAATTAAAAAAAAAACTTTATATATCAATATATATGAATTAAATTTATTAGTAGAAAAGAAGATTAGAATAAAGATGAAAGTGCATCTAAATCAATTTTTATGTTTCTTATTAAGTAATGAAACCAAAATACAAAGAACAACAAGTATATGCATGACATTTTCTATTATGTATGACATTTTCTATTATGTAGATTAATTTATTAATGTGTTTGGTATACAATAGAAGATGACATATAATGGTTAGAATTTTTGGATAAATGATAAATTTACTACATTAATTCTTTTTTGTTTTCATGATCCTACAATAATATTATTATCCATAAAGGATATAAATATAAAATTATAAATTTAAATGGTAATAGAAGATGATAAACCTATTATAATAATTGTTTTTGGTTGTTAAGGTCAAGCAATAATGTTTCTTTCCAAAAAAAATATAAATATCATGGAATTTTAAAGTTATGGATTTGAATGATAATAGAAAATTTCTAAAAAATATTATTTTTGTTTGAAGTCTTTAAAATGATTTTAGTTATAAAAATTTAAAAGTTTAATATAATAAAACCACGTTGACTTTAACTTTTTAGCATTATTTTGAGGAAATCATCAGCTTTAACATACTTAAAAAAAATTAAAATAATGATCATATTAAAATATCATTTTGTCTTAAAGTTCACTACTACCTTAACTTCAAGTAAAAAAATATTTAAATCATATGGATCTCAAAGGATTTGCATAACAGAATGACCTTACTTAGGTTCAATTGTCATGAGCCAAGGAGCCTATGCAATATCCTTAGTTTCTTTTCTTCTGCTCTCTTTCTTTTCTAATTCCATAAATTATTCTTTTTCCAACTTTTTCTTTATTGCAATAACATTGCCAATGCCAATTTTACTGTCTAGATTCCTAAGTCATTGAAAATTTTAAAAAATAAATGACAAATTATTAATCCAAATTACCTCTATTCCTAGCAAATATGTTTTTTGTCAGTGAATTCTACATGTTATATTATTTCTTCTTTCATTTCTTTTCTCCAATTATCACTCACAAATAATTTTAGACTTTGAAACTCGTAGAACAAAATTCAAAATCTTATTAGTGAATCGTTAATCGCCACTTTAATTTTAACTAAAATTATCAAGTCATAATCATAGCAGGCACCTTCACCTTCAACTAACCAAAATGGTTAATTTTTTTTTCTTCAGCACATTACTTATACAAAGAATGCTGTTTTGCTTCGGTTTACCCAAAGCCTTTCTATCAACATTGGTTATACCAATACGTTTTTCAGATTTTTTCTCTACGCCTAATACTCAAGTATCAGATTTTTCCTCTGCTCCTAGTACTCAAGTATCGTCTTGAAACAATTAATATCATCACCATTTTGGTATCATCCAAGAATATAATGCTTTTGAATAAATACATTCATAGTCCATACAAAATTCTTCCGTTCATTTATTCATCAACAAATAATATTCTATTTTTATGATATAGAATTTTCTTGCACCTAAGAAGATAATGAAAACCCCGCATTATCATGATCTACTATGTTTCAAAGTGATGTGTATCTTCTCCTCTAACTTTTGTTTTAGAGGATTTTTTATTATATCATTTCATTACAAATGGTGTATAAAATTATAATAAATACGATGAAAGATTTATTATTTATACAATAAATTTATATTGCAATTTATATAACATAATTTTTATTTTTTTATTATACTATTTATCATATTTCAAAAAAAATCTTTTTAATTAATAAATTAATTGTAATACAAATATGATTTTTCAATATCAAACAGTTGCATTCATTATAAATTATATTGAGATAAACATGATCTTTGAAACTGTCACTTAATGCATGTGCTGCTACTTCAGAGTAAAGGATGCATGGAAAACCAAATATTTACCATTGATGAGCTACAAACCATGTTTATGGGGAAAATCTAAGATTTGAATAGATAAAGAAAAGTGGGTACTTTAAGAACGAGAAGCATTCATGGTCATTTAATGGTGAAAGACGTATAGAAACCAAATAAAAGGGGCATGGACTTTTATGTGAGAAGAACTAATAAAAAGATGACAACCACACACATCATGCTCAATTGGTCATACTTGTGATAAAGAAGTGGGTGATCATTCCCGTGAAGAGTAAGTTGCCTCTTGAATTGGGTATATTTATTGATATTGGGGATTCAATAAGTGAAGTGGGTTGTTTAGGAGACAGAATTTGTGGTGCTTGTGTGACTCTCTCAAACTACCCTTTTTCACTCTTAACAGGGAAGACAGTGATATGTACCAAATCAGAAGAGCATTGCTAGTTCAGAGCAGCGATTATTCTGGCATTTTAATTTGTTTAATATCCAAACCGTAGCTTCTTAATTATGTTTGGATGCAATACTTATAATAATGAATTCAAAATTGTAAGACATGGGATAACTTATTGTTAAGTTTTCTTAAATCTATATTAATCAACATTTTTACAAGGGTGGTTCCAGGAGTGAGTTAGATTGATTTCATCTGTTGCTTAGTCTGTATATGCCAAAAATTAAAGTCACCTTTAATTTATGAAACTATTTTTTGTTTTTATTTTTATTTATAAAAATATTTTTTTATTTTTTATCTTTAAAATTTTGTATGAAAACAATAAAAATTTTAATTTTAATTTTTACTATTTTATATACAAAATATTAAAAATAAAAAATAATAATATTTTTACAAAACAAACACAAGTTAAGAAAACAATCAACATGTATATATTCGGCTATATATAGAGACACACACTTGAACTGAATTGGATGGGCTGTATTTTGATGGTTACAAAATTGTCAATTTATAACGTCTATTGTTACTTGTGGGCTTAATAGCCAGCCTGTATATATTTAGCCCATTTAGCTTGAACAAAATCCAATAATGAAAAATATTAGTAATGTATTTTAAAAAAGGTATTAGCATGTCAAGGCTCATACAAACCCTGTTAATTAAAAATGATTTAAATTATGTACTATAACTAGTACAGATTTTTACTAAATAATGATAAGTGTTTAAAAACTATGTAAAAAATATATAAACTATCATTTTTCATACAAATATTAGTATTATTAAAATCTTCAAAAATAATCAACACCTATTAAGTTCTCATAAATAACATTTTGATTTTGAGTCTTATATATTAAAAAAAAAAATAGATGTTGAAAAGTTTTACCTCCTTAAATGTATAATCTTCCCAATTCTACCAGTGTTAGAAGAATTTCAAAATATAACTTTACTTACCAAGGATATAATAAAGATAAAAGGGGAAATTAAAAAGAATATCTTCAGAATTCTAAAACACAAGATTGGAGCACCTACCTGGGTTTCTTAATCTCGAAGGGAATATAGAGCGAGGAACCATACAGTGGGAGCTTTGAAATTAAGAAGAATAGATGCGTGTTTGGTTCAGTTTCATGACTAAAAGGTATAGGGTAAAAACAAGTCTCCATCGTTAGAAGAATCTTTTATGATTGTTAGTTTCTAAAAGTATGGGTGTACCACAAATAGAGAAAACGATGTGCATGAAGAACATGCCCTCTAAATTTCTGCAAGTTCCTTAATCCGTATGTTCTGTATTGAGATATTTCTTTACTTGTTTTTTGTGTGGAAGGAGTTTAAACGAAGATCATGTGCCCCCTCCATAGTTTTAAAATGATGTTAATTCTTTCTAAATAAATCTTTCATAAAAAAAAAAATTATTGTTTAAAAATCTGGTATAAAAGGACAAAATAAATATTTAAAATATTTAAAAAGATCACATGTAAAACTTATAATATTTAAAAAATTTTAAAAAATTATGATATTTTTAAAAATTGTAGGAAAAATGAAAAGTATAGAGAGATTATTTGGTAAAGACAAATATTTTATAAAAAAAATTGAAAAATATATGACCAATGAGGAAATTACAAATTTTCAAAGATAAAATTAATTTAGCCAATAAAGTATTAATATTTGTTTGAGTGAAATACCAATACAAAGGTCAATATTGTATTTTAGAAAAAGTTTCCCTTCCTAATATCCTTTTTCACTAGATGCTTTCTGATAAATAAAAAAAACAATAACATAAATAGTTCCTTTAAAAGTTATGTGCCATTGTGTTATTTTTAAATTTTTTTTCATTAATTTAAATTATCAACAGATGAAAATAACATAAAAAATATAAAATATTTGTTTTTATCTTTTATGAATTATTGAATAATTTTACGTAAAAAAAATTAATATAAATAATAAACTAACTTATAAAAAAGCCATTAGAATTGATGTACTGAAAATTTAAAAATTAAAATAATTTTATATAAAAGTCTGAGTTCTATTTTAATCACATTTCGTGTTATAAAAAAAGTTAACTTTTAAGAAATTAATTTAAAAGTTTATTATAAAAAATGGAAAATTATTATTTTTATATTTTAAAGTTTTTAAGATTTCAATTTAAAATCTAAATTTAATTTAGTCTTTCCATTTCAATTTTGTTGTTGATGCATTTGTTTATAATAATATTAGCAAGAGTATCACAAGCAGGAAGGTGCAAAACTCTGTATTGTTAAGTACATATTGTACGCCGTTATCTATATCTATATATATATATATATATTCTTTGGATTTTATCATTGTCTTGTGCCTGAACGCCAGTGACCTTTTTTCTTTTTCCATCGTATCGTAATTCCAAAATTCTATTTGAAAGGGTAATTTTTTGTATGCCTAGTCCTGTTGATGTAGGTGCCTTTCAATTTGTTATCTTTTGGGGGTTCTATTAAAATAAGCCGTTTCAAACTTTCAATTACACCTGTAGCAACGACAATAATTCTGCATTGACCAAAAAGATTAGGTGGGTTTTATTGAAATATTATTAAGCAAAAATTAGTTGGGCTTATTCAAATTGGTTTTAGAAAAGAAATATTTTATTCAACCACGGTACTATATTTGGAGATTGGTATGTTTCATTGTCAACCTATGGTTAATTGCCAACAGATGTACTCTACTGAATTTGATTTTGTAACATGAGTGAAGGAAGATCAACATAAAAAATTTTAAAAGCTAGGCCTTTAGATCAAGATAAAATAAAGGGATAGGATTTGGTGAAAATTGACATATGTTATCGGGAATTATGCTATATATATAAATGATGAATGTAGTAAAAATATAATTTTTTATATATGAGAATGAAAATAATAACTTTAAACTGAATAATATATATATATATATAGTTAAAATTGAATTTTTTGAAGCATATAATCATTTTTAAAAGCTATATGACTTTTATAAAATTTATATAACTTTTATGTTATTGTATTGATTATTTATAATAATACCTAAGATATATCAATTGAGAATTTTTTTCTAATAGAAATAAATTAAATCATAACTATTAATTCTTACTTCAAATGTGTATGGTTAAAATATAAAACTGAGCTGAGATTTTAAAAAATCATAAATTTTAAGTAATTATATCACTTAATTTTAAAAAAATTACTTTGATCCTTTATATATAATTAAACGATTCAAATTTTCTATTTTTATTTTTTATATTTATTAGTATCATTATATTATATTATATATATATATGAAAAATAAAATTATTTTAAAAAAATTATGTTGAAGTTATTTTTTATGAAATGTAAATTTAACAAATTTAACAATTAAATAATATAATATTAACATGATATCATACACACCAATTTTTTTAAAAAATTTAAAATTTACTGATATATAATTATATACCCAGTACTTATTTATATTTTAAAAATATATTATATTTTAAATTAATATTACTTGATAAAAAATTAAATAACTTCTAAATTTTGTATAATTTTAATTTATAAACTTTATTTATATAATAAAAATTTTAATTTGATGAGTAAATTTTTAAAATTTACATCCAATAAAGAATTAGTGAGTATTGGTGATTAAAAAAAATACTAATCATGTAAATTTTTTAACATGAAAGACAATTTTTTATGTTAGAAGTCCAAATTTAAAGGTTTGTAAAAAAAATAAAAATAAAAATACTTTCATGTGTTAAGAGAATAAGTATGGAAAGAGTTTAGGTTGGTGATGGGATCTAAGAAATTAGTAAAGAGATAAGAAAGAATTTTAAGAAACAAGTCAAGTCACAAGATAGATAAGATCATTATTGGATGGACTGCAATTTAAATAGATTTGAGAAGAAGATTAATAATTAGTGACACTGTTTATAGATGTAGAAATAAAAGCATATATTTAAAATTATATTGAAAATATGATCTACATGGGCTAAACTTTAAGTTTATTAAGGACTTATCAGAATATGAGACATAACTTTGTAATATACTTAATAAAATTTCATGGAAATAGGATGTTAATTAGAAGTTCAAATATTGATTTGATTTAAAAAAGGAGTGACTACAAAAAATTAATGATTATAAACTAATATTTTTTATTGGTTGAATGTATAATGTTCTTACTAAGATGTTGACACATAAACTTCAAAAAATATGTGCAAACTGAGTTATAAAATACATTCAAGTTTTTTAAAGAAGAAAATAATTATAGATGCTCTTGATAGCAAATGAAGTAGAAAAAAAAAATACTTGTTGTTCAAAATAAATTTTAAAAAAACTTATAACTCAATAAGTTGGGAGCATTTAAAATACATGCTAAAAAGGATGAACCTCTTTCATAAATGGAAAAATTAGATATTGAAGTGTTTAAAAATGACTAAAATAAATTTGTACCAGTTAATAGTAATCTCACATATAAGTTTGGTCTTATTAAGAGATGATTATAGCAAGGGATTTACTGTCTTCTTTTTTCTTTCCTATGACTTATGCCTTATGACCGCATAAAGAATGAGTGAACCAGTGAAAAAATCAAAGAAAATTAATATTTCAAGGATAATATATTGAAACAAATATTGTTAACATTATTTATGTGCAATATGCAAATATACCTTATTGTGTGGTAAATCGAAAAATTTAAATATAAAAGTGTTGAAAGTTTTTTTTTTAGATTAAAGATACTTTTATAAAATTAAATAATAAAATTAAATATTCAAAATCAGTAGATATAATTGGATGATGATGTTCCTAATTTGATAAATGGAATACTTTTTTGTGTGTCTTATATATAGAGAGAAAAAGAGAAGGTATTAAATTATTTTAGAAATAATTTTAGTTAAAATTACTCCGTCTAATAACTATTATAAATAATTAAATTTAATCAATTCAACCATTAAATTAATAAATTATATTATATAAATTATTTTTATAAAATTTTTAAAAAATTAATATTTTATTAAATAAATTCAAATTAACGGATATTATAAAAGATGTATTATACGTTAATTTAAATTTATTTTTTAAATTATCAAACCTTTTATAAATTTTATAAGAATGATTTATATCATATAATTTAATAATATATCAGTTTAATTGATAAAATTTAATTGTTTATAAAAATTATTAAATAAAATAGTTTTACTTAAATTTATTTTTAAAATAATTTGATTTCTTCTCATATATATATATCTATTGTTGAAATAAATAAAAAATGTTTATTTGCATAAATAAAAATTTAAATAAAAATTAAGATTTAAATATATTATTTTTAAAATAAAAATATTTATTATATCATTATAATAAATATAATTTTTATTATCATCCATTTTAAAAATATTTTTATCATATTATATTTTATTTTTATTTTTTTAATATATTTTATTTAAAATATATACTTATACATGCATGTGTAATGTGTTGATATATTAAAGTAGTGGATCGTTGAGGTGCTTAATTAGTTGGCATGGCCCACTTATTCCCGTACTAATATTATGAGCTCCATGTACTTATGTATTACTCAAAATGTACCTAAGATGGTGAGCAAAAAAGGTTCATAAGGCTACCTAGCTATCTTCAATATAAATATCCTTAGAACATCATCAACCATAGAAAGCAAACATATGATTGAGAACATAGCTATCTCATAGTACACCATATTTAGTAGATAGCAGAAGACATGTACACATGCAATCAAATTATCCACTTTATATGCATTTAGTTCAATTTATTTTAAAAAGGATTTTTTTAAAATTTTGAGATATTTTTAAAAATGATTATTTATCTGAAAAAAAATTCCAAACTTATAATTAGTGGTGTGAGTTAAATAGACTATGAACTAGAAAGGATGCAACATTAACTTAATTAAGAAATTCATATATGACGATTTTATGCTTGCATGTGTACGTGCGCCAACCTTTGTGTATTTACATGGAAGTTAGCAAGTTTTCTGTTTAAAAAATAATTTAAAATAAATATTTAGTATTATTTTAATCATTTGCATTTCTTTATTCAATAAAACAGAAAGTTCTTATACATTATTACTTTAGAATTTTTTAATTAATTGTAAATTTAAAAATTAAAATTGTATTATATTTTTTAAACTTATTTTTTGTTTTGGTATTTTTATTTTGAATGAAAGAATATTGATGATGCGGAATTTTGGAATTGACAAGTTTAGAATTAAGTTTGAAGGATAAAAGGGGATTCTAGAATGGATATGGCCTACCCGACTTATAATGGTCATAAGTTATGGTTAGGGGTCAGCAAGAGAAAATATTCATTCCATTAAAGTTATGGTTTTGTTGTAATAGCTATTACGGTCGTAATTCGTGCATCAAAGCTTTGAAAATATTTGTAACACGTTGCATAGCTCGGTGACATAGTTAATGTGACATTTGATTTGTTATATGCATCACTTAACTAGATGAAATTGATTGCAGAAAGCCAGAAACTAAGTATTTTAAAAATAAACAGAAGATTAAAGTTGTACATTTTTAAAAATAAATAATTAAAGTTAAAATTTTAAATTTTAAAATTTAAAAAATTTAAAATATATTTCATCCTATATTTTTATAATACTTCGCTAAAGAGCTATTAATAATTCTTAATTAAAGTTTTTATTGTTAAATATTTTAAATAATGAGGACAAAAAAATTATAAGCACAATATTCATGTCTGTAAATTTGTGCAAGAAATATAAATTATACATATATGTACGTAATATACATAAAGCAAAACATAAAATTTTTGTAAGGGTAAGTGTAGGTCCACGTCCTTGATTCCAAGCTTCCACCATTTCCTCTAATCTTCCATCTTCACGTTTTAAACTTTAAGCTTCAAGCTTCAAGTTTCAAATTTTGCTTTAAGTTTTTATATTTTTTCATGAGATGATACACAAATATATAAATAATGTATTCACCTTTTTATATTTTCACCATTAACAGTTAGAGATTATTTTTTTAAAAAAAAAATATCGCACAATTCATATTCAAATTATCTAAATATAAATACGGTGCATGTGTATGTGAGTAGTTTTACTGTACTGTCTTACCATTGCCCATTTTCATGCTTCGACGCTGCCCACCTTCATCTGTTTATCATTGTCAATCCTCAAGCTTTAATTTATTCTTTATTATAAAATTAATTAAAAAAATTAATCTCATATTTTCTGAATTTGAAGCTCTTCAAAGTCTTTATATTAGAGTTCTCAATTGATTGCTGAATTTAAATGTGGTATTATTTATTAATTTCATATTTTATTATTAATATTAATGATTTTAATTATTAGTAATTATTATTTAAATTTTAAATTTAATTTTTAAATTAATCATTATTAAATTAATTTAAGCGTATATTAATGTCAAATTTTAAATAGTCAATTAATTTTGTTCGGTTTAAACAAGTAATAAAAAATAACTATTTCTTCGGTCAGATTTTATTATTTTTGTCCAGGTTCAAAAATTTAAATAAACAAAATGCTAAAATATTAGTTCGACACATTCGAAAATTAAATCCTATTTATGCTCAATTACTTTTCTGCTCTTTTCTTACTGATTTTACTCTTTTATGCAACTTGCTAGTTCTATTCATTAATTTTTTATAAAAGATTGTTATATTTTGGAGGATTTTTTTTATCTTCAAATTTTAAACTTTTACTCTCTCCTTCAAACTTTCACCTTTAAACATCTATTACATCTTTTTCAAGTGTCAAACTTGCAACTTCTCTTTTAAGATTCAAACTTTCACGTTTAAATATTACATCTAATCTCACATCTTTAATCTTTCATGTCCAAACTTCATGGTCGTAAAATGTGAATGTCGTTATATGATCCATTAAGGGATCATAATCCTCTAAGAGAGCATAAGGTGAAAGATGGTTGATTCACATTTAACAACTAAGATAAAACAGCTGTGTAATCAAATTCACACACAATGTTTCTACGTCCTGCAATTCAAGCTAAGTTCAAACCATGAGTAATAATTAAAAATTCAGCATTTATATTTATTGTTATACCACAAAATTCATAAAAGTCAATGACCCTTGTTTCCATATTGATTTCGAATGATACCACCAAAGTTGATTCCAAAAGAGCATGAATTTGGTTAATAACATGTCATTCATTCCATCTATTGTTGTCAAAAACTTTCACATTCCTTCATTTCCAAATGATCCAACATGTTTTAGCAAAAAGAAAACCATCATCGTCATTAGCGTTGTTATAAACCCAAGCATAATTCTAAATAATATAATCTTATTTTTGTGTGAACTGCAAGTCTCAACAATTCTCAAATTTTATTTGATTGACAAAAATCATCAAATATATGAAGATGAAATTCTTGATCTACATTACATTTTTAAAAAGAAAATTACAAAAAAATATGACAAGTAAAAGAATATATATATATATATATATATATGGATAATCCTGTATATTAAAATAACAAACTAGATTGAGAAATGTAATTTTTTTAGCTACTAATTACATCAAAAATATTTCCCCCCTATATTTAACTAATAAAATATTTTAAAATAATTTAAAATTTTATAAAAATACCTATAAAAAGTTAATATAATATATATATAAAAATAATTATTTTTTAGTAAATAAGTGATCTACTAGTTGACCTATTTACCGTTGATCCAATCTATTTAACTTACAAGTTGAGTAATGATACTCTTATATATCAACACTTGATGTGAATTAAGTAAATATTTCTTTGAGTTGGTTCACTTAAATTAAAAAATTAAGATTATGATAGAAAAAAAATTACAAGTAAGATTTTGGTAATTGTAAAAATAAAAGATAAAAAAAAAATTAGAAAAAACGTTACATCTTCAATTCTAATCAAAATGATAAGATTGATGAAATAACCACAAAAGTGTAAGAAATCTTTAATAATTCAAGTAACGGTTCTTTTTAAGAATTATAAGAGACACAAGCTCTTCTAAGAAAGAAAAACCAATTTTTATTATCATCAAAATTACTTTCTCCTTAAGGACATGAGTATTTATTACAAAACTAAAACTCTAAAAATTTAGTAGCCACTAGGATCCGATCTACTAACATAATAAAATAAAAGTAAAAAAATCCTAAAAACATTTAATAATCATTACATCCAAACCCATTAGTATAATAAACTAAACTTACGTTATTAATTATTAGAGTAAGCATAAAGTTGTAACTCAAAATACAAATTAAACAAAAATTCAGCTAAAATAAGTTAAATTTGTTTTTCCATTTCTAAATATTCATTTTGAACACAATGGACTAATCTCGTGTTCTCTTTTTCCAAATCTCAAGTTATCTTAAACATAATTATGATTGTAATTTTAGAATTTTTTAATTTTTTTTACTTTTAACCTCGTCATAAGATCTTCGAATCCTTATATGTGATCCTACTCTTTATCTTGTGTCTCGTACCCTTGATCAGATGTAAACTACTTTTGATATGTAGGAAAAACTCTTTCCATTACAAGTTAAATATATATGAAAACAAATATCTATATTTAAATGGATCTATATTCTTATATAGATTTTAAATCTAATCCACCTAACCTTTAAATTGTGCAAGTTGGTCCATTGACCTAAATTCGTATATCCAACTCTACTACTAACTATATATTTATCATTACTAAAAAAAATTATATTTATTATTATAAAATTAACTTATATTCAAAGAATTGTATAATAATTAAACATAGAAAATATTATCAATATATAATAAAGGTGACTAACCAAATTTACATATTAATGATAGATCATACTAATTATCTCTAAAGATAACTTTTCGATTAAAGGTTTAGTAACATAAATTTTTTTCTTATTACATAATATAAGAAATCATCATCAAACTATCATTTATGATATGTATATATATTTGGTTAAAAATATTGTGCAATAGATTTAATTATATTTTTAAGTAGCTATATATATATTTTTGGATTTTTTAGTTAATTCTAGAAGTTTCATATATTTTTTTAAATATCTAAATGTGATGTGTCAAAATTTTTAATTGGATGAGTAAGTAAAAGATGTTGCTTATTAGATTTATTTTCTTAAAAATTTAAGATAATTTTAAACATAACTACTTAAAAATAATTTATTTTTTAAATATTTTTTAAGAATTTATTAATATTTTTTAGTTTTTAAGCCAAATGACATATTGTAATGTTTTATTTTAAGAATATAAACCTTTTGGTGAAAATTAAACATTATAATATATTATAATTTTTGTAATATTTTAAAAAATATTATAAAATTATTAAAATAATATTATCTATTAATTTTAGAAATATTTTAAGAAGTGTTACATTTGATCTATATTATAAAATATTATTAATAATATTTAAAAAATATTACAAAATATAAAAAATATTAACTATTAATTTTAATAATATTTTTAAAAGTATTATATCTTATCTATATTAAAAAAGTGTGATATGTAATAGTGAAATATTATAAAATTGATTAATAATAATATATAAAATAAATAATTTTAATATTGAATATTTAAAAGGTTACTAAATTTACATATTTTTAGGAGTTACTATTTATTTCGTAATACATAGGTAAAATATTGAACTAAGTGAAGAATGAAAATGTATTCTTTTTAATATGTTTATGAAAATTTATATGTAATTTATTGGAATTAGATTTTTTAATTATATATATGAATATTTTTATAAAATAATTGAATTAAATTTAAATATATTGATAATATAATTTTTTTACATTATTATTAAATCATTGATTGATATGTAATTAAAAATTATCAATTTTTGTAATAATCATTTTAAAAATTATATATCTAATGATTTTTAATTGATATTAATCACATAAATTACAAGATATTTTTTACTTTTCTTTATTTTTATATAATTTTTTTTATTTTTACAACGACAATTTTTTTAAAATTATGATTATATTTTCCATGTAATTTATATATTTAATTTTATAAAAGTATACCTTTTATTTGTAATCTATTTTAAAATCTTATTTTAATCAACGATTTTTTAAATCTTAAAATATTATTTTAATTTTTCTGCATATAATAAAAATATCTCCATCGTAACTTTTTGACATAAAAATGCAAGTCAATGTGATGTGTATTTTATATTAATTTTTTTTTTGTTTTTTCTATAATTAAGAATATATATACCTGATTTTATTTATAAACAATTTTGAATATACTAATATTTAAATTTTTCTGCCAAAACTTTAATAATAAAATTTTCACACATTTTATTAATAAATAAAAATTAAAAATATCTCGTATGACACATAGGTCACATACTATTTTTGAAAACATATTATCCTACGTGAAAATATATCATCTGATGATAATTATTTTATAAATTAATATGTTACGGAAATTTATTAATATTTATATTTAAATTATAAAAACTAAACAGATTAGACAAAGATAACAATTTTAATAGAAAGCTGTTAATATCTAAATTTTTGTGTAAAACTTACAATTTAATTATTTTTATATAAATTTATATTTTAAAAAAGGATATTAATTAATAAAAAATAGCTTCTTTAAAATAAATTATTATTTTATTGATATATTTTTTTCTGAATATAAAATTATTTTATACATCTTCATATAAAAGTATATTAATTTATTTACTAGAATTTCAAACATATTTTATGTTGAATCAGGATAGAAGTGAATAATGCGTTTCATAGATATTTTGTTTAAAACTTTGTCTATTAAATAGACAAACTCACTTGTTAAAAAAATATTTTTAAATAAATAAATCAAACTTAACTTATAAATAAATTTATTTAATATATTTAGAGATTTATTTATTTTTATGTATTATATATTTATATTTATTATAATGTATTATATTTTTATAATATTTATTTTAATATATTTTATTCACATAATATTAATATATATATATATATTTGTTTTTTAATTTTAAATTTGTAATTCTTTTTAATCGATCGTTTGTATAAATTATTTATTGATCTCATGTGAAATGTAGACTTTTAGACAAAAAAACAATCTTTCACAAATAACAGACTTAAAATTTTTAAAAAAAATCATACTTAAACACTAAAAACTTAATTCAATTTGATTTATTTCCAGACCTAATACTGATAAATTTATTTATATTTAACCTTTATATTTATTAATTATACATTAATAATATATTATTTAAATATTATAAAAAATACACTAAAAAATATATTTTTAGTAATTATAAATTACATATAAAATTTCTAATCTTAAATTAAAATTTAAATAAAATATCCTAATTATGTTATTTAACACTATAAATCAACTGTAATCGAATCAATATGAAATAATAAATTTAGAATGCTAATGATGTAATCATTAAAAAAATAATTTTTTTTACAAATATTTTATCACAGTTATTTAAAATTATATAAAATATTAAATTAAAATTTTCAATAAAAGTTAAAACTGTTAAACTATTACTAAAAGATATTTTTTAGTAAATAATTATTATAAAAATAAATATTAAAAATAAATTTTATATTTTGAAAATAAATATAGCTTTAAATACCAATGATCATTTAAATCTTAAAAGAGACAACTTCTTACATTTTTATATTTTACCAAAGCGTTAAGGACAATCTTTATTTTAATTAATCTTTTTCTTTCGAAATCAGTTTTCGTATATAAATAGTTTATGTTACTTTTATCTAGATAAAATTAATAAAATATTTATAAATATTAATTTTTGATTATAAAAAAAACTTATTCTTCTTTAAAAAAATTATAAATTATTTTTATCCAATATTGATCTATTCTATAATTTAATTTAACTTAGAAAAATCTGTTGCTATGAACTATATTTATTATTCTCTTACAACGTCTTATACTATAATATATATTTATTTACTTTTTATACAATTAAAAATACGTTAAATGTGACTTTTAAAATAATTAATGCAAAATTCAAAATCTTTTAATAATTTAACAATCCACAATTGGAAAAGAATATTAAAAATATGTACAAATTTTCCAATTAATTTCTACAATCTATTTCATTTTTATTGTTATAACAGAAAAAATATTGTTATCATTACGTTTATTATTCTTTTTCATAATATTATTACATGCTATTCTTTATATTAACTTTTTTTAATGTTAAAATTATCTAGATTAACATTATTATATTAAATTTATATTTAAATTAAAATTGTGGTTAAATAAGATATAATATTTCATTTTCATGATTTATTTTATTTTAAGTATTAAAAATACAACCCATAATACAATCTATATATATATATATATATTTATAAATTGTTCTTTCTTTTATTATATGAATTCTTCACATAATAAAAATTAATTTTTTACTTCAAGACTTTAACAATAAATTGTATCTATAATTTTTTAATAAATAAAAATTATAAAAAACTCTGAGAAAACATGATTCATGAAACTAGTTTTAAATAGTCATATTATCCATTTTAAAAACTTCAACTAACACTTCAGTTTTTTAATAAAATTTTAAAGTAGATGATATGATTTAAAATTAATCATTAAATAAAAATGATATTAGAAAAAATATCATAGTAGGCTTGTCCATGATTTTTATTGAAATAATTAAAATATAAAATATATAATTTTTGTAAAATATTAAAATAAAAATAAAAATAATATAACTGAAGTACTCTTCGAAATAAAAAAGAAAGAGTATATTTATTCAAGAAATAAATAGATAAATTAGTTCCTAACTTATTTATGATTTTGTAAATTGATCTTTCACTTGAAAAATTTATTCCATAACCCCTTATTCAAGGTTCC
Organism: Canavalia gladiata; assembly: GCA_037954105.1. Lineage (NCBI taxonomy): Eukaryota > Viridiplantae > Streptophyta > Magnoliopsida > Fabales > Fabaceae > Canavalia > Canavalia gladiata. The sequence continues at coordinate 53,466,533 of CM075662.1, forward strand.
CCTTTGTTATTTGTTTAATAGCATACAAAGTTGGCATGTTAAATGATACATAATTTATATGTGGTTTTAAACCTTACTTTCTTTTTTTCCATTTCCGACAACACACCTTCTAAAGATTGCTTTTTTTTTTTTTTTCGATCACTAACAAGCAAGTAAATAATTTATCTATTCTCTTTTTATCCCGTTTACACTTTATTATCACATCTCACTCCTCTATTATTATTCGTTTCAAATTCTTTACTATGTTATTAGCCACCATCTAATCAACCATATTTCTTTTCTCAAATTTCACTATTATATATATATATATATCAATATAAGTATAAAACTTCTACAAAAATATTTCATCCCTTATTCATTTTGTTTTGCTTTGAGACAACCTTAACCATGCGAGAAGGATATAAATAGTGAAATGAGAAAAAAGTTTGTTGAAAAAAGAAACCATAATTCATTGAATAACGACTAAAGACATATGGATGCTTCTAATGGTGTTGGACAAAAAAGATAAGCATATGTAAAAAGAAAAAAAATTACTTATTTTTTTTGAGTTAAAAAAAAATATAAATAAAATATCATTTAAAAAAATTCAAAACGTTATTTTATAATCACATGATAGTTAATATAGCAACAACTTAAGATAAAACATTAAATTAAAAATAAAAAAAGACTTTTTTAAATAAAAAATCAATTTATAATATTTTAAATAAATTGAGGATTAATTTGGCCTTTACTCTTTATCTAACAATTTGATTTTTCTAAAGGTGGCAGTTCTTGCGGACCGGAGGGTCTGGCTTTTGAAATATCTAAACTCAACGTTCCCACATTGACCTGTCGAGATTCGGCTGGTCCCACCAGAAAAAGATCAGTTACGTCTTAGAAACAATTCTGCACACTAATCAAAAAGTTGGATTTATCCAGTAGAATATCGCCGCGTCATCAAAGCAGCATGCAAGTTTCTAATCCTCACGTGAGCGTTCTCGCAGGAGATCCTGCCTCATTGCCAGGCTGTGAGGGGCTAGAATCCAACGCGAAGACAGATATTCGTTGATGCCGTGAAAACGGACGGTCAAGATTCCATCTACACGCTTCCTAATATTCAGATTTCACAGCCCATCGCACTCTCTTCTCCATCCCTTTCCATAGCTCGACGTGGAGAAGGGAACCGTGCGGTGAAGGTTCTGCGTGTGGTGTTTCTTCTTCTTGGGACAGAGAAAGACACACTTCCATTTGGATTTGGATTTCGCCGCATTGTCTTCTGCTACTGCTAGGTTGATTTTCTCGTTTCACCTGTAATTTCTAGATCTGGATTTTACTTCGTTTCCCCATTGTAAATCTGAGTTTTCGGCATTATAACAGCCTAACTTTATTTGCTAAACACGAGTTTCATGTATTTTTTTTTGTTTGAATAATCTTAGTGGTTTCGCCTCTTCAATTTGATCCGTGCTTTCGTAGATACGTCTTAATTGGTGGCATTATTGATCTGTTTGCTGATTTGAGATTGCATTTCTATTTTGTATTCGCTCAAATGTGTGAATTTTGAGGAATCGTTTTCTTAGAGCTATCCGTACTCGAAGAAATGATGAGGGTTAAGGAAAAGATAATTTTAATTTATTTTTTTTAACTTTACTTTCGAAACTATTTATTTATTTCTTTTTGTTTTTTTTATAAGTTTATGGGTTGTAAATCTTGGTGCCGTTTATGCATGTGAAATTATTGCTTGCTTTTTCTTTGACGTTGATGCTGAGGAGTTCGGCATGTTTTTAGTTGGATGAAAACGACTCTGGTCGTTTCTGGTAGCTAGCTGATAAGGGGGTTATGGGTCCATTTCCTTTTATAAAATGCGGTGTATCTTATATTCTTATCATGAATATGCAAATCTGCAGCGTGCAACGGTGATTAGAGAAACCATCATGTAAGCTTTGATCTGAAGCAATGATAACCGGAACCTTTTTGCAATGGTGCACTGTCCCCCAATAAGATTATTAATAATGAATTGTTTCCTTATTCTTATCGACAAATCTTATTCCTAGCTTATTTCCTACTGGAAAGGTTAAAATCAATGCTGTCTGGTAGGTAAAATAAACCAATATTGGTGACATTTTCCTAACCAATGTAGTGGGTGATGCATGTTGTCATTTTATAACGTTGTTGTTTTAGTCACTGAAGTTACTTCGTGTTAAGTGTTAACACATTTTTTTGTCTTTGAATACAGTCCCAAGATGGTTGCGCAGAACTTTGTAGTTGATTTGGATAAGCCCCTTGTTTTCCAGGTAAAGGCAAAAACCTTCAAGACCTTATTTGAAAGATGTTTTCCATATTCTGTCTTGCAGTAGATTTCAATTGTTATAATTACATAGTTTTTTTTTTGTTTATGTATGAAACCTTCAAGACTTTATTTGAAACATGTTTTCCATATTCTGTCTTGCAGTAGATTTCAATTGTTATACTTACATAGCTTTTTTTTTTGTTTATGTATGAACTTATGTTGAGATAAGAAGTGGTGGTTTGTACTTTATATACCAAGTAATCTCTCAATGAATCTGACCATATTCTCAATGTTTTACAGGTTGGACACCTTGGAGAAGCTTATGAAGAGTGGGTTCACCAGCCCATAGTTAGCAAGGAAGGACCCCGTTTCTTTGAAAATGATTTTATTGAGGTATATCCTTTAACTACAACTAAAACTACAACAGCCAAGCCTTGCCGCACCAAGTGAGCTTGGCTAGATGGACTAAAGAACCAAGTTTTTAGCAACCATTTATAGCAAGGTCTTTAGTCTTTTTCAATGATTTCTCCTAATTATTTTTCTTTGGCAGCTCTTCTTCCTTTTCAATTTGACCGTCTTCCACTTCATCTACTTTTATTGTGAAGCTTCTCAGTTGATTAAACTTCATTAGGCAAACTTCCGTCATCTTGTCCTGAAAAGTTGCTAATCGAAGTTTCTCCATGACTGTTCACTCTTAAGCATATTATTTTTTCTTGTATTTCTACCTGTTCTACTCATTTGCCTCAGCATTCTCATCACCACTAGAATTATGTTTTTGCTTTTGTTGGCCCTTTACTGTGAGCATTTGCTGCCATAGAGCATTGACGGTTTTGTAGCTTTCTGATAAGTTCACCTTTGAATTTGATAAGCATGTTTCAACAAAGTTTAAGATTATGATCCTATGTTCAAGCCTTTTAACTTTGACCGCATTATGAACAGATGAAGATTTAAATTTTAAGTTTTGATAGTGCTTTGAAAGAATTTCATGTGTTCTTGACTTGTTACTACATGGAACAGTTCTTGACGTGCACTGTCTGGTGGGCAATACCAGTTATTTGGCTTCCAGTTGTATGTTGGTCTGTATATAATTCCATACAAATGGGCCTCAGTTGTCCTCATGTAGCTCTATTGGTGGTTCTTGGCATTTTTATCTGGACATTGATTGAATACACACTGCACCGTTTCCTTTTCCACATTAAAACAAAAACCTACTGGTTAGATCTCCCTATCCCCTCTTCTTTTTTCCTTTTCATTGCATGAAACCATATGTTAATATTGACTTGTGTCTTCAACTGTATCTACTTTTTGATTAACTTCTCATTGGTTAGAAAAACACTGAAAAATTATTTCCTTTTTTTGGGATGAATCTTGCTTTAGGGGAAATACCATGCACTATCTTCTCCATGGCTGCCACCATAAACACCCTATGGATGGCTTGAGACTTGTTTTCCCCCCTGCTGCAACAGCTATATTATTGATTCCGGTATCTCCTTTCTTCCATATTATATACTGCATTTTCCCATACTTTATTTGCTGAGAAGAGAATTATAGATTTAAATATAAATTTCCATCTAAGTTTTTACCATGCATTATTTAGAAAGAGTGAAAAAGTAACTTTTTCTTTTGCCCTCTACTAGCTAAATAAAATTTTGGCTTGCCTAAATTTTTCCTCTGTATATTGTTACAGCTATTTATGTTAGTCATTACCTTTTCAATTTGTTCATTTTGGAGCCCCTCAGCTTACCAATTACATACAATGTTTTTCTTATAAAAATATTCGTCAAAATTGCTCTTTAAAGTATTGAAGTTTGTCCATTGAAATTTTCATATATTACTTGGTCAAATGGTTATTGATGCATTAGTTTTAGACAGACTTTTTTAAAAAATAATTATTGTGCACCACTTTTCACTTTTTAATATAATAATTTGGATGGAAAGTCACATTAGGACAACAACATTGGATGTTTGCAGTAAAACTGTTTTATATACGAGAATGAAGTAAATGAGTAGCAGGTAGGATTCTCATTAAACTTGAGATCTTTTTAGTTTTATATTTGAAGAGACCTTTTTGATAAATCTTCAAAAAATAATAGTTTACGGACATGTTTATACCCTCATTCTGTGATAAAAGTTAGGAAAAGTGTCAAAAGAAATAGTTTCTTCTGGATTGGCTTTCCTGAAGTCACAACAGAGGCTCCAGCCATGTATACCACAACTTGTAGCTTTATAAAACTGACATTTTATAAAATAATTTGATAAGTCCGCAACACAGATATGCCAATATTAGTAAGATTTAGGGATAAATTCTGCACAAATGGTTTAAGATTGCATGAAGTGATGTTAGTGTTTTTGTCTGCCATTTCCAGTTCTGGAACTTGGTGAAGCTCATATCAACCCCTTCAACTGCTCCTGCATTGTTTGGAGGCGGTTTATTGGGTTATGTAATGTACGATTGCACCCATTATTACTTGCACCATGGTCAGCCAAAGACTGAAGTGCCCCGAAATCTCAAGGTAAAAGCTGTTCTCTTCATTAGCTGCGGATGCCAATGAAATTACCGTGCATTGCTCCTGAATATGCTTCTAAGCAAAATCTTCTTGTTCTAGTATAAATCATTGAAAAGGTAAATAGTTGTTTATTTCACCAGATGTTAGAAATTGAAGGACATTAAATTGAGAGTGAGATATGGTAATGTGGAGGCATTCTTTTTTCTTTTTATTAATATTTATCAGCCTTCTTAAATATGGGTCACAATGTGGTAGTATTTTTGTCAAGAGATTTCGGTCCTTCTTTTCTTAGGAAGAAGATAGTTTCATTTTTGTAGATCTTGTAGACTCTTCCATTTTGTGTCTCGGGGCCTTCATATGCTCGATTCATTAGATAGAGAATAGAACGTAGTGGGACCCACATTAATTAATGTGTCCCACAATAATTTTACTCAACAATAAATAGCATGTTGGAAAGAGTATGTTGCTACTTGCTAGAATTTTCTCCTGCTAAGTGTTCATATTCTCCTATGCTTTTTCTTTTTTAATATTGCACCTTTTCTGTGACACATATACTAACAATTATCTCCATCTTTCTCCCATTTTTCTGCAGAAGTACCACTTGAATCATCACTTTCGGATCCAGGATAAAGGCTTTGGGATCACCTCATCACTGTGGGATAAAGTTTTTGGAACACTTCCTCCATCAAAAGTGGATTCCAAAAGTATGTAAATTACTGTCAAGGGTAGCAGATGTTCGTTGGTTGAAATAATAGCAAATTCAGGAATTCCTGCTTTTATTTTTCTAATCAATGATGTTTTCTTGGGTGGGGTGGGGGAGGGGGTTGGTAGCGTGCCATCTTTTGTCAATTTTATGGTACCAAAGTTCCTACAATTGAACATTCTGTAAAGATTATTTCTTGTATCAGATTGATTCATGATGGAAACTCACTTGTGCATATATCTTTCTGCTGTAACATCAGTGCTTCACTTGCAGATTTGGTAATATCGCAAAAGCCTGATGACGGATTAGTGTGGCTTAGCTTTTACGGGCCAAGAAATCACGAGTTTCGACAATAATGCTTTCACAGCTGCATAACCACGCATTTTTGTGTTTGTATTAGTTTCGTTTATGTGCCTATTTAATTTGATGTTAACTAGAGTTGATTTTAATAAAATTAATTTTGATCTATTAAATATTTTTTAGACATGTGAATAATATAATTTTTATCACATAATTTTACCAGAACCTGCATTTTGTTTTTATTTTTAACATTTTGCACAGGAAATAGTGAAAATAAAAAAAAAATTGTTTTTTATTTTCAGTTTGCTATTTTTACTTTTCAGTATAAAATCTTGAAAACTGAAAACTGAATAAAAGTAAGGTGGTATTTTTGTAAATAAAATTAAAAATAGAAAATGTTTTTTCAAACGAAAATGCATTTTAATTGTTGAATTTACGACCAAGCAGCTCCTAAAGTTATTGAATTAAGCTGGGGACTATTGATTTGTCTTATTTACGTTTGTTATACTTTTATTAACTTATTAATCTGTGATCAATTATTTGATGGCATACACAAAATTAGATCAACGTTGTTATTTGGTAAGAATAATTTTTTGTGAGAAGTATTGGCCTTTTATAATCAATTAAGAGGTGGGATAAATATATGAATGAAAAGAACAAAAATTTATTTTATGACTAACATTAATTAGAGAAAATACTTGTTTGAATGGTCAAAATACTTGTTTATTGTGAAAAATAAAAAATTAACATAAATTAGATTAAATGGTTAAAATTAAAAGAAATGCTAGCAACATATTCTTTAACATATCCTTTGTATTTGGTTAACTTTTAAAAATTCAAAACATTTATAATCACTTTTTAAAAATTGCTCACTATGTAAATAACTAACTAATCACCAGGATTGATTAATTTTATTTAAATGATCAAAATTAAAAAAAGATAAATGCTAATAACACATTCTTTTAAAGAATATTCTTTAACATTCTTTGTGATTGGTTAATTTTTTTAAAATTTAAAACATTTATAATCACCTTTTGAAGATTGCTGACTATTCAACGAACTAACTAATCACAGGGATTATATTGAATAATGTGTTTAAAAGATTGTCCTACTAGCATTTTTCAAAGAAAAATACACATACTTTTTTTTAAGTAGTCTTGTGACTATTAAATTTTAATCCTATTCATAAATGGTTATATGATTCAGATTTATATTTTTCATGATCTTAAAATGAGAACTATTCTCATAATACAGTTAGATCTAATTTATTCTTAATTTTCTATTATCTTTCATAACAACAAATCCCTTTCTCCTTAAACCATATTTTTGGTTCAAATTTTGGGAACAGAAAATATTCCTGCTGGAAAAACTAATCCCATCATTATGTGAAAATAAAAAAAAATTTAACCATTAACTAATACTATGAATGATTAAGATTAAAACAAAATTATGTAAATTTATAAAAAAATTATAACTATTTCAAGTAATATCATAAAAAAAAATGGTTAATCTTAACTATTCACGAATCTTTTTATATTTAAATTTACCATTTTGATTTAAAAATAACATTTTCACTAACATTCCACACCCCACTCAGATGCACTCTCTCACATACATATACACGATTAAGTGACATCAAATATTAAATTATATTATTTAATAACTTTTTAAAATATAATTTAGATAATTAAACCATTAAATTATATAATATTATATTTACGATTATGTATATCAAATTTTATATAATTTATGTTTTTCTAAATATATTATTTTTGTAGATATATACATATTTTAAACAATATATTATATATTAAATAAAATAATATAATAAAAGATCAATTATTTATTGGTTTATATAAAATTTGATAAACTTGATCTATTGTCTAAAATTTTTTGATTTAATGGTTGATTATTCAAATTTATATTTTAGAAAAAGAGTAAATAATGTAAATTTTTAAAATTGACAAATATCCAAATTTATATTTTAAAAAAAGATTAAATGATGTAAATCTTTAAATTTGTTAAATAAAAAATTTTAGATTAAAAGAATCCAATTTGATCTTAAATCTTATCATGAATGATCAAGATTAAAAATAAAAATCATGTAAATTTTTAAGAAATCATATGATTTCTTATCCTTTGACCATAGCAGTTATTGAAGTTTTATGGGCCACTTATCAGTCGAGATCAAATCACACTCACAAAAACGTTGTGTGCATGTTCACCCAGGGATCATTGTCCCAAGCTCACACCATCGACACTAGCAATTCTAAAATATTCATTAGTTAAGGGATCTACTATCATGTTAGATATCTTATGGCAGCATTCCTTGACTCAATATCTTATCCACATTCCAACCTTATATAGAGGACTCTCATGCATCACTCAGATAAGGTTTTACATATTGCTACTTTTGCTTGAGACTTCGATGAAGTAATGCTACTTGTGAACATGAAAATAATGCTACCATTGTTTTAATTTTTTTTTTTCATTGAAATAAATCCCACTAATTAAATGAAGTCTGATATCTACTATAATTTTCTCACTCGATAGTATATAATGGCAGCAACGGTGCCACATCTTACCTCTAGCAAAAGGGAACTGAGTTGGCTATTCTTGAATTTCAGCTGTTATATTTGCTCTGACAGCCTCCTTTATAGTGAAAACCTTATTAATTCGCTTCTCTCTGTTTCCAATAATATTCAGTTTTTTATAACATAATTGCACACTTTTTCTGTCTCATAATTCCTTGTGCAAGATCTTGATTTATTTGTTAATAATCGAACCTGATGTAGTAGTTTTCTCCTATTAAACTTGTTCCTTAGCTTTTTGATATGCTGGTTTAATGTGTAGTGGAGAATTTTGCTGCTGTATAATTGTTCTTATTGGTGAGCCTAGAAGGTAATTGATCTCTGCTTGATATTAGTATTTTAATTCATGAATGCGTTTGTACCTTCATACACACTATGTATAGGCTACTTGTTCTTGTACAATAAGGTTACTTCTCAGCTTCTTGGTGGTATTTTTTATTTTATGGCCGTTTCAAAGGCGTTGCTACCTTAGATTAACTGTTTGCATACTACTTTTAGATGTTTTTTTTGCTGGATTTTGTTTTGTTTTTTAGGACTCCTCTTTTTGTTTTTATTAAAATATTTAATGGGCTTTGGTTTTGGCGCTCCTCTTATAGGATGCCAAGAAAGGGTTTCTGGAAGGCCCTAGAGAAGAAAGGAGACAACTAGTGTGAGAACACAAGGTGCAATCGCAACAAATTTTCCTATTAAACAATAGGACTTCACCCAGGGTTAACTTTTAGCCCCTATCTTCTTACCTTGGTCTTGGAGGATGTGCTTATTGAGCATGTCTAAGAGTCGTTGCCTTAATATACTTTTGCAAAAGATGTAGTCCTTGTAGAAGAGTTGAGAGAGGAAATAAATTGGAAGTAAATGTGGACATACTAGAGGAGATAGAAATGAATGAATGCATTTAGAGACAAAGTTGGGGACTTGAGGTATATTTATTGTAGAAAGAAAGTGCTAGATTCTTCAGTAAAAATCAGCCTCTGATGTTACTGAAAACATAATGAAGTGGTTTTCAGTAAAGATCAGCAGGACCTGCTATAAAGCCTATTAAGATGCATTGATGTTCAAGTAAAAAAATTATCAATAATTTCTCATGAATTGAAGAAAGAACTTTGTTTTCATTCTTTCGTTGATTTCCTTCTGTGAAAAACTTTATAGATTCTGGGAAATTAGGTGTTTTTGGTTAGATTTCACTTTGTTGAGAGTTTTTTAAGACATGGGCCACTGTTGCTCTCTGAAATTTTGTACACTATTTTTTGGGTTAATTTCTTGTTTTCATATTTATTTGTTGACAAATTGTTTGATCACTTTGATGTATGAATATTTCTATTATTAAACTAAATATCAATTTAGTATTCCAAAATTGTTCAGTTTTTTTAGCAATTTTTGGTGTTCTGTATCAATTTATTATTCCAAAATTCCGTGGGTGCTTTAGTTTAAGCTGTAAAAAGGGAACGCATCGAGTGATCCAGTGAAGTGATCTCATCTGACGCCGATGATTGGACATGATGGTTTTCTCAATAGAGATGGATGCATCATGGTCTAAAAAATAAAAATAAGATGTCAGTTTTATAATTAAAAATACAACTGAAAAATAAAAATAGAAAATTTTCACAAACTAAGCCATCTTAAATTACTTTGTACTTAAAAAATGTGCATTCCATGTGTTACACTCGAGTATCATATTTATGAGAGTGGGATCCTTAAAAAAAGATCTTCAACAGTTGCAGAGCTTTTGCTAGAGAAACAGCACTTGTCACATGTAGTCTTGTCACACATACAATCACAATGTTTTACAACATTAAAATGACCAAAAACAGAACAAAATTTAAATGTACCCTTTATTCATCTAAATTAGCTAATCAACCCCATTATAACAAATTCATAGAAACCAGCCCAATGACTGCAATACATTGCCTTATTCCCAGGTCTTGCATTTCTTGTCTTTTAGTCTCATATTTGAAACTGGAAGTGGTGGGATGCTCTGCTCATGCCTAAACACATTATCAGGATCCACTTTGGTCTTTATTTTCACCAACCTGTTAAAGTTATCTTTGAAATACATATTGCCCCAAGCACTTGCCTGAATGTAACTTGTACTATTCTTCTTGTTCATTCCCAAATCCAGATCTCTATAGTTCACATATGCCTCCCTTGGGAACTTAGACACATATGGAGTCATGTAGTTGTAAAGTTTCCTAATCCAGTCTATATGCTTTGAGGCATTCTTATCACCTTCTTGCCAAAGAGATAAGTACTGGATTTTGTAAAGTGTTCCATTTCTATGAGGGAAGGGAATATCAGATTCTGAAAATTTGCTCATCATTCCACCATATGGGTTCCAAATCATCAAGGGACTATCTTCCTCCAGCAATCGTTGCCACAATCCCTGAAGCCCAGTTTCTGGTATTGGTTCTCTCACAAAATCTGACTTGGCTTTGAAGTAATTCTTGAATGTAGATTTTCCTTGAAGTAGAACTTCAAGGGGGGTATCATTTGGATAACCAGCAATGTAGAGAACAGATTTGATCCAGCTAGTTTCCAAGCAATCTTTTTTAGTCAAGCCTAATTCAGGAAAGCTTTCCTTCATGACTTGGAGGAGCCTATCTGCCCCACCAAGGAAGAGAGCATTGTAAGAGGTTGTGATAGTTCTCTCAGTTTTGTTTGCAATAGTAGCTGGTTGAATGATGACTCTAATGAAGAGATCCTCATCAATATAAGGTGCCACTTCCTGCCATCTATGAGCAACCTTGGTTGCATCTTGCTCAAGACTTTTTGTAACTGTAAAAACTGTCACAGTTTGTGGCACAGGAACCAGCTTTATCTTCCACCAAAGAAGGATACCAAAGCTTGCTCCTCCACCTCCTCTAATTGCCCAAAATAGGTCTTCCCCCATGGTTTCCCTGTCAAGGATTTTGCCATTGGCATCAACTATTTTTGCATCTAGGACATTGTCAGCTCCAAGGCCAAACTTTCTCATCATGGATCCATATGCACCTCCTGTAATGTGCCCTCCAACACCTAAGCTTGTGCAAAGGCCCGCAGGGAAGCCATGAACTGCACTTTTCTCATATATTCTATAATACACTTCCCCAATTGTGGCACCAGCTTGAATCCAAGCACTGTTGTCTTCTATATCAACATTGATGGCACGAAGTTTGGACAAATCTACAATTATGAAAGGGTTTTCAACTTCAGAAACATATGAGAGTCCTTCATAGTCATGGCCCCCACTTCTTACTCTCAGATGAATACCAAGTTTCTTTGAGCAAATCACTGCTATTTGGACGTGGGAATCAGTCAAGGGTGTGAATATAAACTCTGGTTTTGGCGCTGAAGGCACCAAATACCTTAGGTTCTGTGCAGAGGATTCAAGGATGTTGGTAAATGAAGCATTGTTCGGAGTGTAAATTGATGCATAAAATGGAGCTGCTTTGTCTGAGTAGAAGCTGAGACATTGAACAAAATTTTCATCAATTGAAGCTGAAGCTCCCAATGAAACTGATAATAGGAGGATTAAAATTGCCAAGTGTGGTCTTGGTAACAACATGATTTTGTGTTCTTAGGTCAAGGTTTCTATATTTTGTGCTGAAGGTGGCTACCACAAATGTTATATATATACATACATTCATAGTGAGCTGTGATGATAATGTGATAGACAAAAGTTTGCGTGTAATTGAGCTAAGACAAACGTCATATAGATGAAGAGTGTTGGCATTATCTTGGGGTTAATGTTCTATTCTTAATTATGACAGTGTGGAACATGAATTTCTTATCTATCTTTGATTACAAGAACATCCACCACTTTTCACATTTAACATAATCAGAAGGGACTTCTCTGTGCTTCATCTCTGATAAAAAGAATGGTATAAGCAAAGCAATGGTCTTCAATGGCCCCACGAGTTTTATAATATTTTTGAAGAATAAGAGATAAGTTTGTCCGTACTATTGCGGCATCATATGATCATGCAACTACTAAAGGAGATTCTGCTTAATTTGTTTATTAGGTTCTCCATATTTCATAATATTCGATTCATTTAATAGCTTTGTAATGGCACAACATCGGTAGGTCCACAACATCACTCATTTATTGGTACATTTTTCACTTCACTTGGTAGTGTTACGCAAAGTTTAATGGCACACTCTAAAGTTTTGTAATACTTGTTTGCTAAGCGTAGTTAATATATCAAGAAGAAATTTCCTACCCAAAGGCTGAACTTGTGTATAATTCAGTTTTCAAGTTGTAATCTCCGTAACTGGAAAGCATACACAAATTCTTGGGTGTGGTGTAACTTAAAAGTGTATGAAAAATTAAAAGAGTAAATGTATTTTTACATATATTTCTCCCAATAATACTTTCTCAAAGAGAAAGCTATAGAAACAATTATGTGATAAGATGAATGATATGGTAAAGTTACATAAAGTATAAATATTTAAAATTGAATTAAACTGTAAAATACATATTATTTATTACACTTCATTTTGATTTTTAGTTTTGATCGTTGAAATTGAATCAAATCGAATTGCATCTATAATATATTTACGTTGTTTTTTGTATTATATTTTTATCTTTCATACTTTTATCTCTATTTTTATTTATTAATAAATTCAACTTTTTTTATATTGTCATCTCTAATTAAAGTATTTTATTTGTTCTTATTTGTTGTTTTTCTAAGAAAGTCAACTTGATTTTGGTCTTATCAAATTACTCTTATTAATTTAAATTAACAATCATAAAAATAAATAAAATAAAAATTGAATAAACTAATCCAAATTAAACTGTAAAAAATTAATTTGACTTAATCTTGATATTACATTCAAATTAAATTCAACCAAATCCAACCGTATAATAATATAAATTTGAACATAAAATATTATAAAAAAAGTGAAAAAATAGTATAAGGATAATATCATTCAGCCTAAAGAGGAAAAAAGAACCTCAAATGATCACATGCTTTGTCTTTATTATTTTGTGAAAATTGGAAAGCTAGGCAACATCTTTAACTTATCGGGATAAAAAGTGTTTTATAGGAAATTTCTATTTTCTAAATTTCAGTTGTTAAGAACGTTTTTCTGTGAAATACATATCTTTACTTGGAATACAAATATTTTTTTGCCATTTTTGTTAATATCAAATATTATTGTAGCCAAATGTTATAACCATTCCAAGGATTAGAAATTTTTTTGAACAGGATATAATTAGTTGAAAGATACGTTTTACAAATAGGTAAAGATTTATTACTGAAACATTTTTTTTCGTGGTGACGTGCTTGAAAAAGAAAACAATGGACGCTTAAAGAAAGGGGGTGAGGGGAAAATGAAAGAAAGTAAGAAGCCGAATATTTTCCTTTACGATTGGAGATAGATGGATTCCTTGTAGTATGGGCAACACACTAATTGTGCATCAAATTTTCTATTCCTTTTTTTGTGTGTAAAAAATTACTAATTTTATGAAAAACGTAACATGAACTTTCTCTACTTCTGCAACTGCTTATACACGAAGACTGAAGTGCCAAGTTTGAGTTCAGTGATTGAAATTTTTGTGTAAAGTTTGGAATTTGAAATTGACATCCTCTGTTACTTGAGAAAGAATTACTAGACATGTCTTGAGGTTGCAAATTTTTATTTATTAGATCAAAACTTTGAACTATTTAGCTTTGAGATCATATGGATAAGAAAAACAAAATTGTTCAATTTATGTTGAATAATATTTTAAAATTAGACTGATTTATAATTCAACTGATAAAATATTCATTTACAGAATTTAATAATGGATTTATGATTAAATTAGTGATAATTAAATAATTTTTAATATATTAAATAAAAATTAATATAAAATTATAAAAATTAATTGAACAGGATTTTAAATTTTACAAAATAAAAAATTATAACGAGTAACTAAATAATAATAATAAATTATATATATGTATTTTATATGGATCTTTATTTACTCTGAAATAATTAAATAATTAAAATTTTAAAAAAATAAAAAACAATTTAAACCGGTTTATATCTAATTTTGAGGGATTGTTGACTAATGTTTTTCTCTATCACTTAAATTTTTCAGATTGATAATTCAATTTTTTTTTTCAATGAACTAGTTTCATCCAATTTTTAAAAGGATAAAATTTAGATACACTATTATAAATGTTTTTTTTTATATTTTTCTTCAATTAAAATTGAATTGCTCTTTCAGTTGATATCAACCTTTAACGCACATTATATTGAAGGTAAAATTTCTATTTCAGTTGATATCAAACTTTAACACACCATTATATTGAAGGTAAAATTTCAATTTTGATGGAAGAACAATAGAAAAAATATTTATGATACTACTTTTAAAGCTTTTTCTTTTTAAAACTATGATATAAAATTTCATAAGTTGGCATTCAGACTTCACAGATTGTACACTCAGCAAATCGCTAAGAGAAGTCTCAGAGTTTCAATTAATCAACTCTCACAAATTCAATTATTAATCATCATAATCATATCAGTTAAATTTTCTGCCGCTTAACGCACAAGACTAAACTCATTTTCTGCATGCTATACACAACAGTAGAATGCACCATATATAGCTTTTTCTGGTGTCAAAATTTTCAACTGAACCCGCGCTTTCACCTAACCTAACATGGCACACAAATATTGTTTGACAAGTTGAGAAGCACCAATTGGTGTTACGTATATATATCTATTCATGTGTCTATGAATTAGTGTTACCTGTAGATCTTCGTGCACCACTTTAGAATCCACTAAGTGGCCAATCTTAGTAAACTTTTGCTACATAATGGAGCAGCTGTACAAGTCTCCTTGCTCGATTATGGTACATAAAGTTGGCACTGGATTCAAGTCAACCACTACTGAAGTTTTTTTAAAACAAAAATCACTTGCAAATTAGTTGGGGTGTAAGGATTCTTCTATAAACAAGGTCCACAAGCTAGGAAGATGAGCGAGATTACTATGCATTTTAAATAGTGAGTGGATGATAATGTGCCATTTAACCAAGTAGTGGATTGTGTTCTAATAGGATAGGAATACATGAAGCCTGCCAAGTAAGAATACCATCATCTTGTATAAAAAATGTAAAGCTTGATCTGAACTTTTTGATTAGAAAATTTGTATTTGTATAATTTATCTTTACAAAAATTTGTATTCTAAAAAAATAAATAGAAAGAATAAAAGAAGTATATGTGTAATAAGATAATTGATGTAAGAAAGAGAGGTAAAAAGTATTATTTAAAGAAAAAACACTTTATAAATAATATATCTCCTTTAAATTCAAAGCATATGAAGTTGAGTTGGTGTACATCTTAAGCTTTAGTTAAATAATAACAATGCTTCAATCTTAAGTTGAGTTGGTCTCTATTTTTTTTTTCAATCTCAATTCACTATTTTAAAATAAAATAAATATGGTTTGTTAAGTTTTTTATTCAATTATTAACTTAAAATATCTATTTGAATTTATTTATCATTAATGTAAAATTTTAACTTGAATGATGATATTTCAACGTCGTTTGATTTTCATAATGTGAAAAAATCTCATCCATATTCATTTTCAAAATTCTAAAATTGAAATTTAAAATTTTTAAATAATTAATGTTTAATATGAAAATTTTAAAATAACTAAAAATTTAAAATTTTGAAAAATTAAATAATAAATTTATAGGTTAAAAATATTGTAAAATATATTTTTAGCATAAAATATAAATTTAAAATTTCATATAAATCATCAAAATCTCAATTAGTATATATAAAATATATCTTTAAATTGAAAATAAAATAAAATTATATTTTTTATAATCATTATATAAATTATCAAGAACAAATATTTAATAATTTCTATATTATATTCACATAGGAGGTAGATCTTAATAATTTATATAATATTTTAAATTTATATTTTATTATAAAAATATTTTATAATATTTTTAACATGTAAACTTATTATTATATTATATATATTTTAAAATTTTTTAAATTGATACTTATTTTAAATTTTTAATATTAAACTTTTTTTTTTTACTTTTTAAGTTTTTAAATATCAATTTTATGGTTTCAAATGGGATGTGTTTGAAATTTTTTCACATCAATTTACGACAATTTAACAAAGTTGAAATATTATCATCCGAGTAAAAATTTTATATTAATAATTGGTTGGAAAAAATTAAAATAAACATTTTACCTTAATAATTGAATGAAAAACTTAAAGTTAGACCACATTTATTCTTTTTTTAAAAAAATAATAGATTGAAATTAAGAAAAAAAAAGTAAGGTGATTAAAATTGCCATAATACTAAATTAGGAAAGTAAAAAATACAACTAAGTTAAATGATTAATATTACAAATTTATAAGTATGATAATAATTTAATAGACATTTAATTGTATAATATTTTATCAAAGATAAGAACAAAAATATTTTTTTCCTCAGCTCAATCGAGTAAGAATTTAATTCATATTTTACAATATTATAATTCAAATATCATTAAAATTTGAAACATATCTTAATAAACTTTCCGTTCCAATCTGCCTAAAATTAACCAAAAAAAAAAAGCCTTAATTAAAAAAAAAAACCTTTCACTGTGCTGTGTTCTGTAAATGAATAACTTTAAATATATGATTAATGGTAAGAAGTTTGGGTAAAGTCGGGGAAAATGTGAATGGGTTTTAGGCTGGAATACTTTTTGTTATGCTTAAATAAATTATATGCATTTGCATAAAGATAAAACATCAATTTTGGGAAATGAATCTTTTTGGGGTAGATTTTTACGTGATTTTATATTAAAATTTTGATTTATTTTTATTTTTATTTAAAATTTAGAAATTTTAATAAAGTCCCATTTAATTAATATTTATGAAAATGAACATATATTTATTTTTACACAATTTTATTACGTGATAAATATAAAACAACATTAATTTTTTCTTCAAAGCAACACGTATGTTTTGTTCCCTCGTTGAGAAAGAAAGAAAAGGAAACCTAGGCAGGTGTCCCTATGGAGAAATGATCATTCTCTATGCAAAATGTGATTAGGCCAAAATGAGAAATGATTCTATTGTTGATAAAGGGAAAATTTTCTTTCAATGATAATACGTTGAACACTGCCGTGAAATCTAGAATGCGATTTTATAATATATCTCCTCTAAATTCAAGCGACATGTTAGCCACAAGCAAGCCAACAAAGGTAATCATCACATTTTAGGGGATATTTCTTTCTAGATATATTATTGTATTCTCATACAAATTGTAATTTTTTTTTCTAGCAGAAGTTTTCTATTTTTGCTCCTAGGTATATGGGATAGAAAAGTTGGCGTTATTAATTATTAGGTAAATTTATAGACATATATGATTAGAATTCAATAATTTTGAAAATGATTTTTAATATTCAAATTAGAAAAAAAAAAGTTTAGAATCTTTCCCTCTTCATAAAAAAATAAGAATAAAATAAAAATGAAACTAATAATCAAATTACATATATATAACTTCCAATATCCTCGTTGTCATATGTGGCTTTCCGGTTGTGTTTACTGTATATGGATATGTCACTTTTGTGTATTTTTGAAGGGTGTCACTTTTCGCATATCTAGACTGTTTTGTACTATTCTTTAATTTTTTGTTCACTTCTAAATTTTTCATCCAAATTAAATTTCTGAAAGAGTATTTTTACATTTTTAAAATTTAATTTTTGAAAATATAAAGATGTATTTTTAAACGTTAAATTTTGAAAATGTTTTTTAATACATTTTTAAAAATATATTTTTAGAAATGTATTTTTATATTTTCGAAAGTTAAATTTTAATAATTTTATACGTTTACGTTTGTAGAAGGATAAATTTAAAAACAAAATTTATCAAAAAATAAAATAAAATAAGAATAGAAGCTTGGGGGATTGCAAAAATAAATATCCATTTTCGAGACTAGAGGCGGCCCATAAAGTAGAGCATTCTTATTTAAAAATTAGTACTTTAAATCCATGGCCAAGAGAAAAAGTAATTTAAGGAAGTTTATCCAAAATATGACAAAAAAGAAGTTTATAAGAAAAAAAGAGAGTAATTAGCACTAGATTGTTAATAAAGAAATAAGTTTAAGAAACTAGATTGCGTTCTGTTTATTATTTTTTGGACCAAAAATGAACCTGTGCAAGTATGATTGTAAAATAATTGTTGAATAATAAAATTAAAATATAGTCGTTGACCAATTTTTTTTTATCATTTTTAAATATGAATTATATATATTTTTTCATGTAAAATAATATAATGTTTATTTTATATTTTATATTTTTAAAAAAATCTAATCAGTATCATATAATCATAATTATGAGAGTAAACACAATTAGAGATGAAAATTTTATATTTAAAAAATAATTTTTTATGTATTTACTGATTCAAAAATAAAATATAAATAAAATACAATTTTAAGGTAAAATAAAAGTAAAAATAATGGATATGGATAGTCTTTTTACTTATTTAATGCCATGGCAAGATCTTAAAAAGGTAGATTAATTAAGCAACTTTGTATAATTATTTTCTTGAAGATGCTTTAATACAACTTTCTTTTCAACAAAATTTTTGCCTTTTATTTGGATAAAAAATTTTAACATTTAAATTTTTTTAAAAATATATAAAAATTTAATATATTTATTTATTTTTTATTTTCAAAATATTTTATTTGAATAGAGAAATTTAAGATTTCTTTTGTTTAAATAAACCAATTCTATTATTTTTGTATTTTATATTTCTGAATATGAATAAATAAATTTATTTGCAAACTTAAAATCTAATTATATTGACAAACTAAAATATTTTTCGTGCATTACCACAGATATTTTTAAATTTAAATAAAATTTATAAATAAATAAAAAATTAAAGAAACTCCTTTTCTAAACCTGATGGAAAAACATCGAAGGAAACCCCTTTGAAGTTCAACAGAAATAGAAGTTTCAGATAAAATTGAGATGAAAATACTGTTTAATAGGAGTACTAATTTAATGTATGTGTAGGCCATATTTATTTCTTTGTGCACACTTTCAGAGTTTAACTACTTATAAACAATTCATGCGGCTATATAGTATATGAGATCATATGAATATTAAGCTAGGGAGATATTAATTATTCATAAAGGAATAACCATTGACAATTACAATGTTTTAAAGGATAGAATATGCTCTGCTGGAGATTTCATATGACATTTCTGGTGTTGGATGTATCAGTACTTCGGCAATCTCAGATACAACGTTTAGTTGTCGCCAATTTGTAATTTAATTACCGAAATGCAGAATTTGAAGACACATGAACTAGACACAGATAATTTGTCTTTTTCTTTTAAGTTCATCACGACCCTTTTACGTGCATGTGTGTTTCAAAAGAAAAAAAAGAGTCATTAATACTTATTAAATTTCAGGCATCAGCTTCGCAAATTAGTTTAGAACAAAAATTATGTTAAGAGTCTAAATTCAAAATGTGTTGGTTCTGGAAAAATTATTGCATGATATAAATTGTGTAAAAAAAATATTTTTACGTCTATTTATTTGTGTTTTATAAAACTGCCAACATTAATAACTACAGTAGCTACAACAATTACAAAATAACTACAGTAACAAAACAATTAGCTATTTTCATTGTCCTGGACTTGATAGGTAGGGCTAAAATCTTTGAACTATTATAAAGATAATTACTTTTTTTCACCGTATTAAAAAGTAATTTCCCTTTTGTTTTAGTCGAGATATTGAAAAGTAATTTAATATGACAATAAGATATTAGTAATCCAGCCCACAATCCAACGATCAACTTTCGATCCAAAGCCCAAGCTGATCATATTTTCGGCACAAAATAGTGTTCAGAAGATACTTGTGGCCCAAAATATTTCTTGCTGAAGATGTTATATGAAATCATTTTATGATACATCCAACACCAGAAATGTCATATGAAATCTCCACCAGAGCATATTCTAGCCTTTAAAACATTGTAATTGTCAATGGCTATTCCTTTATGAATAATTAATATCTCCCTTGCTCAATATTCATATGGTCTCATATACTATATAGCCGCATGAATTGTTTATAAGTAGTTAAGCTCTGAAAGTGCACACAAAGAAATAAATATGGCCCACAAATACATTAAATTAGCACTCCTATTAATCACCATTTTCATCTCAATTTTTTCTGAAACTAGTACTTCTGTTGAACTTGAAAGGGGTTTCCTTGAATGTTTTTCATCAGGTTTAGAAAATTCAAATTCAACTGCAGCAGTAATATTCACCAAGAACAGTTCTTCTTATGCATCACTCTTACAGTCTTCCATAAGGAATCTCAGATTTATGAACAATTCAGTCCCAAAACCTTACCTTATTGTCACTCCAAGAGGCCTAGTGCACATCCAAACAGCAATCACATGTTCATTGAAACAAGGCCTGCAAGTGAGAGTTAGAAGTGGTGGACATGATTATGAGGGTCTTTCTTATGTCTCTGATGTTCCATTCCTAATCATTGATCTAATGAACCTTAGGTCCATAAGCATTGACATCAATGATGAAAGTGCATGGGTCCAAGCAGGTGCTACTCTTGGAGAGCTCTATTATGCAATTGCAAATGTTAGTAAGGTGCATGGTTTCCCAGCTGGGAGTTGCCCCACTGTTGGTATTGGAGGCCACCTGAGTGGAGGTGGATTCGGTACAATTTTCAGAAAATATGGCCTTGCAGCTGATAATGTAATTGATGCTGAAATGGTAGATGTTCATGGTAACTTACTAAATAGAACTTTGATGGGTGAGGATCTCTTTTGGGCCATAAGAGGAGGGGGAGGATCAAGCTTTGGAGTAATTACTGCATTTAAAGTCAAGCTTGTACCTGTTCCCCCAACAGTGACAATTTTCAATGTCCCAAAAACATTGGATCAAGGTGTTGGTACCCTTTTTCAAAAATGGCAAACTATTGCTGACAAGCTTCCTGGTGAACTTTTTCTTCACTCAGTCATGGAAGTTGCAAATTCATCTTACAATGGTGGAAAAACTGTTATAGTTTCTTTCACAGGGTTATATCTAGGGACAGCTGAGAACCTTCTTCCTTTGATGCAAAACAATTTTGAAGAGTTGGGTTTGCAGCTCAACAACTTCACTGAGATGAGTCGGATTCAATCTGTTCTCTATTTCGCAGGCTATTCAATCAATGAATCCTCGGATATCTTGCTTCAGAGAAACCAAACATTTAGAAGTTTCAAAGCAAAATCAGACTATGTCACAGAACCTATTCCTATAGCAGGTTTGGAAGGGTTATGGAACATTTTAGTTGAAGAGAACACACCAGTGTTGATCCTGACACCATATGGAGGAAGAATGAGTGAGATTTCAGGATCAGAAACTCCATTTCCTCATAGAAATGGAAGCATATATGCGATCCAATATTTGGTGTATTGGGATTCAAATGAAGAAACACCAAAGCATATAGATTGGATGAGAAGGTTATACGCATACATGGAACCTTATGTTTCAAAGGGTCCAAGAGGTGCATATTTGAATTATAGGGACCTTGACTTAGGAATGAACCGAGGCAACACAAACTATACCTACGAGGAAGCAAAATCTTGGGGTTTGAAATATTTCAAGTTTAATTTTGAAAGACTGGCACGTGTGAAAGGTGAAGTTGATCCTGGCAATTTCTTCTGGCACGAGCAGAGCATTCCACCTTTATTTGACTGAGAAAATCATATTGAGATGAGATATATAGGCCAAATTTTAACCATAGATTACAAAGATTAACAAACTTTTCTGGAAGAGTTATATAATAATTTGCATTAGAAAAGTTTATTCATTTTGGAGATAGTCTTCACTTCAGTAAGCCAACGGAGGCACTCATCCAATTTTAGTTTTAGTTACGTATTCATTTAATTGATTACCGTTACACGCACGGTTATTAACTCAAGACTTCATCGTCGTATATTTATATATACTTTAATAATATTAATACTTATTTAACATTTTCTTATATTTTAATCATATTATATTTATGACTTTTTTTTTTCTCTTTTGGTATTTATATTCTAAAAATATCTATCAAATATTATTCTTATATTTAATAACTATACAAATAGAAAAGATTATTCAAATATAACTTGGAATGAAAGATAAATCAAGAACAAAACAAATTAAATATCGTTTTCTTCATATCAAAACATTGTGGCGATAAAAGATGCAACATATAGATACAGTGGAACAAATAGTTGCTAAAGAGTGTCATAGATAACAGAATTTAGCCAATTTACTCTTAAAGTTCTGGAAAAGAAAACAGAATTAAAAAATTATTATTAAAAATTATGTTAGAAATATATAAAAAAAATTATGACGAGAGTGTATAATAATATTTTTGGAATTTTTTATTTTTTATTCCTAATTTAATACCCATTTACTTTTTACTTAGTTCTAGTTTTGAAACTTTGTATTTAATTTTTTTTACCTTCACAACAATAAAATTACTACACATTGATGGCCGGAATAGTTGATTGTAAAATTAGTAAATTTGGCCATGAAATAATTTTGGAACTGATTTTGCTATTAATTTTCGATTATTACAAAACTTCACGTAAAAATTGGTTTAATAACTAGATTATACGATTTTGTAAAAATATTTAAATTAGCGATTTACTTATTTGATCATTAAAATAACTAAAATCTATCACAAAATTGGTTATATAATATATTATAGATCATCAAATTTGTGATTGAAATGTTTGTTGAATTTTAGTTGTAAAATTTGATTTTATCTTTTGTAGGTGACCAAATTTGTAATCAAAAGTTGGTCATTAAATTTGATTGGAAAATTTGTTTGCAAATGTTTTTTTAACTGAAATAAATTTTACAGCTAATTTATAGCAATAAATTCGATTGTTAAACGCTGGTCACAAATTTTGGTCATAGTTTTTTTTTTTTTTTGAAAAATCAGTTTGCAGTTAAGTGGTGGTGGCTAAATTCAATCACAAATTATTATTAGTTTTAATTTTTAAATTTTTTTTACTATTTTCACATAAATTTAAGGGAAAAAACCTATTTATATTAAATGTATACATAATAATTATTATAAAATTATAAATGCTAAAATCATAAATTACTGAACAAATAAATTGATATAAATAATATAAAATTTATATATTTATTCACATTTCTATTGATTTATACTTGAAAGAAGAAAATTAATTTACGCATTTCAAAGAGAAATTGATATTAGAAATTTGTAAGTATTTTTTTATACCATTCAAATCATTTGTTTCTATTTCTTTTTAATTATCTCATTTTGATAATGTGCTTCATAAACTCGTTCTCTTTTACTATACTTATTTACAACAACTTAAAACACAAAATTAATTTTAAAGAAATAATCATATGCATCATTTAATATAATAAAAAATTATGTGAAAGGTATCATAAATATTAAAAAAAATTTATTAAGGTTGTACGTATAAAATGTTTGTGTGATATGATTATGGAATAATGATGCTAATTTTAAAGTTGTTGAAAGATGCATTTGAATATGTAAAAATTTATGTTTATTTTATGAGATAAAGAAAGTAATTCATAAATTTGGACTAAATTTTACTAAAATTGATGTGTGCAAAAACAATTGCATGGTGTATTAGTGAGCCATTGAAAAATTGAATATTGAAAATATTTTAAAAAGTTTAGATGAAAGATAAAAGGTAAGAATAAAAACAAAGTACCAATAAAAGTTTTACATTAGTTTTTAATAAAACCAAGATTGCAAAGACTATTTGCAAGTTTTAGAACAATAAAATCTATGAGATGACATATACTGTGAAGGATATTTAAAAAAGATGCTTGACACTTTAAGTTTTAACTTTAAATTTTTTTCAATGTATTTACATTGGTAAATGAGAAAAATCCGATCCTTTTATTAAAACTTCTCAAACACAAATGATGTATGTTGATGATGTGGTAAATAAAGATTAGAGTTTTATTGTTCACACGATGTTAAGGGATTTGTATGATACGGAAAAAATTAGAAAAGATGTTACATGACATACCATAATGAAGATTTAAAAAAATTATCTTTAAACTAAGTTGAGGCAATAATTTTATCAAGAAAGGATGTAAACAATGAAATCATAATTGTAAGTCATGAATTATAATACATTCTTATAGCAATAATTTACTTATTAATTTATGGCTTATTTCATTGATGATTGTTTATATGACTCAAGTTATGTATAATCAATCTTTTTGAGTCTAGTTGACTCTAGATTTACAAGTTATATGTAATATTATTTATTATTTATTATTAATATTATTCCAACTAATCATGTTTTATTTTGATGGATAAAAAAAAATATAAAAAAAATTCAATTAAAGTAGAAAATATGTATTTGAGATTCCATATGATCAATGCATAATAGTGACATTTGATAAGATAAAACAAGTTATTAAAAAAATAACTATCCTCTTTTTCATGTTTGTGGATCGAAAAAATGTTTCCATTAATTTTGATAGTTGATCAAAATTATCAAGATCAGACAAGGAGATTTACTTTAATATTTTAAAGGTATATATCTAAGTGTTAATATCTTTATACATCTTAAGTATAAAATCTTAATATTTTTATAAAATCCTAATATTTTTTTTTCTTTTTTTTTATTTAATAGAATTTACTTCATTTTAAAATCTCATAATCAATTGCTATACATTATCGTTACTTTACCATCTCAACAAAGTATATATATGGAAAATTAAATTTGTGGAATGAATCTTTTAATTCTTTACTTTCAAGAAAAAAATTTACTGCTAATATTTTTGTTGCTAATTTTATCAATAGTATTTTTAAAAATTAATAGTCATCATTTGTTAATAATAATAATTTAAAGATAAAATATAAATAAATTTTAATAAATACAAATTATTTGATATTTTTATTATTTTATTCTATTTATTTGTTAATAACTTTATTATATTATAAAACTTGTCTTGAAAGATTAAGACGTAAAATACAATCCCACCTTTTAGTTAGTCTATACTTTTGTCTAGAAAAATCATAAATTAGTAATTAACCGATCATCTATTATTAGTATTAATGGATAGTTAATTTTATTTTTTATTTAACTTATAAGTTATATGTGTTAGAAAGAGAGTTTAAATATTTTTAAGTCGGATGAATTATACATTTCAAGCTACATAACCAAAAAAACATAAATGTCTGTTGTATATGGTATATTTAATTTTCTATTTAAAGCTAAGTTTAATTTGTTTTAATTTGGATATATATATATAAATTATTTAATATTTTTAAAAAATTAATAAATTAATTTTTAAGTTTAATTATTTAAATAAATTAAATCAAATGATTGCATGGTTGATATATTTTTTTACAGATTTTTCCGTATTAAATCTATCAATTATAATAATTTTTTTATTTATTTTCACCAATTATAATTTAAATGTTACTATAAATTAAGTAAAATAAAAAACTAATCAATTAATATTTATTGGAAGTTAGTATTAATCAAATTAGCTTTTATGCTGAAAATAAATAACGCAATTAATAAATTAATATCTATATTCATAATTTAAATGAATCATATATTCTAATATTAATTTAATTATTTATTCTGATTTTCTAATTCATATGTATAAATGATTCATGTCATATATAAATTTTCCCACGTACATTTTATTCCTATGCATTAGTTGTGTTGTTACGGTTTTTGTTTTTTTTTTTTTGTTTTACATTTTACTTATTCGATCTTCGCATTAATTTTATGTTAAGAAAATATTTTTGTATTTATAATTTCATTGAATTTAAATCAAGTATATAGTTCAACTATATCAATAAGTGATTAATTCAGGTAATGCATGCTTAAATTTGTTTAAATAAAATTTTAAATTTGGAACAGGTGTATAAAAAAAATTTCATTATAAAAAATAAATTTATTATAATATAAATGTTTTCAATTCAAATTGATTTTTTTTTTATAAAATATATTTATAATTAAAAAAATTGTACATTTAATCTATTTTTGAATGGTAGACAAAATATCAAATTTATACCATAAATAGAACAGGAAGAATAAAAGAAAAATTACACACTTTTTTAAAAAAGAAATAAATGAGATTTTAATACCATTAGTAAAAAATATACTTTATCAACTTCTATAACCATTTTAATATTTTTAGTTTAAGAAAATTTGTAAGATTTTGTTATGGCCACAAGGAAAGCAAATTATTACTTCACGTTGATGCTCTTCTATTTTTTTTTCCTTTTTTATTTAATTTTTTCCTCTTAACATTAAAATAACTCCGTATTTGTGTACTATGTGATTTTTTTTACAAAAAGTAACTCCATATTTAATTTAACTTATTTGAGAAAAGGAATTATTTAATGTTATTCATTGTTTTTCAACTTATTGAGTGAACTTTAAAACAATAAATATTATTTTATCAAAATTTGACTTCATTAAAATTTTTAACCTTCTAGGACATTGAAACTCAAATGTAGGAAATATTTAAAATGAGCTTGCAAAATCGATAATAAGAAAGAAAGAAAAAGAAAAAACTGCTTAGGATTGTTGAACATATCGTGTCTTGGTCTTTTTTGTTTGGGGTATAAAAGCGCACGCATCATCCACCAATTTTGCAACACTTGATAGTTCCTATACATACACAATCCACAATGGCTAAACCAACTTGTTTGGCCATTCTGAGTGTTTCCACTTCGCTGGCAGCACCATCCCCTAATTCTTCACGTACCAGAAACTGTAACCGCTTTTCATGTTGGGAAGACTTTGGAACAGAATGCCACCGACTTTGTTGTGCAGTGGCAGCAAGTGGCTCCAGCCACCCAGGAGAGGCTTTTCTTGAGGATGCTTTTGAAAAGGAAATCTGATTATGTGCAGAAACCTATTCCCAGAGAAGGGTTGAAGTTGTTATGGAAGAAGGATTTGTTGTCAACCCTTATGGAGGGAAAATGTCTCAGATCCCTTCCAATGCCACGCCATTTCCACACCGTGCAGGGAACCTTAATAAAATCCAGTATTCTGTCAACTGGGATGATCCATCACCTGCTGCCGAACACAATTTCTTGAAGCAGACTAAAGAATTGTACAGTTTCATGACTCCTTTTGTCTCCAAGAATCCAACAAGTACTTTCTTGAATTATAGAGACTTTGATCTTGGGATCAACACCTTCGCTAAGAACAGCTTTCAAGAAGGACAGGTTTATGGCTCAAAGTATTTCAATAACAATTTTGACAGGCTGGTCAAGATTAAGACTGCAGTTGATCCGGATAACTTTTTCAGGAATGAGCACAGTATTCCTGTGCTTCCGACCAAAGCTTAGAGAATCAAACAACTAAGCATTTTGCTTGGTTAGTGCTTTTGTTACCTTCATTGTTCCTTGAATATAATGGTTGACCTGTAGGTCCATACTCTTTTGGTAAATAATTTGATTATTATACCATTAAATTGGAAAGTTTCATGAGTGCCTAAAGATTTTTATGGTGCTTGGTCTTGTTCTTGTTTCTTTTTGGTCTTTCTCTCGAATCATATGACTTGTGTTAGGGGAGCTGGGAAAATCATTCGAAAGATGTATTATTTATACTATATTTTTTATCTATTGAAGAATGTTAAAGGATTTTGGTTGAAGAAGTAATTTTTACTTTATCTTTTTATAGATTAAAATACAATAATATATAATAGTATAATAATACATAAATACGATTTGTTGTTGAATTTAAGTATTTTTAATATAAAAAATAAATAAGTTAATCACAGTTTAATTCGTAGAGAAAAATAAAAAATAATGACAAAGGCTCATTTTAAATGTTGATAATTTAGCAAACTATTTTCAAAATTTGAGCAAATATCAGCGGCTTAAATGGTTATAACTCACAGCAACAAACCCACTAAGGAAGAAGATTCCCACTTGCTGAGACCAACCATCTGATGCAAAACAACAGAAAGTTATAACTCTCTCTCTTGAGACATGATCAAAACATCAACATAACTCTCTCGCTTCCTCTCCATATACTTCTCTTCGTCATTCCCACCACACACAGCCTAAACTTGTCTTCCCCAAATTCCTATATTTTGTGGCCATCTCCATCATCACCCGATTCATCCTTTAATTCTCTTAAGTGCTCATGATCATTACCAGTCTTCGTCACTTAGAGCTCTCTAGGTCTCCATTTGCCATGAAATTCAATTTGTTCACCCCTTTACATTCCTCAACTTCATTTTGAATATATCATTTTGTCTCTTTCCTTCTTTTTTTTTTTTTTTTTTGGTTCTGAAGTGGATTTACAAGATTGTAGATTCTGCCGAGTCTCACTTTTGGATAATGTTTGTCTAAAGAAAATTCTAACCGGTCTGCATGGATCAGTTTGGGCCCTTGTCATAAATTTTTTTTAACTCAAGTTTAGATTTAGTCCTACAATGTACTTATTTAGTTTCAAAAATAAGGTAGAATTAGCCAGATATTCTTTCTTTAAACTGAAAGGAGCTAATATTTGTTAATTCTAATATTAAAAGTAATAATAATTGCAAATGGTAGTTTATTAACATTATTTTTCTCATTAATTTGTTTGTTTATTTATTTATTCGTTATCATTTTTATTTATCATCAAATAATTTTAACCCATTAAATTTTGGTGTCTTCTATAAACATTTCCTCCATACCCATGAATATCTCCATGTTTTCCTATATTTAATTTGTTAAGTTCAATTTATGATCATTCTATCTAATGTAAATTTATAATTTTCTTTTATATAATTATTCAATACATTTATTTATTTTTGATATTACAATTCAAAATTGCTAAATAAATCATTCTTAATTTTATATTTTACATAATAGATTTTAAATATATTTGTAACATTCTTTATCATGATGTATTTTTAAAAATTATAAGGTTCAACCTTGTTTTAAACTTTGTATAAATGTAAATTTGAAATATTATTAATATATATAAAAATTTAAAATTAAATAATTTAAATAAATAATTTTAATTTTAGATATAAAGGTTTACAATACAACCATGTATTATTTTAAATTTATATATATATATATTTATTGATGTTATATATGTTCTTTTAATTAAATATAAAAAAATAAATTATATGTGAAAATTAAAAAATGTTTTCTAATTAAAAATCATAAAAAAAAACTTTAAAATGAAATTTCAAATAAAATATTTTCACTATTTTTTCTTTAAAAAATTCTTTTTTTTAATTAATAAAAATAAAATTTATTTTTAAAGAATCATTCTTTTACAAAATTTATTTTTTTAAAATTAAATTTCAAACAAATTTTTTCTATAATTAATTTTTTTATAAAAATTTATCAAAAATATAATTTATTTTCAAGAAACTATTAGATTACTAATTTTCTAAAAAAGTAAACAAACAAAATTATGTTAGCTTGAGTTTTTCACCGTACCATATAAAAGTAGGATGAAAAATTCTCTAAAACTATTTTATATATGTATTATATTTTATTCTTTTTTATATATATAAATAAATATGCTATTTTTATATTTTTTTAAATATTTAATTTTTATGTTAAAATGTATCAACTAAATTTTTTTAAAATTATTTTAAAGGTATTTTGAATATTATTATTTGAAATGAATTAAAAAGATAATTTTTTTATGAATGAATAGAATATTTATAGTTTTATGTTTTTTTTTAAATTTAAAATATTTTTTGAAAATAAATCTGTTAAAAACTCTATTTATTTACTATTTTAAATTAAATTATTTTTTATGAATTAATTATTATGATATAGATCGTAATAATAATTATGATAATAAAGGAAATAATCAATTAATTTTTAACTTTGATTGCTTATATTAAATTGAATTAAATGATTGATTGGACTAACCTCCTGCATCAGCTATTTAAATAAATTTTTAAAAGATTATAATAAATCAATTATTAAAATATTTGTAATTATTTTCACTAATAATAATTTAAATGTTCCTATAAATTAAATGAGATAAAAAATTAATCAATTAATATCTATTGGAAACTGAATTTAATCAAATTAGTTTTCATGCAGACAATAAATACTCAAATTAATAAACTAAATCTACATTAATAATTTAAATAAATGAAATATTTTAATATTAATTTAATTATCTCAATTTATTTTTTTTAAATATAATCTTATGTTTAGATTTTAAAAAAAAGTATTTTTAATAAAATTTAAAATTTTAACAATTGAAATATCTTATTTGGATATTATTTTATAAAAAATTTTAAATTTTAGAAATTTTAAGAAAATATTTTAATAAATAAAATTTAAAATTTTTTCAAATTTCATTATATGAATAATAGTTGTTCTTTATATGTGTATTATTATCTATTCATATTATTTTATTTTTTACTTTTTACTTTTATTTTTTTATTATCTTTTTTTATCTTTAAATACAATATTTTTAATACTAAATTATATAATTTTATTTTATTATCCTTTTAAATATATATATATATATATTTGATTATTATTTTAGTTAAATATCTTGTATAATAAAAATATTTGTATATCTAAATTTTTCAATGAAAAAAAAAAGAAGAAAAAATTAAGAAAAATTTATGAATATTTAAAAATATAAAATTTTGTATTTAATAAATATAAATTATTTAATCTAAATAAAATATTTAAAATATAAAGTATTATATAAAAAGTAATTAAAATTTTAAATTTTTTAAAATATTAAAATATTCTATTGAAATACAAGATAAAAGATTTATGTCTAGATTTTCTCACATACATTTTATTCCTCTTAGTTTATGTTTTGAAAGTTTTTTTTGTTTTTAAGTTTTACTTGTTTGATTTTTGAATTTGATTTTTTTAAAAATATTTTTGTTGTCTTTATCATTTTATTAAATTTTATCCAAATGTGTATATTCTAATTTTTTTTTTCAAAAATCCATTATACACCTTTATTTATTTATACAAAAGTTTTAGATTATTAAATTTAAAAAATTAATAAATTAATTTAATTATAAAATTTTTAAAATTAAAAAAATAAATTTGAGTATAAAATATTAAACACTACAATATGTTTAATTATTTTACTTTCCATCTTAAAGTTGAATTCATTATACACCTTAATTAGTTTATTAAAAAAAAGTTAAGAGTATTAAATAAAAATATTAACAAAGGCATGTAATTATAAAATTTTAAAAAATAATATAATAAATTTGAACAAAAAATTATTAAAAAATTAAAATATATTTAATTATATTGTTTTTATTTTTAATATTAAATTTATTATATCTTTATTATATGGATAGAAGTGAACAAAATCGTCCGACAAAAATCTACGAGTTAATTTGTTTAATAAATAGATAGTTTATATTTATTAAAAAAATAATTTTAAATAAATAAATCAACTAGAAAATTCATACTTATTAAAAAATCTTTTTAAATAAATAAATCAACTATTTACAAAAGTTTATTTAACTTATTCATGAATCTATTAATCTTTATATATATTATATATTTATTTTAATATGTTATATTTACAATATATATATATATATATATTAGCCTATTTAATAAATTTTTTATCTTATACTTTAATTTTATAAATTTTTTTAATCAATTATTTATATAAATTTTAGACTTATTTATTAATTTTTTTTATTAAATCTTGAAAAAAAACTAAATTTAACAAGTAATAAGTTCAAGTTTAGACTTTAAAATTTTTAAACAGTTATACTTAAACATTCAAAATCTTAAGTAAAAATATTAATAAAAAATTTAA
Source organism: Canavalia gladiata (assembly GCA_037954105.1). NCBI lineage: Eukaryota > Viridiplantae > Streptophyta > Magnoliopsida > Fabales > Fabaceae > Canavalia > Canavalia gladiata. Next base: position 53,498,646 of record CM075662.1, read on the forward strand.
TTATAAATTTTTTTAAAAAAGTAAACCTGATTAAAAAATAATAAAAGATTAAAATATATTTAATTATATTCTTAAATCCGTTATACACCTCTATTTATATCTAAAAAATTTAAAAATATTAAATAAAAAAATTAATGAAAGAATTAATTATTAAAAAATTAAAAAGTTATTGAAAGACTAAAACATTTTATTATATTATTTATCTCAATCTTAAATCCATTATACATCTTTATTTATTTATTCAAAGAATTTAAGAATGTTAATTAAAAAATTAATAAAATTTTAATTATATAAATTTTAAAAATAAGAGAATACATTTGTGTAAAAAATTATTAAAATCTAAAATTAATGAACGTTTTCAACTTGGGAAGACTTATATTCTGTAAAAGGTATTTGTAATAATTTAGAAAGAAAAGTATACATTTAAGCTATTTTTTAATGAAAAAATTATCCAATTCAATAAAAAAAACCGAAAAAATTACACAATTTTTTTTAAGGAAAAAAATAAGATTTTAATTCGATTAGTCAATAATATATTTTATTAACTGCTATAACCATTTCAATATTTCTAGTTTAAGAAAATTTATAAGATTTTATTATGATCTCAGATAAAGCAAATCATTACTTCTCATTTATGTTCTTCTATTCTCTTTTCTTTTTTATATGATATTTTCTCTCTCAACATTAAAGTAATTCTGTATCTGTGTACAATGTCAATTTTTTTTTACAAAAAATAACTCCGTATTTAATTTAACTCATTTAAAAAAATTATTTATTGCTTTTCACCGTATTGAGTGAACTTTTAAAAAATAAATACTCAGTTTTTTTTATTAATGTACCTAATATTTTTATTTTTTTGTTTGAATGAAAAATTAAAATTATAATAAAAAAAAGAATAAAAGTAAAATTGATAAAAAAATAAATTAAAAATAAATAATCTTTCTAAGAAATAAATAACATTAATTATATTTTATAATATTTATATTTTTTTAAAGGAAACTAGTAACTATTTTATCAAATTTAAGAGTTTACTAGTACATTGAAATTTGAAACTGATCCAGTCCAAGATTAGTGAAAGTGCAGAATTTCCAGATTGATATACGTGAAAATGTTTAAAATCAGTGTGCAAAAATGGAAAAAAGAAATTAAAAAAAATAAAGAAAGGAAACTGCTTACAACAATTCTCAAGTTGTGGACAGTGAACTGTTAAATGTAGATTTTCCAAACGCGTCTTCATTTGGTATAAAACCGCACACACCCTTCACCAAATGTCCAACATCAGATAGTTACTGCACATACACAGTCCACAATGGCAAAACCAACGTGTTTCGCCATTCTTTGTGCAGCTTTTGTTCTTATCAGTGTCTCCACTTCGTTGGCAGCAAGAGCCCCATCCCCAAATTCTTCACTTTACAACACATTCCTTCAATGCCTCAAACAACGCACAAATTCCTCAACTCCACTCTCCAACATTGTCTTTGCTCCCACCACCCCGTCCTTTTCCTCCGTCCTACAAAACTACATTCGTAATTCACGTTTGAACACAAGCTCCACACCCAAACCGTTAATAATCGTCACTGCCCTGCAACAATCCCACGTCCAGGGTACTGTCATCTGTGCCAAAACTCTCAACCTTCACCTCAAGATTAGGAGTGGGGGCCATGACTATGAGGGAATCTCCTACGTCTCTAGCGATCCTTTTATAATCCTTGACATGTTCAATCTTCGTAACATTACCGTTGACATTAAAAATGAGGTTGCTACGGTCCAAGTCGGTGCTACGCTTGGTGAAGTTTATTATAGGATTTGGGAGAAGAGTAAAGTCCATGGGTTCCCTGCAGGGGTGTGTTCCACCTTGGGTGTTGGTGGCCATATTAGCGGAGGAGGATACGGTAATATGTTGAGAAAATATGGATTATCTGTTGATAATGTGATTGATGCTCAAATTGTTGATGTTAAAGGTAGAACTCTGAATAGAAAATCTATGGGAGAGGATCTGTTTTGGGCTATTAGAGGAGGTGGAGGAGCAAGCTTCGGAGTAATATTATCCTATACTATTAAGTTGGTTTCCGTGCCACAAACTGTAACCATTTTTCGTGTTGAGAGGACTTTGGAACAGAATGCCACCGACCTTGTTGTGCAGTGGCAGCAAGTGGCACCAACCACCGAAGAGAGGCTTTTCATGAGACTTCTTTTGCAGCCTGTTACTCCCAAAGTTGTGAAGGGAGCCAAGACCGTTAGAGCCTCGGTTGTGGCTTTGTTTCTTGGAAGTGCTGATGAGGTTGTGACAATTTTGGGGAAGGAGTTTCCTTTGCTTGGATTGAAGAAGGAGGATTGCAGTCAGGTGAGTTGGATTCAGTCCGTTCAATGGTGGAATGATGATGAAAGTCTTCAAAGAGGGGACAAGCCTGAGACCCTTCTGAATAGGAAACTCAATTCTGCCAAATTTGGGAAAAGGAAATCTGATTATGTGCAGAAGCCTATTCCCAGAGAAGGGTTGGAGTTGATATGGAAGAAGTTGATTCAGTTGGAGAAAATAGGATTTGTTTTTAACCCTTATGGAGGGAAAATGTCTCAGATAGCTTCTGATGCCACTCCATTTCCACACCGTGCAGGGAATCTTTTCAAAATCCAGCATTCTGTCACCTGGGATGATCCATCACCTGCTGCTGCACAGAATTTCTTACAGAGGACTAAAGTATTGTATAGTTTCATGGCTCCTTTTGTCTCCCAGAATCCAAGAAGTGCTTTCTTGAATTATAGAGATCTTGATATTGGGATCAACACCTTCGGTAAGAACAGCTTTCAAGAAGGACAGGTTTATGGGTCAAAGTACTTCAATAACAATTTTAACAGACTCGTCAAAATTAAGACTGCAGTTGATCCGGATAACTTTTTCAGGAATGAGCAGAGTATTCCTGTGCTTCCCAGCAAAGCTTAGAGAATCAAACAATTAAGCATTCTGCTTAATTGGTGTTCTTGTTACATTTATTTCTCCTTTTGTATAATGGTTGACCTGTTCGACCATGCTATTTTGATAAATAATTTGATTATTATACCATTAAATTTGAAAGTTTCAAGACCGCCTACATATTTTTATAATGCTTGATCTTGTTGTTATTGTTTCTTTTTGGTCTTTCTCTTGAATTATATGACTTGTGCTAGGAGAGGTTGGAAATCAATCAACCGATGTATTATTTATATTCTATTTTATAATATATATCACATCAAACATATTATCACACTATACACCTGTTTTTATATTCATACTGACCCATTTTAATGAGATGATGTTTGGTAATATCTTTAAGTCATGACGCTGTAAAGATCAAATTATTCTTCCATGAGAAGCGAGATTAAGATTTCTTTTATAAGGATTTTGAATTAGAGAAGTTAATGTGAGACGATAACCGAAATTAAAGGGGATGGATTTATTGAGGTGGAAGAAGATGAAGGAGGTGGCGTTGATGGTATGGAGGCTGGACATCTCTTCCTCTGATTATGCGTCATGAGCGTTGGTCTTTATGTTTCAAACATTGGCTTGATTTACGTCGACGTCTTCCCTCGGGCCCTCTTCCAAATGTCACATGAATATGTTGTTCGTTTTCACAAGATGTCGTTCCTAAACCACAAAATCTACAACACACTTTTTATCTGACATCCAATCTTCTTTTTTAATTCTTAAATTTTTTTCATTTTTTCTTCTTCTTTCTTTCTTATACGTTGAAGTGTGTATGCTCAGCACGTGAGCTATTCATTTTTCATAACCAAAAATATTCATTCCTCAAAAATGGTTAGCGAGACATAATTGCACTAGATTTTCATATATTTAACATTGGAAAATATCGAAAGTAAAAGTATTTTTGGGATAATTTTTTTTAAATCTATAGGCAAATAACCTGTACCAGTTCTGTTACTTAAGTTAACGTTGATTGTTCTATAGGAATATACATGCAACACATCTCAAAACAATTGAGAAGGTCAATGTAGGTGTAAATAGAAAAAGAGGATATTGTGTGCAAATTTACTTAAAATGATACGACGCTAATATAGTTTGTACCAAAAAAAAAAAGCTGCTTACAAATCTCCATTCAACAACATTGGGAGTTAAATATAAAAAAACAAAGTCAATAAATTGTTAATAAAAGGATACAATATTTTAAAAATATCATCTCTTTAAATTGGAAGCACCAAAGAAGGTAAATAAGATTGTGACTTGATCTCCACGTAGGAATATCATCTTTTTTCTTTTTTTTTTTTCTATCCTTTGATGTTGACTCTTTTTATCATTGTAAACCAAATTTACAAAGTATTAGATTGTTTATCCACCGATAAAAAACATGACATGGGTTTAGATCGTTATCACTAAACTGAAGTGTCAAACAAGCATCATCGTATTTATTTATTAAATAAAAGTACTACATTAAAAAGATAAAAAAAATAAAATAAATGTAAACATCAAATTTATACTTTTTTTTATGACAAATTAGTTCTTGCTGCATAGGTTTCCTCGCTAACATGCTAGAAGGGGTATTTTTTTCTTTGTATTCCTATGTATATGATTGCTGCTGTACATTAAAATTCCCAACATTTTCTTTCTTCTCTGTCCACTGTTGCAAGAAAGGCATGTAAGTATGAATATTCAATAGTTAGAATATATGAAAAATATAGATTAGAATGTTGATTATATTTTCAAAGATTTTGTTAAAAAGGATAGATGACACAATGAAATAATCATTATCTTAAAATCAAAATTTGATAAATTTTTCATACAATTTTATTTCTTAGGTTATCATAAGGTTTACACTAGTATGCAAGAGATATACATTTAATTTTTTTTTGTAACGACCTACTTTATAATGGAAGGTGGAAAATTAAATTGTTAACAAAAAAAGAAAAAATAAAATAAATCTGTCACCAATTTTATTTTAAATTAGGAATAATTAAAAAAATTATTACTGAAAAGTTAATCTACAAAAATTAATATTGGTCTAGAAATCAACTTATGCAAGAAAGTTGGCGGAAATTTAATCTTACCTCGTTCTAAATTAATTTGTATAAATTAATAATAATGTTATACTTATTTATTTTACTCATTTTAAAAAAAGAATAAATAATTTATTTTGGAAAAATAAATAAATAATTAGATAAATTAATAAATAAAAAATTTATTGAATTAATGCATAAAAATAAAATAAAAATAAGTTTTATAAAAATTAGTTTTAATTTAAAATTTTTATTTTCACTCATACTGTTCTCCTGCAATAAAAATTTCAAAGTTAGATAATAGATTAACTAATTTTAATATTATAAAAAATTTATATATTAAATTTGTAAACACCAATCTCTCATCGTTCAGATATTTCAAATTATAAAAATGAAATTAATAAAATATTTTATTTAAATTATCTCATTATAACATAAAATTAATTTCAATTATTTATAATAAAAAATTAAATTAAATATAATCAAATTATCGTAAATCATGTATCCTTAATTAAAATATAAAATTAACAAGACATTTTATCTAAATTATACAATTTTATACAAAATTAAATTATTTATAAAAAAAATCACGATTTGTTTGTATATTTTTTTGGAATTATTTCTATACTATTCTTTTGTAAAAATTAAAAATTACAATAAAACTATAACAATAAATAATAGCAAAAAAAGTATAATTTACAATAATAGAAAAAAATTATAACAATTTTTTTTAAAAAATAATAACATAACAACAATAAATAATAATAAATGACAATAAATAAATAACAAAAAATAAAGTGACAATAATAAAAAAAATGAAATAAAATTACATATTACGTCTAAAAATTAAATATGAATTAATAATGGTAATAGTACAATAATAATAACGAAAAAAAATAATTTACAATAATAACAAATAAATTTACAAAAACAGTAACATAACAACACTAAATAGTAATAAATGACAATAAATAAATAACAAAGGATTAAGTTACAATAATAAAAATAAATAAAATTACATATTGGGTCTAAGCATTAAATATGAAAATAAATAACTACGAAATTACAAAAATTAATAATGGTAATGGTAAAGTAAAATATTTGATAAAAACAAACTATATGATAAGAGATTAATTAAGTAATAATAAAAAATATATAAAATTAAATAAAAAATCAATTTCAATAGTAATAACATACTAACACAATAAAGATAAAAAATTTAAAATATAATAATAATAATTAAAAATAATCAATAATATTAACAAAATTAATTACAAAAAGATATTATCTTTATTGTTTAATACCATTAATAATAATAATCTAAATTAAAAATTAAAGAAAAAAATTATTATATAATTTAAAAATAATTTTAGTTAAAATTATTTTTTTAATAATTTTTTATAAATAATTTAATTTTATCAATCCAACTATTATATTAAAATATTTTATTAAATAGATTGTATTTATAAAATTTTATAATTTTTTTTTAAAAATTGATAATTTATTAAATAAATTTAAATTAACAGATAATATATCTTTTATAATATTCATTAATTTAAATTTATTTAATTAAATATCAAATTTTATAAAATTTTGTAAACATGATCTAAAGAATAAAATATATTTTTTTACACTTAATATAATTATCTAGTTTACTTGTTTACTTAAATTAATATTACTGTTAACATTATTTTTTAACAGTATATATATAGTAGAGATGTTACTAAAATTATTAGGTCTAAATTCAATGATTTTTGGTCTTGAAGTTCTATTCTTGTAAAAGTTAGAAACATGTGATTTAAAGAATTCCAAGTAACATTACATTTAAATATTTTGATTTTTTTACGTCACTTACCTAGTCATTATTTTTTATGCATATCTTATCTTATTGTGATGCAAAAAAGTTATAAATGACTATCAAAATATAATATTACCATCAAAGGAACCTTTGAGCATAAATATTTGATGATGATAAAGAATACACTGGTGCAGAATGGAAAATATAAGAGTGTTCACCATTGGTAATAAAAATCAAACTTGTCATAGTGGAGCCACTTTATATACTAGTGGTTCTATATATGTTGTGGTGCATCGTAATAAAATGATAATTGAAAATAAAATATTTAAATTTTTATTAATTTTACTTATTTAAAAGTTGATCTCAATATTGTCTATGTAAAGTAAAGAGCTGGAATTAGATCCAACTGCATTTGGTATTATGGAAAGAACTAAAAAGAATAAAGTTGAAGAATAGATCAACAACAATGCAAAGAATGTTGTTGTATGAATATGTTAACTATAGTTTTATTTATATTTATTTTATTATTTTTTATTCTAAACACTTACATGTACTTGTATTTTGTAGGAGAAATTTATTTGTTGTCGAGCTTAATCCTTTCAAAATGATATGCATGACTTTAGTGAATGTTTTGTAATATCTTGTAATGTCATTTTTATGGATGTTGTTGGAGGACAAAAGAAAAACATATATGTACATGATTTGGGCCAGTCGGGTGATGAGTTTATATCCACATCCACTAAACGCAACCTAGTATTGATGTTGTAACAGTCAAATATGGATAGAAAACCACGATAACAGTCAATCTCCTAAGAGTAGTCATTAGCTTGTTTGATGTTTTTTTACATTGAGATTTTTATTATATGATTTTGTATGAAGTTATAGTTATCTACACTTAACTATGTTTAAACTATATTATTTATGTCAATTTCTTTATTTAATGATTTCTAATTTTTAAATTTATAATTTTTAATAATAATTATGTATATATTTCATATAATTAGGTTTATTTTAATTAATTTTTATGTAAAAAATTAAAATAATTAGCGACTAAATTTATTACTGAAAATTTGATCGTGAAATTAGTCATTAACAAAAATTATTAGCAACTATTTTTATGATCGATTTTTGCGATAGATGGATTTATAGCAAAAATTATTTATGATCATATTTAGCCATCGATATTTAATGATCAATTTTGCAAATAATTATTTAATAGCGAAATTGGTCACCATAACCAAAATTTTGTAATCATGGTTAGAGATAAATTTTGTAACTGAATTTTTATCAATTTTCGTGATAGATGAATTATTTGTGACCATATTTAGCTATCAATATTTAATGATCAATTTTATCGATAATTATTTGGTAACAAAATTGATCATCATAAACAAAATTATATTACCATAATTAAAGATAAATCTTATAACTGAATTTTTTATTGTTAAATTAATCATTCTACAACTAGTAATGGAACCATTAGCAACTAATTTTAATTATTTTTCAAACCAAACTATTTAATCATTAATATGTTTTTTTTACGAATGAATTAAATTTTCAATCGCTAACTTATTTGCGGTTAGAATTTTAACAACCGCTACATGTCAATCTTAAAATTAATTGTTAAAAATTTTAACAATTAAATTATCTAATTTGACAACGAATGTATTCAATCGATGATCATAAATTTTTTTATTGTGTCATCTCTCATGTCAAAGTTCAATTCTCTAACCAATGTTTATGTATTTGAGATTAAAAAAAAAAATTTACAATAAAGGTGAATTTAATGATACGAGCTTCCTTCCTTATGGATAAAGAGATTCTTCTCGTAGTGAACGAAATTGGAAAGGTGAGGTTTGAGGTTTGGCCTGTCACAACATGTTATGGTGAGGCTTAACATTATATTTCTGAATTTTTTCAATTTCAATACAAGAGCTTTTAAATTTCAAGTTCCTCAAAAATTATTTAAAGATCTGAAATTAAAAAAAAAAAAAAAACAGGCACAACTAACCTTTGTCATGTTCAAAACAATTTGATTCCAACGGAAGGCTTTATTAATTTCATTTCATTTCATTTTATTTTAAAAATGACTTATCCTGTTAGCAAAATTCATTTTGTAAAATAGGCCTAGAAAAGGTTAAAACAATTTGTTATTGAAAATTGTCATGTTCAAAATAATTTGATTCCAAAGCAAGGCATTGTTAGTTTAATTTAATTTAATTTAATTTTAAAAATGGCTTATCATGTTTTATGTTGTATTTTGCTATAAAATTCAGATTGTAAAATAGGTTTAGAAGAGGTTAAAACAAAAAGAAAGGTAAAATCCACGGGAGAGGAGAATGGGAAAAAAAAGTAAGTATCATCTCCGATAAGAGAAATATCAATACTTTCTAAAAGTTTCTTATTCCATTACAATTATAGGAAAGTTACCGTTTAATGACAAGATTGTGCATTTTTGGTTCCCAGTTTAAATTCACGAGACAATCAAAGCTTAAAACCATAACAAGGATTTAGTAACGAGATTGGAAAAAGCAAAGTCACGAAAAATCATTGTTTTGAAAATAAAACTCAGATAGATAATCCGATTTTAACTTTACTCTCCATAAGTTAACGTATGGACATAGCAAAGTCATGGAAGAATCATTGTTTTAAAAATAAAACTCAGGTTGATAACCCGATTTTAACTTTACTCTCAACAAGTTAACGTATGGACATGCAAGATATCGTGTATTTAAAATTATTAAAATATTAAAATTATAATAATCATAAATTAAATTTATAATGATAAAAAATTAAAATTATAACGATAAATATAATAAAATTCTAATGCTATAATAATTTTTTAATAATAATAATAAATTATTAATGATTATATAATAAAACACTAATAACACTACTATTTTCTATCATTATGAAAAAAAATAAGAATATAAATAAAGTCTATTTACATATCATTAATCCGATCGTAACAAGCACTCATGTTAGCTCAAAATCCATGGTAATCGACATTGATATTGTAAGAATTTAACGGAAACTAAGATGAATTTAACGTGCATGTCTCAAATGGTTCTGGCTTAATGAACAGCGTAGGAGCCAAATCAGAACAGTGATGCATATATCTCAAATGATGCACTAACTCTGCATGAGATGTCAAAGACCTATATATCATCAAATTGTAAATTGTCTCATCCACTCCATTATGGTTGGAATTCCATTTGAAGTCAAGGAATGCATGTTTCCATTTTTCCCCCAAAGGCCAAATAGCGAAATATATGAGATCTTTATTTGCTTAAAAACCTCCTAAGTATGCTTTTGATGACAAATGATCCACTTTTGTGAGCAATTCAACGAATTGTGGCAGAGTTAGGTTAAATCGAAGTTGAAGTTAAAATACATATAACCCTTATTCTAAGAATGAATACTATTTGATTGAATGTAAAAGAGAGGAGGAAAAGAAATTACCAGTCGCAATCCAATTAAAACGTTACTAATTGAACGAAATTCCCTGCCAGCAATTTTTTGGAACGACAAAGTGATAAGAATCATCAAAGAATTTGAAGAGTAACATAAATTAGAGATTTTAAAATAACTTTTAATTCAAGTGTTGTGATGATAAAATATTTTAAATCATTTTTTTGAATAATTTATTTTTTTTAATATGTTTATGGTTTTGAAGTTTATCTTTTGATGTGAGCATTATTCTAACTTTACATTATTATTGATTATGAGTATGTTTAATAATATATATTTGTTGGATAAAAATTAAAATAATTAATTAAAAAAATTAAAATTATTTTAATTTTATATGGTATGTTAATTTTTTGATAATTATTACAATATTTTTTAAATATTATTTTTACTAACATATAATATTTTAATGATTAATTAAAAATTATTTTTTATTTTTATCTTTGATATATTTTGATAATCCTTTTATTTATTATGAAATTTTTTCTATTGTTATTTAATGTTATAGAATTTATTTTAATTATTAAATATTTAATTTCAATTATTTATAATAATATTTAATTTTTAACGATAAAAATTTAAAGGCAAAATAAGTGCTTTTTTATATAAATATTATTTGAAACTTATTTATAAAAATTAAAAATGAATAATTTAATTTATAGCAAAAAATTATTTATTTAAAAATATCTTTATTATAAATATATTATAAATAAATAAATAAACAAAATTATTAAAATTTTTATTTTAATGTATTCATCAAAATTATTTTAAATTTTTTATATAATTTTTATAAAAATATATAAATTAAAAATATTATATTTATTTTTAATATATAATAATTTAATTTAAATAGTAGAATATTAAAATTTATAATCGATAACTAAGAGTTATTTTTTTATTAATTTTTAGTATAAATTAGAATTGGTTAATTGATTTTTACTTTTTATATTAGTTTATAGAATGGATTTTTATATTTTTAGTTTCTTAGATCTTAGTTATTTTGTTTTTAATTTCTCTTTATTTTTGTATGTTTGGTAGAGGCTAATTTTGGAAGTCATGTTGTGCTACTGTGACTATCCTATACCATAACGTGGAAGATAGAGAAGAGCAGCTAGCCAGCAACATAAGCACTCGAAACCATATCATAGTTTGACAAATTCCTGTCACATGTTCATGATACGTTAATGTAGATTTCAAAACTATTAGGGATACAATTGCATGTCACGCCATAGCTGACATGTTAAGTTATAATGTGATCTAGACACTTCGTTTAAAACATGTTAAAAAATAGAAGACTTAAACGTGAAATTAGGGTTTTTTTATATGTAAATTAATTGGTTTAATCGTTTCTGATTTCTTTCAATCATGTCATATTTTCATAGTTTGATGAAGCTTCATGTGAGGTTTGAGATGTAGCTCCACATTAGGATCTTAATGGAAGGATAGATAGAAGAATACCCGATAGATTTAAACCCTATCTGTTGGGACTTATCATTTCTTTTCTTGCTTAGGATGTATACCTCTACAACTATGTTCTAAATTCATTTTGCTATTATGTAATAGACCTTAATCATAAAATGTTAATCATGTTTGTATAGATGTTATTGATTTTCATTTTATTTTTTAATAATCATATATTATATTAAAATTTACAATTTCTATTTTGCCTTATCAAAAGTTTGGAAACATGTATTGGTTAGGAAGTTTAAAAAAATCAAAGTAAGCTCATCAAATAATATAACATTGTAGGTTAAATAGAAAAAAAAAAAATTAGGTAAACGTGACTCTGGTGATTATTTAATTCCTTGACTTAAAGATTCTAATCGAATTTTATTTACACTAAAAAATTAGATAAATGAATTAAACTTAAGATTATTATTTAATTTTTAAAAAAATTTATAATAATATTAATAAAATTGCACTAATTAACTTTCATGAGAATCAATTAACATTCATATAAATATGCATTCAAAAATAGATAAAATAAACATCTTAAATATTATGTGATAAATTAATTTTTAATTATATTTATTTAAATTATTTATTTATTTTATTTTATATATATTAATTTATCTTTCATTATTGATTATGTTTAATTTATCTTGCAATCAATAATTAAAATCTATCTTTATAGATCAGATATTTTAAATATTTTAATATACTATTATTTGAGTATCTAGTATACTTGATAAAATTTTTAAAATCTCATCACTTCTTACATCAATAATTAATAACTTCAATCTAATAATCATATACTTATTATTATTTTATTTTTATTAATTAATTTAATAATTAATTTTATTAAATATATTTTATTTTAATTAATAATTTTTCAACTTCTAACCTCTAACTAATTTTTTAATTTTAAATTAAGATATTTTTATCAAACATATCATGTACCAAATCTTAATCAATATGAAACAAAATTATACGAGATATTGACCCTAGCTACTTGTAAAAACTATATGGGGAGTTGGTCTCCAAAATAAAACATACTATTCCAATAAGAATTCATCGTAAGCATCTTCTTTCATCTCAAAAGAAATCGCATTTAATGATCTTAGTTTTGTTAAATAATTTTCAAATGAAAACACAAATATATGGCATTCTAGTGGGATGCGCGTACACACAATTACATCATAAGTGACAACGATATATTAATATCCCCATTGAATGGGAAACCAAATTTCTTGATACTATTCTATTTTGAAATTTCAGTGATCATCATGTTGAAATTTATTTAACATAAACAGAAAAATCATATATATCCCCCTCACATGAAAAAAAATAAAATCAAACTCTAGAATCTAGATATTTAATTTGGTCTCCAGTTTCTTGTCAAATCACCAATGTGGTTAATGGAAAAATATATAAATAAGCAAATCTACACACTACTCCTTAAAATTGTAAATATTAACCACTTTAATCTTTAAAGTTTTAAAATTTTTATTTAATAAGTTTCTAATTTATTTTATTTTGATACATTGCAAAAAATAATAAAATTCAAATTCACAATATTTATGTAAAATATTCAACCCCTTAATAATATACAATATCATTTGATTTAATTATTTAGGATCTTAACTATATCTATTTTTATTATCATTAATAATTAAAGTATATTAAGAAATAGATTTGTTTTCCCCATAACTTCTACGTTTAAGGAGTCATTGATATCCTTTCATTGTATTAATGACATGTATTTTAATATTTAATATATTTTTATTTTAAAAAAATAATATTCAGTATTTTGATATTAATTCTTAAAAACTTCAGGATAAAAATTTTAAAAATTAATTTTTTACTATTGAATGAAAATATTTTAATAAGTTAAATGTGATTTTTTTATATAAGCTCATTTGAATTTAATCCTAACTCAATTTAAATTTTAAATATTATATATTATAACAAATTAAAAAATATCTTTACTTTTTAGATAATTTAAATTAAAATAATTAATATTAATATGAATTTATTTAAATTTAAAATTTAAAATTTAAAATTTGATATATAAAATTTACAAAATTATGTTATAATTTTATTTAATTTTAATCCATTTAAATTCTTTAATTTTTAAAATTTAAAAATAGAAAATATTTTTATAATTGATGAATATATTTATTAGTAATTAATATTATTAATAAATATTATATTATATTAGTAAGAAATCAAATGGATAAAAATTCTTAAAATTAAAGAAAATAAATATTAAAATCATATTTTTAATTAGTTTTATCCAAAATTTTAAAATTAAATTTAATGTAGTACCGATTAAAATTATAATAATTTTAAATTTATTTTATCTAAGAATAAAGATATATTTAAATTTATTATGATATGTTAAAATTTAAATTAAATTAACATTTAGAAGGAAGGAATTTAAAATAATTTTATAAAAAAATTCATTAATAAAAATTAAATTTTAAAGATACATTCATTCGATAATAAATTTTTTTTAACATAAACCTTTAAAAATCAATCTAAAAATACTGACTTTTATCATTTTTTAAAATAAAAATATATTGAATACTATAACACATAACACAAGGACCAATATTCTTTTAAATACTGAAATATCAGGAAAAAAAAACTTATGTCTTCCTAATGAAACATAGACACGCTCATCAATTGATAGAAAGTTAATTTGTTTTAGTCAGACATAATAAGTTTAAATCCTAAACAATGACCTACTTAATTTAATTAAGGTTATTTTTAATAATATATATATATATATCTTTAATTCAGAATTTATTTTTATTATTGGATAAAATATCATTTTATAATATTAAAACTATAATGACCAACACTTTAAAATTAAAGAACTAATGTAATATAAGAATTTAATCATACATATTCATAAATTGTAAGGATTTTAAACTTAGATTGGTTAAACTAAATTATTGAATAGTATAATTATAGTTGAATTATAAATTGAATTAATATTAGTTAAATATTATTTTTAAAATATTTATATTGTAATATATTAAAAATAATAATTTAAATTTAATTTTTAATTATTCAAGATGATGTGTTTTGATATAAGTAATTAATTTTCATATTTCTTTGTTAAATTTAATAATTTTATTTTCAATTTCTTTCTCTTTATTGAAACTAATTATCTACTATTGCTAATAATAATATTTTTCTCTTCTATCTAATTTATTTTTATTTTAAAATTTTATTTAAAGATAAAATACTTGTATAATATAAAATAAACTTGTGAGTTAAATGTTAATTACAAATAAAATGAATAAAGCTGTTATCTATTTCTATATTTTATAAAAGAAGGTTCTATCAGTTGAAATCATGCCATAAAAGAGATTATTTATAGAAATTGTTAACAGATACTTTTCATAGAGTTTTCCATTAATAAATATATATTTAAATCATTTTCAAGAATTATAATTGATAATTGTTGATTAATTAATTAAAATAAATATTTAAATTAATCAATTAATATCTATGGAAATTGGTATTAGTAAAATTGGCTTTTATCTAGAAAATAAATAATGAAAATAATTAATTAATATCTACATTAATAATTTAAATAAATCAAATATTCTAATATTAATTTAATTATTTCTATCGATTTTCATATTTAAATATATAAAGGATTCATGCAATATATAGGTTTTCTCACATACATTTTTGTTCCTCTACATTTGCTTGTGTTGTTTGCGTTTGTGTTTTAAGTTTTACTTATTTGATCTTCGCATTTTATCTTAAGAAAAACATTTTTGTTGTCATTATCATTTAATATTAAATTTCTACTAAATTTTTATATTCTATTTTTTATATTGTTTTTCATCTTAATCTTAAATCCATAATATACGTCTTTTAATATTTTACTAAAATATTTTAATTATAAAATATTAAAAATTAAGGGAATAAATTTGAATAAAAACTGTTAAAAGACAAATTAATTTAAATAAAAATAAAAAATTAAGTATACAGATAAGCTATACTAGTAGATGATTAATTTAAATTGTACATGTTTAATTTTTTCAAATAAAATTGTAAATTTGAAATTTTTATATAAAAAGAATCTCAGTTAAAACATGTAATCATATCATAATATGGATAATATGAATGTTCTTATTTTAAAAAATTATCTTATATATATATATATATATATTTTAGAGAAAAAATTATACATTTAAGCTATTTTTAATGAAAGACAAATTATCAAATTCATAAAAAATGGAAAAAATAATTAGATAATTTAGAAAAAAAAAAGAAAAACTGAGATTTTAATATAATTAGTTAAAATTATATTTTATTAACTTCTATAAAAATTTAAATTATTAAAATTGATCTAGTAATAAGAGATTTAAAATTAAAATAGTTTAAGATGAAATCTTAGTTTCAAAATACATTATTTATCTATATTTTTTATTAAAAAAAAATTCTATAACCATTTCAATAGTTCTATCTTAAGAGAATTTATAAGATTTATTTCACAAGCAGAGCAAATCGTTACTTCACATTAATGCTATTCTATTCTCTTTTTTTCTTTATTTGATTTTTTCCCTCTCTCCCTCTTAACATTAAAGTAACTCTGTATTTAATTCAACTTATTTTTAAAAAATATTTATATTATTTTCAACTTATTAAATGCAATTTTAAAAATAAATAATCATTTTATTATAATTAATTAAAATTCACCAGATATATTACAAATATTTAGATTTTTCACCTTTTATAATATCCAAAATCATCCCATACAACATTAACGAAGATGTAAAAATTATGGATTGATATATGTAAAAATATATTTATAGTACTGTTATCTAATTCTAAATTATATATAATTAAATATTATTATTTTTAATAATTATTTTAAAAATTATATTTATTATAATTTTTAATAATATAAAAATATTTATACTAATAATTTGTCAAACTAAAACTATTTTTTAATCCTTTGAAGATATTTACAAAAGTCAATATTCTTTATATTTTTATGTCAACATTATTTTATATTTTGTAAAGAATAGATGGAGTTTGCTTTTTTATTGGTTGAAATTCCTTACACTTGTACCAGAAAAAAAAACAACTTGCACCTTTTTCTTGGCATTGAGCGATAAGTCCACCAATACAAGGCGTTCGGCATCATTACTCAACAACTCAAAGAATTATGTGACCAATAAAAAAAATTCTAATTTTATTGAGGGGCATAAATTATTTATCGAACAAAATAGTTGGTAATCACTGGTAAATTAAGCATGATCTTTAAAATTAATTTTAAGCAATAAAATTGATAAATGTTTATTAAAAATAAACATTTATTAGAATAAAAGTTTACTAATTTAAAATGTTTAAAATCAGCTTGCAAGATCGCACTAAAAAAAATAATAATAAAGAAAGGAAACTGCTTTAGGACATTTCTGAAGTTGTAGTTAGTCAAATGTTAGGCACAAGGCTGGACCAACACGTCCGAAACGCTTCTTCGTCATTGTTTGTGTATAAAACCGCACTCACCCCTCCACCAATTTTATAACACTTGATAGGTTCCACACATATGCAACCCACAATGGCTAAACCAACTTGGTTGACTATTCTTTCTGCACTTTTTGTTCTTCTGAGTGTCTCTACTTCCTTGGCAGCACAAGCCCCATCCCCATCCCCTAATTCATCACTTTACAACACATTCCTTCAATGTCTCACACAACAGACAAACTCCTCAACCCCACTCTCCAACATTGTCTATGCTCGCACCAACCCCTCCTTCTCCTCCGTCCTCCAAAACTACATCAGAAACGCGCGTTTCAACACAAGCTCCACCCCAAAACCGTTAATAATCGTAACTCCCCTGCAAGAATCGCACGTGCAGGGTGCTGTCATCTGCGCCAAAACCATCAACATTCAGCTGAAAATCAGGAGCGGTGGCCATGACTACGAGGGGATTTCCTACATCTCGAACGATCCTTTTATAATCATTGACCTGTTCAATCTTCGAAGCGTTACCGTAGACATTAAAAATGAGGTTGCTACGGTCCAAGCCGGTGCCACCCTCGGTGAAGTTTATTATAGAATTTGGGAGAAGAGTAGAGTTCATGGGTTCCCTGCAGGGGTGTGTCCCACCGTTGGTGTCGGTGGCCATCTTAGTGGAGGAGGATACGGTAACATGTTGAGAAAATATGGCTTATCTGTTGATAATGTGATTGATGCTCAAATTGTTGATGTTGAAGGTAGAATTCTGGATAGAAAATCTATGGGGGAGGATCTGTTTTGGGCTATTAAAGGAGGTGGAGGAGCAAGTTTTGGAGTTATATTGTCCTATACTATTAACTTGGTTCCCGTGCCAGAAACTGTAACCGTTTTTCGTGTTGAGAAGACTTTGGAACAGAATGCCACCGACCTTGTTGTGCAGTGGCAGGAAGTGGCACCAACCACCGATGAGAGGCTTTTCATGAGACTTCTTTTGCAGCCTGTTACTTCCAAAGTTGTGAAGGGAACAAAGACCGTTAGAGCCTCGGTTGTGGCTTTGTTTCTTGGAAGTGCTGATGAGGTTGTGACAATTTTGAACAAGGAGTTTCCCTTGCTTGGATTGAAGAAGGAGAATTGCACCGAGGGGAGTTGGATTGATTCGGTTCTATGGTGGAATGACGATGAGAGTCTTAAGAGAGGAGACAAGCCTGAAACTCTTCTGAATAGGGATCTGAATTCTGCTGGATATTTGAAAAGGAAATCTGATTATGTGCAGAAACCTATTTCTAAAGATGGATTGGAGTGGATATGGAAGAGGATGATTGAGTTGGGGAAAACAGGATTTGTTTTCAA
Source organism: Canavalia gladiata (assembly GCA_037954105.1). Classification (NCBI taxonomy): domain Eukaryota; kingdom Viridiplantae; phylum Streptophyta; class Magnoliopsida; order Fabales; family Fabaceae; genus Canavalia; species Canavalia gladiata. The sequence goes on from CM075662.1 coordinate 53,517,181, forward strand.
CCCTTATGGAGGGAAAATGTCTGAGATCCCTTCTGATGCCACCCCATTTCCACACCGTGCGGGTAACCTTTTCAAAATCCAGTATTCTGTCAACTGGGATGATCCATTACCTGCTGTGGCACAAAATTTCACAAACCAAGCTAAAAGGTTATACAGTTACATGACCCCTTTTGTTTCCAAGAATCCAAGAAGTGCTTTCTTGAATTATAGAGACCTTGATATTGGGATCAACAGCTTCGGTAAGAACAGCTTTGAAGAAGGAGAGGTTTATGGATCAAAGTACTTCAATGACAATTTTAACAGGCTGGTCAAAATTAAGACTGCGGTTGATCCGGATAACTTTTTCAGGAATGAGCAGAGTGTTCCTGTGCTTCCCTAAACATTTTACTTAATTGTTGCTCTTGTTACATTTTTTGTTCCTTTAGTATAGTGGTTGACCTGTGGGTCCATACTGTTTTGGTTAATTGATTATTATTCCATTAAATTTGAAAGTTTCAAACACTGCCTACAGATTTTTATATTGTGTTTGATCTTTTCGTGGTAGTGATTGGTGGAGCTCTGCGCTTTCATGCTCACCACACATCTTGTCTTCAACCCCTGATCTTTTAATGTGTGATGTTCAGCAATGGATTTTAAGCTCCTACTATTTGTTATTTAATTTTACAAAATCACGCGTTTTCGTTTAGGCTACACAAAGAAACCAAATTGCCGAGCAATTTCAGAGGATCCAGTAACTATAATTATTTGACTCAGGCAAATGGTGTGACACAAAGCTGCTTTCAGCTTCTTGTTTTCTTAGTAGCAAAAAATTGGCGTTATATTTGGTTTTATTTTAAACTAAACGAAAGGTCGGTAGAGTGAATTATAGGGGGGAAATAGAAGAGTGAAACTTGATATTTCGACAAGCTTAGAATTTAAGGCATTCCAATTATTGTGATTCTGTACAAGTGAAAAGTGATAGGAAACTAGAGTGCATGCTGTAACTAAGTGGAGAAAGAAAAAGTTGGAATATAGTTTAAGTGCTTAATTGATTGGTTCTAGCAAAATTTTCTTAATATTTAATTAATTAAATAAATCTGATTAATTCTATAAAATTTCGAACTATATATTTAATTATTTATCTTTTCATCATAATCATTGATGGAAAGGCAAAACACATGTAATATTTAAAAATAAAATATGACAAAGACATAGGATAAATTATAATAAGAAATGTAATATTATTAAATAAATTTATTGTGTAATATTACTTTAACTGATACGATCATAATTTTTTGTTATACTAAATTACTTGAAAACTTACACAATAATATTTCATGAGAAATTAATATCTTAAATCAATTTCAAAGTGTTTTTTTTTTTTTGCAACAGAGTGCAATATTATTAATAGAATATTATAACTTATATGATAAACATGAATGATATTAAACTATTTTTCTAAGCAATCTATATATTAAAATTAAGCAATTTTTATGTGTACATATAATTTTGTGGCTGAGACGGATCCAAGAGGGTAACGATGGGTTCCACCCTCCCTTCAAAATTTATTTTGTAAGTATATACGTATAATTTTTTTAAGTAAAAAAATATGTAATTATAACATTTAGTAATATATATATATAAGTAATATATATATATATATGTATGTATATTAATAAAATTGAGACAACTAATAAATAATTAAGTTTTTTAGCTATATTAATTATAAAAAATTATATATACTTGGATAATAATCATTTTTAATAAAATAAATTTTCGACAATGAAATAAAAATATATTTAGTGAATTAAACAAGGATAATAAATTTATTATAACTCTCCCTCTTGGTTTTTGGATTCTGTTTTGTAGGGAATTAATTCATTATATATTAAAATTGCAAAAAATTATTAAACAAGGATTTTAAAATGTCAAATTTATAATACAAATAAACAGTGTTTTTGAGTGAAACTACAATTAAAGTTTATTTTGTCGAAAAGGATATTTCACTATTAACGGCTACTTTTTTTATTTTAATTAAATAACAAAGTTGAATTATAGAGAGATGTATAAGAATTATCACGTACACATGTTGGAAGCGTACATATTAAGCATGTCTAGCAAATTCATCAATCCGCTTCACCGTCTTGTTCTGTGGTTCACACCAATTTTTTTATTTTTATTTTTTAGATAAAGAGTAAAAAAAGTAGTTTTATTTATTTAAAGATTTTTAAAATATTAATGATTATATATATATATATAATAATAAATAAGAAGAAAACTGAGATTTGTTTAATGTGGTTGTAAGTTTTTTTATTTGATTAAAATAATTGTTAGTATATTTTTAAAATAATTTAAATTCAATTTAATTTTTTTTGTTTTAATTTTAAAATATTTATAAAATAATTTTAAATTCAATTTAAGCAATGTAAGGTATTGATTTATAATTCATTTTTTCATTTACGGAGACTAACTTAGAAATTTTTTACTTATGGAAACTAAGTTGAAAACAAATGTCAAATATTAGGATTAAATTATTATTAAAACCTAAAATTTTAGAACACCATATTGTGTTTTTTTAGCCTAACTTTTATTGAAGTTTTTGACCAAATTGCTTAATAAATGAACGGAAATGTTTCTAAATGAAAGAATTTCCACTACTTTATTCATCAACTGAGAGAGATCGAAGGTTGGGACTTGAATACGCAGTCGATATTAACACAGATCTCTTTGTTAATGCAGAGAGGGACAATGGAATAAAGAAAATTAAAGTAGTTCAAGAATACAGTTAACAAAAAGCGAGAAGGCTGAACTGATTAGAAAAATATATGGTATGAAAAATTTTCCTTTAGCTTGGGATAAAAAATAAAACTATAAAACAAGTTAAATATCAATTCTTAATATAGAGATATCAAGTTGATAAAATATACAACAATTAGGTATAGTGGAACAAGTGTAGTAACTAAAGAGTACTGTAAATAGATAATTTAAATCAAGAATTTATTTGTAGGATTCTGGATAAAAAATCAGGAGTTAAAAAATTGTTCTTGAAAATTATATTAGAAATACATTAAAAAGTATAACGAGAGGTTATTAATAATATTTTTATTAAAAATGTTGTATGTTATTTCCTTATTTAGTAACCACTTACATCTAATATTGAAGCGAAAATTTTTCACTGCATTCAAACATTAATTAGGTACACATTTTTTTTTCCCCGAAAAATAGAGTATTACCCACGTTTTTGGAACACCTTCCTTTTAATATTTGGATCGAGAGATACCTCATAATGATGCATCTGAAAAAGAATATACAATGTAGACTACAAAATGCATCTCACATAGATGCATGCTGACAAACCAAAACAGTTAACGCGAAAATTCTGGTTTGGCGATACACTGCAAATCACAAACAGATACAACTATTGTTAGGCCTTTTTCTTGAGGGTTCTTAAAGCACAATCGACATGATCGAGCACTATATTTTAGGGGAAGAAGCTGAAGCTGAGGAAGATTGATTGGCCTAAAGAATTAATTTAAGAAAAAAAAAACTTAAACGAAAATTTGTACAGCATCTTTATAATCCAATTTATCTGACTTTTAAAATTTTGTGAAGGTTTGAATCACTATAAATATTTTATAAATTGTTGCAAATAAAAAATCAACAAAATATATTCCGATATATGTATTATACGATGGAAACGTTAATTACTACTCTTACTTTAACTAGTTTATCAATCGTAAAAAGATTTTGACTTCACAATTTATTAATGTTGTCATTTGTGATATTTTTGGGCTATTATTTGTCGAATGTCACAACTAAACTAGTGGACGTTAACGTCAACTATTGCTCACTGAGATGCTGATCCTGTACTTCAGTGACAAATTCGTGTATTTGCTCTTTCAATTTTCCAATGGGTTTGCAATTGTGGTATGTTCTTTTCCCCATGTTTTTCCTATTCAAAATGTGCAATGCGAGTAATCAATAATTGTGGTTCAAAAAGTGGATACCAATGAACAGAGTCCTGTACCCTAGTACCAAAATAGCCAGTGCTGAAATGTACACGTCAAAGTCTTCTACTCGTTAGAGAATATATATTTACTTTCTACATTGCGGACTATAAATTCTAAAAGAAAAAAATAATGCGATTGTTCATAAATTTTTAGGATGAGAACAAGTTATAAATGATATTTTAGATAAGTAAAGTTAATTATTAATTTAAAAATTTTCAATTAAAAAAGTCAAGTTTTAGACAATTTAAAATATTTAATAATATATCGATTGGATATTAACGAGTAAAATTAAGCTTGTGTTTGCTAATTTATATATATATATATATATATTCCGACCATGTAAAAGCCTTGACACAATTTATGTTTAAATTTATTTTTAGTTATGTTATGTTAGCATTTTGATAAACTTTCTATTAAAACTTGTTAACAAGCATGTGTTAGATAAATATACATGTCAAACTTTGGTTTTGTATTTGAAAAAGCGGTTTGACTTGTTTAAGGCAAAATGTGACCTTTCTTCCAAAAGATCAATTATTTATATACAAAAGAGGGACAATATACGAGATATTATATACAATTATTTTTATTTTTTATTATCTTCTATTTTTCTTCGTAAATACATATCTATAAATTTTTTATTTAAAACAAATATTGTATATGTTCCTCGCGCATCTTGATGTTAATTGTAAATTTTGAAGCTATGCACAGACATGATAAAAATGAACCATTTATTTTAAATATGTTTGTGGTTTTGAGGTATATCTTGTGTTTATTTTTCACGTGAGCATAGTTCTCACTATGTTATTGTTGACCATATCAAATCGTAATCAATACGGACCAAAAAAAATTAATGTCGGCTTGGGCGAGAATCGTGGGAGCATTTCAACCACAATCGTCCCATGGATTATAATTTATGAAATCGGAGTTCAAGAAATTCTTTGTGATACTGATTCTTGCTAATTATAAAAACTATAAGTAGTTGGTCTCCAAAATAAAACATACTATTCAATAAGAATTCTTTGTAAGCATCTTCTTTTATCTCAAATGAGATCCCATTTAAAGATATTAGTTTTGTTAAATAATTTTCAGATTATAAGTAACATGGATGTATCAATATCCCTTCCATTTGGAAACATTCAACAATCAGCGCGTTCAAATTTATATAACATAAACATAAAAAATCATATCCCAAAAAACAAAATAATAAATCAACCCATATTTAGTTTTGATCTCCAGTTTCCCTTCGTCTTCCTATGGTCAATGGAAAAAAAAAATACTTAAATAAGGAAATCTCCGCTCTGCTTCTTAAAATAGTATATATCATAATTACTTTAATATTGAATGTTATCAAATTTTCATTTAATTAAGTTCCTAACTTTATACTATGTCATTCGATTTTATTATTTTTACGATCAACTATATTTGTTTTACCATCATTAAGAACTAAAATATATTATACAGTAATACTAAGCATAAATCAATTGATAGAAGGGTGATCTATTTTAATCCGAGATCATTAATTTAAATTTTAAATATATATATATATATATATATATATATTATTTAATTTGAATAAGATTATCTTTAATAAAAGATATCTCTATAATCTAAAAAATACATATATTTATATATAATTTTAAAAAATGTATTATAAAGTTAAAAGCTTTAAAAATTATGATTTTATAATATTAAAACTAAAATGATCAACACTTAAAATTTTAAAAACTAAAGTAATATAAGATTTACTCATACATGCATAAATTGTATACACAATACACACGATGTTTTGCATCTATAAAAGCTGTTTATACAAGCTTCTCCAAATAATTTATATAAATAAATATAAATTAATTTTTTAAAAATCATAAATAATTATTAAAATTTATTTAAATATAAGTGTTTATGTTATAAAATAAATTTAGAAATCCTAAATTTATATGATTATTATGATAGTCTTTTAATATTTAAAGAACTCAGTTATTAAAAAATTTAGAAAATTAATATAATGATTTGTTAATATTTAGAAAACATGAAGAGGATCAAATCTAATTAACAAGTATGTTAGCTTCCGTGTAGCCGTTTACATGTATAACCTTTTACAAGTATAATATTCCTTTCTCACATCACGCACATGTGATGGCACATGCTAACTTGTTTTTGTCTAAATCATTAATTTCCATAGTTGAAATTTAATGCTGACTTAGAAGAAAATGGCTGCATCTCATGATTAGTTCCATTTGCACATGTCTTAAAAAACGAATAATGTAATCATTTTAAAATAATTTTACTTGAAAAGATTGAGATAAGAAAAAGAAAATATAAAATAAAATATATAAAATAACAAAGAGGTAACCAAAAATATATTATGCAAAATGTTGAATTTAACCTTTATATATATATATATATATATATATAATATTGCTAAAAAATTAACCTATCATATTAAAAATGTTTTTAATTTAAACATAAATATTTCTTTTTAGATAATATTTATTTTTTACAAAAAAATTATTAAAATAAAATTATATTTGTTTTAAAAATAAATTTGCAAATCTTTATATTAATTATTTATTGAAGTCTTATTTTATTAATTCACATTCTCGAAAGATCGTTTTCAAGAATTATTCACTTTATTAAACGTGACATTTTTATATTAATTATTTATTTATTTATAATTTTTTTATCTCTTTCGAAATTCACTTTTTGCTATCAATTTCAATTTATATTTTATATAAATTTTAAATTTATAATATTATTTTTATAGAAAATTGAAGATATGTTTTTAGATAAAAAAATTTAAAATATTCTAATAATAAAAAATATTAATTTAAATTTAATTTTAAATTTTGATATACAATATAAAAAGGACGTGTTTCGACATAAGTAATTAATTTTTATATTTCTTTCTTAAATTTAAGAATTTCATCTCTTTTTGAATGATTCCTCCTTACCTAAATTTTAATTATTCAATATTAATAATAAAAATATTTATTATTTGTTATTTTATAAATTTTATATAAATATAAAAATATTTGTATGATGTAAAAAAAAACCTTCTGAGTTAAATGTTAACTACAAATAAATTATGAGTAAAGGTGTTATGTATTATTAATATTATAAAAAAAGGTTTTATTACTATAAATCATGTATAAAATATATTATTTTTCATATATTTTTCAATAATAAATATATCTATTAATATATTTTAAAATTATTTTCACTGATTGTAATTTAAATGTTATGGTAAATTAATTAAAACAAATATTTAAATTAAAATAGCTATCGAAAATCAGTATTAGTCAAACTACATTTTATGTAAAAAATAAATAAATAAATAATTGATTAATATCTGCATTATAATAATTTGAATAAATAAAAGTTATTCTAATATTGATTTTCATATTTAAATATATAAAATATTCATGTCATACATAGGTTTTCTCACATATATTTTGTTAGGTTGTGCTGTCTACGCTTGTTTTTTTATGTTTTATTTATTTGATCTTCGCATTTTATCTTGTAAAAAAAAAACATTTTTGTTGTCTTTAACATTCCAATAAATTTTTACCAAATTTTCATATTCTAAGTTTTTTATATTGTTTTTCATCTTAATCTTAAATCCATTATATACCTCTATTTATTTAATGAAGGAATTTAATTATAAAAATTTTAGAAAGAAAGAGAATAAATTTAAATAAAAATTAATTAAAATTACGTTTCAAAGATAATACAAAAATTAAATATATAGTTAAGCTATACCAATAGATGATTTATTTAAGTGGAACACATGCTTAATTTTTCTCAAACAAAATCTTAGGTTTAATATATATAATTCTATTTAAGAAAGCTAACCATATCATAATACGAATGTTTTCAATTTAAATAAAATTATTTTGTACAATAATATATATGATTTAGATAAAAAAAAATTATACAGTTAAGCTATTTATAAATGGAAGAGAAGCAAATTCATAAAAAAGAAAGAACGGGAAGAAAAATCGAAAAAAAAAAGACAAAAATCTTTTAGAAAAAGGAAAACATGATATTTTAATACGATTAGTCAAAATGATATTTATTAACTTCTATATCCATTTCGATATTTCTAGTTTAAGAGAATTTATAAGATTTTTATTATGGCCACAGCCCACAAGCAAAGCAAATCGTTACTTCACATTAATGTTCTTCTATTTTCTTTTTTCCCATCTCACCCGCTCAATGTTAAAATAACTCTCTATTTAATTAAACTTATTTGAAAAAATGACTATTATTTATTTCTTTTCAACTTATTGAGTGAAGTTTTAAAAAATAAAATTTATTTTATCAACGTTAATTAAAGTTGACCAAACATACTATAAATGCCTAGATTTTTCATCTTCTAGAACACCGAAACTCATCCCATACAAGATTAACGAAGGTGTAGAAATTTCAGATTGATATATGTGGAAATGCATTAACTGTATAATTTTTTTTTATATTATAATCCAATTATAAATTATTAAAAAATTAATCTTTATAATAAATATTTTTAAAAATATATTTATCATAATTTTTAATTAATTAATAGTATAAAAATATTTATATTTTAATACTGTATCAAATTGAAACTATTTTTGAATCCTTTGAAGACTTCTACAAAAGTCAATATTATTTATTTTTATCTTCATTAAAGAATAGATGGAATGTAGCATTGTTAGATAAAATTTCTCTTTTATTTTCTTTTTTTATTAGATCTCTTTATAATTTTCTTTCTCTGACATGTATAAAAGATATGAGACATAATAACTCTTTTTTTCTCTCTAGTAACGATTTTCTCTCCCTTACATATATATAAAAAATATGACACATAACAAGTATTTGTTTCTCTCTCATAACGGTTTCTCCGGTTGCGGAAGAGGATCCGTGGCCAGCATTGTTTCCTTTTTTATTGGTTGAAACTCCTTACACTTTGTACCAGAAAAGAACAACTCCTTTCACCTTTTCTGTTATTGAGCAATAAGTCCACCAATATACAAGGCATGCGCCATTAATATTCAACAACCCAAACAATTTCTTATTTTATTCAGGACCATATTATATTTAGCAAACAAAATAGTAGGTATCCACTGGAAAATTACCGCTCCTTAAATTCCTTTTAACTCATTAATGATTAAAAAAATAAAAAAAGGAAGGTATAAAATAATTGATTTTATCTCAAGAAGATTTTTTTAAAATTATGCTAATTTTAAAAAAATAACTTTGAACCATAAAATGATAAAATTTTATTAAAAACAAATATTTAATACAATAAATTTACTAATTTAAAATATTTAAAATCAGTTTGCAGGATGGGAAAAATAAAAGTAAAAAAGGAAACTGCTTATGACAATTCTCACGATGTGGTTGTTAGTCAACCGTTAAGCGCCAAGGTGGACAAACACGTCCAAAACGCTTCTTCCTGGTTCTTTTTTCTTCGTCGTTGTTTGGGTATAAAAAGGCACTCACCATCCACCAATTTTTCAACACTTGATAGTTTCTACACGATGGCAAAACCAACTTGTTTAGCCATTCTTTGTGCAGCTTTTGTTCTTATGGGTGTCTCCACTTCGTTGGCAGCACGACTCCCATCCCCAAATTCCTCACTTTATAACACATTCCTTCAATGCCTCAAGCAACACACTAACTCCTCAACCCCAATCTCCAACATTCTATTTGCTCCCACCACCCCCTCCTTCTCCTCCGTCCTCCAAAACTACATCCGAAACGCGCGTTTCAACACAAGCTCTACACGAAAACCGTTAATAATCGTCACACCCCAGCAAGAATCACACGTCCAGGGTGCTGTTATCTGCGCCAAAACTCTCAACCTTCACCTCAAAATTAGGAGCGGGGGCCATGATTATGAGGGAATCTCCTATGTATCCAACGATCCTTTTATAATCCTTGACCTGTTCAATCTTCGTAGCGTTACCGTTGACATTAAAAACCAGGTTGCTACGGTCCAAGCCGGTGCCACCCTAGGTGAAGTTTACTATGGAATTTGGCAGAAGAGTAAAGTTCATGGGTTCGCTGCAGGGGTGTGTCCTACCGTTGGTGTCGGTGGCCATCTTAGTGGAGGAGGGTACGGTAACATGTTGAGAAAATACGGATTATCTGTGGATAATGTAATTGATGCTCAAATTGTTGATGTTAAAGGTAGAATTCTGAATAGAAAATCTATGGGGGAGGATCTGTTTTGGGCTATTAGAGGAGGTGGAGGAGCTAGTTTTGGAGTTATATTATCCTATACTATTAACTTGGTTCCCGTACCAGCAACTGTAACCGTTTTTCGTGTTGAGAAGACTTTGGAACAGAATGCCACCGACCTTGTTGTGCAGTGGCAGCAAGTGGCACCAACCACCGATGAGAGGCTTTTCATGAGGCTTCTTTTGCAGCCTGTTACTTCCAAAGTTGTGAAGGGAACAAAGACCGTTAGAGCCTCGGTTGTGGCTTTGTTTCTTGGAAGTGCTGATGAGGTTGTGACAATTTTGGGGAAGGAGTTTCCTTTGCTTGGATTGAAGAAGGAGAATTGCATCGAGGGGAGTTGGATTCAGTCCGTTCAATGGTGGGATGACAATGACAGTCTTAAAAGAGGGGACAAGCCTGAGACTCTTCTGAATAGGAAACTCAATTCTGCCAAATTTGGGAAAAGGAAATCTGATTATGTGCAGAAGCCTATTCCCAGAGAAGGGTTGGAGTTGATATGGAAGAAGTTGATTCAGTTGGAGAAAATAGGATTTGTTTTTAACCCTTATGGAGGGAAAATGTCTCAGATAGCTTCTGATGCCACTCCATTTCCACACCGTGCAGGGAACCTTTTCAAAATCCAGCATTCTGTCACTTGGGATGATCCATCACCTGCTGCGACACAGAATTTCTTACAGAGGACTAAAGTATTGTATAGTTTCATGGCTCCTTTTGTCTCCCAGAATCCAAGAAGTGCTTTCTTGAATTATAGAGATCTTGATATTGGGATCAACACCTTCGGTAAGAACAGCTTTCAAGAAGGACAGGTTTATGGGTCAAAGTACTTCAATAACAATTTTAACAGACTCGTCAAAATTAAGACTGCAGTTGATCCGGATAACTTTTTCAGGAATGAGCAGAGTATTCCTGTGCTTCCCAGCAAAGCTTAGAAAATCAAATAACTAAGCATTTTGCTTAATTGGTGTTCTTGTTACATTTTTTTTACAGTGGTTGATCTGTAGGTCAATACAAGTTTTTGTAAATTGATTATGATACCAATAAATTTTGAAAGTTTCAAGACTGCTACAGTGTACAGATTCTTATATTGTGTTTGATGTCCTCCTGAGTGATTGGTGGAGCTCTGCACTTTCATGCTGACAGCGCATCTTGTTTGGTACTTTTGTCGTCAAATTCTTTTGACATTGTCCCCTGATTTTTTTAATGTGCGATGTTCGGCAACAGATATGAAGGATGGTAACTGTACATATGGCTCCTGCATATATTTTTTATGTAACGATTCAAATTTATATTTCTTTTTTTAAAAAATCGAACAGCCAAAATTTATGGTGTGTCCGAATGTATGCACCATTTATTATTTAATTTTACAAATTCACGCTTTAAGCTACACAAACAAAATTTCGATTTGACTCAGTCACTGTGATGGGTAATGTTATATGTTTAATTTTTAATATATTTTTATTTTAAAAATTTAACATTTAGTATTTTTAAATTGATTCTTTAAAGGTTTCTATTAAATTTTTAAAAATTAAAATTTTATTATTGAATAAAAATATTTTTTTAAGTTTTTTAAATTAAGTGACTTTTATATAATTTTTTTACTTTTAATTAATGCTAATTTAATATATATTTTAAATATTAACATATTATAATAAATTTAAAGATATCTTTATGTTTAGATAATTTCAATTTAAAATATTATAATTTTAATTTATAAAATAAATAAAATTTTTTGATATAGTTTTAGTAATTGATTTCTTTAATTTCGAGAACTTTTATACATTTTAACAATACAACAGAAAATGTTTTAAATTGCAGTTGTAGTTGCCATTACAATTATGATATTGCAGTAAATTACGAATACATAGTGACAGGTGTGCCGTGATTGCAGGTGTAGTGAGCATCATAAAAATCTTGATGGTGCAGCCACAATTATGGCTCAGAAATACTTGTCAAAGGACTTGGTGGCGTATCTGTTTCTGAACACTGATGAAATAGTGCAGGCTAAGCTAAGTACAGTGTATTGAAAGAGTCTGAGAGAGACACCAGGGAAGACACCAGTGTAGGCAAGGTTCTTTTGCATCACTTGTTCATAATTTTTTATCTGAAATGTTATAATCATACTTTTCTAGAGGGACATTAATGAGGGATGAAGATTTTTCTTTCAGCTTTTTTGTTTGTTCTGCCGGCGCCTATAGTTGAAAATAGCCTTTTTATATGAAGATGAAAAAATAATCCTATATCTTTTTTCTTGATAGTCAAGAATGAAGATGAATTAAGTATGACTAGTTAATATTTTTTTATATTTAAATTAGATATTAATATTTTTTATGATTATATGATCAAAATTATTGTTTTTCGTGTATATATATATATATAAAGGGATGAAAATAAATTATTTTAAATTGATTATGTTTTGAATGTTCAGATATAATAATATATTTAAAAAATTGAGCATAAATTTAACTCTGTTATTTATTATAATTTTTTATTCAAATATGATTTATTTAAGGTTTATTGAATATATAAATTTTCTAAAAACTTTACAATATAAAAATATTAATAAATATAATATATTTTAATAATTAAAAAAATCTAAAAAATATTGAAAATCTATAATTTAAAACGATTAAAAGATTTATAAATTTAAAATATTAATATAATTATAATATATATATATATATATATATCTTATATTTATATATTATATTATATAAGCATAAACATATATTATATTTTATATCTTACATAATATATTAAAATAAATTATAAAATTATAATATTTATATATATGAATAAATTTTTAAATAAATTAAACAAATTTTTTTATCAATTTAAATTAAATTTATTTATTTAAATTTTTTAACAAATTTAAATTTATTTATTTATTTATTAAATATATCTGATCAAAATTTAAATAGGTTAATCATAAATTTCTCTCGTATGATTAGCCTCGTTCTCAACCCTACTTCTACACCCAACACATTACAAATTAAAATTATAATATCCAACAATGAAATATTCGTAAACCAAAGAAAGAATTCAAACTTCTATTTTACTTCTTTCATTTTTTTTATTTGTTCACTTTTAAAATAATAATTTGTTTTAATTTATTTTTTAATTTACAAGTTTAATATAATAATGATTACTACAATTTTAATTATGTCTCTACCTTTGTTTAATTATAAAATATCTTACATATTTATCATACATGTAAAATAATAATAGTGAATATCATATTAAAAATAATTTTAATTATATATCTTAATTTGTGTGTTATTTTCTGATTAGAAAAATAAAAAAATTCAATTTTTTTCTTTGCTTTAAAACGCAGTCAAATTTCTTCATCATGCAGGATTCTTGGATATTTTAAAGGAATTCAACCAAGTCAGTTGAAATCCCTCACCCCCGAAGTTTAACTAAAATTGAAACACAGTAAGGAATGGGAGCATTAATATGTCAGTGTAAAATTTTACATTTTATTAAAGATAATGAAGTTGGAAAGTTTCACCAAAGTAATATTATATTTAAAAGTATTTATTTAAAATATATTTTGAAAATAAGCTATTTATCTAAGGTTTAAAATGTCAAATCAAATTGGATGAAACACTTTTATAAAACATTACCCATAAAAATATATTGTCGCATTCTAATATGTGACTCCTTTTAAAAAAAAAGGAGAATGTTACATTAGATGCGTGTTACAAGGTGAGCATCCTATGAACATACTCTACTCAATCTATTTAGAAATTTTCAACTTTATACACTAATTTGATTTCATTGTAAATTTTTTAGATAAATATTTTTAAATATAGCACTATTTTGGTGAAACTCCCATTGAGGCTGTCTTCTAGTATGATTCAACATGGAAGTCAATTATATCTACCAAATCTAAAATCAGAATACATATATCTTTACCCCTTTTATATGCCTCTTTACAACTCTTAACTTGAGTCACACAGGGACACATCAAAAGTTCAACAGGCATAGTCTTTTCTGAAGTTATGTAAATTGCTTATTCCATAATTCTGTTGGCATCCTTATAAATCAGATTAGATTCCGAGTCCGATATTATTTTAAAATCGCAACACATTTAGCTTTCAATGCTTTTCATCTAACACACACCATAACTATATATGTAGAACTACTTTTCAACATGAATGATAACCAAACCTACCCAAAAAATAAACGTTACTTTAAAAATCCAGTGAACAATATTAGGACATAAAAGCACAAAACAAAGTGAACTAATTGCCAAGATTGCTTACATGGAGTGCTTGTTATACTTCGCATGAAAGCATATTTGATATAGTAGGATACATTGCCAAAGGATCATTGGTTGCCCTTCAAGTTTAAGGCTTACAAGTATGACCTAACTGGTAGAGTTAACATGAATAGCACCCTTCTTCCTTTTTCTCCCTTGAGGCCATTGTTGATGATTGCAAACGCTGTCCCAGGATCTGAACTTGGGATTCATATTGCTCTGTGCTGCAAGAAAGAATAGTTAGAGCTTAAACGCTTGCTGATGAGAGCAAACAGAAGGTGACAATAATGGTGCTCAAGTGAGGCAAACATGTTGGTTTTGTTAGTGGCTTTCGTAGGTGAAAGGGAAAGTGGAGGAAAGGATCTTCCTGGCATATACCTTTATTCACTATGCTTTGTGTTTGCTTTTTTGCCTTTCACTTTTTTAATGGACCCCTTCATTCAAAATCAGGTGACACCTGCATTTTTGGAAGGATAAAATTTGGGTACATTTTGGTGTTATTTACTTATTTTTTATATCAAAATTAATATTTTTATTTTGATAATTATTACTGATTTTAACTATCGATATAAACATATTGATAATAAAAATAAAATTTTAATTTTGATTGAAAACAAACTTTAACATTAGATGCTATATTTATTTTTTCTTTTTTAAATCTAATTAATAAATTTTTTATAGTGACATTTCTATCTT
The DNA here is from genome assembly GCA_037954105.1 of Canavalia gladiata. NCBI lineage: Eukaryota > Viridiplantae > Streptophyta > Magnoliopsida > Fabales > Fabaceae > Canavalia > Canavalia gladiata. The sequence goes on from CM075662.1 coordinate 53,532,349, forward strand.
CAGGAAATGAGTTTATGCTTCACGAGCTATTTTTTCTGTTTCTGAGCTTAATTTTCTTTTGTCAGCATTTTGGACTTAGGGGTAAGGAGGTATAATGGGAAAAAATGGTAGAAAAACTAGTACTATTATATGTAAATGTTTTTTATTTAAATATTATTTTTTATGAAGAATATTTCTAATCTAAAAACATCTAAAGGTCCACTATATGACCAAAAAGACCCACTATATGACCATAGATCTGACCCAGCAAAACTATATAGTATACAGAAGACAAGAATAAACAATAGTTCTTAAAAAAATAAAAAATAAAATACACAACAATCTATAAACAATCTTAATATGTAAAAATATACTGGACTGTAAACTCTAAGCTCCTTCCCGTTGTCTCCCATTTCCTCTTATCTTAAGAAATATTATTTCGTTTCATAATATTGGTTATTTTAATTGTTTTTATCTTAAAATATTTATTGTTTTAATTGGACCAAGTTTAACCTGCATAGATAAGTTAAAAACACAGCCAGCACTTTCAGTGAAGCCACTTGGGCACCCTCATCTGAAGCTCAAATTAAGCCTCTACCATAAAAGTACTAACATTTTCAAGTAGGAAATCAAAGTCTTAGGCTCACATCATTGGCAATATTTATTAGTGAAGGGTTCTCAATGCAACCTAAGATGTACCGTGCGATGCCCTAACCATGAATATGACTTAGTAGCATCCAACCTTCATATAAAAAATATATAATCATCGTCCAGGTACAAATGTTTAATATATTATTATTTCGTTATAATATACATAGATTTGGGCACCTTTACCATGGCAAGTATCCTTATCATTTGGTCAGTCTTTTCAAGTAACAATATTTCTCAACATTATTATTGAAGATTTAAATCTGGTTTATGAACATTTTAAGAGTTAAACTAAATTATTTATTTTTAAAAAAATTAAAACTTCATTAAATATAGTTAATAAATCACTTAACAAATAATTCAGTATATATTAATTAACTTAGCATACCATGATGTTTTTATTTGAAACACTAATTTGAATGGAAATATATTGGATGGATGCTTCTAATTCTTGCGAAAATATATTAACTCACCTCTCTCATAAAAGTGGATTGAAAAGATTAGAAAGTTCCAAAAAATAAAATTTTGATATGATTAATTTAAAATAGAGCAATTTTTTATAATGAAGTTCGATTCATTCGCCGCTCACTAATCAGTAGTACTTGCAAGATGACAAAAAGAATTTAAGAACATTTTTCATTGTATTGTTATTTTGTGCTTATAGCTTTATAGGGTATGATATACACTATCATTTAAATAATTCGTAGACTTGATCATTTAACTTAAAAATATTCTTTTCAAGAAGTTATTTATTTTTATTCAGTGGAATATATTGAAATATTAAATAAAAATTCAATTAAAAGAATCTTTATAAGTATGCAAACTATTAAAAGGATGATTTTACAAATTTTAGAAGAGATGAGATTTTTTTAAAACCATTCGAGGACAGCAATGGACTTTTCCAAAGTGGATAAGGAGGGTAATGTTTTCAAAAGGATCAATTGCTCCTAATGTGGATGAAATTGTTTGTGAAAACATTGGTATTGCTGGCATTGTTGGTCTAATTAAGGATTCTTCTAATTCTTACGTGACAAGTTTTATTACCAGGTTTATTGATAATATTGACCATACAGACAATGTTAAGGATGGATTTCAATTTTGTTCCATAACTTGATCATGTCTTGATATGTTGGTTATCAAAATACTTGTTGTTTTTATTAATTGTATGGTGGTAGTTATGTTTGTTAATGGAAATAATTCAACCTAATTTTGTAATTACATTTATATAAATTTTAATATTCTGTTAGTACTAATAAAAGACTGAATTATTTCTTTACAACATTATTTGAGAAAGATAATTTTTTATACCAATTTTTTTGGCTAAAAAATGTTTATCAAATTGAACATTATACTGCTTTGCTCTGACTTCTTTCCCTACAATGTTAAGTAATGGTTTTTAGCGGTTGCTATACATATTCCTTATCTTGGTTTTTATTTTTTATTTTATTTTCTCAATGTAAAAATGATTATTACAGAAAATAAAATATTAATTACTATATTTATTTAAATAATTAAAATTAAAATACAAATACATAATTTTTATAAATAACATATTGTTATTATTATTATACGCATCAGGATTTTTAAATGTTAAACTTCTACATAAAAATAAGTTAGTTTATAAAATATTTAGTAAAATAGTAGATAAGTTAATTGAAAGTTAAAAAAGTAATTAAAAACTAAAAAGATATGTAAAAATTAAAAAATTAGTTAAAAGATGATGATAAAAAAACTCATCCATTAAAATAAAAAGTATTGAGTAGAATTGACTGTTAAATTAATGGATGAAGATAAAATGATAAATAAGAATATGATTATTATATTTTTAGTTTAAATATTAATTTTTATTAATTACTAATTTTAATATTTTATTATTTAAATTAAATTATTATACTAAAGTTAAAGATAATATTTTTAATTTATTCTTATTTATATATTTATATTAAAAATATTATATAAATAAATTTATAGTTATTTTAATTAATATATAATATAAAAAATGGATGATTTTATTTATTTTATTATTTATGATGTATTTTTAATAAAAATATATTTTTAAATAAATAATTTTTTGTTTGAAACTAAAAATATTTATTTTTAAATTTTACAAAATATATTTTAAATAATATTTATATAAAAATAATATTTATTTAATCTTTAAATTTTTATCATTAAAATTAAATATTTTATTATAAATAATTAAAATAAAATATTTAATAATTAAACTATATATTACAATACTAAATAATAATTTAAAAATTAATATTTTATAATAAATAAAATATTATCAAAATATAAAATAAACAAAAATAAAATGATAAATTTGAGCGTAATTAAAATTTTGAAAGGTATAAAAAACAATATTTTTTGTTACTTGTTTTATTTAATTATTAAAATTACTATTATATTAAATAAAATTAAAATTATCTTTAAAAAATTTTAATTAATTATTTTGTCCAGGTAAAATATCATCGCGAAATACTCTAATATAAAAAAGTATGCAATATATTCAGCACTTCTTTCATTTTAAAATCTTGACTTTGACCTGATTTTTTTGACTTAGCTCCCAGTTGACCCATTATAAATCTTTGAGTTAGCCCAACCAAGAAACTACACTGGCTCAAATTTGAAGTGCCTGTCCGTTTATTCGAATAATTATAAACACTCTAAAATATGTTTAAATGTTATTTTACCCATTAAATAAATAAAAAGTGAAATACTTTATTTATTTTTAGCATATTAATTGAATATATTTTATTACAAATTATTAAAGGAATCTTTTAAAAGATATAAAAAATTGTGTAAAGTAAAGTGTCATCGAGATGCATGCTATTGCTGGGTGGAATTGATAAGCTCTTTTAAATAATATTTATCATAAACAGTAAGAATAGACTGTTCTATTTATTAAAAGTTGAATTTGTAAAATTTTCTCTAATTATCTAGAAATCAGGATTTTTTTTATTTATTTGACCGTTTCAACTATTGGGAAGATTACGAAAAATTATCGATTTACTGTACGTGTACGCTGTATTGATGCATAGATATGGTTTTCACTATATATTATTATTGATACACATATTAAAATAATTTTAAAACAATTAGTATATATACTTTATATTATTATTGATATGCATATTGAAAAAAAATATTTCCTATTAAATTTGAAGCAAATATAATGCATGTTGTTAATATAATCTAACATATTTATTAAGATATAACTAAAATATTAAAATATTCAAAAATCGAATAATCCGTTAAATTACATAACTAAATAAAAAATATCAAAAATTGAAAAATAAAATAAGTAAAATTATTTTTTAAAAAAATCTCATTTTATGATATATTAATTCAGTTTGAGATTCATCCTTACAAAATTAAATTGAATCAAATTAAATTTTATATACTTATAATTTTTATAATATTTTAAAATTTTTATAAGTAAAATTTTTAAATTTTACAAATATTAATATATATATATATATATATATATTGATTTAACCGGTTTGACTTATAACTCATTGATTCATGTAGTAATCTATTAACTTACTAGGTTAACCGAGTCGATGATGGAGCCAATCTTTTTATAACACTAGCTGAAGTACATAATATTGATATCTCTATAATACTTAATCAATGTTAATTTTAAAAATTTAAAAATTTATTACTTTTTTTTATTTATTTTTGTTAATATCATTTTTTAAAATAGGTAAAAAATAAAAACAATCAAATCAAATTAAATTATAAAAAATATTTAATTTTTATAATATATTTCAATTCAATAAACTGTAAATATTTTTATAATAATTTCAAATGATTTTTCCCTCGAACACCCGAATAAAATACTTTTTCGAGTAGTACATTAATTGTAACATAGCAGATAATTAGATAGTTGTTGTTTCTTGTTACAAATTACTTGTTTCAATTTATTGAAGAGATAACCAAGTACAATTGACCATAAATAAAACTTGGGTGAAGTGTAATTAAGCGCGAGAGAGAGATTGTCGTAACCCTTGTTGTTCAATTACAGAATAAGTCAACCGTTAGGGGGTAAATTATCCTAACTTTTATTATTCATATCTTGAATTTAATGTTTTCTTCGGAATAAAAGTTTAGTTATTAATAAAACTGAGTAGTAGATTAGTAAAGACGTCTACTTTACCGATTCAATTAAATTTTATTAATTTAATTTTTTTTGTATTTAACTTTATCTCATAAATAGATTTATTATTTTATATTTTAATATTAAATAATATTATTAATCATTATCCTCTTAACATACTAACAAAAATTTATAATCCTCTATTTAACGGAAAAAATTACAATCCTAAAAAAATATAGTTAAAAAGTTGCCTTATAAGCATATATCTTTTTATTAACAACACTAGACAAAGTTAGTAGAAAACTATATTAATTAAGAATGCTAACAGAGGCATAAACTTTTGATATATAAAATGGATATTTTTCTACATTTCAAATGAAATTTAAAATAATATATCACTAAAGTCAATGAATTTATCAAAACAATAAACGAACAATTATCACGTTGTAATTAACGACATAAGCAAGACATTAAATTTAATTACATCACAAAATTTATACTTTAATTAATTTTTCAAGATTTTCCTAAATTAATGGATTTAAGTTTTTCAAGAAGGATTAAAAGTATACCTTATAAATATTTGATTTAAATTATATATATATATATATAATATGTCTATTAATGTTAGTTTAGTATTGAGATTCACGTTAAAATGTTTCTTGTTAATGGTTAGCATTGAATTTTCTCATGCTTAACTAATTTTTTTTTAATTTTTGTTAAGCTGACGCTAATTAGCATCAGCCCAAGTTAATTAGCGTCGATGTACCGTTTGTCTATGCTAGCATTGATCTAGCTGATTCAAATTATTTTTAAAAATTAATTAATTTTTAATATTTTTAATTAAAACTTTATGATTTATAGTAAATAAATTTATATATATATAAATAAAATTATTAATACCAATTAATTAATAAATTCATAAATAAATTGGTATATGTATATAAATGTATTATTAAAAATATATCAAAGAACACACATGTATGTAATTCTTTGTAATAGAACATAAATAAAGATATAAATGATCAATGACGTAGAACCTCTAAATATTGATATTAAGAAATGTTGTGACATTGTTATTAATCCGAAAAATTGGTTATATAAATAATTAATTTATAATATTTTTATGAATGTATATATATTTATTGTTTATATATATTATTGATGTAAAAATATATAATTGTTATCTTAAAATATATCACATAATTATTTATAAATTCATACTTAATATATATATTTACATTATAATAAAAGATATCATATTTTTTTATTTTAAAAATATAATAAAATTTTAAATATTTATATAAATATGTACACATACATAAAAGAGTGTTATATACACTACTTATATATATAATTTTAAGTTTTTCAAAAGAAAAAATAAGAATCTTAAATCTGTCTTACTATAAATAGTCACCATTATAATAATATATATGTTTATATATGCACACAAATATATTATTTAAATTTTTCAAAAAAGCTTTCTTTTCTTTCCAAATATTCTTAAATCATGTTTATAAAATTTTATAAAATTAAAAAAATTAATACTTAAATTATATTATTTTATTTTAACAGATAATTTACCTTTTCTAAATATAAATATTATTTATTTAAAATAATTTTAGTTAAATAAAATTATTATAAAAACAAAATTATTTTTAAATTTTTAACACATCTATCTATTTAATAAAAGCGGTCAATGTAAGTATTTAGTTACTTTGGTCAAGCGGGTAGAAGTCTTGCTAAATACTGGTAAAAGTTGTCTTCATATGGAAGAAAGTTCCGAGAAAATAAAGTTAGGAAAGGTGTCATACAACACAATATGTAAATATATATATATTTCTTCCAATTAATAACCATCATAGATGCATACTCACTCCGAAATTGGAATCACTGTTTCAGCTAAAATGATTCTGCAGTTTGCATTCCATATCATCATTTTGACAATATGGCCCAGATATGGTCTTGCATCAGAACAAGATCCGATTATAGCACAACCTGGTTGTAATTCAACATGCAGAGGCGACATCCCATACCCTTTTGAAATAGAATGCAGAGATACTTCTCAAGGTCAGAAACCTTTCTTGAAGGCCTTAAGATTTGAAGAAGAACAGTATGAGTGAAGAGTGTAGTTATGCGTTAATTGTAAGCAATTATTGGATCCAGCTGCAAGGCTATTATATATCTGATTTGACGGTTGAGAGATTTAATGAGCTAAATAATATGGATTATGTTTCTGCGGTGCTTGAGTGGGAGATTTTGAACGACATGCTTATCAATTCCTCCCTGGAAAGAACCGAACCTCAGGTCGTAGATGCGAATGCTTCTTAGGCTTCTATGGCAATCCATACATTGCTGGAGGTTGCGTCGGTATCATTCCTCTGCTCCCCATCACTGACATTTACATTTAATTGAAATTTATTAATATTACAATTTTTAAAATTTATAAATATAATTAATATAATAAAATATATAAATTTAACAGTTCAATTCATTAAAAACAAATGAAGTAATTCATAACAAATTTATTTTTTTACTTTCATAATAAACCCATCATTCCGCATATTGTATTATATAAGTGGTTTTTTAGAAAAAGAAAATACTAATATATATATATATATATATATATATATATATATATATATACTTAAGAGAAAAAAAGAAAAAGAAAATACTAATGTATATAAGAGACTTTATTTGAATTAATGCAAGCCGCCCCATGACGACCGCTAGATTTGACTCAAGTAGTCCGCAAAATAATTTGTATTTGAAACTGCTATTCATAAATTAAATCTCTGTTAATTTACAGCGGAAAAAATATTATTTACAAGCAAACAAAATTTCTCTATTAAAATCTTCTTCGTTAGGATAAATTTGGTTTGACAAAAATTCAAAGTTTATACTAATAGAAAATATATTAGATTTACACTTGATGTATTAATATTAGTATTTATTAATATTATATTAATAAAATTATTTATTAATATTAATATAATATATCATATTATTAATATAAATTCCTAATATCTATACTACTAGTTTAATTTTATTAAAAAAATTTATATCAACAAAGATTAATTTCATGTTAAATTGTTAATAAATAATTTTTTAATAATAAAATTTCTCTTATACTTTATTTAGATAACATAAAAAATAAAAGGGAAAGAATTGAAAAAAATTAAAAGAATAAAAATTGGAATAGAAATAAAATAAAAAATAAGATAGTACTTAATTTAAAAATATATTTTTTTTAATTTTTAATTTTTAATTTTTATTAATATGTACATAAAATAGTAAAAACAGTTTTTATTTTCACATTTTTATACAATTTTAAAAATAGAAAATAAAATAAAAATAAAGTAGCATTTTTTAAATAAAAATAGAGCAATATTTTTTAAAAGTAAACCTGATCTAAATTATTTAGATAGAATAGAGAAGAAAGTAAAAAAATATTAATAGTATTATTTTTTATTTATATAAAATTTTAAAAAATAAATTTTAACTTAAAAAAAATTAATTTTATTATTATATTTTTTTATATAATATTTATTTTTTAAATTTTTTTTTAAATATTTAATAATTTAAAATAAATAAAAAACAAAAAATTAATCTCTCTCCATTTTCTTTTTTTTTAAAAAAAAGAATATAATTTTCACATATCTGACAAAACTTTTTTTCTTCTTTTTATATAGAATAAATATACAAATAGAAAGATAAAGAAATAAAATTCATATAAATCCTAAAACAAATTCTTTCCATGCTAAATTTTTTTTAATCAAACAAAATATTATATAATTTATCTATAATTATTTAATTAATGCTTTCAATTATATACGCTTTTAATAGTATTTAGCTTAATGTTCATATTTAGTATTTATGTATATTAATATATATATATATATATATATGACGTTTAATTTTAAATTGTTTTGACTACAACAATAAAGATTTTAAAGAATGGTTGTAAACCTTCTTTCATCGCTCATCAAATGATAATGTTATTTGAAAAGCCGAAAATAAATTGTGATCCAAATGACATTGAAGAAATAATTACAAAATTATTCTTCTAATTTATTATTTAATTTTTCAAATAATTTATGTTGAATACTTTTTTATAAAAATTTGATGCAATATAAAATTAATTATAATAAAATTTTCATTATATTTTATCTTTTTTTTCTATCTTTATATACCAAACATATAGAGATGTCGCATAAAATTATAAGATAAATCATGTGTGCGTATGTACCACATACAGCGCTATGCAGTAATGCGTGGGATCATAAGTATAAGATAAGTTATAAAAATTTAAATGAATTGAAAAGGGTTTCATCTTTTGTTTTGTTTCAAAATTTAGTGTGATTTGGTTGAAAAGCTTGTGTAATATAATGTTAGCTATATACATTTTTTAATATACATTTAATTATATGTTTTGTTTCATATATTAATTTTTATGCAAGTAAAGCTATTTCAACATTACTTTATCAAAAAAAATTTACAATAATTTTTACATAAAAATTGACACAAAAAGAAAGAAAAAATATATATAATATAATGGAATAAATAAACTGTTGAATAAAGATAAAGTAAAAAAAAGCATTGTAAAAAAATTATTAAAATAATATTTTTATAAACTATTAAAATTGATTTAATGATGAAAGATTGAATATTAAAATAATTTTAGACGAATATTTTGAATTCAAATTCCGTTATTTTTTACATTATACTTAATAAAAAATAAGGTTTGTGTTTTTATGTTCCAGTATTTTAAGACGATAGCCGTAAAACATTGTTAATTAAAAAAACGAAAGCTTAATTTAAAATTAAGTACTCTAACAAAAACTAAATATAAGTTAAAATCTAATTAATTCCATCCAATTTCCCCCTTTTAATTCAACTTTACCGAAGAAATATATAAATATGAGTTTTAACCTATAACCTAATTTGATTCTTGATGTTTCAGCCATACCAGGATTCTTTGACAAGAGTAATCGAGTGAAGAAATGGGCCATTGTAGGTACGTACAAATTTATAAACACAGTTATGAAAAATAAAAAAATAGATTTATTATTTTTGTACATCCTTGGATCCTAAACTAGTCAGTCACATCATTTTTCTCATTAGACAAATTATAATCTCCCAATTAATTGTGACAAATATGTAGGAGTTTTGTCAAGTCTCGGGTCCATCATTTTCCTTTTTGGTCTATGGTTATTATATAAAGGTATAATGAAGAGGGCAATAAAGAAACGCAAACAAAAATTCTTCAAAATGAATGGTGGTTTTGTTGTTACAACAAAGAATGTCATCCGGTGAAGTTAACGTGGACAAAGCTATTCTGTTCAGCTTAAAGGATTTAGAAAAAGCCACTGACCACTTTAATATGAATAGAGTTCTTGGAAAGGGAGGCCAAGGTACCGTTTACAAAGGCATGTTAGTAGATGGTAGAATTGTTGCAGTGAAAAAGTTCAAGGTAGAAGGAAAGGTTGAAGAATTCATCAATGAGTTTGTCATTCTTTCACAAATTAATAACTGAAATGTGGTCAAGTTGTTAGGATGCTGTTTGGAGACTGCGATTCCCTTGCTTGTTTATGAATTCATTCCTAATGGTAACCTTTTTGAATATTTGCATGAACAAAATGAGGATTTACCAATGACCTGGGATATGCGTTTGAGAATTGCCATTGAAATTGCCGGAGCTCTATTTTACTTACACTCTGTTGCTTCTCAACCCATTTATCACAGGGACATCAAATCCACAAATATACTATTGGATGAAAAGTATAGAGCAAAAATAGCAGACTTTGGAGCATCTAGAATAATTTCCATTGAAGCTACTCATCTTACCACTGTAGTTCAAGGTACTTTTGGATATTTGGACCCTGAATATTTTCACACTAGTCAATTTACAGAAAAGAGTGATGTGTATAGCTTTGGAGTAGTTCTTACTGAGCTTTTAACTGGGCAGAGGCCAATATCCTCAATAAGATCAGAGGAAGCTAAGAGTTTAGCTTCATATTTTGTTCAGAGTTTGGAGGAGAATAGTCTATTTGACATTATTGACAAAAGGGTCATGAAGGAAGCGGAAAAGGAGCATATCATTGCAGTTGCCAATCTTGCAAATAGATGCTTAGAGTTGAATGGGAAAAAAAAGCCAACTATGAAGGAAGTCACTTTGGAATTAGAAGGGATCCAGAGATTGGTAAAAAAGTCTAGTACAGAGCAAAATCATCATGAAGAAATTGAGCTTACTGAAATTGAAGATTACCAAGGTTGGCCAGGATATTTTACATCAAATTCATTACCAACTGGAAGCAGCGAAACAATCTCCTCAGACACGGAGGTTATACCTATTCTTACATTAAAATAGTTGGTGAATTTTGTTAATTTGTTCTCCATGCAGAATAGATAATCATTTTGGTTTGAGACATGTAAGCTAACCTCCAAAAACATATTGTTATTGAGAATTATTTGTAATAAAACATAGAAGAGGCTAAAAAGATGAACATAGCTTTTCTAACAGATATTATTTTTTTTAATTTTTTTAAAAAAGAATTTATGCTATAAAATGATATCTGTTAATAATGTTTTATACATCAACTACATCGAAGTGGGCATGTCCATATCGTATCTAGTATCCGTGTCAGTTCGTGCTTCTTAGGTCAAAACACAACCGGAGAGAAAATTATTATGAGTACTCACTCATTCTGCAGGCCAGAGTTTTCCTATTTGTTACACAACCAGTCAAAGCCACAAATTATGGCTGGGAATTTGACTGTTTGCGTCCACCATAACCACCTTATTTTGTTTTTATATCATTACCTAAGCCAATTCAGCCAAGGAATTTGAATTAGTCCAATCGTATATGTATCGCAATGATTAGTCTTTGACATTTTTGTAACATCGTGTATGTATATTTTCATTTATTAAAAGGCAACTTGTCAATTATGTCTCCCCGTTTTGGCCGAGCTGGTTGAACTGATCAGTTTAAGTGTTTAACTAGAAATTTTCTTCATGTTATATAGAAAAAAGCTCAATATAGATAGATACTTTCGTATTTCCTGTTCAAATTTCAAGAACATTATGGCAGATTCTTAATTTTAGGAACCGTGCTAGTAGTAAACAAAAACAACATATATACATTATTAACAAACAAATAAAATTCCTTTTTTCTCTCTAAAATTTGCCTAATTTTTTCATTTATTAAATTAAAATAATTATTTTAAGAATAATTAAATATCTTAATTTTTAATTCTTTTAAATTAATTATGCTTATTTTTTAAAAAAATATTTATATTCTTTAAATGTCACGGAAATTTCAAATACCGACCTAATACACAAATATTTCTCTGTTGGTTTATCATATTTGACTTTTATTTACTTCAAAGATACTTTGTGGAGTTTTCTTTATACAGCAGGAAAATAGGAATGGGGAATTAAGTAAAAGTGGGAATTTGAATGGGTCAACCCACGAGAAGCTTCAGTCAAAGTTTGAGATCCAACGGAATAAAACACTGGGAAGTTCCTGAAACACGCGGTTATGTCAACATTGTGAGAACACAAGAGCATTTATACGCTTCTCTTAACCAAGATAGATGCAAAGTCCTTTAGCTACACCCACAATGCTTCTGAAATTTGTATTTTGTATCATACTTTTGATATTAGGACCCATACATCCTCTAGCATCAGCACAGTATTCAAATACAACAGAACCTGATTGTGATTCCAGATGTGGAACGGTTACAATACCGTACCCGTTTGGGATAAAAGATCCCAAATGCTACGCAGACAAGTGGTTTGAAATAGAATGCAGAAACAGTTCTCAAGGTCAAAAACCGTTCATGAAATCAATAAATCTAGAGGTCACATCCATTGATCCAATGAATAGCAAGGTTTGGATCATGAATCCGGTTTTCCATTGGAACTGCCAAAACCCTAAAAATGCACAACCGGTTATAGACCTGAAAGGAAGCCCTTTCGTGTATTCCAAAGATGATAACAAATTCACAGCCATTGGTTGCAACAAGATTGCGTTTTTGCAATCAAATGGTTCAGAAGTGAGTGGTTGTGTGTCCCTTTGTGACAAATACGACAACGAAGAAGTTAGCAATAACATTGCCTTTGGAGCAGATGGTTGCGTTGGCAGGTTCTGCTGTGAGACTTCACTACCTTCGTTTCTTTCGGAATTTAACGTAACACTTGAAGATCTAAGAGAGAAAAATGTGAGTGATGAGTGCAGTCATGCACTGATTGGAACAGAGTATTGGTACAGAGTACCCTTTGGGTCCAGTTATGAGTATCGGAGTTTTCGTGACTTGGGTGCAGATTATGTTCCTGCGGTGCTTGAATGGATGATTCTAAACTCGTCTCTGAAGGTTCCTACTGCAGGTGCCAATTGCACTAATGTTGCTTCTTCACAAAACAGACCTTCAGGTTGGAGATGTGAGTGTCTCATAGGCTCATATGGCAATCCCTACATAACTGGAAGCTGTATAGGTATCATCCCTATCTTTGTTTGGCTTCCAAAACTATTTTGTTTAATTTGGTGCAAGGCTTTTGCAGCTCTAGTTTTTCGGATGATAAGAAATTTAAGTCAATAGCATTGGTGAAAAACCTAAATTGCTTCCGGATGATATTTTGTGTACTTTATTTGAAATAGATGAATGCTAAAAATGTTAATTCATTATATTTCCTTGCTTTTTTATATAATTCAACATCATTGAATAAAACGTGCGCACAATATATGTTATTAGTTACAGAAAATGCATAAAATATCTTCACTAATATTTCATTGACAAATGACAATTAATAATTAACTTGGTTCTTCGTGTTTCAGCTATTGATGGTTCCTCCGATATCAAAACTCGAGCGAAGTGGGCTATAGTAGGTATGTACAAAAAATCTACATTGCCTTCTAATTCGGAACCATAATACTTTTTCTTTAGACGTATGCCGATTTTATTAGGTAAAGAAAATGCATAAAATATCTTCACTAGTATTTTATTGACAATTAATAGAGTCATATTTCTTGAAGAAAATAAAGGATTGAGTATTTTTGCCAGCGGATATTCAATAAAACATTATTAGAATCATCTTGCTTATACTTTGCGGATCCTAAACTGCTAGACATGTGCCTGGTGATTTTAAATACAAATTTTGTATACATGCATACATCCTTCTTTTTTTTTTCAATTTTGATTATCATACATTTTAAGTGTTTTTACCTTCATACATCTTTTATTTATGTTTTTCTTTCTATCATTTTGTATATTATATCATATCTTTTTTTTTCATCCTGTTAGAATTCATGTATTTATTGGATTAGCAATTTTGTTTATATACTCCAAAACAATTAGAAGGTAGTTATATGTATATAATTCTAATATATGAATTTTGTTCATACATGTATAAGAAGAATTATTAACTAACTCATAAATATATAAATCCTAATACATCTTGTTCCATTCATTTTCAGATGTGTAACAATACTTTTTAAGTAATGACTAATTTTATTATGGAAAATATGTAGGAGTTTCGTCAAGCGTTGGATCCATCATTTTATTCCTTGGCATATGGTTGCTATATAAAGTTATACGAAAAAGAATGATACAGAAACGCAAGGAAAAATTCTTCAAACAAAATGGCGGTTTGTTGTTACAACAAAGAATGTCTTCTACTGATGTTAACGTTAACAAAGTTAAATTGTTCAGCCTAAATGACTTAGAAAAAGCCACAGACCACTTTAATACAAACAGAGTAATTGGGAAAGGAGGCCAAGGTACCGTTTACAAAGGAATGCTAGTAGATGGAAAAATTATTGCAGTAAAAAAGTTCAAGGTTGAAGGAAAGGTAGAAGAATTTGTGAACGAATTTGCCATTCTTTCACAAATTAACCATAGAAATGTGGTTAAGTTGTTAGGGTGTTGTTTGGAGGCAGAGATTCCTTTGCTTGTATATGAATTTATTCCTAATGGTAACCTTTTTGAATATTTACATGACCAAAGTAAGGACTTAGCATTGACATGGGAAATGCGTTTGAGAATTGCCACTGAAATTGCAGGAGCTCTATTTTACTTGCACTCAGTTGCATCTCAACCCATTTACCACAGAGACATCAAATCAACAAATATATTATTAGATGAAAAGTACAGAGCAAAAGTTGCTGACTTTGGAACATCTAGAATAATTCCCGCAGAAGCTACTCATCTCACCACAGTAGTTCAGGGTACTTTTGGATACTTGGATCCTGAATATTTTCACACTAGTCAATTTACAGAGAAAAGTGATGTTTACAGTTTTGGAGTGGTTCTTGTTGAACTTTTGACTGGGGAAAAGGCAATATCCTCCATGAGATCCCCAGAGGCCAAGAGTTTAGCTTCATATTTCAATATTTCTATGGAGAAAAATTGTTTGTTTGACATTATTGACAAAAAGGTAATGAAGGAAGGGGAGAAACAACATATCATTGCGGTTGCAAATCTTGCATATAGATGCTTAGAATTGAATGGGAGAAAACGACCAACTATGAAGGAAGTCACATTGGAATTAGAAGCTATTTGGAAATTGGAAAAGATGTCTGCTACAGAAGAGAACCTTGAAGAACTCGAGTTCACTGGAATTGAAGACTTCCAATCTTGCCCTGCATGCTCTTCTGCCTCAGATACAACATCTACTCTAAAGAGCAAAGATTCGAACTTGGAAGTTATTCCTATTCTTATCAAATAATTGTTTGAATTTTCTTAATTTGTCCTCCTTATGTGCAAAGTAATAGCATTTTGGTAGAAGATATGTAACCTCAAGCATAATTGAGTATTAATTTTTTATGTTTGATATAAATATTTTAAAAAATATTTATATCAAATTAATATTCTCATAGATATTTTTTTAATTATATTTTATATTAAATTATAAAAATTTAATTTGTTCAATAAAGAAAAAATTATTATACATATTAGAACGGATGGAAGAAAAGGGTATAATATGATATATAATAATAACAATTATTATTATTATTATGATTGTATGTTGATCATTATTTTAAATATATTTAAAAAAGTATATGTTTTACATTATATTTTATCTGAATTTATTAAGAAGTAGTTAAAAGGAAAATGAAAGATATGATAGATAATATAATGAAAATGAAAAGAGCTATATAAAAAGGTAGAAAAAGTGAAAAATAAGAATGAAAAAAATCTAAAAGTTTGTTAATAACATAACCATTCCAAATTAACAGTAATTCTTCAAAGTTTTAATATATATATATATATATATATATTAAATGAAACATTTTTTATAATGGGAATACTTAATAATAACAAGGCCAATAATAATTTCCTACTTTTATGGAAAGGCCATTCGCCCAATTTATACCAAAACAGTTCTTACTAAATAGCAGAGGTGAAATAGATATTAAGAGCCCAGGTAAATTCAGGTTACCGAATCTCATTCACCTTTCCAGCTAGATTCTCTCAACAAAACTCGTTATTTGATAACGACAACTTGCTTAGTACAAATGCAAAGTAGATACGATGCTAAGCAAACTATACTCCTTCATGAAGGACGACATTTCCAACTACATCAAATATAAACTATTCAGGTAGAGTACAAAATGTTGCCAAGCGTTTGAAACAAAGCACCTCTGGCAATCCCATGGAACAAATCACGCCTCTTGTAGCTAATTGGTCCTTGATTATAATTCTTTTTAACAAAGCTCTTAATATATATCATCTATTGTTTAAATAACAAGACATTCTAGCTAGTAGCTAGCATAATATATTCATCCGACAAATTTGTCTTGTATGTCATTATGTATATAATCAACTAGCTAGCTATTTCCACAGGGTGATACGGTAACTTCATTCAATTTTATTGTAGTCTTCTATTCATCCAGATTGTGCATTTAATTTTCAACAAACTACCAGTAATGATGAATTATTCAACCCCCATAAAAGTTTTCCTACCACAATCTAGTACTGGTTAAATTTGAGTTTCCATGGAAGAAAACGTCATGAATCCGTCACCTTTGAAGTACACCCTTTTCAAAATTGGAATCAACCCTTTTTCCATAATGGATCCTGATATTCGTATTTCATTTTATCATCTTCATAATGTGGCCCATTTATCCAGAGGCTCAATATCAGTATATCATACTCTAGCAAAACCGTGAGGAAATTCAGCTTGCCGGAACTGATGACTACCAAACTTGAGCTTGATATTCATCGTCAAATTTCATTATCATTAATCCACATTATGACTCTGCCGACTAATCGATCTTAATAGATCGTAAACCAGAACTTTTATACTTTGACACAAAAATTCAAAAGAGAAAAAGAAAAAAAAATGTTCTTTCTCCATGTTGCAAAGCCGTGCGCTGTTCTACTTTACAAGTTTAGGTCATCTAATTGAATATTTCAACAGTTGATAAGGAAGTTTTGTTCTATTTTATTGTAGTCTTGTATCCATCCAAATCTCAATTGGGGTATTCATAAAATATTCAACATTTTCAATTGAATTAACGTTGGTGACGTGGACTCTACCACTCTAGCCATTAGCCATGCCCGGCGTAAGGTTTGAGTTCCCAATTTCCCATATAAAATACACCCTCTTCATAATTGGGATCATCATAAAGTAACAATGGTCCTGAAATTAGTATTTCTCATCATAATTTTGAAAATATGCCCCATCTATGCACAGGCGTACGATATGACTATAGCGAAAGGTGGTTGTAATTCGCATTGTGGAAATGTTGACATTCCTTATCCGTTTGGAATGAAGGATCCAAAATGCTATGCAGACAAGTGGTTTGAAATAGAATGCAGAAACAGAACACCTTACCTGAAATTAATAGATGTGGAAGTGACAGACTTGGATGTGACAGGAGGCAGAGCTACGATACAGAATCCAATTTTCCGTATGAACTGCAAAACGAAGGAGGATACTTGGGCAATAAAAAATCTGAGAGGGAGCCCTTTCGTATATTCTCAGAATTATAACAAATTTGTGGGGAAAGGTTGTAATATTATTACTTTTTTGCTGTCAAGTGGGTCAGATGTTAGTGGTTGTGTGTCTGTATGTGAAGAGCCCAACAAAGATATGATTAAAATCGAAAACCAAACCGAATGCAATGGCATGTACTGCTGCGAGACTAGCCTGCCATCTAGTCTTCAAGAATATAACGCAACAATTGAAGGTTTAGGAGAGAAGAATACAGAGTGCGCTTACGCACTGATTCTACAAGTGTACGCTTACGAACCCTACACCTCAGGCTCCTACACTGGGGATGGTTATAGCTACATGGTTGGTGGCAAAGATAATGTTCCTGCAGTACTTGAGTGGGAGATTGTGAACAATTCAAGCCTCAAATTTCCTCCAGATAGATATGCTGATGGTGAGTGTTATTACACTAATATTACCTCTTCGCGCCACACTCACTCAGGTTCCAGATGTCGCTGCAAGTACGGCTACACAGGCAATCCTTACCTTGGAACCTGTACAGGTATCATTCCTGTTCCTATTCCAATATTTTAATTTGTTAATATCTATTATACTTGTTGCTTTCTTTCTTTCAAATAAATTAGATATTTCGAGAAATTATAAGTTCCATCATATTAGACCTATCTAAATTTCTTCAATTTAATGGATTGAACTGATTAGTTCAAAACTATGTGATTTATGTTGATAAAATAAAAGCTTAAAATCTGTTTTGGTTTGATTTCAAAATTTGTTCGATTCCAATCGGATTAACCTGTGAATCTGTGATGTTCCATTGGTGACGGAGTAAATGTGATTGGTCAGATAGCGTCACTAACTCGAATTTAATTTTTGATTAATATATTAATATAAAAACTTGATAGAAAATACTATTTTATTCTGAATATTATATGATTTATAATTATTTTGAATATTTAATTATTAATATAATTAAAAAGAAGTATCTTTTTCTCTTAAAAAAGAGTATATGGATCAACTTATTTGACCCGTGGTTCGTAATAGGATGGGCTAAATCATCAAAATTTTAACTCATACTTAATTTACCTGATCCCAAACTATACTAGCTTATTATTGGTTCGTTCAAATGGCCCACTCCAATTCGAATTGATAGCCTTACATAAAAAAATATAAATATTATTTAACATACATTTTTAATAGCAGTTGTTAAGATCAATTTTAAGTAACTAAAATTTAAAAACATTTTAAAAATATTATTATATTTTTTAGTATAATAAATATATTTTTAATAAAAATTTTAAACTGTTAGTTGCTTGAAAAAATAACTTTGTACAGTTATAGATAACGAGTAGAATAAATGGCATTTTGAGATATCAAAACCTTGTTGTAAATAAAAAAATTATTTAAATTTATAATTTGTTTATAATTTACCTTAAGATAGACAACAATATGTGTTAAATCACTAAATCAATAACACTATCAAATATTCATTACTATCATTAACTGCTTCCACTTCATCCCAAGCGTGTTTCTTTTTAGGTTCAACTTTTAGTCAATACAAGTATCATAAAAATATCAAATAATGTAATAAAAATCTCGAAAAAGTTATTATTTAATAAAAAACAACTTTACTTTATTTAATCATATATTTATTTTAATTTAATTTTTAACTCTAACCATTATATTTATGAGTATTTGTATTATATAACATTGTTATAACCCTGCCGGGCTTGACTTCCAGAAAACCAAAATAATTAAGTGATATAAGAGCGTTCCCGAATTAATTTAAATTGTTTCAACTGTTAACTTGATGCAGATGAAAAAATCTAAAATTTGAATAAATTATCAATTGAAAAAAACTGTGTTATATATATAGTTTGGTTTAATTTTTTTTTTCATATATTTAAAATTAGACTGAATTATAAGTATATTAAATTTATGTTAATATTTTATTTTTATTTATATAAATTCTAGAAAAAAAAAATTTATTAAATTTGTCTATATTTAAAAAATATTAAGAAAAATATTTTTTTTAATTTATAAAAAAATATATCTATTATTTTATATTTGATCATTATAACTATTAAAAATATTACTTTTGAATTAATATATAAATAAATAAGTCAACTAAAAAAATTATAGAAAAAATTGAAAAAAATTCACTATTATTTCCATCTAAAATCATTTCTACCTATCAAGTTTTCATCTTAATAGTTATATTAGATTGAGTCAAAAAATTTAATTAGCTTTTAAAATAAAAAATAAATAAATAAAATAAATAAATTAAAGAAACAGATATTTATCTTAATAGTTATTTTAGATTAAGTTAGTTTTTAATTTTTTTATATAAAAAATAAGAAAAATTAAAGAGATAGACCATCCTTATATATTAAAATTTATTATAATTAGTTTAATAATAAATAGAAATAAAAATAAAAAATCTGTTAGATAAATTTAAAATTTAACTTAATTTGATTTATTTAATAAATAAGTAAATTGAAGTCTGTTAAAAAAAAATTTACATAAATAAATTAAACTTAAATTTATTAAAAATTTTGTGTAATCTAATCAATAAGATATTTATATATTTATTATATTTATTTTAATATACTATATTTATATAATATTAATATAAAAATGAAATTTATTAAAAATTAAAATTTTTAATTTTAAATAAAAAAATTTATATATATAAATTTTTTTTATGCTTATTATAAGAATTGTATACGTTATTTTAATTTTAAAATAAATATTTTATATTTTATTTTAATTATATAAATTTGTATATAGATATGTTGTATTCATGTGTTTTATTTTTTCTATATATATATTATTATATTTATATAAATTTAATATTTAATATACGTATTTTAAAATTATATAATTAACTTTATGAATTTTTTATATATTTAAAATTAGACTAAATTATAAATATATTAAATGTATGCTAATATTTTATTTTATTTATATAAATTTTAGCAAAAAAATATTTTATTAAATTTGTCTATATTTAAAAAATATTGAATTTTTTTTTTATTTCTAAAAAATATATCTATTCTTTTATACTAGATCATTATAACTATTAAAAATATTACTTCTGAATTAATATAAAAACAATTAAGTCAACTAAAAAAATTATAGAAAAAATTGAAAAAAATAACTATTATTTTCATCCAAAATCATTTTTACCGTCAAGTTTTCATCTTAATAGTTATATTAGATTGAATAAAAAATTTAATTAACTTTTAAAATAAAAAATAAAATAAATAAATTAGAGAGACAGACATTTATCTTAACAGTTATTTTAGATTATTCAGTTTTTAATTTTTTTATATAAAAAATAAAAAAATTAGAGAGATAGACTATTCTTATATATTATAATTTTATTAGAATTAGTTTAATGTTAGTCTAATAGTGAGTAAGAATAAAAATGAGTAACACTGTTTAATAGAAATTTATGGTTAGATTTGTTTAATTTAACTTAATCTATTTAATAATTAGATAGACTTAAATTTGTTTAATTTTTTTAAATAAATAGGTTAAATTTAAATTTATTAAAAAATTCTTTTAGCTTAACCTATTTATATTTATATATTATATATTTATTATATTTATTTTAATATATTATATTTATATAATATTAATATAAAAATATAATTTGTTAAAAAAATTAAATTTTTTAATTTTAAACAAAAAATTTCTATATATAAAATTTTCTAATATTTATTATAAAATTTGTATATATTGTTTTAATTTTAAAGTAAGTATTTTATATTTTACTTTAATTATCTAGATTTGTATATAGATATATGCATGTTATATTTTTTCTGTATATATTATTATATTTGTATAAAGTATATAATGCTTTAAAATTATATAGTTAAGTTTACAAATTTTTTATCTTGTTGATTTAAAGGTTTAAACTTTTCTATTTAATCATTTATATATATTTGTGTGATGGAATTTTAAATAGGTAGGCTTTCAAATTGCTCAAATCTTGATAACAAAACAGGTTTATAATTAAATCTCAAAATTTTTAAATAAAATAAATTTAAATATTTAAAATCTAACTTAAATAACTTATTTTCAAAATTAATGATTAGAGATTGAGTAATTTTAAATGTCATCCTAATTTTAATGTTTGAGATTTGTTTTGGACTATTCACTAGTCTCTTAATTTTTTATAAAAAAATAATTAATTTAAAAAAAACCTTCAACCCATCATTACAAAAGGAGATTAAAAAAGAAAATTAAAGCTACCCGTAAAAAATTACATGTGCTCAATAGAATTTTATTTTTGTTGTTGTTTAGGGTTCCTCCCTCGGCTGAAATACTCCACCACTTATTTAACTTAATTGATTCTTAACATTTCAGCTGCGGATTGGTACTCTTATCATGGGAAAAATCGAACACAGTGGATCGAACTAGGTATGCATGAACAAATAAATATAATTTTCTTTCAATTAGAAATATTATTTATTTTTATAAATTATATTAAAATTCATTCTCTTAAAAACGACAGAAAAAAATGTGTATTTACTTGTCATCTCTCATCTCTCAAATTTTAAATTTAAATTGTTTTAAATAAAAATATTCATATATAATAGGCTGAATCCATGGAAATTAAATCTCATAGTTTGTCAAAAGTACTGTTGATTACTCATTCTACATCAAATATATGACGATTAAATTCATGAAAATAAAAAAAAAACTTGACCTATCAATCACCCTGGGGATTTAAAAACTGCTTGGTAAGTTTCTTGCATTAAACTTGGAGGAATGACATAAGATTCTCAAAAGTGTTGTCAATTCAAACATTGAAAAAATGTCATATACTAATAGGTAAAAAAAATGTTAGGCTGTTTTGTCAGCATAAATTTTATCAACAAAAGTTAAATTTTTTTAAAAAATATTATAATTTATGCTAACATTACAATATATATTGTTCTAATAGACAATTTTATCAATATAAGCAGTTGTTATAAATATCTACAACATATACATTTAAAATTCTATCTTAAGGAAAAAAATTTACATATTATATTCTCATGTAGTGATTTTTTAATAATATTTCAACTATATTAAAATTTGTATTTTTATTTTCAAAATATAATTAAATAATAAAGAAGAAATAATTAAAACAAGTAATTTTTTTTTGAAAATAATATAATTTTAATTATTCTTTACTCAATTCTAATATATATATATATATATATATATATATAGAAAGAAAGAATGAATTAGAATCTATTGACACTTAAATTTAATATTTAAATTAATTTAATAATTTTTTTAGAATATAATATTTATCAATTCAACTGTTAAATTATATTATAATATGTTTATGATTATGTATATTAAATTTTAAATAAATTAAATATTTATAAATATATTATTCTACTATTGATATTTAGGTATTAAAATAAAATTATATAATAAAGTATTTATTAATTTTTATTTTGTACAAAATTTTATAAGCATAATCTATTTGATAAAAAATTTTAAATCAATAATTAAATTAATAAATATTATATTTTATGAAAGTTTATTAAATTAGTATAAATATTAAAATTTATCACCTAATTTTAACAAATTTCGATTCGGACACACACTTTAACCAATCCCAATTCACACACACTTTAGCCAATCCCAATTCACACACATATCACTTATATCAAATAAAATTCTTATTAATATTAACTAAGATGCCACTAATTAATAAAAAATAATAAAAGTAGCATCTAAAATATTGTTTAAAAAAGATATTATAATTATTTAAGAAAAAACCTATTTTAAAAATAATTCAATGTTAAAATTATTTTGTTTAATAATTTTTTTAATTTAACTATATTAAATTAATAATTTTTATTGTGCTAATCAAATTTATAAAATTTCATAAAATATTAAAGGAATTAAATACTTTATTAAATATTTTAAATTAAAGTATATTAAGAAAGATATTATTTAATCAATATCAAATTCTTTTTTAATTTTATAAAATTTTAATAATTTTATTTAAATAAAAAATATTAAATTAATTGTTAAATTTACAAAATTTAATCGTTTTAAATTGTTATTGAATAAAATAACTCTAATTATAAATTACTTTTGAAATAAGTTTATCTTTCCACTTAATTAATTAAAAAAATCTATAACTTGTGCACTCCATGATAAAAATATTAATTATTAATTCATATATAATTAAAATGTTACATTATATACTGATAGTATAAATCTAAAACTCCAATACCTTAGGGCATGAACTTATTTTTATGTATTTATATGCCAAATGTGTAGGATTGTTTCCAAGCCTTGGATCCATCATTTTCCTCCTTGGTCTATGGTGGCTATATAAAGTTGTGAGGAAAAAAATAGTAAAAAAACGCAGAGAAAAGTTCTTCAAACGAAACGGAGGATTGTTGTTAGAACAAAGACTGTTATCTGGTGATGTTAATGTTGAAAAAGTCAAGCACTTTAGCTTAAAAGAGTTAGAAAAAGCCACAGACCAATTTAATATAAACAGAGTACTTGGAAAGGGAGGTCAAGGTACTGTTTACAAAGGCATGTTAGCAGATGGAAAAATTGTTGCAGTGAAAAAGTTCAAGGTGGAAGGAAATGTTGAAGAATTCATCAATGAGTTTGTTGTTCTTTCACAAATTAACCACAGAAATGTGGTTAAGTTGTTAGGATGTTGTTTGGAAACTGAAATTCCATTGCTTGTTTATGAATTCATTCCTAATGGGAACCTTTTTGAATATTTACATGAACAAAATGAGGAATTACCAATGACATGGGATATGCGTTTGAGAATTGCCACTGAAGTTGCTGGAGCTCTATTTTACTTACACTCAGCTGCTTCTCAGCCCATTTATCATAGAGACATCAAATCAACAAATATACTGTTGGATGAGAAGTACAAGGCAAAAGTTGCAGACTTTGGTACCTCAAGAATGGTTTCCATTGAAGCTACTCATCTCACTACAGTAGTTCAAGGTACTTTTGGATATTTAGATCCTGAATATTTTCATACTAGTCAATTTACAGAAAAGAGCGATGTGTATAGCTTTGGTGTAGTGCTTGCTGAACTTCTAACAGGCCAAAAGCCAATATCCTCCTTGAGACCTCTGGAAGCCAAAAGTTTAGCTTCATATTTCATTCTTTGTATGGAGGAAAATCGTTTGTTTGATGTTATTGATGAAAGAGTTTTGAAAGAAGGGAACAAACAACATATCATTGCAGTTGCCAGTCTTGCTAGTAGATGCTTAGAGCTGAATGGGAAAAAACGACCAACAATGAAGGAAGTCACATTGGAATTAGAAGGTGTTTCCAAATTGGAAAAGATCTCTTCTATACAAGATAACCATGCAGAACTTTAGATTACTGAAATTGAATGTTAGGTTTCTAGATGTTCAAAAAACATTATAGCAAAATAAAAAATAATTTTATTTATTTATGATGTGCTTTAAATTTAATTTAATCAACCTATTTTAAATATAAATATTTCTAATAAGCTACGTATCTAAATAAAAAATTCTTTGATATTGAGGAGAAATTTCCCTATTCGCACCTAAAAAACTATATTCTTGAAATTAGATCAAGTGAAATATATATATTGAAAGAATCCTTCGTTACAAAAGAAATTTAAAATTCTTAAAGAGAAAAGTTCTTAGAATTAGAATTATCTTTAACCTTCTTTTACAACATTTTATCTTTTTTTATAGTATAATAAAAATATATTTTATTTTAATTATATTTTTTATCTGTTTTTATTATTTAAAAAATTAACTAAATGATCACAAGAAAATATACAAGAATTTTATTTTATTTTCATTAATATTATTGTAATAACATAATCAAATTTTTATTTTATATTTAAAATTTTTAATTTTATTCAAAATAAAATTATAATTTTTTCAATTTTATCATATTATTTATTCACAATATTACCAAAAAATATAATAATATTTTATTTATACTAAAATTATTTATTTAATTAAATTTATTTTTTTAATTTAATTATTAAATAATCTTATGATAAAGATTAGAATACTTGTTGGTAGATGATAGTATAAGTGTAATACTAAGCTTGGATCAAATTAATTATGCTAATTTGTTTATCAAATTTCACGTTTAGTAACATTCTTTTATTATTATTTTCTTAATTTTTGGTTAACCTTTTTCGTATATTTGTTAAATTTTAATTAATTAACTTATGAATAATTTTTTTAAAAAAAAATTATTTATTTAATTTCCTTAATTAATATTTTAGTTATTATAATTATACAGTTCAAACTTAATAAATTTTTTTCTTAACCCATTATTAATTATTAATTTTGTAAGTATTTAGTTATATAAAAAATATTGCCATGACAGAATTAAAGAAAAATATAATATTATATTCTGAAATAAGTTAGTTTAATTATCATATCTTTATATACATTATCCATATATATATATATATATATATATATATATATATATATAATTTAATAAATAAAATTTATTAATTTTCATTAAACAAGCATTATTATTTATTTATATATATATGCATTTTAGATATTAATATTTTTTTAAATAATTAAACGACCAAAAATAATTTAAATTAAATTATAAAAATTTTATTTTTAAGTATTATAATCTTTATCATAATATTAAATTTTTAAATTTAATTAAATACCTTATCTCATTTCACTAAATCATAAATATAATAATAAAAGAAAATATTTAACCCTTAAATATATTAAAACTTGAAACCTATTTATTTTCAATGTTGAACACTACCAATCTTGGGTTGCATTCTCTCGTGCTTCAGATACAACATCAACTCTGAAGAACAAAGTTTCGACCTTGTAAGTTATACTTACTCTTATCAAATAATTGTTTGAATTTTCTCAATTTATTATCCTTATATGCAAAATAATAGCACGTTAACACACCAAACTTTAAAATCTTCCTATTTAATCCTTTAACTAAAATTATTCTGTAATTAAACATTCCATTCAATTGCTATTTACCTGCTAACAGAATTTTGACGTGTCTTAGTTTAAACCTTTCGTTTAGGTGATGCTTGATTGAGATTTTTTTTTTAAATTTTATAGAAATTTTTATTCAAAATATTAGTTTCTTATATTTGATATAAATATTCTAAAAAATATATTTGATATAAATATTCTAAAAAATATATTTGATATAAATATTCTAAAAAATATAAATTATATTTTAATTATATTTCATACTAAATTATGAAAAATTAATTTTAATTTCACGGGGTAAAATTCGTTCATACGTATTTCTTGGTTTAATAAAAAACTCAACCATTTAATTCTTAACAGAAAAATTGAGTTGATTGTTTTAATTACAAAGTATGATAAAAATTTAGAAATATAAAACTATTACAATTTAAGTGGTCCAAATCAAAAAATAAAATCAACAAGATGTTTAGCCTAAATTGATCCTTTCTATGAAATTAATTATTTATAAAAATATTTAGCTAAAAATAAAATAAAAATTATCAAGCTGTAACTGTTTAGAAATGTAAAATTAAAATATAATATTAGCAAGGTATATGTTCAAATTAACTCTTTTAAACATAAAGTTGATTATTTAAAAAACATGAAATCTAAAATAAAAATGAAACGGATATTATTAAACAAGATGTTTCACATTTTAACAAAAATAAACATTTATAAAAAATATTTAATTTAAAACATACTAAAGATCATTAAATTTTTTTTATTCAAATATTTTTAATTAACTTATAAGATCAACAAAATATTTCATCTAAATTAACACTTTTAATATAAAATTAATGTTTCACACAAAATATTTAACTTAAAAAAGTAGCATCTTCAAAGTGTGACAATAATTCAGATATCCTAAATTAAATTTTATAAAATTTTTAAAAAAATTAACCTTTTATTATATTTTTATTTTAACAGATAATATATTTTTTTAATTATATATATATATCATCTAATATCATATAATAACATGATTTTATAGGCAAACATTTCTAACATGTAGCTATAGCATAATGTAATAAAATAAAATTTTGTTACTAAAAAGATATTTTTTATGATAATTTTAAAAAATAAATGGTAACAATTTTAATTTCATCAAATTTTTTTTAACGAATCTTTTTTTTAAAAAAAAATTATTTATAATTTAGATAATTTCACTGTCACAATTTAATACATTTTATATCAATTTATATTATCATAAAAAATATTGAACAAAATTTATTTATTTTTAATGTATATGTCATTATCTATATAACTAGCTATTTCCAATGGGTGATACGGTAACTTCATTCAATTTTATTGTAATCTTCTATCCATCCAAATAGTGCATTTAATTTTCAACAAACAGTTAGTGATGATGAATTATTCAAACCCCATAAAAGGTTTTCTACCACAGCCTAGTCAAGTTTGGATTTACATGGAAGAAAATGGTAGGAAATTATATGTATGTGAACACGCCCTTTTCAAAATTGGGATCAACACGTTTGCCATATATAGCCCTGAAATTATAATTAATTCTAGGGCCTTACTTTCTGCACCCTTTTTTCTTTTTACACGCCCTAAATTTTTTGTAAAATTTTTATTCCAAACATCCCCTCTCTTACCCTGTAACATTTCCGCAAAAAAAAAAGTCATCTTCCGCATTTTGAACTCAAGTCTCCTCCTTGCTGCTTGCCTGCTACTGCTTCACTTCTGCAAAGCCAAACGAAACAACCCAAGGTCAAAGCTTCCACATTCAAACTAGCACTTCTGAACCCTAAACTCATTTGTTATTCTCCATTGGATAGGGTAAATGTAGGTTTTAGGCTACTGCGAAATCCTAAGGTAGAAGACGACCCTATGCATTCCGCAAATTAGTTTACGGAATGCATCAGTTGTATTCCGTAATGCATTCCGTAAACTAGTTTACGAAATGCATCAGTTGTATTCCGCAAACTAGTTTGCGGAATGCATTACGGAATACAACTGATGCATTACGGAATGCATTACGGAATACGGAATGCATTCCACATTCAAACTAGCACTTCTGAACCCTAAACTCATTTGTTATTCTCCATTGGATAGGGTAAATGTAGGTTTTAGGCTACTGCGAAATCCTAAGGTAGAAGACGACCCTATGCATTCCGCAAATTAGTTTACGGAATGCATCAGTTGTATTCCGTAATGCATTCCGTAAACTAGTTTACGAAATGCATCAGTTGTATTCCGCAAACTAGTTTGCGGAATGCATTACGGAATACAACTGATGCATTCCGCAAATTAATTTACGGAATACACTTTTGTATTCCGCAAATTAGTTTGCGGAATGTAATTTTTTACTATTCCGTAAATTAGTTTACGGAACATAAAAAATTACTAATTTGCGGAATGTAATTTTTTGTCTTCTGCAAACTAATTTATGGAAGGTTTTTAACATTCCGTAAATTAATTTGTGGAACGTAAACTGCAATTCAACATTATCTGATCTTCGCCTTCTCCGACACTTCTCCAACGGTTTTCAGCTCACTTTCTCACTCAACAAAGAATAAAGCTCAACTTACACTCAATTAACAATTAATTAACAAGTTTTCGTTGGAATTTGATTCATTCAACAAATGCAAAATGAAGAGGAAAGTGAAATTGAAAAACGAAGAAAAATGGGATACTGATAACATATAGTCCTAGAGGTATTTTTGACTTTTCACTGGCTGGGGTGAAAAAAAAATTCAAGGGTGCAAAAAGCAATGCCCTTAATTCTATGATCAGAGTGTGGGCCATCTATCCACAGCTTCCCGGAACCGATAAGTGATGACTACCAAACTTGTGGTGGATTTTCGTCAACAAATTCATCATGTCTCATTGTTAGGCCCCATTATGACTCTGCCCAATAATCGTCAACAAATTCATCATGTCCCATTGTTAGGCCCCATTATGACTTTGCCCAATAATCGATTTTAGTAGTAGTAAATCAGAATTTTCATACTTTGACTCAAAATAAATAAAAGAAAAAAAAAAGTTCTCCATGTTCCAAAGCCGCTACGGCATTATTCTATTTTACAAGTTTAGGTCTTTCTGGTTATTTAATTGGTTTGAATAAATTGATTAGATAAAGAAGAAAATAAAAAACAGAAAAAAAACGCAAACAAAAGTTTGCTTTTGTATATTAGTTTACTTTAATTCTATTTTATACGATTTATCAAATCTTAAAATAAAAAGGCAAAGAAATAGGAATTTAAAAATATTTTAGGATGTATTTAGTAAATTAATGAAAAAGTTAGATAAGAGTTGAAAAATTAACTAAAAATTTAAAGTAAAAAACTTGCTAATTAAAGTACAAAAATATTAAAAAAATTAATTGTTAGTTAACTAATAAATATAAAATAATAAATAAAAATATAATCATTAAATTGAATTTTAAGTATAAATTTTTTATTAATTATTAATTTTATTATTGATATTAAATTATTATATTAAAAAGATTATATAAATAAATTTATAATTATTTTAACAATTATGTATATAAGAAGAGTCTAATAAATTTTGTATTTATTAATTATATTATTTATGATATATTTTTTAATAAAAATTATATTTTAAAATAATTTTTTTTGAAAATTAAAATATTTATAAATAAATTTTAAATAATATTATCTTTAAAAATTTTATTAATAAAAATAATATTTTATTATATATAAATAAAATATTTAATAATTAAATTAAATATTATAACATTAAATAATAATAAAAAGTAATATTTTATAATAAATAAAAATTTAAAAAAAAACTTTTAACGTGTAGCTAAAATTTTGAACACTATTGAAGGTAATATTTAAAAACAATATAATAGAGCACACACCACCTAAAGGCAATTTTGAAAATCCTCATTACCCCTCCTCCGCCAACACCATATGCTGTCATAATAGATTACTCGATTCTTTGTAACTTTTATCCATACAAGCTATTTTTACTTCATTTTTCAGTATCTTAGTATCTTACAGTCATTCAAATAAAAAAATTCTTTTTGATATTAAGAATGATCTATGTGTATTTATATTAAAACAGGTCCTTACGATCATTACTTTATCGAGTAAAATATGTATATTAAAGAAGATTCATTTCAAAAGAAAATTGACACTTGTAAAAAAAATTATCTTATATATCCTTTTTCAACATATTTCCTTTATATCCTTTATATATATATATATATATATATATATATATATATATATATATATAATCTTATTTATATTCATATATCTGATTGTATCTTTTTTTCTATTTTTTACAAAACCAACTACATAATCTTTATCATTAAAAAGGTGCAATAATCTTATTTTTTCATTAATATTATCATTATAACATACAATCAAATCTTTATTATTTTATTCCTCTCTTTCCTGTTATGGGTTGTTTCATGGACTTTTCTTGCTTTATTTCCTTTTTTCTGTTCAAGTTTCTAATTGAGATAGGAAACAAATATTTTCTGAATAATTATTAGAGAATTTTACGCACACAACTTTAGGAATTAAGATCTCAATTGGAATATAAACCAAAGCAAGTACAGTAGAATCGCTATTAAATATAATAAAATTGGGGAAAGATATAAGATAACAAAAAAATCATTGATCCTGATTCAATATAATAAAAAAAATAATGGAATCTGAATTGTCTTTATATAATTTGAAGTTAGTTTTAATTTTAATTTTAATTTTTAAAATTCTAAGTGTCACAAAAGTTGCGATAAATATTAGATTTTGTTGTCGAAAAAAGTGATGTTTTTAATGTTTGTAAAAAAAGTTATAACATGTTTTAACCATCAAAATATATATCCACTATTTTTGGTAATAATTTTTTGATGATGTTTAACTGTCAAAAATTATATTTTCAACCGTTAGAAATAATAAAAAAAAATAGTGTCTATATAATAACACTTGTATGTCATTATCTATATAATCGGCTAGCTATTTCCACAGGGTGATACGGTAACTTCATTCAAATTTATTATAGTCTACTATCCATCTGCATCGTTGATTTAATTTTCAAAAACCAATGGTAATGATGAATTATTCTCAACCCCATAAAAGTTTTCCTACCACAAGCTAGAACTAGTCAACTATGGGTTACATTGGAAAAAAAATGCTGGAAATTAAATATCCCGTCAACACGTTTTGCCATAGTATGGGTCCTGAAATTCATATTTTATTTTATAATCTCTATATCATAATATGGCCCATCTATCCACAGGATCAGATTGTTAAACCCCGTTATAACTCTACCGAATAATCGATTTTTATATATTGTAAACCAGAATTTTCATACTTTGACACAAAATTCAACATAAAAAAGAAAAAAAAAAGTTGTTCCTCCATGTTGCAAAGCCGCTGTCTTTTTAAACCTCTAATAACTATCTCTTAAAAAACTTAGACCAATAATTTTTTATAGAAATTAACTATTAATATAATATTTTCCAATAGTGATATATTTTATCTCTTTATACTAAGATTTAAATATAATGATTTATATATATAAATAAGTAAAGTCAATTAAATACTAACTATATTTTTATATAACGTAGAAATATATTGGAAGAAAAAATAATATCTATCATAAGATATTAGATTTTAAACATTTTTATAAAATAATAGATGGTTCTATTTTTCCATCAAACTTATTAATTGGATACCCGCTTATATTTATTATGTGAGAATATATCTGTATGACTTAAATTTATTAACTAGGATCTTATTTTAAAACCTTTCTCTACGGCTCAACGTGTAAATATTATAACTTCTATAATTTATATTAATTTATATTAATTTATATCAGGGTACATAATTTTATATTTCCTACCAAGTTTATTAACATAATTCATAAATAAATATGTATATATTGTTGGGCACCTAAATTTCTTATATCACACTTCCACCTAAAATTAAATTAATTACTAACTAATTCAATCATCCATTTATAATCATATAATATTTCAAATTTAAATATAATCACATATAAATTTACACTATCACAGAATCGATAAAATTTTATTTTAAAGGAAAGGACTCTATGACTACCCCTATAAACAGTTAAATTTCATGCAAAATTAAACTAAGGTATAATTAGATCCAACTCCTAAATTTATCACACAATTAATACATTTCATTTTTAGAGCAAGGGGGTTCTAGAACTACTCTTATACTCTACCTGAGTTTTCTCCCTTTACTTGGAGTTGGAAGACCAATGTAGTTTTCTTTAATTTCTCTAACAGGTTCTTGACGACAGCTTTGTCTGCTTATTGCTTCCTCAGCGCAATTTCACGATAACTTTTAATTTTAATTTTCGTAACTATCAATTTCAATTTGTGCAATTGCCTTCCTTTTCTACAATCCCCCTATTTATATTAGTGTGTGTGAGAGTTGGGTAGGGCAGGCATGCTACCACTGAATGCCTCTTGGCCTTTTTTTTTTAACCTTACACATCTCACCTAAATATTAATGCATGCCTCTTGGCCTTTTTTTTTAACCTTACACATCTCACCTAAATATTAGTGCCTGTTGTATTACTATTGCGTCCAACATACCATATGACCATATAAAAAAATAGATTGTCTCTGTTTTATATAGAAGCAATGCTACGGTGTGATAAAAAATTAACAAGTTCTATGATACATTTCATCGAACAGCTTATATACAAGGTTCACAACATCACCATCCAATAACAACTTAGGTGTGAGCACAAATGTAAATAAAAGAAGAGAGAAAGACTTACTCTAAGGTGTCTCTGAGGTGCAAAAACACCAATAGAAAAAACTGAAAAACTGTAAATGAGTGTGAAGACACCAATGGTTATTCTTGGGTGAACGAACACGAGTTTAAGACGAATACAAATGTGAAGTTAGGACGAGCATACCATGGAGTTAGGGAAAGCTTATGGTGGAGTTAGCAAAGTAGAAGAAAAATGCAATGGAGGAGATATGCTATTTTTTTTTTTTTGTCTCAACGAGATAAAGACAATGTTCAAAACTACTTTTTACATTGATTTGGAATTACCCGATGTAGAAATTCCATTTTTACATTAGATACTACTGAACTAATGTAAAAACTACTTTTTATACCAGTTATAAAATAACCAATGTAATAATTTCATTTTATTTATAAAAATATCACCGTCCTATTTTTTATATTAAATATTCTACAACTTATGTAAAAAATTATTATAAAATATATATTTTATACTAATAATATAATAAATAGACAGCTTATTCCTAAACTTAATAATATATAACTCTATGAATACATGAATAATGATATGGTTGGTATATCTGATATTAAGATATTTGGTAGTTTATCTTTTACTTTAACTCTTATGGTTAATAGGAAACTTGATTTTAAGTTTAAAAAATATATCTTTTTAAAATTTAAGCACAAAATAAATAATGATAATTTGAATATTTATTAATTTTTTTAATAAATTTATATTTATAAAAAATTATTTATTGACAATTCGAATAATATACCCATCAAAATTTAATATATTTTACATCAATTTATATACTCACAAAAAATATTCATTAAATTTATTTATTTATTAGAGTGTATGTCATTATCTATGTAATTGGCCAGCTATTTCCAAAGGGTGATACGGTAACTTCATTCAATCTTGCTGTAGTCTTCTTCTATCCGTCCAAATTCTACGTTTAATTTCCAACAAACAGCTGGTGATGATGAATTATTCAACCCCATAAAATCACATATGTGTCAACTTTGAAGCAGACCCTTTTCAAAATTGGGATCCACACGTTTGCCATATGGACCTGGGCGTTTTGAATAAAAACACTGTTTTTTTTCTACTTTTGTATTTTTTTTTATTTAACTATTAACTATTTTTTCTTATTTAACTATATACATTATTAAGAGTATATGTATTCTTAATAATATATTATAGTTAGATACTTTATTATTATTATTTGTATTTAGTTGGATTTTATTTTATTATAATATATTATAGTTATATACTTAATTATTATTTGTATTTAGTTGTATTTAGATTAGAATTGATTTTTTATTTATTTATAATATGAAGTTATATTTAATTTTAAAAAGTTAATTTTTTTATTTTTTATTTTTTTTTTATTTTTTTATTTTTAATAAAATTAAATATCAAAATTATCTTTCATTTTTATTATATAAAATAATTTTTTAATAAATTTTTAAAAATAATTTTTTAAAATAAATTAAACTTCTGAAAATAATTTTTTAAAATAAATTTAATAGATTTTAAAAAATACTTATCTAAAAAATAATTAAATTTATTTTAAAAAAATATTTTAAATACGTATTTTTAAAAATTCATCTACTTATAAAAATATTTTTTTAAAATATATATTTATACTCTTTGAATACAAATATCTAAAATTCATTTTAATCATTTTTCGAAAACAAACATTTCAAAATTCATAATACATTTTTTTAAAATTAATAAACACATTATATTTTATCATCCGAATACATATTTTTTAAAAAAAACTTAAATACCTCAAATTTATATTTTTAAAAATTAAATTTATAAAAATAATTTTATATTTTAAATAAAAAAAATAAAAAATAAAAACAAAATAAAGGATGTGAAAAGTAAGTCCTCTAATTTTATGATCTTGATAGTGTGGCCAATCTATCCCGGCTTCCCGGAACTGATGACTAGCAAACTTGTGCTGGATATTCGTCACTAAATTCATTGACATTGGTCTCGTTGTTAAGCCCCACCTTTATGACTCTGCCCAATAATCGATTTTAATAGTAGTAAATCAGAATTTCTGACACAAAATTCAAAAAAAAAAAAAAAGTTCTTTCTCCATGTTGCAATGTCCCTGCGTTATTCTCCTTTACAAGTTTAGGTCTTTTTTATTTTTTAATTGGTTTGAACAAATTAATTAGATAAAGAAGAAAATAAAAACCAGAAAAAGGAAAATAAAAGTTTGCTTTTGTATATTAGTTTAATTTAATTCTATTTTTATACTATTTATAAAATCTTAAAATAAAAAGACAAAAAATTAAGCATTTAAAAATATTTTGGGATGTATGTGTTAAAATTAACGAAAAAGTTAGGTGAGAGTTGAAAAATTAACTAGAAAATTTAAAGTAAAATAAATTATAATTAAAGTAAAAAATATTCTATAAAATTAATTTTTAATTAATTAATACATATAAAATGATAAATAAAATATAATTATTAAATTAATTTTAAGTATAATTTTTTATTAATTACTAATTATATTATTTCATTATTTATGTTAAATTATTATATTAAAAATAAAGATAAATTTTTTTAATTTATTCTTAAATAAATTTATAATTATTTTAACAACTATGTATATAAGAAGAGTCTAATAACTTTTTATTTATTTATTTTATTATTTATGATATATTTTTCAATAAAAATTATATTTTAAATAAATTTAAATAATATTTTTATCAAAAAAAAATTATTTTATATTTAAAATGTTTATAAATAGAAATTAAATATTTTATTTTACATAACATAAATAAATATTTAATAACTAAACAGAGTATTGTAACATCAAACAACGTAAAAAAAGTAATATTTTATAATAAATACAAATTTATAAAAATATATAAAGATAAAAATAAGAAAATAACTTTTAGCACATAGTTAAAATCTTAAACACTGTTAAAGGTAAGGTTCAAAAATGGTATAATAGAGCATAACACAGATAAATTTGAAAATCTATCTATGATCCATCACCAATCCTTCGCGAACACGTGTGCTGCTATAACAGATTAACCAATTATGTTGTAATTTCTATCCATACAAATTAATTTTTCCACATTTCTTAGCACCTTATTATACTACATTTATTTAAATAAAAAAATTATATTACGAAGAACTTATGTGTATCACATTAAAATAGATCCTTATAATAAGTATTTTGATCAAGTGGAACATATATATGAAAAAAATTATTCATTTTAAAAAAATTAAAACAAATAAAAAAAATTATCTAAATAAAACTTATCTCATACATTCTTTTTTAACATATTATTTATATATATATATTAAAATATTTTATTTTATTTATCTATCTTTATTTTATCTTTTTTATATTCTTTATAAAATCAATTATATAATATTTATTATAAGAGAATGTACAATAATTTTATTTTTCCATTAATGTTATCATAATAAAATTAAATTTATTTTTTTTATTTTCCTCTTTTCTGGATTGTTTCATGGATTCTTCTTGTTTTATTCTTTTTTCCTTGTTCAAATCTCTAATTTGAGATGGTAAACAAATGCTTTTTTAATTAAATAAATATTTTCTTAATTCTTATTACAGCATTCCCACACAACTTTTTGAATAAAGATTTCAATTGGAATATAAACCAAAGCAAGTACAGTAAAATCGTTATTAAGTATAATAAAATTGGGGAAAGATATAAGATAAAAAAAAAATCATTGATCATGATTCAATATAATAAAAAAAATAATGGAATCTGAATGGTCTTTATATAATTTGAAGTTAATTTTTATTTTTATTTTTAAAATTCTAAGTGTCACAAACTGACAAAAGTTGTGATAAATATTAGATTTTATTGTCGAAAAAATGAAGTTTTTAATGTTAGTAAAAAAAATTATAACAAGTTTTAACCATTAAAATATATATCCATTATTTTTTATAATAATTTTTTGATGATTTTTAACTGTCAAAAATTATATTTTCAACCGTTACAAATATAAAAAAAAAATATAGTGTCTATATAATAACACAGTTTTGACAACAAACCTTCTTAGCGAGTAGCTAGCATAATACATATTCAGCCTACAAAATAAAATTTTGTATGTCATTATCTATATAATGGGCTAGCTATTTCACCAGTGTGATATGGTAACTTCATTCAAATTTATTAGCCTTCTATCCATCCACATCGTGCATTTAATTTTAGAAAAACAATGGTATTGATGAATTATTCTCAACCCCATAAAAGTTATCCTACAACAAGCTAGTACTAGTCAAGTATGGGTTACCGTGGAAAAAAATGCGGGAAATTACGTATCCCATCAACACGTTTTGTCAGATTGTTAAACCCCATTATAACTCTACCCAATAATCGATTTTAATAGATTGCAAACCAGAATTTTCATACTTTGACACAAAATTCAACATAAAAAAATAAAATAAAAAGTTGTTCCTCCATGTTGCAAAGCCGCTGCCTTGTTCTTTGCAAGTTTAGGTCTTTTGTTTTTTTAAATGGTTTGAATCAATAGATTATATAAACAATAAAATAAAAATACAGAAAAAGGTAAATAAAAGTTTGCTCTGTTATTAGTTTAATTTAATTCTATTTTTTATACGATTAATAAAATCTTAAAATAAAAAAAAAGAAAAGATATAAACGTTCAAAAAGGTTTCGGTCTTAAAACTAGTTTTTTATAATCAAGTCTTTAAACTAATTTGATTGGGCTTCCTTTTTTTTTAAAGAAAAAGATTAGATAAAAATTAAAAAAATAGAAAAACAAAAATATTTATCTTGATTAAATTTTAAAAAATAGAACTAGTTTCTAATATATAAATATAAAGATTAATAAAAATATAAGAAGTAAAATATAAAAAAGAGTAAAATAAATAATTTTGTATTATTTAGCCGCGTTAAGTTGTGTATTAGGGGTATAATAGCTTTAAATCCTTTCCCTTCTTTATGCATTGTAAGCTTTTAAATTTAATTATTTTGCAAGACAATTTTTAAGTCTTTGACTTATATTTTTATTTAATAAAACTAGTGATAATTTTTGTTTTAAAATATCCAATTTTAATTAACAATTCATCACAATTTTAGTTTCTTTTATATATATATATATTTAACATCTTTCATTTTTATTTTATTTTTTTATTATATCATATTGCATATATCTTTTATCTCTCTTTTCTTCCACTCTCTCTTAAGGCTTATATAGTTAGTAGATGTTGACTATAAACATTAGCATCATATGTTCAACTTGCGTACACAAGGAGTCTAGCATATATTTTATCATCTAATTAAATAATTGAACAGGGTGACAGGGAAGTTTTGTACTATTTTGTTGTAGATTGTATCCATCCGAATTGTCTTGATAAAATTTCCAACATTTGATTCTGATGAATTACTAAAATGTGTGAATAAGTCAAGTAGACCCTACCACTCTAGCTAATAGCCTAGCACGAGTGTAAGGTTTAAGTCGGCATAGAAGAAAGTAAGAGGAAATTACTTGTTAAATGAGTGATGTTGGGAGTGTTATAAGACGGGAGCATCAATACACCCCTCTTCATAATTGGGATCATCCTGAAGCCACAATGGTCCTGAAATTAGTATTTCTTACAATAATTTTGATACTATGTCCCATATATGCACAATATGGAGAAGATTATCCTATAGCGAAAGATAGTTGTAATTCGAGTTGTGGAGATGTTGACATTCCTTATCCGTTTGGAATGAAGGATCCGAGATGCTATGCAGACAAGTGGTTTGAAATAGAATGCAGAAACAGAATACCTTACCTGAAATTAATAGATGTGGAAGTGACAGAGTTGGATGTGAGTGGAGGCACGGTTGAGATCCAAAATCCAATATTCAGAAGGAACTGCGGAAAGAAAGATGCTTGGCCAGTAAAAGATTTGAGAGGTGGGCCTTTCGTGTATTCTCAGGATTATAACAAATTTGTGGCCAAAGGTTGCAACACTATTTCTTTTTTGCTGACAAACGGGTCAGATGCCGGTGGTTGTGTGTCTATCTGTGACGACCCCAAAAAAGATATCATTAAAATCGGAAACGAAACCGAATGCAATGGCAAGTACTGCTGCGAGACTTTGCTGCCGTCTAATCTTCAAGAATATAACGTAACAATTACAGGTTTAAGAGACAAAAATACTCCCTGCAGTTACGCGCTGATTGTAAAATACCATCCGCGGAGTTTTGACTACGGGCAATCTTTCTATTGGAACTATTGGAACTATTTCAACCATCGGGACTATCGGAAAAATTATGACTACATTGTTGATAACAGAAATGATGTTCCTGCGGTACTTGAGTGGGAGATTGTGAACAGTTCAACCCTGAAACTCCCTGCAGATAAATATGCTGAGTGTTATCCCACTAGTATTACCTCTTGGCAGCACACTCACTCAGGTCGGAGATGTAGCTGCAAGTACAATTACGTCTCAGGCAATCCTTACATAGCTGGAGGCTGTACAAACAGACACAAAGGTATCATTATCATTCCTGTTGCTACTCCAATATCTGCACCTACTTAAATGATCCACTATTTTTTAAAGAAAAAGTTTTTTAAATCATTTTTAATTGCCTATCCGATTATATTTTTATCAAATTATGTTAAATATATCGATTTAATTCAAAATTACTTTTTTAAAATAATTAAATTAGTGACCGAATCTCTAAATTATTTAATTTTTTTAAATAAATTCTTATACTTAAAAAATCCTAACATAATCTAAACTGGATAAACTCAATTAAAAATAATTTAAAAACTTATTAGCGCTTTTTTAAAATTTTTTAAATAATTCAACCACTTATATATTAATCTTACATTTTTTAATCATTCATGTCCTGTTTTACTTTTGACTGATTCTCTTACTTTTTTCTCTTCTAATGTTACTTTCTCAAATCTTATTGTTTAAATTTAATAAATTACAAATTATGTAATTTTTAATATCAAAATTTTTCATATTTATAATTTTAAAATGGTTAATTTAAATTTTAGTATTTTAATAATTAATTCATGCAATTTATTTTTATAATAAGTTTTCTTTAATTTTTTTATATAAAAATAAATTATCTTGCGAGTAAAGGAACTGTTTATTATACTTTAATCATTCTTCTTTAATATATAAAAAATATATATTGGCGACATTAAAAACATTTCATTAAATTACACCTACTAAAATGGGTTGAATTTAATAAACTAGAATGATTATTAATTTGAAAATATACGATTTAGGTTGATAAAATTTAAGTTTAAAGTCTATTTCAACTTAATTTTGTTTGATTCAAAATAAAGCTGAGCTGCGTTCGATCCTAATAATTTTTCTTATTATATATATATATATATATATATATATATATAAAGAACAAGCTAACAACCGCTTTATTATAAATATTATATTATTCAAATTTTTTAGAAATATTTTTATTTATTAATACAGTTTTATTTTTGCTGGGGACCCATGGTTCCTCCCGAAATGCTCCCCTACTTAACTTGATTCTTAACATTTCAGATTCGTCCTTACCCAGCAAAAACCACAATCGAGCAAAATGGATCATAGTAGGTATGCATGAACAAATAAATATAGTTTTCTTTTAATTAGAAATCTTATTTATTTTTATAAATGATATTAAAATTTAATCTCCTAAAAACTATAGAAAAATTACATGTATCATTACTTACATGTCATTTCTCAAATTTTAGATTTGAAGTTTTAAATTAAAATATTCATATATGGTAGGTTGAATCCATAGAAACTAGATCTTTTAGTTTGTCAAATGTACTATTGATTACCCATTCTACATCAAATATATGACAATTAAATCCATGAAAATAAAGAAATTTGCCCGATCAATTACCTTGGGGATCTTAAAATCGATTGGTAAGTTTCTTGCAACAACTTAGAAGGATGACATAAGATTCTCAAAAGGGTGTTTTAATTCAAATATTAAAAAAAATGTCATCTACTAATTAGGTAAAACAAATGTTAGGCGTGTAAGCATAAATTTCATATAAAAATATTATAAATTTATACTAATATTCTAATTTATATATTTTTCTAACAGAAAATTCTGTCAATATAAAGCAACTCATATATATATATATATATATATATATATATATATATATATATATATATATATATATATATATATATTATAATGTACATTTAAAGTCCTATCTTAAGAAAAAAAAATTTACACATCATATTCTTATGTGGTTATTTTTTAATAATATTTCAACTATGTTAAAAGATTTGTATTTTTATCTTCAAAAAATGATATAAATAGTAAAAATAAATAAAAAATAATTAAATTAGTCAAATATGATATGATTTCAATTTTTCTTTTCTCAATCCCAATCCCAATCCCAATACCTATAAGGGACAACAAATCTAAAAGCTGAATAAAATTCCTATTAATACTACTTAAGGTGCCACAAAGTATCAAAACATTGATAAGTAGTATCCAAAATATTTTTAAAAAGATATTATGAATTAAATAATGAGGATGGATCTATTTATTTTATAAATAATTTATGTTAGAATTATTCAATATAACAATTTTTTAAAATAATTAAATTTTATTAATCTAACTATTAAAATAAATAATTTTTATTATATATATCAAATTAATA
Organism: Canavalia gladiata; assembly: GCA_037954105.1. Taxonomy (NCBI): domain Eukaryota; kingdom Viridiplantae; phylum Streptophyta; class Magnoliopsida; order Fabales; family Fabaceae; genus Canavalia; species Canavalia gladiata. Next base: position 53,574,424 of record CM075662.1, read on the forward strand.
AAGTTTTGTAAAATTTAAAATTATTTTAATATTTAATTAATAATTTTAATTTAATGTATAAAAATTGTATATAAAACTTTATAAATTTAATTTACACAATAAAAATTATTAATTTGACAATTGAATGAATGGAAGTCAAACATTTTTTAAAAAAATTAATAAAATAATTCTAATTTAAATTACTTCTAATCAGTTGATCCTTTCTTCTAATGAATTAAAAAAAATTGTATAAATTGTAATAGAAAAAAATAGTAATTATTAATACATATACTCTTACAATGTCGCATCATATAGAATTTGTATAAATCTAAATTTCAATACCTTAAGAGAGCATAAATTTATTTTTATGTATTTATATGTCAAATGTGTAGGAGTAAGTTCAGGCCTTGGATCCATCATTTTCCTTCTTGGTCTATGGCTGCTATGGCGGCTATTGCGGCTATTTAAAGTTGTAAGGAAAAAAATAGTAAAAATACGCAGAGAAAAGCTCTTCAAACAAAACGGAGGATTGTTGTTAGAACAGAGAATGTCTTCTGGTGATGTTAATGTTGAAAGGGTAAAACATTTTAGCTTAAAAGAGTTAGAGAAAGCCACTGACAAATTTAATATAAACAGAGTACTTGGAAAGGGAGGTCAAGGTACTGTTTACAAGGGCATGTTAGTAGATGGAAAAATCGTTGCAGTGAAAAAGTTCAAGGTGGAAGGAAATGTTGAAGAATTCATCAATGAATTTGTTGTTCTCTCACAAATTAACCACAGAAATGTGGTTAAGTTGTTAGGATGTTGTTTGGAAACTAAAATTCCTTTGCTTGTTTATGAATTCATTCCTAATGGGAACCTTTTTGAATATTTACATGAACAAAATGAGGAATTACCAATGACATGGGATATGCGTTTGAGAATTGCCACTGAAGTTGCTGGAGCTCTATTTTACTTACACTCAGCTGCTTCTCTGCCCGTTTATCATAGAGACATCAAATCAACAAATATACTGTTGGATGAGAAGTACAAGGCAAAAGTTGCAGACTTTGGTACCTCAAGAATGGTTTCCATTGAAGCTACTCATCTCACTACAGTAGTTCAAGGTACTTTTGGATATTTAGATCCTGAATATTTTCATACTAGTCAATTTACAGAAAAGAGCGATGTGTATAGCTTTGGTGTAGTGCTTGCTGAACTTCTAACAGGCCAAAAGCCAATATCCTTCTTGAGACCTCTGGAAGCCAAAAGTTTAGCTCCATATTTCATTCTTTGTATGGAGGAAAATCGTTTGTTTGATATTATTGATGAAAGAGTTTTGAAAGAAGGGAACAAAGAGCATATTATTACAGTTGCCATTCTTGCCGGTAGATGCTTAGAGTTGAATGGAAAAAAACGACCAACAATGAAGGAAGTCACATTGGAATTGGAAGGCATTTGGAAATCGGAAAAGATGTCTCCTATAGAAGAGAACCTTGAAGAACCTGAGTTCACTGGAATTCAAGACTACGAATCTTGGGCTGCATGCTCTACTGCTTCAGATACAGCAACTCGAAAGGCCAAAGCTTCGACCTTGGAAGTTATGCCTATTCTTATAAATAATTGTTGAACTTCCTTAAATTTGTGTTCCTTATATGCAAAATAACAGTATTTTGGTGAAAGATATGTAACTTCAATAACTGACATTGAGTACCATGGTGGTTTAAGAATAGGATTCAAAATTAAAATCGATTCACCCTTAAGAAATAAAAGATTCATCCTGACGGTGGATACTAGGTTTGCTCTCTATTATCATCATTATCTCAAAGAATATTAAACTCACATTTTCTTTAAAGATTAATAAAGTAAAAATTGCATATAAAAATAACATAAAAGATAAAAAAAATTTCAAATTTTAAAAAACTTATGAAAAAAATATATAAAATTACTTTAATATTTCACCCTCTTGCATATTACCACAACAAACTTTAAAATCTTTTTAACTAAATTTATTCTATAAATAAAATATTTCATTCCATTGCTGTTAACCAATAACTTAATTTTGATGTGTCCTAGTTTTGACCTTTTATTTAGGTGATGTTTGTTTGGAGAATTTTTTTTTTTCAAGTTTTATAAAAAACTTAATCAGAAATATTACCTTCTTATATTTATATGAATAATTTTAAAAATATATTTATAACAAACTAATATTGTATTGTTTATCTTTTTTTATTAAATAAAATATTGAATGTTTTTTATAAAAAATAAAATTATAAAAAATTATTTTTTTAATTTTTAATCTGAAATTTACTTATCTGAATATTAAAAAAATTAAAAAAATATATCATACTTAATAAGCTTTAACAAATAAATTTAATTTAATTGATAGTTCGAGTTTTGAACTTAATATTTCTTTTCATAATTTATCCGTCAATTTTACCCAGCATATCTTAAGGAGGACCTAGATGCACCACTGCAAACAACCACCTAACCACGCCAAGAACCTTCACCCCTCTTCCTTGCTGCACCAGACCTGCCATCAACGACCGGTGATTTGCCAATCTTTTTTTAAAACAAATAATCAAAATAATGTTATTTCAAAAAATGTATTATCAAATCAAGGTTGTTTTGTTGATAAAAATATTTCTAGTTTATCACAATCCACAAAATTTGAAATATCTAGCCGTTTCTTTAGTCGCCAGAAACAAAAAGGACAAAAAATCTGCAATTTATTACAGTTCAAAACACAGAAAACTCATTAAACTGCCATAGTGTTTGTGTTGGTTATAAAACAGCAGAAGATATAACAAAGCTACCTTGGTAGTATGCTTCAAAAGAACATTCTTTTGGTAATTTATTTTTAGAAAAAGAAAATGGTCAATTAACCGAAGCCACCTGCAACTGTTGCAATCCACCTATTCCACACGACCCTATCAACAACTCAAAATCACCCCTCCTCCATGCAATCCATAGCACCTATCGACCGTGCAAAACCCGCACCATCAATTGCATCACCCAAACCATTATCAACGACCTCGAGATTGAGTAGAATCATCCACACAAGTAACCACTGAAACCGCACCCCTTCCTGCGTTACATTTTGTGTGAGCTGGTGCCGTAGCTTGTATCAAAATAAGGCGAGATTAGCTTTCAACTTCAGGGCTTAAAAGAGGGCTTGAAGCTATGGCTGCGGCGATTCGGTTCATTGGCATTAACCCGGAAGATTATCGTGTTGTGCGTTGAGCAGGGAATTGGGTGCGGAGATATGACGGAGAGCTTGATAATGAAATGGTTCTAGTACTATTTACTATTTAGAGGTGGATTAGTGGTTGTTTGTTGATGGGAGCAACAAATTGTTGGGAGAGAACTCGTTATTTGATAACAGCAACTTGCATAGTACAAAGCATTCCTATTTAATGACCAAAATTCTTGCACAGTACAACGGCAAATAGCAATAAATACGACACTAAGCACGTTTACTACAAGTGCTATTCTAAAACATACAAAATTGTTCCGCCTTTCCATTATATTATTCAATTTCTTCGGCTTCAGAGGGGGCACATGTCCTAGGCAAAATTGCCCATCGACAATATATGACCACATATTGCCATTTTTTAAACTGGAATTAATGCTTAGATCACGAAATGATGAAATACACTTTAACTTACATAATACAATCTCAATAAAACGCCCGTGACACTCCTTGTGAATGCAAGTACAGAGTATTGACTATCTACTTAGTATTGTGTGTGGGGACACTAAGATAAAATTTGGTATTCTTGAAGTCATCCAAGAGCGGGTTGTATCCGTCCTTGGTTCTCGTTTTTGTGGGCAAACCAAACTCCTCCATGAAGGATGATGTTTCCAACTACATCAATTATAAACTATTAAGTAGAGCACAAAAAGTTGCTAAGGGTTTGAAACAAAGCACCTCTGGCAATGTCTCATCAAATAAACACAAACGAAAATTTCCAAAACTAATGTCAATGACTTTTAATTAGTAGACTATTCTATATTAAGCTACATTGAATTATCTAGTTTTGTCGTTATCTATATTATGGAAAACAACTTTTGAAGATTTCTTTTTTATGAAAGACTATATTATTTTATATATAAGTTGTGTTTATAAGAACCACCTTTTAAAACCATTAAAAGAGATGAAAAACGGTTTTATAAGCTCTCATGGAATACACATTGGCTGAATGATTCATTTTGAACCCCACCTCTTATCTTTTGCTTCTCATTTGCATGTCCCAATGGGCATCAGAGATATGAAATAAATCTTGTATACAATAAGAGAATAGAACCTTACCGTAATTGTTCTCCTTTTCTTTCCTTTTTTCGAGTAATGGTCGCCGTGAAGTTTCAACCACCTAGAACCATAATGATCAATTTGTTCCAAAAGCCAAAAGTCTGTAGGGAAAAAGATATCAGCATCACCCTGCAAAAGATAAACGCAACCTTTAGTACAACCATATATTTAGATAGCAGTAGAAGGATAAAATTGGAAGAAAGAAGAAAGAATGAGATAGGGAGAGAAGAGAATTTCATTGAGGGAAGAACATCATTCTACATAAACCTGTCAATCATATCTCCTTCCTGACATATATAGCGATTCCCTATATCCCTAATTATCAAAAAGGCTCCTTAACTCCCTACTTTAACTGTTTGTTACAAGTGCTACTTACATAATTGCCCCAACTTATGCTGAAATACGTATCAAATCTCCCCACCCACCCACACCCCTATCCTCAAGGTTGAGATGCTGTAAAAAATGTGGGAAATTTCTTTTGCAGCTCATAAAGAACCTGCAAAGTAGCTTCATCTTCTAGCTCTCCTTTCCACTGGACATACTTCCATAACAGGGTGATTTCTCTTCTGGACCATTCTTCAGTGAAAGGATCTTAGCAGGTTCCCGTTGCATTTCTAAACTTCCCCACTCACCCAGTAAAGGCTGCAAAGGGGTTGTTGGATTAGGGCATGGCTTAAGCAACAAAACATAGAATGTCGGGGTGGATTCTGGACAATGGGGACAGTTTAGGGTGTGCACAACTGAACCAATTTTTTCTGCAGTATTTGGTAAGGTCCAAAGAACCTTGGGGACAACCTTTCGGAAGTGCACAAGTGAGTTGACTCCTGTCTGTAAGGCTGTAATTTGAGCAGGACCCTGTCTCCTTTATTGCATTGTCTCTGTTCTGCTTTTTATCTGCCAGAGAATTCATCCAAACCACTGCCTTGCTGCAAAGCTTTGATCAACAGCAGCAGTAATCTTGGGGAAAATACAGAAGATGAAGTGGAGGTGACTGGTCATACATTATTTCCTATGGTGTGGTGCCAGCTGCAGAATGATAAGGGATTAAGGGTTATTATACCACCATTCAGCAAGTGATATCCAAGTCACCCATTCAGCTGGCCTATTCCATACCATAGCCCTCAAGTACTGCTCCAAGCACCTATTCACCACTTCACTTTGTCCATCTGACTGAGGGTGGTATGCTGAAGAGAGGCTCTACGTTACACCTAATTGGTGTAGGAAAGCAGCTTGGTCTCTCACTATGTTGGCTGGAGCAGAATGTAACTTGTTAATCTCCTAGATGAAAATTTCAGTTAGCTGAGAAGCTGTAAAGGGATGAGCTAGAAGGATGAAGCCAGCATACTTGCCCAATCTGTCAATCAACACCCATATAGAGCCTTTCCCTCCAGACTTAGATAGCATTTCTATGAAATCCATGGCAATACTATGCCACTCTCCTCTCTCCATCAGGAATAGGCAAGGGTTGCAACAGACCCAAGGTAGCAATTGTTCATATTTGCACCAAAGGCATGTCACTGATTTTGATAAAATGCTCAATATCCTTGAGCATACCCTTCTAATAAAAGAGCTGCTTAATCCTCTGCAATGTTGCTTTAATACTCAAGTGACCACCTTGATGTGATGAATGCAACCACTGCAGGATTATATTTCTGACATGCATATCATGGGGACCATCACCTTATTCTTCCTTGCCAAGTCAACCTCCTTCCTGCCCCGCTTTCAAGCCATTGAAACCACTTTTATGATATTTCATCAAATGCGATACTAGCTGCAACAAACTTGTCAGCCTTCAGGGTTCTATCCAACAGGAAAATTTGCTCACAGTTTGAAACCCAACCTTCCACATCTTCTCAAGTCTTGGAAAATATAATCGAGATAACATGTAGGGATATGGTACTCGTTATCATTTCAACCCCTGTTCCAACCTTGACCCACCAGCTCGCTGAAATTGCAAGGTCAATCCTCTCATAGTTTCCTGAATGCCCCTAAGTTGTCACTGTGTGTCACTCCAGTTCATCCATCCTTCTATCCTTGACACTAGCATTGGGTCAATCATTTGCCATAATATCGAAACAGCCCCTTAACTCCCTAACTACCTTTAACTATTTCTGTTACAATTTCTACTTTATTTACAAAATTGCCACATCCTAAGCTGTAATACATATCATCTTTTTAGTTCAGGAAGAAAATTGTTTGACAGGATCATCACTTATACAAGACAATTCATAATTGGTTTAGTACTCCCATGATGCAACTGCAATGACGATTGAGCTTAAAACGCTTCTTGTTCCAAGAGAATGTGATAGAACTCAAGAAAAAAAGATTTAGGAAACTGAAGAACAGGATAATGTTTAGCTAAATATCAGTGAAGAAAGGGGAAAACAAATACAGCAGTGAAAGAAACAAAAGAGAAATGGACAGTTAATGAGTGTCCTCCCTTACCCAAGAGCCTAACCCAAATGTCTGCCCACCTACCTTCACTCTCTTTTTGGTATTTAACAATGATTCCTTCACAACTGAATTATCAATCCCTGCACCTACTTATTCTCTCTCTGCCAGCTCACCCACCTCCCCTCATAACAGAATGGTATGCAGAATTATCCTCTACATTATGTAATTTTCTCCTTACATACACCCTTGTGACTGATTGGACCCTATCAGAATGCAACAAAAAAATCCAGAAATAATTGACCAAGATGCTTAACAATTAGTATTCAGAACATTTTGAATCACTTCGGATTAGTAACAGACAGCCCAATCATTTCAATCATGAGGATGATGTTATATCACTGCATCTTGCAAGATAAAAATTATATGAAAACAATAAGGGATAGAAATTTACATTATATCAACCCATTTCTGCTCCCAATGCCTCAGGCTCTTTCCATTATTATGCTACAAAGGGATTCAACAGCCTTTTAAGTTTATTCTAAGGAAATATTTGTTAGTAATTTAGATGGTTCCTTATGACTTGTACCTTAATTTTCAGCAAAAGGCTTAGTTAATACCAATAACTTATTTTAACATGCAAATTTTGACAAAAGAAAATCGAGCCCTAGGTTGTTTGAAGAGAATTTCTATCACTGATAAATAAATGGACTAGGCAGCTAAGTTATTCTTCCAAGCCACTTTGGCTTACTGTTATATAATTTCTTATCCTCCCTCAGATGTATTTTCACCTCTGTTATCTTTTTAATATATTACTTTTTTAATCAAAAGAACCCAAAAAAACAGGTCCTAGGTCATACAGTCCATATTATTAAACAAATGTCAAAAGATCGTGCCATACAAATTTATTCAATAAAATTATTGAATTTAAAACTTCTGGTAAGATCAAATTCCCAATGTTCAACAGCTTTTGTAGCCATTAGAGTTAATGCTTTAGTATAATTTATCAAATAATTCTTCAAACATTGTTATATTTAAGCAAGATTGCTTCACGCCACAAAAACAGTATCTGCTAATCATTAACGGCACCAGATAGACAGTAAAGGAGAGTGAAAATAAGGATAAGTAAATTGAAAAGGATAGAGGTTAATGTAAACTAACCTTTGCTTCCATATAATTATCATAATCTGAGCTGCACCCATCTTTCTGCAACTCATTAGGTAAACTCAAGATTATCAATACAGATTAGAAGCTTTTGTTGATTTGCTTAAGGGAAAACAACAGAAAGAAACAGACAGGAGTGAATTCTAAAGATGATGAAATATTAAGATCTTTGTAAACACATCTCTCAAATCATTAACACAATCCCTTAGACAGAATATTCAGAAGCTGGGTTACCAATATGTATTTTAAATTTACAATATAAAAATTCTGTTTTCTGTATGAAATATGAATATTCCTCCATGGACTAATATATTATTATAGAAATAGCCTAGCCATAACAAAGTGCAGTATCAAGACTAATAAGTACAAAAAAAATAGAGATTTGGGAACTTTCAAGTCTCTTATGCTCTCATTCTGATTTCTACATTGTTATAAAGCAATTAACATAAGGAATTACATTGATATAGCTGCCTTTACACACTAAAAATTGTATGAGCTATACATAAAAGAAAGATAGCGTGGTTACCAAATAGCAGCTACTTACAACCAGTGAATATTGCTTCTCAATCATTTCACATGTAGTAGTAATAAATCAATAATCATCTTAATCCATAAAGCAAATGGATAAAGACTCCGTTCTAAGAACTACTGCATGAGAGAAAGAAGACAACTTTTGTATTGTTCAAGAAAAGTATAGCAAGAAAGTACTTTAGTTGAAACCAATGGAGCTCTTTCACCAGGTATCTTCACATCTGGCAGGTAGCTGAAATCAGAAGCAATCAAAGACATCTTCGGTAGCACCTCATGGAGAACTTCAAGTAATTTCTGGAAAAGTGAAGGTATGATAAATGCAAGATTCAATTTATATATCAGACTTAAGGCAGACTTAAGAGACTCTTACCAAGCAACCAGTTGGCAGCCAACATCTACGTGGTTTTGGGTAAACCTTAGACCAAATACTTTTCAGTGTCGATACTGCAGTGCTTTGAGGTGTTCTGATTTTGTCCATTTCCATGATCTCAACACAGCGTGTAATAAGTGAGTCTTGCAATGGCTTGTATAGCTCGCTGACTGTTTCTCTATTAATGGTAGAAAGTGGTTGGTGATATGTAATCCTCATTTAGGTTGAATAAAAGAGGCCACAGAATTATGTTATGAAATGCAAACATCTTTTCTTCTTGTTCTTTTTTTCGTGTGTGCGCAGTAGCTACTAACTACTGAAGCACTAGAATGTGTCATAGTGTACGTAGGCATGTAGCAAAAGTATGATCTGCATGACCACATCGACACACAAAGCTGAGACTTACCGGTTATGTTGCCTCTCAACCCAGACCTCCATCCATGGGGAGATTTGATTCTCTGCAAAGATAAGATCATGCGGAAGATTATCAAGTACCTACAAGAAGTAAATTAATTGGTGTGAAATATCTAAATAATAATAGTAGTTATCAAGCTCTTTAAAACCGGACATTGAACCAGTCAAGATACTAGTTCAAGGTTCAATAATTTAACCGTGGTTGAACCATGATTGAACCAACATTAATTAAATATTATTTTTAAAATATTTATAACATTATATTATATTAAAAATATAAATATATATTATAACAAAATACATTAATAACATAATTTTACATGATTAAAAACAAAAAAAATTACATATATTTCAATTTTTTAATTTAAATTATACATACAAAATTAAAGATAATATAATATAATGTTGTTTTTTTAATATTAAAATAATATATTTTATATATGAACCGGGTTTTTACCGGTTCGTCGGTTCACCAATTTAGCAATTTTTTTGCCAAACTGTTTTGTGGTTCATTTAACCTAGAGAGGGAACCGATTCTTGATTCAAACGGTCTGATTGGCCAATTCAGTCCAGTTTTCATAACCATAATAGTTATAATACAATATAACGAGTAGAAAATCTTTAGTTAGCAATTTTAATACTTAGGTCCTTAGCAAAGAGAACACAATTGATTCAGTTTTTTTATTATATATTTGTAATGATGATGTCACAGGCCCAAATACTAGATCTTAGCTTCTAAGGGGCAACTACCAGCACAAGTGTTTAGCACCGAAAACTGTTAAAGGGCACCTTCTTGACCTTGAGAACAGGCTGGTTGGCAGGGTTCCCAATTACAGCCATTATCATACAAGCGTGAAAAGAAGCAGCTCTTGACCACACCTGAATGGCCGAATGGTTGGGCAGACCATTTCACTATTATAGCAGTTCAGAGTGCTACAATAGCAACTGTTAGTCCCACATTGTCTAGAGATAAGGCCGGTCAAATATATATAAGGTGAGGATAATCCTCATCCCATAAGCTAGCTTTGGGGTTGAGTTAGGCCCAAAATCCGATTTTCAACATGATATCAAAACTTATCCTAGATCCATTATTGGAATATTTGTAGACCCAATTTTCAACAGCAGCCAACAGCCACAACACTATATTTACAGGCAGCCCAATTCCCTGACCTCATACAATGGGCAGTAACAAATTAGGGGATTTTAGGTTTCATCAACATCTACAAACTAATTTAGGGATTTGAAATCACTACGAAAGTTAAGCATCACACAGAGTTGTACACTGCAACTTGCTCTGTTGAACAAATTTTAGGATGCACTCTCTAACTCTATTTCAGTATTTTGCATCATTTTCATATTAATTTGACTCTCCTTCAACCTTGCTTTTGCTTTTGAAATCAGTACTGCATGTAGTTTTGTATTATGTATCTCCATTTCCCATGTTGCTCAGTAACAAGTCCTCAACCACTTTCATATGAGGCTCCTCCGTTGGCCAATAAGGTGTAGCCCCAGAAGTTCTGTAGCACAGTAGTTTCTATACTTTACATTCTTCATTTTTCTCCCTTCTTTCTTCCTGTGTTCTTAGGTCACTTTTGTAGCATGTGTTGGTAATAACTACTGCTACGCTTGTTGTAAATAATATAAATAGGGTAGTTGTGTAAATAGGAAAAATATTTTTACTGTTATGCTTGTTGTAAATAATATCCTTCATGTTTTTACTGTTATGCTTGTTGTAAATAATATAAATAGGGTAGTTGTGTAAATAGGAAAAATATTTAATTAGCAAGATTCAAAATACCAGTAGATCTTGTATTTATTGTGCCTTCAATATAATAATTAGCTACACTGTATATTGAAACATGCAGATTCATTCAATGTCTTCTTGTTTCTCTCTCTGCTGATCTATGGCATCTGAGTTGTTTCTGCCCTTTTCAGTGCTTCTTGGTGGTTTTTCTCTCCCCTCACCCTGACCCAAGGCATCCTTTATCTCTCCCAAGTCTAATCCATCCTTCTTTACCAACCATGTTGCTGCTTCTCTCTCCACAAAGCAATTGGATGGTAAGAATTATCCTACTTGGACTTCCAATATTAGTCTTTGGCTTGTGGGACAAGATTACGACAATCATCCCACCAAGGCCACTGATATTGCTAATGTCGATCACTCTTGGTGAAAAAGGATTGATGCTCAACTTTGTTGCAACATAAGACCACTTGTTCACTCCTCTATGAGGCCTGTTGCTTGTGCCCATAAAACCTGTGAAGCAATCTGGACACAGGCTAAATCACCATATAATAATAACATTCAATATCTTTATGGGATTTGTCATGAGCTAATGACTGTTATTTGTTCTCATCACCTCGAAGATTCTATGGCTACATATCTAGGCAAAGTATCTAATCTTATTTATGATTATAACAAGCTCTTATCTCCTGTAAATTCTGCTTGTAAGAATCTTAAGCAACGTGTTGAAAATTAGACTTAGACCTAACTCAATCCAAAAGTTAGCTCATGAGGTGACAATTGTTCTCACCTTATATTTACATGGTTGGCTATATCTCTAGTCAATATGAGACTCTAACACACATCCAGGGTTGAACATCTAGAGCATGGACAATTGCAGGTGGACCAAGGCGATAGGCTCAATTACCATGTTGAAAATTAAATTTGGGCCTAACTCAACCCTAAAAACTAGCTCATGAGGTGAGAATTGTCCTCACCTCATATATATTTGGTTGGTCCTATCTTTAGGCAATGTGGGACTTTAACACACCCCCACACGCCTAGTATTGGACATCTAGAGCATGGACATATTGTGGATGGACCAATTGCAAGACTGCACATTTGAGAGTAGCCCATTAACAAATTAGGATACTCTCTGATGCCATGTTGAAAATTAAGCTTATGTATATATGGTGAGGGGTTATTAAAGTCCCACATTGTCTAAAGATATGGCCAACCAAGTGTATATATGATGGGAACAATCCTCATCTCATGAGCTAACTTTTGGGGTTGAGTTAGATCAAGTTCAAATTCTAACATGGTATCAGAACCTATCCTAGACCCATTATTGGGATATTCGCAAATGTTTATTCCTTCAATATTTGGTCCACCCATAATATGTTCACGCTTGAGTGAGTGTATTGCAAGTCTCATATTATTTAGAAGGAAGGGCAACCCTCATCCTAGTTTGTGGGGTTGAGTTAGGCCCAACCCCAATATTCAACATGGTATCCATGTCTATTCTAAATCCATTATTGGGATATTTGCAAATATTTATTCTTGCAATATTTTTCGTCCACCCGTAATATGTACATGCTTTGGATATCTAATCCTAGGCTTGAGAGGGTGTTAAAGTCCCATATTGTCTAAACATATGGCCAATCAAGTGTATATATTGTATTTTTGAGAACAATTCCAACCTCATGAACTAGTTTTTGGGGTTAAGTTAGGCCAAGCCCAAATTCCAACACAACGCAAGCAATTTTTCATGTTATTGACCTTATGTGGCCATATGAGGAGTATTCTCATATTTGTGATCAGATTTTGGCTTGTTCTACTATTTTCACCACAGGCTCTACTTGGTCAACCTTGCTTCGTGTTCTAACTAAGACACCATCCAAGGTTGTTCTTCCTCTTGCACTTGTTGATTCTTCAACGTTGATATCCCATCATGATGACTATGTCTATTCTCATAAGTCGAGCAAATCTCATGTTAAATGTGACCATTGTGACAAGCTTGGTCATACCATTGACAAATGTTATGCTTTCCATGGTTGCCCACCTTGTGCGGCCAATGTTCTATAAACTACTATGCAAGGTTCCTTTGAGCCTATTGGGTCACCATTAGCTACTTAGGTGGCATCAATTTCTTATGATGATTATCTAGAATGGTGTGCAGAATGTCAAACTTCCAATTCCACTATTTCTATTATGCACACTAGTAATTTAATAGCTGACATCTCTTGTTCTCCTCTAGATTCTTGGGTCTTTGATTCTAGAGCCACCAATCATATCAGCGACAATAAATCTCTTTTCTTTACACTTTCTTATTTTAGTTGTTTACCCTCTATCACAATGGCTAATGATTCTCATACACAGTCTCAAGACATTGGTACTGGTCACTTTCTTCCTTCTATTTCAGTTGACAATATAAATAATTAGATCCGTTGTCATGAGATATATGGATTCATTTTATGCCTTTTTGTTTTCTCTCTCAAAAATGCTGATAATAACTCAATCAATCTTGATCTTTTTTTCTCTAGCGCTATGTTATGAAATTCCTATCCCTTTTTCCCCTTCCTCCATCAATCCCCTGTTACCAAGGTTTTTTTGTGCTATTACCTAGACAGACCCTATCCCTCTCCTTACAGCCCATGAGACAGTCATAAAGTAGTTCTTCCTATTATATGGTAAAACCAACTGGTGAAAATATTTATATACGATGGCACTGGTAGGATGGCAATGGAATGGTTTGAAGAATTGAAGGATAATAAAAACAATAAGTTTGTTACATGTAAAGTTTTTTTATTGCTACCACTCTACAATTCACCATGCCACTTTACTTATTTCCTTGGTGGGTGAGATCACCAAACTAGATCCATATTAAGGGATTTTGTTTTCTCGTAAATTAAAACAAACACAAGTTTAGGTCCTTTTTCTTTATTGGAAAAAATATTTGAACTAATAGAAATAAAAGCATCTCAATATAGAACACACCTCAAGCATTATTACCCAACAAGGTTGTTGCTGCACAGGCCCTGTAATGGTGGGAACAATGATCTTAGCATTTCATAAACTTATCTTTGACATAGAAGTCTCCATATATCACCAAAATAAGAACCCCAAAGGTTAGAAAATTTAACTTTAACAAGCAAAATAAGTATACAATTCGGGAAAAAATATACAATTGAACTTCATGTACCCATACTAATACTATCAACCAATAACAGCCAATTGGTGTGAATAGCAATATGCTGAGTTTGTCAATCATCTGAAGTGCACCATTACCCATTCCTCTTATCAATGTTCACCCTCTCATTGCCTCCTTCACACCAATGTACCCCCAAGAAAAATCAAAGTCCAGACCTTTGTATACAAAATAAACATTCTAGAAGCATTAAACAATTCCAAATTAAGCATTCCTCCATCATGCAGATTCCTAATCAAGCAAATATTGATAAAACAATAGGACCCTAAACATTGGCGGAAACGAGGAATAGGAGAATTAAGTACAGAATGGAGATAGTGGACGTAACACAATGCAGTAAAAATAGGAATATCCTTGTAGCACTCTTGGTTATGGCGGACAATATAGGACGATATTTATTATTTCGTTGCTGTTGTCATTTTGTAGTAATAATAACAATAAAAAGGGATGTGCAGTTCATGAGGCTCTCACCTAGTAAGGTTTGGCAAGGATAAATGTGTGCTGCCTTACCCATGCATGCAAAGAGGCTATTTCTATGATTAGAACCCATGACCTTCAGATCACAAGGTAGCATCTTTATCATTGCACCAAGGCTCACACTCAATAATAATAATAATAACAATGATATATAAAAATATTATAATATTAAATACAATAATTAATCAGGGAAAAACAGAAGAGAAAAAAAAATTATGGAATGGTAAGTCAGATTATTGTGGCTGTTGGGTTTGCAAAGACGTTTTCTATTTTCACTTACTGCATTAACTTTTATTTACAAAAGTGTCACCTTATTTTCATTTTTTTCTTATTTTCAAAGTTTTGCACAAGAAACAAGTTGTTTTCACTGTTTTTTATGCAAATCATTGAAAATAATGTCACACTTCTGTAAATAAAAAATGAAAACAGAAAATGTTTTCACAAAACAATCGGCGCCTTAAATGAAATATGAAAATCTCCTCAAATTGTAAATAGAAAACTGCATTATATTGTATTTGACTTCTGTATATACATCTAGACTCTAATTTCATTATGTCCTATAAAATTCAAGACTAATTTAGTTAAGTACAGCGGTCCAAATGAAAGACTAGGCCTTAGAGGGGGCTTTCAAGTTTCAACATCCAAATAGGGTTGTCAAGAAGGAATCTTTGAAGGTTGCACATTATAGGTAAAAATTTATTGCTTCCCACCAACCCTTCGTAGCATTTTTTTTGTTTGCAACCTATATTAGTAGGTGATCAATCATGCCACTACAGGGTAGCTGAATCTTTAGATTCTTAATCATTTTTAGAAGCCACAGAAAAATCTATGTAAGTCAGCAGAACTATCATAGCAACCTACCCCATCCACTCCGGTCAATAGCATCACGACATTCTACCCTGAACTTTGGTATATGGCTGCGCACTTCACCAACAGTTTCTCTTTGCACCTCAGCAAGTGAAGGACTAATTTCAACAGAGCTGTAGTAAAAAACAGGATATAAATTGGGATGTGAATCATATGATTCCAATAAAAAGATATGTATACAAGGCAAATTTGCTAAAGTAAACCTCCAATTCAATTGGTCAAGAGTAATAAATAGGATATTCATAAGACTAATACACAACTACTTCAAACATTAGTCAGATAAAATACCAAATTTTAAATCAAATATACACAAACTTGAGAAGATCAGTGTGAGATGTACATATCAACAATACATTTGTATTAATTCAGTTAAGTACTGATGCCCAAACATTATAGAAGGAAGCTTGGATTCCAAATGGATTTGTCAAGATTCAAGCAGGAACCTTTTAAGGTTACGAGAGAGTATGATAGATATACATAGTTATGTTTGTTAACTAGCAGTTAGTTAGTTAGTTAGCATTGTTGGTAGTTAGTTAGTGGGCTAAGATAGATAAGAATCAAGGAGGATTGCATATAAATAATAAGAGAGGTTAAGAGAGATGGAGTTGGTTATTTGAGAGGAATTTAGGGCCTTCTAGCATTGGGAGGTGTAGACCCTCGAAGTTCTGCAGTGGGTTCTGTAATTTGGGAGTTATTCCCTGTATTTTTTCATAATAAAGATACCAAGTTCCTATCAACTGGTATCAGAGCTCCAAATCTTGGGGTTGTGGGTAGCTATTGCAAGCAATGGGTGTCACCTACAAGGATCTTGAGGCATGCTTGGAGGAGCTACAACTGCAAATGGAGGACAGCCTGTGGAGGATGGAGGAAAGCCAATTAAGGATGAAGAAAGAGAATAAAAAATCCAAGGAAATGCTGAAAACGCTGATTCAGATGATAGGCAAGAAAGATGCAGGTCAAGAAAAACAGCAAGATAGGGAAGAAAGAAGCATCCATGATGGTGGAGGAGAAAGCCAAATGCTGCAAACGGTAATTGAGAAGACACCAAGGCAAAATGACAAAAACCTTGAAGCAAGAAAAGAAGGGTTGAAGGTCAACAATCAGAATTGCAGTGGGAAAATTGAATCTTTGGAGCAAGAGAAAAGGAGGAAAATTGGAATCTTGAAAGATGAAGAAAAAATACAGGAAAGGAAAGAATCAGATGTGAGGCAGCAAGAAATCTTGGAAATGGAATTAATCAAGGAGGGAATAAGGCAAAACAAACATGACCTAGAAGCAAAGAACCAATCCAAGAACCAAATCAACCCCATCTAAATGGAACAAGTAGAAATCGTGTTGTATCTCGAATGATCTCACTGTTCGAATGTCCTGTTCCTCTTTTAATTCCAGCAACAACTCTTCTTGCAATTGTGCCATCCTCATTGCTTCTTGCACTAATTGGGGTCTGTGTATCCTCATTGCTTTCTCTAAGGAACTTTTCAGTCCACCCAGAAAAATACTCAAAGTCATTGAGTCTTCTACCCCTGTTCTTGCTAACATTTCATCAAAAGACTCCAAATAATCCTCCAAACTACCAATTTGCTTCAGTTTTGTTAATTCTGACAATGGATCGTCATAATACCCATCATCAAATCTGCAACCTGCATCTAAGAGTATTTCCCTCCATTTGAAATTTTCTCGGTTCTTGTTTGCTATGTAATGTCTTTGCCACGAGAAAGCCCTCCCTTCCATACTCATTAACAACAGTTTAGCCCGCTGCCCTTCTGGAACAGATTCTAGAGCAAAAAATTGCTCGCATTTAACTCACCATTCTCTATATCCAGTGCCATCAAAACAAGGGAATGTCATCTTGGATCTTTGATTCTCCCACCTTTCCTCGGATGCAGCTTCTTCCCCTTTCTTGGAGCTTGATCTTTTCGCTTCGGTCATCCTCCCTCTTTGATTTTCTTGCATTTCTTGTATCAACTTCCGCAAATATTCAATTGCAGATAAATTCCCCAGAAGTGATGCTTCTACCCGCTGTTGCCGGTTTTCGCAATGGCGATGCCGGTTCTCCATCTCCCAATGTTGATTATCTACCTATTGTTGCAGCGCTCCAAACTGAATTTCCAAATCTCGATTAGTGACCCCCCCATTGCTTTCAATAGCTACCCAATACCCACAGCCCCAACATTTGGAGCTCTGATACCAGTTGATAGGAACCTGGTATTTTTATTAAGAAAACACAAGGAGTAACTCCCAAATTGTAGAATTTCAAGGGTCTACACCTCCCAATGCCAAAAGGTCCCAATCCTCTCAAACATTAACCTCCTCTTCCCTTGCTCCCTGCCCTTTATTTATACATTTTACAGACCTCTAACAGCTTAACTAACTCAACCTAATTAGTTATTTCCAACTAACAAGTAAAGAGGAGCTAGCTAACTAACTATTATCTAACAAAGTGTCAGCAATTTAAAAAATAATTTACAAGAAAACTACCCCAACAATCAATTCAAACCCTCCTATCTGACTTGGTTGAGAATAGAATGGAATCAAGCAAAATCAAAAGGGATGCAGCTAGCTAGTTTCTCACTTTCTCTATCATTCAAATTTCATCTCAATGAAAGTGAAAGTGCTGAATAAAAGTATGAGCCTAAATCGAGATTACTAATGGGAGAATTATGCAATGTAAAAAAAATGAATTACACAGACAATAGAAGTACATAAAATATAAGCACAGCCAACTATCTGAACAAGAGTTAAAAACTGGCTCTAACATTATAATATTGTTTGGTGATAAATAATATATATTATACTAGCTATGAAGGCACGTACATGTAAGTCATACTGTTATAAACTTTTGCAGGAGCATTCAACATTATGTAATCCATTATACCCTTGGCACAAGTTCCAGATCCGCCGCCAATTTCATATATCTGATTGCAAATTAGAGGATAGTATCAACTACTGATTGAAGTAATAAAAAGTAACAGTCTGTGTAAACAAGACCATTTATGGTGCTTCCTAAATTATTATCAAAACGGAAAATTTGAGGCTTGCTATAGAAAAATGTTGAACAAATTGTAGATAGAAAACAAGTATGAAATATACTTATATGGAACTGAAACATAATCTAGTAAGAGCTTAAGTGCAGAATAGCAGGAAAATACAGATCTCTCACAGTCCAGCCACTGGATAAAGAGAGACATTTTTGTGGGCTCTTAACAATAGATTAGCAAGAAACAGGGAACAGTATTAGGTGTGGTTTAGGGAAAGCTCTTAAGAGTAGACATGTGGATTGAAGAACAACTAGCGCACATCTTTAGAGAGGCTCTCAATGTGTCCGAACTATTCTACTGATTGAATCCATGAGAACTGAATTGCATACATGATAAATTGTTCTTGGGCAACAGTTTAGAGCAAAGATATTTCAGCAATAACAACTGGCTAAAAGATTATTCAT
Source organism: Canavalia gladiata (assembly GCA_037954105.1). Classification (NCBI taxonomy): domain Eukaryota; kingdom Viridiplantae; phylum Streptophyta; class Magnoliopsida; order Fabales; family Fabaceae; genus Canavalia; species Canavalia gladiata. The sequence continues at coordinate 53,593,278 of CM075662.1, forward strand.
CTCTTTTTTTAAAAAAAAACTTTTCCGTTTCATTTTCCTTTAAAGTTTGAAAAAAGATTTCATTCCAACCAAAAGTTAAAAGAAAAAACAAGAAAATAAAATGAACTCAAAAAACAAAATGCAAATACACATCAACAAGGACACTGGACTCCTAAATCCTAATATTAACATTTGTTCAAGGAAATTTAGATTGGTGAACCAGATGAACCTAGACTAAGAAACAAAGATCATAAGCAAAAAGATTGCAATGCACTTACTTTTAGAGGAACAGAAAAGTTTGCAGTGCGCATGATGGCTTCAGCAATAGCATGAGCATACCAAGGCTACAAAAATAGATAAACATAAAAGAGCTAAAACACTGCATCAACATATTGAAAAAATTAGAAATATAAATATATTGCTTAAGATATCACAGCTGTTTCAACTGCTAGAAATTAATTTCATTATATTTTGATATACCCATTAAAATACATGTACAAATTCTGAAAAATTGCATACCAAAGTTCTCATGTCCAATATGTGCCTGACTTTGCATTTAGACTCCAAGGATCAATTCCACCCTAGAAAAAGGGTAAACTTGAATATCCCAAGGTATACCATCCCATAGATTCTTTAAATCAAAAGATAAGGAAGATCTTCTAAAATTTCTGTTACAATCCATGGAAATCTTACGAAGTGTGGTTTTCAATAAACATAAAGAAATGCATTATATTGTATTTCAAAAGACATGGTTATGCATTATATCAATTAAGAGGCACCAATTTTTTGGTCTAAGTGTGTTCCAGTCACCTAATCTTGCCAGCAGAAAGTCTTTTCAGAACTACTTCAGAATTCCCCTCTAATTTCTATTTTAAAAGACAGGGCAAGTATCCAAGTAACAAATCCATAAGTAAACCAAACTGAAGATCATGAACAATACCGATGTGAAGGAACAAGATAAAGTCCAAACTTCTTAATAGAAATTTGAATAGAATTAAGTACATTTCTTCTGTAGTCAATACTAAGGCAATGCAAATGGCTGATGTTCCATATCAGTCCAGACAGATGATGGTATGATGATAATACTGTATTATTAGAGCATTTTAGGTTCACTAATGCTTTTAATTGCATTGAAACTTCCTCTCCATGTGGCACAAAATTCAATCCTTGATGTTATAATTATTCATTCATTGAAGAGATGCACAAAAACATTGGTCCACCTGTGCTTCAACCATTCTACAAGCGGAATAGGTGATTGTTTTGGGCATTGTATCCGTGGGGGGAATAAGCTAGGTCTAATTCTTTTTAAAATGGGCAAACTCTAAACCACTTGGTCTAATAGACTCTAATCTAATATGAAAGAATCCCCATGTTCATGATAGATTAGCATCAAGAAAGCCTAATGTTGAAGATTAACTTGTTTGTCTTATTTGTATAGTGGGGCCTGCTGTAATATTCAAAAAATATTATAATTATTTAGTCTTTTTAAGATGCAGAAGATGATAATTAAATTAACATTCCATGTCAATTTCAGGGGAATCAGTAAATTTTTCTCTCCTTGCTTACGAACCATGTATTCGGACTTGAGATTCTGATATTAGGATGTCATAGTCTTATGTCAGTGTCCAATTTTTCCTTGTGGGTTTTATAGTTGTTGAGAGTCTAACTCAGAGTCTTAGACTTGCTCCTTCTTGTTAGTGTGATGCCTATGTTAATTTTTTCTCGTGATCAATTTCAACTTGGTACCTACAAATATCTCAGTCTCTTGCCAGACAGGATAAAAAATTCATTCTCTTGAAATCCTAGTTGATTATTGCCTGAATTTATGCTAGATACATCAATCTTAACAGCCCAAATTTTCAGGTATTGCCCACTGTCCCAACATTGACACCAATTGATCATTTAAGCTAATTTCAATTTTTTGCAACCCCCTCTTCACAAAAAAAGTTGGGCTTGACCACAGTAATAGCTCTTAAAGAATTTTCATAGAAACTATAAATTCTTGATTAAATAAATGACTTAAAAAATACAATTTTCTCCTTGCCAAACTGAGAATTATTAAAACCACATTTTGAGTCTATTGATTATATTGGAGATTGGAAAATCTTTATCTCATTGAGACTGTACCTTAAAAAGCTCCACTGGTGTAAACCATGATATGTCACTCTGCTTGTATATATTATCCAAGTATCTCATATAAGCTTTTCGGCCTGAAATATGTCACCACCCTACTACATTAGTACAAACCACTGAAAATTTACAACTATAAGCATGTCAAATTGAGTTTTTCAACTTCTAAGATTTACATGTACTTGAAATGAATTGATAATAGTTTGGGAATTTTAAAAAACTCCATGCCTTGCCTTTAATCCAGAGAATTAATAAAACTGTCTGAACTGAAATCAATTCAAAAGCAGAATATTGAAAAGCCAATTCTGCAAACTAAGGACTTGTAACCGACAGTCAAAAGTATCAAAGGGTCATTCTCAATAGGATAAAGTACACTCACCCAGTCACCCTCCTACAGGTATAGTAAAACAACATTGGCTCCATTTTCTTCTAGAACTGACAAGGGAACAAAGGGATGTCATTATTCGCAGGCTACAGTAGCCACAATTGCAACACCTCCACCAGAACAAAATCATCAAGCTAAAATACTGCATTGTTTAGTCCGAACCAAAAACACCTTTTGGCTATTATTTCCACAGTCACTTCTACTACCTACCCCTTTCTTTCTCAAATTAACCTCACCGCCCTTGAGCCATGGAAATCCCATTCCTGCCTCTGATCAACATCTCACCCTCCTCCACCAGAAACTGATGCATGTGTTAGAGCCCCAGACAGATTTAGTAAAGGGTTAGTGTTGGTGAGGTTTGAACTTTGAAATTTACGGCAAGCTATTAGATAGTTGTCAATAATTCAGAGTTCAACAGCCAGGTTCACAAATCACATTTACTGAAGCTGAAACTAAAATGTCCATCTATTATGGCCAGTTCGAGTTGCCAAACTAAGCAAGTTAATAAACTGGAAGAACTGTGATTTCCTTTTAAGAACCTCAAGGAGGGGCAGAAAGCAGTTTAACTCAAGTAATAATCAACATACATGTGGTTTCTGCTCTATTGATTTTTGAATAAAGTAATTGACATAATGGATAAATGAATGCATAGAGCGGGACCTTGAAGTTGATTGAATTTAATAGTATTGGGAAGAACTCCAACGGAGCGTGGTCTTTGGGAGAAATATCCATGTAAAGGATGGTAGAGTGCAGAATGAATAAAATCCCGAACCTGCTCAGCAATTGATCGAACAATTCAGGCACAGACATAGTACATCGCTTAGAATTCCAGAGAGAATGAATTGCTTACCAGAACGGGCTTATCGCCCACAATGCGGGTGGAGTACAGAGCTTCAAGCGGAGGAGCACTCACTTGATTCGGAATCACCAAGTAGAAACGCGGTTAGGTTAGCGAAGTGAGAAAGAGAAAGAGCGAGAAAGAAGAAAGAAAAGAAAAGAAAAGAGTACCTTTGGAGACAAGAGAAATTAGAGGAAGCCTGCGAGTGCGAGAAAACATGGTTCAAGTTCAAGGAGGTTCGGCTCAACAGCACATGGCACGTACGCTCTTAAACCCCTTCCCCCGCCGCGCTCACTATTCAAGGGTTTTGTTGTTTTGTTTTTGTTTTGCCTTCCGTGGTGGGGTGTAGGTGTGAGATAGGAGCCTTACTTAAGTTCATTTTGCTGTATCCAATGGAGTTAAAATATTATTTTGATTGGTTACTTTATTAATGAATTTTATTTTAATATTGACTTAAAAGATTAAGATGTTCTGTTTTATTTTTTATTAATTATAAGTTAATTTGTTACCTATAGTAATTTATCATTCGTTATTGCAATTTATCATAAATATATCAAATATTCAAAACTCACAAGGTTATTATAAAAGTTTTTTTAATTAATGATATTGGTCACCAACTATATAATCCTAATCCATGATTTTTTTTATTTTCATAATGGTATTAGTTATAATCTTCTTTTTTATAAAAACATTTGTTGTAAACTTTTATGGGCAAGAATATTGGCATGCACCTTAAAAATGTTTGACTTACTTTTTCTCAGCACACTTCGATCTTCACTTTCAACAAATTCGAAATTTATTTTTTAGTTGTTTTATTCAAACCTCAATTTTAGTTGTCCGAGGGACTAGTTCACCATCATGATTTTTTTTTTAAATTTAGATAGTTGAGGTTGGTAATATAAGGATGAAAGAAATAAATACTGAGTCTTTTGTGATTAAGATGTTAATATCATAGATGGATGTTGGAGACCCACCTTAAAATTTCTTGAGCATATTCTCATATCCTTTCAAATTTGAAAGAGACAAATAGAAATGCATCATTGATAACATTTAGTGCTATTTTATTTATTGAAATCAATGTTAACAAATACTAATTCCTACCCGATAACATTTAGTGCTATTTTATTTATTGAAATCAATGTTAACAAATACTAATTCCTACCCAAGAACATAAATATTTGTCGGTGACGAAAAATGAAAACAATCATCTACATTTAAATTATCAGGGGGAAATCTTCCAACTACATTTCATATTGCTACGAAAATGTTGTTCACATAAAAAAGAGAGACACATTAGTGAAAATTTGTACAAATCTTTTTTTCCTTTTCATTAAATGGTAAAATCAGATAAGAAACATATCTATAATTTTGCACGTTTATAATGTAAGGATGGTAAAGATTCATTTTTTCTACTAAACTTTTTTATTAATTGTAATAAAGGATAATAAAATTATTTTTTATTGTGCATGATTTTATACCAAATAAATCATTATTATCTAATGCCCTTTGTTTGTTTGGTACCCAACCAAAACCTGAGAAATTATGCAAGGTCTCACATGAACAATGAAATAATAATCACAATCTTTAATAGGATTTCATTATAAGCTTGTTGCTCCTTTAGAATTGATCACATGTAGAAAACGAGTTTTGATAAAAACAAAGATACACACCTTCATAAGCAACACATTTTGCTTGGAAACTCTTATTACTTTGGAAACCCATACCCTAATCTTCATAGTCCCTATGTTTTTTAGCTAAGTGAGAAATAAGTTTTTCTGTTAATAAGTTTTAATCCAAGATCTTCATTATTAAAAATATATATTTATTAAATTATTAAAAATATACGGCTAAGATCTTTATACAAAAATTTTTTACTGGTAACTTAATTACAAAAAAATATTTTATTAAATTATTAAAAATATACGGCTAAGACCTTCATGCAAAATTTGTTTGCATTTTGGGTAATATTTTATTTTACATGATGTTGTAAAAATTATATTTTTAAAAAAATTTAAATCTTACAATTAATTATTATTTTAATTTTAAATATATTTATTATTTACTTATTACTAGTTTAAATTATGTTAATTATTAATATTACCAGTGTTAATTATATTTATCAAATATCAAATTTAAATAAATTTATCACCAATTATTGATTTTAAAAGTGTTATTGTTTATTGTACGTTTCATAATAATTAATTATTTATAATAATAATAATTCTTATTACTAATTATTATTTAAATTTCTGAATCGAATATATTTAAATATGTAATTAAATTATCATTTAATAAGATAATTATTTTTCAATTAATTTTTATTAACATGTATTTAAATTATCATTTAGTTACAAATATTTTTCTAATCAATTTTTATTATTAGTGTCTAGGAATTTAAATAAACAAAATAACCCATTCTTGCTTCTATATATAGAACGACACCGAACCATTGTCAAAATGGAGAAAAACACATCATTCGTAAGAAAGTGGAAAGGGTAGACCAGTAAGCGATGGGTGAAAGAATTAAGGACATATTTGTCATTTTTTTATCCTATTATAAAATCCAAAAAAACCTTTTATTACAGGTTACATTTTGAATACCATAAATGATTATTAATTTGGATAATCATCTTAAAATCCGTTCATCTAATCTGCCACATCTTGTCACCCTCATCGTATGTATAAGATTTTAGCAAACCCTCCTTGATAGCTGGTAGTAAAGGAGAAAGGAGTGATCATGAGTGATAAATTAAAATAATATTTACATTTCAACATTATTTATATTGTAATATAATTTTTTATTATATCATATTGTTTATGTGCAAAAAAAAAATTCGACTCATACTTACTTTTAACACATTTATCTATGAATTTTGGAAATTAGATTGATATCCTCGGAATGTTGAAGAAAAGTTTAGATGCAAAAATAGAAGTAAAATCAACCGGTAATTGAGATAAAAATTAAGCAATATAAAACAAGTAGAAACATGCTATCACATTTACTCACAAAGTTCCTTTAAAATAACCTTTAATTCAATTTATAAGAGGCAAAAATGGTTGTAGAAAAATTTATATGAATAAAAAAACGGTTGAATTTATATACAGTGAAATAGTTGTAAATAAGTAGAAATACACGTGTTATGTTTTTTAAGAAGTTATCTAATAAAATCGTTTATGATTAATATGTATAAATAGACATATATTTGTATTGAAAAGACAAGCAATTTTGACACAAGAAATCACTTCACTCATGACAATATCACATACTAGATGTTCTTAGTAGCCCCACTTCATTTCTATTTCAGTGTTTTATTCACTTGTCCTTAACTTTTTTTTCTTTCTTTTCTTGTAACAGAAAAAAAAAATCTTCTAAAATATTTTGTTCACGGTTAAAGAAGATAGTTCAAAAAATTATTCTTAAATGTAAAGTTCATGAACTTGCTGTATTTCTATTTTTCTGTTTCAACTTTTTGTATTATCTTAATATTTTCCTTTATTGTTTATCTTCTTTTATAATTATCTTATTTTACATTTAATTTATTATAAAAAATTATATAAAAGAGTGTCTTATGTCAGTCAAGTGGACATCGATCCAATTCCAAATTAATTATGAATAATTAAGAGTCGAAGTTAATATAATTGAAACTAGCTTTCACTCTAAACTATTATTTATTTATCACATTTTTCATCGTATTATTTTTTTCATGCCATTCCATCTGCTTTTTTTTTCTGATTGATGGAACCAACAGTTATGGCCAAGTCACTGAATGTTGGGATGGGCTTTATTTTATGAAAATAATAATTTATTTTTAAAATAAATTGAATTAAATATATATATTTTGAAGATATTATTTGTTAAAATTATAATGACTTTTTATACTTTTATTCTATTATATTTTTCTTTATTTTTTATTTCTCTAATCTGTTTTGTTATATAAATTACTTCTATATCTATTTTTTTATTGTTTTCCTATCTCTCTCCATTTCTAAAGGTCGATCATTCGATGATATTGAGGATCCACAACTTTTCGGCCATATTTGATTATAGCTGGTCCACACGTATCTCCTGAGGATCTCTTTGTCCCGTCATTCTTAACAATTTTCAAACGTGGGCTTTGAGTGTGTTTTCGAAAGATGACCTCTTTTACGTAAAAAAGAAAAAAAAAGAAATTTTAATTTTAATTTATAGTTTTTTAAATTATTTTATAATCATAAAAAATATTTAGCTGTAATTGTATAAATCTAAAAAAATTATTTTTAATTTTTGTAAGATTTTTTATGTGTATATTTGAATTTGAATTTTTTACTTTTGTGATTAACTTATTATAAAATATTTATTTAGCACATATTTAATTAAACTTTATCATGCATACCAATATATTATATAAATTAAAATAAAGTCAAATAATTAAATGATTCGGAAGAAATATGAAAATAATCTTTTATTTAACTTTATAATAAAATTTATAATTTATAGTTTGTATAAAATTTTTAATATTTACAATATTATAAGTTAATAAAATCAAAAAATATTTAATGACAAATTAGTGATAGAAATAAAAATATAAGTTTAAAAAAGTTAAAAATAAAAAATTACAAAATGCTAAAAATAAAACTCATTGTATTTATAAATTTTTAAATATATATATATATATATATAATTTTTTTTATTAAAACCCTATTTGATAAAGTAAAATTTTGAAAATTTTGATTAAAACTAGTTATCGGTTTATTTATAGCTATTTTTTATTTTATCATAAATAATTAATTATTTTAAATATAAAATTAACTATCATAAAAATTTTCATGTTTATTTAAAATTTTATTATAATTTTTTTTTACATAATTAAAATAAAATAGATTATTTTAATTTTTACTTAATTAATTAAACCATAAATTTATTTTATATAATTTATAATAATGGTTAATTATAAATATAATCAATGGTTGAAAAAAAAATTCTATAATTAATCCGAATACGCTTGCAGAGAGCCTTTAAAAAGTTTATAAAAGCAATTTGCCAATCTCAACTACTCTTAGAATTGATTTTATTTTTTCAAATTTTTTTTATAAAATCTTAAGAATAAGATTGTTCTAATATTTTGTTATAACATTCAAGACACAATGTTTATTGTATTAATTATTTATTTACAAAAACATCACTAATTAAATGAAGAAAAAATACTAAGCAGAGACACAATAATTAATTAAATAAAAAGGTATCTCATTATTGTTAAGGATAATTCTTAAAAAATTTATATAAAATAATGGTAAATTGAATCTTGTAAACACTAGTTATAATATTTTTTAATATGTATTTAAAGGTATATAATAAAATTAATAAATAAATAAAATATTATTAAAAAATTATTATATTTAATATTATTAGTTTATTAAATTTTATAATTAAATATATATATATATATATATATGGATGAAAAAGAAAGAAAAAGAGAGTGAAAGAGAAATAAAAAATATCAACTTAAATCATGTTTAATAATTCTTTTTAATTATTAAATTTATCAATTTAACCATTAAATTTTATTAAATAATTTTAATTTAATATATAATATGTATCTTCTAATCTATGTTAATTAAATTTATTTAATAAAATATTAAATTTTATAAAATGTTGTAAATTTGATTTACATAGTAAAATTTATTAATTTGTTTGTTAAATTAATAAAATGTTATTATTTAAAAAAAATATTAAAAAAATAAACTTATATTAAAATTAATGTATTTAATAAATTTTTGTAAAAAAATTATGAATATATTCTTATGTGTGATTATGCATTTATAAGGAAAGCTGAATTAGATAAATGAATTTTATATACAGGACCCAAAAGAGTAATTATGTATCTAAAAAATAGTATTTTTTATTAAAAATAAAATATTTTATGCAATAAATAAAAATATTTAAAATCCATCTTTGGAATTAAGATTAACTTTTTTAATTATTTAAAAAAAAACTTAACAATGTACTCTTTTAATTATTTCTACCTATTTTATTAAATGAAACTTCTGTTGGCTGATACAAATCATTCAAATGGCTTGGTTATTCACACATACTTTCTACCATTTTAGGGGCTCTTTATTCTATATACAAGCAGGTCATTGTCAGGGGAAAATTTACAGAACACTAAATTTATCTGTATTAGATGACATTAATAACTAGTTACCTACTGACCTTATTCTTGATCAAAAGAAAATCGATCCATGTCACTTTCTACAACAAACAATGAGATAGCATAACCCCCCACAGGTTACACGGAGACTTGGTGTTAATATCAAAACAAGATAATTGGTTCTAAATATCAAGTTTTCTTTTTAAAACCAAATTGATTAAGTATCCATACAAGAAGACGGTATCATAAGATAAAAAGATACACAAATAATTATAACAAAACTCTTGTACATATCATTTGCGGCTCCGAATCCAATTTAATGCAAACAACCCGAATAAAATAGAAATTAATGATTTTTCAGTAACCATCCTAACTCTTCCCACATGGGTCAAGATGGGAATGCTTTGTTCGGTCCTAAAGAAGTTGCCAGGATCAACCTTGGTCTTTATTTGAACCAACCTATTGAAGTTATCCTTGAAATACTGAACTCCATAAGCACTCCCTTCATAATGGCTGTTGAAACCGTGGTGGTTGACGCCCAAATCCAAGTCCTTGTAACATATGAAAGCCTGTCTTGGGTTGTTGGAGACAAAAGGAGTCATGTACTTATGAAGTTCTCTTACCAAGTTAATGTGGTACTCTGCTACCTCTTCCCCTGCCTCATACCAATTTGCTTGGTATTGGATCTTCCAAAGGTTCCCTTCTCTATGAGGGAAAGCGGTTGCTGTTGATGGAATGTCATCCATTCTTCCACCATAAGGATTAAAATACATAACTGCTTTCTCCAATTCAATCATCTTCTTCCATATCCCTTCCCAACCCTCCTTGGAAATTGGCTTTTTCACATAGTCAGATTTCCTTTTCAAGTATTTGAGTGACTGAGGTTGTCTCTCAAGCAAAATCTCAACCGGGGTTGCAATGTCAATGTTGTCCCAAAACAACACAGATCTAAGCCAGCTTGTTTCAATGCAATCAGATTGCTTCAAACCCAATTGAGGGAACCTCTCCTTCATGAGAGAAACAAGGCTTTTGGAGTCACCAAGGAAGAGAGCTATGAAGGTAGCTCTCACAGTCTTTGTTCCAATTTGTGTATCATTTACCACATCCAAGATGAGCCTAATGAAAAGTTCATTGTTAATGGTAGGCGCAACATTCTGCCAATTGTAAACAATGTCTGTGGCATTTTCCTCCAAGGTCCTTGGAACTTCGAAAACAGTGACTGTCTCAGGAACTTGAACTAGCTTTATTTTGTAAGCAAGAAGCACACCAAAGCTACCTCCACCACCACCTGTGATGGCCCAAAACAGATCTTCACCCATTGATCTTCTATTAAGCAATCTACCTTGAACATCAACTATTTGTGCATCAATAACATTATCCGCTGAAGTACCATACTTTCTCATCAGATTGCCATAGCCACCACCACTAATGTGACCTCCCACACCAACAGTGGGACAAACCCCTGCAGGAAAACCATGAGTTTTACTCTTCTCAGCAATCCTATAATAAACTTCACCAAGCGTTGAACCAGTTTGGACCCAAGCGGTTTCAGCTTCTATGTCAATATCAATGGATCTGAGATTGAACATGTCAAGGAGGAAGAATGGCTCTGCAGCCACATAAGACACCCCTTCATAATCATGACCTCCACTACGGATTTTCATTAACAAGTTGTGCTTTTGAGCGCAAATAACCGAAGCCTGTACATGGGAAACATGGAATGCGGTTACTATAAGCAAAGGCTTTCGGGTTGTGGAGGTGTTGAAACGAAGGTTTCTGATGTAGGCTTGCAATACTGAAGAGAATGCGGAACTGCTTTGTGTGAAAATTGCTGAATTTATAGGGTAAGAAGGCTCAGAACGGTTTACAAGGCACTGAACAAAAGTGTTCTCAGCTGAATCTGTAGCAGAAGCTGTGTAAAGAATTGAAAACAGCACAGCAACTGGAAGCAACAATAGCAACCTTCTAGAAGAAATGTCTCCCATTTTCTGTTTTCTTGGAGTTGAGAAATGAAGCAAAAAACTGGAAAATAGGAAATTAGAAACGACCAACCATCAATGGTGTTAGAAACACCAATGTTAGACTGCTCCAAAGTGTGATGATACCTGGAATATGCTGAAAGACTTTTACACTATGATATCGTCAAACCAATTCCACTTATCTAGCTTCCTCCTATCATAATGGGAACCTATAAAGCTTCCTTATAACATAATAGAAAATTATGATTATATTTACCAATATTTTTATATCTTTTTTTTATTATTATATTATATATATTACATTTAAACTCTATTTATTTTTAGGGATGGAAAATTATCAAAGTTATAAAATAATTTGGATCAATTCACAAAAAACAAAAAGTAGTACACGATGTTTATTCTATATGAAAGTTACGTTTGCGGATGTAAAAATACAACGATATTTGCACAATTCCATAGTGAATAAAATTGATTTTGGAGTTGCAAATTCATATAAATCGCACTTGTGTTGTTTGTCAAATAAAATAATTGATTATTAAAATCAAAATATTTTTTCATGTCCGATTATACATTTGAATATAAAACAACATTTATTGTGTGTAATAATGAGTGAGTGGTGGTGTGGGGTTTATGGTAGTGCAGTGCATCGTACAACAGTTTGTGGTCCCAGTGGATAAATGGTTGTGTAGAACATCCAGAGATTGAGGACTCCAAAAAAGAAAAAAGGTTGTTGCAATCATTCATCCTTTTACAGCAACTTGACACTTGTGCCCAAAAATGTTTGGGACATTAATCACTCGGTAAGTTTTTTAAATTTTGATATTTATTTCATTATAATTTATCGACAGAAAAATTTATATTAAAAAATTTTAAAAATAAATTATTGGATAATTAATATATCCAGCTCTACATCTGTAATTGGATAGTTGTAACTTTTTAAAAAATAAATTAAATTATTTACACTCAAAATTAATGTTGGCATGATTGATAATTATTTATGACAAAAATATTTTAATATAACGTCTTATTAAATTAAAATTTTAAAATTAAATATGTTTTTAAATTAATTTGAATAATTATAATTTATGTGCTTTTTATCTGCTTTTATAATCATATATTATGATTTATTAATTTTACATTTTAAAATTAAATATATTTTAATAATTTGAAATTGATGTGAAAAATTATAAATATCATAATTTTTTATAAAAGTATTATTTATTAATTTTATTATATAAATTAACATATATTAAATAAGATAATTATATTTGTAATAATTCAATACTGACAAAAAAAATGAGTTACGAATTTTAAAATAATAATAATAATAATAATAATATCTAGATTTTAAATTTCAAAAAATATTGAAAAATAAAATAACATGTATCAAAGTCACATTACGAGAGAATTTAAAAAAAAATGTCGGATTTAATATTTCTAACCAGAAAATAATACATATAGATTGATTTTGACACAATAACAGTTATCTTTATACTTTAGCATTCTAAAAACATCTTTGTATTTTAAATGGATCAAATTCATTTTTTATAAGCACGTAGTGGAAAAAAATATATTATAAATGAAATGAAATAATTATACATGATATTAAGTTCTATGGTATCATGCGATTTATGTAATTAGTTTTATCTAATAAAAACAATTTATTATTGCTCTCATTGTTGGTTATATAATAATATTACTTATAATATTAATTTTTTATATTCAAATAATGACTTATGCTAGTTTAAATGTTAAAAATATGATATGTAATTTTTATGTTTTAATATAAATCATTTATAATAATATTTAATTATAAATATTTATTTTCTTTAATTACTCATATAAAATGATAATATGAAGTGTTTATATATTTTAAAATGAATAACTATTTTAACTAAAAGTAGTGTATTTAGTGATATTTTTGAACTAACTTTTATTTTATTGACTAAATTAAAAGTTTGTTTAATCAAATTACACATATTTTGTAAAGAAATTTATTTATATCGTTTGTAGCATTTATGTTTATAATATTTGAAGATTTATTTATTGTCTTATTATACTTCTTTCTTTTATATTATTTTATATTGTTACCTAATTTAATAATTAATTTTAGTAAATACTTTTAATTTATAATTTTTTGACATATATATAATGGTATAAAATATTATTTTAAATATAATATTTTTTTATTAAAATTATATAATTTAGTATATTAATCATATTAAATATAATTTTAATATAACACTTTTTTTATTTTTAATTATATCATATCTATATATTAAAAATGGTTTAACTTAATTAACTAATTTAATAGTTTTACATCTCTAAGCAGTTTTTTAATTTTTAACTAATTTATCATACTTAAATTATTTTCTTGCACTCTTGAAATTAAAATCAAACTGATAAAAAATGATTTTTTTAGATCATTTAAATTAAAAAATTATTTTAATAAAAAATTGATAATAAATTAATAAAATTGATAAATTAATGAATGAGTGAAATTGATAATAAATCGATTTATATAGAAAATAATATTATTTTAATTATTTTTGTAAAAATATATTAAAATTACATTATATTTTATTTAAATTTATATATATAATTAAAATTTAAAAATTTTAATTATATAAATTATAATATTTATATATTTTGAATAATTATATATTATAAATATTTTTAAAATAATATTTAATAATAACATTTTGACCATAATTTAGTTACAATTAAATTATTAAATTTTAAGCTGGTGTATTAATAGATTCAATTACCTACACAATTCTCAAAACTTTACTCTTATGAGCCATATAAATAGGCATGGCAATGGTTTCATGTTCTCCACCTAGATTCCTATATTCCATATCTGTTTCCATCCTCACTTCTGTTATGCTAAATTTAAAATTTCAAACTCTACTCTTATCCACTGTTGAGGTAGGAGAAATTCACCATACACCCATTTATGATGTTTTTATATCTAATTAATTTTATATAATATTTTAAATAATAAAAATATTTTAATAACTTTTATAGCAAAAGAGAACATGTCTGAGTTTTCTTGTGATATATATAAATCATAATGGTGAGTGCAGTTTGCTACAGGTACGATCTATGTACTACGTACATGTGCGGTCATCACTCAAACACGCTTCACCCATCATCAGGACCATTCTGAACCGCTACAGTTGTCACACTGTTACTTAGAGATAAACCAATACTACTATAAACAGAAATTATATTTGTAATACAAATATAAATGTTAGACTGTAAAAGAAAAAATAAAAGTATAAATAAAAACATCATACTAAAATTATCATATGTCATTTTTTAATATATTATATTGCGTTTTTAAAAATGTATTATACATCAGAAGTTTACATATAATAATTTTAAATATGTTGCTTTTTTTGAAAATCTGTCACACCAGAAGCTACATGTAGTAAATACATTATACGATGCTTTGTCGTGAAGCTTCAATACAATGACATGACTCAAATTATGTCAGATATTTGTTTTAAAAATATTTTTTAATAAATACTTTTTAGCATTTTTTTTCTAATAAAATAGATCATAGTATTGCGGTTTTTTATATTTCATAATGACATTATAACCATAATTATAGCTGTATTCATCATCCTATTATATTTATTTACAATATCTCGCGATATTATTAATTGAAAAGAAAATATAAATTTAATCTTATATTAAAATTCGTATGACATATGACAAATAATATAGTTAAAATAAAAGTGTGTAAATTAATTCACGATAATATATATATAAGTATATTAAAAATAATAAACATTACATAATAAATTAAACAGTTTTAATTTTGGATGGTATATTTTAAGACACGGTTCAATAATAATAACAGTAAATTTTACAATAATAATAAATAAATTTTTTCTGGTGATTGTCATTTGATTTGCACAGCACAGAAACCAAATCTCGACATCGTGGTCCCATATTTTAATATAATGATCTGTCAAAAGGTTTAATTGAAGTTTTATATTTTTATTGGAATATATTTCTTGTTAAAAATATAAAAATTATATTTTAAAATCAAAATAAATTTATCCTAAATTAATAAGAATATTTTTAAGTTTCCTACATCTAAAATTATTTTATTAAGTAAGAGGTTATGCGTAAATATAAACGTAATTTTTTAATTTTGCCAAATATGTGATACAGATTAGTTTATAATGAAACGAGTACAATATCAAGTAAGCCTTTTAAATTAATTCTATTAATTAATTTTGTTTTTAACATCAAAAATAAATTTTGACTTTGACAACTATTAATCAATTAATTATTAACATTACAACAAAATAATTTAATTATTAACTTTGACAACAATAAGGTAATTTGATCTTTAATTTTAATACGCATAAATTAATTTTTGTGGAGGAGTCCTTCTCCACAAATATTCTGAAAACCTCCCTATATCTGTTCCTTTCTTTCTCAGGGGAGATAAAGAAATAAGTTACTCCATACGTGAAGAGATATTCGAAATTCGAAATACACGTGTGAAAATCATTATATACGTTACGTGAAAAAAATATTAAAAAGAAAGTTAATTCAAACATAAATTAAATTATTTTCTAATCAAAAGGAAAACTTGCACTTGGGATTATATTCTGACTCCAAACAGGTGAAGATTAGAGTGGTAAGTAAAGAGAAATTATTAACTTACACATTAAAATTATTTTATATTTTAAATTAAACGGTTGATAATTTTTTATTTTTTTAAAAAACTAAAAAAATTATATAATTATTAATAAAATAAAAATAGCTATAATCTATTTTTAGTATTAATAATATTTTGCAAATGATAATAAGCATGCCACTGACAGGGTATGGTCACTCTTTGTTTTCTGCTACCAAATCCGCGACCAAGAATGCCAATAAAATGGTCTTCTTTTACTATGTCGGGACCACGACCCACTTTATGCCATCAAACTTAGGCTACTTTATGAAATTTATACAATAAATATGTATAATATAAAATTTATTAAAAATAAGTTTAAATTCTAACTCAACCAAACTAATTTATAAGATAAGAATTATTTTTATATTATATATTAATGATTAGTTTTATTTTTAATCAATATAAATTTTTTTAATAGAATTAAAAATATTTTATTTTAATTTTTAAAATAACTAATATTTAACATATAATATATATTAATATTTGATACGTTGATGTATAATAAAAAATAATTTATTTTAAGAATGAAAGATAAAATTAATTATTTTAAAATTTTAAAAAATTAAAAATAATATTTAACCTTATTTTATATAATATTTTCTTAAAAAAAATTATGATAAACTTTTTTTTTTCTATTTTCATGTTATATATTTTGTATTACATATTTATTTTACTAATAAATTTTCTCAAAATTCTATCTTGTAGCA
Source organism: Canavalia gladiata (assembly GCA_037954105.1). NCBI lineage: Eukaryota > Viridiplantae > Streptophyta > Magnoliopsida > Fabales > Fabaceae > Canavalia > Canavalia gladiata. The sequence continues at coordinate 53,610,126 of CM075662.1, forward strand.
CCTATTCCATGCTTCCTTAAATTTCAACGGAGATAGCGATAAAAATTTCCTTAGTTCAGGTGTTACACATGTTTATAATTTTTAACCCCATTTTTCTTATAATTCTGCATTTAAATATGTTATAATAGTATCTAATAATCTACATTTATATTTAGGATTTAAAGTTTAGAGTAAAGAAAAACATTTCTTTATGATTTATTTAGTTTTTATAAATTAATTTTTAGCTTAATAAAATGTAAAAAAATAATTACGTAATTGGGGTAAAAAAACAAATATTTATTAAAGAAAGGTGAGGACGTAACATATATGTCACAGAAATTATAGCACATAAATTTATTCGGATAGCCAATATATGGTGTACTTAATGGATCCATTTTTGAAAAAAAATTTCCTGAGGTGTATGCAAAAGAAGACAACATAAAGGGTTCAGATAGCCAATATTGCAAATTTGACAGCCAAATCTTAACATTGTTCACTTCTTCTCTGTATTTGGCTGCTCTTGTGGCCTCACTGTGTGCATCCACCGTTTAACTATGATATGTGGCGGTGCTGCTTTGAATGCCTTTTTTTGCTCAAAAAGTTTGGATGCTCATTGTTGGTCGCATGTTGCTTGGCTTCGGAATTGGGTGTGCCAATCAGGTGATTAACATTTCTTTTCCCTACAAAATTCACAATATTGTATTTGGATATTATTGTCTTCATTGATTGACTTTTAGGGAAGAGATGATTTTCAAATAAACCTTCTTCGAATATTGGCAATCCTGACATTTGCTAGAGTTGAGTGCCTCTACAGAAACCAACATTGCTGATTTTGTTTTCCTACTCCAAGCAGCTCCTACAGAACCCACCACTGCTGTACTAACAACCAATCTCACAAAACATATGTACAAATATGTTTCTGTGTACTCTCTGGCGGTGAATCTTGTTACACAACACTTGTCTGTCCCAAATTTAGTTGCATTCCTTAGTCTGAAATCAATCCCAACAAATGAAATTTGATTTGTATATTAAAATCTAAATACTACTATCTGTGAACTCCATACAAAAATTTGTATGAAAACATATTGAAGAAAAATTGTAAGGTACAAAGAAATGTTCATGTATAGGAAGGTAATATCTATCCTTATTTATTTAATTAAACTTTATAAAAAAATTCTACATTATGACTTTGATTAACGAAGGTAGAAGAATATTTTAGATCAAAGTTATTTGAACACTAGCCGTAACATACATCAACACTCCCGCGTATGATCAGGTTTGGGATGAATTTGCAGTTTCAACTGTTATAATTATGTTTGAAGAGAGATTGGATAAATTTTTTTACAATCAAATCATGAGGATTATTATTAAATAAATAAATATATATATATATATTAGGTAGTCGGTAATGCTCTTGAATATTTATTTCATGTATTTGAAAGTAATAAAAATATCAAATACATAAAGTAAAGCATGAGATAATTAGACAACGTTAACAGTGATATTTTATTTGCACCTTCAACTTAAATAAAAAAGAACATGTCACCTTCATATTGAATATTAAATGCGAGAAAAGATGAGAGAAATTAAAAAAGAAAAATAAATAAATAAATATAATAAAGAAAGAAAGATAAAGAATGTAAAAAAAACATTCAAAATTCATGAAACAGTTGTAGTTATATGAAAATCAATGATTAGCCTTTTAGTGTTGTTTCTTTTCTTTTGTGCTAAACTTTTGCTCGAAGGTGTGACTATAATTTCTTTTATGTAATATAGAACATTACAAGTTTATGTATTAAAGTATTAAGTAATACCACTCCCTTTCGCGGTAATATCAAATTTTCTTGTCAATGTATGGTAGTATTAAGTATTAATGTAGAAAATTGTTTCCTTTTAATGTTTATAGAAGTAAAGGAATTCAGTGTATTAAGTTGTTAGCAATTCTTTGTTAATTACTGAACTGACCTAAAATATTTTTAATATAATTTTTTTGGTAAATTTTAATATAATTTTTATCCTCATAATTATAAAAATTTATACGACAGTTAAATTTTCTATTTATATTTATCTAAACTTATCAACTTTGTATAATCAGCTACTTTTTAAGATATCAATAAATTTAACATCATAACTCATCACACTTGTAACTAGTGCAACCACTTATCTTAATTAAGATAAGATTTTGAAAAAAAAAATTAGATTTTTATCATAATAATTTTTTACCTCAGTAGCATTAAGCAATTGCCTCTCATAATTTAAAAATTAAAACAATGTATTCAACAAGGTTCAATACTGTTAGCACATAATTGAATCTCTTAAATATATTGCTTCAGTATTTGGATTCTAGTTTTACTTGTATATAAAATAAAAAAAAATTGTTGAAAAGAAATTATTTTGATGATTTTACATTTAAAAATAACTATTGATTAATGATATCTGTTCTCAACCAAACCTTAATTATATGTGGAAGAAATTTTAGATTGTATCTTTTTGCTGATATTCTCGTATAAAACCCGCTTTAAAAAATAAGAGATATCTAGCTTGTTTAAAAAATAAATTAATGTAATTAATCTTTTATTTTGAATTAGTTATGAATAATTGAAACATCGTATTTTAGTTTATAAACAAATCTATTATTTGCTTGGAAATCAAGGGAACCACACTCCCACCAGTTTATTGATCATATTCAAATTAACAAAAAATCAAGAATTTTTTTCTTTAAAGAATGCTGTTATTATAACATAATAATACGTATATATAATTCAAGTAAATTATTTTTTAATAGGAAGGTTTATATAAGTTATTGAATATTATTTAAATTTTTATTATTTTTTATCACACTAATTATCTATTTTTTAAAAATAAAAAATTATACAAACAAACAATATAAATACAATATTCAAGTGAAGAATGACCTTTAAGATAAAACAACAACAGATATACAGATATCATGTTAGGTGGAGTTTGTGATCATGAATGATTGTAACATAATTTAATTAAATCAATTTTTAGAATATTATTTAATTTTTTTATTATTTTTTATCACGTTAATTATCTCTTCTAATCTCTTACTTATATATAAAAAAAGTTATTGAAATATATAATATAAATATAATTTTTAAATAAAGAATAATCTACAACATAAAAACATCAAATATTGTCTAGAATTTGTTTGTGATTGTATTTGAACGATTGTAAACCAATCCAATTAAATTGATTTCTAAAATATTATTTAATTTTTTTTCATTTTTTGTTACATTAATTATCTCTTATTTTTCTAAAAAGTTATAAAAGGAGGTAATATAAATACAATTTCCAAGAATAACTTCCGAGATATTAGGTAGAACGTGTCATTGTACCAGTGATTATAGTGCAATCTAATTAAGTCAATCTTTAAAATATTTAAATTTTTATGCCATTTTTTATCACATTAATTATCTCTTTTATTTTTTTTAAAAAATCATACAAATGTATAATATAAATACAATTTTCTAATAAAGAATAGCAGATATTATATAAAATTTGTGACCATACTAAAATGATTGCGGTACAATTTAATTAAATCAATTTTTAAAATATTATTTAAATTTTTTATATTTTTTTATCACACTAATTATCTTTTCTATTTATATAATTGTATAATATAAATATAATGTCCAAGCAAAGAATGATCTTCAAAATAAAAAATAATAAATATTATGAAGAATTTGTAACTGTACTTAAATGATTAAACTGCAATTTAATTAAATAAATTTCTAGAATATTTTTAAATTTTTTATCATACTAATTATCTTTTTTATAAAAAGTTATACAAATATATAATATAAATACAATTTTTAAGCTATTATCTAAGTGCAGTTCAGTATACTCAAATTGATCTATATATCAAATATTTTTAATTTTTTATTTCTTTAAAGACAGTTTTAAATTATTTAATTAGATAATGTAGTTATCTATATACAAAAAGATAGCAGTATTGTAGTCTGAACTTATCAATGAATTAAGATAATCTTGTATAGGGATAGGAGTGGTATCTTAACAGAGTTATCTTCAGTTAGCGATGAGATAGGAGATAAAAAATTTTAGAATTGAAAACTAAATGAGGTGGTTTAACAATTTCATTATAAATACCATAGCAAGTGTGTTAATCTCAAAGTTACCAATCAAAGTTTTCATTAATTCTTCTTCACATATTCATATATTCACAATGGCAGGAGGTATGATCGTGAATGGGTCCTTGGAAGCAAAAAATTATCCTGGCAAACTCACGTTCAGAGTGTTCATGACATGCTTGGTAGCTGCGTTTGGAGGATTAATTTTTGGTTATGATCTTGGCATATCAGGTACTTTTCCAATGTGCTTATACATATTAACGGAGTGGTGATATTTCTGTCACAAAATTTTAAATGTTAAGCTTGAGTGATATAAGCAATGTTTTATTTATTAATGTGACATGAATACGTGTAGGTGGTGTCACTTCAATGGATCCATTTTTGAAGAAATTTTTTCCTGAGGTGTATGCAAAAGAACACAACATAAAGGCTTCAGATAGCCAATATTGCAAATTTGACAGCCAAATCTTAACATTGTTCACTTCTTCTTTGTATTTGGCTGCTCTTGTGGCCTCACTGTGTGCATCCACCGTTACCAGACTCTTTGGCAGGCGATTAACTATGATTTGTGGCGGTGTTCTTTTTCTTGCCGGCGCTGCTTTGAATGCCTTTGCTCAAAAAGTTTGGATGCTCATTGTTGGCCGTTTGTTGCTTGGCTTCGGAATTGGATGTGCCAATCAGGTGATTAACATTTCTTTTCCCTACAAAATATTACTTTTTTAATCAAATATGAAAAATTCACAAGATTGTATTTGGATAAAATAATTTTAAATTCTTAGACTATATGTCTTTAAAAAATGTGACCCTCTTTTTTAATATAGTTTAATTTGCTTTTTTATCTATCGTTCATGTTAATTTTGTAATTTTTGAAATTTTGGAACTTTTTGTTAGTATCGTAGCAGGAAAAAGGATGAACTGATGTAAATGTTTGTTGTTAACAGTCTGTGCCAATATATGTGTCTGAGGTTGCTCCCTACAAGTACAGAGGAGCACTGAATATGATGTTCCAATTGGCGATTACCATTGGGATATTTGTGGCCAATGTTCTAAACTATCTATTTGCCAATATGGAGAATGGAGAAGGGTGGCGCTATAGTTTGGGTTTGGCTGCAGTTCCTGCAATAATGATCATTGTAGGTGCAATCTTTCTTCCTGATTCACCAAGTTCTTTGATTGAACGTGGTCTTGATGACAAGGCTAAGGAAGAGTTGATTAAAATCAGAGGAACCACTGACGTTGAGGAAGAGTTTAAGGATCTTGTTGCGGCGAGTGAAGCCTCAAAAATGGTGAAACACCCGTGGGTCTCTTTGTTGAAGAAGCAATACAGGCCTCAACTTACCATGGCCATAGCTATTCCCTTCTTCCAACAACTCACAGGCATGAATGTCATCACATTTTATGCTCCTGTTCTATTCAAAACCATTGGTTTTGGTGCCACCGCTTCTCTCATGTCTGCAATGATTACTGGAGCTTGTAATGCACTCGCCACTCTTGTTTCAATTTTCACCGTAGACAAATTTGGAAGGCGTACTCTTTTTCTAGAAGGGGGTACCCAAATGTTTATTTGTCAGGTACATCACCCAACTTTATTTTTCTTTTTTTCTTTTTTTAAAAATAATGTGTATTGGATTTGAGTCCTGTAAATTTATTGATTACACACACACACACTGTTGTTTTACTAATGCAGCTTGTGATAACAATTGCAATTGCATGCAAATTTGGAGTCGATGGAAACCCAGGAATGTTGCCAAAGTGGTATGCTATTATTGTGGTTGTTGGGATTTGTGTATATGTGGCTGGATTTGCATGGTCTTGGGGACCTCTGGGGTGGTTGGTGCCCAGTGAGATTTTCCCACTTGAAGTAAGATCGGCTGCACAGAGTATTAATGTGTCAGTTAACATGATATTCACCTTTGCCATTGCTCAAATATTCACTACAATGCTCTGCCATATGAAGTTTGGACTGTTCATTTTCTTCGCTTTTTTTGTGGTTGTCATGAGCTTATTCATCTATAAGTTTCTTCCGGAAACTAAGGGAGTTCCTATTGAAGAAATGTCTCTTGTGTGGCAGAATCATCCTTACTGGAGTAAATTTGTTAAACCTGCTGACGTCAAACCTTCCGCTCACTCCGAATGCTAGGGCTTCCAACTTCCTTGCTTTATGCCAATATTCCTAATTTCTAGCTCTTGTAACTTATTTCTCTATGTAGTTAGTTTCCAATTATCTACTTTTGTTTTCTGTTTATTTTCTTTTTCTTTTTCTTCCCAATGTAATTAGTTTAGTAACAAAGTTTCGAATTTAAAATTAAACGTGTCTCCTTTCTTTTAGTATTATTTTTTCGAGCTGATATGGATAGATATAATTTTGAATTTATGAATGCCATTCTTAATATAACACCGGTGAAATAAAAGTATGTTACTAAATATTAGTTAGTAGTACTTATAAAATAAATATACTTGCTAATATTAAAAATAATAATAAGCCATTAAAATTACCCTAATAATGAGAAGATAAAATACTTTACGTCATATCCTAAATCTAAATCACATTGCTTTGATTATATAATAAAAAAATATAAAAAATTTGACTAATTCATAACACTTTTTTGGCTTGTACTGTTGTCACAATTTATAGCATCAAGCCAAATTTATGGTAATGTAAAAACTTATTTGAATTTCAATCTAACAATCTGCCTTAAACTTTTTTTTTTTAATTTCCAAGTAGTGTAACCAAACTTTTCTTTTAATCGTTTCAAGAATTACGAACTAGAAAGGAGAACCATCACCCACTGCCTAGCTTGCTTTTCCTTTGTTCAGAAACTGTCCAACGAATCCTTTCCGAACTTCAAACTGATCAGAAACCCTAAACTCTGAAATGAGTTGAATGAAAATGGTCTTTTGAGTATACACAAATTTTCACCTACTTGTTCCAGAATCCCCATTAGGACGCTAACGTGTACCAACACTTTTAATTTTGTACAATAGAGACCTATTCAGAGACCAATACGTAACGGTAGTTAAGGCCACATACAAAAAAGATGAATAAAAATATACAAACACAACACCACAAACATTGTGCAGCTACTTATTTTGTGGGTAATCGGCCATTCAAGAGCCTTTGATGACCTTCCTCCCACGTCTTTTTTCCTTTTTCAATTTTCTTTTTGCCATGCAAGTCTATCATTATTAATTATCTCGGAAATGGGCGCATATGATACATATTTTGAAGTAGGGAACACATTGAGCATCTCAAAACTGCCAATACTTGTTGGAAGTGTATTTAGGACAAATTTCATTATAAGGGAACAGAAGAGACGAGTTCGACAAAGTTAAAACTAATCCAGAAAAGAACTAGCCGTTACTTGAAGAACAACCAAACTGAAATACCAAGGATAAAATTTCGAACATTAAAATCAAAATAACAAAAAACTCCAAAATAGACATGCATGTCTTCTTTGCTAGTTTAAGCCTTCTTTTCAAGAAGCTTATCAATCATATCAGCAGCTTCTTCAACGGTGGTGATGCTCTGAGAGCTTTCTTCTTCCACAGTAATACCAAATACCTCCTCAAGTCCCATCACAATCTCAACCTGCATAAATTGAAAAGTAAGTCTTAAAATAAAATAACCAAAGCAAAAAGACCATAAAACATACACCACACACATTGCGTTCAGATCTTTCTGACACAAAATCGTTCAGCGAGCCATCTGATTATTTCAGCATACAGCTTAAGTGGTAAGTGTGGGGTTAGTTAAGCTGGTAAGGGAACGGAGGTCTCTGATTCGGTTCTCACATTCACCAAAACAATAAAAGAATCATGTCAAACCTGATATAGATAGATTAAAAGCCAACTAAGCAAAAAAGAAAACTAAGTTGCTTAAAGAATTTCTGTCAAGGACACAAGAATACTAAAGAATTAAACAGACACCTCAGGGCTTTTAGCAGGGACACAACAATGGTAGACTGAAGAGTAAGAACAGACAAAGTGCTTTATGTATTTCCAGCTATATCAGTAGTACGAAGGGCAGCCTAATTCTTTTTACTTTTAGGCCAGGAAGTGCTGAGAAGTTATCAAATATGAAGTGAGTGCTCATTGTTTCTGGGTGGGAAAATGCACCAAACCATTCCGTGATCAAATATGAAGGCTTGGGAAGTGCTCGGCTCTTATTCCAATCCATCACTAAATTTGTAATGAATATCTTAGTTCTTGGCACAATGAGAGAGAGAGAGAGAGAGAGAGAGCAAATAAAACACATGATAATAAAAACCCACCTACACGTTGTATAGTTATAATGACAAACAGATGATAGATTCAACAATCACGTGCAGCGAATACTCGCAAATTTATATATATAAATCTAGACTTTAATCCAAGTGTTATGACTACACAGCACAGCAATAATTCATAGATAAATATGAAAATACCGTGTCAAGAGAGTCAGCTCCAAGTGCAGAAAATTTAGACTCTCCAGTAACAGGTTTATCCTCTGGCACCGCCAATTGTTTCCTGACTACATCACACACCTTCTGCACAGTCTCTGGTTTGGCCTGCACAAAATAAAACTCTATGCTGGTTATATCAATTTAATACTATAAAAGTTCATGCCACATTAAAACTGCCCAGAATATTTGTAATGGTTTTATACTAGTCTAGCCACATAATTGATAATTCAATATAAACAATATTTAACGATAATTAACAACTAAAACAGTCACAGAGATAATTTAGTGCAATATCTCCACAATCTAAAACTTGTTTAAGCATTTATAATTTTGAACTAAAGACAGCCAATGCAGATAACGATAGGCAATGAGAAAGATATGAGTTTATCGCTACAAATCATACCGCACATGTTACGTGAGACCGAGGTCCTCTGGGCTGCGATACAATGGATGGGAAGCTCCTACCCTTAATTGAAAGGGAAACTGAACTTGGGTTGGAAATCCTGGCACGAGGTACCTGTTTTTTGTATCCAACAAAAACCGAATGAGTCCGGGGCAACAGAATATAATTAGAAGCAACCACAAAATATTAAACAATACTAGTTTAACTTTTTTCAGTCACAGAGCAAATAATAAGGTCCATTAAATTATTATGATGCTACCATGTACAACTGATACTCTCATACAATAAAATACTTCATTTCTAAGAGCGGATCTGATTGTTGAAGGGCGGTTTGACTTAGACAGTAAGAGAAATGGTCCAAAAGAAATTTAAAATGATAAACAAATTAAAACAAAATATCAAAACTGCAAGGAAGCTAGCATAGCATAGCTTCAACATAGACACCAGATTTAGAATAGGTGTTCTTTCAGTAAAATCTAGGGCAATTAAGTAAAAACAAATCTTCAGATGAAATAAATTATAGTAAAAAACCAAGACCAAGAGTACTCAGCTGCTAAAAATCTTACATACTATGCATAAAAATAGATGAAACTTGAAAGGTAGACTCCTTAAGGAAAATTACAGTTAGACCCTTTCAATTCAAAGTTCAATCGGCAAGCGAAATACTCAATAGATTATATATCTCCCAAAAATGAAACGCTACAAACAAATCTCTCCTTTGCTTAAAAACTCAACCTCACAACCTAACATAAGCCAATTGATAATATAGTATTCCCTTGAATCCATAAAAAGATAAAGAAAACAAATTAGAGAAACGAAAGAAGCACAGAGAACGGAGTGAAATGAAAGGAGATCTGAAGATATATATGTATATATATACCAGAGATTGAGTGGAGAGAGAAGCGACGGACATGGAGGATTGCGTAACGGAAGCCATTAGAGGGATCTGAGATCGAAAGACGGAGGGCACGAAGTGTGTGTCTGAAATTATGGAAGAATGGGACAGTGTATGAATTTATAGGAAAAAAGAAAAGAGCATAAAGAGTGTTGTGAGGTTAGTTTCGCTTCGCTTCGTTACTCTCGAGGAGTGGCACGTGGGAACCTGTTTGTTTCCCTTCTCTTCTTCTGGTGTTTGAGGTTGGTTCAACTTGGCGTCGTTACTTTCTAGGGTCGGCACGTGGGAACCTGTTTGTTTTCCTTCTCTTCTTCTAACTTCTATCCTGGCATTCTTTTTTCCTTTGTTTGGTTCACCTGCAAATACTATTTAGAGTAAATTAATTAGAATAAATTATTTTAATATTTATTTTATTTTACATTTCTTACATATTTTTTATTTCCAAAGTTTATTAAATAATAAATACTGATATATTATGAAAATTTTGTTCCATATGTTAAAATTCTATGTCAATTTTCTCTTTTTTAAATGTATTATAATTAAAATTATTAAATATTTAAAATTTAAAAATTTAAATTAACAATAAAAAATAAAAACACAAAACAATATAATAAATTATAACTTCATGTAATAAAAAGTAGTTTAAAATTTTGTAATAATAATTTTTAAAAATTTAATTATTTAATTTATTAGAGTAAAAACAATTACTAAATGTTTTTTAAAAAAATAATAAATTGTTTTAAATAATAATAATTCATGTGATTAATTTTTACAAATTTTTATTATGATAAATTTAAGATAATTCTTATTATTTTGAACATAGTTAATTACAATTTATTTTTCAATGATTTTATAATACCACTATTAATTCATTTATAAAATTTTGTATTTAAAGATTTAACATTCTCAACAATTTAAGGTAGTTGAGAAAATTAATTGTCTTGTAGTTATAGAAAAAGGATGTGTAGCATTTAAAATAGAAAGAAAGATTTTTGTAATAAATTAAAATATATAATAATGAAAATTTAATTGATTTAATAAAAAAAATAAAAGTTTTGGTGTAACATATTTATATAATATAAGGAAATTTATGTAAATTTTATAAATTAAAGAAGTTATATGTAATAAATATAAAATAAAAAATAGAGTAATTTAATCTATTATTTATCATATGTGAATGAGTGTATCACAGTTAATTCATTATTTAATCTTATTTTTTTAAAATGAATTTTACTTAAAACAGTGGTTAAGAAATTAACAAAAACAAATACAATTTTTATTCTCTTAACTAATATTTTTAAGATACTATTTTACATTTTTTAAAAGAAATATAATTAACTATCTTATTGTATGAATGGATTCTATACTAATTTAAAACCTTGGGGAGTCAACATGTCAAATTCAAATTTAAAGTAATATGTTAATTGCTAATAAATAGCTCTAGTAAATGTAATTATTGTATATTTTTAAACAATATATTATCAAACAAAGTTTAAAACTAAAACACTAGAACCGATGTAATGATAAAAAATTAAAATTTAAAGTAATTTAACATAAAAAAATTTAAAATTGATCTCATTATTTTTTACATTATAAACAAATAAAGTTTAAAACTTGTTATATATGTAATTAATGTTAATTATAATCTTAACTAATATTTTTTAATTAATAATTATAATAATGTTTTATTTTTAAAATTGTCCATTTCCGCTGTAAAGAAACTAAATTTAATCTCTCTACGATGAGAAGATATATTTTTAAAAAAACATGTTAATAATTTTATATTAAATAATAATAATTAAAATCTCAAAAATTTATTTAAGTTATATTATAATTTTAATAATTAAATTTTAACCAATAATTATTAATATAATTTCATCTAAAACACACATATTGTCTTATTTTGGAAAATTCCAACCCAAAAAATTAGCGGTACCTAAAAATTTACAAGTTTGAAGTACCATCCTTAAATGGTTGGAAGGCTCATTTAACCAAATATTGATAAGAACCATCTCCCACCCATATCCATTTATTAACCCCACCATCTAACCGTTTCCAATTTAATGTCGCATATTGTCAATATATCTAATTTGAATTAGATCGTTGAGACCACTGTGATATTGTACTCACATTGTCTTTGTTACTTGTCCTTTTTTTTATTATTTGTGTCGATTGATTAAATTATAGGGTTTGGAATAATGGGAAAACTAATACAATGTTCGGATTATTTCCCTTATGATATTTTATTAATCATTAAAAAATGTTCAAAAACTGATTTAAATTGTTCTAAATTGGTAAATTAATTAAAAAATTATAAACTGAATCAATTGAAAAAAATCATATTTTTAATAAGAGTTAACTTGAATTTCAATTCCCATGCTTAAAGTCAAGTTAAATTTATAAACATATTAAATTTATATTATTTTTTGTTTTCTATATAAATATTAACTTAAAAAATATATATTTTATTAGAAATATTTTATTTTTAAAACAGAAATTATACTAATTTTTATTTGTAATTTAAACTAATTTATAATTTATAAAGAGATGTAATATTTTTAATATATGCTTTTTAATATTTATTATGTATTTAATTTTATATTTAATAAATATTATCTTTTAAACGAAAAATCAACCATTAAAAAATTTAGAAAAAATTATATTAACATCTTATCAAGCTCGTCAAAAAAATATTTAAAATTTTTTCATTTTTTATATCTTACATAAACCTTATTTTATTTATATAAAAATATAAGACATATTCTTTTACATAAATTTTTTCAAATCTTTTATAATATTGTATACATAAAAAATATTAAAATAATGATTTTATACAATATTATATGCATAAAAAATATTAAAACAATGTAAAAACGACTAAATATTAAATTTTTTCAATTGGCTGTTAAATTCTAAAATTGGTGTGGACGTAAGTCTTTTGTAAAACAATGTACCAACTAGAAGAGGTAAAGATAGGAAAAAAGTTAGATAAGGCCTTCTTGAATTTTAGTTTAAAAAAGGTGACATTCCCTTTTACTTCAAAAGATGAGTTCTTCACAAGGTGCATGCTTGGTTGATTCTCACAATATATAATAAATGTGTAGTTAGTGGAATATGTAGTTCATCACAAAGTATTTTATCCAACGATGGAATACTCTTTTCTTAAAAAGATCTTAATATTGTATTTTTGCTGTTTGAATTTTCATGATATACGAATGTCATCAAGAAAGCACTAAAGCTTGAAATAAAATCACCTATGGTAGGATATTTTGCCTATTCTAAGTTTGAAAACTTTATAAATTGCCTCCTTGAAGGTTTTTCAGACTTAGATTAGGTTAAATGTATTATCACATATCGGTTAGGATATTTTGTAAAACATACCTCAAATTGAAATTTAATAGAACATTAAATTTTTTTATAATTTTGTAAAAGTTTATAAACTTTATCTATATATAAAAATGTTTAATTTAACAATTGTGTTGATGAAATTAATTAATTTAATAAAATTATTAAATACAATAAATATTTTAAAATAAGTTGATTCCTTAATATATGTATTTAAATACTAATATATTCTTTTTATACCAATATGTTATCGTATCAAAATTAATATTCTTATATCATACAATTTTTTTTAATTTAATTGTAATATAGTGCTAATACAAAAGTGTTTACATTATCAAATAATTAAAAAACATAATAGGTATAATTTTGAAATAATTATTATAAATATCATTAATTTGTAATAATAAAATAATTTATAATTAAATGATAATGTAAAAGATAATATATATATATATATCAGTGTATTTTAGTTAAATTATATTTTCTATCCTTCAATTTTAAATATAAATGCCTCTTTAATAATTTTTTATTATTATTTAATAGAAATATTTATTTTTATAATTTATATTGTAATGTTTCTTTTGTATAATTTTTTTATTTCATATGATGCATGTATTTTTCATGCGATTTAAATAATGATAAACCTATGATTTTTTTTATGTTATATACTCATGAATAAAGATATTTATAAATAATTATAATTTTATATAAATTTTAAGAAATGAAAAAAATATGAATTCTATATTGTATAATATGTAAAAAAATATCTAGATTATGTTCAGTAAAATTAGCAAATAAAATAGTTAAAACTTAAAAAATAAAAAATAAAATAAAAATTGAAAAGTAATAAATTATCAATTAAATTAAAAGTATTTTATAAAATTAGTTATTAAACTAATTGGTATAAAATGATAAATAAAAATATAGTTAAACAATAAATTAAAACAGGATAAGTATAAAATATTTTTAACTAAAAATATATTAAAATTTAATTAAATAATTTTTTTTAAATAAATATATTTATTTTAATTTTTATATAAATAAATTTTAAATAAAATTGTTTAAAAATAATTAATTTTATAATTTTTATTTTTTATCAAACAGTTTAATATTTTTTAATAAAATAAAATAAATAATATAATAATTAAAGTAAATAATTTATATTAATTTATTAATTTAAATATAATATTTATGAGAACATAAAAATAAATTTATAAAAATTAGTTATATTATTATAAAAAAAAATCAAATAGTATTAAATTTATAAAAAAAAATATATAGATAAAAAATAGATTATAAAAATATATTAAAGATAAAAATAATCAAAATTTTAAATTAAAAATATAAAAATTATTTAAAGTAATTTTTTCTAAAAACTATTTTATGAACAACTTAACAAATTTTTTAATTAATAATACAAGTTTTTAGTTAACTAAAATACCTTAGATAATTTTTAATCAATGAAAAAAATGGTTACAAATCAGTAGTATATATAGTTTAAATTTTTTTATGTTAAAAAAATAATTAAAATTCCAAAAAATTTCAGTCTTACGTAAAAATTACATGTTTTTTTAAATTGAAATGATTGTTAAAAACTAAGATTACTTTTTTAGTTTGCCTAACGTTTTGAATATTATTATTTTGGTTTAGAAAAAATTGACATTAACTTTACAATAACTTTTGTCGCTCTATTTCGAATAATTTACTTCACTTCGAATTTACAAGTATTAGTTAAAAATACTACAAGTTTAATTATTTAAGTATATAAAATTAATGTATATCATATATGAAATAAAAAAATTATAATATTTAAAATATTTTAATTACTTTGATTATATAATAAATAATATTTACTATTATGTAGCATAAATAAATGGAATGAATAGTAAAAAGATGAAGATAAAAAGGTAATTTGAGTTAGAAGATTGATGAACAGTATTTATTATGGTTTTGGTAGGTTTTTGCAAGTATATGAGTTTGATAGGTTTTCAAAACATCGTTATCATGTAGCTGTGGTGTGGACGCCATGAAAGCAAACACTGCGCCGAAAAGTTGTATTACTGTTGTTGACTTCACCATCTTTCGGCTCACCAACTGCTACTATCCTTTGGTATTGCTAAATGTCTAAATTAGCTACCTGTTCATATGATTCTAATGTCATTTTTTTTTTTTTACAAATAAGCAAATTGTTGTATAAATTACTCTAATTTATAATTTGTTATTATTAAATTATTTTTAATGACTTAATTCTAATGCAATTTAACCTTTACAAAGTTTCTGTTTGTTTTATTTTTTATAAAATATATAAAAAATAATCTGTTCTAGAGATCTTATGAAAATGGAAGTTGTATAATTTTTTTATATAATTTTAAATTTTTTTTTAAAAAGTTACAATGTTAAATTTTTTGAAAAAAAATCTCCATATCTTCTCAAAATAATAATTTAAATCAATTTTATCAGATTCTAAGAGTTTAATAAATAAATAACTAACATTATTAGAAGTTATTATTATTTAAAAATAAATGCATTTTTTGCAAAATACTTTTAAACAAACGGATTCACAATATTTGGGAATGGTCTTTTTGTTTTAATATAAAAGGAATAGTTTGAGTAAGATTATAAATTCAAATTATTTTTTATTATATAAAAATATGAACGGGGTAGTTTAAATTATTAAGTTAATGTAATTTTTCATTCTTTTATACATGCATAAGTTGTGATGGATTATAATAGAATTTCCGGTAAGTTTTAACTATCACAAATAATTCCAATACTCTAAAATGTTACAATTGTTTACATAAAAAAAATTAAAAAATGGTTAGTCGTATTTATATAGAGTTACATTATTTTTGTTTTTATTTTATTTTATACTAGTTTGGTCATTTTTAAGAAAATTATCTCATGAATGTAAAAAGACTCATAAATTGTAATGATTTGTTTAAATACGAGAAAAATATAATTTAAATGCATAAAAATTGAAATATTTGTATGACTTGTTATAGAATTTAATTTTAATATATTTTTAATGTAAATATTTTTACATTATTAATCAATTAATAATTATTCTAAATATGTTTAAAATTAATTATTATAAAATTATTAATTTTTAATTACATGTCAATCTTTAATTAAATGATAATCTAACAAATATGTACACCATGCATTTCAATTAAAGATGTATTTATTACTATTCTAAAATAATTATTGTCATTCCTATTTCGATAATTTTTTTTCCTAAAATACCATTTTCTTCTTTCTTAGTCAATTTTTTTTTGTAAACTCTTAATCAAATTAATAATAAAAAAATTATATTAAAAATTAAATGAAAATGAAAATATTTATAAAAATAGCAACGGACACTTCCATCAATTAAATCATTCATTGTATATAAAATATTATAAACAATAGTTTTAGTGTGGTATCTATATTTTTATTAAAATTAACATTATAAATTTTTATTATATTTAATGGAGTCATGGTTAAAAATAGAATGCATGAAAAAGGTAATTATATATATTGAAATGATTTATTAAATACTTTGTTATTGTTATATTTTTAATGTCATATGTATATCTTTTATATTATTTAACTACGAAAATTCTCAATTTTTATGGACATGTCATTCTTGACAATCCTAACATTATAATTAATTGTACATAATAAAATATAAGTATAACATTGTTGATTGGTTCATCAATAATATTAATTAAGTTTTTGTAATATGTTGCTGATTATTAAATCATTTTATAAATAGAGAGATGAACATTCTTTGAAAAATAAATCCTTGTCTTTTCATTATTAATCTTCTTATCTGAGTTTCTTTAAAATAATTTCAGACAAGAGACCATGTTCCTTTTATCCCTCATCGTGCAAATCAAAGATTAAGGAATTGGAAGTCTCAGAAACCTTCCTTTGCATGTTGCTTAACACTGTCCTTGAGGCTTTTCCTTCGTACTGCATGCAAACAGTGTTATTGCCAAGTGCCAACTTCTACTTGTGATGAGTTAGATAAGCTAAGTCGCTCTTTTTCATGGTGCAGTCCAACTTCTCCTTAAGATCCATATTCTAAAGTTTTAAATATTGTATTCATGATGAAGGTTGGATGGAACATCATTGTGCAAATTTAGTACTACCTTGCTAACAATTTCTATAAAACCATTTGTTAAAGAATTAATTAATAATAATTTTTATTAAAAATTATGCTGAAAGTATATTGAAAATCATGGTGAGGATATATTAATAATAATTTTTAATATTTTTTAATTAGTACTTTAAAGATACCACTTAGTATTCAATTAGTAACATGTTTGGTTTGGGATTAGAATGTTGGAATTTTAGTTGGAAATGACAAGGGTTTCTAATCATGGAAACATTTCTCTTACATATTTACAATGACTTACACTAGGATATATTCAAGTGTAAATTGTTTGATGTATTTTTTTAAAAATCTTAATCATGTCATTATGGAAATATCATTTCTTCTAACCATTTCTTGTAGATAGACGCAATGAACTTGACTTTGGTGAGACCAAAGGGAGAATGAAGCCTAGGAGTAAGATCTGGCCCAATTTTAGAACATTTCTTTATTGGGTTGGTGGGTTTGGGTTTGGCAATCTGCACTGCATCATCATGTTGTTCAATTACGAATGTCTCTCGCAGGATTTTTTTTCTTTCTTCTTCTTATTTTTGTCACGTGTGCTAGCTTTTTTTTCATGTTAAAATTAACTAGTTGCTAACTTTTCCAACGATAGAATTGAACATTGAAAGTTGAAACTAACCAAATATATGTATGGTTAATTTTATTTTAAATAAATAATTGCTTTTTTATCTGTTTTCTGAATGATATTTTTAAAGAAATTTAGTATTTCTCCAAAAATATTGTTCCCAAACATGCATTAAGGTACGTATTCACTGATTCATATACAACTATTTCGTCATCCATGCCTTTATCTTGAAGTACTAATAAATTAATTCATAAAAATTGAATCAAAACATAATAAAATGTAAAATTGTTCTTGTTGAACTAGTCGGAGTTTCTATCCTTATTTTAAGAATCAATTCAGTACAGACTGATCTAAATTTAAAATTTGTACACGCTCAGACTTTTTTTATGGAATTATTGAATTTATCGTTTTAAAAAATCAAGTTTATTTTAAATGATAATTTATTATTTAAATATCTTATGATTTTTTGAATTATTTGTTTATTATATTTATTACGTAATTTAATATTTTAGAAACCATCTTCTGAAAGAAAATGAAGCAATTAAAAAAACTGACTCACTCTAATTTGAATTATTTGAGATTGAATAAATTATTTTATATTTTTTAATCACTATAAAAATATTTTGTGGTATTAAATTTTATTAGAATAATTATATAACAAAATAAATTATTAATATAAATATAATGAATTTACATTAATAATAAAATATTTTTTAACAAATAATTATGTTAGTATAAAGTATCAATACATATTATCAATACATCAAAATATTAGTAAAATATATTATTTGCTAAGATATATTTTTAAACTTTATACCAATAAAAAATTTCATTTTTGTTAGATAAAATTTAACTGAAATTATCTTAACATTTAATAGTTTTTATCTGCTTGCTAGTAAACAAATTTCTTTTTATGAATCTCACCATTTAAATTATATGACTTGATCCTAAACCATTTAAACGATAAATAAAAAAAATGCAGGAATTGAGTTCAATGATTTTTCTTTCCAAAACAAATTTAATTCGATGTATTAAGCCACATCAATCCAATCTAGAGCCTAGCAAACAACAACGCAACCATGGTTGTTTTAATGAAACTGTAATGAAAATTGGGAAGTGATTGCCGAATTGTAAAATCCGAAATTATTTATAAAAAATTGTAATATATTTTTTTTATATTTTTATTAAATAATATAATTTAGATTTAAATAAATAAAAAAGTAGATGTAAATTGTTTAATAAAACCTGCATAAATATTCAAAGTTAAATAAAATATTAAAGTAAAGCGCACTCCAGTCTAAAATGTTGATAACCTACATAAATTTCCACCGAATGCCCCTCTTTGGCGTATATTTGATAAAAATCTTTAGTTAGCTGAACTTATATTTAATATAAAGTCTTTTGGATGAAATCTAAAAATGAGTTAATTAAAAATTTAATTAAATTAAAAATATTTGATAAAATTATTTATTAAATTATTTGATAAATAAAAATAAATATAATCTTTTACGTAGAATTATAGAGGCAAATTTAACTGATTTTTAAAAAATATTGTCATATGTACTTGGCAGTATTTATATTAAAATATATTTTATTTTCTTATATTTTTTTTATATCATATTTATATTTATTTATTTTTATTTCTTTCATATTGACAAATTTATACATCTCAAAATAAGATATATAGAAGTATAAAATTTTTTTAAAAAACTTTATGAGCTCTAACCCATACATCAAATCCCCAAACCCCATTATCATATGTGTCATCTAGATAACATTTTACAGCTAAATCAGCAATTTGTTATATCAATTAATATCCAATCACGAACAAACATGATAAATACATACATATGTAGAAGTTTATGATATACAATTATATTTAGTTTAGAAAAGTCATATAATATATAATTATATATTTGTCAACTAATTTAACAATTAAATTTATCAAATATTTCTATTTAAATATAATAATTTTTTCAGTTAAAAATGAACCTTTTAATTTTTAACTTTTAGATTAATTGTTAATTAATTTTATGAAATAAAACTTGTTATTATAGTGTTGAAATGACGTTTGATAGACGGCGTCAAAAGCTGTTGGTATAACAGTTGGACAAAATTTTAGAACCACCCAAACGACCCTTATAAAGTGCTAAAGATGGCGTTTGATATATGGTATTGGTAACGAAAGCTCTTGGTATAACTGCAGTTTGACAATATTTGTAGAATCACCGAACGTGATTTTATGTTCCAACCGCTCAATCAACGCGCTACACCCACCAGCTATGTCACGGTAGTTTGGGTGTGTTGTAAGAAAATATTTCATCATTTCATATGATACAAGTATTTTATATTATAAGAAGTATAGTTTAATCCTTTTTTAGAAAATTTTATTTGTATTTTATAAGTGATATTCTCTTAACTGTTTTCTTTTTGCCTTTTACCTCAAGCCGTGCTACCGATCCCCTTGAAAGTTGCTTCCTTTGTTGGGCTTCCCCAACATTTTGGTGCAAGTAATTAACAAATTGAAAGGTAAAGGTTGAAGGAATTGAAACTTCTGATCTAATAATATTCCCCACTTGTATAACTTTTTATTAAATTTTGCTGACTTTGTAACAAGCATAAATGGAGATTTCGAGATCTCATCTATGTATTTTTATAGAAAATTTTGAGTGCATCAAATGTACGTACCGTGTAGGACTATCAACCGTCTAATTTTATCATAATAATGATATTTTAACCAATTAAATTTAAAAAAAGAAAATATAAATCATTTTTTATAACATACTTTTTTTTATAGTTTATTGGATAAAAAGTTGAGTTATCAAAATCTAATTAGATAGTCTATAATTTTACACAATGAACTTGATCCATTCAAGTCTCACAAGATGATTTTCATTCTCCAAATTTAATTGATTAGAATATTAAGATGTCAAACTTTAATTAAATGATCAATAATCTTACGTAATAATTCTTATTCACTAAAAAAATTCTCATATTTTTATTAATTAAATTTCTTGTTATAACTGTTTATAATATTAAGTGACTATTGAAATTAGAGGGACTCATATCATTAATATTTTTCTAATATACACTATTAAAATTATAATCGGTGAAAATTAATAATGATATTTTTAGAGTTGAGTTTTTGTGTTTTTAAAATTTTATGTATTATAAAAACAAACTGGTTAACTCCTATTTCTAAATTGATCTTAATAGCTATAAATTTTGATGTTTACATGTAATGATTATGATTAACTCACTCATATAAATTAAAAATATTTTATATTTGTTTAATTGTAGTTCACTTGTATACATAAAAAATATTATAAATACAAGAATGTCACACATCAATAACAAGACAGATTTTGCAAATAAACAAACATTTAGCATTTCTTGTTGGATAAATTTAAGCATTAAGAAAGATTCATGCATCAACGAATCAATAATATTATGCTCTGACTTATTTTTGCAAAACTTTTGTTGTCAATGAATAGGTCTTTCTTTTAAGAAAGGGCTAGCTTAATTACTAATAGGAGTAACTCCAAATAGTTAATTTTCTTAAATCAAACATTTATTCACATATGTGTGTGTAACCACATTATCTTAATTTTCAATTCTTAAACCTAATAACAATTAAAAAACGCAAATCAAGATGAACTATGAGAAGAAAAAAATATCATGAGGTGATACGTTGTGTTGATCTTTACAATATTCACTGTACATATTCTTGTCTGATCCATTTTTAGGTTAGAAAAGAGTACCTTCTGATGCTAGGTATTTAGAATTCAATCGTTGAAACCCCTTTATAAGCTTCATACTTCATGATCATTCTATCATATAAACATATAACAAGGCAATTAGCAAAATCACACACATAAGAAGAAGCCCATACCATTTTCTTTTGGTGTGGCAAAAAATAAAATTTAGACCTAGTTTATTTTGTTTTCTTTAATTAGCTAATGTCATTGTTCATGATCGTACGCGAAAAATTCTTCCCCTCTTTTGTGTTTTAGATACATGATTTGGGTCCCTACCATTTTCCAATCATAAAAAGAAAAGTGAAGAAAGAAAATAAAGATAAAGATAAGGATAAAAAAAGTTTAGACTTTAAAACGTTGGGCTTTTCACTTCTTTTTAGTACGTAATTTAAAATTCTCACCAGTGCAAAACAAGCATATAATTCAAAACAAACTTTTCTGCAAAAATGCTAATAAGCATGTATTCTGATTTTTATTTTTTTAATATATATATATATATGAATATTTTAATAAAAATATGTCATATTTATTAAATTTTAGTATAATAATTAATTCTTAATTACTTTTTTCAATTAATTTTATTAAATACTTTTAATTCAATACCTAATTTATAAAATTTAACCTTTTAACTTGCTAACATTTTATCTATATATTTTTTTAAATTTGAAGGTAAAAAGTTAAAGGGCATAGAAATAATTCAATAAATAGAAACTGACATTGAAAATTTGAATAAATAAATAAATAATGGTGAAAAAGTTGGGCGCGGAGAGAGAAGAGAAAAAGGGAAAGGCGAGATGGTACGTAGTGTGGTGTTGGTGTAACTTACAGACAAGCGGTGAGTCGCAGTCTCCCACCGTCCCTCCCTACGTAACCCACGCCACCACCACCACCAATGCAATCTTCTTTTTTTCTTCTTCTTCTCTCTCTCTCTCTCTCTCACTCACTCTATCTTAGCAATATTGCATTGTAAACAACATGGCTATGGAGCTTCTCCAAATTGAACCTCCTCAACTCACCTTTGTGTGTAAGTATTCACCCTTCTATTTTCATTCACTCGCAAATCACATTCCACTCCTTCTCACTCTTGTTTCCAATTATAGTTGAATTGAAGAAACAGAGTTCCTGCTTGGTTCATCTCTCAAACAAGACTTCTCACCATGTTGCCTTTAAGGTCAAAACGACGTCGCCTAAGAAATATTGCGTCAGACCAACCATCGGCATCATCAACCCACACGGAACATGCCAATTCACTGGTTTAGTATTACTCTCACTCTCTTCAATTTTCATCGCCTGTTACTGTTAATAACGCCCTTTCTCCTTCTCTGTTTCGATGTAGTCACTATGCAAGCTCAACGCACAGCTCCACTGGATCTGCACTGCAAAGATAAATTTCTCATTCAAAGCACCGTTGTCCCCTCTGGAACAATCGAAGATCACATCTCATCCAACCTGGTCAGCGTTGAAGTTATTTATTATGTTATGATTCTCACTCACACTTCTCACACGTGCTTAAATTAATTTCCTTCCCTTCTCTTCTCTTCTCTTCTCCTTTCACTTTCACAGTTCGTCAAAGATACCGGCAAACATGTTGACGAGAAGAAACTAAGGGTTGTCCTCATAACCCCACCATCTTCCCCTGTAAACGGAGATTTCAACCAGGATCCGTCCAAAACTGGACTTGAAAACGTGCCTCCCTCTCTCACAGTGAGTTTGCCACCTATACGTGTATCAGAATCACAAGTATTTCTCTCGTGTTTTAAATTGCTGTTTCGGTTATGTCTGGATCTTTAGTATTCAAGATAAATGTGCCTGATGCGGTTTCAATTGAAGTCTCAAACTGCAATTTAAAACAATATTTTCAACACAGTTCAGCATGGTAGCAGCTGTGGTTTTGATTAAAATATTACTAATTCTCTATGACATTGTTTTCTCCTTTTAACAGGAAAAAAGTCTGCAACCAGCTCAGGATATGAAGGAGCATAAAGCCGATGAGGATAATGTTTCAAGACGTGTTGATAAGGTGGGTGGCATCAAACAAGCAAATGATGCTGCCAAGTTGAGTTTAGCTAAGGACCCCCAGGAATTGAAGTCAACGCTGAATTTAATGGAGTCAAAGCTAAGGGAGGTTGGTGCTTCTTAACTTTGATTATCAGTTATCTCACGCTCACTTTGATTTTAAGTTTCATATTAGATCCTGTTGGTTACTTATACTTTAATATGAATACAAAGTCAAATCATTGTATACATATTAAAAAATACATTACATCGGTTTCGATATCATTTAAGATTTTTTTTTATATTTTTTTAAAAAAATAAAAAAATTATCAGATGTAGGATTTGGAATGTAGATGTTTGTAGAGTAATTTTTATCTGTAAATCAATCCTTACTTTAAATATAATGCTCTCCCAAGGTTTGCTGCTGGTGCCAAAGTTTCTGGACATGAACTATACCATGGATTTCAGGGGGAATTGATGGAGAAATATAATTCTGGAAAATTATTTTTAAGCTATCTACTATATAATAACTTACGATTATACTTAATTTAGAAGAAACAAGGCTTGCATAAGAATATGGCACTTCCACTATCTTTCAACTTAAAACCTTTTTTCTTTTTTCCCTCTCCTATGTATTCATGATTGCTTATTGCTAAATGCATAAGGATGTAAAATGCTTATGCAATATGATTTTGCTTTCAAATATGTTATCTCATAATAGGATCCGACTCCTTAAGTCAGTTCCTTGGATTAATTATCATTTGACCTTTTTAATATTTTTCAACCTGCAAAGATGGAAGCAGTCAATGATTAGTTATCATCTTTGCAGGCCGAAGGAACCATCATCAAGCTGAATGAAGAGAGGCGCAGGAACAACCGAGAAAAAGATTTGCTCAAGCAAGAACTGGTAGGTACCCTTTTATTTCCTGATGGTGTGTCCATGGTGGTAAAATCTAAAAGCTTCATGAATTCCATTTTTCATGTTCGATATCCCCCTTTGCATGCTGAATTGGATCAATTGAGGCAATACAGATCATCGTAATAAAAAGTAGGAAATTAAATGCCAGTAGGTTGGTAATTTTTTTCAATTATCTCACTGTTTTACTTGCCATGTTTAAAACTATTATCAACACATAAACGGTGAGTGTCCTTTGTTGTAGCATCAATACAACTGGCTTAAGACTTAAGTTATCGGGGTTCGGGGTAAGATGTGACAATTTCTAATTTTCTATACCTTTATAGGTCACCTGCAGAACTCTTTTCAACACAATTTCTTGCTTGCAACTTCAATAGAGCTATAAGCGATTAATTTGGTAGGGTTTACTATATGTTTCTCATATAAGCAAATGATCAGTCCCTTTCAATGAACAATAGATTTGCATTTTCTTGTCTTCTTGAACAATCAATTATGGAGTATTCATATTCAAATATAGTTATCTATGTGATGGTATTGTGATTTTGATTGGAGACGCAAACCAGAAATGGAGGTTTCCGTCGAATGCTTTTTCACCGTGTTGCATGAAAACAATGCCACTATATTAGAAGTTATTGCTAATTTTTAGTTGCTGAATGACAATTTTAATATTTGATTCTTTTCTTTTTTTTTTTCCTTTTCTATATTAGGAGGTGTTGAAGAGGAAAGTCAATAAGAAAAGAGCTCAGGAAGGCTTTCCATTACTGTTTGTTTGCGTGGTTGCGCTTGTCAGCGTGACAGTTGGATATTATATTCACCCATAATATGAGGGAAAATTTATATAATAGCAGACGTTGTGAAATCATGGGGTTCTCCTTGATGATTGGATAGAGCACAACTCGTTGTTAATTGTAATGGTTATACTCCACAAATGTTAATATGCGATACCTGGTATGATATAGGAACCTTTCTGAAATGCATGTAATGAACTACACCTCTCATGTTAGAAGTCAAAATTGTTGGTCTCTTAATTGACTTGAAACATTTACCTTTTAAATCACACAAAATCAGAGCGCAGAGCGAGACAATTTTCCGTACATGCAGTTTCATATTTTCTAGTAAAGGAAATCTAAAACAACATATTTTCTCTGTTTTAGTCTCCTATGGTAAAATGCCAGGAAGGGTTCCATGTGAAACACAAATTAACTTTGGCAACTAGCGTTGAGGAGTGCGAAAGTTGCACATCCATACGCAGAAGTGTTCACAATTACCTTGGTGGTTTGCTTGTCGCTACCTGCATGTGAATTCAAATGGCTCTACGTATTTTTTTCAAAAAATAAAAGTTACGCTTGAAGTATGTTTGGATTAGCGGTGAAAAATATATTATTTTAATAATCAATTATCTCTATAATTGGTCATTGTTATATTAATTTTATAGTAAAAATTTGGTAGATGAATATATTTTGACATTCTTTTCAACATATTTTTTATAATCGGTTAAAATTCACTTGAATCTTATAAAATAAAAAACTGAATCATACCATATTAAGAGTAAGACCTTACTTAATTTGATGGGATTCATGTAAATTTCAACCAATTATGTAAGATGTGTTGAGAAGAGTGTGTTAGAAAGTGTTACTAGCATTGCTTATATATAAAAAAAGTGTGTTTAAATATGTTAGATGAAAAGTTATTCTAAAATAATTTATTTTGTTTGAATTGAATAAAATAATTATTTTCAATAATAAAATTATAAAAATAAATATGAATTTACTCACAGTAATTAATTTTGTATTTAAAATAAATAATTAATAAGAATAAAATAAAAGAAATAAAAGTTGATTATAAAATAGACTGACATTTTTAATCATAAGTTTTAGAAATTTTATTTATCTTAAATAATTTTTTTAAAAATAAATAAACATTATAAACTGGTTTTTTCAATACTTAGTAAACAAAATTAAATAATATTTTCATAACCTTTTTCAAATAATCATTCTAAATGCATACTTAGGCACCTTGGTTGTTATAGGCCGTAAGAAAAAATCTTAAGCCATTTTTCTTCAGTGTCCTAAGATATGCTTATCTGAAAAATGACAAAAAGTAGAGTGACTAGGATATGCAGTGGCTTGTATAGACAACTTAAAAAACAAGTTTTTTTACACTTTATATTTATTTTTTAACAATCTATGGGCAGAAGAATATAAGAAATGATTCAGCTGTTTTAGTGTTATGCAATAATTTTTTCTTTAGCATTTTTAATGCAAATCCAGCATCACAGAATAAGAAATTATTAAATTTTAAATTTTATTAAAAATTATAATATTTAATATTATTAATATACTAAATTTATAATTTTTAATAAAATTTACTATATTTAAAATTTTATTATACATCTTTAACTATACTAGAAAAATCATTTATTTTTGCTATAGCTTTTTTTCGAGGTCATTCTTTTCGTTAAACATGCACCGTCATGTTTAATGTTTTTTTTGTTCATATACGTTCTTATTTAATACTTTTTTTTACCATTGTTTTAAATAATTTTTCTTTTTTTTTTAATTTTTTTTATGAATTATTTAAAAAGATATAAATAAATATTTGTGTTTGGATGACTGGATTAGTATAGTTTGAGTCCAACATAAGATTTTTGCAAAACCCACTTTCATTCGCATTTATTTGGTTTGGACCTAAAATTTTCCAAAATTCAATCTAACTAATCGGTGCCCACCCGTATTTAAAAGTTCAACCAAATAACAGCCTCTTTTTTATTTTCATTTTTTTTCTTTTTTTTATTTAACTTTATAAAAATGTATCATAAATAAATATCTTTATATAAGTTCAGACACAGAATGAAATCATGCTTTTTTCTTACGAGCCCAAGCCATAATCCAACCCCCGAAATTAATAATGTGCAAAGCTATGTGACCGTTGGATTTTAGCCCAAAGCCCAGATGGTCTGGGTCATAAAGGGAAATAGCTACGTACAAGGATTATATAAAAGCTAACAAAATGTAAATCAATTATTCCATGTATAATAAATAAATAATTTTTTCTAAAAATGATACAAAGATAATTTTAAATCTTAATAATATTAAATGACGGTTATTTAATCTTTAAAATTCTAAAAGGAATTAAAATAATAATTTGACAACTTAAAAAAAAAAAGATCATCACCCATGATTTTTAATTAGTATGTGGAGGGAAGGTGAAGGCATGACATGGCGAAATGAGAGTGGTAAATGGTAATAAAAAAAGCAAGTAATGGTACAGTGTGGTGCAGAGCGCGTTCCACAAGCAAAACGCTTGTAATGCATACGCACGGCTGAAACTCGCTTCCTCAAAGCTCTTCCTTCCTATTTTTGCCTTCTCCCTCTTCTCCCCGGAAAGGAGAGGAGAGGAGAGAAGAGAAGAGAAGAGAAGAGAGAGAAAACAAACAGATTCTTCCCTTCGACAAATATCAACGAAAATTAAAATAAAAAGCTAAATCCTCTTCTTCTTCTTCTAGGGTTTCTCTTCCGCCATTGCCGACCTCAACTGAAGCTTCTGCGCGCTCTTCTCTATAGGCATTGCTTTCAGATCCTCTTTACTCCCCAATTCCACTCCGATTCCTTCATTTCTTCCTTTCCTTTTTAGGGTTCTCATCGCTCTCTTGCCGCATCAGTTATTTCTCTGTTCGAGGTATGACTCTTATCTTTTTACGATCCTTTTCGATTTATTTTGTCAACCGCTGCCTGTTTAGGATTCCTTGATTGCTGTCCCTCGTGTTCCTTATTCAGCATTCGTTCCCGATTCATTTGCTATGTCGCGTCGATTTTTTGTGTTGCTCTTAAAATTGACAATTCTACGTTCATAGTTGTTTCAGGTGTATTGGTTTTGCCTCTCAATGGTATGTTCCCCGGGAAGTGGGAGAATGGAAGTCATGGCAAGGCTTCTTGCTGCTGGGAGTTTCTCTCAGACCATGGCAGGTAGAAGCAGACCCTACCTCTAAGATTTTATTAGTCATGGTGCCTACGGACCTGTTATGCCTGACATTATTTGGTGGATTTATATTATTATTACTGCTACTACTACATATACTTCACAAAAAGTAATAGTGAGTAGTGAGTATTGTCTCTGTAGAATTTATGAATTTTTTTGCCGATTTCTGATTAACATCAATTGTTCGTGCATGGATATGGGAGATGATTTTGCCCGTCCAAAGTCAGCTGCTGAGTATATTTGTAGAGAATTACGTGATGCAGATGAAGCAAATTTGCTTCATGAAGCAGGTTTTCTAATCTCTCTGTCTTTGGGTGAATCAACTTTTTTTTAATTCAATGCATGGATAAGTCCAAATTAGATAGTTTATCTTTTTTATATTTTATTTAGTTCATATGGTTTAGTTTTTACTAGACTTCAATTGATAGCAGAATGAAGTTGATGACCGTCACATGCTGAAAATGAATAAATGTAATTTTTTTCCTTGGGGGCAGGGTGACAAGTGCTTCTTCAATGTGGAACTGGCTAATTATGGTTGTCCTTGCATTTTTAATTTTCATGATTTTGTTCTTCAACTTTAGCTTTCTGTTTTCGCCTTTGCTTAAATTTTACGAGTATAATTGTTAATTTGCTTTCCTTTTCCAGTCTTTTTTCTCTTCAGTTCTTCATTAATTCTTTTGGGGGACTTTTATAATGCTGCTTAACATTTTTTATATCACAGATATGCATGTCTATGGTGAGAGGCCCATGACTGATCCCTTGCGGCTGGTGAGGTTTGCCTCTTGTTTCTACTTTTTCTTGTGTGCTAGTGGACTGGTATTTGAGTGCTTTTTCCAAAGTTCCTTGCTTGGACCTTTCATGTGGTTTCTTTGTTGGCATTGGGCATTACATCAATTCAATGAATTCACTGCCATGTTACTGGGTATTATGGCATTACGTTTATAGCCTGTTAGTGCTTCCCATCATTATGTTTACCGTAGGTTTGGAAACAGTAATTATGGCTTCTTCACTGAATAATTATTACCTTCTTGCTGGCATATTCATCAGAAGGACACAGCTC
This sequence comes from Canavalia gladiata, assembly GCA_037954105.1. Taxonomy (NCBI): domain Eukaryota; kingdom Viridiplantae; phylum Streptophyta; class Magnoliopsida; order Fabales; family Fabaceae; genus Canavalia; species Canavalia gladiata. The sequence goes on from CM075662.1 coordinate 53,639,733, forward strand.
ATCTGACATAGTTTGGAGCCATTTTCTACTTTTTGGATCAACTTCCTAAAGATTAGAATTGATTTAGACATTATAAATATAATCTGCAGGCATTACCTGTTTAGAAAATATAATCTAAATCAATTCATTGAACTTATTGTTTGTTATCCTTTTTGAGGTATGCTGCAACATTTGCAAGAAACCAATCAAGGACAGCCAATTTGCTGCTCATGCAGGTCTGGTGGCCTCTTTTCTATTTGTTATAAAACTCTTTGCTTGTTTGTATGATATCTGAGGTTTGACAGCCAGTTACTACATGGCTTTGTATGGTCATAATATTATCGTGTTGATTTCCAAATTATTGAGTTACACATTGAACTTTACATATTGCTGGCTTGTTTACTAGAAGCTTCTCTTTTTGGCCGTCTCTTGTTTCAAAGGGTACTAATATTGAATCTTCATTGTTTTTTATCCCCATTCACCCCCTCCATTTGTCAGAACTTTGTAGGTCATTAAAGCTCACAGAACAAACTACGTTGGAGCTTGATGGCTGCACTGGGAATCGAAAGCCTCCAAGGAAAGAAAAGAAAAAATTATCAACTTCTTGTGCAAGTATCCTTAAAATAAGAATTAGTCAGTCACAAATACTCTTTAGATATTATGTTCGCACTATCAGATTTTTTCCTACCTGGTATAATTTAGTTGTTTGTACTCTAATCTTCTTCTAATTATCCTTTTGAAGATACTATATAATAATCACATTTTTTGAAGATTTTATTTTGGATTCTTGAGTGTAATTTCCTCTTTAAAGGGAATCCTTTAGTTTTTCTGAATACACTCTAATGATAGGTTGTTGTAATATTAATTTTTGTGCCTCATAACCCCTCATAAACCAAGCTACTGCAGTTGGGGAGCGGAGAAGGTCTGGCTCTGTGGATAATATCAACACTGCTGTGTCACAATCCCACTTGAATAGTCAAATCAGAGTTACTCCCTTTCCCAATGAGGTAAAAGGTAAAAGCCCAATTTTTTGTGAGTTCTCTCTTTTTAATTTTAAGTCTCATGCAGAAGTTGACATTTGTCTTTTTTATACACTTCTCTTAACCTAGATTGCTACTTCTATTAAGTTTTAAAAAGATTAAATCAATTTGTCAATTATTTATTGGGCAAATAAAAGCATCTTGTTAATCTTATTTTTTAGTTAATGGATGCAATTTTGCCACTTCTGTTGTTGGCTTTCTCTTCAACCCTTCCCAGCAACTAAGAAACATTAGCTGTGCCCTTACAATGATTTTTATGAAACTAAAAATTAGCCTTCCCTGATTATTATGTGTGCCTCTGGTAAATGGTGTTATACCCTTGTTTTTCTGGGTAAATTTTCTTTTGCTTTCTGGTTTAATTTAAGACCTCATAATATTGGTCAACATAGATTTTTATTGACTAATATTTAATACAATGTCGATAGTTCAGGCAATTAATTTCTTCAGACTGATTTGATCCCTTTTTACATACTTTTTTAGGTAATAGGGTTGGATGTACATGTCAAACTTTTTTTTCTTGGACTAGGATTTTGCTTTCTGGATATGAATGTCTGTTATGCCGTACCATTGATATACTAACCAATTTGACTTTTTTTCTTCATTTTAGTTCCAATTTCCTTAGGACACTCAACTTGTGTAGATGCGGCTTCTATGATGGATACTGGTATTCATCTTGGAAATAGAGATCACCCAGCTTCCATAATGAATCCTCCTACAAAACGTCATAAATTGTATGCTTTCTTAGTTCATCTGACATACCCACACACATATTGTAGTATGCTTATTTTGAGATCATTGTCATTGATCTTGTTCCCTGAAAATACATTGATGTTTGGAGGGTCTCTTGATTTTGGTGCCTTAGCTAGCAGAAGATGAGCATACATAATTAATAAAAATGACTTTCAATTCCTCATTTCTCTCTGAATACATCCACTTCTCTTCTTCCCTTACAGATATTATATTATTAAATGGAAAACTATTTGCAAAGCTTGCAAGAAGTTTTTAATCAATTATCAAGTGTTTTGGCTTGGGCTCAAGAGTGTGTGCTAGCCATTTGACCAGTATACTTCCTCTTTACTAAAACAGGATAAACTATGATTAGTATGACTTCACTGATAGTCATTTTCTTATTAATCATGATTGCTAATTACTAACTATAAAATCCCATCTATAAGTTTAATTCAATTCTTCGAATAGAAATTATGTTTGGAATTTGATATTTCTTCCCATTTCTTGTAACTTTTGATCACCCCTCGTAAATTTATTCCCAATCCATTATGTTTATTGCAGGATGGCATGCACACATCTACCTGTGCTAGAAAGCCTTGGAACAGAATCTGGAGTGACAAAAGCTGTGGATTTCACCGATGGAATTACTCGTAAGTGTGCAATTCTGTGTGCTGAAGTCATTTTTTCTTGCAGGACTTACCATGATAAGTCTTTTCTAGCAAATTTGGGCTAACGAGTTATAGTTTGAAAAATAAAAGTTGTTCTTGATGTGCAAAGACAATTATTGATTGTGTTTCCATGTTTCCATCATATCTCATTGTTTTAGACATGCTAGAAGACGAACATGTATATTTTTACATCTTAGAGTGAAGTGTAGGCAGACTGCATGCCAGCACATTAATCAATATTCAAAAGAGGTAACATTAAAGTTAAAATTTCCTTTTGAAAAATTTACCATCAGGTAAATCTTGAGATATTCAAATCAAGTTCCACATTCATAAATTTAAGATTGTATATAATCTATTGTTAATCTCCATATATGCCCAAAATTAGAAATCTCCAATCAATGTATCCATCAAATCTATTGTTCATTTCATACCTTGGAAATTCTTTATATCTGGCCATTGAAGGATATCTAACTTTTTATTGAGAAACCACTTGATAATTGTTTCATAATATTCTTACAAATGCCACAATGCACATTTTGTTTTTGTTACTGTGGGCATGCATTAATGACAGCTCTTCTATTGCTTTTACTGTATTAAACTGTCATCTATTTGGGGGTCAGGGGCTTGGCCATTGAATGAATAGCCTAATTATTTTTCCTGAATCCATTTAGGAAAGGATTTGCTTGAAAGAACTATTTCAGAACATGGAGATCCTAACCATAAAAACCTTGGCCAGGTCCATATGCAGCATCGACATGTAATAAAGAATGGTATAAAAAATTATATATTTTTGGTTTCAGGAGTCATTAACCTTTTTGCAACTGTTGTGAAACAGAAGCCCTTTCCTCAAATATTTATTTCCTTTGATGCTTCAGTTTTGACTGCTTCTAAAATGACTTGGTATTGCAACACTTATGTGTTTTGTTGAATTAGATTTTCCTGCCCCCCTTGCTACAAAGATTTATTATTCACAAAGGACCAATCGACTCCGTGCCACAATTCGTCATCTTTACTTCCAGGACTTAAGTGAGGAATTGTGTACTGATGTTGCATGTCCAAAGACATCAGATGCAGAGATGGTTGCATCCCAAGATTCATCTCAGAGGGACCCTTCATTTGATCAAATGGATGATGTGCACAAGGTATGACATTCTTGAGTCTTATTTAAGTCTGATTATTTGAATTACAGGTTGAGTCTTGCACTGTAGATGATGTGGTTTGGATGTAATTCAATATTAAATTGTACACATGAGGCAAACATAATTAAATATTTTGTATGTTTTTTATTCAAGGTAATTATTTTTTTAAAAATCTTTTGGTCATTAAAAACAGAAATAAGGGGAGATCAACTTTCTGTCTGAAATAATGCTGAAGGCGAAAGTACCTGCAAACCTTACCCCCAAAATCCCCAGCAAGAAAAATAAAAAACTTAGTTCCACACTAATGGAACTGACTCTGATTATTTGTTTATATACTTGTTTGGTTTCTAAAAACAGAGACGCACGCCTGCTCAAAAATCTGATCATATTCTTGCAAAAAATTCAGAAATTTGCTTGGTAAAAGCAGAAAGCCTGCCGGGTGGTGGTCTTTCAAATCAGTTTCTTCTTGATAATGTTTCGAAGTCTGCAGCCACTCATGTTGGTTTGACAAGAAGCAACTTTATTCCAACATCCTTTTCTTTTACCAGCAACACAGGTATTCTGTTATGAAGTTTACTTCTTATTTTTAGGAAAATGTTAACCTGCTGATTTTAAACTTTCAAACGCAGAAGATTTTTATCAGAAGGTAAGTATTTAGTACTTTTCTTTTGCAAACTACATGGGTATTCTATTATTAAGTTTTCTTTTTATTTTCAGGAAAATGTTAACTTTAGCCCTTAGGACCGATTTGAAGCTTCCAAATATTGAAAATTTTATTGGAAAAGGAAATATTTATTACATCAAGAATACAAATGTGTAATAAATACTTTTTCAATAAAACTTGCTACTTTCTGGAGGCTTAAAATCAGCCCTAAGGGTTAAGATTAATAAAACTCTTATTTCTATTGTTATACTAAGCAGCATGTACCAATTATAGTGTATGCTAAATTAATAAAATTCAGTAATCATCAAAAGAATGTCTCTAACTATATGACTGCGAGTGGATTCACAGCATATTGGTCCCAACTGTGATATGAATAGTTTTTGTAATGCAAACTTTGACATGTGGCAAACAAATGTTGTAACACTATGATGATGTTTATGGGAATAAGTTGTTCGTAAGAGTGTGATGTGTTTTGTTTTGTAGGAAATCCACTGGGAACAATGCAGCAACCAAATGGGAGTGTCCCTGTTATTTAGTAACCTTGGTGGGATTTTTTTGGGTAGGTGAGATTACAGGTAACCAATACATATGGTTAGGATTTAGCTCTTTTTTTTTAAGCTGATAAAGTAAATTACTCCAATTGTTTATCCTGTCATCTGCTTTGTAAATGAAAACTTCAATTATATAATGGATGGAAATGACGAAATTTTTATTTCTATATCCTGTAAGTCGGTACTTTCTCTTCTCTGTTATCTGTTCTCAACTTATATTCCGGTAAGTCAGGCCCATTGCATAGCAGATTTGCTTCATTCTTGATATTACAAGGTTTCTTAATATAGGAATATAGTTGTAATTGGACACCCTGAATAAATATGATAGGTTGATAGTCAGACTAAAAGTTCCTGATTCATGCTGGTGAATCTGTATCTCCTGTTTTTACAGAAAGCCTTCTTGAAAACAGTTGGTTTCTTGGGATAATATGCTGTTATTTATTCAGGGTCACAGAATTGCTAAATTAGTAAGTGCTATTTCACATGTTGTATTTGTTCTCTGAAGATAAAGAAAATTGTATCCTAAAGTAACCAGTCAAGCAAGGATCTCTCATTTTTGGTTTGTTCTTAGTCCATTGGCCAGGTATCAGGTATGGACCATGGATAAGTGATTGTCGTATGTGAAGTGCCTGACTATATCAGTTCTGGGTATGTTTTTCCGTAATTTCCTGTTTAAACTAAACGCTTCTCTCTTCCTTTTGTACGACTCTTCCAAATTTTCAGTAGTTATTTGTGGCAGATATTTGTTTTTCACTTTCCTGTAGTTACGAGCTGCTCGCATTATTCCAGAGTTGTGTACATAAAAAAAATTGAGAATCTTTGGTGTATATTTGGAAACTTAGTTATGTGTACTTGAATTTAAAATGTATTTTCAGTTTAAAGGAAAAATAGTTAAAATTGTCCAGAATGGAGCCCGCGTTTGTTGCGTCCAGCAGCAGTAGCTTAAAATTTGTTTGATTGCCTTTCAGTGTGTATGGTAAACAGACCAAGAGCTTGTTTTCACCGATTTTGAGATAATTTTTTAAAAATAAGCATTTCTAAATGTTCTAAATGGGTGTTTAATTGAACTTACTGTTTAAGAAATTAGTTTTTTTGAAAACACTTTTAAAAATAAACGATGATTTTTTCTGAAAAAAAGTTGTAATCATGCATTAACATTAAATAGTACATTGGTCTTGTGCAAATTCATGCCTGATATGAACACGGAAGCATATTCATAAAAGCTATGAATATTCACCACATTTTCCTTACCTAAACCGAAGGTTCGACGGGAGTGGAGAAATGGTGCCCCAATTCAATGTGAAATCGAGTATTTCGTTCGAACCTTTTAGAATGTAGGAGAGGGGGGTTGTTTGGTATGATAATTGCTAAGTAGTCAATTGTTAATATAATTTCATTAAGTGGTCCTGTCCTTGTGTATGATGGCGCCAGACATGGACATCTTTTTGTCTCTTATGAGGGGAATTCTGGATATTTGGTCCGCATCTTTTAATATCTAAAAGCAGTTTCCATATTCATCCTGCCTGGGAAAAAATAATTTTTTTTACAATTTTTTAAATTATTCAATAGTTGTTTTAATATTTTTTTATATATATTTTTAAGATAACTTTTTTAATGTTATTATTTTTAGATTTCTGTTGTTTTATGGTGAGATTGATATAAATTTATGATGAATGTTTATTATTAATAGAAATGAAATAAAAAATCTTTTTGTATGATTATTTTAGTTTGAATCTATGTTTCTACTGTATCAAACCGTATTATGATGATAATGAGCTGTGAAGATCATATTAAAAATGGTTGTATAAATGAAGATTAAATTAATTTTTAATACAATTAAATTTAAAGTAAGTAGATAAAAAGTATATTTCAACTTAAAATAAAGTTCCGTACCTAGCACATGGTAATAATACGGATTTGAATCCTTGATGGTTAATAATTGGTAGGATCATGTTAAAGAAAGGAGAATATAATTTTTATAAAATACTGATTTATCATCAACGAAATTATGTTTTTCTTCCTTTTCAATGCAACTACATTATATTATTCAACAATACAAGCACGTTTAAATTTTATAAAGAAATAATATTATTATTAAAAATACTAGCAATGTATGCTTTTTGAAATACTTTTTATTATTGATCAAAATTTTATGAACGTTAGTGAAATTATGGACTAGACTCGTTAAATAAGAAGTGGGCTTCGTATCATTTCATAAGTCTCAATAAATTCAGTCAATAATAAAACAGTGCTAAAAAGAATATATTTTTATATTCTTTTAATTATTTATTATTATTATTATTATTATTATTATTGAAATGGATGACAATTTTTAATGTGATCTCAATGTTATATTTAAATATAACTAGCAGGTTTTTTATACTACAAAAATATTTGTAAATATTTCTGATAGATGAAAAAATAAATTCTAAAGAAAATGTTATTTTTCTTACAAAAATGTAAAATACAAGTATTTGAAACTTTTAATTTTGAAAAAGTTTTAAAATTAGTTTGATTTATAAAATATTATTTCAACAATAATTTATAAATGTTTCATCATATGAAATTAAATTCAAGAAATATAATATTAATTTAAAATAATTTAAAATTTATTCAATTAAATAATGATTAAAAGTATTAATTTAATTTGATATAAAAATTTTGAATATACATATCATTAACGAAGAAAGATAAATGACTTAGTGGTTAATATGATATGAAAGAGAGTACATGTAAATATAATTTCCTTTTTAAGTATAATACTCGTATTTATAATATAAAATTAAATTAGTGTCCCTAAGAATTTGCTTCTGTGCTGAGTGCTATATTTATAAAGTACAAACTCTTTTTGTGCCACGATAAATGTGACATATATTATCAAATGTGTGTTAGCGTCATCGCATTACACTGTGCCTCCCCACCATACTTTGGTTCCTCTTTCTCTGAGGCAATAAATATGGGTCGAAAAGTTCATTTCATATGATTTTTATTTTGTATTTGGGGAGAGGTGGGTGATGTCTTTTGTGTGATATGGAGTTGCTAGTGCTACTCTCTCCAAATGACTCAACTTAATTCTATTTCCCCAAAATGTTCTAAACTTTTGTCTCCTACTATACTACCCTCATGTGGTCCTTCCTTCCTTTTTGTCATTGTCTTAGGCATGGTTGCCCTTCCTTTGGCTTATCTACAATTCAATTCGATGTTGGACAAATTGCTCACTCACATGAAGCTGAGCCACTCTTCAAATATCTAATTTTTTAGATATTTACATCTCTACTTCATTATATCACAATTTATCTTTAGCTTATTGGCTCATCACTTCGCTAACCAACAAATGTGAAAACAGTTAAGGTGACAATTTAAGATAATAGAATTTTGCCTACATGGCACTTCGCCTTCATTTCCGCCACGATGTGAAATGCTTACACTAATAAGGTTCTAATTGATAATAATTTTATTCAACACGTTTGTTCTTTAAATTTTAAGATTTGTCTTTTCTCTATTTGCGTGTTATCTGATAATAACGATTACAAATATATAAATTTAAAACAAAATGTATTCTTTTTTCTTTTCTCAAATTAAACAAGTCAATTCTTATCTCGTTTTTATTTCAATGAAGAGAAAGAATGGAATTTCTCTTTGTAAATTACATAGATTAATAGTATAACTCGTACAATTGAACGATAAATTAAAATAAATAAAAAGTACTAAGATTGTACGTCTGTATATTTTAAAATGACAACTATTTTGTCGTGAATTTATGAGACAATACAATTGTATTCGGTGACATGAGTTTGTTTAAGCGTTTTTAAATTCTCAAATCAAATTTAATTTATTATGAAAAAAACCAAAATACCCACAATTCAATTGTTGACTGCCAAAAAATAAAAATCATAAAACTTATACGTAATATGAAATTCAGGATAACGCTAATGGCAGTTTTGTCACAGAGAAAGGAATTTCTTAAAACGGTAATTGATAGAGTGAGAATACGACTGTTGGCATCTTATATACAAATTGTGCAACTTGATTTATTTCTTTTCAATCTTATACAGCTTCCCACGTCCCACGTTATAAGATCATACCATTTAGTCAAATCTGCGGGTGGAGACCATGTTCGTTCATTTACTTCTATTCATTACTAGCTTTTTTATTAGCTGAATATTTTAACATTAATTTTATAACATACTTAAATTCAAGGTAATTTACCCTTCATAGTGAATGCTTATTTTTAGTATTGGTTTTGCTTCTTTTTTTTTTGTCCTTTTAATCATTTCATATGCTATGAAACTGTACTACGAGACATTTACTAGCATTGACGCCGTTAATTAGTCTCAAAATATTTTAAGCAAATAGATACTAAGTTGAGATTTAAAATAAACTAGAAAACTTAATTGATGATTTTGTACACTTTTTTTTTCTTCTTTATTCTATTCTTCGTCTACCTTCACAGAATCTTCGAGTTGCATCACAAAATCTTCTGTAATTGACAATCTCACACACAAGTTATCAGTGAGGTTGAATAAATATTTTAAGAAACACATAAAATGAATTAAATTTTTCGGTGTAAATTAAAATTAATATATACACTTTAAATTTTATGTTTTTCCATTTAAATTTTTTATAAATATCCATAAACTTAACAAAATTTTACACTATTTCTTTAAAATAAACCTTATCGGTAGAACTTTGTAGTGAGAAAACTTCTATAAATAATTAGAATTTAGAAGTTAATTCAAAGTGGGTCTATAATGATTTCATTTTGTACTGAAACTTTTGCACACGTTTTGTTTGTAAATTATTCAAATCTTTTGCTACTAATTCACATCTAATAGCTACTTTTTCCATAAGTAAATACACTGAGAATAATGCTTTTGCTAGCTAGATTTATTTGAAAAAAGAAAATGAAAAAGCTGACATAAGACGTTAATGTTTGGTAGTATTAACCTAACTTGAAGAGAAGTTTTTATGAGAAGTTCCTCTCTCAGTTGATGGAAAAGAGAATTTTATTTTCAAAGCTAATTATAAAGGCAAAGGGATGATTGACATGAACAACAAATTGAGCGTGTAAAAAGAGAAATTGGGTAGCTAATTAATCGAAGTAGTTGATAGAATGGACTCAAATAATGCACTGAAAACCATTGTTTTTGCGTATAGATATTAGTATGGTGGGGTAGGATGACCTCTACCTACTGCTAAGTTGTGGTAGGAAGCCTGAGAACAGTGCCACTAAACTTATCCACCCCATTTGGATAAGGACACTAGGTTTTGGTTCTTCTTCTTATGCACTATATTTTATCAAATCCACAATAATTCCATCACGGACAATAAGCTTTTTAGGTCTTTGGTTATGATTATATTCTAATTTTTTAAAGTATAAATATATTCTTATCTAAAATTTTTATGATAGGAAAATTTTCTCATACATATAAATACTAGCATTAGGATCTATTTTATTTTTTATTTTAAAAAATTATTAGTTATTATATAAAAAATATAGATAAATAAATAATATTATTTATATGTAAAAAAATATTATTCTTACATTTCTCATGAACAAAATGATTTTTTTACATTACAAAAATACATTATACTTATTTTTATCTTATTTATGATTGAACAGATTTTTTAAATATTTTTTTAAAAAATAAAAAATTATTAATCGTTAGATTTATGATGTAAATGGATGTAAGATCATTTTAATATATAAGTTAATAATCACTTTTCTTATAATTTAAAAAAAAATAAGTGATGTTAAATTAGATTAAAAAAATTATAAATGTTATTATAAGAATTTATTATCTATATATCATATTATCAGGAAAAAAGAAGGAAACTATTTAAAATTGAGTGTTACATACAGCGATGAGTAATTAACCAGTGATTGGTCATGTATGGCATACTGATCATGATGAAATATTGTAATTAACAGAGGATATTAGGATTTGTAAACTGAAAAAAAAAACAAATTTTTATTCGGAATTCAAGCTAGTACTTGAATTTAGTTAAAAAAATCAAATTCAAGCTTGAGTTGGTGAAAATTAAAACAATAATGTTTATTTTTTGGTTTGCTAAAAACAAAGAATTCGCTCCAAAGCATATGAACAATTAAACAATGTACGTTGAATCTTTTAGTTGTGCAGTTTTGGTGATATTAAAATATGTTAGATGTGGAATCGGATGATACTTGATCGATGTTGTTTCGTACGGGTTCTCAGTGTTAAAGATATGATATAATACAATAATTACGCCTGTTAACAACTACCATGTATGATTAGTGATTTAATTAATTATTAATGAAACTGAAGTTGGGTTATTTCATCATGTCACTCAATTGTTTTCCCAAAAAATAATGAAGAGTAGAGTATAAAAATAAGTTAAAAATGCTGTGTGGGGTTGCTTGTAAGCGAAGGTTATTGATTTGTTTGTTTTTAAAATGACCAGTTATGAGAGTGAAAGATTCTAGATCAAATTAGAAAACTACAGAAAGAAAAAAGTTATGCCCAAATTATAATTATGATAAGATTATATAGTTCAATATTTGCTTTAGTTACCATTAAAATTTAAACAGCTTATATAAAATTGTCCGAGGTTTGTATATAATATGTTCATATTTTATTTAAGAAGTCAACATCATGATTATATTTAGAAAAAATAAGAGTAAATATTGGTGATGTTAGTTACTTATTTAGAAATTGGAATTATCGATCACTAACATACATGTAAATATAACATTAAGTATTTAACTAATTTAGATCAAATTAATGCAAATATAATGGAAATAAGTTAGACTTCGATGAGTCCTACGGCTACAATCTAGTTGATATCATGCTTAGGATAAATTAAATCAATTTAATAAATAAATATATTAAATAGATTTTAAGTATCAAGTTAAGATAGATTTCTTCGAGAAGTATAAATTATTTTGTTTAAAGAACTCATTTATGAGATTATTTATTTTTTTTAAGCTTAATACACTAACTTATTTATACAAACAATTAACACATTCTATGTATTGCACATATATATTAAATAAAATAAAATAAAATAATAATTTTATTATTATTATTATTAATTTATAAAAAAATTAAAGATACAAAATTATTAAAACTGAAAATGAAATTAAAAAATAAATTATTAAAAATTTATAACATATAATATTTATTATTTTGATATATTAAAATATAAAACTTAAAAATGAAATTAAATTAAGATTGAATAAAATTATAATAATATTAAATTTTAGTTTATTTTTTACAAAAATATATTTTTAAATTTGAATAATATATTAATATTTAAAATGTAAATTAAAATAATATTTAAAATAAAAAATAAATAAGAAACTATAATTAAGTGTTTAACGTAAAAGAAGTTACATGATTAATAAAAATAAACTAATTTTAAAAAATATCTCCTTCAAAAATAAAGACTGTAATTTAATATAAAAGTGTAGAGGATCATAATAATAATAATAATATTAGTTATAATATTTTAGAATTATATATTTGTTTTATTTAAATATTTAAATTTGTTTATTTACATGTTATTTTAAATATATCAGTTTATCTAAGATAAATTTTTTATTTATTATAAAAAAAAATTATTGGAAATTTTAACGCAATTATTTGAGTGATTATAAAATTAATTTTGTAAGGATGCATATACTAATTTATTACCTTTCAAGCCGTTTTAAAATGTTAGATGTGTCTTGACATGGGAAGCCACCAACATTTAAGCATATTATTATTATTATTATTATTATTATTATTATTATTATTATTATTATTATTATTATTATTATTATTATTATTATTATAATAGTTCTATAATAACCTTGGCCTCAAACAAGAGATTCTAAATTTTGAGTCCCATTTCCCCCTGCCAAGTGCTGCTTCAATGTTCACCTATTTTTGTAGAATGGATGATAAAAAGGAGCCCATGAAAGATTACTTGTGGATAAGGACTATCATTAACATCCTTACCAATCATTAATTTTATATTCAGAGTATGTAGAGAAACTGCTCAAAACTAGAAATAGAAAGGTAAAAAAAAAATGAAAATTTTCATGTTTCTAGCATCCGAAAATATCTAATATAAACAAGATGAAACTTAATAAAAATTCAGAAAAGTTTTTACATGATATTAAAATCATTTACATCAATCAATAGTAATAGATATAGAGGTGAGGAGGAAAAAAAACAGTATAAAAGTTTTGGTACACTAGTGGTAGGAAAAAGTAAAATCATTAATGCTCTAGTAATTTAGTATATAATTAAGTAATTAGCTTATAATTTTTTGCTATATCCTCTTATATACATTTTAAATATTGTTTAACATTTATAAAATACTATTAATAAATATATATTTATTCCTTTAAAATATAAATAAATGTAATTTTTTATTTATAATTAAAAATTATAGGAATAAAATGACTGTTTATGGTTTTTGAACAATTTTTTTTTTCTGAATATAAAAATTTTGGCACATCTCACAAATGACTGCTTATGGTAGGAAAAAGCATCAGTGAAAATCGTTATATATATATTCTAATATTTTATAAATGATTAAGTAATCAAGCTTATAAAAGTTGATATATTTTTTATTATATAACTTAACAGTTACATTAATAATTTTTAAAAATATATAAAAATATTATTTTATTAATTTTAATATTTGATATTATTTGATTTAAATTATCTATATATATATATTTTTGGGTAACCTTTTTACTATTTTATGAAAAATATATTTTCTATTTTAATATGATAGTTATCTTTCTCCCTTATCACATGTTTATCTAATTCAAATGATTAGGATGAAAACATTTAATCAGAGAGGAAGAACAATTTTATATTTTCAACCAGATGATCATATTTTTTTTTTCTCCATTGAACTGACTAAGCAAATTTACAAAAATGTCCCACCAAACAAGCCACTGAACCAAGCACCTCACCTCACCTACCTTGTGGCTGGTAAGTGATAATTCCTATATTGCCCTCTCCCAACCTTCCCATCAAATAATCATTACATTGCATTTTACAGCATCACCCTTTATTTTCCTACTTTTCCTTTCTCTCTCCAAAATAATAATAATAATAATGAAACTCTCTCTCTCTCACACACACACATAACAAAAACCTCCCTTATCAGAATCCCAATCTCCTTCTCTCTCTCTCTGCATCTCTTCTACCCTTTCCCTTCTCTTTTCAAACCCACCAAAAAAGAATCAATTTTTTAGTTCCCCAGAAGCAAAAAAGTAAAAATAAAAACAGAATTCCCTCAATCAACGCAACGATTAAATAACCCCCCTCGTTTCTCTCTCTCTCTCTCTCTCTCTCTCTCTCTCTCTCTCTCTCTTTCTCTCTTTCTCTCATACACATACGCACTGTTTCTCTGAAAGCTGAAACCTTTGACGGTTTTAGGTGTAATTAGTGATCTAGATGGCGATAATCAGGAACATAATCCAGGACATGAGATCTAGGTCGCATCGAGTGGTTCAGGAGCAAGTGGAAGAGCAAGAAATTGGCGAATCCATGAGGCAGAGTTGTTGGGCAAACATGCCCCAAGAGCTTCTCCGTGAGGTACTCCTCCGCATCGAGGCTTCCGAGGACACGTGGCCACCGCGGAAGAGCGTCGTCGCTTGTGCCGGAGTGTGCCGGAGTTGGAGACAGATCACCAAAGACATCGTCAAAACACCTGAACTCTCTTCCAAGATAACCTTCCCCATTTCTGTTAAACAGGTTCTCCACAATGCCCCTTTTCGGTTACTTCCTCTTTTCCCCTAATTTTTTTATGGGGTTTGATCAAAATGTAATTTTTATTTAACTATTTATCCTTTTTGTTTTTCTTTTCGTTTTTTGCTGGGTTGGGTATTTTTGCTGAGAAGGAGTTTTTTTTTTTTTTATAAATGTTTTTGGCATTGAGATTACATGTGTTTTGTATGATTCCTAATATTAACATGTCATGATTGCTTGAATGAGTGCAACGAGGTTTTCTTTTATGTTACTATATACCTTGTTTCTTTTGCTATATTTAAATGCTGTTTGGTATTGATTTTTGTGAAAATTGATTAAAATAATTTTGGCTTGATTTTGTGCTGAATTATGCATAGATTGCTTTATGACAAAAAATAAATAAATATTGATGCTGTGGTTACCCGTGGCGTGAAGGCAAGGGTGCATGTAATTGTGAGCTTTGGCCTGAGCTGAGGGGTAGAGTTGAACTAATAAATGTTTTTTTTTTAATTTTTTTTTTAATCCTCAAATATCTAACTCTACTAAATTCTATTAACTTCATTTGTTTTGGATACTAATAAGCTGTTCCTTTAGATTCTTTTTGGGGTTCTGTTTTTCGTGATTTTAACTTGACACTACATGCCATTAGAATCTTGGCCGTGTGAATGATAAAAGATTTGTTGGCAGAGACAGCTTATTTTGATGATCTCTATGCTTTGAAGGGATTAATCTCTGTGGGATCACCCTTGGTATACATGCACAAAAAAAAATGCTAAATTCCTGCTTATCCTGTGAAAATCCCTCTAATTGTTCTTTATCTCTGGGTGGAAAATTGTGATTTTGGTTGGTCCATGTTATTTGTTGATAATCTTGGGTTTTTGGCATAATTCTAGATACTCTGCTATCCCTTACATCACTGGAACTTTCTATCTGGGAGGCTGGGACCACTATATAGGGATGTCAATTTTTTAGTTATCATGAACTTTACATGGGAAATTAGTTTGTAGCATGGGGATATTATCACTCTTTTATTGGCAGCCTTAGTGTATTTTACATCGAGCTGTGTTTTTGTGTGCTGTCTAGTTGTTCTAATTCAATTATTTTGTACTAGTTTGGCAGGGATATATAATGTTTTGGTTGGGTAGTGACCATTGACACCTCTTTGTTCTTGTCATATAATATACCAAGCTAAAAAGTAAAAAGGATAGGTCACTCTTCTGGGCAAATTGAGTGGGTACCAGAAGATGCCTCTTTGGTGTGTAATGCTTTGGTTTATTATTATTTTCCTACTCTCCATGGTATTGCTCTAAAGATTCTCTTGATCGTAGGAAAGGCATATGATTGAATGTGACTATTGTGCTTGTCTTTTTATTGCTAAGTATTTCAATGTAATTATTTTGCTGCCCTCTTGCATTACTTTAACCTGTTTTCATTGGCGAATAATTTTGGCAGCCTGGCCCAAGGGAGCATCTGCTTCAGTGCTTTATAAAGCGCAACCGGTCCACCCAAACATATTATTTGTTTCTCAGTTTAACTAGTAGTGAGTACATAGTGAAACTTAAACACTTCCAGTAAAAACTTAAGTTCCTTGCTTTTCCATCATTCTTTTCTTTCCTTTTTGAAATCTAAAAAGTTCTGATTCTAAGAGTGTTCTTTTTGGTTAATGTCTTGAACTCAGCATTAACCGAGGATGGAAAGTTCCTTCTGGCTGCACGCAAATGCAGGCGTCCCACATGCACAGATTATATCATCTCTCTAGATGCAGATGATATGTCAAAGGGAAGCAACACCTATGTTGGGAAACTAAGGTGTGATGCTATTTCCTGAAATGTGACCATTATTACTATCACATTTATTAGTACAAAGACATATACCATTTTCTTCCCTTTTGTTCAGATCAAATTTTCTGGGGACCAAGTTCACTATATTTGATGCCCAGCCACCTCATGCGGGGGCAAAGATCACAAAAAGTCGCTCAACAAGGCTGGTGAATCTAAAACAAGTTTCACCCCGGGTCCCTACTGGCAACTATCCAGTGGCTCACATCTCATACGAATTAAATGTGCTAGGCTCCAGGTAGCATTATATGAAAATAATAAATAGTTGTTACACTATAATTTTCTCTGCAAAAATTTTACCTGCCATCCATAGTGCTTGTTGAAAGTACATTAGCTTATGTGATGCTTACAATCTATAAATGGCAAGCAGGGGACCTAGGAGAATGCATTGTGTCATGGATTCCATTCCTGCCACTGCAATTGAAGCCGGAGGGGTAGCCCCTACACAGACTGAGTTTTCTCTTAACAATATGGATATGTTTCCTTCATTCCCCTTTTTTCGATCAAAATCAAATCGTGTGGAAAATTCACCCTCCGGAACCCTGGGTGATCAAAAGGATGGGATGCTAGTGTTGAAAAACAAGGCTCCCAGGTGGCATGAGCAGCTTCAGTGTTGGTGCTTAAACTTTCATGGACGGGTGACAATTGCCTCGGTCAAAAACTTTCAACTGGTGGCTTCCGCTGAAAATGGACCTGCTGGACCAGAACATGATAAGATTATTCTCCAATTTGGAAAAGTTGGGAAGGATTTGTTTACAATGGACTACCGGTACCCTATCTCGGCATTTCAGGCGTTTGCAATCTGCCTCAGCAGCTTTGATACCAAGATTGCTTGTGAATGATGTGCTTAATCAGGTAATCATTTGAAAGTTCAATATTCTGAAATTTGAATGTAGCTGGGGAAAAACAATTCATTAATAGAAAGCTATAGAAGATAAGTGGTGCTTATAGTAATTCCATTTATATATCACTGACACTGAGCAATTATTTTTTGGTTTAGTTTGCACTAGTGCCACTATACAATAATAGGCCATATAATTAATTTAAGCTCCTACTAATGAGTGCCTAAAAGCACTTTTTAAGGAATCAAATAATAAAAAATATTCAATGAAAGTACAGCACTTGACTTCTATATTCTATACTCTATTTTTTTAATCCTTTAACAAGTTTTGCTGAGGTAGGAGCTGTATTGTTTTAGACTCTTTCTATTATTTATAACGATAATGATTACCACATTCATACGAGCATCCTGCTAAATTTGTTGCCATCAAGTGTGGATGCTAATTAAAGGATGGATGGATAACTACTTGAAAACCTTACTTATTCCATCTATCATACTGACACATCCCAATTCCATTCTTTAAAAATCTAAAGAAAAGAGATAATTTTTTGGCTAGTGCTTGATTCCATTTATGGTTTCTTCTGCTTGTCAATTGACCATTTGCTTCTTGTTCATGCAGCTTCAAAATCCAGATTATATAACTATCTCTTTGCCTGGTGGGGGAAGTTTGGCTTGAATGTCACTTATTGGAAAGCAGACCCATTAAAAATGTTTGTAAGATGATTGGATGGTGTTGCACTGAATTTAGAAGGACGGTGCTGCACATTTGAGAATGAGAGTTTCAGTTTCTGGGATCACAATTCACCACCTCTTGGGAAGATAAGATGAAATTGATATACGGTTTTTCCAATGTTTGTCCAAGAATATGCAATAAGAAATTAATAAATAAATAAATGGTGAGTTTTTATTGAAAATTATAATATTTAATATTATCAATATTGAATTCTATAATTTTTAATAAAAACTTTTTTTATATATAAATTGTTATTGTGTATCCTTGGACAAACATTAGAAAAACTAATTGATATATTACCTGGAACTCCCTCCCTCCCTCCCCATATAACATAAAGGCAAAATGCGTTTATTCTGTTCTCTAATGTACATAAATTCTCTCAATTTTTTCCTTAACACTTTGCTTTTCATTGGATTGTTTGCACTAATAGAGTGGTGTTTGCCATGTTTCAACATTTTTGGAGACTTTATAATCACGAATTTTTATCCTTTAATAAGAACATCTTAATGTTATTACTTGCAAGAACACATGCGCTAAAACTTGCTATCTTCAAACAACTCCTTTCGTTCCTTAGTTGACCTTACCTGGAGTTGTTGGAAAGCTGTAACACAATGATTCATATGTTTGTGCATAGAGGGTAGAGCATGTCACCATTGGTTGTACTTGTTTTGCGGAAGATTAAACCTTTGTTGGCGTCAAGTTATAAGCACTGATTATATTAAAATTAAGAACGTGCAACTACAAGGTATCTACCAAGCGAAACTGAAACTAACCTTAACAACCGTATCTTAAAGAGTGACAATGGGAAACACACAATTACATGCGTCACTTTTTTTAGGGTACAAAAGTTGCATGATAAAAAATTGGGTATATGATTTTATACAATAAACTTGGAAGAGTATCCGTACACACTGCAGGGTGTGGGATTTTATTTAAAGAAAAACATTATTGAAAAAAGTAAGAAATTCAATCAAATAAAAGTAGTGAAGATTAAAAAGTATCATTCCATGTTTAAAATGGAAAACAAAGTTATTTGTATATTTGGTATTGCATTTTATTTAGTTAAAAGATGAAGTAAGCAGATAGAATTTTGTTTGAACATAACATCAACTAATTTATCAGCTTTTACCTATATTAACCGAGTTTAGATTAATTTATAATTAATTGGAAAACACTGATAGAACTTCAACTTCTCTTAAGTTTAAAATGCTTAAGTAGAGCCAATTAAATTTGGCATGGTGGGATAGATAATTGTATTTCCTTAAACATGCTGATAGAAGTTTAAATTCAGATGTGTATGACTTTTTTTTTGGTTGAAGAAGCAAAATTGTTGGCTGGAAATATCTTGGATACAAAAAAAATGTTTATGGAAAAGGTTTTTTTTTTAAAAAAAAATCAACAAAAAAGATGTTATTAAAATGGGGAGGGGGGGGGGGGGGGTTGGGAATATCAGGTATAAGTTGCACTTGCCAATAAAGCTTGACCAAGTTCGTAAATAACTGTATTCCTTCTAACATAAGTGTTGGAATCTATGAAAAAAATTGTTTAAAAAGTTAAAATCTACATTAATAATCTTTCTTAAAAAAAATTCAAAAATATTCTCTTACATATGAAAATTAAATTCATTTATCTATGTATGCAAAAATAACCTTTATATAAACGATGAATCGAAATGAAATTGTTAATTGAATGATGAAATGTGTAATCGATTATTTTATATAGTTAATTAATTACATGTACAAAAAATAATTGATTAATCAATTATCTCATAGTTAACTATGTAGAAAAAATTAATCAATTAAAAAACATAATATATTTAGACGTAGTTACTGTGTATGCGTATGTGGCTCGGGCTCAATCAACTTTGAGAAAAAAATCAGCTCAATCAGCTTTTTCTTACATAAAAAAAAAAGTAAAAAACATAGTGATATGCATTGTTTACATCTCAATATAAAATGGTTGATTTTATTTTATTTTTTATTTTTTTAAAATTATCAACTATTAGATGGGAAATATAAATAAATAAATTATATAATTTATATGTAAAAATATCATAATTACATACCGAAAACATAAGACAACAAGAAAATATATGCTAAAAAATAAAACATAACAATGGGCAACAAATATAAGGACACTGACATATATATATATATATATGAAAGCATTGCAATTTTAATCATCGATTAAAAAATAATTATAATTAACTTTATACTTAAAAAAATATTCCTTTTAATTTATAGTAGTCAATCCCAAGTCAAGTACATGTTTTAAATAGTTTACTTTACGCGAAAGAAACTTTTCAACTCCTTAAACATTTGCATTGTAAGCAATTTTAAAAGAACAAAATAAGTTAATCTAAAAAAACTCATTAATTTTACAAGTCAAACTGGTGTCTTGCACTAGTAAGGCATAAGGAGTAGGTGTAGCGAAACACTGCAGTATTAGCTCCGCAACTTTGTTGCTTTCATGAAAGTGTAAACCGTAACTGCCAAAGAATGAAACACAAGCCAGTAATGCAGCACACAAATTTGATTCCTCTGGGAGCAACTGCAATTGTTGTGTCCTTAATTAACTGATATTTTGAAATGAATGGTTATTGAATAGAAATGTAGAGCGCATGTACACAAATGACATAAAGGTTGTGATTCAAGGAATAACCAAATTGTCTGTGGTTGAGGTTAAACCAGAAAAAGGCATCCTCATCTTGTGCTTACAAAATAACCTATCTCTCATCCCATGCAAGGGTGAAGGGTGAAGGGTGAAGGGTATAACTAATTGTTATATACATAATAACTATAATACATAATATATTACAAATTTGCAACAATTAGGCTGTTTGCATGCTCACGCTTGATTCATGGCTCTTAATTGTGGATTCAGCACCTTCTTCCTCCTCAGCACGTAGATCATCCGAATGCAGTTCTGGTTGCTTAAGGCTCCGAACAAACTCGGTGAATGAAGGAAAATGCTCTGGAGAAAAGAAATAGGCTCCCATTCTATGATATGTGAACAACTCCAATACATTATCTCCTGATAGATTCTTCTTAATTTGTTCAAAACCCTTTGGAACACCAGACTCAGAAGAGTTTTGGCCTGAAACCTTCACCTCATGCTTTCTACAAGCTGCCATAATTTGTGCAAGTAGCAACTCTGGCCTAGAATGGGTTTCATGGGATTGGTTTGCATCCGAAAGGTCCATGCCGGGTAGTATCATTCTGCATGAGTTCCTAGCAAATATCTCTGCAACTTGTTCATAACCATCCCTGTTAGCCGTGTTATAGAACCCTGCTGTTAGCTCGGAAGGATGGGATTGAGTTGCATACCAAGATTGCACAAGTGGGATTTTTCCATATATTTTCACCCCAGTGTCACCAAATGTAGAAGCTGCTAATGAAAGAAGGCAATCTGCATGAGTTATGAGCTGATTAGAATACCAGGAGAGGAAGAAGTCCCCATATGTGGACTCCCAAGAACCCCCATCCTTGAAGAAGCCAGTGGAGTATGGGGACTGGTCATATGCAGGTGCATCATGTGGACCACCAAGCCCCCACAAAGGATTCCCAGATGCCTCAGCATGTTGCTTGAGGAAGCTGAGCATGTTCTGGTCATAACACTGGAATTCCCCAGCTCCTTCAGTTTTCCCATTACTCGGTAGCTGGTGGTCAGATGGATATCGTAGCTCACCGTCTGGTCCCAAACCCATGGAAACACTCTGCAATATAGCAAGAAAAGAAGAAATTGTCAATCATATATATAACCTGAAGGTGGATATTGGCATATATAAGTGGTTTTGGAACAGCCCAGAATTCTTACCGTGATTGTAGAGCCCATGAATGTTGAGAATGAAGATTTGAAGCTCTCACACAAATTCTGGTATACTTGCACTGGAGTCTTCCCATCAAGAACAGGAAGATTGTCAACTGCCAGTGACAGGCATTCTTTATAACGCTGTCCTGACCGATCGGTGAAGAAAATATCAGGTTGAGATTCACCAATCTCGGATACCCATTTAGGTAGGGGGATATTTGGTTTTTTAGAGCCATGTAAGCAAAGTGTCACATGGAGCTTGAGACCCACTTTCTGAACCATCTCAGCAATAGCTAGATAGCTTGACCAATCATATTTTCCCATTCCATCTTTCTCAACAATTCCCCACCACATAGGGAGCTCAACACCTTCAACTCCTAATAGCTTCAAAGCTTTTAGACCAGCTGCAATTGCTCTAGCATGGTTTATAGAATTGCAGTCATAAGAAACTGCATCTAGCGGCAGCCCTACAAATAATCTAACACCATCTACCTGCAACATATTATTTTAAGCATGTCAATTACTTTCTAATGCCTTCAGCTTGATATTATATTACATGTAACATGACTGCATGAGGTTGGTATGAAGTAGAACAATAAACTTTTTCTAAGAGAGATGCAGCACCAAGATGTTGTTTACTAAACCTCTACCATGTAAACCCCCTTCAGATACTAATCATAGTTTCTCCTTTAACCGTTCTGAATAGGATATCCATTATCAAGGCAATTTCACAGGCAAAATGTCCAGGACCAGGGTTAATTTTTTGCAAAAATAATCTTCAATTGCAAAAACTAAAAAAATCAATCAAACCCACCAGATGACAATTTCAAGAGAAAATCATCATCCAATAGATATTGTAAATTTCTTTATAGGATTGGCTTCAATTATTATAAGTAAATGAAGAATTTAACATGCATATTTCCTAGATATATTCATTTAACTTCAAGCTAACAGATACAGAGACCAAGTCAAACCAATCACCGAAAACTATTGGCTAATTAATTATCCGTTTCCTTCGGAGTCAAACACAAAAATTAAAAAAATCCCAAATTTTCACCAAACACCAAACACAGCACGCAACAAGAAAACAACACAGAAAACTCACCGATCTGGATCTTGTTCCAGACCCAGAACGCTTCTTCTCCTCTAAAAGGGGTTCAGATTGAAGAGCCTTCAAAGTAAAGCGTATCCCAGCCTTCTTCCACCTTATATTCCGATCAAAACAAACTCTATCATTTGAAAACCTGAAATTATCCTTCAGATTACAAAGCCCAAGTTCCCTATACGTCAAATCGGACTTTCCCAGCTTCGCTTGAGAGCTTCCAATCACCGAAACCTCCATGACCAAGAAGATAGAAGCAAGAAACACGTAATAATCACAACACAAAGAAAACTTGTTCACCGAACGAATGGAAATTCGAGCCTTTTCAGGATACCCAGTTGAGGTTTCCGAGAGAATTTACGCAGAAAATAGTGGGATTCACGAAAAGCAGCGATTTTGAAGATGGGGAAAAATGGAAACGCGCAAGGTTCATATATAAGGATGTGGAACCTGAAACCTCAAACGCGCTTTTTCTTTTTCTCTTTGTGACCAGTAAACGAAAGAGAAAGATACAAAAGCTTCCCAAACAATGAGCCACGTGTCCTCATCATAGGAAGCCAAAGTTGAGCCGCAGAAATACATTGTTGATTTTTTTTAATAATAATAAAAATTTTCAAAATTATTAAGGACCAAACAAATTATCACCATCATAAAATGGGTTGAGAAAAATAAAACTATTTGGGAAAGAATATAATAATATTCCTCAAAAATAGAATCGTGTGACGGAAAGATGACTTGGATACGGCTGGATATAAGGTTAACAAATGCACATTATTATTGAAAAATGGTAGATTCATATTAACAAATAAATTTTATTAATTAAAAATATAATAAATGTTTTTAATACTTAAATGATCAACTCTAAAAGTTGAAGTTATTAAAATTTGATTATATTGTATTATTAAAAAGATATGTGATCTTTAATTCTTTACTTAGTATGGTATGTATTTAAAATAAAAATATTAGAGATGATGTTAGGGATGGAGACAGCCACAAGGATAGATTCCAATCCTGTCTCATGAAACATGTTACATCAATTATCCAAAATGAATTAATTATGCATGCACTTTTAAGTGTTGATTTAATAATAATGTCTTAAAATGTGTAGAAAATATGGCAAGTGGAAACAGGTATGGTAGGGGCAGCGTCAAAGCAAAGGGACACAAATGTTAAGATTCACAGATTGAATGATAGGTTGTGGATGGGCATGAGGTGTGGAACACAAGCATAGGGCAATGCTGTGTGTGTGCTGACTCATATCCTATGTGCTATGTGCTGTGGTGTGTTTGTGGGGTCTTCAGATTCAGAATCAGATTCATCTCATTGGTCTGTGTTTCAGGATCTGCTTCTGCTTCTACAGTCCTTGTTTTGGATCCCTTCTTCTATGACTCGGATCACACTACGCACCTTATGGATAAGAAAGTTTTGCTTTCTTCTCTTCTTTGGTTTACAGACAAATTTTAATTTGAAAGCAAACACAACTTTGTTTTTATACTTTCAAAATATATACCATATAATACTTTATTATTGTTCACATATATATTACTGACTGAAGTTAGATTAGAATCATTTAGGTGGACCTGCTAGCTTCTCTTGCTCAAAATCATCTTAGGATCCTCTTACTGTGATGGGAAATATACACTGGTGGTGATAGTGGTACCAAGTAGGATTTGAAACTACGTTGGATAACGTTTATGATAAATTTAGTGTACGACATTGTTAGAATTTTTTTTTAAACATGTCGCAATTTAGATTATCTATATTTTTTAATATTATCTTTATTTGTATACTATTTTTTATATATATTTATATTAATTACAAATAATTGTATAATCATAATAAATTTGATTTTTAAATTATAGATATCTAAATAAACAAATTATAAATATATATTTTTATTAAAAATATATTATTTTTACATATTTTTAAATATAAATAATTTAGAATATCACAATTAAGATAATAAGATAAATATATACAAATATTAGATTATTATAATTGAGTTAAAGGTTACATAATTTTTTTTTTCTTTTTTACTTGAAAATTGTCTCATCTTTTTATTTTTTAGGTTGACAATTATCTCAATATTAAGAAAAAACAATTTAGGTTGCATGTTTATTATAAAAACCATAATTACATGCTAGAAACATAAAAGAAGAAAAATAAAATATTTTATTTAAATAAAAATTTAGATAGGAGTAATATATTATTTTTAACATAAGTAATGCAATCACTTATATGATAATTGTAGTAATATGCAATGTATGAATATGATTTATTTTACATATTTTTTTATGTTTTAATGATGACTAACTTACGATTAGACTGAAACTTAATATATCTCATACCACATCAAATCTCACAAATTTGGAGTTGACCATTTATACAATATGCATATGCATATCAATCTAAATGATCTTTTCATAAAAGTAATAAAGAGTATTAAGATTCAATTTCCAATAATAATACATCCTTAACAGCAAAAACATCATTTTATGTTTCTTAAAAATAATAAAATTAACCAATTGGTAATGATAATCTTCAAGATCTTATCAAAGTAACTAAATCTAATCAGAACAGTTCTAACTACAATGAGTAACCTAAGTCATCAGAAGGTTCAAATTTAGTTCACATATCCCTAAACTCAGAAGTTCTTATTATCATGAACTCTGATCTACTTCTATCATTAGTGAGCCCTTATAATTTTCAATTCTCTTTTATAGAAGGATTCATAAATTATTCTCATATTTACTATTTTCAAAATAACAATTTTTATACATATGATGCAAGTTAACTAATCATTTTAGTTCTTACTTCTTATATTTGTCTTATATAAAGACCTCACCTTTTTTTTGTATCTCAAAACTTTATTGTCTTATTTAACTTACTTACTTTGTAAGTTTAACCCATAACTCTTAGAATCAAATACAAGATTTTTAATGTATCATATGAGATTTATAACATTTAATCATCATCATCATCTCGTCTCACTCGTTCAATCCTCACTTATCATTAGTTTAAAATAACATTTTAAAATAATTTACAATATTTTACCCTTTTTAAAGAATTACATGATCATACTACTTTATTGCACAATTGTGTTAAATTGACGAAGCATAGCTATGTAGGTTTCTTTACACAACCATGTTGATGTAACATTGCACTGATATGTTGATGTTATTGCATGATCATGTCATCTTCTACTTTACACATTCCTGCTCACTTTCATTTTACTTTTTTTTATCTTCATCATCATGTATGACCATGTTTAAGTTATACACAATTATACTTCTAACAAAATCCATAATTTTAATCTTAACATGGTCATACTTAATTTTTGCACAATTCATGTTCAAATTTTATACAGTCATGTTTAATTCCAACAAAGTTATGCTCAAAGCATAAATACAAAAATTATACAATTTATTCTTAATACAATCATGTTTAAATTTATCCAATTAAACTAAATTTCAACACAACATATAAAAATGACATATTTTATTTAAATATAATTATTTTTAATTTTAATATAATCCTGCTTATAATATAGATAAAATAATAAAATAATGTATTTAAGAGTGTTTGAAACTTTCACTGCCTTCTAACTTTAGCGTAAAACATTAAAATATACCTAAAATTAAATTTAAACACACTTTAAATATTAATTTTAAATTTTTTAAAAATTAAATAATTTTTATTTTAGAGACGAGAACTTTAAAAACTAATCTAAATCCTACTTAAATTTTCTTCTCTACTCAAGTCGTTCTACTAATTAGTAGAGTAACCTCTAGAATTAAATTCGAGCTTTGTCATTTCTAGAAACACATGACCGAAAATTTTATAAATGGGAAAGACGAAGAAGGCTCCGTAATGTTTTGTTCCTTTGCTTCCAATTTGCTGAATGAAAATAAGCCATTCGGTGGCTTTTGCTACGTGGGCTCCAAATGTCATAGGTGGTGGCAAGCTTCCATGCAAAATTTCAGTTCATTTTCAATTTTTTTTTAAAAAAGTTTGGCTGTTACACATATCATTTATAGAAGTTTTTTCTTTAAAAATTTGAAACGTTTAACGTATGGTGGAGTTTATTTTTCAGTAATAACTTTTTTTTATACACAAAATTTTAAATTTTACCTTTAAAATAATCACTTAAGTTAATTACTTATTATTTATTATTAGATTATCATCCAATTTAGGTGATTATTGTGTATTAAATAAATGTAATGTTTGTTGATTTATAGCAAAAGGAGGCATGGAAATAAATAGGATACACCTTACTTATTTCTTGTTAGAATTTACTTAATTAAAGTTTAAATTAAGAATGTGAAAAAGACAGTGTTTAAAATTGGAATGCCTAATTTTAATTTCAAAATAATATTCCGAGTCCAAATTAGAGTGTTGACTAGAATTTTGAATCAGGGGTCCTCAATATTTGCATTTATTTTTCTTTTACCTTTAATCTTAATTAGCATTTTACAGTTTAACTGATTTAAAAGAATATAAAAAAAGAGACATTTAATATAAATCTGCCAAATATACTGTATTTATTTAGTTATTTTATTTTTTGTAAACATAACTTTCTAACTTTCTTTCAATTAATCTGTAATTTTTTTAAACAAGTTTAATAATTTTTTTATAAAATACTTTATTTCTTGATAATATTCTGATGATCATTAATTGAACCCCAACAATTGAGGTGAGACAGTTTTTACAAAAGATGGTCACCATCAACCATCTTGAATAGCTTACTCATCTTAAACTCATTGCCTAAGAAATATTGCAAATTTGATCAATATATAGATCATAGCACATCTTGGGTTCTACCACCATTAGACAACAGTGACACTGTTCTTGAATGAAGTATTGTCAATCATCAACGCAATTATAACAACCACCTCATCACAAACCTGTTTAGTATTATCATTATATGATCAAAAGGCTAGTATATAATCAAGGCTACTATATGATCAAAGTGAATACTACATATGCATCATAGAAAACGACCCTTCACTTAATTAAATTAAATCAACGCTAATAAATAGAGAGATTCAACTATTTTCAAGTAAGTATATCTTAGCATGACAAAACTTTGCCAAGATCATCTTTCTTGTAAGAACACTACTATTGTAACAATGATCTTTAATTCTATCACACAATATCTTATCATCTTGGAATAGTATTTCGGTCCAATGGAGATATGACACGGAATTAATCATATTTAATAATAAAAATATTTCATGGGTAATTATAATAAAAACGAAAATGATCTTGTTAGGCACACACACATCCTTCCAAAAATATACCAAGTTCATATATATCAAAACTACTTCATGATAATTGATGACACAATGGCTGAGTCGCTTCTTCCAAAAGGTATTTGCCAAAATATTGGTGAGCAGATTATTTTCTTTGTCTTTTTATTTTATTTTAATCCGAATTTTATGACTATATATTGTGACAAAAAATTACATTGAGCCGGAATAATTGAACAATTTCTTGTAATTTTGTTGCCGTCTAAATTGATCGAAACAAATTATGTGGGTTGAAGGAGTTACGTCTCATGATTGTATATATGATAAACGTGTTTTCTGATTATTTTTGTTTGATTGATTCATTTTTCTTTTCTTTAGAAAATAATAAGATTTTTTTACAACACTTTTTTATTATACCATACATCTTATTCTATACTTTTTTACAATACTTTGATGTAAGAATTATTGTGAGAAACATGTTTAAAAATAGTATTACTTTTATTTTTATGTATCAGAGTATGATTGATTCATAGTTACCTCTTATTGTCAACAGAATGTGGATAATCAAGGGAAACAACTGAATATCATATTCCAAACTATATGATTAATTACAAATTAGTGGATTGTATTGTTACAGGTAGCTACTCTGTCCACATTTGTTACGCATCCTTTAAATCATATTTTCAATTGTGTTTGAAATTTGTGGGGCTCCAACTTTTGTCACTAATCACAGATGGCTATCTCTGGTTAAACTGTTGTTAAAAAAAGGAACTTATGATTTGTCAAACATTACATGCTTAATTATGAAATAAGTGTCATTTAATAATGCTCAAATGACTAACAGCATCGTATATACGCGTAGAAAAGTAGAATACTAAAGAAGTATCGATATAAGATTCATGTACAATTGCATATGATATAATTAGTACTTTAGGATCAAGGAATTCATTCAAGTATCTGTATTCACACTGAAGAAATAATGATTATTAATCTAAAAAGTATAGTTTTAAAAACACAGTATTGCCTCCTTACACGAGCCATCTATTTTTTATATATATATTATATCTGTTTATAATTGTTTCTTTTTTATGAATCTTTAATTATTCGTTCATATAATATTTATTTCATAAAATATCTTCAAAACTAATTTTAGAAATCCATTTTATGAATTTTATTGTTTTCAAGAAATAGATTAAAAAATAAAAAATTAATAAATAATATATATAGACAATTTAAACAATACTTATTATTTTCAAATAATTAAATTAAATAATAAATATTATTTTTATTTCTTATCGTTTGATGAAACTCTTTATTTGATGACCCACATTGGACAACTCATTAGTGTCCGTTGCGTACAGGACATTGACGGTGCATGTGATATATATATATATATATATATATATATATATGGATGACAACCCTATTCATAGATCGAATTCAAATATTCAATCATTTGACACACTCATCACTCATATACATGTGACTACTATGACTTGTACCTGTCTACACAATATGAAGTTTTTTTTTTTAAAAAAAATTATATTTCGCATAAAATATTTGAAATAATGGATAAACTTTTTGTTCTCTTAATTTAATGCCCTTTGTATTTGACTTAATTTATTTTAAAATATTTTTTATTTTCAGAATTAATTTTAAAATTAAATAAAATGAAAGAAATATGGATTTTATAATAGTAGTTTTTAAATCTGAAGATACTATTTTGTTAGTGTATCTATCTTAAGTGACCATTTTAGCTCTGATTATCATGCCAATAGGTGAAGTTGTTGGGATTAGAATCATGGTTAATCAAATTCTGTAAAGATTAATTGAACCTTGATTTGAAGTTGCTTCTAGGTAGCAGCAAAGTATGTAAGTTATATGTTTGTGTTCCTTAAAACAATTATAAACGTGTGCTCATTATCACTGATGTGAAATATGTTTTGATGTTTTTTATGCCAATAAGCAGCTAGAGTTATTGTAACTGTAATACTGGGATTATAAGGTTCTATATTTGTTCAGTCATACATTATAAATAGCCTTAGGACATTAATCCATAACGAGTGAGCTGAAAGTTAATCCAAACAAACCCTTGACCAATAGCACAATAAATTATTGAATCACTTAGCCGAAGACTTGGACAATTGGACATGTAAAATTTATTTAATTTATTTGACAAAACAAAAGCACACACACTATGGGCAGGATTTTTCTCATAACATTAGTATCATCATAAGTCCAAAATATGATTAAACTAAGATAAAATGAAAGATTAAACACTTAATTCTAATAGCCTTTTGGTCCAATGTTATAAGATCTCTTGCAGTCACAGCGGATCATAACTTGATAAAATCTTTAGGTTTGTGCAGTTATTGCCATTGGTTAGCATACATAAATCTACGCACCATCCAAAAATAGGGTTGCTTATGAGTGGAAGAATTATGGTACATAACCGCTAATAAAATTGCATTTTCTTCCTTATCCTTAATAAGGAGGTGGAGGCCCATGAGGGCCCATTGGACCGCCTGGTGGGCCGGGAGGAGGTGGTGGCGGCCAATAGGGATCAGGACGTGGTGGTGGTGGAGGCCAATAGGGGTCAGAAGGAGGTGGTGGAGGCCAATAAGAGCCAGGATCTGGGGGTGGTGGTGGTGGTGGGGGTGGTGGTGGTGGTGGTGGTGGTGGTGGTGGTGGTGATGGTGGTGATGGTGGTGATGGTGGGCCAGCCACAGGTGGCGGAGGTGGAGGTGGATCTGGTGGTGGAGGCGGAGGCGGAGGCGGATCTGGTGGTGGAGCCACTGGAGGAGGTGGTGGTGATGGTGATCCACCAAAACAACCTTGTAGTAACCAGCAACAGCAGACCAAATAGAAACTGTCAACAGAGAATTGGAAATATGATGAATTTTTGCCTCATGTTTTATTTCTCACCTTTACACTGTTAGGTCAATATCATTAACTTCACAAAAAATATTAGTAACATACACTTTTTTTTTTCTTTTTGATACACCAACACTCCTAATTATTAGGTAAAATCTCCATATCAAGGAATCAAATGCTATTATTTCTTTTTAATATTATACATTGGAAAAAAAATTATTTAGTAATGCTAATTATTATTGATTTAATGTTGTCATAAATGCAATATAAAGCAGGAAGAAAAACATGTTACCAACCAAGAAGATACGGTACTACAGAGTCCATGGACGAAGTTGCCAAGAACGGAATTAGAGCCGGGCCATGAGTCTGGAAAGCCCGGGGGCCCAGGCCCTTCAGGAGGTGGTTGTCCTTGTGGTCTCATTCTTAGCTATCAACACTGAGTTTCATCAAGAAACGAAGCCCAAGATGACCCAAACACACACCTATTTTAGTAAATGCTATATTACACTAATAAAGCGATACATTGAGCTATATATATAGAGACACAAGCAAAAAGAAAATGTTCTGAAAACGCCTAAGAAAATGTGGAATCTAATAGTCAGCTACAACTATTAGTCAAACTACCCTTTTATGATGAAATATAAGTAGTTTCAAAATGATTGGAAAAAGGGATAAGTGAAGCAGAAGCATAAATAGAACTAAGTGTTTCATTTTAAGAGTTTCCCTATCAAACTTTGATGTATAGAATGGTAGTTGAGCTAGGCCTAGACACGTTCCAACTTCCAATGTCATATTTTCTTGAATGGGGAGCAATGATTTGACAAATGAACCCCACAATTAAGATCAGAGGGGAGAGGGAAAGAAAGGTGGATAGTATATATACAATACCTGAATCTACATATTCTATAATCGTTTATTTATTAGTGTAATTTAATCCTAGTATTTTACAAACCCTCCATAATGCTATTTTCATAAGATAATGCTGCCAATTCACCATCAGATTTTGATGAGCTCCGAGACAATCATAGTTTTTTTTAAAAAAAAAAAATATCTTTGTATATGAAAACGTTAACTCCATGACACGCTAAGTCTTAGCTCATAAAAAATACTTTTGAGGAAAGTTTCTGGTAGAAAATTATTCTTTAGTCAAGAGAAAGTGACAAAAAAGTCTCCCAAGATTTTTGATAAAATTATTATGATCTTGATACAAATGGCAAATATCAACTCTAATCATAGAGTAGCGCGTGTATATAAGCATTTCTTTTTCTATAAACTTGGTTTGATAGTTCAATCAAAAGTCATTCCAACAAGAACCCAACTATAATTAAAAGAACCAAATAATTCCAATTTTATTTTTGGATTCTATACCACCAATACCACGTCCATCCAGTGATCCAAATGCAAACGTCAAAGATATGAAATTGATTTTTCTGATGCAATATGGAACTTATCACTATTCATTGAATTGTCAAATGATCACAATCATAAGGCCTTTTTTAACTAACGAATTATCTGTTTGTCTCTTTTTTATAACAATAAACAAAAAATATATATAATAGGGAATTGTATGAATAAACCAAAAACACTGGAAGAAAGCTGTGTATAAGTACTGCACAGTTCACATGCTTCTGGAAAGTAGAGGTTAAATGGAGGAATAAAAAAACAATTAGGGAGAAATATAAACCACCAACACTGTTCCCAAAACCTATTTATTAGATGTTCATCTAACCTAATTAAACTTTGTAGTTCAAGATGAAAAAAAAAATTAAGATATACAAGATAGACAATAAACCTCTGATCATTGACAAAGAAATGGGAGAAGGGAATACAATTTGGTTTACCTCCAATGCCAATGGCTTTACCAACTAGATGTGAGACATCAAGTCAGCAACATTTGCAGCTTCATCATGAATACTCTTTAAAAAATGATTGGTGTTATACTACAAGAATATTTCTTTTTGAGTCCTTTGATGAATTTGATTGTATGTGATTATCACTTGCCATGTTTCTTCTTTCTCCTTGGCGCACCCATGCCAGCAGGATCTACTAACGGACCGGACCAGGTTTGGATATTTGCTTTGGGTTGTGAGAAGTTTGTGGAACTAAATGGAACATCAGGAGGATCAAAAACTGGATCCATGTGATGTGAAGAACCCAAAGGGTAGCCTAGAGCTCCATCTTGGTGGGGAGGAGGAAACTTCTCACTCTTGCTCTTAGCATTTGCATGTGTGATCAATCGCCGTCTCTGTAGTAAGAATTAAACATTAATACCATTCTATATAAAATCAAGCTGTGTTATAACACAATTATCCTAAACAGCACCAGAAATTCCAAATGGGAAGCATGTACTTTAGTTTTTGCAATAAGTGTAAATACTACTACAACCAAGGCAACCAAATCTCCTAAATCCAAATCATTAGAGAATATGCTATCAGAGGAGTTCAATCTGCACTTGTCACCTATCCTCCATGAATGCTATCTAATTTATCCAACACTGTTACTGTATTTTTGGCTTGTTCAGATATATACAATAACATTCCCAATATACACACACACAAAACCTGGGAAGCAACAGTTAAAGCAAATATATTGGGCTACGGATTACAAAGAAGTAATATAGGAAAAGACAGATTTTTTTCTTTTAGGCACAGCATTGGAACAAATTTTAAAATCACAAGCATACAAGAGTACAAGACAACATACAGCTCTAGAAGAATTATCAAACATCAATATGTTGGTTAATCTACCATGTGGTGATTATTATTCAAGTTAAAATATTTATTAACCTATTTTTGAAGAGGATTTCAAGTCTCAATAAGAGAGTGAGAAACCAAGACCATTGCAATGGCTTGCTTGTTTGCATTCATGTGTGCTTACGCACACACAGTCCTGATGCATCAAACCAGTTAGGTATACCAATGCCTGTTTATGATCATAAGCATACATCCATGTTTAATTAATAATGAAATGGGAACATAAGGAAGCATCAGGAGGAGCCTACATAATCATTATAATATTTAAACACCTACACTAAATTCATTTGCATGCTAGCTTTTTGCCCATTACTAGATAATCTGTGGCAATAGATGTTTCTAGTTTCTCTGTTATTTGAGGCAGATAGATACTACTAAAGGCAAAACTCTTCCACAAAGACTTTTACAAATAAAAAAAATGTTTTTGCCAAGACAAACTCCTCTCGAAATAACATCAGGTAAACTCTTCCAAATCTGTAAAAAATAGTAACTGAGTAAATCAGTAACTTATGACATGACAAAAGGAGGTGCAAAACTTTTTCAATCAAACAGCAATCTACACTGTTACCGCTAATGGAAATGGTTCTTAATTCATCACATCAATTATAAGCAATACAAAATGCTTGCTGGTGTGAATTAGGTGCCTTATCAAACATACATCAATATTTGCTTGCAGTTCAGCATTGGCCTCTGGAACTGGAATTCCCCTCCCAACTCGTTCACGTGGACGAGATTTCTTGACACCATCAGCATTGGCTTTACCAGCTGCTCTTAATCTACAGTCATGAAACACGAGATTAAAAAATAATGAAATGTGCGCATTTTCATGTCTTTGGAATAGAAATATCTTCGGCTTCCTCTAGTATCATGATGAAGTAGAGAAAGTAAATATGATGAAGGATAACTAAATAACACCTTGAAGTTATACACATGCATAGCAACTTTTTCAATTAAACAAAGGAACACTAAGAAGAAGAAAAAAGGTGAATGAGCAGGTGCAACATGACAGAAATAAAACTGAAAATAGATAATTATAAAGTCACAAAAACACAAAAAAGCAGAACCAAGTATAGCATGGTGAAAACACAACCAACATGCATGCATTTCAGTAAATTTTTACGAAAATAAGTGTTTCTTAGATTGTTGAAGAGATGATCACTGAGCTGTCAAAAGTAATTTAAGCCACCTTCTAGCCTCTTCATCCCGTAGCTTTGCATCCATCTCCTTGCTGGGAGGATACTTTGGAAGGCTAGAGGGCTCACAAGCATATGGTTTTGTTGTAAAGAACTGCAAAAGAGAAACAAATAATATCAAACTAGGACCCATACATCCAATTACAGGAATGCTACAAGGATTGCAAGCACAAATTCGTCATATCTAAAATTTAGTTTAAAACTATATATAATTGATAGTATATATCATTCAAGCTATTTTGCCATTTCCTACGAGAAACAAGCATCATTTCTAATGCCATATAGAGTTTTAAAATAATTGTTCTGTTAGTTGCTTAAAGAGGCAGGAAAAAAAATCAAAACTTATAGGAGGGAAGTTCAGCACTTACTTCACACATCAATAAGTTCATTTCAAGTTAGTTTACTCATTTTAAAACATAGTTTTACATACTAGTTCAGGATTCATTGGACAACCAAAACCATGGCCATTCAAAATAACAGAGCTTCCAAGAGCAAGGAATGTCTTCATCGAAATAAAACTTGATAGTTGCCAGAATTATGGTATATCCAAAGAAAGAGCAAAGAATAACAAAATAGAGATTCATGATATAAAAGCAAGCTTGGGTTAGATAAGGATACTATGCCCAGGTTTCGTAAATTAGTACACAAGCATAACTGATGGGCAAGGAAAGAAGAGCCAACTGGGTGGTTCAGAACAGCATAATGACCAGCAGTAGAGACACACTTGGTAAGAAACAGCCAAATTCATATCAATTGACAATTGAGAATCCAATAATCCAAAAGTTCATCTGATCTAATTGCTAAATCATTACAATCAAGTATTGGAATATTATACTCTTCCTAATTGAACAGCATGACAGATCAAGAAAATGAAACTACCAAGAAGATGAACAGTACACAATATTCAGAGTTTAATTTGAACATTAACCTCAGTGCATGGCTAGATATATAATTTGTTCTGCAACTGGCATCCCAAACATTGCTTTGTTTCTTGGAGAGTTAAAACAATTTTCACTTCCAACAATAAATTTTATCAACCATGCAATGCACTTAGGAAATTAGTTAACAAATTTCCAAGCTACCAATGTTATGGCAAACCCATGACAAAGGTGTTAAATACTTAGCAAAAAGGTGCTCAAGGAGCACTCTGCTACATTTTGGTGCATTCAGTTGGAGCATAACTCTGTATTTCTTAGGATATTTCATGACACAAGACATTCTTTTGGGATAAAAATACACATTTGGCTTTTATCCAGTGTAAAACGCATGGCCTTAATGGGATATCATTAACAAATATGTTGAAGGATTGGGCAGCTTCTTTGCTTAGATTCTCTCTTTATTTTGTTGTTTCTGTTTTGTTCTTTTGATAATTCTTTTTTCTTCATGGTATGATTTGTTATAGTTATGAGTTATGACAAAAACAGCTTTATAAAAGCACGAGCAACGGGGAAAGGAAGAAAATCCATCTTATCTATGAAGGGTCCTGCTAATATATTATGAAAGTCACACGTTGGTTGAAAATGAGAGAAGAAAGTAAAGGGAATATAAACAAGAGGTATACAAGTCCAAATCGCCTTAGCATTTGGATAAAGCAGCAATCTCAAGCCCAATCACTCTCCCTACAATATCAGATTTGGATCCAGGCCTGTTAATAAATTTCAATGATAGCCATAGCTATTGCATTAGAATAAAACTTTTGGCAAATTAACTATCTATTTAAGAACTAAACATGATAAAAAAAATCCAGTCATACAGTTAGAGCATGCCCATACAAAAAATGACAAGTATAAGAAATTAGTGATTTCACAACATTAATTTTGTCATTCAATTATTATCTTACTTCACTATGCAATGCAGCAGTGGCAGTCAAACGTTCATCTGGATCAATAGCGAGAAGGGTCTCAATAAGTGGCAGGGATGATGGAGGAAAATCCTTAAATGTCTCTGCTATGCATCGTCTGTATGACTGTTGGGGCTTAAAAATGGTAGCATGAGGCAACTTTGACTTTTTCCAATATTCATCAGAAGGAGAACCACATAGCTTAAATATCTTATGTAGCTGCTCCACCTAAAAAGCATGACGGATGCTAACATATCAGTAAAACCCAAAGCACAAATGTCACAGTCAAGTGGCAGAAAATTGGGAAGCCAAGGACAAAAATTTCTAGCACCATCCATTGACTAGTATACTGAATACATGTTATGCACTTTAAAAGTGCAATTATTAGACCCTATATAATATATCCAACCATAGAGATTACCTCTGTTCGTCCAGGCATAATAGGCTTTCCAGCCAACAATTCTGCAAGAATGCATCCAGCACTCCAAAGGTCCACCCCTACACCATATTCAGTGGCCCCAAGAAGAAGTTCTGGAGGTCGATACCATAAAGTAACCACTCTACTGGTCATAGGGTGCTTGTGATTAGGATCAAAGAAAGAAGCTAATCCAAAATCAGCAATCTTAAGAATCCCGTCATTGTCAATAAGAAGATTAGACCCCTTTATATCACGATGCAGTACATGACGGTTGTGACAATGTTCCAGGCCAGAAAATAGTTGCCGCATGTAACATTTGACCTAAAATACCCAGATATGATCATATAAAGGAGGTTCGCCTCAAGAAGCAGCCGAGAAATATATTCTTGAATCATATATTGCAAACGAAGAACATGCACTTATTTATAGAGGTAAATATGCCAATACCTGAGATTCTGTGAACTTAATTGCTGGGTTTGTAGCAAGTCCAGCCAGATCATGCACCATGTATTCAAACACAAGATATAAACTGCATGACATTCTAGAAGTCACCAAGCCTTCCAATTTGACAACATTGGGATGATCCAGACGACGCAGAATCAAAATCTCTCTGGCCATGAACTTCACACTCTCAGGCTCTAAATTGTCAAAACGAACCTTCTTTAGAGCAACAATTTTCCCCGTTAAAGTATCCCTAGCTTTGTAAACATTGCTGTATGTACCTTGCCCGATCTGATTGAAAAAATAGTAAAGAAACCAAAGAGATTCAACATTTGTCAAGTAAGTAGACAGGAAAAATAACTTTTAGACAACTTGATGGAAGGCTTTTCAATTTATAAGTTCCAGCCACAGAAAAATGTCTAAAATCCACATTACGACTTTTAGGTGCTGTCATAGCTTACACTCAAAAACCAAACAATAAAAACAAAAAACAAAAAAAAAAATTCCTTCTTAAGAGCCAAAACTCCTCAAATTATGTTAAAACTCCAAAGAACAACAGGGTAGTAACATCAACATCCTCCATTTAAGGAAATCAGGCAATGAAGAACATAATAACAGCTCATACATTCTCAAAATCCAAACAGCTAATCAAATCAAAACACACACCAAAAGTGGAAAGAAGAGTAAGCATCTACCGAATCCTGAGATGGTTTTTACCTTATCAAGCTTCTCAAAAGTGTCAGCCCTCCGAGGGGTCAATCCATTGATGGCTTCACCAGCAACCTTGGAGAGCCAAGAGGGCCACCCTGCTGCTACTTGCTCACCATGAACATGGTTAGGTGGATTACTCAACCTTGGATTCGGCTTCGAAGATCGCCTCCTTTCTCCCTTTGGTCTTGTCCTCTTTTCCTCTCCTTCACCCTCCTTCTTCTCGATGTTCTCATTCTGAACCTCTCCACCACCCACCACAACTTTTGCTTCTCTCACTTCCTCTCTCCGCTCCTCCACGGAAGACTCTTTCCCAAACATACAACCCATCTCTCAAAATTTCTCATTTACTCCTTCTCCACTTGCACCAACCACATTTTCCCTCACTTTCTCGCCATCCAAACACACCCCCAGGACCACCCGGCATAGAAAAACCCTAATGATAAATCTTGAAAAGCTGGAGTGTGCAAACGCTAATTCAAAAGACCCTAACTTTGGCAGACAAAAGTGAGAAAGCAATGATTTGGAGACACCCCACAAATTGTGGTGCAGTCAAAGAAAACAAGACCACTGTTTTTTTTTCCCCTGAGGTGGGTCTTATTTCTATTTTTTTTCTCTTTTTTTTCCCCTCTTTTTGGTTTTGGACTGTGCTATGGAGGAAGATCAAAGTAGAAACAGTTATAGTTGAAGTTGGGTCTTACCAGATTCAAGGATCAGTGAAAAGAAAAGAATGTCTTAGAGAGAGAAAGGGGGGAAAATGTGAGGGTGGATCTCTCTACCTTTTTAACTTCTCTCTCATACCCACAATGGTCTCTGTATTTATTTTGACTCAGAGCAAGCAAAGAACTGTAGCTATAATAACCCAGTTAGGAGTGAGTTGAGGTGACTCAATCTCTCAGGGCCTTTTTTTTTTTTTCTTCCTTTCAGTAGCAGTACTGTGTTTGTATCAAGGTGAAGAAGCTTCCATGGTAGTGTCCAATCAAAGCAAGACACAAAATTCAGAGCCAAGTACCAGGAAGCAGGAAGGAGTTTATGTTAATTAGTACATTTAATGGCGGTTATTTACTTATTTATTTATCAACTTTAATAGATTAGATGGATGAAATATTTAAAAATAAATTAGATACCATAAGAGAAGAGAGAAAAAAAACAGTGAAGTTTATTTGAAAGTAAAAAATTATTTGTATGCAATAATTTTATTTATTTATTTTTGTATGTAGTAAAAATGTAAGGTTGATTTTAAATAATTAAAGATATTTTTTATAAGAATTATATTTTATATTTATGATATAATAAATATTTAGTTTTTAAAAATCTTCTATTTTTTAATTAACATTAGTTTTAAAAATTGAAATTAACAAAATATAAATATAGGTATCTATGTACAGGTTTAAATTTGCATTAAAATAATTTACGATTGCATTTATTTCATGATTTTATGTAAAAAAAATGATGTTTGATTATTCTCGATTAAAATTAATTTTGTCTTTGAATTCACATTTTGATTAAAATGATAAATTATAATGATTTGTATTAAATTACATTTTTTACATAGTGTTATTGCAAATTCATTTTTAAATAAAAATTTAGTTTCGCAGTTTATATCTATTTTTATTTTAGTTTTTCATTTTTTAAAGATTTTAGTTTTGATTTCATAAAAACATTCTTTTAATCTTTATTAAATTATGATATTATTTAAACAAATATACAGTTTCATTTTTAAAAATTGTATCTTGTATATTTTTATTTCCAAAAGATGTTAATATTTATAATTTGATATTAATTTTGATTTTTCTCATAAAATATGAATAATATCTAAATAAAATTAGCATATTTAAAAATTAAAATATATTAATTATTAACCCTTTATAGAGTCAACTAGGCTCTTAAGAAATTAAAATATGAATGAATAAATAAATTTAAGAATTAAATTATATATATTGATAATTTTAGCATTAAAAGTGTAATAAAATTAATAACAACCAACAAGGATCAAAATTATTAATTTTTATAAGATGAAAAATTGAAATTATAAAAATTATATATAAATTAAAAATTTAATTAATCCAAATTCTAAATATAAATTATTGCACTTTAAATTTACATCTAAAAGAATTTTATAAAATTAAGTTCACTTAAATTAAATTTGGATTGGTGAATGGTGCGGGAAGGTACACTGGATCCCATTTAGCATGCACAACCCATCATAGATACCTACTTTGTTATATATTTTTTTGGGGCTATTTTGGTTCTCTCAAAGTTATAATATAGAAGTTGGAAGAATTAGATTATCCATTGTTTATTCTTTCCTCATTTTCTTTTGCCTTCAATCATTCAATTAACAATTTTAAAATTTTCAATTAAAAAATTATTGGATCTAATATATCCAACTTCTATTATATTGATCCAAAATACACACTCAGCATACTTCTTTTTAACTAAAAAATTGTTAGATTTAATATATCCAATTTCTATTGTATTGATACGAAATACACACAGCACGTGTGTAAATGCAAATCTATTATTAACAATTTCAAATTCAAAATTCATAATGTCTTTATCAAACTATTTCTTTCTCTGATTTTAAATATTTTTATTAATTTACTTGCATATTAATTTAAGAAACATTAAATACTTTCCAATAAATTAAATATTTATTTTATATATTAAAAGGGTTATTAAAAATATCTTAAGAGAGTATAATATTTTTTATAAAATATATCAATTTCATTTTCTATTATTTATTAGTTTGGAAATTACTATAAAAAAATTTAATTAGTTTTTATTTTAATTTTAATTTTTTTAAAAATACATAAAAATGATTTTGTTGCAGTAATTTATATTACGTATTAACATATCATTCGTAATATTATTAAATTAAAAATTAAAATTAAAACTATTTTATCTCTTTAAAATTAAGAATATTTTTGAAATTAAGAATATTTTATCATTATAAAATTAATAATATTTTATCTCTTTCAAATTAAGAAATTTTTTATAATTAGTAATATTTCATCTCTTTAGAATTATGAATATTTTGAAAAATATAAATATTTTATCTCCTTCAAATGAAGAACATTTTTAAAATTAATATGGTTTTATTTTAATAACATTAACAAATATATTAATATGGTTTTATTTTAATAACATTTATTTGTAAAACATCTGTAAGATTACTATAAGTTCAACTTTTAAATAAGATAATAATTTTTTCTTTAATCTTCTCTTAATCAAACAAAAAGAGAGGATAAAATTTTCTTCAATATACTCATATAATTAAAATAGATCAAATCAAATTCTAAACATCAATATACTAATTAACATTGCATGTGCAAAGCGGGTTCTTTTTTAACAGCTCGGATTTTGAACTTCTCCGAAATTTTTAATTCTTTAGAATAGACAATGATCTATTACAAGTGTTGGGTTCTCAAGCAATACGTGGAATCACAATTTTTAGTATATGTATCAGGACAAATTAGATTAATTGTTTAAGTGATTTATTGTAATTTAACATAATTATACATAATATTTCATCATTTTTTTAAATTACATTAATAATTTTGACTTCGATAACAATATTAAAAATTATGAGAAGTTTTAATGAAAAATACACATAGTATTATGTAATATTAGATTATATAATTTATATATCAACAAACTAACAAATAATCATCCTATCCCGCATTAGGTAACGATTGATTATGAAATCATATGATATTGTTGGAATCAATTAAAAATTAAATAATTTAAAGATATAATTTATTCTGAGTTTTTAAAATAATTTTTTTCAATTTTTTATTTTTTGATTTATCTTTAAAGAATTAAAAACCATGCAACCAACTTTCTTATTCGGTATTTTCTATAACCTTATTTATACTTCTCAAAATTACCTTAAATAATTTTTATCATATTAATTTTTATAGGTGCAATATTTTCTATCATACAAATATTTTGTATCTTAATATTTTTTTAACTTGATATGTAATTTACAATAAATATAATATTCTTTTATTACAAAAAAAAATCTTATAAAATAAATATAACACCATGTATTAATTATGTTAAACAAGGCTTAAATAAATATAATCTATTTTATATATCATATTATTATTGTAAGTTTAATACATCAAGACTAAGGACTATGAGAAAAATAATAAATGATACAAGTAAAATTAAGTCTCATCCTATCTTGTGTTTTGGTGAATATTAGATAATTTAAAGGATAGTAATATAAATTTATATTTAAATAATAAAATTATTCTTATAAAAATTCTTGAAAATTAAAATGAAACAATAATGATCATAATTATAATAATATGATAATAATAATATTTATAATAATTTATGCAATAATAGTAATTTGATATGAAAAATAATAATTATAACAATGATAATAATAAAATAAAAACGATACTTTGGAACTAAGAATAAAATAAAAAACATTATGATTAAAAAAATAAGAATAACTATTAAATTAATAAATTATTAAAATAAGTAAATAGAAACAAAATATTCCGCTCCTAATTAAGAATAGAAAAAATAGAATTGCAATTGTTAATTAAAAACCTATTACTAACACTAATTACTTTTTTGGTCATGGTTATCTTGACGTTAAAACAACTAAATTTTCCGCTCCTAATTAAGATGCACATAAACTCACCGTCGCACATAATTAAACACATTGAATTTATATTTGGCACAATAAGAATGTCACTGTCTTAAAGTTTTCATCTACCGATCCACCCACCTATGAAAATGAAAATTCATACATCCACCCTACCATTGCTTTAGGGAAAGATTTTAATTTTTTTTTTCAATTGAATACGCATTTCTCTATCGTAGTCCCAATTATTTTTAATCATATATAAAAAATGGATGTCATTAATTAATCTTTAAACAGAATGGACAGCGTTAAATATGCTAAGTTAATTTATATTTATATATACACATACCTATAGAATAAAAGAATTAAGGTAAACTACATTAAATATTATATTAATTAACAATTTTATATTGGATAATTTTAACCTAAAATTAATTGTTGGATTAAAATATTTTATTTTATAAATTGTGTTTATAAAATTCTAGATCAATTTAAAAGTATTTAATGTCTTATCTGTGTATATTAAAATTATTTTAATATATATTTTTAAAAAATAAAAAATAAAAAATTATTGATTATATTTTTATAATTTTTAGTTTTTATAAAATTTAATATAAATAATTAAAATAATATATAATATATAATTATAATTTAGTGATTGGATGAACAAAAATAACATTCGATTTAAAACTATTGATGATATACTTACATCTATGTAAATATACTGGTCCTTCACACACGTATATAATAATATTTTTATTTTGAATGGTACAAAAATATTTTTATAATAAGGTTACGAATGATATAAGAAATTTCATTTTTAATTATAATATTATTTTGATACATTTTATTATATAATATTTTCATGATTATTAATTATTGCGAGGTTTCCTTGCACTTCTACAACAAGTCTGTGTGATACGAATTAGATAAAAGAAATTAATATTGAATGTTATGGGCCTCCTATGAACATTGAAGTTGAAAAATACATTACTACATCATTGCAAACACAATTTCTTTTAGGACAAAAGAGTGTCATTCTTTTTCATATACGTACGAAAATAATATTATTTACTAATAATTTTTATAAATATAATATTTTAATAAAAATAAATTATTAATATAAACATCATCAGTTTTATTAATAATAAAATATATTATACTAATAAATTTTTTATTAATATAAAATATTATATTATTATTATATCAAATATTAACATAATACATTATTTGTTAGTATATATCTTTAAATTTTATATCAAATATTTAATTTTTATTTAAGAAAAATTATAATAATTAAATTATCTTGGCATTTAATAAATTTTTATATATTAATAAATGATTAATTTATTGTAACATATACGCATATATTAAATTTGAAAATGTGAATCCTATCATTACGATTATTTTACTTCACTCTTTCACTCTTACAACTTATTGAAAAAGTTATTATGTATTCGAAATGCAACCATCACGAAAGAGAGATCGAAATATGCTCAGTTTTTATCAATACAACTTAGTTATTAGCTATCAGATATTTAGTTTATTTTTGTATAAGATAATAAGAATCCAATTATCATCTTAGATACTTAATTAATTAATTCAAACTGAATTGACCAAGGTGCACCATAATAAATAATAAAATCTTCTTTCAGATATTACTCTATTTAATATTATTATAAAGTAAAAAGTAAAAGATTATAAAATATATATATAATAATAATATTGTTATATAAAAAATGAGAATAATAAATTTAGATTGTAAAATTATATATAAATAATTAAAAT
This sequence comes from Canavalia gladiata, assembly GCA_037954105.1. Classification (NCBI taxonomy): domain Eukaryota; kingdom Viridiplantae; phylum Streptophyta; class Magnoliopsida; order Fabales; family Fabaceae; genus Canavalia; species Canavalia gladiata. The sequence continues at coordinate 53,684,428 of CM075662.1, forward strand.
ATTTTTTTATAATTACATGATAACATACAAAAATTGTATAATTTTTTAAAAAATATATATGATTTTAATATTTTAATTCTAATAAAAAGAATTTTATATATCTCAAAAAATCATAATATTAAACATTTAAACTATTGCTGATCATATTATCAAATATGAATAATATGTGGCAAATAACAACGATAGAGATCTGGATTCACTTGATTTTAAATGGAGAGGATCTATTCTCCAACAATAACGTGTAAGTGGCAAGGTTTTCACATAGTCAATTTTTGTTTTTTAAAGAATTTATAGGTCTTGACTTTGAAATTAAGGTCCTTGGATCTTAGATAATTCTGTTGTGATGTTACATTTATGTGTATATATAGAAAGGAAAGAATTTAATTTTTTTAAGATTAAAAATTTAAATGAATTGAATTGTGAAAATTTATTAAAATTAAATTATTATTTTCATATTTGAAGAACGTTTATAAGATATTTAGAGATTATCTATTGATAAGCTTGTCATATTATTTAAACATGATTTTATTGATTATGATTTAATTTTTTACTAATTAAATTAATTTTTGTCGGTAAAATTTATTTACTTTTAAAAAAAGTTTTAGATATTTATTTAATTCAGTAATTTATTATACAAATAATTTAATAATTAATTTATACGATAATATCTTATAAAACATGTTGATTATGCTTAGAAAAATTAAATAAAAAGAGCTCCACCAACTTCAAATTGAGGTAAATGTCACACATCAATTCCTATCATCTCCCTTCACAATGATTACATCATTATTATGAGTCACTCAACATTAACATATTTTGAACTTACATTAACATTTTGTTGTTATGCTTAGCTAATGAGAAAGCCACAATTGTTATGTAGCCACAAATTGTTAGTCAATAGGGTTAGAAATAGAATTAAAAACAAGTTGAAGATGTTATTTAAAAAAAATTGAACATGTTATTATCAATTAATATAATTAGTTTGAAAATAACATCTTCAACTTGTCAATTTATCCAGTACCCAACACGCCGAAATAGAATTGTTATTTAAATTGTTTTGAAACCTACTCACGTTAGAAGTAGAATTAAAAAAAAAAAAAAAACTCGTCATCTATATATATATATTATAAGTTAATTTGTTTAATATATTTTTAAATTGATTAAATTTTATTAATTTAATGTTTAAAATTTATAAAATTTTTAATATTTTATTAAATAAATTTAAATTAATATATATCAGAAAATTATATCATATATAATAAAAATTAATTTTTTAAAATTATATATATATATTATCTATATTATAAAATCTATTAATTTAAAATTTAAATTAATAAAATTAAAAATATATTCAACTAAATATATTCTAAAATAAGTTATATATTCCACCTGTGATGGGCCAATTTAAGTTCACCTATCTTAACTAACAATCATTGTCTTATTGTAGCTGTCCTTATACATGAACGTTTCAATCCTTATTGGAAAAGATAATGGATTACGATAATGTAAAAGCAACCACTCTCACTTAATCGCGTTTTATATATTATTATTATTCACAGAATAAGCACGGTAGAAGAAAATTGTAAATTAATCTTACAACAATGTCAATATTATGTAACATAATTGATACTAAATGCCTGGACCACGCACCACCTGCTTCAACCATATTCTTTTTGCTTTTCATTATCATTAAACTTAACTTTAGCTTGGGAACATAAAGCCATATCTAATTAAAGGAATCTGTTTTGAAATTTTATATCGCTAATTAGAATATATAAAATACAAGCCGTATACTTTGACCCACATTTTTCATTATTATGTAAAAATTATATAAATCTCACTAAATATATGGATCACAATTTTTTATTTTAATAAATCTCATATATAAAACAAAAAATGTAAACCAGCGTATTATTAATTTTTTTTTTGTATATAATGATCTTTATGTATAATATTATTATTTTTATATAATAACAAAAATAATAAGATTTAAATTTAAAATTTCATTTAAGTAAACATGACAATAAATTTTTTTATGATAATTATAATATTATTCAAATAAGATTATTAAATTATTAATTTTAAAAAAATATAATTTTATTGTTAAATTTTTATTTTATTTATATTTAATATCTATTTTATATATTAATTAAATTAAAATATATTTAGTATATTATTTATTTGAAAATATACATAAAAAATTAAAATTAAAAAAATTCATACCTTCTTTTAAACTCACATCTTGTCCAATTTTTTAGAGGAATGAAAATAGGACAAACAAAACTAATATTAAACATGTATTGTTATACTTACATTTCAGCTATCTCAATCTTTTATTATTAAATTAATTATAATAATTTTTTATATAACAACATATGTTTGGCTTTTATTTAAGTTATTAAAAATGGGTTATATCTCATTATTAATTACGTACATGCCAAAATTTTCTGAACTTATAATGTAAGAGGCACTTTGATGGCTTTGGATAAATGAATTTATTTTTTCTTCTTGATTTTTTTGGTTAACACTTTTTAAACTTTTTACTCTGTTCTGACAGAAAAGGGGGTCATATAATACTAAGAATGAATTATTGAGACAAGCCAAAACTTTGCATAAAGATGATAGACAAAACTGTACATCAAGAACGGCAATAAATTTGGACTCAGAAACTGCGTTGTCTTTTTTCACTTATATATATATATATATATATATATATATATATATACATATATATATATATATATCCTTTATTTTAGATTATGTAGTTTTTTTTAGTTAATTAAGTCCCCTCATTTCTAAATGTAAACAAATTTAATCTTTTACTAATTTTCTTCTAACTAAACCTCTTATATTTTTTATTCCAAATATTTATAATTTAAACCAATTATACATTGTCATCTATAGCTTATAAAAAAAAATTCAATTTTACTCAAAATATATATAAAAAACGAAAAAAAAAACTCTCCTAATCCTAATCTCGCATCATGTAAATTCATAAAATTCTATTGAATTTTTATTAAAATTTTAAAATTAATTTATAATGCAAATGCATTATAAAATTTCAAATATTTACGTAAAAATATTAATTTGAAGACTTATGCTGAAGAAAAATAATAAGAGATTAAATTTGTTTAATTTAAAAATCAAAATTAACTAATTTAAAAATAATTAAAAATAAAACTAGACACAATCTAAATTAAAGAATCAAAATCATAATTATGTCTATTTTTATTTTTATTTTTCAAATTACAATCTGTTCGAGTTTAACAAAATATAACCTTCAAGAAAGTTAAAATTTGGTCCCAAGATGAAAAAAAAAAAAAACCATTTTTTTTTCTAGCAAAAGCAAAAGAAATAAAGAAGCTTTAACACCCATTCAAACAATACGCAAGAGACCCACAACATTCATACTTTTCAACTGCCATCGAAGCAATAGTACCTGTCATAGGCACTCGTGTAGGGTATATTTAACTTCGCATTTATCCAATACATTACCCTTTCTGTTTTTATTCAATGCATGCTAATTATTAAATTTTATTATAATCCATTATATGTCTTTCTTTAAAAAATAAATTACCATACATTCAAATGCTTTAGTTCAAGTAACATCAACTCTCTTTAGAGATCATCGATGTCTGATGAATCCCAGGATCAAATTATTGTAGTTGCTTTACTTACATTTAAGTGGTTTAGCCTACTTTTTCCCAAACCACACAAAGTCATGACCCATTATTTTATTAAAAAAATAAAATAGTAAGACAATTTTTTCATTAATCAAATTATTTTAATAATATTAACACAATTGAATATTGTATATCAAAGTAAACTAAGTAATTTTATTCAGCAAACAAGTTTCAATTTCTTTACATCTAATAATATTGATATCGGTTAAATAACATCTTTATCAATCTTATTAAATTTCGTCCATCACCATCAATTAAATCGTTAAAATAGTTTATTTAACTCCCATGAATTTGATAATTATATATTTCTAATACACTTTAAAGTAAGTTAATTCAACTCACTTCACTTTAACAGAGAGTCAAACATTAACTCACCTAACTCCACTTATTTAGATTAATGAATAAAATAAATGATTCATTTTAATTTTTTTTTTCAGTATGAAAAGTTACGAAATTTGAACCTAAGATTTTACGTAAATTATTTTAACTTCTAACTTCTTATTATTAAATTAATTTTATTGACTTAATAATTTTAATTAATTAAAAAATATAAAAAAATTAATGAAACAAAAATATTAGGAAATTTGTAAAAGATATAGAAATGCAAAAAAAAATTGTATAATAATAAAAAATACATAAATAAAAAAATCATTAATCAATTTTAATTTTAAACTGTTTTTATTTTAAGCAATGTTTCCATCTATAAATTTTCAATCATTAATAATAAATAAGTAAATACAAAAATCAAATATTAATAATCGCCACTTACTGCGTAAGTACTCACTTTTGTTTTCCATTCAATTCATCATATAACATCATAAATTCTTGGCTCAAAAGTCAACAAGAAGTCAGCAATAATACACATACAAGTCTACAAACCTTCAATGGTCAAACTTAAACAGCAAAATACTAAGCATTTTCATGAATCATCTGAACTCGAACAAAATAGCTTGGAGTGCTCAAATGAAAATTAGTGACATGAGCTTCCTGTTCAACAATATCATAATTTTGATGTGACAAATCAATATACTATTAACATTAATTTTATCTTTCTCAATCATATAAAATTATCTTTATATATCATTTTAAAAAAATATTGTAAAAAATTTAAATAAATAATGACATATTATAGGATTATTAAGGGTGAATGGAAAAATTGTCTCCGTCCAAATCTGTTGGAAACCGTTGCACCGTTAATATTGATAGACGGGTTGAAAAAGAGGATTGGTTACCTCAACTAAGGAAGAGTGGTTAAAAACAGTTAAATCGGTCAAAAATAAATTTTATAAAAATTACCCATCGAAAATCGAAAGCAACCAACGTCGTTGGAATCTATGATTTTTTCGTCGAAATCCATTGTTTCTTTATCATATTTCATGGTTTCATCCTTTTTAAATTTTATAAAACCATTTTATCCTTTTAAAATTTGAGTTTGCATTTTCGTTTTTGTTGTAATTACAGCTGTTTCAAACTTTTTTGCTGAATTTCATTATCGTAGGTCGTCAAAATCTAAAATAATTTAAACTTATTGTTAACCATTCGATTGAACCAACTACCCATTCTATCAAAACCTTTCCGACGTCCACCCGTAAGAGTTACAAACTTAAAAAATTATTTAACTAACTACATATAAAAATAAATGCATGATCATTATCATGAAAAAAGGCAACACTATTTATTATAAACACACAAACATCATTATCAAAACTACACCTTTGCGGTTGTAGTTATTGAAAATTTGTAATGTTTAACACATTGCATATTATCATTGAGAGGATTGGATAGCATTTTTACCATCCTTCCAATATAATTTTATATTATAAATTTAATATTACCATTAAATGAACATATTTTTAAGAATATTTTTCTTATTAATCTATAATTTAACATTTTTTTTCAAATACTATCACATAAATTTAATTTTAACTTAAATTTGATTTAAATTTTAAAATATTATACCTTATTAAAAATATAATTTTTAAATAAATTAAATTATAATATTATTATAATATTAATCATTCATAATTTAAATTAAAATTTTATATTTTAGTATAATTTATTTTTATCTATAATTTTACAAAAAGTTAAAAATATTAAAACTTGAGAGGAGTTTTAAAGTGTTTTGAAAATTCCTTCAATCCTTTTCTTCATTTTTAACACTCTCAATCAAGGATGAATTTTAAAAAATAATCTCTTCTCCTCCCTCAAATTAAACAAATAAAATCTTATAAAATTATAACTATATTTAAATGTCTATCAACACTGATTTAAATATAAACATATGATAAATAATATATAAAGTAAATCTAAAAGCATAAGTCATTGATATGATAAAAAAAAATTGTTAAAATTTTTTATGAGAGGAAAATCCAACTAAATGATAAAGATGAAACATAACAATATTAAATATGATGAGCTTAAAGTTATCAAGCCTTGATCTTAAAAGGTTATTATAAGTGTTAAACATAACATTTATTTGATAATATTTTTAAAAAATAATAATTATTTTAAATATACATGAACATAAAATTATAGAAAAATAAATAAAATTTAAGTATTTTTTAAAAATTGTGAATAACATATTTTTTTTTAGAATTTTTTGTTCAATAATTCTTTTAATTTTGATATGTTATTTACTTTTTAAAATCATGTTCAGAGGGGCTGAAGTTAACAATGTCAAAAAGTAATGCTTGGGCTGGAGTTAACAATATCAAAAAACAATGCCAAGCACATAAAAATTTGGAAAAATTATATTTTTTTCTCTTTTGAGTTGACAATGCAAATAAAAATACACTGAACACGCATTTATATAACATCATGTATAAATAGCTCGTTCTTCCAGATTTAAATATTTTTGGCAATTGAAAACAAAATTTTTCTTGATGTCTTTTGCGACTCTTGAGGTGCTAGATCTAGAAATTTGAGAAATTATAGTACAAGATTTATAAAGTTTTGCATGATTTCTTCTTCTCATTCTCTTGTTTTCTTTACTTTCATTATGTGTAATTAGATTTTTAGTTATTAGATTTTTAGTTAGGGAATAGAGGATCTTAATCCTAACATTATTGTAATATGAATTGTGCATTTAATTCAACTTTAACTTCTTTAAATTGATTGTCTCTCTCAGTTCTTAATGTTTCTATGCATTGACCATTATTGAATCAAAGAATTAAACTTCAACCATTCTAGTAAATTTGATCTTCAATTATACTTTTAAAACTTGAATTAGCATGACAATTTAGATTGATTAGGTGAAAGATAAATGAACTCTAACTCTAACATTTTGATATATTAATTCTTTCCTTACTTGTTATGTTTAGTAAGTCTTAGTTATTATGAAATAAACTTAGTATAGTTAGAAAAAAAGTTAATAAATAGATGTTACATAAATCTCATTCTTTGTATTGTAGTTCATTGTTAATTTTTACTAGTTAGATAAAAAATTCATAGTTTATAACTCATTTAGATTCATATAAATATAAAAAATTCTTCCATATTATTGGTCTAAATAATAAAAATATTAAAAAATCAATACTTGAATCAAATCCTTATAGAAATAATAATCTTAAAATGATATGGTATACTTTCCATCATTTTTACCATTAGTTATGAAACAATCTAATAACGTAACTTGATTTAGAGACTACGACATGACCATGAATTAAAGTTGAAAAAAAAAATTGACTCAACCATACTTAACTTCACTCAATTATTCTTTACTTAATAATAAAACATGTGTTAAACTTGACTTATCTAACTTCAACATATGATAATAAAAATTTAAAAAATTAATTAAATCTTCATAAAGAAATCAATAAAAATAAATATATAAATAAAGGTTAAACGATTCAACAAGTATAAATATCTAATTAAGATTATAAAAAATACAACTTATTACTTAAATTATTTATTTTATTATAAATTTAAAATAATCAATTCACATAATAATATATCTATATTTAAGTATACATCAAAGTTTTTATAAATTTAAATTACTATTTTTATAGAAAAATTAATAAAATAAAATTTTATAAAAATAAAAAATACAATATTCATTTAAAAAAACTTTACTTTAAATAAAATTTATATCCTTTTATTTCAATATGATTACAAAATATATATATATATATAGCAATATTAAAATTATAAAATTATGATCAAATTTTAATAAAATTTGATAATTATTAATATTAAAAAGTTATGAACAAATCTTAAGATAATTACACTATAATATGAATAAATCTTAAATATAATTTTAACAAAATGTAAATTAAAATTAAACTAAATATAATTAAAACTCTAATCATCAATTACAAATTTTTTAAATCTTAATTTTATTTATAAAATTAAATATTAAATATTCCCAAAACTTGTATGTTATTAGCTGAATCCTACAAGTAAAATTATATTTATTTATTTCTATTTTTAATTTTATTCTTTTAATTTATGAATTTATTCAAAAGAGTTTTAATTGTATGATATATTTTCTTGCACTTTTTTATAGTAAATAAATTTTCTATAAGAATTAATTTTTTTTATTTAATCTCAATCATACTAGATAATATTTAAGTTCATGAAGATCAAGTAAACTAATAAAAATAATTTAAATTATATTTATACAATAATTTTATATAATTTTTATTAGAATAAACAATTATTTTGGTTTATAAAAAATTAAGAATCAGTCATATTAATTTTTAAAAAATAGAATTTATTATATTATTATTTTTAAAAGATAAAAATTGATTATTTTAATCTTTTTATAAATATTAAAATAATATATTTTATTTTTAATAGATCAATATAAAAAAATCAATTTATTTTAAAAGTAATTTATGTTGAAATTATTTTTATTCATAAATTTTTAAAATTGTTAAAATTCACCGATAACTGTCAAATTAAAAATTTATATTAAGTATATCAAATTTATAAAATTTAAAAGGTATGTAATTTTCTATTAAATAACTTTAGTTTAATATAATATATCCTTTTTAACATATGATAAATATTTTTTATTATTTTGTTAGTACTTTTTTCTAATTTTTTTTAATAAGATTTAAATTTATCATATAAATTATCTTCATCAATCCTAATAGTTTTCCAATTTTATCTTTAATAATTAATAAATATTTTGTTAAATAATATATTAAATAATTAATAAAATAAAAAAATTAAATAATGATTTTTTAAAATAATTAGGGTATAAAAATTTTCTTTAATTTCTACATATAATCTTAAATATAAAAAACGGAAGGAGTAACATTTTCAAAAAAAAATTTATATTTTTATTTCTTAACTAATATATTTATATTTTTAAAAGTAATTATAATAAAAATTTATTTTAATATATAATAATTAATAATTAAATGACTTTAAAATCTTTTACACTCTGAGGATATTTTAATTATATTTTAAATTGCCGTTTCTAAAAATGGAAGAAACTTGCGCGGAAGCATTGGTACGCAAACTATAATAAATAAATATAACGGATAATGGTACACAAGCGGCCTAAGTCGGAAAGACATCCCTCCATTTAAAATATTTTTTATTTATCCAAGATTTAATAAACTAATATTTGTAACTTTCATTATTAAAAATAAAAAATAAAAAATTTAAACCATTTAATATTAATTCAATAATTATAATTCAACTTAATTTAATAAGAAATTTCAACTACAAATATGTAGATCCGGCCCAAGTCAGACTAGAATGTAGATGGAAGCACACACAAGTAACCATTAAATAATAATTGGTAGTGGACTCTGATTGGTACCAAACAAGTCAGATTAAATGATTTAATTTAATTTATCGGATGAATTTAGATTAAATGTTCAATTTTAATATTTATATTAATTTAAACTTTTTTATTAAGTAAATTATATTTATAAAATTTTATATAAAATATAAATTAAGAAATATTTTATTATTTTATTTTAATATGTATTATAATATAATTTAAATATATAAATATTAATAATTAAATTTTAAAATATTATAATATAATTTAAGATTAAATGAAGAAATTTTATATTTTATAAAAAATTATTACCTTAATATAAATAAATGTTAAGTTTTAGACATGATAATTTAATGTGACCAATCCATTGATGAGTGATGAGTGTGAGTGACCGGTGGGGAGAGGGAGTGAGTGAGGTCAATTTGTGACTCTAAACACCAAATTATCAATCATCAATGCCTTCGATGGGTGTGCCAACCACTGTCCATTTCTCTTCCATGCATCATATCTTTCACTCTCTTCCTTTCTCTTCTTTCTCTCTTTCCACCCTAAACTCTCAACCTATCTCTCTCTCTTTGATGGCCACCTACACAGAACAATCTCTGCCTCTTCAACAACATCACCTCTTAATCGTTGGTCCTGGAATTCTTGGTCGTTTGGTCGCTCACAAATGGACTCAGGTACTTTACCCTCTCCATTCTATATTTTAATTATAAATCTCTCTCTCTCTCTCTCTCTCTCTCGCGCGCGCGCGCTTTCATATTCATTTCTTCGTTTTATTATGGAATTGGAATTTAGTAGTGTTAGATATCAAATGTTGCATGTGGACACTGTGCAGTAACGTATACATTTTAATTCTTATATTGAAGCAGGAATATCCAGGTTCTCAAGTATTTGGACAAACAGTAACCACCAATCATCATGACGAGCTGATTCAAATCGGTATTAAACCATCTTTGAATTGGACCAAATCCACACTCAAATTCCCCTATGTCATTTTCTGCGCTCCGCCTTCCCAATCTTCAGACTACCTTGCTGATCTTAGGTAACCAATCTTACACTTAATTTATTCATTTCAATTGCTGGCAATTGTAGTTGGTGCCATGCTTATCCATGTCTCCCAAGCTATGTTACATATGGGGTACAAGAGTAAGTATAGACTACTATATGGTATAATTATTTTAAAAAGTATTAAGTAAAATATAATTATCTAGATATGTTATTTATATTTTATTTTTTTTATTTTTCCTAATATTTTGTTTTTTCTTAATATAGCTAATGTTTATATTACTTTGTTAGTATTATTGTATTATTGCTTGTATTTAATCTCTTGCAAATTTTATTAAGGAAGCATAATAATTGCTAAATTTGAATAGAAATATTTAAGTTATGATAATTATTCTTTTCTTATCTGAAGTAAAAAAAAATGTCTAGAAGAAGTTTGAAGATATGATAGTCAAGTTAGCCAATTCATATTAGAAAAAGTGTTATTGTATATCTGATAATTGGTGGAATAGGATGGAAAGAAAAGAGAGATAAAAAGTAAAAAAAAAGAGAGGAAAAATATATAATATGATAGAAAGAGAGATATTGTCTACTGAGAATACAGTAATAATCAGAATCTCAGATCCCAAGACTTGGGCTTTTTGTGCAGGGGTGTTCAGTACAGCTACAGTAAGGCTCTTAATTGGTTAGCTTGAGCTGTGGAGCACCTTTATATTGGTTAATATTTGTACATTAAGTTTCATTTTGTGAACAATCTTCTGCCAAAAAGGATGTATCTATATCTATATGTTGTCTGAAACATGATATTTTTTTCACTGGGTGTTTGACTGTACCAATTTTACCATTCTATTTTCTGCTTGCTTACCCTCCCCAATGTCCTGTGTTAGAATAGTGTTCTACCTTGTGAAACAGCATTCATGCTTTTGTTTTGGGTTTTAGTGTTGGCTTTGGGGTTGAACCTATATAAAATGAGCTTTCCCAAAGAGTATCTATGAATATCTTATCTGTATGTATCAGAACTGTATCTATAGAATCAAAACAAAAATGGACGTGGGAAAATTATGATAAATGCCAAACCTTCATTGTTGGGGAAGGAGTTGACTTTCTGTTAGGACAAAAAATACTGAACTTTACTTGGAAAAAGAAAAACTGAATCAGTTTATGAGTTGCATTTTCTTCTGAACTTATGTGTTGTGAACTGTCCAATCAGGCTGGCTGCATCATGCTGGAATGGTGAAGGTTCTTTCCTGTTTACATCAAGCTCTGCTCCTTATGATTGTAACGATAATGGATTGTGTGATGAGGTATAGGTCTTAAGCACTTTTTGGTTGTTCTCTCTGTGTGTGTATCTTTTTATTTTTATTTTTATTTTTATTTTTATTTTTGGGGTGGGAGGTTGAATTTGCTACATCACATGGCTTTTCTTGACCCAAATTTTAGTTTAAATTTATTTTTGTTGCTTAATTTGTGCCATTGACCATCACTTATTTTCCTACCTTCAGATTTATTACAGTGTAGAAGTATGTGTCCCACGTTAATTTTATGGTTGGTGTGTGTCAATTTTTATCTTGTTTATGGGATTACATTTACTTCTCTGCAGGATAGTCCAGTTGTGCCAATAGGGAGGAGCCCCAGGACCGATATCCTTCTAAATGCTGAAAAAATCGTGCTGGAGTGTGGTGGTTCTGTTTTAAGGCTGGCTGGACTTTATATATCCTTTTCAGAATTCAGTTTGCTAGCATTTCAATCACCCATTTATCTTTATGCTTATTTCAGCATATATATTATTATGTTAGTTTATGCCAGATGCCAAACCTTGACAATTTAAACAAAGTAGATAAAGGTGCACATATTTATTGGTTAGAAAAGGGGATTGTTGAATCTCGTCCTGATCACATCCTGAATCTTATACATTATGAGGTCAGCATTTTCTTATCTACTTTTGGTCATTTAGTATTTGTAAATATTAAAAGTTTAATTTTTTGTTTAATGTGGCACTTTCAAACCAGGATGCAGCTTCCCTCGCAGTTGCAATTTTGAACAAACAATTTCGTGGACGGATTTTCTTGGGTTGTGATAATCATCCTTTATCCAGGTTACATACCCACATGCTTTCCCTTGAGTCTGCAAGTATTGTTATAATGGAGACAGTAATTGTTTCTTTCCTTCTGCAAGTATTGTTATAATGGAGACAGTAATTGTTTCTTTCCTTCTGAGATTTGTTCCCAACTTTTGCAATTGCTGTGTTAGGTAGTGATGCCAATATATGTCTCCTTCTCTCTGACCCTTTCTAAATGTTGGCAGGCAAGAAGTGATGGATTTAGTCAACAAAAGTGGGAAATTTGGTAAAAAATTTGAGAAATTTACAGGTAAATAATTACTCTTTTGATCTGTAAATGGTAGATTTGAGATTGAAAACCAGTAGTAATTTCAGTTAACATTTTTTAATTTTGGGTGCTATGACTATGTCACTACTCATTGTGAAAGCATCATTGAGCCTTTGTATCTTTCCTTTGAAGGAACTGATGATCCTCTAGGCAAGAAATTAAACAACTCTAGAACACGCCAGGAAGTAGGGTGGGAGCCCAAGTACACTAGCTTTGCCTATTTCCTTGAGACCATCTGATTCATTCGGTGTTTTCTCCATGATGACATTGTATAGAAAAGATTATCATTCATCAGTTGTTAAATGGAAGCAAAAACACTTAATTATTCGATCGTTGTCAATAATATTTTGCATGTGGACTCGTACTTGACAAGATTTTTAAGCTTTATAATGGTGTTGTAATAAAAACATGAGATGCATTGGCAGATACGTTTATTGTGTTGTGCTTGTTATTATCTATTCTCAATGCTTTGAAAGTATCCAATCCTCTACCCGAAACTACATGACAGTTGTTTCTTTGAAGGTAAACACTAAACAGCCATAATAGCATCATTAACATGGACATGTGTGTATCGTTTTGATTAAGCAGAATTATGAAGTATCATTGCAATTTTCGAGTGCCATTTATGGATATCATTTCTCTTTGCCCAAATGATTCATCGTTGTTACCGAGAAACTACGCACCATATGGATTGAATCATTGGCGAACTTTTACCCTGCGGTCATTTTTCCTCTCTTCAGCTTTTGTTTGAAGACAAGCAATAATGCTGCCGAAAATTTTAAGTATATCGTGGGGTAGACTGGTGAGGGTTCACTTCACTAACTAAGAAGGTATGAATACACCCTAATCGAGGTACTCATTTTTAAATGAAAAGATTTTTAGAATTAATTCTGTTTGTTATTAAATTATGCAGTTTTTTTCATGTATCAAATATTTCATATTCTTCTGTTATATTTTTTCTAATATTATTGTTTAAGCAATACATATTCCTGTCTAATAAATAAAAAAATTAAGAGTACTTTGTTACCTTAAATAGGTTCTCCCAATTTGATTTAAATTAATAAGGCTCATTCGAATATCACCGTTTTTTATTGTATAAAAAAATTAATAAGATTAAAAGTAATTTCTAAATATTAAGCAAATTAGGCATAAAAAAGTATCACTGCTTAAATTTAGTTAATTTAAATTTAAAATTTGAATCTTGATATGCCATATGAAATTCGTAAACACATCGATAATCTATCTTAATTCAAATATTTTATTTTAATATTTTTAATTTTTAATTTTTTACTTATTTTTGGATAATAAATTATTACTTTTTTAGTTTATTCCTAGTTAGTAAAATAAAATTATCATAATTAATAATGAAAGAATATATAATGCTTTTTAAATTAAAATATTTTTTTATCTATTCTATAGATTTTATTAATTTTATTTTTCACATATAATTATTTCACTGATAATCTGTACTATTTTATATTATCACTTTAGCATGTGATAAACCATTATTAAATTTTGACGTTTTATGTCACGAAAAATAATTTAGGCATGTTTGCAATAATTCATCTTATTAATTTTAACAATTTTTAATGAATATTTTTCAAAAAAAAAAATTAAAATAGATTTTAACAAATACATATTTAGATAATACATAAATTTAAGTTTAAATAAAATATTTAAAAAATATTTTACATGGCATGAGCCAAAGAAAAAGATAAATTGATAAAAGGAGAAAACAATTCTATTTTGATTGTGCTATTTTGATATCTAAAACATGTAATATTAATAAGATAATTTTATTTTTAAAATACGATTATATTTTTTATTGTAATTTTATTTTGAAAATTATATTGATATCCCTTTATTTTTTTAATAAATGCACATAATATTCCTGTCTAATTAACATACATAGTAAATACCTTTAATTAATTTATGAAGTAAACATGGTATGTCCCTGTTCCATGTTAAAAAATATCATTCGCCATGGGATTTAGCATGTGATATTTAATGATTCCTTTTTAAATTGTCCATTCTTTCGTCATTTGTGGCATTGGATATTAGAACAAGGTTGTGCTTGAAATCATGACATCTTCCAAGCTTATTGGTCCAAGGTCATCTAACGATCAACCAAATAAAGAGGTCCAAGTTAGCAAAAATTAGAGACAAATGTGGAATAAATGCAGCTCAATGTGACAAATGGAGAGGAATATCTTAAGGAGCTTGAATCCAATTAAGGACTTAAGAGTGTATTTGACTATTGTCTTAGAGAAGGTTAGGTCAGAGATGTTTCGTGTGGAGACGTCACTCAAGGAAGGAGTACCCTAAAATCAAAGCAACCAAGGAAAAATTGGAATAAAGGTTTCAATCATTATCTTCAGAGGGCAATGAAATTTCATGCATTCTCTCAAATCCAATAGTAAGTATCCTTGAACGCAAGAATGTAGTGAGGGATGCTAAATCTTTGAAGAACTTTCTTTAACAAATGGAGTAAGACTTTCTTTTTTTTTGTACATTTTAACAAACAATAAAAATATCTGATTTTTATGTTAAATTATTTTAATCCTTAATCTTTTATTTAGACAATTCCAATAACTTAAATGAAGCAAGACTTTAAAGATGTCAAGATGAAGGATAAGAAAAGAAAAGTCAAGATGATAATCTTATACCTAATGATGATAGGATTTTGTTTAGGCTCATATGGGTGAGGGTATGTTTGATTTTTCAAAAATTTGGGATAGTTAAGTTTTTTTGTTTTTGTTTTTCCATTGCCAACTGACGCACTTAACACCGCTTAACTAAGGACAGATATTGTAATTGTTAAATAATTTATGGATGATTAATGTATTTTTGATGTGGAACATGTTTTTAAATATTCTTTTGATATTAAACTTTTTCTATTTTTTTATTTTTCTATTAATTTTTTTATCTTAAATCTTATTTACTAATATTTTCAAATTAATTTTTATTAACTTTTTAAATCCCCCAAATATTAAGTTAACTATATTATTTATTTAAATTTATATGTATAGAAAATGTGTTATTAAAAAAACAATTTATTTACTTTTTATGATAAAAGGATTAATCTTTTAATTCAAAAGTAATTTTGATATATAAAAAAGATATTACCCATATTTTATATTTAAATAAACTAAGATAATACATATATAATCATGAAAAATAATTATTATCATGCATATCAATAGTATTTGGATCTAAATATATCTTATTTTTCTTATTATATTATATATACATATATATATATATATTTCTATTTCTTTGATTCTTACCACTCTGCGTGTACATTTCAAAATAGAGTATATGAATATCAGATCCTAATAATTAAAAAACTGATATAAGTTAAATCAAGACAACTTAAAAAGTAATTCAGACGTAGAATCTAAAAGTAAAAACTTTATATTGTAGTGAGTTTATTGAACTGACATGATCATCTGATTCATTTTAACCTGCTCCAAAATAGATTGCGGGTTACAATATTCCGATTGTGTTCCCTTACCCAATCTCATTTCTGATCCTATCAAATGGAGTGGAGGCAACTGGGAGCTCCACGTCATCTCATCAGGACCATCCATTTGGATTCTGCTTTCTAACTATTTCTACTTCCACTTTATTACCAACTTAACCATCATCACTCTTTTCATTCCCCACCTCACAATTTCCTTCATTCTCTATTTTACACTCTTTTTCTGCTTCTCAATCTAACCATGTCTCTCACCCCTTCATCATCTAAAACATCCTCCTTTCCATAACTTGTTTAGAACCACTCCCAAAATGTCACTTTCTTATTCTTCCAATTTCGTCTCACTTCCCTGCCTCAAGCATCCGAGACTTTCCTTAAGTTTCTCTTCACATTCTTCTTCTCACTTCATCAACCAATTCCGGGTAAGCTCAATTCCTTATGCTCTATCCTCTTGGCCTCGGAAATCATATCACCCCATTAAGTTTAGCGTAGAAAGATTGAAACTTTTTGCCTCTCTGACACCATCTCAAGCTGTTGAGCCTACATATAGAAAGAAGGACCCAAAAGATGTTAATGTCTTGGTGGTGGGTTCAACTGGGTATATTGGAAAGTTTGTGGTGAAAGAGTTGGTTAAAAGAGGCTTTAACGTTACAGCCATTGCTAGAGAGAAAAGTGGAATTAGGGGCAGCAATGACAAGGATCAGACATTGGCTCAGTTAAGAGGGGCCAATGTGTGCTTCTCAGATGTCACCAATATGGATGCTTTAGAAGAATCTTTGAACAGTTTAGGGCCTTCCTTTGATGTTGTGGTGTCATGTCTTGCTAGTAGAAATGGAGGGGTTAAGGACTCATGGAAGATTGATTATGAGGCAACAAGGAATAGTCTTATTGCTGGTAGGAAACTTGGGGCTTCACATTTTGTGTTGCTTTCAGCAATATGTGTGCAGAAGCCTCTTCTTGAGTTTCAGCGTGCTAAGCTGAAATTTGAGGCTGAGCTGATGAAGGAAGCTGAAGAGGATGGTGGTTTCACTTATAGCATAGTGAGGCCGACTGCATTTTTTAAGAGTTTGGGGGGTCAGGTTGAGTTGGTCAAAGATGGGAAGCCATATGTGATGTTTGGAGATGGAAAGTTGTGTGCTTGTAAACCCATAAGTGAAGCAGATTTGGCTTCTTTTATTGTGGATTGTGTGCTAAGTGAGGACAAAATTAACAAGGTCTTACCAATTGGAGGGCCGGGGAAGGCGTTGACTCCGTTGGAACAAGGGGAAATGTTGTTTAAACTTTTGGGGAAGGAGCCTAAATTCTTGAAAGTTCCAATTGGGATTATGGATTTTGTCATTGGGGTACTTGACTTTCTGGTTAAGATCTTTCCTTCATTGGAAGATGCTGCTGAGTTTGGAAAAATTGGAAGGTACTATGCAGCCGAAAGTATGTTGCTTTTGGATCCTGAGACTGGAGAGTACAGTGCTGAGAAGACACCTAGCTATGGGAATGATACATTAGAAGAGTTTTTTGCAAGGGTTCTCAGGGAGGGGATGGCTGGTCAAGAGCTAGGTGAGCAAACAATACTTTAAGATTGTTCTGGTTAAATATGTATGAACTCAATAGGTCAGATAGAGCAACCAGTTTTGTTTCTGTAAATTCATGTATTCAGCCAGAGTCACTGTAATGCTTACAAGTGCAGGCATTGTTGAAAGAAACTCAAGACCCTGGAGATGAGTTATTGAAAATTCATTCTTCAATTACATAGTACTCCAATTCCCATGTTAATAAAATGCTTAATGCTATTGGCTGCTGAATTTGATGCCCTAAAACCAAGTTCATTTTTGTGTTGAATAAGAACTAGATGAGTTTATACTTTATAGGAATGTAATGTTGATATTTCCTGGAATATACTACTTGTTCATTTTATCCGGCCTAGTTACTATTGCCAATAAATATGTCCATAGACATGGTTTATAACTGAACATTATGTTATCGTCCGACTCATGTAGCCGACTTTATTTAGTGGGAAAAGACTTGGTTGTTGTTGTTGTTGATGTTGTTATTTTTATTGTCAACTGATTACTCAAAATGAAAACATACGTAGATTGGATGAGCTAAAACATCTTATAAAGCACCTACAACCCATGAAAGCATTTGGAAAAACGATGAATGTGGTGAATTAACAAATCAGTCTGTGCTATTTATGTGTCCTCACTGTCTCATTACTTATACTGAATTTCTTCCTTGCATGACACATTTAGAATCTATCTCACTGGTGTCTCAAAGTTCACCAACTTGATTTTCAGCTACAAGCCTACACCTTAAAAATGAAAAGAAGGCTTTCCTGCCTTCTTCAGTGTTGATGAAGGTTTAAGCCACGTTGATAGATTTAGTAGTTCTCTTGCTATTTCTGAGTTTCCTGTGCTGATGCTCTCGAACCAGATTCATATGGGATGGTAGGGGGAGTAGGATTCGCACAATCAAATATAAAGCACTAATCGTATAACATATTCTTGATTAATTAATTATTATTATGTTTTTTTTTTTTATTTCTTGAGGGAGCAGGATAATTACAAATAATTTTCAACTAATATAATGCAAAATATAACTGGGGTCCATGGAGGACATTTACATATGAGAAATACTAATAATACATTACTTGACACACTATTCAATATACTCTTTATTATCAGATGAAATTCACATGGAAGTCACTAAATAAAGAGTAGACCTACATTATTTAGTGAGATACACACAAATTTCATCTGACCACAAAGTGTACTAAAAAGAAACTGTTCATTATCAACATTTCTCTTTACATATAGTCAACACCTCTGAAGAAAGACAAAAAGGTTATTCACGTCAATCTATGAATATTAACTTGCCACACTGACTGATTTTGTGAACAATGTGAAATTGGAGTTCAGTGAATATGATGCATGCTGAATGATCCATATTGCTTCCATTTACTTTGGGACCCGGCTGTGAATGGTATAAGCTGAAAGCCAGATGAGTAGGGCAGTTACAATGCTGCCAAACAAAGCCACTGCTATGGAGCCAGCAAGATGTCTACAGAACTTATCATAGACATTGCAAACTTTGATCCAACCCACATGGCTGTTGCCCTTTAATCCCAGATATGCTACACTGCCAGCTGTTCCTGTTGCTGAGGCTGTTATCCCCAATATCAACTGTACCGAGTCATGGAAAACAAGTTATCTTAATTTGTTATGCTTTTTGATATATAAATCAAGAGGGTTAAGAAGTGAAGATGAATAGCAAGGTGGAAAGAGGTTAATTGAATAGTTACCACATCCCAAAAGACAAAGTGGAGGAGGAACTTCAATTTGAATTCAGGCTTCTGGATGACAGAGATTGATGCTAGAGCTGAAATCAGGGCATAAAGACCAGAAACACTGAATGCAGCCACAAAATATCTGCATGCATATCATCTTATATGTTAATTTAAAATTCTTAACAAGTGATCTTTAGAAGACTTGTTTGACAGAAAAAAAAAAGGAATCAAGTAGAGTGAGGTTTTATCACAAATGCATGTAAATGGAAGACTTTGGACCTTTAAATTAAAAATGAAAAGTGCTAGAGGAGCATGGCATCAGGAAAATAGAACAGAAAAAGTTATGCACAAAAAGGAAAGAAAAACTTTGCTCTATGCTCAGCCCTCATGGATTTTTACCTTTTACTTGAAAAGCAGTTAATGGAATCACGAAGTTATTTACTTTCGGTACAAAACTTACATACTAAGAAAGGCCTGCCTATTACTTCCTTGTTTTATATGAGTAATATAATTAAGCCAAGAGGATAATTTCTAAACTGATTCCATGTAGCAGGAAGAAGAAAAAGCACAGAGCTTGATACTCCTACATCCCTAATTACGTCCCAGAACTGAAAATGATTCAATGAAGGAAAAAAAACTTCAAGCAGTAAAGGGAAAAATTTGATAATAAAAAGGTTGGCAGTGAGCACGTTTCATATTCAAAGTGGTTTTTCATCATTGATTCTTCTTTGCATCAAGATATTTGATATCATATTGTAAATAATCAAATATAGACAAGCATATGTCAAACACTTAAGAGTTAACATTTTTGCCAGAAAAAGGTAAGAAAAGAATTGCAATAAACATTGCAAATCTGCAAAAGAATTTGAATGATTGTCAACTTACACAAAAGCTGGTGAGTATTTGAACTTGGCAGGCTGTGGCACTAGCATACCTAGGAAAGGCACCAGCTCTGTTTGATCACTAGAGACAATCACAGCAATTGCCACCACTGATGCCACCAATAGCAGAAATCTGAGGATCACATCAATTTTAAAGTAATCCACGCCGGCTGGAGGAGGTGGAGTTGAAGATGATTTAAGCTCTATGTCTGTAGAATCCATGAAGTGCTCTGGAAGATAGCTGGTGAATTTGATTTGAATAGGAGGTACTACTAGTAATAGTGGTAAACTTAGTGGGACTAGCAAGTTGCAACAAAGAGAATGCAGGAGATAGTTGAGCAATTATCTATTTACTTATATATATATATATATATATATATATATATATATATATATATATATATATATATATATATAAATATAGATGGATTTGAACTTTGTGGAGTGCCAACTGAAACAAAAACATGTAAAAATAAATGAGTTGGAGTTTCCTGCAGGCTAAGTCATCTGATTGAACAGTTGTTGGCTAGTTGGTGCATATGTGATGTGTTATACTGCTAATAATCTATATTCTACCTTGGAATTTTGGATCTGCCTTGGGTTATGGTTCTCACAAAAGACATTTTTTGTCAGCTCAATAATTTAAGCATTATTAGATTCTGAATAGTTTGATTGAGAATGAAATTGGAAGGTTTTCTTTTTGTATTTAGTTATAGCAACATTCTTACAAGTTGTGTTAGAAGATGTGTCTGTATTACAAGGTCAGAGAGAGCTGAGACAAGTATAAAATTGTTACAAGTGTTAAATCCGTGACTAGCCTGTGGTCCTGCCTCCTGTAATCGTCTCTAGTATTTATTTTCTTGCTCAGATTGTTGACTAGAGGTTGGCAACTACTAGATTAAATTGTACTATGTTCCATTCACGTAATACATACATTAAACAATCATTAGTTGATTTTTGTCCCCTTTATCATCTGTATAAAATAGATGAGAAATATACTCTTGAATCATGTTAACAATTTCTGCAAAATTTGACTTAATGTGCACAAAAATTAAAGAAATATATTATAGTCAAATAAAGTAATAAAGAATGGCTTTTGAAGAAAAAAATAATCTTAATAATTTGGTTTTAAAATTATAAAACAGATGCAAGTAATTTTGTTTCCAACCTAAGGTTACACTAATTTAGTGAAATACAAAAGAATGCAGGCTTACATCTATCAAACAATATAATTAGAAAATTGCAATTGGACTTGTGAAATTAAAATGTAAATGGGTTTTTCTAATCTTTTCTTAACTGCTTTGATGGAAATTTGAATGCTAGTTTAAACTTTTTTTCAAAGTTTTAATCAAACTTAAGTGCTCTCCATGGAAAAAATTAAAGACTAAGGAACAATAGAGAACTATCTTGACTGTACTTGTGTCGTGCGCTAGCACTTCCCCTTCTGTTTGAAAAGGAAAATGATGTAAAAATGTGTTAAAATATTTTAAATTGTATAGTGTAATTGTCATGTGCATTTTTAAAATATTTAGATTACACTTTCATTCACTTGCCGACTCCAATAAAATTGAGTGTGACTAGTCCACATTCTATTGATTCTAGTATGTTTATAGGTTCCATCTTTTACTTGGTTCATAGAACAATGGTTAGTTTTTCTTTTAGGACGCGTTTGAGAGTTGATTTTTTTAGTATAGTTAAAAAAAATGATATGGGTCGAATCTAATAGTTTATGTAGTTTCTTCTAATTTTTAAACTTTATTACTAGACTAATTCGGATGATTTGTTGAGGGTTGAGTTTAATTTGAAAGAAAATGGAGGAGAATTTTTTTATTTTAATAAATATTAAAATTTCATAATTTTAATTATAATAACAAAATATTAGATTATTACAATTCCAATTTTGCTAATCTTCACCAACTTCCAGTTTGGATTATTATAAAAACCTACCATTAATATTTCCTCCATTTATTTGTAGACTTTCAAAAGTAAAATGAACCTTCACCTGACCCAATCCTGTGAATGAGTGATGTTATTTACTACTTAATTTCTTTACAAAAATTAATTCATACCAACTTTTTATGTTGTAAAATAAAATAAACATAATTTCTATTACATACTCTCCTCCTTTATTAAAACCAAAATATAAGTATATATGTGTTATTAATTAGTAACCCCTCTGGTTCAAGATAATAACTGGATGCTCATAGTCAAAGCTGTAATTAATTAAATCATGAATTTTGGATTTTGTTGGCTAAATTCAATCGCTCAATCATGGATGGACATGTTCACTTTACCTGCACAAATGTTTCTTCATCTTTTTCTTCACGAATGTGATGCATTATACTATAAAGTAATAAAACTGCGATGTTGATTAAAATTGTTTTTTGGTTAAATAGTGATGACCTCAAGATTGAACACGCACAAATTGTTTTGTTAAGATTATACAAGATTACACAGTTAATTTAACTACAACTTTGTTACTTTTGAATATGAAATTGTTGTTAAACGCGGTTAGACCCGAATAGATAATTAAAAGAATGGGTAACAAGAAATTTTGCCAATGAAATTATCGGTGTTTATTGAGAAATGATAATTTTACAATAAATTTTTACCAAAACTTATACAATAAAAAACAGTTAAAGAGAAGAAAAAAAATGAAATATAATAGATGATGTATAAATAAAAATAAAATATGATGGGTTAGCTGAAAGATAAAAAATTCATGCATCATATCATTCATCATGTTTCAGTTTCCTATTTTCCTTTGACTCACAAATGTTTCTAAGCTGAAATTAATTACAGAAAGAAATCTTTTAAAATTTGACAAGCCATCTACGGAAAGTAACAAAAAACAATAATATAAGATTTGAGTTTGCCAGTGCTTTTCAACATTGAAGTCCCCAATTTGTCTAAAGGGTGAAACCCTCTGCACTTTGTCATGAAATGTGCTGGTAAAATCTAAGCTGAAATAGTAGAATATTATATATTAATTAAAGAATTTAAATTATGAATAGCCAAGATATCAATACCATCTTACACTTGAATATTTTTAAATGTAAGTTGTTTATTTTTTTTTAAACAAAATTTTATATGTTTGATTTTTAGATATAGATAAATAAATTACACCGTATAATCAAGTATATTCCAATGTAAATTATCTAACCAATAATATTTTACATTCAATTATATTTAAATACAAGTTGTTTAATTTTATTTTATTTAAATAAATTTCATACCTTAGGTATAGATAGGTAGATTACATCATTCATGTATATTAATGCTCTATGAGTAGATCCTTAATTTTCTCAGCTAATGATTAGTGAAATAGCCAATCTATGAATTCCTAATTTCACATGTTTTCCTTTCTTTACCCTAATTCTCTCATCCTTTTGCTTTGCACATTTAAAACAATCAAAGATATATGTATACGAGTCAAATTAGGGTTTGGGCTTTGGGAGTATAAACCCATTGAAAAAAAGAAAACAAAGATATAGGTCCTGTCCAACTTGTAGATTAATAATTTGTTGGAGAAGAAGAACAATCTGGACCCAAATTCACCACATTTTTCTAATAAATTAAATTACCACACATGAATATCATAATACACAAGGAAATTTCCATATAGAGGACAAGAAAAAAAAAAAAAAAAGGAAAAACTTGCTATTAAATTTAAACTCAAGAACATAGACTGCAGTTTGGACCCACCCAACTCTAACTGCGAACAACTATAGTTATTCCAAAATATCTGTTTTGCAACTATTTTTACATAGGGAAAAAAACCCTAAATTTCATAAAATATATTAAAATTTTTTTATAAGTGATTTAATTTCTTTAAAGTAAAAAATATACATTCAATCATAAATATATTCTTATTTGTTTGGTTTACACACTTGAACATGTTTGGTTTCTATAGACTGGTAAAAATGCTATTTATGAGGACCATTATATATCTTCGAAGTTGAAACCTTCTTCATTCTTCAATTCTACGCTCTGTTTGGATAAGAAAAAAAAATATATAAATAAAATATTTTAAATTTTAAATTAAAAATAAAAATGAACTTTATCTTTTTTTACTTAAACAAAAAATATATCTTTCGATTTTTTTATTTTCTTTCCTATATCTAAATATAGTCTCAAAAGTATAAGTTGGGAAGTTTTTAGAGCAAAAATGTTTCTAAATAAAATGTACGTGTGTAATTTTAAAATTAACGCAGAATTGAGAACAAAAATATAAAATATAATAAAAATAAGAACTATATTTTATAAACTGTTGTATAAAAACTCAGTATAAATTTCACATCTTCATAAAATTTGTGAGTATGGAGCTTCATCCACTACAGGTGATGGTATCATAAATGCTTTTGATTTCATTAGCAAAAAGAAAAGGAATGCAATATTTATTGCATGGAATGGAAGAGCATCTTCAAGAGATTTGTGAAGGTCTCACACTGACACGCACCTTTACATCATCGGATTGAAATATCTTATTTTGTGCTTCTTTTCTGCTTCTCTGGTACATGCAAATTTGCAGGTTCTGTGTAGTAGTTGGTACAACTCGCAAACAGAAAAAATATATATAAATATAAAATATAAAAAATGTATAATACTTGTTGAGAGAGATGAAAAAAAAAACAAATATTTAATAAAATTATGATATATATAATCATAAAAATATCATAATAATAATTAGATTAATAAATTTTATAGGTTATATAAAATTATTAAATTACTGTAAATATTAAAGTTTAACACATCTTTTGATATGCAGAGCATTGTTTGGGTTTTGAATTTTCACCATAAAAGACTTTTGAAGTTGACTTCCCTTAAAAAAATTAGATTTAAAAAATATACTAGCTTGACTGGATTAGCCTAATTAAAATTATTAAAATATAATTTAAATTTTAAAATTTAAGTTCAAACTAATTTTAGATTAATATATTCTATTTAAATAATAAATATGATTTTTAATATAAATTTAACCTTTTATTTAATTTGTATTATAAATTTATAACCCAACTCAATGATATTCGAAGCTTAAATTGGGCTATTCAATTCAAGCCAGGTTGCCCATTTTGATGACTTTTGCAAGAATCAAAAAGAGAGGCAAAGATGAACAATTGGGCTTGTTTGTTTTAACATTAAAAAATTAATTTTTATATTTTTAATATAAAATATTTATTGCAAAAAAGTATATTTAAAACTTAAATTAATTTATGTATTGCCTTATACTTTTGTAGCAAGGTGAGGAATGCATATGCAAGGTTAGTGACGATTGAGCAATGGTTTGTTTGAATTTGAGTGGCACTCATGGTGTGTGTAACTGTTGTCCTACATTTTTGTAGCAATATGATGCAATTGGTGATGGAAGTGTATGCAAAGATAGTCGCCATTTAGCAAAGGTTATGAGATGGGTTTTGTCATTTAAAAAAATTGTAGTAAGGTTTATGGTAAATATGATTTCACAAAATTTAAAAACCATTATAAACCTCATGCCATATTCCTCATCTATATCTCTTTCAAAATATATATACGTAATTAGAGGAATTTTTCAGAGTGAGTTATTTTTATTTCTTATATTATAGTCCATTCTAAATTTTCTATTTTAGGCTTAAAGATCAATAAATATGCATGTCAAGGACTAATGGTGAAAAAATTGATTCACTCATCTTTATTTAATATCAAACTACAAAAGGAAAAGGTATCATGATGAATATAGTAGTAAGATCTAAAGGATTAGAGTAGTTTACATATAATACTGAATTTGAATTTTATGATTTTCGAAAAAAAAAACTATAAAAGAAAAAGTAAATTAATATGTTTCTTAGAAAATGGATTAGGAAAGTTAACTAATTTCATTTTATTACGGACATATTGATGAGTCAACCTGCGTAAATAATAGAATATTAAAAAGTACAACAAAATGTAAATATACATAGAGATTAAAAAATAATAAGAATCAAGTTTAAGTTTTTCTAGAGATTTGAGAGTAATGAGTGATTAAAAAAATTTTAATAGGAAATTCAATCAACTCGATGTGCCACACCCAACTTACTTATCTGTGTAGAGTTATGCGGGTTAGTAAATTAAGATTTCCTTAATTTCAATTTATTTGTCTAGAGAAAGAAAAAAAACTACACAATCTACAAAAATTGTTATTTTGTTGAATTATTTAATAATTTTTTAATGTATCTGTTATTTATTTATTTATTTATTTATTTAGATCATAAATACTCTTTATTAAAAATAGTTTTATTCAAAATTGATAGAATCATTGTAATTAATAATTTTTTTTAAAATCCCCAACTTAATTGGATAGTACGTGTCATTTATTTCTTTACATTATCGTTTTAATTTTGTCTTTTTATATAAACAACATGGTATCAATATAATTGACTTTATTAATATTATTTATAATTTTTACTCTCTCCAAATATTAATTGAATTAATAAAAAGTCAAGCTATTAACATTGATATATTAATGGGGGTGTTGAAAATTAAAGTAATTTTATGAATTTTATAGTATTTTACATTAAAAAAATTGATAAAAAAAAAAAGAAATTATACATACTCAAACTCATTTTGCCAAAGAGTATCAAGCTGATTAACTCGCCTAGGAAGCAAAATGAGCTTCTTTCATTATGAGGAGAGAATCATTTATTTAGCACACAAGTTCCTATGATATAATTCTTTATATAAACCGTTTGTGAAGCAAGTTTATCCTTTTAAATCCCACAAATATTATGATCAGATAGTGTTAATTTTTCTACATATAAATTTTATCATCCATTCATCTAATTTTTTATCTGACAATTGATAAATTATTTTAAAAAAATAAACGTAACAAAATATACATAAATATAAATAGATATATACTACTATTTGTATATGTGACAAATTTCTTTTCTGTTCCTATATATTAATATTAACCTTGCCAAGTTCCCTTGTCCACTTTTGGTTCAACACTATTTAAAACACACATTTTCTGTTGTTCCCTTTGCAAACCAACACTTCATCTCAGCATCAAATTAGAGTTTTTCTGTGTGCTATTGATTATTAGAATGAAAGGGAAAAGTGAGAAGAAAGGGGTGGCAGAGTGTGCAGTACAATTAGGAACTTGTGATTTGCTTCTAAGGCTTTGTATTAAAAATTAGGAACTTTGTATTAAAAATTCAAAGGCAAAGACAAGCAAGTCAATCAATCCATCATCCAATATCAATATATCACAAGCAAACACAACTACCAGTAACCAGTTTTTGTCCCTATATTACAGTATACACATGTTTCTATCAGCCCAAGGGCTCATAACAACACCACTAGTCCACTCCAAATGGTGGAGCCAAAATAACCTAAGAAAAGTTTCAGTGCATAATTCATCACAAATTTTTATGATTGAATGAAATAAGGCTCTGCAAGAATTGGATCACAAATTTTTATGATTGTCTCCAGAACCACAAGAATCTTGTCACTGAGGAAGAACAGGAGGAGCTATAGCACGAGTATTATATGAACTGCAATGGCCACATTTTTGCCCAATAATGTGGAAGTAAACTTCGGTTGTATCATTACAATCATTGCAGAGTATCCAAACCTGCAATGGCTCTTGCTTAGTTTTCTGAAATCTTCTGATAAACCATGAAATATATATATATACATGTCTAATTGATATGCAAAGAAGGATCCCTTATCATTTCAACTCATCCTAAAATTACATAATTGAACATCATATCCAAACATTAAATAGGTAGTGCTTAACATATAAAGTCAAACTCATCCGCATTTTTCTTTCCATATGATTTTGGTGTTTTTGCTCTACAAAAGGTGCATTCATGCTTCAAAACCACATTTCATGTTTCTGATCTATATAGTTTTTCACAGAAGGAAATGAAATGGAGATAGAGGGAGGTAGCACGGATTAAACAAGCATTTATAAGAATAAAATTTTACCTTTCTATTCCGGTAATCATCAGGCATGACAGTTGCTTCAATCTAGTATAGCAAAAATAAATAAGTGAGAAATCATGGTTACAGAAGAAGATTTCTGCCAGTAATAATATTGTTGACCAAATAATTGTATAGTATAAAATCCAAGAAATCAAGTGAAAGCATCATGAGGCTTTAACATAACCAGCTACCTCTTCATCAATTCTCTTCCATGTCCTAGACATGTCAATCACCGATTTGGAGCATATGGGACAACAGTACCTAAGCCATATACCAATTAGAGTTAATATTTAAGCAGAGGTAATGTTTCATAGTTACACCAAAGAATTCTCAAATAGTTAACATACTCACTTGTCACGATTTATCATCTCTTGGTAACATTCACAATGCATTGTGTGACCACATTTCATAACTGTAGTGTCTTTCAGTGAGTCAAAAAGGTACTATACCAACATAATGAAATCATATCAGAATACTCTCATGTTTCCAATGAGACAAAGCTAGAAATTCCTACTTAGATTGAAAAGGGAGACAGAGCAAGGGAGCAACAAACCACACACCTCATAACAAATGGGACAGTGATGCCTCATTGAGTTCTCCACACACAAGTGATTATCACGCAGACCAGTGGCATAGCAAGACCCTATCAGTATTGAGCAAATTAATTTGTTAACAGAACAAAAAAACAGTTCCATTCAGTGACTAATGTGATTCATTATGACTCCAGATTCCAGAGGAAAACCATCATAGAGAAATCCAAATAAAATTATAGCACAATTGAAGCAAAATGTTCACAAAATTATAAGTCAGATTAGAGATGTATTCTTTGAATTGGTAAACAAAATCCTGAATGCTTGGCATTTGAGGGGACCATTTTTTTTATTTTGAATAATTTCAATAATTAATAAGAACCAGGGGGAAAAAGGGTATCAAAACATGTTACTAATCAAAATCAAATAGCAATGAGTTCCATTCCAAGGTAACTAAGAATCACTTAAGCACAAACTAATATAAAGCTAGAAGTTTAGGAAACTAGCATAATGTAATAAAAAACCAAGGTTCCATTCCAATTTCCAACTACAGCAAATTGACTTTGGAAACTACAAAGATAGAACAAACTA
Source organism: Canavalia gladiata (assembly GCA_037954105.1). Taxonomy (NCBI): domain Eukaryota; kingdom Viridiplantae; phylum Streptophyta; class Magnoliopsida; order Fabales; family Fabaceae; genus Canavalia; species Canavalia gladiata. Next base: position 53,713,941 of record CM075662.1, read on the forward strand.
ATATCTTAGAAATATAATCATAACAAATCAACGGTTACAGGAAAAAATAGCACTGTTCTTGATCTTCTGGTGTCTTTAAGAGGCTGATAGCATGTTTTTAATTCTTTCGGATCATGAAATATACACTTACCATGCAAGTTCTACTAATTATTATTATTATTATTATTATTTAATTCTATCAAAATGAACTTCTGTACTTCAGAGAAATAGGTAAAGCAGTAACAAGTTCAAGAAAAGCAAATAAAAAAATTGAATCTGCAACTAATATGGAAACTAACAATTTGCAGCATAACTAATTTGAAAAAAGAAAAATATTCATATGCTAAAGAAACAATAGAGACACCATGGTGGCTTGATAATGAATGCATACCGCACTTATCGCAGTGGAAAAAATTCTCACGACCACCAACTCTGTTTCCAAATTAAACCACAAAAATGAGTAGCTTGTCATAAAATTTTGGATAAATTAACTAATGGAAGGATTTACTCAAACACACAGCCAACACACACACCTGCAGATCCCACAATCATCACAATGAAACTGTTGTTTCCCCGTCTGAATAATGTGTAACCAATAGTCAGCATCAAATAGAAAACAATAAGATTAACAATCACAACCCAGGATCAAACAATAAGAAGTATGAAGAAGCCAAAGTAGTTAGGCCATGTTTGGTTCAGTTTATTTTGATGACTCATTTATTTCAGCTTCCAAGAAAGTTTTCAAAGAATAAAATATTGTATTTCTAAATTTAAGTTGAACCAAACATGCTAGAAGTAATACAATCATATTGAAGAGGCACAAATTAACCAGATACTGCAGATTTATTCAGTGAAACATTACATCATCATCGAAGAATTTACAAATGTTGCAGAAATATTCTCCCATTCTGACACCACAGTTTGTGCAAACTTGAGCAGCCTTCAAAAGAAACAATTAGAGAAAACCAAAAATAAAACCATTACAAAAAAAAAAAACAGTTTTTAAAATCAAATTGGGAATAGATACACACTGGTTGCTCTGTGTCACAAACTGAACAAACAACCTGAAACAGAAACAAAATGCAAAAAGTATCCAAATCTTAACATCATCCCATGTTAATGGCAGAGTGTGGAAAATGAAAAATCAGCGTGGAACATAAAATTATCCTTACTTGTTGAACATCATGGCGAACGAGTTCGTGTCGATCAAAAGGGTTGGTCAGCACGCTCTAATGAAGGGAATAACACAGACCCTTATCAGATAAAAGCAAAAAGACAATATTTTTGAGGTGAAACACAGAAGAAAACGAAGAGAAAGAACAAGGAATACCGTTGCCTCGTTATGACAATGACGGCAAGAGTAAACCTCATTGCAGCATGGAGCACGAATCCTGCATCTTCTCCTGTAATGCTTGCACCTAAAAACAAAAGGTCATCAACATCATGAAACCAATGAAATTGATTGAAAAACAAAAACTTGAAAAAGAAAAGAAAAAGGGGTATGGAATAATACTAATACTAATACTACTAATAATAATAATAATAATAATAATAATAATAATAATAATAAGATGAAGAAGGAGTACCCATATCCCATCTTCCCATAATCAAGACGTTCAAGGACAGAACCTTCCATGAGTTGTGGAAGAAGAGAGAGGGAAGAAGGAAGAGAAGAGAGTTTCCTGAATTGGAAAGATTTTGTTCAAGTTAGTTTGTTTGTGTTGATCCACAAAGAGAAAGTAGGAGACAACTCATTATTATTATTATTATTATTATTATTATTATTATTATTATTATATAGTTTTTTAATGCTATGTAAGGAAAAAAAAGCATAGCACGTAAGTGTATTAATTAATGAGAATTGATTCAATTTAATTAATAGTTTTAAATTTAATTTTTTTAATATTTAACTATGTGAAATAATCGATACATCATTCATGTGATCTTAAAAAAATATATAAAAATTGATAATGAAATGGGATGTTACCCACTTGGAAGGAGAGAGAAAGAAAGATGATAAGATGGTGAAGGGAATACATTGGCATGGCAATTGGCAGAAGAGGATGTGATTGATCAATGCATTGGCATTTAGATGTAGGAAAAGCCAACCAATTGTTATAACCTTTAACTCAGTATCTGATTGTGTTCTGTCATGTTACACAATTCTTCCGATTACATACAGTTTTATTTATTTTAAAATAAAAAATTAAAATAAATTTAACGATTTATATCTAAATATAAATATATGTTATTCTTTGTATGTATAAAAAATATTTTTTCATTTTTTTTTATATTTTGCTGTCTTGTGACACAATTTAATTCAATAATTTGCAGTGTAATGACAAATTTTTAAGTAAGGTGTGAAATGTGAATCCAAAGCTTTTTATTATTATTATTATTATTGGAAAATTTCTATAACATGGAATTTTTTTCTTAAAAAATAGTTACCTTGAGCATGTGCAGGGTAATATTTGAAGGTGTGCTTTTGATATTCATTAAAGATAGTGAAGTGTAAAAAAAGTTGCATTAACTCAAACGTTGGTTAGATTTTGTTGATGTATCATATTCGGTGGAAGTATAATTTGGCTATAAATTAAAAAAACTTGTAAAAGCTTTTTCGTTTTTTGTTTTGTTTTTGGTTTTAAATTCTTATAAAACAAGCAAGTGACTGAAGTGTTTGGTTGGACAACGAATAATTTGATATCAACCTTATGGTGATACCACGTGGTTTGGAATTTCTCAAACGCCATTTCATCAATTATTCATTTATTATTATTATTTTTTAAATAAATACTCTGTGTTATGCCCCGTTCTTGCTTAGTTACATATTCGCTTTATATTTATTTATTTGTTTTGGGAAGAGAATTTGTGTAAAAGAGATCCATCCTTACAATTGGATATAAATGGATTATGATATTATTTGAATGTTTAAGTGAAAGAATCAAACGTTTTGATTGGATTAGATGTACTCTGTACAGAAATATTGTCACGTGATTATCAACTATTGACATTTGACAGTGATAATTGATAGTGAAAACAATTACTCTGATTCGTTAGTGAAGCATAACTTTAAAATAATTTTGAAAGTTTTTCATTGTTTTATTTTTGAAGTAACAATAATGATTTTTATACATTTACCTTACCTTGTAATTTTTTAAATTTTATAAAATTTTGTAAATATAATTATGCAACAAAATTTATTAATGTAATAGATAAAATAATAAAATTTAACTATATAATAAAATAATTTTTAATAAATAATTTTTAAAATAATTTCATTTATATATATTATTGTTCTCTTAATTTATGTAATCTTTTGATTATTTTTTTTAAAATAGCATATGAATTATGTTTTTATTTATTATAAATAAGAACATATAATATATTTTCTAAGATTTTATTGGACTATTAATAAATAACTTCTTATTAGTGGATCATTATCATTTTGGCCAATGTTAATTTAAGATATTATTTTATTATGAAGTTTTGATTTTTTTTTCTTCGTTTTTTTCAATTATTTTTCTAATCTCCTCTTCTCATTTTTTTTTCTTTCGCATAATCAGATCTATCTTTTTTCTCATCTAATCTATAAAAAAGATTGTGATTGACTCAGTATCAAGAAAAAAAATAATGTAGTTTAAAAAAAAATTAAAATAGATATTTTTTTTTGCCTTTGAACGTGTATAAATAGATTTTTTTTATTCTAATACATTGTTTACTGATTTTATTTATTCTAATACATTTTTTTATTGACTATTGTTTTATTGATCAGACCACATTGTATTATTGTTTTATTCAAATACATTGTTTTATACTTCTTTTGTTCTATTTACTATTGTTTTTTCCAATACGTGACTTAGATCACATGTTAATAAAGATTTAAGATACCCTGTGATTTAGTGTTGCTATACTGGCATGAACAGAATAAGTCACCCAAATAATTATGATACAAATTTCCACAAGTGTACTCATGCTGAATCATAAGCCTCCATATCAAACAAATTTTGCATTGGAACTTGATCATAGATGAAATAATTAAAGTTTTTGCCCAAGTTCAATGCATAGATGTAACGCATTTTTTCTCACTGCAACCCTATTCTACCTTATCTTAGAAATGTAAAATTCTCATCAAAACCATGTGCTTGTTAAAACCTTGGATTATTTACAAACTAGCCAATTGTATTTGGGTCTTTTATGTCTTACAACATGAAATTATTTTGAAAATAGATTGTATCATATGCATTTTTTCTCTAATCTTTTGTCACAATGTGTCCTTCCTTCTTTCTTTTTAAATTTAATGATTGAAAAAGTTAAATGATTCATCCAATGATTAAAAGCAGATACTTAAAAAGAAATTAATAAGAAAATACTAATCCTACTCCTTTTATCATGTTTTGTATTATGAAAGTTCAATATTTTATGTGCAATTAAATATAATTGTTTTTATATTTTCTGACTATTAGCCACTATGTTTTATCTTTTAATTAACAAAATGTATATGCAAGCCAGCGCATTCAGCTTCATGATTAACTTTGCAAGTTGCCAAACATCCACATGTTTTCAGCAAGTAGCTTTGGTGGATCTTGTACTTCCTATCTCCATGAATGCTCTTTAGAACTTGCTATATTAGAGATAACAAATTATATGATTTATAAACAAAATAAGAAGGATGTTATCACTTGATATTTTGGTTCTGAGTGTTCTTAGTTTATAAGATTAGAATCATATGCATTCATTATACTCTTGCTTGCACTTTCATTTCACTTATTTCTTTTATAAAGATCAAAGTTGGAATAGTTTGATACAAATAATCATGTTTTGCTTGGTTTGGAACTAACCTAAACCTGAATTTGCCAATATTGGAAGGAGAGGGGAACTTAAAAACAGAAAACAAAGTTACATTGCCAAGGCAGTTTCCTAGTTATAACCAACTACTTTATTTTGTTTTTTCCATCAATGAAACAACTAGTTGCCAATACAAAGATCCAATTATAGCAAAGTAAAAAAACCATGACACCTAATTATAACCATGCAAGCCATATTCCCAATTGCTAAACCATAACAACACAAACAATCCATGTCAATTTTCATATTTTTTTTCCTATAAAAGAGAGAATTATGATTCCAATCTTCATCTCAAGTTTCCTTCTATTTCCCTGTGTTTCCATTACCTCAATCAATTCACATAAAAAGTAGAAATAAATAAATAAATAAAAGAAATGGGTTGTGGGAAATCCAAACATGATGTTGCCTCAGGAAACACTGTCATCCAGCGGAAGAAATCCAGAGTCAGCTTCAAGGTAGAAAATGGGACAGAGACCAAAGACAAAAACAACAACAACAACAACAATGTTGACAATGTAAGTTCAGGGGTGCAAGTGGAACAAAATAAAGGTGAAAGTGTTAAAGAGGTTGGTGTTGAAGGTAAGGATGATGGAATTAATGATGTCAAAGGTACTGAAGCTGAAAAAACAAATGTACAAGAAGAGAAAGTAGCTGAGGGTGGAAAGGAAAAAACACAGGAAGCTATTGCTGAAGAGAAACAGTCTGAGGAGTCCAAAGTTAAAAAAAATGATTCATTGGAAGAGAATGATCAGAAAATCAATGATGCTGATACTAAAGAAGAGATAATTCTAGCAAAAAATGAAAAAGGTGTGGAAAGGATGAAATGAACCTTTATGTGTTTAATCTTTATTCTCTTGAACCCTTTGTCAAGTTTGCAAAATATATATAAAAAAAAAAAAAACTTCAAAGATTTTAAGCATAAGTCTATGAGTAAAATTTTAATTTGCTTTTATGTGCGTACAGAGGATGTCACCTTTAAGGATCAAGAAGACATAAAAGACATAAATGTTATTACCTCTGAATCTGAAGCTGAAGAAAAGATTTTGCAAGCTGAGGAGGTATCTGGGGTTAACAAGAGTTCACACATTAATTAATTAGTCAAGTGAATGTGTTAAGGGAATTCATGGGAACATGTTTGTGCTGCAGGAAAAGAAAACACCAATCAGCCAAGATGTGAAGACTATATGAGATTTTTTTTACTACAAAGTAAAAAAATACCAACTCAGAATTTTCATGTAAAATTTCCAACTCCAATTTCTAAGACATTAAGGACACATTGGAATTTTCATGTAAAATTTCCAACTCCAATTTCTAAGACATTAAGGACACATTGGAATAAATACTGAAATCATATTGGTTATTTAACTTTGGTGTTGTAAATTCAGCATGAATGTTGTTTGCTAGCGGTGCAAATTAATGCTGTTACAAGCAAAGTTGGAAATAGTACTTCCATCATTCTTTTCTTAGGAAAATAAATGAAACTTCAATTTGAAAATTCTAGAGAAAGACAATTAAAAAGTTGACTCCTTTACTACAAATAATTTATGAACAATTAAAATCATACCAACCATAAAAAAAGGTTGAAACCATATCATCTTGGAGGATGGGACTCTATAACCCTCAACATTTAATACGTTTTACCATCAAATTTCTCATTAATTTAATTATCGGTTTACTCATTCGTGTGGTTAATTTAGTAATTCTTACATGAAACCCTTAAATTGATTCGTTTGAAATAAAATAGAAGCCCTTCAAACTGGCCCACATTGTAATTTTGTGTCAATTCGAGCAAAACGTTTTTGTTTCCACATTTTTAATATTAACTTTGAACCGACTTGTAAGTTGTAACATCTCAGATAATTTAAGGTTAAATATAATTTTTGTCTATTTAAAATATTTAAATTTTAATTTTGATAGTTTAACTTTATAATTTATAATTTAATTTTTTTTTAAAAGACTTTTGTTATAATTTTAATATTAATTTAAATTATATTAAATCAAAATATATTAATTATGATTAGAAAATTATAATAAAAAATTATTAAAATAATTTAATAATAATTAATCTAACTTGATTTTATATAACTTAAATTAATATTAAAGATTATAATTAAGGTATTTTAAAAAATAAAAAACTTAAATTAAAAATTTTAAAATTAAAAAATAAAAATAAAAATTTACAAATTTTAGAATAATTGAAAATATATTTCACTCCAAAATTTATTTCATCCAAAACAAAACAGAAGAATTACATCAAATAAATCATCTCGAGCAGCCCCATTAAAAATAGTACACGAGTAGAATTAATTTTTAACTATTAAATTTCTTTATATGCATATTAATTTAAATTACACATTTTTATTAAAATGTATGTTTTATATTGAAAAATGTAAAAATTTATTCTTCAATTATAAAATAAACAAATTCTAATACTTTATTTATTTTTATATACAATAAAGAATAAGGAAATAGGGGAGAATAAATTAGGAAGTAAAGATATTATTTTGATTATTTGTTTTGGTTGAAATTCAATTAAGAAATAATTGGAGAAGAATTTTACAAGAAAAAAATCCCCCCTCCCCACTCAACTATGGAACATTCATTTAAATAAGTAAATTTTTTTTTATTTTTTTTATTTTTATCTATCCAAACAATATATGTTTTTATTTTATTTTTTATTTACTATTTTTTTTATTTCCATTTCGCTTATCATCCAAATATTGAAAAATATTCAATTGTTAACATTTCTTAAAAAATCAAGATATAATCTTTAATTATTATTTTTTAAAAATAAAATTGTTTAAGCTAAATAAAAATTTGTAATTAAAAATTATCAACTTATTTTTTAGTTACTTTTATTTTATTTTATCATCAATAATTAGTTATTTTAAATACACAATTAACTATAAACAACTTTTGAAAAGAAAATATAAAAATAAAATAAAATATATTATAAAATTATTTTTCATCTAACTTATTTAAACATAAAATTTATTTTATATAATCAATTATTATAAATATAATTAAGAATTAAAACATAGGATAAATTATACTCATAATTTTGAGATTAAATTTTTTTTTTCGATATTCCTCAATTGAAAACCATTAGAATCATCACCTTACTTTTAAGGATGTCAAAAGTCTCTTAACATGGAAAGTATTTGTAAATTTTTATTTTTATTTTTTAATTTTAAAATTTTTAATTTAAGTTTTTTATTTTTTAAAATACCTTAATTATAATCTTTAATATTAATTTAAGTTATATAAAATCAAGTTAGATTAATTATTATTAAATTTTTTTAATAAATTTTTATTATAATTTTCTAATCATAATTAATATATTTTAATTTAATATAATTTAAATTAATATTAAAATTATAACAAAAGTCTTTTAAAAAAAATTTAAATTATAAATTATAAAGTTAAACTATCAAAATTAAAATTTAAATATTTTAAATAGACAAAAATTATATTTAACCTTAAATTATCTGAGATGTTACAACTTACAAGTCGGTTCAAAGTTAATATTAAAAATGTGGAAACAAAACGTTTTGTTTGAATTGACACAAAATTACAATGTGGGCCAGTTTTAAGGGCTTCTATTTTATTTTAAACGAATCAATTTAAGGGTTTCATGTAAGAATTACTAAATTAACCACACAAATGAGTAAACCGATAATTAAATTAACGAGAAATTTGATGGTAGAACGTATTAAATGTTGAGGGTTATAGAGTCTCATCCTCCAAGATGATACGGTTTCAACCTTTTTTTATGGTTGGTATAATTTTAATTATTCATAAATTATTTGTAGTAAATGAGTCAAATTTTTAATTGTGTTTCCCTAAAATTTTCAAATTGAAGTTTCATCTATTTTTTCCTAAGAAAAGAATGATGGAAGTATTATTTCCAACTTTGCTTGTAATAGCATTAATTTGCACCGCTAGCAAACAACATTCACGCTGAATTTACAACACCAAATTATTTTTATTATTAATATAAAATATTATATTATATAAATAAAAATTAAAAAGATAAATTTTGAGAATAAAATTAAAAAATTATTAAAATTATGAGATATAATCTTTATTGATATAATATATTATATTACAATTAAAATTAAACTCAAATTATAATTTATGAAAATTATAATTATATAAAATATTGTTTAGTTATAAAAATATATTTTAAAATTTGTTATAATATATCAATATTTTAAATTTAAATTTAAGTAATATTTTTTCTTGACTAAATTAAAATATAATAATTATATTTTAGAAATAAATATATTTTATATTATTATTATTATTAAATTGAATATTGACCAATTTTAAAATTTTTTTAAAGTATGTGTCCAGTTAGGTATGAAATCACGCTAACAGGACTTTATCACACTAATTGGACTTTTCTGAGAAAAATGTAAATACGACACTACATTATAAGAAGGGTAATTTGAAGAAAAAAAAAATCAGTACAAGTCCAAGTATGTGAAAGGATCAGGTGACTAAACATTCTGTTAAGTTAACAGTGTGGATCCATCAAAGAGAGGGATATAAGTTCTTTTTCACTTAACCTCACGTGAATGTAATTTACTCATCTATATACATGCTAAATAGCTGGTCAAATTTCTATCCAGAGAAAGCAATGTTCAAATTTAGCATACATACAAAAGTTGTACCTGAATCATTTTCTATAGACATAAAGTCCTATAAACTAAAAGAAGAAAAATAGATACAGAACTTACCGTATCAAAAACATGAGAATCCACGTTCCCATTTCATCCATTTTGTGACTTGACATATTTTCTGTTGTGTTATGATAGTGATTATTACCCACCTTAAATTAACCCACAAAGTATTGGAATTGATGATGTAAATACTATCTCCAAACAAAATTTAAGAGAAAGATAATTAACCTAATAGACAAGGAAATAAAATGAAAGTAGGTAAAAAAAATCTAGATAAGTTTAAATAAATGGGAGAACCAGAAAAATCGTGTAGACTAAAACTTCGGAAACCACAAATGGGTAAAAGGATTATCACCCAAATGACGGGTGAAATTCAGTAAAATTTGAAAGTGAAATTGTACACTTAACATAGTATCAAGAATTATTAGTCATATATACAAAGATGAGCATATACAAGAGTCCAAGTCTATACAAACTCCATCCAGTGGGAGCCAATTTCAATAATTTTCAGCTGTATGGTCCTCGCCATTTGGAAGGACGGTTAAGAAAGAAGAAATCTGAAGTATAACGCCCCAAGGAAAGCCTCTGGAGCCTATCATGCACGAGATATCCCGTGCCAATTCAATCAATATTAATGGGATTTCCCTGATTATCAATATCTCTAATCAATTTGATGAGGGGAGTTGCGGGATCTCTGGACAAGATTAAGTTTCCTCTTGAATCTTTGATGCTAGTATTCTCAACATGAGTATCCATAACAATTCTGCATGATTCTGGTGCATCTGATCCCATGTCAACGCCATAATAGACTAAGTGATCAGCAATGCTATTCCCACTCACTGACCTGCAACATTTCAGCAGCATTCCATCATAACACTTAAGTTAAGGGAAACCCTAAATTTCATAACCCCATGCACTGGCACAATTTTCAGTGAAGTCTGGATTTTCAGTGGCATTATGACAGAACAGATAGACTAACCTGCTGCAAGTTGGATCCTCACCAGATGCATCACAAATCTTCTCAACGCTATACACAAGACTACCAAATCCAATATTATAAAGCCAGACCTGCGGTCCACAATTTCTTAATGATCCTGAACAACTGGTAAGCAAATGAAACAAGTGCTGCAGTTTTGCATATTCCCCATTATAAATAAATGAAGAGTCATCGGTCATGACAACTGGATGACCAACAGTAAGTTCTTGTGTTGTCCAATCAACAAACAAGCAGATAGATAAGGCATTAAATAGATGGATTAAAAGCTTGGAAATAGGAACCTCTATCACATTGCTGGGCTCACAGAGGAGAGATGCTATCTCAATCAAGTCACACCAAAAATGACACTGATACCAAACTATAATTGTCACTACAAATTAGCACACAATCATTATTCTAATGTTTTCAAAACTATTAAAAGAGATGAAGAGTGAGATTGTAGTAACAAACACCCGCAGAATTTGATTCAGTAGGAAAAAATATGGCAGCATGAAGGAGATGAGAGTTATTATAAATATAGAGATGCGAAGTTGTCATTTGGAAGACAACTAGGTGCAATTTTATACATTAAATACAGATAAGCAAAAAAAAGAAAAATTCAATATACACAAAATAACTAATAACCACCAAAGGAGAAACAGCAGAAGACATAGTCGGTCATAACTTTCCACAAACAAACACACAACTCACTTTAATTTAAAGATAATAATATAAAGGGTTTAATATTCAAATTTCATCATTTCATTATGCCATCCCTTACCTCTCTTGGGAAGTGGTGGTATGTCTTCTGTGGTAAATAATAATAGTATGGAGGCAAATGGGGAACAATATCATGGTCATTTGTGACTCGGATTGTATTTGGAACTAGTTTGCTATAGAGACATGCAAAAGCAGCATTGCCAATGCGAGGTTGTCCAAATGTCATAACTTGAACATCTTTCTCATGTTGATTTACCTGCACAATAATGTAATATCAAACAAATATTTTTTACTTAAAATAGAAAAAACTTGAAATGGCTAAGTAAGAACTTAAATAGTGATCTTTACAAAAAATAATAATACAAGTTTGCAGTTTGGACTTTGGACACTATTCTGCAACAGGTTTCTGGAGATTAAAAACTCCCAAAAAACAGATCTTTAATTAAGTGGGTATTCAAGAGCTGAGTTGGTTCAATTTCATCTTTAAATTTGAAGTTTGAACTTATCTGACATGCACCAGTTCCAAAATACACAAACCAGAGTTAACCAAAAGAATCCATGGAACAGACCAAACAATCCCATTATGTTCCCATTTACTTGTCCCCACACTTTGGTTCATTAATAGATTAATGTGTAATTTATAGAGAACATATACCAGCAAATATGTAATTCAAAAGAAACATAAAACATCTATTCACTGAACTCCAACCAGTTTATATAATTCCTCAACACAGATAACACAAAAATATAGAGAAAACATACAAACTATTGAACACATGCCAAAGGAAGAGTTAAAAACAATGTTTAGATGTGGTTTACTTCCTACCAATGGGGAATGTCCTAAAACCAAGACATGAACCAGATGTTTTTTCAAAACAAACTGAACCAGCCCAATTCTTGAATGAAACTGAAACGATCAGACAGTCTAGCTTGTATTGATTAGTTTGATTGATTAAGCTCAACAAACACCTACTTATCCATCAATCACTTAAATGATAAAAGTAAATCTTGTTCATCTAAATTCAATAGTTACGAAGTAAAGTTCCCATGCTATAGAATTCAAAAATCAACAACCACAACAACAACCAACCTTATCCCACTAAATGACTCTAAATGTCATTGAGTTCTATCAAAACACCAACCTTTCAGAAAAGTCAGCTATACAGTAAACCCATTTAATAATAGTTGTCCTGAAGTTTTTTAGGCTTCTACCCATCTTAATCAAACTCTCTTCAATTTGATCCCCTTTATCACTAGATCTTATGCTGGTTTTCTTCTCACATGACCAAACTAGGACTACCTTAGGAAAGTTTCCATTATTTTCTCTTCAAAAGTAGCTACGTCAACATCATTGATCCATGACATAAAGGATTTGACAAGTTTTTATATTAGCCACCAATTGCATAACAATTTAACCAAGCCTGGGACAGCTAAATAAATTTCTAATATTAATTAAAAAAACGCTCATCAAATATGATACTTCCACAATAAATTCAAAGTCCCTGCCTGAGGCAAAATATAGACAACACTTATGCAAAGAAGTCGAAGGGAGATTAAGACCACAAAACCTTGATGTATAATGCCTCATCATGCCAAGACAGCTAACTTATAATTACCGTTAAATCAAGTCCACAAAATGAAGCCATTGCCCCTCCCATTGAATGCCCTGTGGCTATAATTGGAATATCTCCATAAAACTTTTTTGCTCTTTCAACAGCATCTAAAATTGCTGGACGTATTGTTGTATTGTGGTATGCAGTATAAAAGCCACGGTGTACCTGGGGATAATGATAATAATATATCACAACTAACACCAGAACAGAGCATAAACTAAGGCAAACCTTTTCACAGCACCCACCATTGCATCAGCCATGCCTGGATAATTTATATCATGCTGCTTCCAATATAAATCTTCAATCCAGTTCTGCAAGCTGTATAAAAATGGTTACAGACAAATCAACTCAGAATATAATACAAGTTTTCTCAAAGGTGAGCCAGACATCTGATAGAATTGAACCATTCCTTCTTAACATGCATTTATGGACAAAATATTTTCTCCGTGGGAAAATGATTTGCTTTTTCAAAGGTCAACAATGTAAGAGGACTTATATTCTTTTAAGAAACAAAATTCTATAACTTACGAGGTCTGAAACATGGTTGGCCAGACATGTTTTCTTCATATATAGATAGTTAAGCTCTAACTCTCTCAAATGTCAATATGTGAGAACATATACTGTCCTAAACACAGCAATCTATATGTATAAGGTCTCAACATAATTATACATATGGATGGCCATTTACAATATTTCAAAACTAAAGAATGTTGCTGATCAATTCAGGGTCAAAGAAATGGCATGCCTGGTGGACATAAATTTGGAAACAAGACATATTACTTAGCCACCAATGTTTTAACTATTCAAGATGGTGTTAAGCAAATAATACATTGCATGCCCAGTAAATCAAATTGAATGCATTTTCTTAGCTTACAATTACAAAGGCATGCATATGAGCATCATACAAAATTGACATGCATAAGTAAAACACACTTTTTCTAAAATCTGCTGCAATGTGCCTGGGCATCATATATAACACTACAATCCAACGGATTCATTTTAAGGTGCCTATACCAGTATGGGGCCAAAATACCACAAAAAAAAAGGCCAGTAAGAAAATCCACCTGTGTTCATTTGTTCCTCGGAATGCAATGATAATGGCATGAGGATCCTCGGCCACTCCAACAAATGCCTAGAATAGGCAGTGACAATCACATAAAAACTGAGTACAATAATACAACGCTTCTACTGGTTCTATGGTTGGTTTTTAAAACAGCGAGGTCCACTGGGAGCCCAATAGAAGTAATTAACAGGTGAAAAAAAATGAAGAGAATTAATTATTTCTATATTTTAAGCTTTAAAGGAATATTGTTTCTAAGAGGAGAGTTCACCCACCTGTAAGCAATGCTCGACGTCAACAACTAACTCTATAATTTCAAATCCCTGTTTCCATTTTAAAGATCATTAGACCAAACTATTTTAAAAGAGAAAAATAAGTAGGATGCTAGAATGTAAATAATTCAAAGCTCACTCTCAATTTAATGAATATGTAAAGATAAAAAATCAATATTCACATTTTCAGCACCTTGGTCAAGTCATAACACCTTGAGCACGTCCAAGTAAAAAGTTCTGTCAAATCTGACAAGTATACCTGCAAGAACCAAACCTACATCAGCCCTTTATATAATTCATATGCCCTGAACAAATAGTAGCTGGGCTAATGCAAGAAATGCAACTTCAGATTAACTGCATGAGGCAAGCGAAATCATCTAAAGTCCATATTATGACACACTTCAGTAAACTTCAGTTTGACTTATTTTGACCATGGCCATGGTCTGACTGGGATGGGAAGTCTCTCCATCACGATCAGCATACGAGAAAGCTCCTCAAATGTTAAATCAGTTTAGTTTTGCAAAGCAGATGACTTCCTTTATCAGCAAAAAAGATAGTTGAAACTTGAAAATTTCATTACAATCCTAAACTCATGACCGACCCTCCATGATAAGAGTGGAAAAACAAACAGTATGCATAAATAATTATAAATCCTTTGCCTACACATCTTAAAGGTTGAACATATAAATTCCCATTGAACTCACCGCAGAAGCATATTCCACTAATATTGTAGCAAGTGTGTGATTGTACTGGTAATTCCTTTTATTCCTAGCCTTGAGTTCTGAAAATGGACAAAAGGATTAGTGGAGAACAAATGTGAATGGTCCACAAGACTATGATTCAGAATATAATTTCTTCATGTATCATGACTTCATATTTGCTCATCTGCGCAACAGACATACAGTATATGCAAACCATTCATTGGTTTGTGCAAAAACAGAAAAAGAAAGATCCTGTTGATTGTGTTTGTGGCCTGTATCATGCACCATATAACACTCCCAAATATGCATTTTCCATACATTACCGCAGGACAAATAAAAGGGCATACCTTCAAATGGCACACAACAGGATTCATTCCCAAATCATACCTTTTAATCAGGTAGTCCGCTATTGAATTAGATACAGATAAATTCATAGCCCACAATTTAGTCTTCCCAAAAAAGGGAGCAACTGTACAGAGAAATAATGCGACTACCTAACCTAGGTTAACTGATAGCAAACTTCCAGGAGGTCTCAGCCCACTAAGTTGATTTGCTCATCATTTTCCAAACATTAACCCAACAACAATCATCCAGCTAACTTAAAAATCAAATCAATACAAGGCCACCTGTAAGCAAACATGTACTCTCCTATCCCTATAACCCTATTGGTTTTATTTCTTCTTAGAACTCTTTCAAGAGGATTCCCTAATTATCTACCTCTGCATCCTTATTTTATCACTGTCCAATAAATGCTCCATTTCACCAACCAAACAAAATTAGCAAAATCCATGGATCCCTATTCCCCCGTCATTATAGACACGCAACTAATAACCCAATGAATTGGAAGACAACAGAGGAATAAGTGATAAGACAAGCAATATTGTAAAACCAATAACAATAACGCACAAGTTCAACTCTTACCTCTACCATCAGAAAAGGCAAGAAGGCATAAAACGATAACCAATATCAACCGCCTAGTTTTCCCCATATACTCTGCAATTGAAGTACCGAAACCAAAGGAAGAAGAAAAAGAAAAGTTAAATTACTATAACCACTTCACCTCCCAAAGTGGAGGTCGTCGAATTGGGGAAAAGAAGGGGAACACGTTCCAGGAAAGGCAGTAACATTTAGGGGAAATTGCATAGTTGAATACATGTGTAAGAGGAGCAGGGCGGAATGGGAACCTGAATCCCAGGCCGCAAAGTTTGCGCTGTGAGTTTTCCGGTGAAAGGGTTTTTCCGGCGAAGGGAGAGGAAGGAGAAGTCAAAGAGTCATAACGATAATTTGTGTTTGGAGAGAAGGGAGAAGAAGAAAAGAAAGAAATAGCGCAAATACGACGACGCACGGGTTGATTTCGTCATTTTCGTGCCGTATTCGAAGTCTCGGGCTCAGTTGTTATTTCTCTGCCACGTGGAATGATAAGAATGGATATTTCGGTTGTGGTGTGTAAGTTCCGCCTGTTCAATTTTCCGTTCAAAGATGATTTCGGCAAGAATAAATTAGTTTTAAAAAATTTAAGATTATTTAAATTATATTTATTTGCTAGGTGTTTTAATAATTACTATAAATTTTTAAAATTATTTATAAGTGTTCAATATTTCATATATTAAATGAGTATATTTAATCATTTCTTATTTACTAAATATTATTTTTATTCCTTTTTAAACAAAAAATATAAATATTAAAAATTATTATTTTAAAAAAATATTAATTTTTCTAATTTTTTATTTATAAACTTTATTTTTATTTTTTTTATAATTTCAAATTTTATTTTATATTAAAATAGTAAAAATATTAGTTGTAATAGTTTATGACAGTTTAAATAACTAATAAATATAAAGATATACATGAAATAAAATAATTAATACTCTCTAAGTACACAAATAAATAGTAAGAAATATTTTACTTCTTTTTTTGAGAAATAAAAAAACAGAAAGATAAAGAACTACTTTTTTAATCATTATCTATCATTATAGTAATTTTATTTAATTATTATATATTTTATTTAGATAATTTATAATGAAATATTTACTTTTCATTGATAAAAATTTAAAAAAATCATTATAAAAATATTTATAAAATATAAAAATAAATAATTTAAATTTCAAATAAAAATTATTTATTTAAAATATTATTTTTCTAAATATATAAAATAAAAAATAAATTATCAAACTTTATTTTTATAATATGTATTTGTCAAAATAATTATATAATTTTTAATAGAAATATATAAATAAATAAATATTATTATTATTTTTTAATATAATAATCCATTTTAAATAATAAAATATTAAATTCTATAATAAATAGAAATTATAATACTTAATTTCAATCTTATGATCATATCATTGTTTATTATTTACTAATTTAATAATTAATTTTAATAAATATTTTTTTATTTTATTAAACAATTTAATTTCATATTTTTGTTTAAAATTTTAATTTCTATTTATTTTTTAAAATTTCCAATTAATTTATATACTAATTTTATTAAATACACAAAATTACATGTTATCATAATTGTCATTTTTTTTCTATAGATAGCTTGTGATAAAAAAATCAATAAATCATTTTATTTATTAAATTTATAATATTTAATATTATTAATTAATTATTTTAAATTTTTAAAATAAATCATATGTATATTATAATTTATTTATTTTGTTTATTAAAATGATTTTTTAACATCATTATGAAAATACTAAAAACTTTAAATAAATGGAAGGAAATAAAATGATATTTTTATTTATTTTAAATATATTTTGTCTTTTAATATTGATTATATTTTATATGAATTAAATTCTTTACAACAAACAATTATAAATATATTTTCTAATGCTAGTTAAAACTTTCTTACAATGTTAACTGTTATTGAAATGAAAGCCAATTTTAAATATTCTATGATTAATTTAAAATATTTTTAAGAATCGAATGAAAGTTTACTATCCTTATAGCTAATTTTAAATTTTGACCTAAAATTTTATTTTATATTTTAATATCATAATATTTACAGCAAATATTTATAACCAGTTATCAACCATAAAGTAGACCAAAAACAATACTCATCTATAAAAATAGTCTCATGCTTGGTATATTTAATGTAAACATCTTTATTTTATCTTATTTTTGTCAAACAAGTATGTGTTTTGTTCAGTTTATTTTAATTAATTAAATTCTTACTTTAAATTTTTAAAAATTAGAAAGAAAAACAATAACTTTTTTCGTTGCAACAATAATTTTCTATAATAATATTTTTACAGATGTGGCCCAAATTCGAAACGCGTATATTCTTCACTGGACTTCACAATAAAAAATTGGGCCCAGAGTAAGAGTCCAGTAGGATGGGCCTAAAATCCATGCAAAGGTGGGAAAATCCATTTCCTTATCGTGGCGGGAAATCCTCATTTCCGTTCGACGTCGTAACCGCACATCTACTTCCTTAATCGAACGGCTATAAACATGGCAACCACCTACGTCTTTTTCCCAATCTTATAATTTGAGTGTGACTTCAAAGTTCAAAGCACGAACCCTGTCTCCGTTTTTTCTCTCTGTAGAACCCTCGTTTGATTCCAGAATCCATGGCGAGACCTTCCAAGCCGCAGCTATCTTCGGACGAAGCACTCTCCAATGCTTCAAGTTCGTCCGAGGAAGAGGAGCAGGTCAATGAACAGGTCAACGAAGAAGAAGACGAGGAGGAGCTCGAGGCGGTGGGACGCTCCGCTAGTTCCGACGACTACGACGAAGTTGCCGACGAAAATCCGCCGGATTCTGATGAAGATCCCGCCGCCGCTCAAGATGCCGGCGATGATCAGGTCAAAGTCGTCGTTTACTTGGTTGTTCGTACTTCTGTTGAGTTTAGGGTTTGTGCTTTGTTGCTTCTTTAGTCTTGCATGATGGCCTATGGAGACTGTGATATGCATTTGAAGTTGCGTTTAGTTGACTTGGTCTGTAAGTCCGTGAAAATGCGGTGCGTGATGAAGAGACACAGCGGGAAGCAACTTGCTCACGAATTAACTAATTTTTGCTTGGCATGTATGGTTTTTTGTTGAACAAGGAATTTAACTGGAAGACTGAGATTTTGTTGTCTGGCTTCAGGGTGGGGATAATGTTGATCCCGAAATTAGCAAGCGAGAGAAGGCTAGATTAAAAGAAATGCAAAAGATGAAGAAACAGAAGATTCAGGAGATACTGGATGCACAAAATGCGGCCATCGATGCCGACATGGTGCGTGTAGTTGTGATAACTCCTTTGTATTGTAAGGTACTGATGTGATTGGTTCTTAAATGACCCGACATTTAATGCAGAACAACAGGGGAAAGGGGCGTCTGAAGTATCTCTTACAGCAGACTGAGCTTTTTGCTCATTTTGCAAAAGGTGATCAATCTTCATCTCAAAAGAAGTCAAAGGGAAGGTACATTCAGAGCATTCCTAAGCTCCATGCATACTATGCTATTACAATTCCCTATGTCCCCTTCCTTTCGTCTTTGTTCCTGCTGTCAATTTTATTACATTTGTCATCTAGACTACATAAATATACCGTCAAAGTTGAAAGTTCTTTCAAAGGGATATAAAAAATTTTATATACCACGTGGCCAAGGAAATCGTAGAAATAAACTCGTATCAATTAACCAAATATTTGATGCACAGTTAGTTCATACTCTTCAGTGTCTCAGATAGTTCAGTAGAAGCGTTTGTTTTTTAACATTATAGCAATTTCCACTGACGGTTCTATGAGAGTCTGATTTCAGACAAGCACTACAGAGTTAACATTGACTTTGTGCTTTATAAAAGAAAATTATCCAAACATTTAATGTTGTCTATTTTAGGGGTCGCCATGCATCTAAAGTGACCGAGGAAGAAGAAGACGAAGAATACCTAAAAGAAGAAGAAGATGGTGTAGCTAACACACGTCTGGTGACACAACCATCATGTTAGTCTTTTTTTCTTTTTGTCTGTGGAATTGCTTGCAAGTATCATAGAGCTGTATTTTTAGCATCTCATATTCTGCAGTTGGAACAAAAGCTCTTCCCTTTGTGTATGCAATACGCATATGCATTATATAGGGATCTATAATTGCTTTGTTTGACATAACAAGTTTAATTTTTTTTTCTCCTCTTCCTCCATTTGTCCGTGAAATTTGTTGGATGTGTACATACGCATATGCTGATTAAGGATGCATTAATTGAATAAACTTTTGGAGAACTAGATATGCTATTCATTATAATTGATCTGGAATCTAGTGGTAGAAGACTTCCATTCTGGTTTCTGGATTTTTTCATTGGTTAACATGTTTTTTAGAAATGTGTCATGGAATCTTTTTCTTGTACTTGGCACCCTTCCTCCTGGATACTTTTTTGTTTATTATTGACAGCTAGGAAGTTGACATCCATGGATTGCTCTTAAATCAAGATTTCTTTTTGGGGGGAGGGGGTATTCATCTAAAATGGGGATCTTTCTATTCATAGTTAATATTTTCAAACTTTCGTTTCACATGATTGTGAACTGCTTGTTTGTAATTCTGTACAGGTATCCAAGGGAAGTTAAGGGATTATCAACTGGCTGGACTGAACTGGCTCATAAGGTTGTATGAGAATGGAATAAATGGAATTCTGGCTGATGAAATGGTAGGTGTTTGATGGTGGGTTTGCTGTTGTGTCTAATTGAATTAACTGCATGTGAATGCTATTTCTTCATGTGTAATTTGGTAATCTGAGTTGATATAGATTCTCCTCCGGGAGGAGTAAGGCTTAGATGGTGTTGATGGGTTAATCTAGATAAGTCATGACAAATAAATGCTATTTGCAGGGGCTCGGTAAAACATTGCAGACAATATCTTTATTGGGTTATTTGCATGAGTTCAGAGGAATCAAAGGCCCTCATATGGTGGTTGCTCCAAAATCTACTCTTGGAAATTGGATGAATGAGATTAGGCGCTTTTGCCCTATTCTTCGTGCTGTAAAGTTTCTTGGCAACCCTGATGAAAGGGTAAGAGCAGCTTTGCTGGATTGAATTATTATGGTGAAGGTTGCAATTGATGCTTAATTTGAACTGTTTTTTCCTAATGCTTTCAAATTTAATTCAGAGACATATAAGAGAGGAACTGTTGGTTGCTGGGAAGTTTGATGTTTGTGTTACAAGTTTTGAAATGGCAATCAAGGAGAAGTCTGCTTTGCGTCGGTTTAGTTGGCGCTACATAATTATTGATGAAGCTCATCGAATTAAGAATGAAAATTCCTTGCTGTCCAAAACAATGAGACTCTACAGTACAAACTATCGCCTCCTCATTACTGGCACACCCCTTCAGGTATGACGTCTGTTACCCAATTTGGAGGAGTCATTTGAAGATTTTTTTAAAAAAAATTATTGGTCTATTCTAAACATGGAAGTGGTGCTATGCCAATTTTATCAGTGTAATTGAAATTAGTGTGATCTCATCTATATTCTATACTAAGTGAATCATCAAATGAAGAAACTGTTAGTGTTAGTAGTGATGGAGGGTTGGGCTGCATTGTTGAGTTTCTATATCTGTATTTTCTTAATTAGCTTCTTTGGTTGTGGTATACATTGTTGAGATTCTATATGTCTATATTTAGGTTAGACCAATTTTGAATTTTTACTTCTTTCTCTTTTGAGGAGAGAAGTGAATAGCATTATCTGTGGAAATCATTATTAGAGTAAGGAAAGAGTTTTTAAAAATAATTAGCTTTTCTTCTGGGGAACCTTTATTGTGTGGTATAAACAAGGTTACATTAGAGGTGAGACATTGAGCATTATGTGTTTCAGCTGAGAGTTTTGATTAACTGTCAATTAAGGTTTATTCACCTGACTGAGGAATTAGATGATTTATAACTTTACACCTGTCTAGCTCTGCTTAAATCTCTGAATTATATGCTTTTCTGGACTATTTTGAAATCTGAATTGTAAATTTTCTTTTTGGTTGTATGCATCCTCAAGTATTTTGAAATCTGAATTATCTCTGTTAATGACACAGAATAATCTTCATGAACTCTGGTCTCTTCTCAACTTTCTTTTGCCCGAAATTTTTAGTTCGGCTGAAACTTTTGATGAATGGTTTCAAATCTCGGGTGAAAATGACCAACAGGAGGTTGTTCAACAATTACACAAGGTAAACTACAGAGCCTTCTTTTCATTGTTGAGTGTCCTTAATGTTAATCTGATACATAATTGACAATTTCATTTTCTATGTATAATAAGGTCCTCCGCCCATTTTTGCTTCGAAGGTTGAAGTCAGATGTTGAAAAAGGGTTGCCACCGAAAAAGGAAACTATTCTTAAAGTAGGCATGTCCCAAATGCAGAAACAGTATTATAGAGCACTACTGCAGAAGGATCTCGAGGTTGTAAATGCTGGTGGGGAACGGAAGCGCCTCCTGAACATAGCTATGCAACTACGCAAATGTTGTAATCATCCATATCTTTTCCAAGGTGCTGAACCTGGTCCCCCTTACACAACAGGAGATCATCTCATTACAAATGCTGGTAAATCCCATCCACATTAAGAGATACTGCAGAAGTTCTTTTTAAGGTTGATTAAAAAAATCTGAGATTAATTCATGTTTTAAAAAAATTTCTTTTCCAGGAAAAATGGTTCTTTTGGATAAGTTACTTCCTAAATTGAAAGAGCGTGATTCCAGGGTCCTTATATTTTCACAGGTCAGCTCTGCCAGAATGTGTTTCTTGTCACTGATGATTGTTAATGCCTTATGTTTGGCAACCTGTTTTCATTTGTTCTCATTTAATTCTTCCTTTTGAATTTTCTTATGTGCCTAATTCATGGCTTTTCCCTCCAGATGACTAGGCTCCTAGACATACTTGAGGATTATTTAATGTTTCGTGGATATCAATATTGTCGCATAGATGGCAATACGGGTGGGGATGATCGAGATGCTTCGATTGATGCTTTCAACAAACCAGGAAGTGAGAAATTTGTCTTCTTGTTATCAACTCGGGCTGGGGGTCTTGGTATTAATCTTGCTACTGCTGATGTTGTCATTCTGTATGATAGTGACTGGTCAGTATTTCAACTGGTTGTGGACATAGCCAACTGATTTATTTCTGTTCCATAGTTATTCCTTTTGTTGCTGATGGTTGGTGCTTTTACAACAGGAACCCACAAGTTGACTTGCAGGCTCAGGATCGTGCTCATAGGATTGGTCAAAAGAAAGAAGTTCAAGTTTTCCGATTCTGTACTGAGGTTTGCTATTCTAAACTTTATTTTACTTATTAAGTCATTGTTCACCATGTATGTGTTAGTATCTCATTAGTTATTATGTCTTGGTGATGGTGCAGTATACAATTGAGGAGAAAGTAATTGAAAGGGCTTACAAAAAGCTTGCACTTGATGCTCTGGTGATTCAGCAAGGGCGGTTGGCTGAGCAAAAGAGTAAGGATGATGATTTTTTCTTGTTTCTTTGCTGCAACCTGTAAGATGTATGGATTGTTTAATACAGTTCTGTTGGCTTTTATGTGCAGCGGTAAATAAAGATGAGTTGCTTCAAATGGTTAGATTTGGAGCTGAAATGGTTTTCAGTTCCAAAGACAGTACAATTACGGATGAGGATATTGACAGAATTATTGCTAAAGGAGAGGAGGCAACTGCTGAGCTTGATGCCAAGATGAAGAAATTTACTGAAGATGCAATCAAATTTAAGATGGATGACAGTATGTAGCTTATGATCATTAAAAGTTTTATTCTTTCTGCTGTTTATATTTCAGAGTTACTAATGCTGATACATTCTTTGGTAGCTGCTGAGTTATATGATTTTGACGATGAGAAGGTAAAGATGACACTTTGTTGTATCTTTGGAAACCTTCTTTTATTGCTTTGCATTTATCAACCCTGCCCCCTTTTCTATTCAACTGATATTGGCATATCAATTTTCTCTTAAATAAAGGATGAGAACAAATTTGATTTCAAAAAAATTGTGAGTGAGAACTGGATTGAACCACCAAAAAGGGAGCGAAAGCGCAAGTAAGCATTGCTCATTACATTTTATACATCAAGCTTGATTCAGTATTTTGTTTTCATGACATGATCTGCTGGTTTTCTTTTTCTGGGGCTTCTTGCTTGTAGTTACTCAGAGTCTGAATACTTCAAGCAAACAATGCGCCAAGGTGGTCCTACCAAACCAAAAGAGCCCCGTATTCCAAGGATGCCCCAGTTGTAAGCTTCTGTACCTTTGATTTTTTTTACTTAACATAGTGCTTCTGCTATCATTGACTGGTGATTTTTTGTTCTTCCTTCTGCAGACATGATTTCCAGTTTTTCAACACTCAAAGGTTGAGTGAGCTGTATGAAAAGGAAGTACGCTATCTCATGGTGGGTGTAGGCAAATGAATTTGATTGTTCATGGTTTTAAGGTTTAACTCAACAAGTTGGTGTTGTTTAGTGCTTATTATTTTATAAAATTTCAGCAAACACACCAGAAGAATCAAATTAAGGACTCAATAGATGTTGATGAACCAGAAGGTACACGAGTACTCTCCAGCCTAGTATTTTGACTCATTTCTACATTTATATCATTAATTTTAATTGTGATTTATTGAATGTTTAGAGATTGGAGATCCATTGACCGCTGAAGAGCTGGAAGAAAAGGAACGCTTGCTAGAAGAGGTTAATAGTTTTCCCCTTTTTTTGTATAATAGGCTTTCATATGGACCTTCTCCATCTTGTTTGTTTAATATAGGGATTTTCATCATGGAGCCGAAGGGATTTTAATACTTTCATTAGAGCATGTGAAAAATATGGCCGAAATGATATAAAAGGTATTGCTTCTGAGATGGAAGGAAAAACTGAGGAGGAAGTAGAAAGATATGCGAAGGTCTTCAAAGAAAGATACAAGGAATTAAATGGTATGTTACAGCCAATGTGATCATGAAACAATCTTTTGTTGAACATTTGAGTATGGAAGCAAAATACTCAGTCAAATTCAATCAAGTGTTTACATCCGTTAAATAGCAGTAACCTTTTTCATAAAAATCAAATTGTTTGTTTCTTATAGCTAACAACTTGAGTAATTGATATTGTTTTGGACTTATTTTATTCTGCGTTAAGTTAAA
Organism: Canavalia gladiata; assembly: GCA_037954105.1. Lineage (NCBI taxonomy): Eukaryota > Viridiplantae > Streptophyta > Magnoliopsida > Fabales > Fabaceae > Canavalia > Canavalia gladiata. Next base: position 53,738,870 of record CM075662.1, read on the forward strand.
ATGCAGCACATTTCTGTAATGGTTCTTTTCTATTATGCATGTGTGTTGGTGTTCATTTATCAATTGTAACCTGAAATTAGTTTCTCTTTATGAAGGTTCTGCCTAATTTGTGCCTTTTGAATCATTTTCTGCAGATTATGATAGAATTATTAAAAACATTGAAAGGGGGGAGGCTAGGATTTCTCGGAAAGATGAGATCATGAAAGCTATTGGGAAGAAGTTGGACCGCTACAAGAATCCTTGGCTAGAGTTGAAAATACAGTATGGACAGAACAAAGGGAAGTTATACAACGAAGAATGTGACAGATTCATGGTACAATATTTATATATTTATTTTTCAAATATTTTTTTCTAAGTCTTGCTCCACTGGTCTTCTATGGTTTTAAAATAAAAACTTTTATTTTGCTATAATTTACAGATATGCATGGTTCACAAACTTGGCTATGGCAACTGGGATGAATTAAAGGCGGCATTTCGAACATCACCCTTGTTTCGATTTGATTGGTTTGTTAAGTCTCGCACAACCCAGGAACTTGCAAGGAGGTGTGACACCCTCATTAGGCTGGTAGAAAAGGAAAACCAAGAATATGATGAGAGGGAAAGACAAGCTCGCAAAGAGAAGAAACTTGCCAAAGTTAGTTGCTCTCCATTTTTTTAGGGGTTAATAATATTGCATTAATATTTGAACTTTTCTCATACTCAAGTTTGACACATCTTTCAGAGCATGACCCCATCAAAGCGTGCCCTAGCAAGACAGACAGAGAGTCCATCTTTGAAGAAGCGCAAGCAGTTAACCATGGATGATTATGCAAGCACGGTATGCATATTTTCTACATGTGTTATGTTCCTTCTTGATATGTACAATTTTCCTGCAGCGTTATTATTGAAGTTGATAATGTTGTGGCAGGGGAAAAGGAGAAAATAAAGGGACATGCTCCAAATTTTGCATAGGATAAGAGGTAGTTTGGTTTTAAAAGCGTTAGTGATTTTGATGTGGCTCAGACATGATTATTGGTGATCAGGCTTGCGTTACGAAGTCCATGCTACCAAACTACCAAACGCCTTTTTTGATTTAGGCTCCAAATGTCAGTTCGAATGGTTAGTTGGAGAAATATCATGCAAATCGGATGTTAGAACTATGTAAATGTAGGAATGAATCCTTAGATTTTAATAGCTAGCTCCATAAATATGTAACTCTAACTTAACACTTTAGAAGTAGACTGCATTAGCCCAATGTTTGCTAAGATCGGGTTGGCCGTTGAATTTGTAAAGGGGAAGGCTCGGCTTTGATGCCAAATGAGGCTGTGTACTTGTATGTTATTTGATTATATATGTAAATTCTGGAGAGAAATATTGATATATATGAGTATAGCTGTAACATAGTTGCAATTTGAACTTGAACAAGTGTGACATGAATGTATAAATAATTGCTCTTCATCACTGCCTATAAGTAATTGAAACTATTTGTTGATATACAAAGTCCAATACGCTTGAAAATCGAGACACGAGTTTTTAATTTGGTACGCGAGTAACACATGGTAAAAAGGAAGTTACTGACTGCTGTGTGTTCTTTTAAAGATGTTTACTATAACTCGTTACATTCAAAACTGGTATAATAACTTTCCATCAAATAAATTAACCGAGTTGTTCTTTGTATAGGCTGCATTATCGGATGATTGATAAATGTGAATAAGTAGAAACCGAGTTTAGCTTGGTCAATTGTAGAGTTTATTAATAGTCCGAAGACCAGCTCAGATTGGCTTGCTTACAAGTATAGAGGTTCGATTAAATTGACCAGTTGGGTCAAGAAAATTGGCCACCAACTGTCCTTCCACTTTTGGGTTTTTGCCTTCGTGTGCTTTATGCTTATTTTTCATTTAATTGTTTAATTGACAGAGCTAGTCTGCAAAATTTCGAATCGAGGTGTCAGTCCATTCTTAACACCAAATTATCCGGTTTTGGTGTTTCAGTATGTCTTCTCATCTTCGAAGTTGCCTCTATTATGTTAAGACGTCTCTCAATTTTCGTTGGTCTATCGCAAGTGCTTTCACATTTGATTGAGGTTAACTCTCGCTCGGGAGTGTCTAATGTATTTGAATTCGTACTGTGCATAAAGTTCACCATTTAGAAAACATTTATTCATTAAAACATATCTACTTATGTGAGCATACATCAGTCATTGCATGTGCAAGAGATAGGAGTCATGTGGAAAATAACCTTTTTTTTTTTGGGTATAGGCCGAAAACAGACTCAGACATACAACAGACACTGTAGGAGTACATGTGACAGCAATGACACCCACACCAAATCCACTAAGCTCCCCCCATCATACAAGCAAATATGAGGGGGCAAAAATTAGACGCCTTTGCTGCTCTATGCAACATAAACCTAGAAATTGTTAGTACATAGACAAGGATGTTGAATTCACATTCTGCAGCATGATTACATTTAAATACCCCAATCCACACTAATCTCCCCCCAACCCCTATTTTTTTTTTTTTCAACTGTGTACTGTTTCCTTCACATGATGACTAACTACCAGAATGATGTGGGAGAACAGTCAAAGTTGGATTCAAGACGCTGGATAGACTTCTCCTCTGACTCAATCATAAATCTCCTTCACAAGAAGATGAACAGCAAGCTGATTGGGTGTAGCGGTGTCTGTTCACTCATTTGTAGCATCAAAGCTACCCATAGCATTTGCTCTCTTCTTCTCTCTCCAATTCTCACCCCATACTTTGGCTTCTGCAACAGCACGTTCTCTATCCAGGTCACGGTTCCATGGAGTCTCCCTAGCTCTGCCAGTATTTACAGGGCTGTCTCTCTGAGATTCATGCCTTTCCAAATCATCCAATCCCCATTTTCTCCCTGATCCACCACCAATGTCACTCCTCCCTAACTCTGTCCCGGCACTTGGGTCTCTGCTGTCTCTCTTCCTGAAGTCAGGCGAGTTTCTGTGGGTGGCAGGAGAGCCAAGCCGTCCACGGTCAGGGCTATCCACACCATCTGTCATGCTCCTTCTGTCATCCCTGTTCCTAGGGGTCGATGGACCAACCCTGTTAGATTGACTGGCTGCATTGGGATCATATGTCTGAGAGGCCAGATATGTGAGAGCAGTCACTACATCCCCAATAAGAGGCCTTGTAGCAGCTTGTTCCTGCAAACACATTGCTGCAACTGCAAGTGCTTGGTACAGTCCTCGCATTGGATACCGCCCTTGAAGTAGAGGATCAGCCATTTTGGGAAACTTCCTACGGTCTTTGAAAAGAGGCCGTGCCTACAAATTTCCATGCCCCAACAATATGAAAGACAGATGGTTGTAAAATTGTGGTGTTAATCATGTCATCAAAATATAATTATGCATCATGTATTATTATAGCCTAAAAACTAACACAACGATGATCAGGTCAGGTACTTACCCATGCAACGAGATTATGCTCTCCATGTGCACGTGTATTGTCAATAGCCTTGCGCCCAGTAATAAGTTCAAGGAAGACAACTCCAAAACTATAGACATCTGATTTCAGAGTTAGTTGACCGGTCATAGCATATTCTGGGGCACAATAGCCGTATGTTCCCATCACTCGTGTGGATACATGAGTCTTGTCACCAACAGGACCAAGTTTTGCCAGCCCAAAATCTGATAACTTGGGATGATAACCCTCATCTAGGAGGATGTTGGATGATTTTAAGTCTCTATATATCACAGGGGGATTTGCCTTGTCATGCAAATATTCCAATCCCTTTGCTGCTCCAGCTGCTATTTTCATCCTGGTGTTCCAGTCCAGAGGTTCTTTGTCAGGAGGAAGATCTGGAAAGAGATTCAGAATCAGAAAATTTTCCAGTGTATAGGCTGAAACATTATATGGGGTAACTCCTAATAATGACATACAACCAAAAGCAATGTCTATCGGTGATGTAAACCAACATCATTAACATATGGGTTTGACTTTTTGGGCAACGAGGTTATTAAGGATTTCAATGAGTTCATACACACAAACACACCCCATAAAGTTAGCATCAATCAATGCTAGTATTATTTCAAGTTAATTTTTATGGATAAAGTTCCCATTATGTATATTATTCTGATATAATTCAAATTATTTACTCCAAGTGTTATCTTTTGCTTTGGCATACAATACACTTCGAAAATTGCAGAAAATTATTATGCATTTACTTTAGTACTTGGAAATTTTACCTGAAATTTGAAATGTATAATCACTATAATTACATCTCATGATTCATCAGTCAGGTCAATGAGAAGCAACCTTTAAAAAGTTATTTGGTGCATTAAGCTTTATATTAATGGGGTTAATCCCAATCCATTTATTGTCAACTCTAAACTCTTCACAGAATGGGTATTATATTGAATCCTTTTCCTAACATTCCTTAGATTTGGCTTTCAAAACGTCAGTTTATTACACTCTGCTTCATTAGCATATGGTATAGCTAATGCTGGTAAAGCCCCCAGAACTTCAGATGATACCTGCAGAAACAGTTTTCTCATGATCTAATTATTATGGAGTATACATCAACATTTGGTGGACCTTTCCTTGGCTACCCAAAGCACCTAGCCAGTGGTAGTAAGAGAGAAACATAAATTAATATGGGAATATCTATGTGGACAACCAAAAAAATATCAAGTTTGGCAGCTTTAAGCAGTAAATTTCTGCAGGAAGTAGTCCATGTAATGGCCTAATGGATATGATCCCAAGACACGCTCAAGTTAGCCCAGAGGAACGACCAAATTCAGGAAAGTTAACTACTCCTCTAAGGCTAATTATAAAAAAGGGAGGGGGAATCATTTTCCCATGACAAGTAAATAAAATAAGGATTTCCAAAGACATAAGCAAAAAGCGGATTTCAATAGAAATTGTGTTTGCCAATCAGAATGGAAATTGAAGTTCAAAATTATAAATTTCAAACCTAATTCTATGAAGTTGGAATTAGATCAGAATCTTAAATTTTGTTTGGATTGCACAATAAATTAAAAGATGAAATTATAGTCTTTAGGGTAAATTACACTTCTTTTGCTTGAGAGGCATTCAAATTACACTTTCTTTCAAAAATTATGCTACCTTCTCTTTAGAGATGAAATGCATCATGTTTTAGTCCATTTTAATGTAAACAAACCCTTTAGAGGTGATGAGTAACAATGAATGAACCTCTAAGAGGCATTTTTTCTCTCTGCAATTTTTATTCTTTGTTTGTTTTGACGGAAATAGAGATGATGGAAAGTTTTTCATTGTTAGAATGGACAAGGAAGGGGGAGGGAAGGAAGGATTTCCTATGGGATCCACATAAAAATAATCCTCCCAACAGCTGTGAAATGGAGAGGGAGGAGTTGCTGAAGTTTTTTTTTGTTTTTAAATGTTCACATTGTCAAACATTTTTTTAAAATATAAAGCATAAAATTATTGCATTAATAAAAAAATAATATAATAAGAAATCAGAACTATTTAAGTTTAATTTAATTTAATTTTTTTAATAAGTATAAAATAAAATTTATCATATCAATTTATTTATTTTTACTCTATTTTTCATTTATCCAAACAATAGAAGAAATTTTTTTTCCTTTTTCTCCTATTTTTATCTATCCAAACAACTCATTTTTTTCATCCTATTTCTCACATTCCTATTTCTTTGTCTTATTTTTTTTTTCTTATTTCATTCATCATCCAAACAAAGCATTAATATGACCAACTAATTTTGTAAATCATATTATCAATTTTAAAACTAAAGAATGAAAATGAAGTTTTAACCACCCCTTCTATTGGCTTTTGAACTTCACCTAAAATCTTCATTCAATCTACTAGCAATCAACAACACTAGAGAAAATGGCCCCAAGAAGTAGAGTAGTCAAATTGGTCCGTGATCCATGGACCAACTCATCTAAACTCATGTTTTGGTTCTTTATTTTATAGTCCATCCAGAAGTAGGCTTTTTAAGCCCCAACCTATATAGCCCTAATTAAGTAGGCTTGATGAGGGTAAACACATGGGCTAACTCATCTGAACCTATGTTTTGACCATCTATTTTGTAGTCTATATTTAAAAGTACAACTTTCTAAATTTTAACTTACGTAGCTTTCAAATTAAGTAGGCTAGATGAGGTCTAGCTTATGGGTTAGCCCATTTGACATTATATTTTGACCCTCTATTTGTATCTTACCCTCATGTAGACCTTTTTAAATCCTAACTCACGCAACTCACAAATTAAATGAGTTGGACAAAGTCTATCCTATGGACCAAATAATATATTTGTTTATAACTTTCTATTTCTCTTTAGATTTTTCTATTAATTTTTCTCTAAGTTCTTTCTCTCTTAAAAAATTATTTTTCTTTTTAAATTTTATCTTTCTAAAATTTCTCTCTTTAAATTCTTCCTCTCTCTAAAATTTATTACTCTATTTAAAATACCTTTTCCTTTATAAGTTTTTTTTTCTCTCTTTTTTTTTTCTAAATTTTTTCCTTTGTAAATTCTCTCCCTGAATATTTTACATCACTCTTTCTATATAATTTCTTTCTATCTCCTAAATTCTTTTTTGTTTCTCATTTCTTTCTTTGTCTCTTTTTAAATATTTCTCCATTTTTTTAAAAATAATTTTCTTAAATTTCTTTATTTTTTTCTATATTTTTTTTATTTTTCTTTAAATATATTTGTCTTCTATCTCTAAAATTATTTCTTTTCTCTAATTTTTTTTTCTCATTTTCTCTCTTTAAATTCCCTCTAATTTTCTGATTCTTTTGTTCCTAATTTATTTAAAGAGAGGAAAAGAAAGCAAGATGATTTTTTTTTATAAAAATAGATAAAAAAAACCTTAAAGAGAGGGAGAAAAAAAAAGTTAAGAGAGAGAGAGAGATAAAGAAAAATTAAGAAAGTAAATTTAAAAAGAAAAAAAACTATTAAAAAATAGAATTTACAATGGTTTGATTATGCTCATATGTAGAAAAAGAAATGTTTGACTTTATTACTACTTAGAAAGAATGTGGAATTTTCATATTTGACATAAAAATATTAAATTTGTTGTTTGCTCGTATTATTCCTTTTTTACTATCCAAAGTGTTAGTTGTGAATTTAACTCAAAGTTAACCAAAATTCTTTAACATCCATGAAGTGGACCAATTAACCCATGTAGTGGGTCAATCCATGGAGTGAGCTTGATCATCTATTTAAATCGTATTATAATTTTTAAAAAATTTTAATTCATGGATTGATCCTAACTCATAGGGATTAGTGAATTTTTTGATCCTATGAACTTACAAGTGTGAATCTTTTAAACCTTTGGGCTAGTTTGGCCCAAACTCGCATGCATTAGGGTTGGGTAATTGGGTTGGATAGGTCAAATGGACACCTCCACCACTATTCATATTATGGACTAAAGTAACACATACTAATCTCTCAAAGGAGTAATTGTAACTTTCAAAAAAGTAAGGAAGATATAATTTAAGCATAGCTTGGGAGGGGAAAAGTGTAATTTACCTTCAGTTTATGTGTACTTCTAATTCTTGTGGTCTGTTTTTTTTAAAAAGTGTCACCACAATTTTAAAGTTGAATATATATATGTATGTATGTATGTATATATATGTATGTATGTATATATAATCATGGAAGCAATTGCCATTGTGGAAGTAGCATGAAAATGCTGCTGTTGTGACTGGCTAGCACTGGTACTTGATAGTAACAATTAAGATCGTAGCGGTGGCAATAGGGGTGGAAACAAGGACAACTGTGAAAATGGTGGAGGTGGAGGGCTGTTTTTCCAAAGTATTAAGCTAAAGTGATTGGTATTATCACACAATGTGATAGTCATAAAAGTCATCTTACTAATAATTTTTTTTTTTTGAAATAGAATTCTAAGGGAGTTGGTTAAGAATTTTGAAGAAATTTGTTTGTTATTTTTCATTTCCTTGGAATTGTTATTAGGAATTAGAATGCAAGTTCCAGATGGTATACCAAATTTGGCACAAAATTTTTAAATAATGGAAGTAAAATAGTGGTAGGATGGACATGTGGTTACTAGCTAGCAATAATTTTAGCATGCTTGAAAGCAATGCTAATGTTTTCTAAAAGAGGAATTTGAGGGAGAACTTCTCCTCATAATCTCTTGTTAAAGTATCTTCCAAAGATGGGAATAGGGTAATAATTTCTAGTAAGTGTTAGAATTCAGAAATTGCCCACTTGACATTCACTAACAAGATTTGGAGACTACCATGGAAGGCCACCTTGGCTTCTAGATCACTATTTTATTCAACATCAGTATGCCTCAAGTCAACCTTCAATTGCCATTTGCTAGAAATTGGATTTTGGACCTACCTCAATCCCAAAAACTAACTCATAAGATAAGGATTGTTCTCACCTTATATATACTTGGTTGGAGATATCTCTAGTCAAATTGGGACTCTAACAGCCGTTACTAAGGAAAAGAGTAAAGAATAAACGTTGCCTGAAAAGCAGAAAGCAGAGCACTGCCAAGTAAAATGAATCTTGTGATTCTTTCATTTGGACAAGGGAGACAAACATAAAACCATATACATGAATGCAGGAAAATGAATATACAAGTAGCCATCCATAAGAGTATTAATTTAGAAGAATTGTAACATCTAAATCATCTTTTAGTCTTCTCCTTAACCAGCTAGAGACTTATTCAAGCCAAAAAAAATGACATGAAATTACCATGTATGGTACAATCTTTTAAGGTTGATGTAATTACTACAAAGAATTGATTGATAGATTAGTAAAAGTTGACAGCACAGAATATAAATACTGTTCTAAATCAACTAATGTTCTAGCCCAGCAAAAGTAAATCCCATCAGGCAAGTTCACTGCCACCATCAGTGAAACTAAATTCAGCTAAAAACATCATTATTCCTACAGTTCTATATCACAATTTTAGACTCTGCTTCTAACTCCTAGAACTAGCACCACTTATATGGATGACAATTGGACCTAGACTCTCTATGGGTGTCCAAAAAAAATCCCCTGAAGGGGGATGAGAATTATCCACTAATTGAGTCCATCTTTTGGCATTTTACCCTAAAAAATTTATGGTGATGAGTACGGGTACAAGTACCTTATTGGCCAACCCACCCCATACTTGCATGCTATTTAATGTATTGACTTAAAAATAAAATAAAATAAACTAATATTGCACAAATCGGTATAAATAATTATGTAGTGTTAATATATAATTTTAACATATATTGAAGAGTGCAAGAACTGGACTTGCAAGTTTATAAATTAATCATTTCAAAAATTTGTAATGTTAGATTTGAATTTATTTAAATTATTCTGTTTGTTTCAAGCAATGAATGCGTGTTATGTTTTGTTATTAATGTATGTTGGATTTAAACTTAGTTGAATATATTGTTTGTTATGTTTTATAATTAGGATACAAAATAACACTTTGTTTATATAAAGTGCAGGTAATGGGTCTACGTATGGGTATTTAGGTTGGGATAGGCATTTATGTTGATATCCATGTAAGTATAGACATGGGTGCTATATCACCATACCAAAATCTTACCCATTGTGATACCTACTTGAAACTCAAACCCATCGGTAAATAACTAGCTACAATTCTTATTGTCTAGTCTAATAGTATAAAAAGAAAAAAATGGCTTATCTCTGAATCTGGTGCGTGAAAGGATATAGGCAAAATTTGGTGCATAAAAATATCCTCCTCTCCTTTCATAATAAATTAGATCAGCAAACAAGCAATATTCTCCTTGTTTGAGATCAAACCACCTCCATCTACCACTTAGCAATTTAACTTCCATTGTAGGTTTAGATCATTATATTCCAAAAACACAAAATTTACTCCAATATATCTGGCCGTTGGGTATGCATAGGAATATTGTAGGATTCAAAAGCTATATATATAATCATTGCCAGGTGGTTCCCCCCTCCCACACACACACACACACAACACTTTCAACAACCATCATGATTTTGTGAATCCAATGATTAACAATATTTATCTTTCATAAATCATAGTTATATATAGAAAAATATACAATGTGATCCTCTAAAAAATATTCATGTTACTCCTTGAATCCTAGATTCCCAGCCAATCTTACAATAACAGTCAAGTGCCACAGAACTTGTTTGAACCATGCAACATGATGTAAACAAGATATAGAATACCATCCAATATTTCAAAGTAACCATTGATGATCTGAGATCTATTTCCATGGGAAATTCTATTATCTAATTAGAACCTACGATGGTTATTCAAAGATTATATGATCTCCTGTCATGCAACACACTTTGACTAGCTGAACCTGAAGGAGAAGATAAATTGATTTGTAAAAAGAGAAAAGCATAATGCACTCTCTCTTCTTTTCTTTCAATGCCAAAGAACAGTATATTTCACTCTTTGAAGTTCGACCTACATGTTAACATTCTTAGTCTCCCTGTTTTCATGCCAAATACAATCCCCCCTCCCCCCACCCCCCCGGAATTTTAGAAATGGCACAGCCAAAGCACCCAAACATAAATTCTTTTGTTCGATAACAGTAAATTTAGCCATGGAATGATAGAATTTGCCATTCAACAAAATCCTACACTTTCCTTTCCTCTCATCACCTTTAAATCCTACAAGTAAAAGCCTTCCTTTGACAATCAAGAGATTCAAAGAACTGAATCAACATAAAATTTAACATTTTATGGTTTTATAATATGAAAACACAATAATTCAGAAAACAAAGGTTTTAGTTAAAAAGGAATGCAGTCTGACCGTGTAAATGATCCTCCAAAGATCCCAATGGCATAAATTCATAAACAAGCAGCCGTTGATCACCATCAGCACAATAACCAATTAAGTTTACAAGATTTGGATGATGTAAGAGACTGAGCATGAGAACTTCCACCAAAAACTCTCGGTTTCCTTGAAGACCATTTCGGTCAAGCTGTTTTACAGCAACTACCTGCAAAGAAAATGATTTCATTCACAAAGATTAAGATGGAGAAGCAGTGTTATAGTAACAGAGCCATACAATCAAATGGAAAACTGGCAGAGTCAGCTAAATTTTCCAAGCCAAAAAGCATAGAGTGAAAAACGATGATTCCTTTTCATATTAAAGGTATTAGACTGAACCAAAATTTTTGTAGCAGCAATCACAACTTACTTGTCCCGTGCTCTCAAGGCGACCTTTGTAAACACGTCCAAAACCTCCTTCACCTAATAAACATTCTGGCCTAAAATTCTTTGTAGCAGCTGCAAGCTCTCGAAATGTAAATGTTTGTGCAGCAATATGGGCCGTTGGGCCATCCTTCGGAACTGGCATTTCCTTCTTAGTATCTGAGCCACTTCGCGAAGATTTTGATTTATCTAATGGATAATTGAAGATAAGTAAGAGTGAAATCTTATACAACAACATATAGGATAAATTAGAGAATAGAAATACACGGAGAAGGTGATAAAGTGTTGTTGATACTGCTAATCAGTATGCAGTCACATTAGGTGTGCAAGTGCAATTACACATAATACTTAAAAACCATGACATGCTGGTTTATTGCAAAGTAACCCAGAAACAATCTTTGTATTAAATTGCTCAGTGAATAGGTTTTCATTGTCAAATCATAAACCACATCACACTATCAGTTAGAATGTGATTCAAGTAGTTTTGACAATCCCAATTGCTCAGTAGCACAATTACCAGGCCTAAATTATTCAGCATCTATCTTCCAAACAAACCAAATGTTTCACCAGATAAGGGCATTCTATACAAATCATCTTAATTAAAATTATATAATCATCTACTGTATTGAACACTTCCTAAAAATGCAGTTATTGGATTAGGCCCAGCATCTGTCTTACACCCAAGAATTGTGAAACACAAAAAAAAATAGAAAACGCTAAGAAACAATGTGATGACTTGTCATATCCAAAAGCAAGGGCAGATCTCCAACGAGCCCACAGTAAGAACGAAAATCAATTAAATGAAGTAAAAACATATCCACACCCCATCAAATCACTTCAGTGGATGCACCAGTAGAGGCACAACATCAGATGAAGCAGATCAAAGTAACCAAGTACTTGGATGGAAAAAGATGACTAGAAAAGCGAAGAAAACACAGAGAAAAGTGAAAATTGAGGACAATTGAAGAAAGTGATGAAAGAGAGGAGAAGAAGTTTGAGAAAGAAAGTTGACAAATTTTGAGTCTAACCTGAACTAACCCTGCTGGGGTGGTGAGACTGAGGAACAACAGAAGAAGCTTCTCTATAAGAATCTTTGTTGGGCACTTCCTTCTTCACCCCATTATTGTCCTCCTTGTTGGATGATCCAAAACAAGGAAAACACCCACCCATATCAAATCCAAGCAAATCAAAGCCACCCCTCACAACACAAAACCCAGCAAAGAATGCCTCTCATAACCAAACCCCTCAAAGCCTCTTCCAAACCAAACACAGTTTGTCACAGTCACAAGTCACAGACCCATCTCAGAAATCACCACCAAGTACTCTCCTTTTTGCTTCTATAACTCACTGTGGATGTGTCTCAACATGATCCTCATCGACACCAACATGCCCCAGAAGCAGATCAACCAATCGAAGAAACTGCTGTGGTGAAAGACAACACAAGGTAAAGCAAGAAAAATAAATAAATAAATAAGAAATATTAAAAATAAAAGCAATAAAATAAAATAAAAGTGTTAAGAATTTCAAATTTGGAATTTTCAAGTGGAACTGAAGAATTATTATTAAGGTGGTAATTTACTAATTAGGGAACAGGATTACAGTTGCGTTACACAATCTCTATTACGAGGTTGCCATTGGATTTTCCGAGTTGCTACGAAGTTTCACTTTCACCCTGCAATTCTTAATAATTACAAACATGTATATGTACATTTCCAGTTTTTAATAATCATCATCGTGGTCGGAAAGTGGGTCCCTCCTCTACGATGTGTGATCGACATTGCTAACACATGTTCAACAACGGCAACAGCATCAAACTTAGATTAATTTTTTTTTATGTTTTTTATTGTTAAAATTTTTAAGTTCAACAATAATATTAAATATTTTTAAGTCAATAATATGTTCAAAATTAAAATAATTTTTGTGTCATTAATTAATTTGAAATTCTGATACTAATGATATAAAAAAATTGATCTCAATTTTCTTCACAATAATAATCCACTACTGATAGAAGAGAAAGGAAAAGGATGGGTGCAGGTGATGGTTGATCTACCCACTAAGGCAATTTGTAAGGTCTTAATGTGTATTGGTACATTGTACAGTTTTTTTTTTTTTTTAATCTAATAAAATTTGAACAAAATAAATATAGAAAAGAGAAGTGTTAAAAATATATTTTGTAACACGTTTTTTTAATATAATTTTTATTAGTAATTAAAATTTATGTGAACTTCATTAAATTATTTAATTTTTACTTTAAGTGGTGAAGTTCTTTTTTAAAGTGATAAAATTATTTCAAATTTTAATTAATATAATAAAAGAGAATGTTAAAAATAAAATATTAAAAAATAATACTGCTAGCCTTTTAAAAAATAAATGATGTAGATTCAATTTATTTAAATTTCTTCAAAAATAATAATATGATAAAAATAAGAGATGCAATAAATGAAAATGAAAAATAATTAAATGAGATAATATGTTTAAAATTTAAAAATATGATATATATTTATATAGTAAAATAAATAACTATATAATTACCCCTAATATTTTTAAATTTAGCAGGTTAATCTTTAATATCTTTTAAAATTTTATTTGGATAAAATTTTAAATAATATTTTTAAGAGAAGAAATAGAGAGAGAAAATGGACTAATCTTCTTTCAAAAGTTAAAAATTAAATCATGTATTTCAGCTTTTGAAAAAGTTAACTGAAAACTTCAAAAAAAAAAAAAAAAAAAGATAAGGTATATAGATTATATTATAAATATAAAAGGAATTAAAATGAGTTTAGGGTAGTTTGGCCAAAATCTATTATTACTTGACTTCATATGAATAAGATTGACTCGCACCAAAACTCACATTTGATGCTAATTTCTAAAACATTTCAACCTCTTATCTAAATACTTTTGACGACTAAAAAACATGCATAGTTACTTGGATAAGCACAAACATCAACTCTTATCATGCACTTGTAACTTACATGCATCTCAACTCTAAAAATCACAAGCTAAGTCAAACTCAAATCAATTTGTTCTCCTTGCACTTACTCCATCAGAATCCTATCTAACTTGAATATTAAAATATCTATTATTGGAATTCAATTTTTTACTCCACTTCTTGTGACCATTAAAAGAAAAATAGCACCATCATTATTGAAGGAATCTAACTTATCAAAAGAATCCAAATGGATTAAAGGATACTATTCTTTCTAGTTCATTTTATCTGATATTTAAAATTATTTTATTCATATCAAGAATGTTAATTATTGTCATCATTTGTGTTTGAAATTGTCATATAAATTTCTATTATACTTTCTATTTTTTTATTGATTAATCTTTCTTATAATTAATATTATTATATAAAATAAAAATAATAAATATTATCTTAAGTTTTAAAATCATAATTAAAAATAAATATTTTAAATAAAATGATGAGATATAAAAACTTAAAGAAATATAAATTAATATAAGATGATAAGTAATTTTTACTAATCCAAAAAATATTAGTTAGCAAATTTTTCACATTTATAATAGTACTAGAAAATCTAAAGTATAATGTTTTGTTTCTGAAATGAAAAATAGGAAAAATTTCAAAAAAAAATAACAAGATAAGAGATAAAGTGGAGAAAAAAAATAAATTATTTGGATAGATAGATAGAAATATAAGAAAAAATAAAAGAATTTTTTTTTTATGAAAAAAGTATCATATTTTGTTTACTGAAGTTACAATATTACTGCTGTGTGGGAAAAAGTCTCCCCAAACATATAAACTAAAACATTATTCATGCGCATATGCATGATCGGCACAAAAATACACAAATACTCATATTTTCAAATGAAAGTCCAAAAAAGGAATAATTTTGAAAATCACACAAAATAAGAAAATATATATTAAAATTAATAAAAAGAGAGTAAAAAAATTGAGATTTCTATTCCAGAACATTTGACATGTAACAAAAATCTTAGCAAATTGTACATAAAAATAATTTGAGCAAATTTACTAATATTACGAGTAGTTCATCGTGTAAATACACAGTTTCCAATTCGAATGCACTAAAACAAACTAAAAACGGAAAAGAAAAGAAAGTGGAACACAGTTTTAATATTCTTATATAGATATAAATCATTAATTATAATTTATAGACAAATGAATGTCGCTAAACACGAGTACTATATATTAGGCTACTTTTTTTTTTTGTTGCTATGACTATATGTTAGGCTATTTAAATGCAACTTTTTTTATGCTAATTTGATTTGAAGCAGAGGAATTTGCGTCTTTTGTCGTGGAAATGTGGTTGATCCTCTCTATTATTTTTCTTTCCTTTTTTCCAAAACCTTACCAAGTTGTTGACCAATCCTCTAGCTAGGTTTGGAATGCTTCATGTTGTGCATGAATGAATTAATGAATCTATGTGGCTAATTTATGTTCACAATATTAATTAAGAAATTAAGTTCTATTGGAATTACTTTTGTATTCACGCCTTTTCCTTTTGTTACTATGAGTGGGTCACCTAATTTCTTCTATACATTTCTTTTTCTTTCCGTTTGCTTCCATGATTCTTTTCATGGCATATATATATATATTTGTTTTATTAACAATTTGTCTTACTTTTATAATTTTTAATTTTGTTTACGCGTATTCGCATTATTCAAGTTGGATTACGAGTTCACACGTGAATCACGGAGTTGTTTACTAAACATAGCTGTGAATTTCACAAACACAACTACTTCTTTTGCTATGTATGTGAATAAATGTATTCATTCAGATCTTAGGAGAGTTTGTTGTAATTTCAATCTTTGAACCATATTATATACAGATGTGGTTTGACTGGTAGGTTAATATTTTTACTAAACTTATATTTTATAGGCAGAAAATATAATTTATGTCCTTTGTCATTTATACATAGACCTTTTTTATATATGACTATAAAAAAGAGAAATATATACATATATTATTAAGAGATAAGTTATTTAAAAATATATATTTTTACATTTTGATCTTAATTGTTTATAATAAAATTTAAAAATAAATCTTCGTAGATTAATATAGGGGCATCTCTCAACTGAATTTTAAATTTTTTAATATTATTATAATATTAGATTATCATTTAAGTTTTATTGTTTAATTTTGCCTTCATTATTCTAATTTCATTCTCATGTAAATTATGAAATATTATCTTAAACTATCAAAATTTTTTGGACTTACCAGGCATAAGATATAGTAAATATTTGTTTCGATAACTTAAATATAATAATTAAAGATCCTATTGTATGTCTCCATAGATATGTGTATATATAACATATTAAAGGATATGATTATTTTTAAATTGTTAATTATATAAGAGTGAGAAGAATAAGTTAACTGTTATATAATAGTTAATATTAAAATATAAAATATAAAAAATTTCAATAATCATATAAGTTTAAGTCAAATTTTATTCTTATCATTCATATATAATTATATAGTGATATTCAAATGTAGTTCAACATAAATAATCACCTAAAGAAAAAAAATTTAAAATAAGGCATTCTATAAAAAAAAAATTTAAGTTATAATTTTGTCATTTGGAATTTATTTTAATAATGTGAAATTTTTATGAATTTAATTTAATATATTATTAATATATAAAAATTACATTATCAGTCAATTAAAATTTATGGTAGATTTAACTTTTGAAATAATTGTTATAAAATTAATGAATAATATAAAAATTATAATCGGATAAATATGTAATATTTTTACGTTGTTAATGTATTCCAATTAAATTCAATCTTTATAATCAAATTCTTGTAATATATTTTTTTCTAATTAATAAAACAGCCAATTCATTCAACATGTGTACAATCATTATTGATTGTAGGCAAATTTTTATTAATTTTAGTCTTGGAATTTTTTTTAAAAAAAATACCTATTTAAATATACCATTAAACATGAGGATTAATTAGAGGTGAATATGTAGATCAACTTGATTCATATAAGCTGAACCCATGATGATTTATTATTAATAAGATAAGTTGAGTTATTGGTCCACAAACTAGTTAAACCAAAAATATTATTTGTTTACCTTCAACCCACTAATCGTATGATTTGTTTAACTTATTCATCTAATAAAATATATTAAAGTATTTATAAAATTAAAAATATAAAAAAATATTTATTTTTTTAAAAGATTATCATGGAATAAGCCAATAATCTGAGTCTAATCTTATTTAACATGTCTCTTAAAAATATTAAATTAAAAAAGTTTAAATTTAAATAGATGTATATTTCTATTAATCATAACTTATTTAACCTGTGGATTATGAATACCTAGATGCATATATCACCTTTAGGATCAATAGATGAAAGGTTGATTTTGTTTAGCGAAAGATCTCGGATTCAAATATTGGATATGCAATTATGTTAAAAATTTCAAAGAAAAAGTTTTACTGTTTATAGTAGTCACATCTGACTTGAACAAAATTGTCACCAATAAAAAAAATACCTATAGTTTAGATTAAAAAAAATACTTATTCAAATTAATAGGGTAATTTTATAATAATATAACCATTTGAAAATAAATCAAGATTTTTTCAAAAGAAGGACCTTTCTAAATATATTTGATTTGCTGGTAAAATACTATAATCAACAAATCTAATATTGCAAATCAAACACAATATAATTTGAAACTACTCTGTCAAAGCAAACCCAGTATAACAATACAACATAAAAAAAATAACAAATTTAATAAATTAATAAGAAATAAAGAAGAATTATAAGAACAAAACCTAATTTAAGGCAATTGATTGTCATGGAAGAGAAAAGATAAAATGTCTTGCGCTTGCTTGTTTATCTTTAACAACAATACTAATTGTTGGAATATATAAAACTTAAACTGTCGCCAAATTTCAAATATATGTGAAATGCTGCTAAGAATTTCAAAACATCAAGATATATAATGTTCCCAATTCTTTTGTTTAAGAAGAAAATTGTAGAGAAGAAGGAATTAATGGGAAAGGGTATATTACGAGAGAAAAGAGATGTTAGAAGGAAAGAATAAAAAAAATTGACACAATGGTTTTAAAATTAGGAAAAAAAAAATAGTTAACTGGTATAAATAAAAAATAAAGGAAAAATACATTATGAGATAAAGTTTTTGATTAAGAGTCAAAATTAACTATGAATTTCATTAGCAATTTTTATTTTTAAGAAGATAGTTAAAATATTTTAATGAAAACTTGAAATAAATGTTTCACTTACTTTAGGATTGAGCTCCTCTAAAAATATCTAAAGTGTATATATATATATATATATAGTCTTATAACTTCATGTGAGATTATTGCATATTGATGAGGTCTTTCATCTCAATCAAAAAAATATCATTATCATTTTTATGATAGAAAACTTTCCTTGGAGCTATAATACGTCGCTTTAGTTAGTTGGGATGCTGATTTTTAATTACGATACATATAATTAGCAAACCCACGCAAAGTTTTCTTTCAATTCTTTTATGGAGATTCAAAAAATTGATGGGTTGCCCTTCTAAATTTTGAATCAGAAATATTACTCATAAATACATACATCAAGATATATCTCATTTAAATTTATAATTATTTTAACAATTACAAATATTTTTAAACAGAAAAATAAAATAAAATAAAAAGTATAAAACATATCCAAATATATACGTACTTTACATATATGTATACAAATATCAGGGTTCATAGAATTATATATGACATAAACTATCACTCATTAATTTTTTCCTGAACAATCACTTGTGATTGTAGATACTATTTTAAAAATTTAAAATGATCAATATCACTTAAGTGAACTCAAATAAAACATATAAGTTTGATTCAAGCTAAATTTGAAATTAATTTTTTCTGATTAAAAAAATTAATAAAGCCAAATTTTGTAGAAAAAAAATTGAGCATGATCTTGTTGTAAGAAGTATATAAAAGTTGTTTGGAGTTGGTCAAAGTATAACATTCAATTTTCGTCTTGAAAATAACAGCTTGACTAAATTGGAGCACTCAATTCCATGTTGTTTAAAATAAAATTTTTTTCTGTTTGCAAAAATAGTGAGTTTCATATCTTAAAAAGAAATAAACAGAAATAATAAAGATACAACAAAGAACAAACAGTGAAAAACGTGAGCTAAAGTTGACAAGTTCATACAGCTGCTGAAAATCAAACTCAATAAATCCAATAGATACCCCAAACAATGCCTTAAGCCCAAGACCGTGCCTACATGTCTGCCGGCTACTGCTTTTAAGGTCAAGTAATATTCATTTATATATTAAATTAAATTTATCTAAATCTTAAATTTAATGGTTAATAATTTTTAAAAAGAATGAAAAATTGTATAGTTATAAATAAAATAAAAATAAGTATAATATATTTTTTTATATGTATAACAATTATTTTGTTTTAAATTTAAATTAATTTAATTATTTATAAAAAAAATAAGGTGTGTGTTCAAACTTTGGCTTTCATTTTCCGAAAATAAATGAAGATTATTTGATTGTTTTGTTTAAATTATATTTTATTGAAAAATATGATCATTAATTCTATGCCTTTAAATCAAAACAGGCCTGAATATGTCATAATATAAGACCAATTCCCGTTTGGTAAATAATTTCATTTTCGTTGACTAAATTTAGATACTATGGTAGGGTTTGACATGATTTTGTTTATTTGTTCTAAAATGGTATGTTAAAGTTGAAGTTAAAATTAAAGTTAAATCTGTTTAATAATTTTATTATTTTTGTAAACTTGGAAACTACTTTTGAGATGCAATTCTTGAGTAGTGCATTGTTTAATCTTGGGATTTAAACACAGAAATAAAATATAAAAAAAAATAAGTACTTAAAATTAACTTATTTTGAATCTCTTCTTTTTATATTTTCTTTATTAAAGAATTACTTTTTATTTTTAAGAGTTTTTCAAAATTATGTTTCAACCAACTTGAGACTCAAATAAATAAAAGAGAAAAGTTAAGCTAATGGCTAATTAGTCTCAATCAAAAGTCCATAAGAAAATACGAAGAAAGTTGAAAAAGTGAAAAATCACCAACGAAAAAACAGTTGATAATATACTTTTTCAAAGGTTGTCACGGAAAGCCAGTATCTAATTTGAGATTCAAGATCTATACAAATTAAGTCTTCAATTTTGTCCTTAAAAGCAGAGCTGTTGAGTATACTATTATGAAAAATTAATAATTTGTGTGATAATTTAATGGCTTTATATAATTCTTGTGACGATTTTATTAGGTTCACAATATTATTCTTTCTGTTAATAGTTAAAGTTCTCCATCATCCGGAGTAATTAAAATAATATTTTTAATGATATATAATATTAAAAATTATTGGTCCAATATGATAATTTTTAATAAAATTTTATTATTTATTAATTTTTTATTATATAAAATTAAAAATTGTTAAAATATTAGTTGTGAGTTATGGCAAATTTTATGTTGATTTCCATTTGTCTTGCTTATACATTTGATAAAAACAAATAGTAGAAACACGAGTTATAATCCATACGTTTTGTAAGATCATGATCCCTTTTGATTTGTTAAAAAATAAGAAAAAACAGGTGACAATAATTGTAATTTATTTATTTTTAAAATAAAATAAATATTATATATACAGAAGCAAGTCGATGAATACTATAAAATTTTAGATTTTGTTTGAGGTGGTAATAAATTTTTTGTTTTTAAATTAAACATGTTTGATTAAAATGATTTTGAATTATTTCTTAATACACCTTTAAAATAATTTTAATTTAATTTTTAAAACAAAAAATATTAAATTTTGTTTGAAGTGGTAGTAAACTTTTTGTTTTAAATTTAAACATGTTTAATTAAAATGATTTTAAATTATTTTTTAATATACCGTTAAAATAATTTTAATTTAATTTTTAAAACAAAAAATATGTTTCTATATTTTTAAAATATTTTTATTCTTAACTATAAATTATTTTTAAAATCTATCATCACCATAATAATAATAATAATAATAATAATAATAATAAATTTTAATTATTTTAAAATAATTGTTTTTAATAAATTTATAGTAAAAAATTAAAAAATAAATTGATTTATTTTTATAATAATTTTTTAAAATTTTAAAAATATCTATTAGAATAGACAATTTTTTTTTTCAAAAAAACATATAATTCTTGAGCTTTCATTTCTTGAACAACTATAGTATAATAAATTCCGCGTTAGTGTATCCGATACATATTTGGTAAACATCGTATCCGATACATATTTGGTAAACATTGTATCCAATACTCTGTACGTATTAAATATTGGTTAATATAAAGTTTTAAGTTTTTTTTCATTGATAAGTAAATTATTAACAATAAAAAAAATTATAACTCCGTTATTTCTTATATTATTCAATTTGTGTTATCTTTCAATATTATATTGTTTTGAAATTTGCATGTAATTGTGCAATTATCCATACTTATTTTTATTGTACAAAATAGTTATATCAAAAAGAAAAAAATGTTAGTAATTTTAAAAGAGGGGCCAATTATGTAAAATTAATATGTTTGTGAATAATGGTGATGATTAATTTATATTGTAAATTTGAAACTGTTTTCTATAAACACAATTTCTTTTGTTATGAGAAATTATTATCATTAATTATTACTGATTTTTATCGATATAATTATTAAATTATTAAATTTTTAATTTTTTAATCTCATATATTTTTTTCTTAATTTTTTATGACGTTCTTAAGTTTTAAATTTCAAATTAATTTTGTTATTTATATTTAAATTAGGTATATTTTATTATTGTAAATAGATTTAATAAAGTTTTTCATTCTTAATTTACAGGTATTTTTGTTTTATTTTTATTTTTTATAATTTTAGCTAGTTGATATTTTATAAAAGTTGTTAGTTCTAATTTCTATTTTAAAGCTATTTAAATAAATGTATACTTTTTAAAAAAATTTATCATGCACAATTTAATATTAATTTATTCATATTTTAATTTTTAATTATAAAAGTATAATTAATATATAAATAAAATATATTAAATTAGCATAGTTAACAATTAAAATATATAAATTGATAATTTTTAAATAAATAGTTCTTGAAATATTAAAATGTAAACAAATTGTATATATTAATACATTTAAGATTAAAATTATAGGAAAATTTAATAGAGAAAAAATGAATTTTTTATAAAATAAAAATTAATAAAAAAATAGAATAAATTAGATTGATGTTCATGAAATTCATAAAAAAAAAAAAAACTATACTTCTTCCATTTGGTTAGTTAATTTAACAGAATTATCTAGCACATTCTGAACCTTTGTATTTATAATTTTAATCCTCTTATTATTTGATAAAGAAGAAACTAAGAGATGCATTTCAAGAAAGAGAGAGCAGGTGAAGATGATCTAACATTTTTTTTTTTCTTTTATTATGGATTAATAGTATTTAAAAAAATGTATATAAAATTTTAAAGAAAATTATATAAAAAAAGAAAAAAAAATATGTATTTATTAAAGATAATTTATTTTTTTTTACTGATAATATAATAACACCGTTTAAAAAAATAATAAAAATACAAAGAAAAGTTATCGTGTATTTTTCGATGAATCTCAAATAAATATCATTATAATTTATCCTAAAAATTAAAATAAAAAATTAAATAAATTTTGCAAATATTATTTTTTTTTTTGTAAATTTAAAAATTCCCTACAAACAGGAATTGGATTGGGGTAAATATTATTTTTGTCGGTTGTGATATTTATTAATAATATATTAGATTTTGTAATCACCCGATGGTCATTTTGTTACATTTCCCCGGTTTTCCATTTCAGGAAAAAAAAAATGTTATTAATGTCTTCAAAATTACTATGATAATTAAATACTTCGTAATAAAATCCATCGGTTTTATTAAAAATTCAATTTATATGCATCATTAGTATTTTAAAAAGTAATGAAATGTATTGTTTATTCGGCATCTTTATTTAATCTGCCAAGAAATTCGTCAAAGTATAATTGTTTTAAGATAAAAAAAAAGTTTAGATCAATTAGATTTTAAGAACTTATCAAAATCAAACTATATTTCACCATTTAAAAAAATTACAGAAATATATACAAATTATATACAAACAAAGTTTTTAGAATGATATCTTATAAAATACGAATAAAAACTTATTTAAAACATGACCTTATGAAATTTAAACACATTCAATAGTAAAAATTAAATATATAATTTTATGAAATATAAATCCAATTTTACTCAACTGGATTAATTTTTTGGCTCATCCAAATATATTTGACACCTTATACGATATTAAACTCATTAGATTAATTGCAAAGAAAATAATTATTTTAATAATTAATTATATGAAATCAATTTAATGTTTGGATAAATTAGATAAATTTTATTTTTATCCTTTAAATTTAAGGTTAATTTAAATTTAATGTTTTAGATTTTTTTAAAAATAAATTTAATTTTTTATATCATATTAGTTTTCACCTTATCACAATGTTTAATATTGCTAAAGTTTTGTAGAAAATTAGATTTTTTTTTTATCTAAGTCACATGTGTTCTCTATAAGTTTAGTGGTAGTTGAATTTTTCTTTTTGATAAATTTTATAATTGATTGAAAGTTTTATATATATATATATATATATATATATATATATATATATACTAGATTTTGATGAACGTATCAAAGCATTGTGTGATTTCATTGTTTAATATGAGAGATTGAAATATGGACATTAAGAATTGTTTTCATCAAATCCTAATTTTAAGCATAAATTTTTTATTTTTAAATAATTATTAAAATCGATTAAAAAATTTTTTTGAATGTTAAATTACAATCAACATATCAATTTTTTTAATGTAATTTTATTGGTTAAGATAAAAGATTAAATGAATTATTTTTCATAACTCATTTTGTTTTGGACATGATTTTTTCATATTTTAGAAATAGCTTCACAATTTTAATTTTTTTTCTTATTATTAACATGAAAATTTATGAAAAAAAAATAGTGTTGTATGATTTACATATAGAGAATTAAACAAGATAAAATAACCTATTTTATTATTTCATAAAAGCTCAGAATTTCAGAAAAAAAAAACTAAATTTTTTTTAATATTTTAACAAAACAACTAGCTATGAAGATTAAAGACTAAGAACACCCAAGTAAAGAACAAAAGAAAAAAAAAAAAAAAAGAAATTGTGATGCCTTTTGTTTTTGTGTTTTTGGTTGGAATATTTTTTTCTGTTTTGTTTAAGAATTTTAACTTTTGTAGTCCGTATTCGTTTAAAAACTGGGCCTAGGGGTCAGAATCTTTTCAAGGCCCATACTTTTGACACGCCTCATTTTTACTTTGCACACTTTTTTTAAAAAAATTTATACGAAAAATATTCTTATGAGCATAGCGCATCGTTTCTCCTTTTTTATGTTTTAAAAATTTATTTTTAGAATTTAAATTTTAAAAATTTAAAAATATATTTTTCGAATATTATTAAAATATTTCGAAAAAGTATTTTTAAAAATTTATTAATAATATTTTAAAAATAATTGCTAGAATTATATTTATGAAAATAAATTTCATAAATTTATTTTTTGGAATTCTAATTTTCAATTCTAAAAATTTATTTTTAGAATGTTATTAATACATTCTGAAATTTTATTAATTTATTTTTAAAATTATTTTTTAATTTTATTTACCAAAATATATTTTGAAAATTTAATATTATTTCAAATGATTGTATATATTTCAAAAATATTTTTCAATGGAAATTTAATTATTTTACATGTAAGGGATGCAAGAAATAACTGAGGAAGTACAGAAAATAATTCCTTCTTCTCAATAACTTGGCCAACAAATGTTGTATAGGTTTAATTATTTTTGAAATTACTATAACAAGTATAATTTGAAAAGAGAAGGAAAATCAAAATAAAAAATCTCTAACAGTCGAGGATTAGAATATTTTTATATAAGGTTTTGGATTTAAACTTTATTATTTTTTATATTATAAAAAATCAAAATAAAAAACCAACAATGTTGTATAAGTTTTTTTTTTCTTCAAAATTTTTATTATTTTTAATATTTGAAAATTAAATGGTATAAAAATTAATAAATAATTGAAATTTAAAGTTAACAAGTAATAAAATCACTTTGTTGTTAATAAGTTACCTCCTTAAAACAATTTCACCTCAACATAACAAAGAGTGTCAATTGTCATCAAAATAGAAAAATTTAAACGAAATTTAGAATATTTATTTTTCAAATAATAAAGTTATTAAATGCTCTCTTCCCTTTAGAATATTTATAATTAAGGTTAATTCTTATTTTAAATATTATACAAATGTTTTTAATAAGTATTCAGTTAATAATACAATCGACAAACTATTTATTACCGCACCAACAATTCGAAATTTAATACTATATAGTTTAAAATTATCATTTCATGATCTGGGATTAAATACCGAGCTTGAAAAAAACAGAAGAGAAAAATGAAGTGATATTGATCACCTCATTTTCTCAAACAATAAATAAAATTAGTAATTAAACTTTTTTAAATAAAAATGCATGTATGGAACACGTACATATAATTGATTGCTAGCAATTTTGAGAAAAAGTGACTTTGTTATTCCTATAGAAAATTATACAACATATTTTTTATTTTATCATTTATTATATATATATTACAAAAAAATTGTAGAGATATTTTGAAGGAATAATATTTCTCTTAAAAATAAAATAATTGTAGTACCAAACATCTTCTCCCCCATACTGCATATGCATAAACATGAGACAGTGGAATGGTATAATTGTTGGATTATTAGATAAAGTAGAATCTATTCCATTCCATAATTCCAAATAGAGAGATATAGTGAATATTAGCTTATCTACCTTTTGTAAGAAAAATGGATCAACAGGTCCCCCATTTATTCTTCTTCATGTATATATAATTTTTTGAAGTATTTAAAAATAATAAAATTTTAATTTCAATTTTTATATAATTATTTTAAATTTAATATTACATTGATTCTAATAGCTTCAATATTTATTCTTCTTTTTTAATATCTAGTTAAATATGTACACTTTAATTTATATATTTTTCTATATCTGTTTCTTTAAAAAATTATTTCTATTTATTTATTCACTTTAAAGTTTAAGATAATATTATTATCTTTTCAATTATACTTTATCTCAACTTAACTTTAGATACTTTATATACTTATTGTAAAGAAAGGAAAAATAATAATGATATCATATTAAGAAGTTAAAATTAATATAAACAGAAATTTTAGTGTAATAATTTATGTGTTATCTTTTAAGTGGATGAATAAAAAGAATAAAAAGGAGGAGAGAGTAGTTTACATTGTGCTTGCATAGGCGTTTTTTTTATAAGGATATTTTAAGATCTTTACATTAACTAAGGTTGAATATGGTAATTAGGAATGGTAGGAATATTTGCAGGTTACCTGCACATTTATAAAATAAATGAGAATATTTTATATACTATAAAAATATTATTTCTTAACATTGAATGTTATATTAATTTTTATTATATAATTTCTAATAAAAATTAAATTTTTAGTATAAATATTGTGGATTTATACTAACAGTAAAATTTGTATGCTAAAAAATAATTTTGTTAATAAAACACATTAAACAATATACTATCAACATATTTATATTAATATAATATGTTATTTGGTAATACATATTTTTAAAGTCTGTATTAATAATTTAATTTTTGTTAGATAAAATTTATATTAATAAAAGTTAACACTTAACCAATTTTTATCTGTCAAGTATAACATTTTTTATAGTGATACTACCATATGAAATATAGTTTATTAAATATATCTAAAACATTATAATTTTTATTATTTTATAAAATATTTTTATATTTTAATTAGTAGTAAATATTATACAATATTAATCTATATTATATAATTTTTTACTTATAATTTCTAAACAATTATAAATATCTATTATGTATATATATATTTATTAATTTTAATAAATATAAATATAAATAATATACTATCTCGCTTCATTAATATTCTTAATAGTCATCAACATTCTTTAAGGGAAATAAAACCATCTTATGTTAAATTTGTGTTCCTCTGATTTAAAAATAATATGTTAAATTCATATGTATGATGATACCTCTCGAGTCTGGATATATACTTTTTTTTTCTCTCATACGCATATATAATCTTGGAATTCAACCCAAGACTACATGTCATGACTTACTTTGGTTTTTCTATTATAAATGATATATAAATTGGGTACATTTGGAAGATTATATCATTTCAAAATGTGCAACGCCTTTAATTCCTAAAAAATGTTTAAATATATAATGAAAATAATTTTTATTTTAAGAATATGATAATTATAACTCTAAATCGTATAATCATACACATATAATTAAAATTTAAAATTAGTCAATAATTATATAATGATTTAAAAAATTATATATTTTTAATATTAATTATTTAAATAAGATATACTAATTTATATACATTATTTTTTTTTACAATTATCAAATATTTGTACATATGACTAGAGTTTTGAAGATGGTTTTGGATGTAAAGTTCTACGTTGCCTTTGGTACTTTGGTGTATGTTTCAATTGTCCCAAAGGTGCAAACAACACTTAAGATATACCTCTTTCATTTCGTTATAATAATCATCAATTTATTTAATTTATTTATCATTATAACTTTAATATTTTTTATTTTTCATTAAATAATTAATATAAAGAGACAAAAGTTAAAATAAAAAATTAATTATAAAATATAATAAAAGTATATAAAAAAATAAAAATATTGATTATATATTTTTTAAATTTTTATGCTATAATCATAAATGATTATTCTTTTAAGTCAGAATGGTCATAATATTATTATGTCCGCATGAGTCTGATAAACTACCATCTGCATCTAAGGCAAGAGGAAGTTGATAATACAGCAATACCTAGAATCAGATACTGATGTTTTCAATTATATATATATATATATATATATATATATATATATATATATATATATATATATATATATATATATTTAAAATTACGTCTTGGCAATGGATTAGAGTCAAGTTTGTAGGTGTTTACTTTTCCTTTTATAAATGGGGTTCTTCAATTCTTTGTCATGTATCTATCAACGGAGCAGGAAAATGCGATATTGGAATGCATTGATTTAGAGGATAAATAATATAAAGGGTTATATATGCATTGATTCAGAGTTTGGGAACTACGAGTAACCAGTTTAGAAATATGAAAACATATAAAATTAAAATAAACACATAATTGCTGCAATGAATAGAAAAAGGCAGCACTTAAAAATTAAGGTGCCGTTTTATTTCAGAAAATGTTTTTTATTTTTATTTTTTAAAAATTGTTTTTATTTTTATATTTTCTGAAAATAAAAAATATATTTATTTTATTATCTTGTTTTTTATTTTCATCAAATAGAAATAATGAAAATATGTTTTATTTATTAT